>CAWUFW010001749.1:0-1395000 GCA_963921515.1 Calotriton arnoldi | reverse complement strand
TTGGTGCACCTACACAGGACAAGCTTAACAATGTACATCCTCAGCCCCGTTAGTGCACCTGGAGAGGACAAGCTTAACAAGATACATCCTCAGCCCCGTTGGTGCACCTACACAGGACAAGCTTAACAATGTACATCCTCAGCCCCGTTAGTGCACCTGGAGAGGACAAGCTTAACAAGATACATCCTCAGCCCCGTTGGTGCACCTACACAGAACAAATTTAACAAGATACATCCGCAGCCCCGTTGGTGCTCCTGGACAGGCCAAGCATAACACGATACATCCTCAGCCCCGTTGGTGCACCTACACAGGACAAGCTTAACAATGTACATCCTCAGCCCCTTTGGTGCACCTAGACAGGACAAGCTTAACAAGATACACCCGCAGCCCCAATGGTGCACCTACACAGGACAAGCTTAACAAGATACATCCGCAGCCCCAGTTGGTGCGCCTGGACAGAACAAGCTTAACAATATACATCCTGGGCCCCTACACAGGACAAGCTTAACAAGATACATCTGCAGCCCCAGTTGGTGCACCTAGACAAGACAAGCTTAACAAGATACATCCTCAGCCCCGTTGGTGCATCTGGACAGTACAAGCTTAACAAGATACATCCGCAGCCCCAATGGTGCACCTAGACAGGACAAGCTAAACAAGATACATCCACAGCCCCAATGGTGCACCTAGACAGGACAAGCTTAGCAAGATACATCCGCAGCCCCAGTTGGTGCACCTAGACAGGAGAAGCTTAACAAAATACATCCTCAGCCCCGTTGGTGCACCTACACAGGACAAGCTTAACAAGATACATCCGCAGCCCCATTGGTGCACCTGGACAGAACAAGGTTAACAATATACATCATCATCAGCCTCGTTGGTGCACCTACAAAGTACAAGCTTAACAAGATACATCCGCAGCCCCAATGGTGCACCTGGACAGGACAAGCTTAACAAGATACATCCGCTGCCCCAATGGTGCACCACACAGGAGAAGCTTAACAAGATACATCCGCAGCCCCATTGGTGCACCTGGACAGGACAAGCATAACAGGATACATCATCAGCCTCGTTGGTGCAACTAGACAGGACAAGCTTAACAAGATACATCCGCAGCCCCATTGGTGCACCTGGACAGGACAAGCATAACAAGATACATCATCAGCCTTGTTAGTGCAACTAGACAGGACAAGCTTAACAAGATGCATCCTCAGCCCCGTTGGTGCACCTACACAGGACAAGCTTAATAAGATACATCCTCAGCCCCGTTGGTGCATCTAGACAGGACAAGCTTAACAAGATACATCCGCTTCCCCATTGGTGCACCTACACAGGACAAGCTTAACAATATACATCCTCAGCCCCGTTGGTACACCTACACAGGACAAGCTTAATAAGATACATCCGCTGCCCCAATGGTGCACCTACACAGGACAACCTTAACAAGATACATCCACAGCCCCATTGATGCAGCTGGACAAGACAAGCTTAACAATATACTTCGTCAGCCCTGTTAGTGCACCTAGACAGGACAAGCTTGACAATATACATCCACTGCCCCAATGTGCACCTGGACAGGACAAGCTTAACAATATACATCCTCAGCCCCGTTGGTGCACCTAGATGGGACAAGCTTAACAAGATACATCCACAGCCCCATTGATGCAGCTGGACAGGACAAGCTTAACAATATACTTCGTCAGCCCTGTTAGTGCACCTAGACAGGACAAGCTTGACAATATACATCCACAGTCCATTGGTGCACCTGGACTGGACAAGCATAACAAGATACATCATCAGCCTCGTTGGTGCAACTAGACAGGATAAGCTTAACAAGATACATCCGCAGCCCCATTGGTGTGAAAACTGGCTGTTTTGCCACGCCATGAAAGTCTTAAGGTGAGGCGGATGCACATTTGGAAACATTGAATTTCTGAGCAGGCTGCCATTTTGGTATGTCCCGACATTCTTTTTTTGTATTATTTCTGCAGAATAGAAAAGCAGTGGCCTTGATGCACTTGGTGTTTCACCTTAAATAGGAGCGCCGCGCGCAAAGAGGGAACGTGTGGCATATTACAGTGAATGCACTGCCCCCAGGGCAGCCTTTGAACTCGTGCTGCCCTGGGGCCAGCGCATTCAAGTAAAATACAGAGCGGATGACTCAAAGCCGTTCCCGGTTTCATTGTACAGGCGGCAACCTGCCTGCACTTTAAAGAGGAATCAGAGATCCCTTTTCAGGCGGTTGCAGTGAGTGACTGCACCCGCCCGCAAGGGGATGTCTGAGGGATTCTTAGGACCCCCATGCTCCCTCCAGAGTGCTGCCACCAGAAGGCGCACTGACAGAGTGCCACCTTTTTGTGGCGCAGAGTCAGTGCGCCTCCTGACAGCTTCTTTGCCTTTGCCCCCGTGTCCATAATAACAAACAGGGTAAATTGGTAACACAGGATCATTTATGAAGTTATTTAGACAAAAAATGATAGAATAAAAATCAATGGGTGTCAGACAGAGTTCTTCTAAAGACACACCAGATCAATTGATTAACCATATAACTCAATTGAGGAAAGTACAAGCAGAGGTATAAGGTCTGAGTTTCAAAAGAAATTACTTATAATGTTTGTAATGGAAAAAAGTTGAAAAAAGTCAGAATTGTAGGGTTGATTCGGCATACCCAATCAAACATACATTAATCATGTACAATAAACCAGAAGTCCTAATTTGAGCATCTTATATTAATGGATCTAGGGTACAAATGGAATCAGGCCTTTGTAAGCATCAGCTGATCCGGAGATCTGATGATTACTGTGTGAGAGGTGGAGCAGACGTCGACTTTTCGGTCTCTTGTGTCACAAGTACGTCACACCTTCCTAAGGACGATAAATGTTAAAGTAGTTTCATGATGAAACACAACAATAAAAAGCTAAAATGACGGGTGCTAGTATTGAGCAAGGAGAACTAGGTAAGAGTTAAACTTTTGTGTAGTTGCAATTGAAACTGATTACTTATTAGATAAATCTAGCGAGAGTAGTGGTAGCTCAGCAAGTCGCATACCAGCAATTAATACGGTGTGGACACAGAGGTAAAGAGAGTCCCTCATTTGCATGGGGCCACGCCCCCAAGCAAATGAGGGAACGCCCTCTTGCAATAACTCTAGCGTTACATGTGCGCTAGCGCTATATGTATTGCAGAAGAGGCCGCACAAACGTCTGCGGCCCCTTCTGTAATACCAAAGTGCCCCAGGGGTGCACAAAGGGAGCGCACATGCCCGTTGCGCCCCTGGGCACTTTCGATAATATGGCCCATGGGCGGGAAAATCTGTGTTGTGAGGTTCACTCAAAATAAGGCAGGCGGGAACACCTCTATGCAGGGACGGGTTCTGCAAGATTTTATGGCAGAGCTCATGCTCTGCAAACTACAAGGGACCCTCTCCCTATCCCAATCCCTAAGCGTCGGCTTTCTATTCTCTAAAACATATTTTCACTTTGCCCTCAAATCCCAGCTTTTCATTTTTATTAAACGTTTTGAGAAGAAAGTTGCAATTTTCAGAATTTACACTTTTTTGACCCCAAATTGTCTGTTTTAATTTATAAACAATCTGCTAATTTTCTCCCCAAGTGTATCTTGTCCTTTTCTAAAAATACACCAATGTTGATCTCAAATACTAGCTTTTCATTTTTGGCAAATGAGTGATTTCAAACGGGCACTATTTTGTCTCCAAAAGCCAGGGTTTTATTTAGAGTGGATAAACTCATTTTCAACCAAAGATTATTTGACAGCTTTAGCTGGGTCTGGTGGCTTAGTGGACTAATACGCTCACTCGAGGGGCCTCTGTTTGACACAGGTTCAAATTCCAGCAGGTCCCCTCAGCCTTTCTTCGTCCTAAGGTTGATAAAATGAAACCCATTGAGTTGGGCAACAATAAACATCTGTTATTCAGCACCAAGAAACCCTAGGCCTAGGGTAATAAGCGCGCTTTAGAAATACACGTTATGTCAGTTTCTCAAAATAGACAAATGTTGCTATCAAATACCAGAGTTTCATTTTTGACAGTCACACTCACTTGGCACTCAAACATCATCAGCATTCATTTTCTGTGAAAAAAACAAATCAAAACAATCACCTGCCACTCTAATACTGGGGTTTAATTTTTAGTAAGCACACTCATTTAATCCACAGAACTCAGATTGATACATTTATCAGACACAATCGTTTACTGCTGTCCCACGTGGATATATTGGTATGTTTAGCCTCATTGACCCTTGACCTTGCCAGGTAGGTCGCTCCCCCACCACACAGCTCCGCCTGTGTTGGCCGCCCGCTGCTTCTGCAGGTGAGATCGCCCTTCCGCTTGTGGCCCCGGTGCCTGTATCTCTGTCTGTTTTTTCCTTTCTGTGCCCCTCGCTGCCCCATTTGCGTTGTGCCTGTATTTCTGTCTGTTTTCTCCCCCATTTTCCTTTCTGTACCCCTCGCTGCCCCATTTGCGTTGTGCCCGTATTTCTGTCTGTTTTCTCCCCCATTTTGCTTTCTGTGCCCCTCGCTGCCCCATTTGCGTTGTGCCCGTATTTCTGTCTGTTTTCTCCCCCATTTTCCTTTCTGTACCCCTCGCTGCCCCATTTGCGTTGTGCCCGTATTTCTGTCTGTTTTCTCCCCCATTTTCCTTTCTGTGCCCCTCGCTGCCCCATTTGCGTTGTGCCCGTATTTCTGTCTGTTTTCTCCCCTTTTTCCTTTCTGTACCCCTCGCTGCCCCATTTGCGTTGTGCCCGTATTTCTGTCTGTTTTCTCCCCCATTTTCCTTTCTGTGCCCCTCGCTGCCCCATTTGCGTTGTGCCCGTATTTCTGTCTGTTTTCTCCCCCATTTTCCTTTCTGTGCCCCTCGCTGTCCCATTTGCGTTGTGCCCGTATTTCTGTCTGTTTTCTCCCCCATTTTCCTTTCTGTGCCCCTCGCTGCCCCATTTGCGTTGTGCCCGTATTTCTGTCTGTTTTCTCCCCATTTTCCTTTCTGTGCCCTCGCTGCCCCATTTGCGTTGTGCCCGTATTTCTGTCTGTTTTCTCCCCCATTTTCCTTTCTGTGCCCCTCGCTGCCCCATTTGCGTTGTGCCCGTATTTCTGTCTGTTTTCTCCCCCATTTTCCTTTCTGTGCCCCTCGCTGCCCCATTTGCGTTGTGCCCGTATTTCTGTCTGTTTTCTCCCCCATTTTCCTTTCTGTGCCCCTCGCTGCCCCATTTGCGTTGTGCCCGTATTTCTGTCTGTTTTCTCCCCATTTTCCTTTCTGTGCCCCTCGCTGCCCCATTTGCGTTGTGCCCGTATTTCTGTCTGTTTTCTCCCCCATTTTCCTTTCTGTACCCCTCGCTGCCCCATTTGCGTTGTGCCCGTATTTCTGTCTGTTTTCTCTCCCCTTTACTTTTGTGCCCCCGCTGCCTCTAGCCATTCCCGCCGCTGCGTCCCCTGCGGCCCCGCCCCTGACTGCCCATTCGCTGCCCCTGCCTCCCGCCTCCCAGCTGCTCCTCCCTCCCACCTCCCCATAAATGGCGGCCGCTGCGCGGCCGCGCCGCTGGCGCGCCGAAGGCGCGCCTAAGGCAAGCCCGTCTGCGCCCGTCCGCGACTGGACCGCGCCCAGCGCCAGAACCCCTGGATCCCACCGATGCAACACTACTCGACGGACCTACGACGCCGCCACCCTCACCGCACTCAATGCCGGCCGGAACCCTGCCTGCTACCGAGCCTCACCGAGACGCACCCACGGACTCTTCACCTGCCAAACCTGCCGATTCACCTGCCCCCGGACGTGCACCACCTCCGCCAAGACGTGCACCAGCAGCAACCACCTGAAATGCATCCTGTTGAACACCCGCTCCGTCCACAGGCACGCCGTGGAACTCTGGGACCTGCTCGACGCAACAGCACCGGACGTCGCCTTCCTCACCGAAACCTGGATGAACGCCTCCTCAGCGCCCGACATCGCCATAGCCATCCCGGACGGATACAAGATCACCCGGAGGGACCGCGTCAACCAGACGGGAGGAGGCATCGCCATCGTACACAAGAACACCATCCGCATCTCGACTAACTCCGACGAGACCTTCACCGCCGCCGAACACCTACACTTCCAGATACACACTGACCCCAAGACCACCCTCCGAGGCACCCTCATCTACAGACCCCCGGGACCACGCACACTATTCAGCGAAGACATCGCAGACTTCATCAGCCCGCACGCCATGCCCTCCGCCGACTACATCCTCCTAGGGGACCTCAACTTCCACCTGGAGAACAACAACAACAGAAACACCACCGCCCTGCTGGACAACCTCGCCAACCTCGGACTCAAGCAACTGGTGAACACGCCCACCCACTACGCCGGCCACACGACCCCGTCTTCTCTTCCAGCAAGCACATCTCCTTCAGCCACGCCACCGGACCGACCACAGCTGCGTCCACTTCAGCTTCAGAAAGACTGCGACCCACCACCACCCGCAACAGGCTCCCCGCCGGAGCTGGAGCAAGATCACCGCCGAGCAGCTCACCGCCTCCCTCAGCCAGAACACACCCACCAACACAACGGACCCAAACGAAGCAGCCAGCAACCTCGCCAAGTGGCTGACCGCCTGCGCCGACGACCTCGCACCACTAAAAAACCCTCCCAGCAGACCCGGAAGCAAGAAAACCCCTTGGTTCACCAACGAACTCAAGGAATCCAAGAAGAACTGCCGCACTCTCGAGAAAACCTGGCGACTCGACCAGACCACAGACAACAGGACCGCCCTCAAGCACGCCACCCGCAAACACCACCAGCTGATCCGTGCCACCAAGAAGTCGGCACTCAAAGAACGACTGGACAACAACGCCCACGACAGCAAGGAACTTTTCAGCATCGTCAAAGAGTTCTCCAACCCCAGCGCCGGAAACAACGACATCACCCCTCGCAAGACCTCTGCAACTCACTCGCCGCGTTCTTCCACCGCAAGATCACCGACATACATAACAGCTTCGACGCACAAACCACGCACCCTACCGCCGAACCAACGCCCGCCACCACCACCCTCTGCAACTGGACCCCGATCAGCACCGAAGACACCACCCGCACGATGAACTCCATCCACTCCGGATCACCTACCGACCCCTGCCCACACCACGTCTTCAACAAAGCCGACGCCACCATCGCACCCCATCTCCGGGACATCATCAACTCCTCCTTCCACACCGCCACCTTCCCGGAGAGCTGGAAGCACGCCGAGCTTACCGCCCTCCTGAAGAAACCAACGGCGGACCCCACCGACCTCAAGAACTACCGTCCCATCTCGCTCCTTCCGTTTCCGGCCAAAGTCATCGAGAAGACCGTCAACAGACAGCTTGCCGCCTTCCTCGAGACGAATGGATCCCTCGACCCCTCGCAGCCCGGGTTTCGGGCCAACCACAGCACCGAGACCGCCCTTATCGCAGCCACCGACGACATCAGAACCCTAACCGACAACGGGGAAACAGCAGCCCTCATCCTCTTGGACCTCTCCCGCGGCGTTCGACACCGTCTGCCACCGCACCCTAGTGAAGCGCCTCAGCAACATCGGAATCCGAGAGAAAGCACTGGAATGGATCATCTCGTTCCTCGCCGGAAGAACCCAGAGAGTCCGCCTCCCCCGTTCAGATCCAAGGCCACCGAAGTCATCTGCGGCGTTCCACAAGGATCTTCACTCAGTCCAACCCTCTTCAACGTCTACATGAGCCCCCTCGCAGCCATCGCACGCCAACACAACCTCAACATCATCTCCTACGCCGACGACACCCAGCTGATCCTCTCCCTCACCAACGACCCCACCACCGCCAGAGCCAACCTACACGACGGGATGAGAGACGTCGCCGACTGGATGAGGAACAGCCGCCTTAAACTGAACTCAGACAAGACGGAAGTCCTCATCCTGGGCTCATCACCCTCCGCCTGGGACGACTCTTGGTGGCCCCCGGCCCTGGGCACCGCGCCCAAGCCAACGGACCACGCACGCAACCTGGGCTTCATCCTGGACTCCTCCCTGTCGATGACCAGACAAGTCAACGCCGTCTCATCTTCGTGCTTCAACACCCTGCGCATGCTCCGCAAGATCTTCAGATGGATCCCCACTGAAACCAGGAAAACCGTCACCCAGGCACTCGTCACCAGCCGACTGGACTATGGGAACACCCTCTACGCCGGAACCACAGCCAAACTTCAAAAAGACTCCAGCGCATCCAGAACGCCTCCGCACGACGCATCCTGGACATCCCCCGACACAGCCACATCACCGGACACCTGAAAGACCTGCACTGGCTCCCCGTCAGCAAGAGAATCACGTTCAGACTCCTCACCCACGCACACAAGACCCTCCACGACCTGGGCCCAAAGTACCTCAACGACCGCATGACCTTCTACACGCCCACCCGCCAGCTACGATCAACCAGCCACGCCCTCGCCACCGTACCACGCATCCGCAGAGCCACCGCCGGAGGAAGATCCTTCTCCTACCTGGCAGCCAAGACCTGGAACTCCTCCCCACTCACCTTCGGCGAACCCAGGACCATCTCTCCTTCAGGAAACAGCTCAAGACCTGGCTGTTCGAGCAGTAACTTACCCCCTCCCCCAGCGCCTTGAGACCCTCCCGGGTGAGTAGCGCGCTCTATAAATGCCGTCATTGATTGATTGATTGATTGACTCAGGGCAGTATCATATGCTCAGGGCCAGCCTCACATGACCATGAATTCCCACTGTGTGCTAGAGGTGACCACCACATGCCATGGGGGTAACCACTTTCTTCCTCACACTCGCTGCCAATCTCACATACAGGCACACACTTAAGCTCCCACCTAGGTGCGCATTCTACAACATATGTGCTCTCTCTAAGTCTTTGTCTACGTCTTTATTCTTTCGCGCCAAACTATGCTATGGTATTTTGTTTATATAATGATTAACAAAACTGGTGACCCAGACTATCTTTGCTTAAAAAACATGGTGTGGTCAGTGACATACTGATGGGTATCTTTACCAATATTTCACAAACTGCAGAAAGACAACTTGCTGCCCTGCGTTGCATGAAAGGGAGACAGCAGAATTGTGCCATATCTACTAAGATACACTACATTTCTGTCTCTTAGTGATGGTGCACTTGTGCCAGGCTAGCACCAACGCAGGCACCCTCTGACCACGCTGCAAAGGTGCCTGCATTACGAGCAGGATCGTTTTTGTGCAGGAAGGGACACCTTCCTGCTCAAACACAATCCTTCGAGGCATTTTCCTCTTCTATGCGTGCTGCAGAATGCAGCACGCATAGAAAGTGGAGGTAATGGGGAGAAATAAAGATATTTCTCCTATGTAATGCCCTGATCAGGGAGGCATAGGATTTTGGTTTACTGACTTTACTAAATCTGGGATTGTGTCAAAAACCATGGATGGATGCGTGGGAACACCCTCGCTTCATGCATGGAATGCTTCCCTGCTGCAAGGTAGCGGAAAGCAGTGATAGGTGCTGCCTTGCATTACTTTGGATTTACTAAACCGTGCAGAGCGACGCAAGGTGGCTTTGCTTAGTAAATATCATTTAAGGACTTGTGCAAGGGCAACGCAAGCCCTGAGTAGAAATGCCCCTAAGGCCCTGATTATGAGTTTGGCGTAGTGGTAATTACAGCATGCAGGGGTAAAGAGTGTATGACTTTAACAAATCGTTTGATCAAAAACGCATGTGTTCTTTAGTGCATGTGCTAAATACTGCATTACTTTAGTCCACATGAGCTATTTCATGTATGCGCTATTTAACATGTGCACTATTTACCACATGTGAAAAATAACGCATTTGGTAAATAACACACAATTATAAGTTTGAATGGTCATTAAAAACCAGTGGACAATACTACCTTAAAATACCACCAGTCGAAAGCGGGAGGTAAAAATGTGTGAAAGTGTAGGGAAAGAAAGGAAAGCTGCAAAACTATCAAAACTCCAAAGACATACACATTAATGCAAAAAAACACAGTACGTGCATTGTTTGAGCTGAAAATAATAAAATATCACACACACCTGCTCACAGGACTGGACCTACATTAACAGCCAGGGACAGATGAAGCTTTCACAGGTTGATTGCAGCAGCTCACACTTTCGTTCTACAGTTCAATGGAACAGATGCAGCACTGTTAGGCCACTATACCATACTATGCCAGATCTATGTTCTGCTACAACCAGCCATGCAGCATGAGGATGGAACCAGGACACCAATCACAGTAGCGTAACATAGGTTCCGGCAGCCCCTGGAGTATGGGGGAGCCCCCAAGCTTCAGGGGGCCCCCTCAGCACAGTACCCTGGCCGGAGAGCTCCTGATTGAGTCGAGAGGGGGGCCCTCCAGACAACTTCCTGGGGGGGCCCTCAAGTTTTGTTACGCCACTGACCAATCAATGACCTCAAATGGCACAGCAACACAGGATAACAGCATGGATTAAACAAGTAAGGCTGAAACCTATAAACATGAGTCAGCTTGAGATCCAGAGGATAGACAGGCTTGATTTGGGCACCATACAAAACATGAATTAATTATTGCTGATCATCTGGAGCCCAGTATAGGGATCCACTCCCATCCCTCCTTGCTGAAAATGCTAAGAGCTAGACGTTTTAGCAACAGGCACCACACAGAAGACAGTAGGTTTGGTGCGTGGCATTTCTGTTAACCTTTAGCAAAATATTCTTCTAAGTGATGAATGTTTTGCAGAGAGTGAGTGTGCAGCATATACAGTTCCTCTTGGACACTCACACAGCTCATGCCAGTAAAGCAAATATCTTAGCTACGCCGGATTTTCTGATACTCTAGGCTGCACTCTTGTACACGTTATGACCTCAGGTAGACAGGAACAAGTGTGCTGAACCCGTAAAATGAAACACACTATTTATGTGCAAATGCTGTGTGATCTGGATCTGTGTATACTGAACTGGCGTGTTAGCTGTTCTAGATGAAAACACAACATTATGATCCTGACGAGAAGCATGATTAGTCATCCTGTGGTAACACATCACCCTTAAGGTACTCAGAAGACAAACCAATCCTTCATCATCAAGATCACAGTGCATTATGGCTGTTGTAGTCCAATCTCAATACATGTCAGCAGTACCATTAGAGAGATATGTGTCCCTATGACATATACATGGATCAATGTGAATATGTGTAACAAATTACATCAGCCACTCGTCACAATGATTCTTAGCCAAGTCAACTTTTAACAACCACATGTACTTCAATTACGACTCATGACTGTTAACTTGGATTCTTCTGCCCTCAAGACCTTCTTTTACGTCTTCCACTCCAGACATGAGGGGTGTGGTCAGAATGTTTTCTTCCCACAGCTTGAGGTGAGCTGAGGTGGAGAACTACCACGAGTTGCATTGCCATTCTTTAATTCTTGTGCTTGGTAATTGGCTTAAGTCCCTAGGTTTAAAGGTTTAGAACCTGTTTTTAATGTTCTCAACATCATGTGGATATGTTGATTCAGAATTCATTTGGCCATTATCTCCTACAAGCATGGTTTTGTTTGTTTTTGGTGGCATCTTCAGGGGAGAGGGCACATTACACAGTCATGGCCACTTTTTGATGTTTTATACATGTGCTGTTCATTGGGTGAGGTATTTCGTGCATTCGCTAAATAACACATTCGTTATTTACCACATGCACTAAATACCACACATTTGCTATTTAACACATGCACTTTAATAACGATTCCAATGTACACATTAAAACTCATAATCACTGCTATTTAACAAATTTGTTTTTACCGAACCATGTGGTATCAGTACTTACCCTACATCCAACTTTCTTAGTATTTACCACCAAATTCGTAATTAAGGCCTTAGTGTCTTCACCGATCCTAGACAACAGATACAGTAATATTTAAGTGCCTCTATCTACTTTTTAAAATTCTCTACAGTCAGATAGCTCCAAGACAAATTTATACCAGTCACTCCAACATTGTCACCTAAAGACCCTGCCCTGTTGAAGCCAGACCAAATGCTTAATCCATTTTGGAGAGTGATGCTTCCTGAGAGAAGCTTGAAAAGTATGCATTCCCTGCTACTATACCTTCATCAGGAACAGTCACTCCCTAAATTCAAAAGACATCCAAAGACACACCTTTTCCCTCTGTAACTCTACACTGACAGCACAATGATGTGCTAGATTTGATTTTTGTTTTTGTACAGTGCGCTAATACCCCACGATGTCTTGGTGCTATAGTCTTTAAGACTGCAAGAGGAGCAAAAATTTAAGAGTTGGAGAATTCTAAAAAATAGGAAAATCTAAGTCTATTATTGGAAGAGAAGAGTTTTTAGAAGTTTACGCAATTTGAAAAGATGGGGCTTAACATGACTAGCACAGGGCAGGCGGTTCTAGGCAAGAAAAGTAATAACAGAGAAGGAGTGATCTCCTAGATGTGATCTGTGGAACGTGGGAACAGAGACCACATTGGAGATCCAAGAACAACGCATTCTGGCGGGCGTATATCTAGTAAATATCTGAGTCATGTAGCTAGTATGGGAGGGAGTAAAGATAGCCTTATGACACAAACAGAGCACACTGAAAATATATCTTTTGTGAATATATTTCTTGTGATTCGAAAACCAGTGGTTTCTTTTAAGATGCATTGAGATTTTGGCATGCTTTGGGATGTGAAGTGCAAACCTGGCTGTGGTGTTCTGGATGAGATTATGTTTATGTCATAAAGAGGACAAAAGGTCAACAAATAGCACATTACAATAGTTCCCTTTGCTTACAATCAAGGCCCTGATCTATTATTGCCTGGAAGCTCTAGAGATGAACTGTAAGATTTTCCTTGAAATCTACATCATAAGAAAGCAGGTGGAGGTAAGTTTACTAATAAGGGTGTTGAAGGCTACAGGTTTCTTCCTCTAGAGTCCACAGGGACTGGTGAACTACTAATATTCAGGCCAGTGTAGAGAATGGAGACGGGGAGCTGCTACACCCCACCAGAATAAGAGATCAGCAGTGAGGGCAGACGTGGAGAGACATGCTCTCGACTCTTTTTCCAAGGTCCTTTCCCCCTTTCTTCTTTAGCTGAGCCTCCCAGGCACTTTGAGGATCTAGGAGCTTTGTCGGTGCTGGCGATGAAAGACATTTAGCATACTCAGAACTGGTAAATGTACTGCTCTTGCAGTACTCTCCTCTGCATATCCTCATTACTCCTCTTCTAAGAGACAGCCTTGGCACTGATGGTCTATTTACCACCCCTCCTGTTATCATCTTATCCCTCATAGGCAGAATAAAATATGCATATGCCAGTAATGGGTTTATTAAGTTGGGAGGGGCTCGCCCCTATCAACTCAACAGACCCTTTCTGGTTAGGTTAAAACACAGTTGTAAAGTATCTCTGCTCCAGCCCTAGTGGCTATGGCACAGGCAATCCCCCAGAGAAGTGTGCGCTAAGTTCAGGCGTATCAGCACTTTTAAAGAACATTGTAACATTTCCAAGATCATCACATTAGGCAAAGGAGAACCAGAGTTATGAATTTTCAAAGTTTTATCACAAAAAGTGCAAAGAAAAGCAAAGCACCGATTAAAAGTCATTGTTCGCATCTGACCAGGATCAAGGCATGATTTGATGCCTACAGCGATGGAGCAGAGGTCAGCTACACTAAGCGGCTCCTCCCAATGTAAGTTTTCACCTTCTGATATAATCTTTTTTAAGGAAGTCAACATTTTCCAGCAGGGCAAGGTCCAAGGCTGTGGCATAATGTCCCTTGGAGGCAACTGTGTCATCATCAAGCTCTTGCTGCAGCTGTTGGTTAATTACACGATTAGCTCTGAGCGGGCAAACCTTGAATTTGTGGCCGTCCAAGATTACTTTGCGGGTTGGACTGATTTGTCACCTCGCACAGGCCAAAGTTTTACCTTCAGACGTAGTCACTTTTATTTTAAGTCAAAATCTTTGACCCATGGAGAGCAGTTGCAGTCCCTGGGTGCCACCAGGAGTTAGAATTCTTGAGCCCCTGAGTGAGTCCTCTTCTTCCCGCAGGACTCAGGAGTCTTCTTCCAGCTTAGCCTTTGTCTTCAGTTGGAGACTTCTTAGGTCCAGGCATGTTCTGAGGAGGTGATGGAGGAGGCAAATTTATACTGTGCACTAGCCAGTGAGTGGATATATTCTATCATCCAACTGTAACTATTTTCTCACAGGCTCCCACCTCCTTTTGCAGGACTTCTTCTTTGCCTTACAGTGAAATTACCTCGGAACTCCAGTTTTAAGATGGCGAACCCCAGCTGCAATTAGGCAACTACTCATCCGCTCCAATATGCAAATGACCTCTACTCCCATCTGAAAGAGTCAAAACTAGTTTCTTCCTCCTATTTTGACCAGAGCAGGGCTGCCTGGGAGGGTCCTGGGAATGGAAACGAGGAGCTGTCCTTGGGTCGCACTTGTAATTGCATGGTTATGTGACAATATTAGCAGGTGGCAAATTGCATGCATTTTACAACAGCCTCAGTATCGTGTAACTCAGAATCAGGGTCTTAGTGGTACTGGAATACATGATGTTTTGTTAACGGATACATTTGTAAAAGGTGTGCATTAACCTTTGAGTTATCTTATTGAGGGTGGATACTGTGTCTAAGTGGTTACACCATATCTTTGCAGCAATTGCATTTACGCCCTGTCACTGGAATTGAGACCCCTGTGTACAAGGTTACTCATAGATTTCTGAAGCAGACAATCTACCCCCGAGTTCGCTCATTCTAAACTCAAACTGATCTCCATCCCTGCCTTCTAACTCTTTTCTCACACTCTGTCACTTTGACTCCGTCTCTAACTTCAAGAAACCATGTCTGACTCTCATATGCACCTCGTCTCCTGCATGGAGGACACAGCTGAGGCAGCCCGATACCAACTACTCAACATTAGATGGATTCGGTGTCACACTGCCTGAGAACAGGTAGAAATACCCTTGTGTCTGTAAAAGCAAAAGACACATTGTTCTTTAAATGAGACTGTAAATCGTGTATTTCCCTCTTTCGGGAATCCCATATGCCCGGACAGATTAATATCCTTGCACCTGTTGGAGCTTCTAAGTCATAGTCACAAACATAACATCTCAAGAGGCACCAATCTCAACACCAAAGTCTTGTCTGGTATAATGTTTCCATACACTTAATATGGACCATGCAAAATGCAGAGGTACATTTACAAGCTCAACCGTAATGGTGTGTGCTGAGGAACTGCTTCCCATCAGCAGGTTGTGGTCAGGCGGCACAGTGTGTGCACTGCATGCGCCAGGCTTGCGCTGCTTTACCTAATGGAGCACAGCTCCTGCATCAGTCTCACTCGTACCACGCAGCGCCAATGGTGTCGGAGGGCGCTATGAATGCGTGACAATGCATTTCAGTGCGGTGATGCGGACCACCACACTAAAATGCGCCAGTCTCATGCCTGATGCGTGGTACTTGGCAGGGCTGGGTATACCAGACATGGTTTGGAAACACCAGGGGAGTGTTTGGGGTATCAAAGCTCTAGGTTTGTTTATTTCAAATTTTTATGAACAGGATAATGATTTAATACTACCCTGTGATTAATGATGTCCTGCTGTGTTTCTTGTATGAAATTAATGCGATGAAATATGTCTTGGTGTGTATCGAAATATATCAAATGACACAATTAAAAATATTGATTGACTCATTAAAGCTTTACTCCAGTGATGGTATGTTTAAGGACTGTTGCTAAATCCATATTTTGGTATTCGGATATTATGTGCATGTAAAATATATTGCGATCAGCATGTTGGTCTTGAGAATTTGTGATTCTCAGATGGAGTCGAAATTATGATGATTGTATACCCTGCTAATTTTGATATAAGTTAACTCCATAGTCTTTAACGATAACAAGAGGGATCAGTGACAGGTTGAAGATTATTGTGAGGACTGTTCACAAATGTATTTTTAGTCGTAAATGTACTTTTGCAGCAGAAAATATCTCATTTTCATCTGCTGGGAATTCATACAAGCATTCTTGGGAGGCATACATGGATTTATTACTGCAGATTTGTCCACCACAAATAACCAAGTCTGCTGTAGCAAAGATGCTGCAAGTCACTGTTTGGTTTTATTTAGTATGTGAACGCACACAAATATGTGTGTCTAAGGCTCCCAACTGACCACCTACCCACCTTAGTTCCTGTGACTGTATCAAGTCACCTTTCAGGAGAGAAGGACTGAATCACCCCTCACATTTAGTGGGAGCGTAAAGTAAGGGCTTCTTCACCAGTAAAAAGAAATTCCCAGCTGAGAAAAGAAATGAAAATAAATTTGGATTTGGATTGGCCCACTGGGCTCCATTCTCCTGTCACAGGGAAATAGAAGTCCATGGGCGATGTCACATGACATTCACAATTGTAAGCTTGGAAGCCTGAGTCTGGCACAGCAGTCTAGTTTACATCTGGGAATGCTTGAACATTGAAGAAAAACATAAAGTATGTTCAGGGCAGGTTGTAAATTTCCACCTGTACTTTTACATTTTTTGTGAATTGTGTCCTCTGTTCATTTTGGTAGTAAGGTCATTAGTGCAACTGGATAAAAATAATACTGTAGGAAATCTGTCTTTTCTGCGTGGTCACCCTGTATTTTTCACCTTTTGCTGGACCCTTCTTTTTGCTGACTTTAGAATTCTGTTCACTATACCCCGTTAAATGTAGTAAAGAGCATGTGCTCCCCCTTTAAACATGGTTGAATTGGCATATTCCCAATTGGCATTTTTAACTTATCTATAAGTCTCTTGTAAATGGTACAAAATGTACTTAGGGCCAATAGGTTAAATGTCACTTGCAGACTGCAGCACCCATTGTTCCATCACCTACAGTGGCAGTGCAAACTTGGATTTTGGTCTATCAGGGAAACAGCCTTTACAACAAGGTTTTTACCTCGTTGTGCCTTTACCACACATTTTTTAGCACGCATATTTTTACTGTGAATATGCATTTACAACGCATGCCAATACCATGCATTTAAGGTAAGTCGGGGAGGGTGGGGGGTCTCCCCCCACAAATACATTGTTTTTAAATCTAAAAACTATGTGTGGTATTGGCATGCGTTGTAAATGCATATCCGTGGTAAAAACATGCGTGCTAAAAAATGCGGGCAAAGGCATACAATGTATTTACCTGCGTTGTACCATCTATCATTGTAGCTTGATCTTGGCAATGTCAACACTGCAGTTCAAGCTGTCAAGATAAACACGTTTGAGAGCTAAAAATCTCCCATTTAAATAATAATGTCACCTCTAGGCATGCCTTATATTTCAGAAGGTAGAATGCAAGGTATTTAAAAATAGGACATGTAGAAATGTATTATTAACATGGCCTTACAGTGACAAGCACCCAGAAGCTATTTTTTACCATGGCAAGCCTAGCTGTTCTATACAGAAACCCAGAGTCCAGATCAAAATCCTAATACTGTATCTCTGGAATGGGACTAGCTAGAAAAATAATGAAACATCTGTTTTTAATAGTGATTAAAAATCCAATTAAATGGTGAAGTCGGATTTTTACATACATTTTAAGGAAAAGTAATTTTTAGAAATTATCTTTTCCCTGGCTGGAGTATTTTGGAGGCAAATTTACATTTGATCTGCTACTTCTGCAAGTCAGCAAGTCAGTAATTAGCATTCGAATAGGCGTGAAAGAGGGGAAGTATGCCTCCCAGAATCAAACAACAGGCAGACCTAAATGGGCAGAGAAGATTCCTCTGAGCTTCCCGAATACTCAGAGTGGGTGCCGCGAGCAATGTTTTTGACATTTCAGTGTCAAATCCTGCTTGAGTCTCAAAGACTCCTTAACAGGTCTGCTGGGTATTCACATAGCACTTTGGGGGCACGCTTGAAAGACAGAGAACAGGATGAAATGATAATTTCTATGTATCCACTGATAGCTGAAGGACCTGCTTTGTCTCACCAAACTTCTGTTTATTGTTTTTTAATAAAACACTGGGGGCACACTTAAAAGGAAGAGAAACCGGATGTCAAAACAATTCTTGAGTATCCACTGTCTGCTCCGATTCGTTGATGGGGGCCATATTTATACACCATGAGCATATTTCTAAAATATGTGACACTAATGAAAATTATACCAGTATTTTATGTTCAAACTGCTACCATGTTACTTCTTGCAAAAGATCAATAAAACAGATTTAAAAAAAAAAAAAAAGAGTATCCACTGTCTGGTTGCTGATGAACCCTGCTTCGTTCCACCAGACTTCTGTCTCTGGGTTTATTGGGGGTACAGTAATTGGCTTAAACTGGATGTTAGTGTTAGATGTGGGATGATGTTAGGATTACCATACTATGCTCCCCCCACCTTAAGTCCAATGATCCCAAGTTCAGTAGGGCCATTTCTTGAAAATGCCCAAAATGGGTAAGGTTGGCCCCGGGAACTTTTACCCCATTGGTTAGGTTACACTGAAGGGTCTTTCCTACCCACTAGCTTATTATTATTATTAAACATTTATAAAGCGCCTAGCTACCCTAAGGCATCCTCGCGCTGTCAGTGACAAGAAGAGCAGGAAGGCAGGCTGGTTATGGCAGATTTTGGAAGAGCCAAGTCTTCAACTGTTTCCGAAAGGTACGGTGGTGTGGGGTAGAGCGCAACTGGAATGGGAGGGCGTTCCAGAGCTTGGCCCCGTTGTGGGAGAACGTGCGGCCACCTGATCGCACTCTCTTAATTTTTGGGGTCGCTACTAAAAACTGGTCAGCAGACTGAAGACATCTTGTTGGGTGGAAGAAGGCCACCAGGGATTGGTTTATCTTGGGACCTGTTCCCCACAGCGTTTTATGGGCTATGCACAAAGCTTTGAACTTGATCCACTCTGTTATTGGCAGCCAGTGAAGTTTTTTTAACAGAGGCTTTTGCACCACCTGTATTTTCTTTATAGTGGCCTTTGTGGTGCCCAGGTAGAGGAAATTTCCATAGTCCAGCCGCGAAAGCACCAATGCCTGTACTATCACTCTTCGTGCCGGAATTGGGAGCAATGGGAGGATTTTCCGCAGCATTCTAATGATTCCAAAGCATGTTGCGGCTAGCTTAATTGCTTGGCTGTTGAAGTTAAGAGCTTTGTCTAGCCAAACTCCTAGACTTTTTATCTGATCTTTGGGGGTTGGTGGTGAACCAAGGCATTTGGGCCAGCTGAGTCCCGCTGACTCCATAGCCACCCCGGGATGGTTGCTTAAAATCATTAGCTCCGTCTTGTCCCCATTGAGTTTGAGACAATACTGATCCATCCACAAGGCCACCGCTTCCATACATTATTCAATGTTGATCCGTGACTTCTTAGGATGCTTTAGCGCTACCACCAATTGCGTATCATCCGCATAGGTGATAATTTGGATCCCATAAGGTAGGACTAGTTCGGCCAGTGGTTTAAGATAAATATTAAAAAGAGTGGGACTCAATGATGAGCCCTGGGGGACTCCGCACAAGAGCAATAAACATTTGGATGTGCACTCCCCCTCAAACACCTGGAATGTTCTATCTTTCAGGAAAGATTTGATCCAAAACAGGGCCTTGCCCGAAACTCCAACCATTCTGAGCCTGTCAATCAGGATGTTGTAATTGACAGTGTCAAATGCGGAGCTCAGGTCAAGGAAGATGACCGCCACTGTCCCTCCCTGATCAAGACTTTTCCTGGACTCCCCAGGATACCCAGGATAAAGACGTGGGCTCTAAGGGTAATAATGCTGTCCTCCTGTAAAAGCTACAGGGACACAGCAAGCTACAGGGGCACTTGTCCTGCAATAACCAGCTGCCCATTGGCATCTAGACCCTGCTGTTGGCCTCTGCCTGACGCCCTGTGAGTCTCTAAGTTCCCCTCGGAGGTCCTGGGGGGCTCAGAAGTGTCTTCCTGTGGTGGATTGGGACTTAAAGGACTAAATTCAGAAGGTAAAATCTTTGACCAGGACAAATCTGGTTGGTGTATCTGACTCGTACTCCTTTGGGGTCAAATTGTGCCTAGGCCTTGGTCTACGGTGACCATTGACTCTTAATGCTTCATGGTTCTATTCCTACTTAAAACTTCAAAAATGTGTATCACTATTTACCCTCATTGAAGGTTTGTCAGTTTGGTGTAATTTGGTTATTCAATTTTACTCTATTTGAGGGTTCACCTTAACAATAGTTGTGAATATTACTTGAGGTAAGTAGTCACCCACCCCAAATAACAATCCAATTTCTTACAGCCACAATTTAGGTATAAATGTTTTTCTAGAATATGCATGTAAACTTACAACAGTTGCAGGTTTCAAGGAGTACACCTCGAAATCATTAGCGAATTTGCTCTTGCAACTATGAGAAGTGCTTTGGGTATGCAGAGATTCATGTAGGGTACAAGTACATGGAAATCCCCTTGAGTTTGTGCAATGCTTTTATTTTTTCCTTGCAGAAAGCCCTTCCCACACCGCCCCACCAGTTTTGAAATGTGCCCTTTCCATTTCCATTATGGAGTGGTATTTACTCCTCTAAGTGGCGCAAACCTCCAACAGTTTATATGGTTGGAAACAGGCTTGTGGAATACTTCATATTCTCAAGTTTGGATGTCCCCAAACGTTTCAGGGCATCCCCATCTTGGAACGTCTACTCATTGGCCCAGGGAAGGATATACTCATATTTAATATCATGATGGTAGTTTTACAGGAGAAAATGGATTTATCATTGCAAGTTCATCTTTTGTGAATTCCATGCACTTCTAAACCAAGTGATTTGTATATGTAAGTTAAACTTAGACACATAATGGCTTTTTGACTGTATTCCATTGGCACTTCGAAATAAATGTGCGCTAGATATGTTGTTGCTTGTATCGTTGACGCATAAAGTAGTCAACGTCTTAGAATGAAACGAATGTTCTTCCTTGTGTTACAGAATACACGGTCATCAATGAAGACTGCCCCGGCGCAGAGTGGAATATCATGTGCCGTGACTGTTGCGAGTATGAACAGATTCAGTGCATTTGTCCAGGAGGGAAGGAGAAGGTGGGCTACACCATTCCCTGCTGTCGTAACGAGGAGAACGAGTGTGATTCCTGCCTAATCCACCCAGGTATGAGGCTCTGTACAAGATATCTTTCTCATCTTATGCAGCATTATCCACAGAATGTCAGTCATCTTCATATGTTACTTACTACCTGCATTCCATACAACCTTTACTGGAGGAGTTTGTTAGCTTCAACACCTCCATAGGGAGACAATAGGCCCCTATAACCCCTTCGGCGCTGCGTGAATTCTCCCGCTGTGTGGGAGAATTAATAAGTGGGCGGGATTCGGACGGCCCCCGGCCATCTTCAGCACACGCCCACCGTGACGTCGGACGGCCAGGGGCCGTCCTGAGCACCGAAGAGGATAAAGAGTTTGGTTGATAGGGCACTACATCGCAAACTCGATGTGGTACATGTTCCGCTAAATCCTTAGTCCACTGCCTCATTTAGAGACCGTCGGACCTTACGTTTTTCAGCATTGCATCCCCTGTTGGCCCGACCATCTTCTCTAAATTTGATAGACAGTAGTTTGTCAGGATGGCAGAGGTTATGTCCTCCACAACTCCGATCATCAATTCTAAATTAGGCTCAATATAGTAAATACTACTCCAACATCCTCATTTTAGCATTTTTTTAAAGTTTCATCTATGTTTTGAATGATTTACTTTTTTCCTAATAATTTCCTGACTGTGTATTTTTGGTTCTTTAAAAATGTAAGGGCCTGATATAGCATTAGGTATATGGGTTACTCCATCATGTTTGTGACCAAGTAACCTGTCCACCAAGCTCTCAAATATGCATAGAAGTTTATTTGCGACTGAGAACAGCTATTTATGATACAAACTATCTTTAACGGTAATACAAACTTTAACTGAGGCGTATGAGTATCAACATCCCACTAGAAGATACAAGAAGTGACAATAGTCACCCCTCTGGAGATCCACATACTCAATCGCAATAGACGACTGGTGCTTCGAGCTAGCTGCATTAGGGCTGGATCTATATTAGAGAGGCTGCTGCCTCTAGCTTCGGCGGTGTCAATAACACAACATGCATCCACATCTCAAGGCACACACAAGAATTATGGAGGACTCGATGACAACAACTCTCAACCATAAGTTAGCAGTGATGGAACAGAGATCCCATGAAGAACAAAAGGAGAAACAGAAGACTGCCAATCCTAACACAACAAATACAAGACCATCGCACACTAGACCAACAAAGACATATGCTGCCAGAAAAGCAAACACAATCTGACCGAAACCATATGTGGGATGAGCCTTTGGGTCATGAGACAGAATCACAATCGAAGTTCCAATATGTGCCAACCCCTCACCAAGCTGATACCCACCAAACCGCACCAAAGGGTCATTGGTAACAGTAGAAGTGGTGACATATAAAAACCTCAGTCATAGCATAGACTAACATAGCATAACACAGCCCTGCATGCGATAACATAACCATTATAGCCCTTTTATAGCGAAAAACTGATTTGAGGCAAGTGCTTGAGTTTCTTCTACGGTGTTCTATATTCTGGTAGCATGTCATGCAAAGTTGCAATTACATTTTTGTTTATATTTTTTCTCTTCTGGGAATTTCAAAATGGCGACAGAAACAGATGCTATGTCTTTTTTCTGATTTCAGGCTGCACCATTTTCGATAACTGCAAGGCGTGTCACAATGGCTCCTGGGGAGGCAGTTTGGATGCCTTCTACATCAAAGGAAGCTACTGTGCTGAATGCTGGAGGGGCTGGTACGGCGGAGACTGCATGAGTAGGTATACTCTGTGTCTGTGTATCAGGAACTAGCCCGTGGCAAGGTGTCTGATGCATGGCGGGTATAATAATACGAAACACGGATCTGCAGAGTTCGCTCTTGAGGTGCAATATGAAACAAGATATGGTGAATTTAGAACACATTGAGAGTTATTTTTTTGTTTTGAAACCTCACCTTCATTCCTCTTCCTACTAATCATATGAGCTGTACTGGGCACTTTGAGTACATGGCCAAGATTTTCACAGTACCTGTTGATTGCCTCAGGTTGCTTAGAGCTCTCACTTCTTCAGGTGAAGGAACACCTGAACATGCAGAGGTCACTGGCAGTGTTAATAGACATAAGTTGCAAATACCACTTCCTGTCAGTGACATAACTTTGGAGATTGTAGCTGCTGAGGCCAGGAGATCTCAGGACTCACATGTCTGAGATATCTAGGGCTCACATGTGTGCATGGTAGGCCTAGCTTACTGGACTACATGCTGGCTTCTTGAGATAAATTTATATGTCTCCAGTTTCCATCCATTAGCTCATGTCTGTGCAAACTGCTTCAAATAACCATGTATTCCTCTTTTTGTGCATGTCTGATACAGTTTCACGTTTTCTTTTCCCACATGCATTGGATAACATTCACGCCTCACATACTGGATGCATGTTATACGGGAATAGGATTTTTCTCCTGGGTGCCTTAGATAATATTGAATATTGAAATAACTTGAGTCACTCATGGGACCTTTAAGATCATGACTAAGTATTGCTTTCTGGGTCCCTAAGACTCTTGAAATGACCACTTCCAAGGAACTGGAAACATTTGAAGGGAACACCATTGCCTGTCCACCTTGGATGATCTGGAGAGACAATTTCGTCAAAATGTTTACCACTTACAGATGTCTATAAACATCGGGAGACAACAGATTGTGAAGATGTTACACACAAGTACTTGGAATTTAAAGGAACTCTGAGTGTCTTGGTGCCTAAAATATATTGAACGTATTCACTTTTGAGTCTTGAGAGGGCTGGGTTGAAATTGCCACCTGCCTGTGCATGTTGATGATTAAAGTAACCCTCAACCATTGCTTCCTATGAGTGTTACTGAGATAATCCGATGTCAGTGTATTCAGTGTGTGTTCTTGAGATACTATGGAAGACACCGCTTTTGAATGTCTGGAGCATCTACAAGGATTACTGCCTGGCTGCTTCAGAACTGACGTGGATAGTAATACTTTGGCTGCTTAACTAGGGACTTAATACTTAATACTTTGGCTGCTTAACTAGGGACCTGACGTAGCTCTCGGCGGATGGGTTACTCCGTCACAACGGTGACGGATAGCTCGTCCGCTGAAATATAAATCCCATAGGACATAATACGATTTATATTTCGGCGGACAGGATATCGGTCACTGTTGTGACGAAGTGACCCATCCACCGAGATCTAAATCAGGCCCATGTACTTATAGCCACAAGTAGGTGTTCTGTAGATAAACTGAGGTCATTCCTGCCGGAGATCAGCACATAACTTGGTGGAGTCACTACTTGTCATCCTGAGCTAGTTAATGGTAGCCCCTTCTTGGAGGTGACCACAGCCTCCTCAGTTTCAAGAATTTCTAGCTGTAGTGGCACTGGCAATATCAGAAACACATTTCAAAAATAGTGTGAAAGGCAGAAGATGGGCCTGTCATTTTCTATGTGTGTATTTGATCACTTTTAGATTGGATGCTCACAACATTCTCAAGAAGTAGAACAAACAGAATGTGCATAATATTGTGACACCATAAATCACCACATACAGCTCAAGTCGCAGGACCTATTACAGAATTCGTAGGGAGGTTTTTGAAGGGCACTTTTTTCGACATGGGGTTTAATACTACTAGTGTTTTAACTTCTAGCACAGTGTTTCCCAAACTCTGGGTCACGACCCACAAACATATCTCACTTTGCAGTCAGAGAAAAGTAAAGTGAATCATGTGACAGAGTACAGAGAGTTTGAAAGGAATGGCTGTAGGATGTTATTTTTTGTAACCCACTACAAAATGTAAATGACCTGTAAACTAACTGTACAAATTCAGCAGTTAGGAAAGCAAAATTGAAGTACATTTTTTGTAATTCTTGTGTGATGGAAGCAAGGATTTTAATAGAATCAAAACAAATCAGGACAATTTACTTGGTGATGCACAAATAATAAATATTCACTGAAACCTGATTTCCAAACACCATTTGTGTGCAATATAGTTTTGTCAGTAAAACTGTATATCTGTGCAAATTTAGTGGCAATTTCAATGGAAAAGGTGCTATCTGTAAATGACAGGGCGCTGCCCCACAATGCTTTAGTTGCATTCAAAAATCGCCGCCTCATGTCCGTTAAAGCTAGGTGGGTTGTGAAAGCTTGTCGTTCTCAAAAGTGGCTCATGGTTCTAACGGGTTTGGGAAGCATTGTTCTAATTTTCAAATATAATCTATTTTAATCTTCTTCTTTTTACTTGTTGTAACTCTGTTCAACAGAAAGTAACATCACATGAGGGTAGGAAGTACAGTCCACAAATCTATTGCAGTAGCAAAGCTGAAAGTAAAATGGTGCATTGTCTTTGCTTTAAAGAATGAAATCTTTAACCTTTCAATTTACAGATTTATTGCTGTAATTTGGTATGACACTGTCCTTCCTTCTTTCCCTGCTATCACTTCCGGTTACAACTTGTGAGGTCCATTGACTGATTGGATATGGCCCCAAAGTAAAACAAAATCGAATACAAAACTTTAAAATGATTGGTGAAACAAGTTTTTGGGGGGGAAAATTACTTACTCTTTACGTATTACTTTGTTTCATTTTGTTTGATTGGTTGCAAATGCGGCGGTGACATGCTCTGTAAGAGTACAGGAAGTGAATGAGAGCACAGAAAAAGTTTCCAGGAAGCATGACTTTTATTTTTATTTGTTTTCATTAGGGTGTGGTGAAATCATACAAGGTGGAAAAGGGGAGATTTTGTTGGAAGGTTATCCGGTCAATGCTCATTGTGAGTGGAGCATTCAAGTAACACCTGGATACATTATCGAGCTGAGGTAGGCCAGTCCCAAAACAATGTTAAATATTTTAAATATAATCTGTTTTTGTTCTGTTCCATTGTTTGTCTGTTTGGTTGGTATCTCCCATGCCTGTTTGGTTTTTTTTAAACATATTTTATTTCAATTATTTTCTTTAGAATATTCTAAAATGAATCTTCACCTACACTCACCTGGTAGCATTAGGCACACCGTGGGTGCCCTCAGCCATAGAAAAATACATTTGCATACATTCATCAAACTGCGCATATGAGGCACATATGATGTGCAGCCGACAGAGAAAAAGGTATTATTAGCAATGGTGTACAAAGTGGGAAAGCTTTTTTTTTTGCAAGCTTCAGAAACTCCATATAACAAGCTTCAGAAGCTCCGTGTAAAACTTTGCAACTTTGTCTACTTTGCAAAGTTATTCACATTGCCACAATAGCGTAAAAATAATAGCATTTGCAGAAATTCCTGTCACGTACTTATTTAAAAAATTAAAAAAATTGTTTGGCATAAAATATACATCACAGAAAATATTTGGGCCTCATTACAACTCCATTAGTAATTCCAGCATAGTAATTACACACCACTATTACTGGTAGTGGGTGAATTTAGAAATATGGCATGCACAATTCGCCTCAGGATTACAAGTATTTATCAATGAAATTGAGGAATCTCAGGGAAATTGGTATCAATGCACTGATTTACACAGACACTTTTCCACTTAGAGGACTTTTTCTGCTGACAAAGCATTAAAAGAAAATTCCTCATCCTAAAATCCTTCTAGAATCTTCACGTTACATTGTGGTTGTGAACTTGCTTGAAGTACCAAAGGCCAGATAGTTTTTTTCCTACATTGTTTCTGGCAGCGAATCAAAAATAGCTTAGTTATGCTAGTATTTAGCTTTAACAAGTTAGCATTCATCCATTACTGAATGCCTGTGAGATATTTGCTGAGGATTGAAGAAGAAAATGGTAGAAGCGCAATATTGGTTGAGTATCACCTGCATAGGACACTACTAGACAACCGAATGACTTTAGGAGCTGTGCCAGAGGTCTTATATATTTACTGAACAGCCTGAGGGGCAGGGATAACTAGGTTTAATTAAATAGGTGAGAATGCAAAATTTCGACGCAATATGAACTAACAACTATAGGCCCGATTTCAATGTCGGACGGACCTGAGTCCGTCCGACATCGATTTGGTAATGGGACTGACCAACATCCTGTCGGCGGTCCCAACCAGCCGACAGGCACTGTTCGGTCGCACTCCTATTCTTTACAGTGAGAGCATGCATTCCGACCGGAATGCATGCTCTCACTGTAAAGAGAAGAGGTGCATTTCATCCCTGCACCCAGTGGCAGGCACCTCAAGGTGCTTTCCACGGGGTGCAGGGATCAATAAGGGGGCACCATAGGTGCCCCCTTGGCCGCCATCCGGATGCCTTGCAACTATGGGGGCCCTGCTGGGGGCCCCCAAAATCGACTACCAACAGCCTGTGTCAGAAAGGCCAGCACAGAAAGGCTTTTGGCATCCGACATTGTAATCCCTCGGGTGGAAAGAGCCGCCCTTGGGAATACAGGAGGCTTTCCAAATGCCGGACGGGCTCTCCAAGCCAGTCGGAAGCCATTCGGAAATCCCGTTTGGATTAATTTCCGACCAACTCCATCCAAATGGGTCGGTCAGAAATGAATCCAAACTGCTGATTATGATGCCGTAGGAACGGCTCCGACCGAGGATTAGAGACATTTCCTACGGCATCGTGATCGGCCCCTAAGCTGAGCTAGAAAGTTCCTCAGTGATAGCCTTCTGGCATGTTGATGAAAAACAAAAAAACTGGTTGTGTCTGGATGGATTTGTATTCGGAAAAATCCTTTGTATGAAGATGACAGGATGGACTGTGGATTCTAGAATATCTTTTTCATGATATCTGGCTGGGTCTTAGATTCCAGGTTTTGTTAACGTTGATAATGTTGGGTTATGCTTTTGACCGTTTGGGTTTTGGGGCCCAGAGCCCTGGTTTAAGTATGTCTGGTTTGATTTTGGAACATAGAACCTTCCTTTGTTTGATGTTGTGTGGTTGAGTTTTGTATTACGGAATGTCCTTCAACTTGATTATCCCTCAGTTGTCGAATGCAAAAGGTTGATCTATTTGATGTCTCATTGGATTTTAAAATCCATAGTTTACCACTTTTTGATGGCACTGGATTTGATTTCTAGAACGTCCCTACTATTTATGGTGTTTGGTTGTTTTTTAAATTCACCTGTCTGATGTGATGTTTCATTTTCGATTCCACAGTGTCTAAAAGTTTGATAATGTCTGGTGTGGTTTTTAGAGCTATTGTCACATCTTCTCTAAAATACATGAAAATAGCAAATTCCTATGGATTATGCAGAGCAACCATTATTTAACATTATCATCTTTATATCCAAGGTTTGCCATGCTGAGCGTGGAGTTTGATTATATGTGCCAGTATGACTACCTGGAGATCCGTGATGGTGACAATGTGGATGCCAGGATTATTAAACGATTCTGCGGCAATGATCGCCCACCTCCAATCAGGAGCACCGGGAACTCACTGCATATTCTTTTCAAGTCTGATGGATCTAAGAACTTTGATGGATTCTACGCAAGCTTTGCTGAAATCACAGGTGTGTTTCTTGAGCATTAATATTGTAATTACAATCAGATAATACTGCAGGAGTAAGGTCCTGTCTCTTCAGTCTCATTGACCATCACCTAATGACTTATCACAAATCATTTCCAACAGGTTCCAAAATTAAAGAGTTAAAATACAACTTGATTAAAGTGTTAAACTGGTCCTTAATGTTAAATGACCTTTGTTATGTGAAAAAGTCAGAAGTCAATTGTTCTTTGCAACACTGAAGTATGGTTACTGGACACTGGGCCTGACTTAGATCCTGGCAGACAGCGGTGATGAATCCCGTCCATCGAAATATAAATCGCATTACATCCTTTAAATTTATATTTTGGTGGACGGGATATCCATCATCGTTGCAACGGAGTAACCCGTCCGCCATGATCTAAATCAGGCCCTCTGTCATTATGGTCTCCTTGCCACTTAACACGTTTGCCAACATGGCGAATACAAGGGCATGTAGGAAAGTGGAAATGACAATAAGGAGGGCAAAGTGGGACAACTGTGTTTGTAGTGAAATGGTCACCCCAGACCAGCTATGAATGCCACAATATGGCACTTCTGAAACCTCACAAATTGCCCTAGATGGTATTTCATAGGTGCACTCACTGGTTGAAAATGTTAACCAGAGAAAAATGTACATGAATCCTGATCATTGATATCCTGGACCAGGTGGGCTCAGTGCGAATTCTGGGGTCCCGCTATTTGTGTGAGCCCCAGTACAAACGTGAATTGATAATTTTTAACATATCACATGGACTAATACTTATAATGGTAGACATATCAAGATTCCTGGGTGTGGTTTAATGCTTCCATGTTATTTGTGGATTGAGTAGGACATACATGCGGAGTGGTCTTGGGAATTTTTTTTTAACTATCTCTTATAAGAAAAGTTATTTGTTCCACATCATATGAAGAAAAATCGAAAGTTTGATGACATTTTAACAATGATAATAGCAGTTATGGTGTACGAGTCTTGAAGCTAAAAGGACACCCGTATGTTCTACTTCCACCATACATGACCTAGTAGCATGTTCCCAAACGTATGATTTAACAATGTGCACAGTAGAGCATGACCAAGGTCTATAGTATGCTCCTGTCTCTTGTCTCCAGTGTGATTGTGCACTCGAGGCGTTCCACATTGTGGTATCACATTTAGGTGCAAAACCGCACTGAGCTGGAGGGTGGAAACTTTTTTAAGACCGAAAAACATATTGAGTTATAAACACATATTTAGGTGTAAAATCACCCTTAGAGCACACCGGCAGTTCTGTGGAGACATGTTTGGGGCAAAAACACATTTAGAATTAAATATTACAATTGGTTCCACAAATGCATTTAGGTTCAAAGTCACACTTGCATCAAAGTCAGCAAGAGTGCGGTAGCACATTGGGGTAAAATCATTCAGCACAGAGGACGTGTGTCACACTAGGTGTAACAGCTGTGCATCAGTTGACAGCACATTCCACTGACAGCACAGTGAGGTGCAACCTAAGCAGGGAGATGATGCACCTTTAGAAGCACAATTGCATCCACGTGAAAAATCGTCCTGGTGCAAAGTAAGCATCATTGTGGTATCTCACTTAGAAGCAAAATTACATTTAGAGGCATTTAAATGAAAATGCAAAAATCACTTTTAGTGGAAAATCAGCAGGAGTGTGCAAAGACTTTTAGGCACAAGAATTGTATTTAGGTGGAAGCTCACCACCGGTGCAGCACCAACAGGAGTGTGGAGATACCTGTAAGAACACGCGTGGACCTCCAGTAGTGCATGGATGCTTCCCTTACCGCTCAAACAGTGCAACAGGAGGGGGTCTTTGGGTAGTCAGAGCAACACTGCTAAAAGCCAGATGCTTGTGGTGAGCCTGAAACATTCCTCTGTCTAGATCCAACATGTGAATGACATTTATTTCAAGAAATTACTGGAGGCTGCTGACCAAATCTAGAGAACGGCTACAAGGGGGCGGAAGGCGGGGAGGGGGAGGAGAAGGGGTTGGGAACAAAGCCCTTCTCTGTGCATGGTTTTGGTGTTTATGACATGAGGTCTGGCATCAGCTATAGCTGGGTGCAACCAGATATAGAAATGTGAAAGTGCTAAATCAATCGTGTTCTTTTATCACCTGGATGCCATCTATTACTGTCTGTCGTTACAGTGCTTGGTGACATAGGAAACCCAATTGATAGGAAACCACATCAAACCCCGAAACAGGACAAGGCAACAGGTTAGGTCTGGGTGCAGCAGAGTAATTAACAAAACCATATGCTACTGGCTCCCTGGTGGTACCAGAGTCTGGTTTGTTTGCATTGATGATATTAACTAGTGCAGATAAGCTGTGTGGATGCTACTCGTAGTCATTTTATTCATCAGTTTGAAACAGAAGTCCCAGTACTTCATTCAAGTCATTATTTTCAAACTAATAACTCGTTACAAACGTACTGAAGAAAAATGGGAAATAGATAATGTAACAAAAACCTCATACTCAATATTTAGTGCACCCTTAAAAAAGAGGAAGAAATGGCACCGATAGGCTGTAGTAGAAGTCAGGCTGTGAGAATGAAGCCGTATTATGTTCTGTTACAGCATGCTCATCCTCACCGTGCTTACATGATGGAACCTGCATCCTGGACAAGGCGAGCGCCTACACTTGTGCCTGCCTCGCGGGATACACAGGGAGAAACTGCGAAAACTGTGAGTATGAATCCTAAATGTACCCACTCATCCTTGTCAAATCTGAATATATCTGTTTTATGGGTTAGTCGTTACCGTACTCTATGGAAGGGAATGTGGGCATGTTTCTGCTATTGGTCATGAATTGCAATATGTGGAAAGCATTGTCTAAGATGGACAACATCTCCACTCAAAGGCAAGTTTGTTCGACCTCTGATACCTTACTCTCTTAGACTAGTATATTCCACTCAACTGGTGCTGCTAGTTGTTTCTAAACTCTTAGCAGGGGTAAAGGGGCTTTTCTTCCACGCTTTTTGAGTTTTTATCCATCAGCTGTAGAATTCATCAAATTTGAAACTCACTTTGCAAAATACTTTAAAAATGAACATAAATTGGTCAGTGAGAATTGCAAGGCTTTGTCTTATAGCGAGAATGATGTTGGGTGCCTGTATGAGGCCACCAGTCGATCCCCAGGAGGAATGTGGTTCTAGCCTCAGAGTCCCAAGTTGGCCCTCTAGGTGGCGCTGCGACTGGTCCTACCTGAAGACGTTAGGAGAGCACAGCTAGCAATCTCGTGCTTCAGGTTAGAACATGAGCGGACACTCCGAGTAATATTTAGTGCAACCTTGTGCACATCTATGCCATTATGAACAAAGTGAACATTTTTAATTTTGAATGAATTTTAAATTGAAGGCGTAAATGAAGTAATTTGGATTCTTAATCTGTTTACCCTTTTCTCTATCATTTTAATTTTTACGACAATCTATTTCTATTTTGATTTTACATGCTGTTTGGTAGATTTAACAATCGGTACCCAATATTTCTTCTGGTGATTCACCTTTTTTCAGTCATGCAACATTCTTTGCAGTAAATCCATGAAGCAGGTGTGCAGAAGGTCCACAAATAGTAAGCTCGTGTGAGCAGGTCTGTGCAGCAGCCGGGCACACGGCAGGACATTGTGGCGGTTTGAGTCCACAAACGTTTGAGATAAGAAGGGATCTGATTCTGTCACTCCAATATTCAGCCATTTTGAGACTTTATTCCAGCAGCCTACCTAATTCAAAAGCCTTTCCTAGAGTTTACTGTTCTTTTCCTAAAATTTGACTCTGACACTTCTTGGGCCCCCATCTCTGACAGTAACCACGAGACCTTCATCAGAGACCTCATATGCACTGACCAGTTCCAGATCCGTGACCGGACATACGTTTGAGGTGCGTGACCTTCTCACTGAGTACAAATTAGACTTAGTTATTATAACAGAAACAAGACTCAGTCAACATCCGGACCTGAAACTGAGGCAGACGCTCAATTATCCATGGAAAGCTCCAAGGTCAACAAGAAGGCGAGTAGTGATCATTTCTTGTGAACACTACAATGTTTCAAAACCCCCCATCGGCCCCATTCACCTGGCTGGAGCTTAAGCCTTTAATGTTCTGCTTAATGCTGTTGTGAACTATAAAGATAAACTAATGTGTAGACTCCCGAGTCTCTAATATCCTGATTGATGGTATTCAACCACGCGTTCTTCTCACTAATAACAATCTCATATTAGGAGGGTTTAACGAACCCTGTATGAGTGATATCCAGAACCTGATGTACTCTAGCAATGATATGGGTCTGAGGCAGTTAGTAAAAAGTCACACACACACACACACACTCACTCACTCGCACCCTAACACCCCCACCCACACCCCCAACTCTCTAGATTTAATCTTTTCAAATAATGATTAGAGCAAATTTAGTTGTGCCTTGGATTTCTCAGCTCATAAGGTATTATTTTTGCTTTACCTGTTTCACTAGTTTATGCTCATGACACTCAAAATCTACACACTTAACAGACTATGGGACAAGTTCAAGAAAAAGAAGATAGAAACCCACATGGAGGCCTCTTAGCCAGTTCTCTGAAACTCTGAGAATGATGTGGTAGTAGCTGATGATTTGATCATCTTTAAACTTGATATCACAATCCTGTCAAAATATACCTTTGACCATGAAACTATTCCAGCTAACCTCTGCTACACTTCTATAGTCACAGCGGCCAAATGTAATTGTAGAAAACTAGAACACGCTTAGAGAGAAACATACTCCCCTGCGGACAACCTTAAATACAGAGAAGCCATTAACTCGTATTAAAGACTTATCAGGCTGACTTGAAACATAGTGTCCTAAAAAGAATATCAAATCATGTAATGCCACTAAATTAGCTTTCTCCGTTATTAAATGTTTAGATACTCCACCCTCCCAATCTCTTTGTGAGAGTCTCTTTGATGTCTTTCATCACAAAATCTTAAATATCTTAGAAATCAAGCAAGAAATGCAGAAGCCCACTCTTATACACCAATGTTGAGTAGTTCAAGTCAGCAACCCTTTGGAATTCTCCAAAGAAGGCATTAATAGACTCTTCTCTTATCACTAGCAAATTCTTTGTGCCATAATACTGAAGAGGCAGAGGTGAAAACGTTTGGAAATAGGGCCGGATGGATTGAGACCTTCTCCTATCCATACAGAATCTACAAAACCTTTAGGGGACTTCTTTGATTCCAGTCTCTCATTCAAAGCACACATCACTAAGCTGACCATAAATTGTTTCTTTTTCCTGCGTATTCTAAGAAAGGAAATGTACACTTCCTCTCAGAATCCAACAGGAAGTTGTTGGCCCAGCATTAGTGATCTATCTTCTGGACTGCTGTAATTCCCTCTACTTGGAACTTCCCTGCTGTCACACCTGTCACTCCTGTCTTATCTTCAGGTTGCAGCACATCCAAAATACGGCCACTCAATGTATTTTGGGACTTACCATAAGATCACATATATTGTCTCATTTGAAGGCACTTTATTGGCCCATAAAAGATGTTTTCTTGGGCCCTAGTTTTGTGTCATAAAGCTGTCCATTGCTTATCTTCTGATGCTCACTGTATGCAAAACCATTTCAAACAATATATTCCCACAAGAATGATGAGACCGCAAGAAGCCAATCTACTGTTTATTCCATGCTTCACCAGGGCCCATTGTGGTTGTGCTTACTCTAAAGGCATGTCATTCTCTGCCCTAAGGGCCCAGAACCATGACCCATCTTCACTCCTCTCATAACCTTCTAAAACCCATCTGTTTTGCATTTCATAGTCATTCTGGAAACAAGCAGTGTAGACATAGCCCGGTTGCAAGTCAAATCTAATCATTTGTACAGATGGATGGGAAATATGCCTCAATGTGACTAGTTCAAGGCTGTTCTAAAAAATTGAATCATATTTTTTGGGGTTTTCTGAAGCTGTGCACACCCATAGGTGTGTTCCAATGGAAGTAGCAGACTTGGATCGGCACCATGTGCCGGGATCAGGCCCCAGGGGTATCCACGAGGTCACCAGTAGCCTTCCCCTACTGTACGTAGTATAAGCCACCACAGTAGGGCTGTAGCTCATTTATGATACACAGTACGACAGACTCCATTTGGGGACCACATGTCAGACAGCGACTGTAGTGGTTGAGGCTAGTTGCCACTGTTTCCCGTTCTACTATGGCTCTGCAAACTTGGGCAAGTATAACACTTCTCACACTTGACTCTCAGGGTGGTGAGGGTGAGCAGTCAGAGACTTCTCAGGGATGTAATGTGAGTGACAAGAGCTATGAACTCAAAAGTCTGCCAGCAGACACAATAATGTAATGCTCAGGTCAGTGCATATATTTTAGTTAGAAGAAATCAAATTAATCTCACAGCAAGACAAAATACTACACAGCTTAATAGGGTTTGGCAGTATAGGGTTGTAATCTTATTTGCAAACTTCATTGAGGAGCTACAGACCTTGGACTACCCACTGCCTGCTATTGAGGTTTCCTAATATTACAGGTTGCCAGCACAGCATAGGTATAGGCATTAGTGCACTTCACTTAGAAGTGCCCCACTGTCTAGATGTGCAAACCAGTTCAAAAAGCTTTAACCAGTTAGCGTTTACCTGGCACAAGTGTTGAGTTCATGGAGTAGAATTTTATGATTTCAGTCTCTCATTCTACTCACAATTAGACCCATATTTACCTGCTCACTATAAGTGCAGTTCTGGTGGTGAGAGCAGGTACGTTCAGCGTCCTCGCTCCTGCCACGTCGGTTCTTGAAACTGCAATTGCTGAGGTAGAGACCTCACTCGAAGCTCAGCTACTTGTAGAGCCAACTCAGAAGGCTCATATGACGGTACTCATCTTGCGCTATAGCACCCTCCCCGAGCCGGGTGCAGACAGGCTCCTGCATACAGCAGATGCTGCCTTCTGGCTGGTTGACAGCAGGTGAATGTATTTGGCAACTGCAGGGTCTCGGCTGATCAGGTCTTCCACATCAGGGGTAACAGTGGCAGCATTAGCCTCTCAGGCAAATGGCAGGATGCCGAACGACATGATGATGCTTGGCATGAGACTAGGGGATCCTTTCACAATTCTGGCTGCTCCTGGCTTCACTCCTTTTGGTAGTCCACATCCTCTGGGTGTTGCTCATGCCAGGAACATGATGGACTTACCTTCCTGTGCTGCAATGCATTCTTCTTCCCTCTCTCAGCAGACAGGCTATATACTCTATTCAGACTTTAAGTTCTTGTTGCATAAAGTGCAGACATCAGTCGATGTCTTCTTACCCCTGGGAGACTGGCTGTCATGCAGGTACTAGCCATGGGCACACTGCAGTGCTTTGAGTACACTGCGAAGTGATCCCTTCTTTGGTGAAGAACTTGGTTCTTGAACAAAGTGTGGCTGTTTGGATCTGAATTTCTTATTCATTTCCCAGACGGAGAATGTGGATCCCCTCTCTAAGGTTTCAGAACTGGCTTGGGTTAGTTCTTTTTTAAATGTCATTTTATGGCTACTTCTCAGCTTCTAGTCTAAGGTGGTGGCTCTGACACCTGGTAGTAATGATGCTGGCTCCAAGTAGGAGTATCCACCAACAAGGGCACAATGAAGAGTGAGATCTCTGCACGTGGCTGCCATCTGCCTTCCTGAAGTATAAATGGGGAAGAGACTAATGTCAGGTCCTGGATAGATACTTCCTCACCTTGAACCACCAAAACTGCAGCACCACCCCTCACAACTACCGTCCACCAATGGCAGCGTTCAGAAATAATTAATCAGCAGCACTTTCCTAACAAGACCTCAAACTGCAGCACCACCCCTCACAACTACCGTCCACCAATGGCAGCGTTCAGAAATAATTAATCAGCAGCACTTTGCTAACAAGGCCTTAATGTAATTTCTATGGTCTGTATACAGTCTACAACCTCCTTCACTACAATGTCTGGGTCTCTACCCTCCAGCCACAGGAATGAAACCAATACACTTTCACTGCTGAGAGAAGTTGTACCGACTCTCCATCTTCTGCTGTGATAAACCAGGAGACAAACATGGACCCCACTGATCCAGTACTTAGACTTTCTCCACTCAGAGTCATACTATCATACAGTGCTTAATTTGTTAAAGAATGTGTGCCGGTGCCAAAAGCTCTGCTCAGAAGCCCCCGGTCAGAGCAACTAAATGTCAGCATGCCGAATACCAATGTTGTGCAGTCCTCAATCCACCCCATACCTTTGTAATCAATTTCCAGACAATCCCTGTGCCTTTATCTCGCTCTTGCAGGTTCCTGCTTTCTCCTTTTGAGATGGTGTTTCCATCTTTTTCTTCCCTTTTCTTTCCCCTTTGTGTATTTTCCCTCTCTTTCTCTCGGGAAATGTCGGGGGCCAGTGGCCCTTGCAGGCAACCACGGCTAAAGTTAAGCACTGCTACCATACATGTGCTACATACATACATGTGCTACATACATGTGACATAAAAAAGGAATATCAGCATAAGATCTGGGTTTATATTAAAGTGTAACTATACATGGGAGGAGTCTGGAGACCGACCTCCACAGAGAAAAAGGTGTGGTCCAACTAAAGATTTGGCATGCTGTCACCACCACTTTATGTGGTTTACCCAGGACATGACATGCCCATTACCAGGGCATGCTTAGTGCACCCCTCGAGGTCACAGAACATATTCGGGACCTCCTAGTATGTAAAGAGGGATGGACATTTGTTATGTTAACCCAGGGCGAAGTATTGTGCCCATGAACATTTGTCTTCCTGGACGTCAGCCTATCTTGAAGATCTTGTGGACTCAGATCTTGTGGATTCATATTGTGTATACTCAGGTCTTGTGGATTCAGATCTTGTAGACTCAGATCTTGCGGACTCAGATCTTGCGGACTCCGATCTTGCGGACTCCGATCTTGCGGACTCCGATCTTGCGGACTCCGATCTTGCGGACTCCGATCTTGCGGACTCCGATCTTGCGGACTCCGATCTTGTGGACTCCGATCTTGTGGACTCCGATCATGTGGGCTCAGATCATGTGGGCTCAGATCATGTGGGCTCAGATCATGTGGGCTCAGATCATGTGGGCTCAGATCATGTGGGCTCAGATCATGTGGGCTCAGATCATGTGGGCTCAGATCTTTTACACTCATATCATGTGGACTCAGATCTTGTGGACTGAGATCTTTTAGACTCATATCATGTGGACTCGGATCATGTGGACTCAGATCTCGTGGACTCAGATCTCGTGGACTCAGATCTCGTGGACTATTAATAAAAAAATAAACATTAATTGACTACCGCCTTAACTGCTAGGCCTTTTCCCCCCCTGTGCTAAGCCTTTTTTTGGCTATTTGAGGTAGTTTGCGCTTAGTCCCCTGTAACCTTTTGACCACATAAGGTATCCACGCCAAATTTACGTCCTTTTCTTCCAACATCATGGGGATTCTAAAGGTACCCAGGGTTTGTGGATTCCCCTGGAGGTGACCCAGAAATTAGCCAAAATACAGCTACATTTTGTTTTTTTTGGGAAAAATGGGAAAAAAGTGCTGCAAATGAAAGCCTCTGGTTTTTCCCTGCAAATGTTATCAACAAAGGGTTTGTGGGGCTGAAATCACCATTTTCCCAGCTTTCAAGGACTGACAGACTTTTGTCAGAAAACCAACATTTATTAAACAGTTTTGGCATTTTACTGGGACAGCCAATTTTTGCTATTTTTTGTACTTTCAACCTTCTTCCAGTTAATGGTAGAAATGGGTATGAAAGCAATAATGGATCCTGGAAAGCTATCCATTTTAGAAAAGCAGACAAAATTCTGAATTCAGCAAGGGGTCATTTGTGTAGATCCTTCAAGGTTTCTTTATAGTAATTAATAGTTGAAAATTGGAAAAATTGAAAATGAGTTGATAAAAACAGCCATTTGTGCCAACATTTTCACCTGTAAGTTCTTCTAATTATGACAAATGTTTTAAAACAATATACAGTTACATCCGCTGGACCTTGCTGGTTGTGGGGATATATAGGACTTGTAGGTTCACCAAGAACCCGACGAACCCAGAGACAATTACTGAGCAGCGTCTTGCAATGGTTTTTTATTATATACTGGGTATATAGCAATTCATTTGGGAAAATATATACAGTGAAAAATCGGGATGAAAGACACCTATGTATTTCTGAAATTGGAACAAAATATAGAGTTTAGAAACAGTAGGTATTTGCACATTTCCGAAATTGTGAGTACCCATACTAGCATGAGAATTATAGGACATTTTTCAAAGTGACTTCTTTTTTACACATTTTCTTTCATTTGGAAGGCACAAATGCATCGAAAGTCAATAGGTAATAACAGTTGCTCTACAATTCTGTGTTACCCTAACTCTCCCAATAAAAATGGTACCTCACTTGTATGGGTAGGCCTAGTGCCCGCGACAGGAAACGGGCGAAAACGCAATGTGGACACACCACATTTTCACACTGAAAACGGACCCACTTTTTTGCAAAGTGCCTAGCTGTAGATTTTGCACCCTAGCTCTGCTGGCACCTAGGGAAACCTAGCAAACCTATACATTTTTGAAAACTAGACACCCAGGGGAATCCAGGATGGGGTGACTTGTCTGGCTTTCTCCAGGTTCTGTTAACCAGAATCCCTTTCAAACCTCAAACTTTGTGAAAAAAAACACATTTTCCTCACATTTCTGTGGTGGAAAGTTCTGGAATGTGCGTGGATCCACAAAATTCCACCCACCACGCGTTTCTCATGGTCTTCCGAGAAAAATGGTACCTCACTTGTGTGGGTAGGCCTAGTGCCCGCGACAGGAAACGGCCCAAAACGCAACATGGACACACCACATTTTCACAGTGAAAACGGACCCTTTTTTTACAAAGTACCTAGCTGTAGATTTTGAACCCTAGCTCTGCCGGCACCTAGGGAAACCTAGCAAACCTATACATTTTTGAAAACTAGACACCCAGGGGAATCCAGGAAGGGGTGACTTGTCTGGCTTTCACCAAGTTCTGTTACTCAGAATCCCTTGCAAACCACAAACTTTGTGAAAAAAAACACATTTTCCTTACATTTCTGTGGTGGAAAGTTCAGGAATTTGCGTGGATCCACAAAATTCCACCCACCCCGCATTCACCAAAGTCTTTCAAGATAAATGATACCTCATTTGTGTGGGTAGGCCTAGTGCCGTGACAGGAAACGGCCCAAAACACAACGTGGACACACCACATTTTCACAGTGAAAACGGACCCTTTTCTTGCAAAGTGCCCAGCTGTTATTTTTGAACCCTAGCTCTGCCAGCACCTAGGGAAACCTAGCAAACCGATATATTTTTTAAAACTAGACGCCCAGGGGAATCCAGGATGGGGTGACTTGTCTGGCTCTCACCGGGTTCTGTTACCCAGAATCCCTTGCAAACCTCAAACTTTGTGGAAAAAAACACATTTTCTCACATTTCTGTGGTGTAAAGTTCTGGAATCTGCATGGATCCACAAAATTCCACCCACCCCGCGTTCCCCAAAGTCTTCCAAGAAAAATGTTGCCTCACTTGTGTGGACACGCCTAGTGCCCGCGACAGGAAACGGCCCAAACGCAACGTGGACACACCACATTTTCACAGTGAAAACAGACCCTTTTTTTGCAAAGTGTAGATTTTGAACCCTAGCTCTGCTGGCACCTAGGGAAACCTAGCAAACCTATACATTTCTGAAAACTAGACACCCGGGGGAGTCCAGTGAGGTATGGCTTGCGTGGACCCCCCAACGTTTTCCTACCCAGACTCCCCTGCAAACCTCAAATTTAGCTGAAAAAGTCAAATTTTTCTCAAATTTCTGTGTGGGAAAGTTCTGGAATCTGCATGGATCCACAAATTTCCTACCACCCAGCGTTCCCCCAGGCCTCCCGATAAAAATGGTACCTCACTCGCGTGGGTGGGTCAAGTACCCGCGACAGGCAAGGGCCCAAAACGTATTGAGGCGACATCAAAATTATCCATCACAAAACAACCTGTTTTTTCAAGGCGGGTCACCTGGGTCTTTGGCCCCGGGCTCAGTGGCCATCTTGGGAAACTACCAAACTCACACATTTCTGAAAACTAGACACCTAGGGGAGTCCAGCGAGGTATGGCTTGCATGGATCCCCCAACGTTTTCCTACCCAGAATCCCCTGCAAACCTCAACCAGGCAGTACACTATTAGACTCACGGTTGCTCACGGATGCTCCCTAAAACTATTTTGAGTGTGATACAATCTGAAACATGTGGGCACACACAGCCCAGGATTAGAAGGACAATCAGCACAGTGCATATGACTCTCCTTCCGCATACCTCTTCGCAAACAGACTCTACATCTCTTACAGGGATGGTTTTTTTTGGGCAAGGGAGGAAGTAAATCAGGAAAGTGGCGATCTTTCAATCTAAGCAGATAAGTACTTGTTGAGAGAATGCACTCCTTCCCTTAAATCATTTATCCATTAATCCAACTCGATATGTGAAATGCATGCGAACAGAAGCCGTGAAAACGCCCCTAATCACAGCTGAATTTTGAAAAATATCTCCCAAAGGGCACTTTCCTCCTGCACCCAACTGTTGCACTGCTGAAAGGGAAATTGTTCCTGGGTGAACCACTTCCTCCAAAGTTGCGTCATTTTTCATAGTTTGTCAATCATCATAATCCAAATCCTTGTGTCATACATCTTCCTGTATACTTCACCACCAAGGAGACAGCATGTTTGCGCTATGATTCTTTATTCAACAGTTTCAAATGCCTAATGTTGCCAATCCAGACTTCAACAGAGGCACGTGAGGTCAAACATGTTTCAAAAGTGGGCTTATTACATTTATTGCTCCCAATGCATTTCGAATCTTACAATTCTTCGTCAGGGGTTCACTAAAACAAATAGAAAAACGAATAAAAAAAACAGTTCAACTGTCTGCTCAATCTTACTGTATGCACAAAAACGCTTCCAATTACTATGCCTCCTCCCACACTCACAACCTCCCCAAACTGAACTCTGCTGAAAACAATCCGATATTTCCACTAAATGTGAAACCCCCACCGTGCTCAAAACCTTTCCCAACACTCAAAATATACATCCCCAATTTTCCACCTTATGCAATGAGTCACAACTACCTCCCCACTAACAAATTCCCCAGACTCCAAACATACCCTCCATCTCTACCATTTACCTTCTGAACACCACAACCGGCAGCCTAACCTCTTAATTCTCACTTCACTTCCTCTTCCCAAGGCTCGTAATCACTTTCCCTGCCGCTCGGACTGTTTAAAAAGAACTCTCCTACCTGTAACCAATCAAGCCATGATTCACTGCTAACCCCGTGCCCTATTAATGTACAATAAACTATAAATCCCACAATGCACTCCCCTAGTGTCACAAAAGTATACACAACAAAAATCGTATCCACCCCCTAGTGACCCAGCATATATCAAAAACAATGTCACATTGTGAATAACCTAATATGCATGAAAAATACATGAAAAATACAACACCCATCAAATTGCTCGAGAAACATAAATAAATATGTTTGAATATGCGTTTGATTAAAGAAAACCATTAGAGCACCAAAGTTCAACTGCCACACCGCTCCGATGTTGTTGTTAAAAATCATTTCATTTAGACTCTAAGCGTTCCACTATGGGTGTTCCTTTTTCCTCTGTCTCCGTGATGGCAAGTTCTTTAACTTTGTTTAAACTTGAAACTCCATGGGGTGCAAACTCGCTGTTGGGGCGATTCAATTGCTAAGCAGATAAGTACTTGTTGAGAGAATGCACTCCTTCCCTTAAATCATTTATCCATTAATCCAACTCGATATGTGAAATGCGTGCGAACAGAAGCGGTGAAAACGCCCCTAATCATAGCTGAATTTTGAAAAATATCTCCCAAACGGCACTTTCCTCCTGCACCCAACTGTCGCACTGCTGAAAGGGAAATTGTTCCTGGGTGAACCACTTCCTCCAAAGTTGCGTCATTTTTCATAGTTTGTCAATCATAATCCAAATCCTTGTGTCATACATCTTCCTGTATACTTCACCACCAAGGAGACAGCATGTTTGCGCGATGATTCTTTATTCAACAGTTTCAAATGCCTAATGTTGCCAATCCAGGCTTCAACAGAGGCACGTGAGGTCAAACATGTTTCAAAAGTGGGCTTATTACATTTATTGCTCCCAATGCATTTCGAATCTTACAATTCTTCGTCAGGGGTTCACTAAAACGAATAGAAAAACGAATAAAAAACAGTTCAACTGTCTGCTCAATCTTACTGTATGCACAAAACGCTTCCAATTACTATGCCTCCTCCCACACCTCACAACCTCCCCAAACTGAACTCTGCTGAAAACAATCCGATATTTCCACTAAATGTGAAACCCCCACCGTGCTCAAAACCTTTCCCAACACTCAAAATATACATCCCCATGGTTTGCGCACTTCAGCAACCTGACCCCAAACAGTCACAGGTGAAGTACTCTCATCATGGATGGTAGTCAGCATGTACACATCCCTCCTGTCCATAAATTTCACAGCTAGCAGTTCCTCACTACGCAAGGCACTGCACTGTCCCCTCTGAAGCTTTTTGCAAACAAGCTCTTTTGGGTAACCTTTACGGTTAGAGCGGATTGTGCCACAAGCAAAAGTGTCCACTTTGAACAATTCCTTAAACAATTGCACAGCAGTGTAGAAGTTATCAAGGTACAAATGGTGGCCTCTGTTAAACAGTCCTCTAGCAAGTTCCCACACAATTTTCTCTGAAACTCCAAAAGTGGACGGACAACCAGGGGGGTCAATAGTGGAATCCCTACCAGTGTACACCCAGAAATTATAGACATATCCTGTCCTACTCTCAGACAACAAATACACCTTAATTCCATAACATGCCCTCTTGCTAGGAATGTACTGCCTAAAAACCAAACGGCCCTTGAACAGGACCAAAGACTCATCAACAGCTATTTCTTTCCCTGGAGTATAGATCTCTGAAAATCGATCTACATAGTGATCAAGAACAGGCCGAATCTTAAAAAGACGGTCACAGTCAGGGTAATCTCGTGGCAACGCCAAAGCATTATCAACAAAATGCAGCATCCGAAGCAAAAGTAAATACCGATCACGACTCATAATTGCAGGAAATATGGCCGTTGCCATCAAGGGACTGGTAGACCAATATGAATCCAGGGACGGCTTCCTTATCAAGCCCATCAAAAAAGTCAAACCCAAAAAACTTCTTCATCTCATCCAGATTTGTGGGAGTCCACCGGGTAGCTCTAGAGCGGGGCCTAAGTCTGGCACTGTTGTCCCTCAAAAACTGTTCAGCATACAAATTAGTCTGCTCAACAATCTCAGCCAAAAATACGTCATCCATAAACAACTGAAAAAACTGTATAGGCAAAAGATTTTCACAATCCACTGTACACCCTGCATCACCACTAAAGGCAGGCAACACCGGCTGCACCATGTTTGGATCAACCCAGAGTCCAGCACTTCCAGTAGGAAGCCTTGCAGCCTCAGGCTGCAATCCCGATGTCTCTTGCTGCACCATCGGCACATCAGTGTCCTCCTCTAAAACAGGCACTTCATCCGCACTGAGAGTAGCTTCAAACCGCACTGAGAGTAGCTTCATCATCCGATGATTCCATGTGGAGAGAAAACTCACTGCCCGAATCTTCCCCTCCCTCCTCTCCCTCAGACGCACTGTCAGTGTCATAATCCTGCTCAGAGGAAGATTCAAGAAGCATACCAACCACCTGCTGAGCAGTAATTCTACGGCTAGCCATAATGCTTACTAATAAAGGTAACTTGTCAAACAAGTCAACAACAACAAACACTTTGTAAAATAAGTAATAAACAAAATGTGGCTTTATCACAAAGACCTATATACTCGAACACTATACCACTCACTTGCCAGAAGCAGCTAGACTCACCACCATCTACTCTGCACAGACACAATAAGGACCAACAGTATCCCACTAAAAAAGAAAAAGAAAAGAAAATTACATGTAAGACAACGCCAAACACATCGCAAAGAATTTCATGCTCAAAACACTAACTAAATATGCTGCTATTATGACACCACTTACAAAAAATAAATTCATGCATGACATTAATACTCATTTGGAGTAAACACAACAAAAATGTTTTTCTTACCAAAAAAATGCAACTACGCAAAACTGCAGATCAACCACTGCCAAAACCGCAAACAAGAATCAAAAGCTTTGCACTAGAATAAAAAGGAGAAATAAAACATTACAATCACATATGCAAATAATGCACTAGTCCACACACTATCCACCAGCCAAGCAAAGGTGGTAGGTGGGCCTAAAAGCATAAGGCCGATCTGCCCCCACGGGGAGCAGAAACAGCTAAAAAATTCACCCTCATAAAGGGGGAGCGACCCTTGCCCAAGGGGTCGCTCCCCAACACCAACATTTAAAAAGCCCTGGTGTCTAGTGGCTTCTGCCCCCCTTGGGGACAGATGGGCCTGAAAACATATGGCCGATCTGCCCCCAAAGGGGCAGAAACGGCCACAATAATCAACCCATAAGGGAGCGACCCTTTGCCCAAGGGGCCGCTCCCAACAACACTAAAACAATCTGGTGGCCTAGTGGGCATACAATAAAATTAATTGCTTATTTGGACTGATCTGCCCTCCCAGGGGGGCAGAAACGGCCCAAATAAATGCTCCCCAAAGGGGCGCGACCCTTGCCTAAGGGGCCGCTCCCCAATAACATATTGCTCCCCCAAGGGGAGCGACCCTGCCCAAGGGGCAGCTCCCCAACAACACTAAAACAATCCCTGGTGTCTAATGGCTCTTGGGGGCAGATGGGCCCTGAATAACAAGGCCAATCTGCCCTCAAGGGGGGCAGAAATGGCCAAAATAAATGATCCCCAAAGGGGAGCGACCCTTGCCCAAGGGGCCGCTCCCCAACAACACAAACAGTCCCTGGTGTCTAATGGCTTCTGCCCCCCTTGGGGGCAGATGGGCCTAGAATAACAAGGCCGATCTGCCCCCAAGGGGGGCAGAAACGGCCAAAATAAATGATTCCCAAAGGGGAGCCTAAAGGGCCGCTCCCCAAAAACATTTAAAAAAAAAAAATCCCTGGTGGCCTAGTGGGCTCACAGTGACTTTATTTTTTTTAAAAATACGATCTGCCCCCACCAAGGGGGGCAGACCCATAAAAAAAAATTGCTCCCCCAGGGGGAGCGACCCTTGCCCAAGGGGCCGCTCCCCGACACAAAGGCCCTTTAAAATAAAAAATAACCCGGGCATTCCTGCTGCACGATCACGCCCAATGCGTGATCGTGCAGCAGGAATGCTTAAAAAGACATCGGAGGAAAGGAAAACCCTTTCCTTTCCTCCAATGCCTTTTTAAACTCCCCCCCCCCCACCCTCTCCGAGGAGAAACTTACCTCCTATCCGCCGGACGCACAGGAAGCAAATGGCTTCCAGCGCGTCCGGTATCCTCTAATGACATCACCACGCCTCGCGTGCTGTCGTCATTAGATGACGTGGTTGGTGGGGGGGGAAGCGGAAGGGCTTCCCCTGCCGTTCCCAGTGGGGGCAGCTTGAAGGGCGGCCCACGGGGGGAGCGTCAGCGCTTCCCCCGTCGGGGGCTAGGGCGGCCGGGAGCCGTCCGACGCACACGCCCACCGTGATGTCGGACGGCTCCCGGCCGACGCATGGAACGGGCTACACACACTTCAACACCATGATATCCACATCACACACCTAAATTAAACTCTAAAATAATAAAACACAATTAAAACTCATTTATAAATTAAAAACTATTACCCTTAACAACTAATAATAAATTAATTAAAAATGTATTATAATACTCACCCTTTACCCCTTTAAAAGTAAAAACAACAGACAAAAAAAAACAATTACCCAAAATACATATCAAATAATTAACATTAACTAACAACTATATATTAATTAATTAAATACAAATTACTTCCCACCCTTTAATTCTATAAACACCAAAACACACCTAAAATTAATTACACAATTACCAATCAATTAAATATAATTAATTAACATCCAATTATTAATTCATCAATTAAAAATAAATTACTTCCCACCCTTAACGCCTATAAACACCACAACACACACCTAAAATTAATTACACAATTACTATAATTAATTACCAATTATTATTTTTTAATTAATTTTTTATTTTATTTTTGCATTTCCAAAACATACAACTTATGCGTATTGCACGCAACAATGACTCCCCGTTTGACAACAGGATACATTGATTTTAAAGTATATCATCGTACAACCAGATTCATTACATTAACCCCACACCGTCGTACACTACACCACAAAGGCTTCTAGGGTGAACCCGTGTCACCTGTGACATCCTGAGGGCTAGACAGTAAATAGGCCGTTAGTGGGGACCAAACATCTTTAGGCCTAGAAGGCGCTGGAAGTTCTTCGGCATAGTATGCCAGTTGATCTCTGCAAAACACCAAGTCTTGTATCCAGTTTTAAAAGTTCAGTGCCTTTTTACTGTCCCATGTTTGTGCTACTTGTCTCTTGGCCAGTAGTAATGCGATAAGCACCAATCGCCTATTCTCTGGTTTTAAGCGCTTCACCAGCCCCAGCAAGAAAATCCGTGGGGAGCAGTCCACTTTCTCCAACACCATGACTGTTAAGGCTTGTGTAACCAACACCCAGAATTCATTAACCCTGAGACAATCCCATGCGAGATGAATGAAATCAGTCTCCTGTGTCCCACATTGTTTGCATCTAGCCGTCTCTCTCAGGCCATACCTATGCAATTGGAGGGGAGTGTAATATATCTGCTGTAAGTATTTAAAGTGAATTATGCGTAAATTACAATTAGCCGTCAGACGTCTGGTCATGGAGCAGCTGAACTCCCATTCCTCCTCGCTAAGAGCGTTACCTAGTGCCTGTTCCCATCGCTCTCGAGCCTGGCTGAAAACAGGCGCAGTGTCAGATTGCATGGTGTTGTACAGTCGGGTGACCAACCTACCCCGCGATGGGCCTGCCAACAATGTCTGTAAGGAGCTCAGGGTGACTGGTTCAGTGGGGTCTCTGTCATTAAAGGCCTTGAGCACCTCCCGTAGCCTGTAATACGTGAAAACTGACATTAGCGCACAGTGATGTTGGTCACGTATCTCCTCCATCAAGATGAAGGTGCCCTCTGGGTAAACATCGCCCATTGTAGCTATACCCATTTCCGCCAGTATCTCCAACGCCCTTTTGTCCTGGGTCACCGAAAGTTTAGGATGGTGTGCTATTAGAAGAGCCGGGGCATATACAATTTGTCTGCCTGCACATTTCGCCATGGCACGCCATGCCTGTGCCGTACAGTCCGCAGTGCACATGTCACTGAACAGATAGGTAGAGTTTGCCTTGGAAATTAATGCCACTAAATGATCAGGGGCCATATCGTCCGCCTCCACCGCAACGTGTGGAATAAAGGGAGGGGGGGGGAAGAGCCAGTAGTGTGCAAATTGGGCCTGCGCACATAAATAGTACAAATACAGATCAGGTGCTGCGAACCCCCCTGTGAATACGGCTACACCTGGATTTCTTGCTTGCCCAGACCAGGCGTATTAATATCGAACGCAGCCATGAGAAGAAAACCCTCGTTAATTTGACAGGGACATTAGTGAAGAGGTACAGAAACTGAGGAAGAATGACCATTTTTATTACTGCTATTCTATCTGCTAGGGAGAGAGGCAGGCCAATCCATCTATTCACCTGTTCTTCTGTGGAAGTCAGGGCTCTGCCAAAGTTTTCTCTCAACACTATCTCAGGATCTGAGTGTACCCACACCCCCAGATACTTGACAGGCCCTGACCATTCGAGTGGGTATTCCATTTGGAACTGCAACGTACTAGATGTGAGTGGAAAGACAGAAGATTTACCCCAGTTAATTCTTAGCCCCGATAAGTGTTCGTATTTAATGTATTCCCGGATAAGCGAATGCAGGTTCTCCTCCGGATTTCGGATATACAAAACCATGTAATCTGCATACATGGAGATTATCAAGGGGCGTTGACTGAACTATAGGGCCGCTCTCGCGTATCTCTGTTGCACAACACAGGCCAGAGGCTCCATCACGATGGCAAACAGGATAGGGGAGGGTGGACACCCCTGCCTGGTCCCTTTGTGTATTTTAAAAGGTTTAGAGTGACAAGTGTTGATTCGCACCCTAGCCATCAGTGCTGTATAGAGAATCTCTATCCATCGTATGAATGGGAACGGCAGACCCATCCTCCTTAAAGTGTCAAACATATACCCCCATCTAACCGAATCAAAAGCCGTCGAGTAACACCACTACTGCTCTGCATTCCGGATCAAGTTGATGTAAGACCGCAAATAAAGTGCGCAGATTATGAGACGTAGACCGGGACGTACAAAGCCTGACTGATCCGGGAGGACCAAGGCGGGCAACAGCGGACGTAATTTGGTAGCAATGATTTTAGCAATTATTTTTGTGTCAATATTCAACAAAGAGAGAGGGCGATACGACTCACAACTGTCTGCTGTTTCCCTGGCTTTAGCAAAGTAACAATTAATGCTTCCCTAAGGGTGGGGGGAGCAAACCTTTGTCATAGGCTTCGCCATACATATTCACCATGTGTGGAGCTAGCAGGTCAACGAACTCCTTGTAGAATTTCCCCGGCAGTCCATCCATGCCCGCAGCTTTACCGGATGGTATCGTCCGTATGGCCTCTTTCACGTCTTCTAACGTGAGGGGTTGCATTAGGTACTCCCGTTGGCCGTTTGAAAGCCAGGCTAATGCTATTTCCTCAAAGAAATCCCTGATCTCCTCACTGTCAGCTTCGTCCCCGGAACCATACAGGGAGGCGTAATAGTCCCGGAAGCAGTCAACGATATCTGGGGAGTTATGATATATCGTTCCATTCGGCCCCTCTATTTCGGTGACATATTCCTGAGTCCTCACCCCTTTGATTTTGGCTGCCAGTGTGCGACCCGGACGACCACCCTCACCGTACGCCCTAGCCTTCCAGCGTCTAGACATATGTTCATGCTGTCTCATTGTATTCTGTCACTAGTGTCCTGATCTCTGCCAACTTATGTATGTTCAACGTATTGGCGTATTCCCTTTCATGCCGCGTTCTCCTTCTCTAACTGTTGCATATGCGACCGTAATGTCTTTAGTGCCCCAGCCTAAAGCCCAATACAGGTCCCCATGATGGTCGCCTTAAAGGCTTCCCAAAGCGTGCCCGCGTCCTCTACTGTGCCTACGTTATCCTCAAAGAACAATTCGATAGCCTGATGTACACCTTCCTTAAATACAGTATCTAAAAGAGAAGACGGCTGCAAACGCCATTGAATTTGGTTGATAATGCCTAGTCGGAATATTGATATCCAACACTACTGGGGCGTGATCCGAGAGCGTTCGCGGCATATGCCTTACCCCGGTAACCCAAGACGTCATGAACTCCGAGAGGATCCAGTAATCCAGCCTGGACGATGATTTATGTACTGCCGACATGAAAGTGCCCTCTCTAGTGTTCGGATGTCTGTCCCTCCAAATGTCTCTCATGTGAAATGTATGCATAATATCATGTATCACTTTGGTCGATCTATTCCCCTGCCATGGAGTGGTAGCGCTTCTATCGATGTCTGGATCCAAATAAGTGTTCATGTCGCCCCCCCATATCACCAGATCGGAGTGCAACTGAAATATTTTAGTTTTAATGCGTTGATAAAAGTCGGGATTATCGACATTTGGGCCATATATGTTGATAATCGTGAGCACTGTTCCTGCCAGATTCCCCTGTACCAATGTGATGCGCCCTAGATGATCTGATTCTGTCGAGAGTAGCTTAAATGGTGTCCCCTTTTTTACCAGTATCATTACCCCTCTAGCATAGCTGGAGTATGAGGCGGCTGCTTTTACTATCGCCCAGCGACCACCAATCCTGCCTTCCCCTACCCGTGTCAGGTGTGTCTCCTGCAATAGTGCCAGTTGCACCCGATGTCTGTCAAGATATGCAAACACCTGCCTGATCTTCTTAGGGTTATTCAGTCCCCTCACATTCCATGTCAACAGACGAATGTCACGCTCTGTCAGCCCCATATTTTGTGGAAAGAACTTGTCGTGCATGCACTGCCCAGTACTCGGCGGGCCACTGAACCATATTATCCTGTTGTACCATTTGCGTCACACTTCTAAAAAAATATAACAAACCCCATACACCCCCACCCACTTCAGCATCCCAATCATGCCAAAGACATGCCCCAAATAACATTGCAAAAAACATAGCAAACATCTTGGGAAATACCCACATGGGGGGCAGCCAGGTACCCATGACGCACCCGCAGAACAGGTGTGGCCGGACATTATTTCCTTGGACCCGCCGTCTCACATCGTACGTCTCTCACAGACCCACTCCGCCTGCAAATAGTAGGAGACCCCACCCACACATTGCGTACCATTACAAGAACTAATCCCTGAAACAGGACCACCATCATTAAATATAACACAATACTAACATGAATGAGACATGTGTTACTATACCCGCCCTCAGCTCCTGCCGTTTAAGTAGTGCAAAAATTCCCAACCGAGTGTCAGCTACACCCCGAGCCTAAAGAAACAAGGCACATATTTGTTCAATCTCCATCAACACTGTCCATGAGTCCATTCACCAAACAGATGGTAAGACCAAAATTACTTACAGCCCTTTGGAACAATCAGTTGGCCATAGTAAGTGAAACCCCCGAACTCTTTTGACCACCCTAAGGAGGTCCCCAATGTACATAGACTCCAATTGCGTAAAGTACCCCCTCCATCTGCAAATAATATGAGACCCCCCACATACATAGCATACTGTTACAAGAACCCATCTCTAAAACAGGAGCACAATCTTTAAAAAAGACACAACTTTTGTAACTATACCCGCCCTCAGGACATGACATCCAAACAGTGTAAAAGTTCTTAACTGGGCGTTAGCACCACCCTGAGCAGTCTTTTGAAACAATCAGTTTGCCAGCGCAGGTGATACCCCCGCACTCTTCGAACCGCCTTCAGGAGTTCCCCACTGGTCAGAGACTCCATATTGCGAAAAGTTACCTTACCACCTTCCAGAAGTCGTTATGAGGTGCTTCAAGGACAGCAGACAACATTTAGTCCTCCGTATCCGATCTCTCTGAGTGTGTAGGGGACGCATTGCTCCTCGCTGCTTTCCGTTTAGTGTGAATTTGCTTCAGGAAGTCCTGCGCTGCCCTAGGAGATTGAAAGATCTTCACCTTGCCGTCTACCGTGATCTTTAGTCTGGCTGGGTATAACATGGCGTATGGTATCTCCAACGCGCGTAGTTTCTTCTTCACCTCCGTGTATTCCCTGCGGGCCATCTGCACCGCCATAGTGAAGTGAGGGAAAAAGGACACAATGCTGCCCTGGTAGCACATGTTTTGCTTTTCTCTCGCTAGACTAAGGACCGTGTCCCGATCTCTGTAGTTTAAGATCTTTGCTACGATGGGGCGCAGTGGTGCACCCGGAGGTGGCCTGGGTGTCAACGATCGATGCACACATTCCACAATCAGTACCTGCGAGAGATGCTCCGCTCCAAACAGATCCTTCAGCATGCCCTCTATGTACTCCTCAAGGCCAGTATTTGTGCTCTCGGGAACACCCGTCATTCGTAAGTTGCACTGCCGAGAACACGCTTCCAGTTCCTCGTTTTTGGCCCTGATGACCTCCAGCAGTTTCTCCATTTCCTGGCACTTGCCCGTCGTAGAGTGTGACTCATCCTCCACGGCTGAGATGCATTGTTCTGCTGTTGTGAGTCTTTCGCCCTGCTTATCCAACGTGGCCACCATTTTGTCCATCCTGAGGGACAAATTGTCTATTTTACCATCGATGGCCTGTAAGCTCTGTTGCATAGCCTGTAGTGTGGCCTCTAGTGTGGTGGAATGTGATTGAGGCTGCTCCAACTCCGTGTCTGAGTGTGTGCCTGCTGGCCGGCTCGAGTGGCGAGATTCAAACGATATTTTGGGCTGTTTATCAGTCTTTTTTTTTTAATAAATCTTTTTATTAATTTTACAACATTAAAGTCACATACATTTTCCATTTATCATTTCGAGTAGTCGTACACTGTTTCATCGCAATAGTTGAGGAGAAAATGATTACAATCATAATACGCCTATACCTCGCTCTCCTACGTGCTGCATTTCCATTTCCACCGATGGGGATATACACATGTTGCCACAGTGTATATTCCATTTGCCCCATTTCCTATCCCATTTCCTCGGACATCCTCGTGATTTAAATACTTCCGTTTCTGCAATCATACACTTATCGAACTCTTTTACCCACAATCGGGGAGAAGGCTCACCTGCCGCCCCCCATCCCTTCGCAATCTCACGTTTGACAAGGGCATAGCCCAGTGTGGTCAGTTGTTGTTCCACCTCCGTGAGGTCAGTCGGCTCCCATATGTTAAGAAGACCTAGTCTCGGTGTAAGTATTAACTCTTTTCCCAGGGCACTCTGGATATGGGTCGTGGCTCCCTCCCATATTTGCTGCACCGCAGGGCATTCCCAAATCGTGTGAAAGAAGGTTGCATTCTATTGGCATCCCCTGAGGCAGAGCGAATCTAGTCTAGCGCCTATCTTCGCCAGAGTAACCCCTGTTAAGTAAGACCTATGTAAGATTTTGAGTTGTATCAATCTGAAACGGAGGTTGATGGCTGCTTCCCTAGGGGACATTAGTGCAGTTTGCCAGTCCTCATCGTCAGTTGGTCCAGGTCTCTCTGCCACTGCTCTTGGAGTTTGTGGAACGTGTCAGGTAGGTTGTTGCATAGTTTTTTGTAGGTCAGTGATATTGCTTTTGAGTGCAGCGGGCCGTCAAGCAGTCGGTCTTCCAGCGGTGATGACTCCGGTATGTCCGTAAGATCAGGTAAAGCTGTGGTAAGGGCGTGTCTAAATTGCAGATACCTGAATACCTCCCCTTGGGCCATGTCGTATTTCTCTCTGATCTCTGCAAACCTAAGGATCGAGCCCTTTTTAATCAAATCCCCTACAGTGGAAATCCCTATAGTGTCCCACTTGTCAAAGCCAGGTTGGTGACACAGGTGTCCCAGTTTCTGTGTATACCACAGGGGCGCGGCTTTTGTGAGGACATTTGACCATGCCAGACGGGAGTTCGCTTGATGCCAGATTGTGATAGTGTGAGATGTGGGCCCAAAATATCGCCCCTTACTAACTTTTGAGTACAAAGCCCCCAAATATCCCGTTCGTCCAGTTTGGTACTTGTCCAGTAAATACGCTGGATCTATAGGGGAGCGATATATCCAGTGATTTACTACCATTAATTGCGACGCCCAATAATAGAGCCTAATGTCTGGGAGGGCAATGACCCCGTCATACCACCCCTTCGTCAACTTTCTCATCGCAATACGAGGAGATCCACCGTCCCATAGCAGTGTCTGGACTTCTCTCTACTCCTGAAAAATAGGCATCTGGGACCCGGTGTGGACAGTTCTGAAGGATGTAGAGAAAGCGCGAGAGGGCCAGTATCTTAAAAAGGGCAGCTCGGCACACCAAAGAAAGAGGTAGGGATCTCCAATGCTTAACATCCACCCGCAGTTGGGCCAGTGGGAGTGCAAGATTGCGGTTATAAAAAAGGTGGGGATTTGGAGTTATATATATTCCCAGATATCGGAAGCCATCCGTGGCCACCTCTACACTGCAACCCGCAGGGAGCCGAGGAACCGGACCCCGGAGCACGAACAACACCGACTTGCTCCAGTTGATGGCATATCCGGAGTACTTCCCAAAGTTTGTGAAGATATTTAGCACCCTATGAATAGATCTATATGGGGAGGCAAGGTAGAGCAGGATGTCGTCGGCGTATAGGGATATTCGGTCGTCATGCCCCTCCGCCCACTTCAAGCCCCTCACCATTACATCCCGCCGCACCCAAGCAGCCAGCGGTTCCAACATGAGGGAAAAAATCAAGGGGGAAAGAGGACAACCCTGTCGAGTGCCCCTTTTTAATGAGAATGTTCGAGACGTATAGTTGTTTACTCGTACTTGGCCCTGTATATCCGTATAGAGTAGTTTCACCCAGCCCAGAAACTTCGGGCCGAAGCCCATCCGCCTCAGGACTTCAAATAGGTACGGCCACTCAATAGAATCAAACGCCATGGAGGCATCTAGGGACAACACCACTGCGTCTTCCTCTATAAATTCTCGGCGCGCGAGTACATTGTGGAGACGTCGAATATTTAACGCCGTATTCCTTCCTGGCATAAAGCCAGATTGGTCTGGGTGGACCAAAGAGGAGACGACCGTGACCATTCGTGAGGCAAGTACTTTCGCTAGAATCTTAGCTTCTACATTAATTAGCGAAATCGGTCTATAAGAGCCGCAGTTATCAACTGGCTTCCCGGGCTTATGAATCACAACTATGGATGCTAAGCGTTGATCCTCCGGCAGGATCCCCTTTTCGTAACTTTCATCGTACATGGCCCGTAAGTGTGGGGCTACCTGGGAGGCAACCTTTTTAGAAATTCGATGGGAGTCCCGTTGGGTCCCATCGCCTTCCCTGACTGGATATGACTTATGGCCTTCTGGATCTCCTCGTCCGTTAAGTCCTCGTCAAGAGTGTCCTTGTCGGTGTCAGAGAGCGTCGGTATGTCACTATCAGAAAGGAATTGGCGAGAGTCTTCCGCCGTATATGTAGTGTAGGGGGAGTAGATTTGCTCTAAGTGATTTGCAAAGGCTTCTGCTATGTCTTTTGGATGTGTGATTTGCGTGCCGTCGTTGAGAGTCAGTCCTGGCACCCATCTTTCACCTTGATCTCTTTTCTCTAACCAGGCCAGGGTTTTACCTGCCCTGTCCCCCAGTTCATATACTCTATGCTGAGTACGGAGGTGTTTGGCCATCATTTGTTCCCTAGCCCTAATCTTATATTCCTCCTGTTTAAGTGTGAGGCGGTGGAGAGCGTCCTCTGAAGGCGCATTGATACTTTCGACTTCCAATTGCTGGAGTTCGCTTTCCATTTGGATCAGCTACTGGCGTCTCATATTGGTGTATCCCGTCTTGAGAGACAATGCCTGTCCCTTCAGGACCACTTTAAAAGCTTCCCATATGGTTAGCGCCGAATCAACGGAACCTACGTTTTCTTTAAAATAGTTGATGGTCTGCGTATATAGTTCCTCTTTAATGTCAGGGATTTTTAAGAGCCAGGGATTAAGGGTGATCGTGGCCCGCGGTTGGTAGTCACAGTGTGTGAATTCGACCCTTACCGGGGAGTGATCAGAAATACCCCTTGGCAGGGCGTGGGGATTGCGGAAGTGGCCAATTGAAGCCGTATATGTTAGAAAGTAGTCAATGCGGGATGAGCTCTTGTGTGTGTTAGAAAAGTAAGTGTATTGGGCTCCGTCCGGCTGCAGCGTACGCCACACGTCGGTCAGTCCCATAGCTGTGGTGAACTCTTCCATTAACACATTCGGTCTCGCCCCCGGCCTTTGTGGGTGCCTGTCTCTTCGATCATCCATGGTCATGTTGAAATCGCCCCCCAGGATCAGGGTGCCTACGGGAAGGTCTGTTAATATCTTACCCAAGTCTGCCAGTGCCTCCTTGCCCAGTGCTGGAGGAAGGAATAGTGAAATAACATTCAGCGCCCTCCCCTCCCATTGTGCCTCTAGGACCGCAAATCTTCCCCCCGGGTCCGCCCACTTACGCTTCACTATGAGTGCCAGGTTCTTTTTAACTAGAATGCCTGTCCCTCGAGATCCCAAGGTATATTCGGCATGTATCAGGAGTTTGTAACCCCACCTTGTAAGGGCCTTACTTTTATTCCCAACCATATGCGTCTCCTGTAGTAACACCACATCGGGTGCCTGACGTTTAAGATATTGTTGGACTATTCCCCATTTAATTTTGTCCCCCATTCCATTTACATTCCAAGTAAGCACGGAGAGTGACGTTTCCATTCTACCCCCCATCATCCGAAGTAAGGACAGATGATTTGAGACATTCTAAAATTTCTCCGGGCCCAGTATCCCCGATCTGTATATGTGGTTTGCAGTGGCCCTTTTGTACGATGCAAGTATAGTCACCCGCACCAGCCCAGATCGTGATTGTCTCCCCCCTGTGACTGTTTTCTGCAACGAAACATGTACATGACACCATGCGAACTTTGACTTGTAAACTCAACAAACCTTGAAATTTTAAACTCCCCTCCCCCCACCCCACCCCCCTCCCTGCCCCCCTGCCCGTGGATTTAGAACTACCCACTCCTCAACTAGGCAGAGTGCCTCTTTCCCCCTAGAATACTGAAAGGTGCGGGCTGGCAGCCCTCCCACCCTCGCTCATACCCATTTTACTTCGTTTCAAATTTTGTAGGCTCACGGACCAGCCTCTCAGAGGTCCACTGTTACGACCCCCCGCTGGCAAGTGGTGGTAGTCTCAGTCCTTAAATCGAGTCTGCAATCGTCCCTTAACCAAATAAAACCTTAAGAATCATCCCACCCACTCCCATTGGTCACTTATCTGTGTACACCACAGGGCAGTCTGAGTCCCAAGATGTAGTCCTCTCAGCTATTCGTTGGCGTTGTCTCACCCACAGCAGCCGTGGCAGAGTCGCTGCCCGGCTCAGTCCCATGATTGGACCTGTGTGATCGTTGTCCTCCAATTTGGTCTCTGCGTTGACCTCCCACTCTGCGCCAGCCCTCCAGCCAGTCCCATGCGTCCTCCGGCGAAGTGAAGAACTACGTCTTGCCCTCCGATTTCACTCTAAGTTTCGCTGGAAATAGCATGGCATACTTCACCTCACGGTCTCGAAGCTCCTTTTTTACTGTCTGAAAGCTACGCCGTTGGGCCTGGACCTTGGCTGTAAAGTCCGGGAAGAATGTGATCACGTTATTATCCAATTTGAGTGGAGGATTGGATTGTGCCGTTTGGAGGATTGTGTCCCTGTCCCTGTAATTGAAAACACAGGCTATAAGTGGACGTGGGGGAGCTCCTGGTTTTGGGCGTCCCCCTGGTACTCGTGGGCCCTTTCGATGGAGAAGTAGCTAGATAGTCTCTTGGGCTGTAGATGTTTCAATATCAAGTCTTCTACATAGAGGTCGGCTGCCGGCCCCTCAGCCCGTTCTGGACACCTAATATGCGTATGTTGTTTCTTTGAGCCCTTCCTTCATGCTCATCCAGTTGCTTTGTCATCAGAGCTTGTTGATTTTGAAGTTCAACCACTTGTTTCTGGAGTTGAGATGTATCCGTTTGTAATGTAGTCGTCACTTCTCCAAGGTCTTTTACTTTTTCGTCCATCTTGCGAAAGTCTGCCCGTAGGAGGGACACCTCTATGTTGACTGAGTCTATGCGGGCCTCTAGGGAGGTGCGCACTCCACTTATGGCTTTCAAGATGTCGTGGAGTGTAAGGTCACGTTGTTGTTGAGGATTGTTCTGTGTATCTAGAGCCTCCGTCTGTGGTTGTTCTCATTCTTCCCCCGGCTTATTCCAGGCAAATTTGGCCAGTTTGTTGTGGGCATTTACTTTGGTCCCCTTGCCAGTTGCCATGGTCGGGTCGCAGCACGTTGAGGTTGACGTTTCTTCTGAGAGCAGTCCCGGTATTCGCTGCGGCCTGCCCAGCGAGGATGGCAGTCTCATCGGCGGCCTGTCGGGTTTCCCTGGGACTGGCCTCTTAAATCGCTCTCTTTCCAGGCGTCCCCGCCGCTCATCCAAGGTCCCAGCACATTGAGGATGGAATCCCCTTTATGTTCAGTCTTATGTCAGGCGGCCTCTCGTCTATCGGAGCCTGGACGGGAAAGGCACCCGATCTCCACGTTGTCGATAAGCCATTCAGCCTTATGGTTTACACTTTTGTTCCACCTCCGTGGTCTATGCCCCTCTACTGGTGTCTTTGAGCTAACCCTCCGTCACGGGCCGGCAGACCCACCGCGGGTCCCCCCCGGATGCACTTTGATAGGGGTGACTTGTCTTGGACGTCTGTCCGTCTCTTCACTCGGCCGCTCAGTGGATGTTTGGGCGGAGAGTGTGTCTGCTATCCAAGGCCTTTACGTCGTCTTCGTTATGCCCTCTCCTTCGGGCACTGCACATGGAAATTACCAGTCCGCCTCCTGATTCGTGTGGAGACCAAAGGAGCCCGATGCGCTCACGCCCCTCACCCGTACCTGGGCCCCCCCGGCCCCAGGCCTTCAAGGGCCCCCGCAACGCCGCTGTCGCTTCTATTCTTGTCACAGCCGGAGGTAGCTAGCCCTTTCTCTGGGGCGGCCAGAGAGATCCCAGCGCGCCCTTCGGGGGCCGCCACCGCCCTCAGGATCCGTTCCGACACTCTGGGCCCGCCAGGTCACAATCAGCGGCAGCAGGGGGAGGGGCGCGGGGGGGCCACGCGTTCGGTGATTGCCGATGACCGTAAGGGCCTCAGGAGAGGTTCACTACGTTGGGCCCAGCAGGCTGCCGATGCCAGGGTCTCAATGGCCGCTGCGGCACCCCGCCTCCAGCGCCGCACCCCCTTACCCTCTGTGGCGTGTGGAGCGCAGCCTCGCGCCCCGATCAAGTCCATGTGCGGTCCCGTGGGGATCGGAGAGCTGTCCCTGGTGAAGCTGGGAGCAAGCGCCCGTCACGCAGACCCCCGAGCCTCCATTACGGGTCGCTGCAGTGCCGCCATGTTGTCTTCGCCGCCAGAGAGATCCCAGCTCGCCCCTCGGGGCCGCCACCGCCCTCAGGATCCACTGCGACACTCCGGGCCCCTGCCAGGTCATAATCAGCGGCAGCAGGGGGAGGGGCAGGGGGGGGGCGCGCGTGTGGCGATTGCCGATGACTGTAAGGGCCTCAGGAGAGGTTCACTATGTTGGGCCCAGCCGGCCGCCGACGCCAGGGTCTGAATTTCGGCCCGCTGCAGTGCCCCACCTCCAGCGTCGCACCTTCTTACCCTCTGTGGCGTGTGGAGCGCAGCCCCGTGCCCCGATCAGGTCTGTGTGCGGTCCCGTGTGGATCGGAGAGCTGTCCCTGGTGAAGCTGGGAACAAGCGCCCGTCACGTAGACTCCCAAGCCCCCATCACGGGTCCCTGCAGTGCCGCCATGTTGTCTTCGCCGATTTACGGCCGCCCGACTTCTTCGTTTCTCCGGGTGCTACGGGGTTACAGTGTGCAGTTATTGTTAGTAGTTGATTGCAGGACTTACAGACCTCTGTCGATCCGGATCAGCATCTCTAATTTACTCAGGATAATGAAGGATAAATGGCGAGGGTACTGGAGCCTCGCTAACAAGCCGCCATTCTCCGCGGCTGCTAGCCACGCCCGGCATGTTTATCAGTCTTGCCCATTTTGGCGTGAAGGGGGGCAGTTGTAGAGAATAACACCCAAGTACCGTGCGCTGCAGCCGTTTACTTGCTCTCGTACTGCAATGCCCCACGTTTATTCTCCCTACAGAAAGGGTTCAGGTCCTGATCCGCCGCACAGACAGGCACAAGTTCTCACCCTGCCTCGCCTACGATATGGGCCACCGTCTGCGTTACTTGTGGCGCACTCCAGAAACCACTGTTGGGCGCCACAACATGAACCAGGCACCCGAATTCGAAATAGCTCCAACGTTGTCAAGCAGAGGCGTTGGCAAGTGCACCTGCTGCCTATAGTCCAGCCACCGCAAGTGTCCAAAGCAGCTGCACGCGGGACCTACTTTCAATGCACCCAGCAGGCACTAACACGTAGTCCTCCACCGCTTTGCAACTGCGCCCGATTCCGATGACACCAGCGCTGCAGCAACATGTGGGTCGTTCTCTCGCGGCCATGCAGCACCCCGCGCTAATGGCACCTCGTTCCTTTCGTTAAATGGAGGCCGGAGGCACACGCACTCACCGCTCCTCCCCGAGCGAGATCGGGTTGCCCAGGTGCTCCGCCTCCCCATGGGCGGCTCCAGGGTATGCAAAAACAACAGTTGATGGACAGAATGCAGAACAATGTCATACATTCACCCCAGTACAGAGATCTGAGCCTAAATCCATCGTTTTTTTGTTCACCATGCCATTCCAGTTTGAACCCAGCCATATGCAAATCAGTCTTGACCCTGTGCCTCATGGGAACAGTCCAGCCTGAACTGCCAAGCCAGGTCCTCCCTGGACTGGAAACAAGCATCCTAGGACCGGTTTCGGGGTTTCACCCCTCTTCAGCCAGGATAGCTTGATTCCAGTGGCATGGAGAGCACGGGACCCACGTCTGGGCATACCCATCCCACTCGGGGTGACAAATGCAAAAACAACAGTTGATAGACAGAACAATGTCATACATTCACCCCAGTACAGAGATCTGGGCCTAAATCCATCGTTTTTTTGCTCACCATGCCATTCCAGTTTGAACCCAGCCATATGCAAATCAGTCTTGACCCTGTGCCTCATGGGATCAGTCCAGCCCGAACTGCCAAGCCAGGTCCTCCCTGGACTGGAAACAAGCATCCTAGGACCGGTTTCGGGGTTTCACCCCTCTTCAGCTAGGATAGCTTGATTCCAGTGGCATGGAGAGCACAGGACCCACGTCTGGGCATACCCGTCCCACTCGGGGTGACAAATGCAAAAACAACAGTTGATGGACAGAATGCAGAACAATGTCATACATTCACCCCAGTACAGAGATCTGGGCCTAAATCCATTGTTTTTTTGCTCACCATGCCATTCCAGTTTGAACCCAGCCATATGCAAATCAGTCTTGACTCTGTGCCTCATGGGAACAGTCCAGCCCGAACTGCCAAGCCAGGTCCTCCCTGGACTGGAAACAAGCATCCTAGGACCGGTTTCGGGGTTTCACCCCTCCTCAGCCAGGATAGCTTGATTCCAGTGGCATGGAGAGCACGGCTCCAGGGTATGCACAGTCCCAAAGTGACGGCACTTGCAGTTGGAGCTCGACGAACAGGCTCCCAGGCGTAAGCTGACTCTGGTACGCCGCCACAGCCCTCCGCAGCTGCACCCCACGCTATCTTCGGCAGCGCCGCAACTCTGTGTCGCGGCTGTGTAATTACATTCGGCAATCAATTGTCCACTTGCCTGACAGCACTGGCACTGAGAGTCCGTTACTGCGGTAGCGACACCGGGGCTACAGAGAGCACACCGATCCCCTCCTCACCGAGTTGTATTTCAGTTCGGGCACGCCGCCATCTTGTGCGCCATCGAGGTTACGGTGGAAGCTTCAACACCACGATTCTGGCACAACGAAGTCGTAGCACGGCACTGCTGCACACCGGGTGATTCCTCTCCGGTTCCCCCACGGAACGCGGTCATTGTTGGGGTCCGATGGTCGACGGGTCCGCAGATTATTATAGGATTGTTAGCCCGGCCGGCAGAGCCTCACTACAGTGCTGCCATCTTGCCTCGGGCTCGCTAGCGCCCCCAATTACCAATTATTTAACTAAAATAATTAACAGCCAATTATTAATTCATCAATTAAAAATAAATTATTTCCCACCCTTAACACCTATAAACACCACAACACACATAAAATTAATTACACAATTACCATAGTTAATTACCAACTAATTAATTTAAATTAATTAACAGCAATTATTAATTAATTATTAATAAATTACTTTACCCATTTAACACTATAACATCTCAATTAAACAAATATTAATAAATAAAAAATAATCAATACATTTAATATAATTAAATTACTTCCCACCCTATTCCCCTATAAACCCACAACCCACTATGGAACTAAAAACGCAAAATTCAAATAAATTTGTTTTTTAATAACTACTAACAATTTAACACATATATTAAAAATACAAACAATTCTTATACAAAAAAACATACAACACATACATATAAAATATATACTAAAATACATAACACTAATAAACAAACGATATTTTTAACAACTATATTTTTGCAAACAATATCAAACACTTCGATATTTTTAAAATCGATATTACCTACCTTAAGTCGATATTCTTGACCACGATATTCTTGCTGACGGTATTTCTGACCCACGATATTTGCAACTCGATATTTGTGCAACTCGATATTTTTGATTCGATATTCTGTCTCTGCACCCTCCTGAGTGCCTAATATTCTTAATTGAGCATCTGATTAAGAACCGAACCCTGCGACTTTCACTGAACAGCTTGTTAGACATCAATGGAAGATTTTTTCAAGAACTTCACTCTATCTTTAAACGACTGGGATAATCATGAGGGATCCTCCCCCGGGGGAGACTGGTTTCAAGCCTGGGATGGGTTTGTTGATAACTTTATGATCTGGTGAAAACTGCTTATAAGTCTCTACCTAGCAAAGACCATAGGCTGGTTTGCCGCTGCTCGGTGGCCTGCACAGCTTGTGAATAAATGGACAGTTTGTGTTTGTGAAGGATCTTGGCAGCACTGGACCTGGTCTCAAATTTATTATGTTTACTATTATCATGAGGGCCATGACTTCCATATGTAAAGAGCAGTGCTTAATTTGTAAAATATTAAGTGCCAGGGCTCGGACGAGGAGGCCACTGCAGCTTGCACCACCGATCGCCCCGGTCATCGCTGCCAAGACAACTACTAACCATCTCTCTCGCATGTAAATGCGACAGTTCAGATTATTCCAGGTCTCCAAAGCTAAAGGAATGGCTGGGGAGGCAGGTATAAGCAATTTTAATCTATATTGTATTCCTAAACAACCGTTGTTCTGCTAATCTCTAAATTAGATAAGCAGCGCCACCATGTGGTAGACTGTTCTAAGAATGGTGGTGACAATTAGAAGCCGGTGCCGAGCACCGGAAACCAATTAAGTGCTGGTGCTGAGCACTGGAAAGCACCGGCTCAAATTAAGCACTGGTAAAGGGTACAGAAAAGCGGGCATTAGCTAGTGACTGGTGTGGCTTACATGAAAGAACTTTAGCACACATATGATGCATCTGCCCTGGCCTCCTAGTGCTGAGGAAAAAATACTAAATATCTTTCTTTTTAGGCTGTGGCGTCGTTGCTGCTGGGGATGCACTATTGTGTTCTTTATAAAAAGCTTGTAATAAAGACTGTGCTAATGCAGTGAGATATTTAGAACGATTTTTGATTGGTATGCAGCATACATTAGGAGAAATCAGTTGTGGTGATTGACATCAATTTTACTTTCTGTAGTGCTTTGCAAGGATTTTTATAAAATGTTTTGCACAATTAATTCTGTATATTTGTTGTGACAGTCTTTGCAAAAAATTTAATGGGAAATGTTATATGTCATCACAAGGATACGGATTTTTTATTTATCTGTACTTTGTTGTTTTATTTTTAATTTGACTGTGCTTTGTTATTTTCTGCCTAATGACAAGTGTTCAGTGCATATAAAGGTTACTGTACTCACTAAGGCACTATAAATCTCACATTTTGAGCAATGTATTCCTAATTCAAATGGTGCTAGGGACATGGTAAGGATAAAATAGGGTGATGATTTTAGAAGTGAGGTTAGTAAAAGAGTAAGGGGCGGTGTTGGGTAAATGCCTATGTTAAGGAAATGGTAAAGAGTAAGGATTAGTTTAAGGGGGTAAGTAAGGATAAGAAATAGGTAAGGGGCAGTATTAGGATTAGGGAGCGGGTTAGGATCAATGCCATATTTTCAGCATTATCGTATTCTCAATTATGGGTTATTCATATGGTTAACTTTAATACAAAATGGAGGTTATGATTTCTTGATTATAGAGCAGTTATTATGGTGTTTTTATTACGGCTTTCTGTATTTATCATTGTATCTGCCTTATATGGTGTCTCAGAGATATTTCAACCCCTGGGGAGCAGAAGAGGTCACTCTCCAGCCACGACATTCTTGCCACTGACACTTTCCTGCTGTCCTGGTGAACACACACTTAGCAGAAGAGACTTCCTGGTCTGTGCTGGGTGACAGACAGGCTACAGGAGACACTCTTTCTCTGACCCAGATCTTATCTACTCCACTCTGGGGATACCCCCAGCCTTCCAGGGGCACGAGGCATGTTAGGACATCTCCTCAACTCCCTGTAGGCCTGAACACCCCTGCACTGCAATAACAACTAATTTAGTTTCAATAACAGTAATGGGACAGCAGTTAACAAAGGCTGACACATCTCTTGTGAAATGGTCATCATTGAGAAGCCAAGTACGAGCTTTAGAAACTTTCCAGCTCTTTTCTTTGAACTCCAGTTGCTCCCTAAGTAAACAAACACACATATGTTTCCTCTCAGCAGATAAACAGAAACAGTTAGAGTAGGGGATTCTCGGCAAAAATAATTCTGAAGAGTCACCTGTTTAAGTGTTGCGGTGACAACTGGTAACGCTGGCAGAAGGGATTGTGACATCACAACTCAACTGTAATTAGATACTAATGTTAATTAGTGATGTATTTGTATTATTAGTGCGTACTGATGTCAGAACAAGACTACAATGACATAAATTATAAGCTGGTTTTATACAGCGATGATGCATTATATATTGATTAAAACCAATTTAGGTGCGCATATCCTGGTCAGGGGAACTCGAGCTGAGCTAAATTTAGGCCACTAGAGCGTCACTTTTCTTGACGCTGCGGCGGCGCAAGCGTCTCAATCATATCTATGAGGCGACGCAAAGCCACCCTGCGTGGCTTTGAATGGCCTAATGGATATATAGAGAAAGACAAAGCAGCGCAAGTCACTTGCCTTACTCTGTGTGAAGGAGGCGTTCGTTACATGGGCGTTCCCCCGCAACACACATGAATTTTGACGCTGCCTCAGACTTACTTAATCACGCAAGCCTGGGGCAGCGCCAAAACCTCACACCTCCCCAGATCTGGAGTAATGAGGAGAAATATTTTTATTTCTCCTCATTTTTTCCTCTTGCCATGTGTGCTGCATTCTGCAGCACACATAAAAAGAGGAAAACGCCTTTCAGGATTGTTTTTGTGCAGGAAGGTGCCTCTTCCTGCACAAAAACAATCCTGCCTGCAACGGAGGCTCCCTTGCACCATGGGGCCTACGTTGGCACTAGGCAGCAAACTGTGGTCCAGCACAGGAGAAAAGGACAGGAATGCACCATATTTCATAAATATGGTACATTCCTGCCCTTTCACATTGGCGTGGGGCAGCGCAGCAAGAAAACTTGTCTGAAAATGTGGGCTGTGCAAAATGAGGATGAATTTTAATTGAGTTGACAGCGTGGCTCAAGCTCTACGTTGTGGCTTAAAGGGGAGAGAATGTGGCCTAACGGCTAGGGCGGTCGACCTTGGTGCTAGGGAACCGGGTTCGAGTCTCGGCAGGGACGCTCAACATTCTGTGATTCTGGGCAAATCACTTAATCGCCCATGCCTAACAAAAATGAATGGGCCGTTAGTAACATAATTGGTGCTCATGTAAAGCGCTCTGATACCTCCGGGTCTAGTTCGCGCTATATAAAACACCTCAAAAAAATTAAAAAAAAGGTGGTCAACGACGACACTGAAGGATTTTCAGCGACTCCAAAAACATGGCGTTTTGCCATTTAGGCATTCCCCTTTTTAACAATAGGGCAATACTTGCACTCATGATTGGCAATCTGCCGCTCCTGTACTCAAACATGGGTGTCGAGTATCATCTTTGGGTAATACTCCCGCCAAACTGTAGAGCCTCATGGAGGCAGCGCTGACAAAAAGACACATGGGAAACGAGCACACTTACCGCATGCCACAGACACAAAGAAATGATGTCACAAGACTTTGGGCCAGGGTCAAGAACATTACAGTTTGAGCACACGTGAAAACCGTTACACAAGTGTGTGTGTCCTGCCAAGGCTGTGAGGCAAGCGTGTTACGGAAGACCCTTGTTTATCAGTTACTAGCACACTTTAGTTTAACAGCGGAAATTCGTTTTGTTCAGTTCATATTAGTCTTAATTTGTGTTTGTTGAGGGCTCTGTTCACTCACTTGGGATTTCGAAATCTACAAGCATTCCTCTGGGATGAGTGTTGGCTCCAGCTCAGAACACAAGCGTGTGAAGGGACAAGATGAGTGCTGAGTCTGGTACAGAACACAAGAGTGTGAAGGGACAAGATGAGTGCTGTGTCTGGTACAGAACACAAGAGTGTGAAGGGACAAGATGTGTGCTGTGTCTGGTACAGAACACAAGAGTGTGAAGGGACAAGATGAGTGCTGAGTCTGGTACAGAACACAAGAGTGTGAAGGGACAAGATGTGTGCTGGGTCTGGCTCAGAACACAAGAGTGTGAAGGGACAAGATGTGTGCTGGGTCTGGTTCAAAACACAAGAGTGTGAAGGGACAAGATGAGTGGTGAGTCTGGTTAAGAACACAAGAGTGTGAAGGGACAAGATGAGTGGTGAGTCTGGTTAAGAACACAAGAGTGTGAAGGGACAAGATGTGTGCTGGGTCTGGCTCAGCACAGAAGAGTGTGAAGGGACAAGATGAGTGCTGGGTCTGGTTCAGAACATAAGAGTGTGAAGGGACAAGATGAGTGCTGGGTCTGGCTCAGAACATAAGAGTGTGAAGGGACAAGATGTGTGCTGGGTCTGGTTCAGAACACAAGAGTGTGAAGGGACAAGATGTGTGCTGGGTCTGGTTCAGAACACAAGAGTGTGAAGGGACAAGATGAGTGCTGGGTCTGGTTCAGAACACAAGAGTGTGAAGGGACAAGATGTGTGCTGGGTCTGGTTCAGAACACAAGAGTGTGAAGGGACAAGATTAGTGCTGGGTCTGGTTCAAAACACAAGAGTGTGAAGGGACAAGATGAGTGCTGGGTCTGGTTCAAAACACAAGAGTGTGAAGGGACAAGATGAGTGCTGGGTCTGGTTCAGAACACAAGAGTGTGAAGGGACAACATGAGTGCTGGGTCTGGCTCAAAACACAAGAGTGTGAAGGGACAAGATGAGTGCAGGATCTGGTTCAGCACACAAGAGTGTGAAGGGAAAGGATGAGTGTTGGGGTGGACTCAGCACACAAAACTGTGAAGGGATAAGATGAGTGTGAGATCTGGTTGAGCACACAAGAGTGTGAAGGGAAAGGATGAGTGTTGGGGTGGACACCACACAAAACTGTGAAGGGATAAGATGAGTGCAGGATCTAGCTCAGCACACAGGAGTGTGAAGGAATAGGATGAGTAGTGGAACGCACTCAACACACGAGTGATATGGGACAGGATGAGTATTTGGTCGGACTTGGCGCACAAAAGTGTGCAGGGATAGGATGAGTCCTGGTTCTGGCTCAGCACACAAGAGTGTGAAGGGATACGATAAGTGTTGGCTCTGGCCCATCATACAAGAGTTAAAAGAGACCAGATGAGTATTGGATCTAACTTGGCACACAAAAGTGTGAAGGAATAAGAAGGGTGCCGGATCAGCACACAAGAGTGTGAAGGAATAGGAGGAGTGCTGGCTCAACACAAAAGTGTGTGAAGAGATAGGTTGAGTATTGGATCAGACTCAGCGCACAAGAGTGTAAAGGGACAGGATGAGTATTGGATCGGGCTCTGCACACAAGAGTGTGAAGCGATAGGAAGAATGCTGGATCTGGTTCAGCATGCGAGAATGTGAAGGGGGGTAGTGCAGGGTCTGGCTCAGCATACAGGAGCATGGAGGATTAGAATGAGTGCTGGGTCTGGATCAGTACAAGAAAGTGTGAAGGGATAGGATGAGTGCTAAATCTGGCTCAGCAAATGAGTTTCAATGGATAGGATGAGTGTTGGCTTTGGCGCACCACACAAGAGTGTGAAGGGATAGCATGAGTTCCTGATCTGGTTCAGCAAACAAGAGTTTAAAAGGAAAAGCTAAGTACTGGGTCTAGCCCAGCACACAAGAGTGTGAAACGGTATCAATCCCCAAGACGTTTATAAAGCGCAACTACTCACCCATAAGGGTCTCAAGGCACTGAGGCGGGGAAGGGGGTCACGCAGCTCCCGGAAGTTAATGGAACTCTGTCGGAAAGCCAGGTCTTGAGGTCCTTCAAGAACTTGGGGAGTGAAAACGTCTGTCGGAGGTGGAGACGGAGGGAGTTCCATGCCTTGACAGTGAGGAGGGAGAAGGAGCGTCCTCCTGATCTGGTCTTCTTGATGCAAAGTACCGTTGCAAGGTAGAGCTGGGTCGAGCAGAAGGAACGCTGGGGTGCGTAGAACGTGAGGCGGTGGTTCATGTAGGCGGGTCCAGTGTTGTGCAGGGCCTTGTGAGCGTGGGTGAGAAGCTTGAAGGTGATTCGCTTCTTGATGGGGAGCCATTGTAGTGTCCGCAGGTGTTGACTGATGTGGCAGTGGCGCAGTAGGTTGAGGACTAGTCTGGCTGCGGCGTTCTGGACATTCTGGAGTTTGTGGGTGAGGTTTTTGTTGATCCCGGCGTAGAGTGCGTTGCCGTAATCCAGTTCCTGAGGGCGGGGGGCCACCAGGTGTTGTTCCATGCGTCGGAGTGTGGGCCCATGGTAAGCAGCTCAATTTTTGTCCGTGTTGAGATGTAGGCAGCTGTTCTACATCCACCTGGCGACTGCTTCCATTCTGTCTTGATAGTTGTGTTTGGTGATGTTGGGTTCGTTGCATAGGATGAGTTGGGTGTCGTCTGCGTACAATACGATGTTGAGTCCGTGTGATCTGACGATGGATGCGAGCAGGGCCATGTAGACTTTGAACAGGGTCAGGCTGATGGAGGATCCTTGTGGGACTCCGCAGGTGGTCGGTGTGGGTTCCGAGAGGAAATGAGGGAGTCTGACCCGTTGCGTTCTGCCGGAGATAAATGAGCGGATCCAGTCGAGGGCCTTGTTCCAGATTCCTCCGTCATGGAGTCTGCAGGCTAGGGTGCAATGAGAGACTGTGTCGAAGGCCGCGGAGAGATCCAGGAGGATGAAGGCCACAGTCTCTCCTCTGTCGAGGAGGGAGTAGATGTCGTCTGTCGCCGCGAGAAGGGCGGTTTCGGTGCTGTGGTTCTTCACAGAGAAGCCTGATTGGGAGGAGTCGAGGATGTTGTTTTCTTCTATGAAGGCGAGAGTTGACTGTAGATGGCTTTTTCCATGACTTTGCCCGGAATTGGGAGTAAGGAGATCGGTCTGAAATTCTTGAGGTCGGTGTGGTCCGCCGAGGGTTTTTTCAGGAGAGGGTTGATCTCGGCCTGCTTCCAGTCATCGGGTAAGGAGGCGGCCTCGAAGGAGCGGTTGATGATTTGTTGGAGCTCGGGGGCAATGATGTCTGCGGCTTTGTGGTAGATGTGGTGGGGGCAGGTGTCCGTGGGGGCCCCGGAGTGGGTGGTCTTCATAATCTTCAGGGTGTCCTCACTTGCTGGGGCTGGTCCAGCTGTCTAGTGTTGGCTGCGTGGTGCTGGGAACGGTGGGAGAGGGTTCCTCGTGGAGGTTGTTGTCGTCGAAGTTGTCATAGATGGTCTTGATTTTGTGGTGGAAGAAGGAGTCTGTCGCAGAGGTACTAGAAGGGTGGGATGTCGGTAGTCTCGCTGTTGGGTTGGGCGTACTCTTTGATGATGCCGAAGAGTTCCTTGCTATTGTGTGCGTGGGTGGAGATTCTGTCCTGGAGTGCTTTCTTCCTTGAGTATCTGATGAGTTTGTGGTGGGCAGTGGTGGCTGTTTTGAAGTTGTCGAGGTCTGCTGGGGTTTTGGAGTTCCTCCATAGATTTTCGAGGCATCTGCAGGTGCGTCTGGAGTCCCGGAGTTTGGTGGAAAACCAGCTGGTTTCTTGGCGTGAGGGTTGGAGGCTTTCTTGACGGGGGCGATGGTGTTGGCTCAGTACGTAATCCAGTTGTGTAAAGTGCGGGCTGGCGGTGGTGGTAGGGTCATCGTCTGTGGCAGTGGGAGCGGAGCTGCTGAGGTCGGCGGTGAGCTCGTTGTCGGAGATCTTGTTCCAATTCCTGCACTGGAGCCGACGTCTGCGGGAGATGCTGGTTTTGAAGGTGAAGTGAACGCAGCGGTGGTCCGTCCTTGGGAGTACGGAGGTGTGGCTGAAGGTGATGGAGTTCCCTGCTGTGAAGATGGGATCAAGGGTGTGTCCTGCTGAGTGCGTTGGTTCTGGTACGATCTGTTTGAGTCCTATGATGTGGAGGTTGTCCAGGAGGGAGGTGGAGTTGGAGTCTTGGCAGTTGTCAAGGTGGAAGTTGAGGTCTCCGAGCAAGGGGCCTGATTCACAGAACTAACTTACGTCAAAAACGTAAACGTAAAGTTAGTACTTTTTAGGTATTCACAGAATACACTTACTCATTTTGGTATTCACAGAAGTTAGTAGTCCTAACTTTAGGACTCCTAAATGCCTTCTGTGAATACCGAAAGTCTTAAAGTTAGGATTTTTCTCAGTTTAGGAGTAGTAAAGTTAACTTCTGTGAATACCGAAATGAGTAAGCTCATTCTGTGAATACCAAAATGAGTAAGTGTATTCTGTGAATACCTAAAAAGTACTAACTTTACGTTTACGTTTACGTTTTTGACGTAAGTTAGTTCTGTGAATCAGGCCCAAGGTGTGGTCGGTAGAAGTGATGTCGTGCGGCGTCATGAAGTCGGTGATGGATTCGGAGAAAGGTGCACGGGGTCCGGCGGGTCTGTAGATGAGGGTGTCTCGGAGTGTGTTGTGGACGGGTTGGTCTGTATCTTGAAGTGGAGGTGTTCCATCAGGTCTGTGGGCCCGTCAGTATAGGTGCCCAGACAAAGGTTGGGCTTGTGGGCAACGGCGATGCCTCCCCCGGGGCGGTTGGGGCGGTCCTTCCGGGGGAATTTGTATCCTTCGGGGATGGCGATTGCGATGTCCGGTCTGGAGGCGGCGTTCGTCCAGGTTTCGGTGAGGAAGGCGACATCAGGGGAAGTGCTGTCGAGGAGTTCCCAGATTTCTGCGGCGTGTCTGTGGAGGGAGCGGACGTTGAGGAGAATGTATTGCATGGTTTGGGGTGCGATGGAGTTGTTGCTGGAGGGTGGGGGAGGGTCCTGGGTCTCTATGAAGGTGAAGGAGTGGTGGCAGTAACAGCAGGTGATGGGTCCGTGGGTGTCAAGAGGTGAGGAGAGCTTGTAGTTGTTGTTCTTGCCAACTTTGAGTGCGTAGAGAGCCGAGGAGCTGTAGTGCTGGCGGGCCGCTGGACCAGGGTTCCTGGCGCTGGTCCCGGTCGAGTCGCGGATGGGCACAGACGGCTTGCCTTTGGCGTGCCTTCGGCACCATTATGTAGGGGTCAGGGGAGGGCGGGACAGCTGGGAGGTGGGCGCAGGGAGCGGAAACACACAGGAGCTGGAGGGGCCATGGGGGCAGCAGCGGTGGGGTCTGAATGCGGGGTCTGAACGGCGTGGGAAAAAACAGAGCAGAGAGCGAGAGAAAGACGAAAACAGGGCAAAGAGCGAGAAGAAAATAAAAATAACAGGCAAAAAGTGAAAATAAAAGGCAAAAGCGGAAATAACAGGTAAAAGTGGAAATAACAGGCAACAGCAAAAGAAAAGACAGAAGGTAGTCCAAAGCAGAGGTACAGGGCCTCGAACCGGGGTCTGCGGCGGTGCTGAGCGGGGCACTTATGGTGGAGCTGTGCACTGAGAGAGCTGAGTCACGACCAGAAGGTCAGGGGTCTTGCTCAATTCGTCGCGCAGCGACCGCCATTAAGTAGGGTTGAGGGGAGGGCGGGACAGCTGGGGGGCGGGCGTGGGGAGTGGGAACAAGCGGGAGGAGCCGTGGGGGCTGCAGCGGTGGGGTCTGAATACAGGGTCTGAACGGCGCAGGAAAAAACAGAGCAGAGAGCGAGAGAAAGAAGAAAACAGGGCAAAGAGCGAGAAGAAAAGAAAAATAACAGGCAAGTGGAAATAACAGGCAAAAGTGAAAATAACAGGCAAAAGTGAAAATAACAGGCAAAAGTGGAAATTACGAAGACAGAAGGCAGTCCAAGGCAGAGGCACAGGGCCTCGAACCGGGGTCTGCGGCGGTGCTGAGCGGGGCACTTACGGTGGAGCTGTGTGCTGACAGAGCAGAGTCCCGACCAGAAGGTCAGGGGTCTTGCTCAATACGTCTCGCAGCATCCGCCATTAAGTAGGGGTCGGGGGAGGGCGAGACAGCTGGGAGGTGGGCGCGGGGAGCGGGAACACGCGGGAGTGGGAGGGGCCGCGGGGGCAGCAGCGGCGGGGTCTGAATGCTGGATACAGCTCAGCAAAACAAGAGTTTAAAGGTAAAAGATGAGTGCTGGTACTAGCTCTGCACATGAGTGTGAAAGGATACGAGTGCTGGGTCTAGCTAAGCACACAAGAGTGTGAAGGGATAGGATGAGTGCTGTAAGTGGTTCAGCACAGAAGAGTCTAAAGGGAAAATAAGGGTGCAGGGTCTGAAGAGTGTGAAAGGATATGATGAGTGCTGGGATTGGCTCAGCTCATAAGAGTGTGAAGGGATAGAAAGAGTGCTGGGTCTGGCTCATCACTCAAGAGTGTGAAGGGATAGAAAGAGTCCTGGGTCTGGCTCAGCACACAAGAGTGAAAAGGGATAGGATGAGTGCTGGGTATGGCTCATCACACAAGAGTGAAAAGGGATAGGATGAGTGCTGGGTATGGCTCATCACACAAGAGTTTAAAGGGATATTTTGGGTGCTGTGTCTGGCTCAGCATACAAGAATGTGAAGGGATAGGATGAGTGTGGTAACTGTTTCAGCACAGAAGAGTTTAAATAGAAAAGAAGTGTGCAGGGTCTGACTTAGATAAGAAGAGTGTGAAAGGATATAATGAGTGCTGGGATTGGCTCTGCACATAAGAGTTCAAATAGATAGGATGAGTTCTGGGTCTGGCTCTACGCACAAGAGTGTTCAGGAATAGAAAGAGTCCTAGGTCTGGCTTTACACACAAGAGTGTGAAGGGATAGCAAGAGTGCTGGGTATGGCTTAGCACACAAGAGTGTGAAGGGATAGAAAGAGTGCTGGGTAGGGCTCAGCACACAAGAGTGTTCAGGAATAGAAAGAGTCCTAGGTCTGGCTTTACACACAAGAGTGTGAAGGGATAGCAAGAGTGCTGGGTCTGGCTTAGCACACAAGAGTGTTAAGGAATAGAAAGAGTGCTGGGTCTGGCTTAGTACACAAGAGTGTTAAGGAATAGAAAGAGTGCTGGGTCTGGCTTAGCACACAAGAGTGTGAAGGGATAGAAAGAGTGCTGGGTATGGCTCAGCACACAAGAGTGTTCAGGAATAGAAAGAGTCCTAGGTCAGGCTTTACACACAAGAGTGTGAAGAGATAGAAAGAGTGCTGGGTCTGGCTTAGCACACAAGAGTGTTAAGGAATAGAAAGAGTGCTGGGTCTGGCTTAGCACACAAGAGTGTTAAGGAATAGAAAGAGTGCTGGGTCTGGCTTAGCACACAAGAGTGTGAAGGGATAGAAAGAGTGCTGGGTCTGGCTTAGCACACAAGAGTGTGAAGGGATAGAAAGAGTGCTGGGTATGGCTCAGCACACAAGAGTGTGAAGGGATAGAAAGAGTGCTGGGTCTGGCTTAGCACACAAGAGTGTGAAGGGATAGAAAGAGTGCTGGGTATGGCTTAGCACACAAGAGTGTGAAGGGATAGAAAGAGTGCTGGGTATGGCTTAGCACACAAGAGTGTGAAGGGATAGAAAGAGTGCTGGGTATGGCTTAGCACACAAGAGTGTGAAGGAATAGAAAGAGTGCTGGGTCTGGCTTAGCACACAAGAGTGTTCAGGAATAGAAAGAGTCCTAGGTCTGGCTTTACACACAAGAGTGTGACGGGATAGAAAGAGTGCTGGGTCTGGCTCAGCACACAAGAGTGTTCAGGAATAGAAAGATTCCTAGGTCTGGCTTAGCACACAAGAGTGTGAAGGGATAGAAAGAGTGCTGGGTATGGCTCAGCACACAAGAGTGTTCAGGAATAGAAAGATTCCTAGGTCTGGCTTAGCACACAAGAGTGTGAAGGGATAGAAAGAGTGCTGGGTATGGCTTAGCACACAAGAGTGTGAAGGGATAGAAAGAGTGCTGGGTATGGCTTAGCACACAAGAGTGTGAAGGGATAGAAAGAGTGCTGGGTCTGGCTTTACACATAAGAGTGTGAAGGGATAGAAAGAGTGCTGGGTATGGCTCAGCACACAAGAGTGTTCAGGAATAGAAAGAGTCCTAGGTCTGGCTTTACACACAAGAGTGTGAAGGGATAGAAAGAGTGCTGGGTCTGGCTTAGCACACAAGAGTGTTAAGGAATAGAAAGAGTGCTGGGTCTGGCTTAGCACACAAGAGTGTGAAGGGATAGAAAGAGTGCTGGGTCTGGCTTAGCACACAAGAGTGTGAAGGGATAGAAAGAGTGCTGGGTATGGCTTAGCACACAAGAGTGTGAAGGGATAGAAAGAGTGCTGGGTCTGGCTCAGCACACAAGAGTGTTCAGGAATAGAAAGAGTCCTAGGTCTGGCTTAGCACACAAGAGTGTTAAGGGATAGAAAGAGTGCTGGGTATGGCTCAGCACACAAGAGTGTTCAGGAATAGAAAGAGTCCTAGGTCTGGCTTTACACACAAGAGTGTGAAGGGATAGAAAGAGTGCTGGGTCTGGCTTAGCACACAAGAGTGTTAAGGAATAGAAAGAGTGCTGGGTCTGGCTTAGCACACAAGAGTGTTAAGGAATAGAAAGAGTGCTGGGTCTGGCTTAGCACACAAGAGTGTGAAGGGATAGAAAGAGTGCTGGGTCTGGCTTAGCACACAAGAGTGTGAAGGGATAGAAAGAGTGCTGGGTATGGCTTAGCACACAAGAGTGTGAAGGGATAGAAAGAGTCCTGGGTCTGGCCTAGCACACAAGAGTGTGAAGGGATAGAAAGAGTGCTGGGTCTGGCTCAGCACACAAGAGTGTTCAGGAATAGAAAGAGTCCTAGGTCTGGCTTAGCACACAAGAGTGTTAAGGGATAGAAAGAGTGCTGGGTATGGCTCAGCACACAAGAGTGTTCAGGAATAGAAAGAGTCCTAGGTCTGGCTTAGCACACAAGAGTGTTAAGGAATAGAAAGAGTGCTAGGTCTGGCTCAGCACACAAGAGTGTTAAGGAATAGAAAGAGTGCTAGGTCTGGCTTAGCACACAAGAGTGTTAAGGAATAGAAAGAGTGCTGGGTCTGGCTTAGCACACAAGAGTGTGAAGGGATAGAAAGAGTGCTAGGTCTGGCTTAGCACACAAGAGTGTTAAGGAATAGAAAGAGTGCTAGGTCTGGCTTAGCACACAAGTGTGAAGGGATAGAAAGAGTGCTGGGTCTGTCTTTACACACAAGAGTGTTAAGGAATAGAAAGAGTGCTGGGTCTGGCTCAGCACACAAGAGTGTGAAGGGATAGAAAGAGTCCTAGGTCTGGCTTTACACACGAGTGTGAAGGGATAGAAAGAGTCCTAGGTCTGGCTTAGCACACAAGAGTGTTCAGGAATAGAAAGAGTCCTAGGTCTGGCTTTACACACAAGAGTGTGAAGGGATAGAAAGAGTGCTGGGTCTGGCTTAGCACACAAGAGTGTGAAGGGATAGAAAGAGTGCTGGGTCTGGCTTAGCACACAAGAGTGTGAAGGGATAGAAAGAGTGCTGGGTCTGGCTTAGCACACAAGAGTGTTAAGGAATAGAAAGAGTCCTGGGTCTGGCTTAGCACACAAGAGTGTTCAGGAATAGAAAGAGTCCTAGGTCTGGCTTTACACACAAGAGTGTGAAGGGATAGAAAGAGTGCTGGGTCTGGCTTAGCACACAAGATTGTTAAGGAATAGAAAGAGTGCTGGGTCTGGCTTAGCACACAAGAGTGTTAAGGAATAGAAAGAGTGCTGGGTCTGGCTTAGCACACAAGAGTGTGAAGGGATAGAAAGAGTGCTGGGTCTGGCTTAGCACACAAGAGTGTGAAGGGATAGAAAGAGTGCTGGGTATGGCTTAGCACACAAGAGTGTGAAGGGATAGAAAGAGTGCTGGGTATGGCTTAGCACACAAGAGTGTGAAGGAATAGAAAGAGTGCTGGGTCTGGCTTAGCACACAAGAGTGTTCAGGAATAGAAAGAGTCCTAGGTCTGGCTTTACACACGAGTGTGAAGGGATAGAAAGAGTGCTGGGTATGGCTTAGCACACAAGAGTGTGAAGGGATAGAAAGAGTGCTGGGTCTGGCTTAGCACACAAGAGTGTTAAGGAATAGAAAGAGTCCTAGGTCTGGCTTTACACACAAGAGTGTGAAGGGATAGAAAGAGTGCTGGGTCTGGCTCAGCACACAAGAGTGTTCAGGAATAGAAAGAGTCCTAGGTCTGGCTTAGCACACAAGAGTGTGAAGGGATAGAAAGAGTGCTGGGTATGGCTCAGCATACAAGAGTGTTCAGGAATAGAAAGAGTGCTGGGTCTGGCTCTACACACAAGAGTGTTAAGGAATAGAAAGAGTGCTGGGTCTGGCTTAGCACACAAGAGTGTGAAGGGATAGAAAGAGTCCTAGTTCTGGCTTAGCACACAGGAGTGTTCAGGAATAGAAAGAGTCCTAGGTCTGGCTTAGCACACAAGAGTGTGAAGGGATAGAAAGAGTGCTGGGTCTGGCTCAGCACACAAGACTATTAAGGAATAGAAAGAGTGCTGGGTCTGGCTCAGCACACAAGAGTGTTAAGGAATAGAAAGAGTCCTAGGTCTGGCTTTACACACGAGTGTTAAGGAATAGAAAGAGTGCTAGGTCTGGCTTAGCACACAAGAGTGTTAAGGAATAGAAAGAGTGCTAGGTCTGGCTTAGCACAGAAGAGTGTTAAGGAATAGAAAGAGTGCTAGGTCTGGCTTAGCACACAAGAGTGTGAAGGGATAGAAAGAGTGCTGGGTCTGGCTTTACACACAAGAGTGTTAAGGAATAGAAAGAGTGCTGGGTCTGGCTCAGCACACAAGAGTGTGAAGGGATAGAAAGAGTGCTGGGTCTGGCTCAGCACACAAGAGTGTTAAGGAATAGAAAGAGTGCTGGGTCTGGCTCAGCACACAAGAGTGTTAAGGAATAGAAAGAGTGCTGGGTCTGGCTTAGCACACAAGAGTGTGAAGGGATAGAAAGAGTCCTAGGTCTGGCTTAGCACACAAGAGTGTTCAGGAATAGAAAGAGTCCTAGGTCTGGCTTTACACACAAGAGTGTGAAGGGATAGAAAGAGTGCTGGGTCTGGCTTAGCACACAAGAGTGTTAAGGAATAGAAAGAGTGCTGGGTCTGGCTTAGCACACAAGAGTGTTCAGGAATAGAAAGAGTCCTAGGTCTGGCTTTACACACAAGAGTGTGAAGGGATAGAAAGAGTGCTGGGTCTGGCTTAGCACACAAGAGTGTTAAGGAATAGAAAGAGTGCTGGGTCTGGCTTAGCACACAAGAGTGTGAAGGGATAGAAAGAGTGCTGGGTATGGCTTAGCACACAAGAGTGTTAAGGAATAGAAAGAGTCCTAGGTCTCGCTTTACACACAAGAGTGTGAAGGGATAGAAAGAGTGCTGGGTCTGGCTTAGCACACAAGAGGGTTAAGGGATAGAAAGAGTGCTGGGTCTGGCTTAGCACACAAGAGTGTTAAGGAATAGAAAGAGTGCTGGGTCTGGCTTAGCACACAAGAGTGTGAAGGGATAGAAAGAGTGCTGGGTCTGGCTTAGCACACAAGAGTGTGTATGGATAGAAAGAGTGCTGGGTCTCGCTCAGCACACAAGAGTGCAAAGGGATAGGATGAGTGCCGGGTCTACATGAGTACTGACTTGCTTCTTTGTTCATTAATGACATTGTCATTGTGGGAGCGACACATTAATGTTTCTAAATTCATGTTTAAAAACTATGTGGCATATTTACAAGCCCCTTGTGCCGCCCGTGCGTCACTTTTTTTGATGCACCAGAGGTGCAGTGTGCTGCTCCATATTTACAATGCCACGTAAAACCACCTTCCATGTAAATACAGCCCGTATCACACATCACTTTGCGTGAAAGGGCGTGCAATGGGTGTTGCTGTAGGTGTTCCCATGCCTCACACATGGATTCTGCCGTATTTCAAGATTTACGAGAAATCGTTAACCTGAAAATGCGTCAGAATGCTACGCCTCCCCAGAGGAGGCATAGGGAGGCGCAACAAGGAGAAAGGATTTCATTTCTCCTCTTTTTTTCCTCTTTTTATGCGTGATGCATTCTGTAGCACACATAGAAAGGGGAAAATACCTCATGTGATTGTTTTTGTGCAGGAAGGTGTCCCTTCCTGCACATAAACAATCATCCCCGCAACGCAGCCAGCCTTGCACCAGCAAAGGTGCCTGCATCGGCGCATGGCATCTAATTGTGCGCCAGCGCAGTGAAGAGCAGAGGGATCCGCCATATCGTTGTAGATATGACGCATCCCTTTGCTTCCAAAAGTAATGCAGTGTGGTGCAACCAAATATCTTGCGGCACGGCACTGTGTTACTTTGTTGTAGATAAGGCCCTATAACTTTTAATAAATGGTGTCTACGCAGTGATATAATTTGTTGTATTAAGGTGACATTTTTCCGAATGGTAAAAAAAATATTTGTTTAAATTTTGAAGAGACTATCATATTTTTCATTATGTTTGTTGCACAATAAACATGCCAAGCATTTTCATGGCTTGGATCGTTCATGGACTCTTAGAGACAAGCCAGACTGTTGGCTCGGGTCTGGCTCTGTTTGCCCTATTAATTTAATGGAGCGCACACCTCTCTTTGCAAGTTGAGCTTAGTATAAGGGGCCATCAGTCACTTGATAAAAAATGATTTGTAAAAGCTGAGGACTGGAAACACGGAGCCCTGCCCATGCACAGATTTGACAACGACCCCATTAAGGTTTCTCGTATCAGAGGTGGAGAAGAGTGTGTGCAGTGAAAATACATTTTAAAGTATTGATCCCAGGACAGGGACTCTGTGCCGTTGTGTTGTGCGTGACCATAGACATGAGGTCCCAGGGAGAACTACCAGCCCCAGGTGCAACGGGCAGGGGTGTAGGCTCAGAGGGCATGTTTGGGGTATGATCCCCCCCCCAATGCATTCTTGGCTTGGTAGATGAATCTGGGGCCCTGAGTCAGGTGTAGGTACGTGTCAATTTAATTTGTCTATCTTATTTCACTTTGAGGTTTTAACTTGTTCATTTACTGGATCAGGATATATCTAGGGACCAGTTTAGGAGAAAAGTAGTAAATCTGCACCCATAGAAGTACTCGATGAATGAGGGAAAATGTAGTACTTTTTTAGAATCCACAAACATTGGCAGTAGTAGGCTTGAAAGCTGCACCAGTCTCAGGTTTTCAGGCATAATACTAGCACGAAAACACCAAACAGGTGATGGGATTAATGACCACAAATAGTCTAACCACTGGCACTTGCTCAGGGTAGTATTACAACCCATTGTTTTTTCTCCCACTGTAAGTACTGACCTTGTTCCTTATTAAATCAGTCCACCCCGAACCTCGGTCGTCTCACCCCAGCAGCCCAATAACTTTTTAGTTGGGAAATTTGAGATTCACGCCCCCGAATCTCCATGACTAAGCTCTGTACCTGAGCACAGAAGAGCGTGTAAGGATATGATGAGTGCTGGGTCTGGCTTGGCACACAAGAGTGTGAGGGAACAGGATGATCTAGACCGACCGCTTGCCATATCATATCACACTCTCTTGTGCTGAGACAGACTGCACTAATCTTTTCTGCCCAAAGTAGGCCGTGGGGACTTCTATCTGAAAGATGAGTAGGGAAATTCATATGGCGTTATAATTTATGACAGAAAAAAGTATTTGATAACACTAGTGTAGTTTGGCTTGGGTTGGTCCAAACCAGCTCAACATCCCTTACATTTCTACAAGATCTCAGAAGTCATGGGATATCTGGCGTGCTAGATAACCAAACGTTGAGCCCAACATCCCCCACATATCTACAAGATCTTAGAAATCATAGGGTAACTGGTGTGCTAGATAACCAAACGTTGAGCCCAACATCCCCCACATATCTACAAGATCTTAGAAGTCATGGGGTATCTGGAGTGCTAGACAACCAAACGTTGAGACCAACATCCCCCACATATCTACAAGATCTTAGAAGTCATGGGGCATCTGGCGTGCTAGGCAACCAAACGTTGAGCCCAACATCCCCCACATATCTACAAGATCTCAGAAGTCATGGGATATCTGGCGTGCTAGACAACCAAACGTTGAGCCCAACATCCCCCACATATCTACAAGATCTCAGAAGTCATGGGATATCTGGCGTGCTAGACAACCAAACATTGAGCCCAACATCCCCCACAGATCTACAAGATCTCAGAAGTCATGGGATATCTGGCGTGCTAGACAACCAAACGTTGAGCCCAACATCCCCCACATATCTACAAGATCTTAGAAGTCATGGGGCATCTGGCGTGCTAGGCAACCAAACGTTGAGCCCAACATCCCCCACATATCTACAAGATCTTAGAAGTCATGGGGCATCTGGCGTGCTAGGCAACCAAACGTTGAGCCCAACATCCCCCACATATCTACAAGATCTCAGAAGTCATGGGATATCTGGCGTGCTAGACAACCAAACTTTGAGCCCAACATCCCCCACATATCTGCAAGATTTTAGAAGTCATTGGCTATCTGGCGTGCTAGACAACCAAATGTTGAGCCCAACATCCCCCACAGAACTACAAGATCTCAGAAGTCATGAGGTATCTTGTGTGCTAGATAACCAAACATTGACCCCAACATCCCCCACATATCTGCAAGATCTCAGAAGTCATGGGGTATCTGGCGTGCTAGATAACCAAACTTTAAGCCTGGTTCGTGAAACCTATTTGCGTTTCGACTAAAATGAAGCTATTGCATTGGAATTCATAGCGGTGAGACCTGGGATATGCTGATATAGGATAATGTACTTTTTACTCCTATATCGAAAAAGTGCCTCATTCCATGTTGCTTGTGAGTGCAAGGTGGGGGAACTGATCCTCCTGTGCGCAGACCGATGTGCTTCCATGTGATTAGCTGGCTTGCTATTATCTGTCATTTAAGTAGCCGTCTCAACTTGACTAAGCCAAGTCACTGTCAGAAAATCCAGATTTTCATAATCTATAAAAACAGGGTCAAATATTGCTTATCGTACTAGAACCTCATTGATGACTTTATTTGTATAGCGTAAACTAATGCAAATGCTGATGCATTTCAACTGCTTCCTCCTGTCCCCACATCCTTTGCTTCCTTATAGAATGGAAACTTGTGTCTAGGAGGCAGCGTGGCAACCATGACACTCGACTTCTTTTTCCCAGGTTGAATAGGCAGGCTGAATACTTTTCACTTCTATATTTTATTTTCCTTTTTGCCCCATTGTCTTATTCTATGCGAGCATGATTCTGTGTATGTTTCATAATGTTACATGTGTCACAGGCCTTGATGCATGTTAATATGGTCCTACTTTTTGCACTGAATGAAGCTGAGTGTATGACAGAAGTTCTGGGCCTAAGTCAGCCGCTCTGGCCGCTGCGCCACACCTCCCACTTCCTCGGGAACAAATGCCCGGACCTAAGTGTGAGCCTCCCCCACCCCACCTCTAACGTCCATAGAACCTAATGAGCGAATAGAATATAAAAGAAAAACAGGTTATGAACGTATAGTGAACAAAATATGGGGTTAATGCAGCTTTTAACTTTATTTCATTTTAATTGCTGAGACCCTGGTAACTGGGATGTGTCAAGCAGACAGGCTAGTTGCTGGAGAGGGATGCTGAAGGCCGGGGCTCGAGTTTGAAGCATACAGGCCTACAGGCAGAAGAGGGGGGAGCTTTATAGGATTCTGCTAATATTATTATATATTGTAAATCAATATGTCAGGCACTAAGTGAGCTAATTATATTATAGTTTGGGCTTTTCCTAATTGGTTAGGAATGTATGATGAACAATATTTGGGGTGTACGTAGCTTTCGCCCATATTTAATTTTTAATTACTGAGATGTGTTTTATTATGTGCCCGAGTTCTATGAGAATGTAACATAATAAATTCTAATACTTAATACAATTAAGCATGGCCACATCACCGTCCATTGGTTTTTTTCCCCACCATGCCACCTCAGAGTAGACCCAGCCATATGCAAATCAGCCGTGCTTCTGCTCCAATAGCAACAGTCTAGTCTGAACTGCCAGGCCAGGTCCTCTCTGAACCAGAACACAAGCAACTGAAGACCGCTTCCACTCTAGTTGGGGTTCTTCAGTCGGGAGCAGCTTGTTTTCAGTAACATAGTGACTCTGGGACACACGTCTGGACATACCCACAGCAATAAGGGGGCGTCACCCTGAAGTAAACAAAAAAGAGATTGGTAGAACGCTTGAATCAATGTCGTACACTGGTAATTACTCGAGCCATAACCCGGTCCATTTTTTTGCCCTGGTCTGGGCCATGGTCAGAGCCACTGGAATTATGCGGCAGGAGAGGGCAAAATTATGCCGCAGGCTTAAGTAAATTATGCAGCAAGAAAAAACAAATTATGCAGCATATTTTGTAATAGTATCACTTCGTTATTTTGTCACTTTTAAACTTGGTAACACTGTCTGGCATTAGTTGCACCTCATTAGTACCATTTTCATATCCAAATTTAGCAATAAGCAACAAAAATGTGACAAGTCCAGTTTTGTAAAAGGGCTTTCGCTGTGCGGTAACACGTGTTGCTGCATTTTTAGTAACTTTTGAACCATTAAAGCTAGAAATCACATTTTTTTGGGTTAAAATCTGCAGATTATGTAATAGATGATGGATTATGTGGCAAATGCACAAATCTATAATTATTCAAATATCGCAGCGGCTGCCCAATCGCATAATTCCAGTGGCTCTGGCCATGGTACACCTTTAGCTGGCGGTGCCAAGCACAGACTGGAATGTGCCCTATAATAATGAATGCGCTATTCTCAGTGCAGATGCTAACCCCGGCCTGTTTAGAGAACAGCGCACTAGTGAGAGACGGAGCAGCTGTTTGAAGCAGCGAGTCTATGTTTTACTGCCAGGTAACAACTGATCTTGCAGTTTAAGGGTGAGCGGTGGCAGAAATCCCCCTGCAGGTGGTTGCAATGAGTTACACCCGCCTATAGTTGGGATGTCTTGTGGGGGTCCATAGCACCCTTTTCCTCCCATTCCAAAGGCGCTCTCAGGGTGCGAACTGACTGTCTTTAATGCGGCACGGGTGCAAAGGCAAAGTATTCCCTTATTTGCTTTGGGCATAGAAGTTCCCGCTTGAGATCGTGCTGAGGCATATTCAGCACTGATGTGATCTGTATTGCAGAAGAGGCTGCACAAGTCTCTGTGGCCATTTTTATAACGGTAAAGTGCCTGGAAGGGTTGCACAGATATATCAGCCCCTGGTGGTTTTCTTTTTCTGTCAAAAGGCCATATTTTCTTTTTGGGTTCAGGAAATCTACCGGGTGTGCTCCTAAAAATATCAAGGCAACACAACACTCAGCCCGCTACCTTTCTTGTTACTGCTGTAGATGCCATGTTGGGTTCACCTTTCCCTGTGTATCGCCCCCTCTGTCCCACAACACCCAGCAACCACTGCATAGGATGTCCCTCCCCTATTCTGCACAAAATCCGCCATATTGTGTCTGCCGTCGCAAGTTGTATATCATTCTGTATCCATGCCCCCCTTCTCTCCTTCTCTGTTCCCCTCCATCACACACCCTCCTCAGAGCCTATCCCTGCTCTTTCCTACACACTTTGGCCACAAATCTGGTGAGGCCATTTTGTTTTGTTCTCACCTGCTTTCCTGCTCTCACTGCCCAGCCTCTGCACCTTTTCTCTTTAGAAGAACTCCTGCTTCCTGCTGCAAGACATTGGTGCACTGTTAGCCATTTGAAAAGCATCCAGCATTACTCATAAAGCTGTATTATTATTTGTAAATACTTGTAAAACTGTTGAAAGATGTTGGATCACAAGTTAGAATGCCACAAACACGTGTTTATTGGCAATTGAATTGAATGATAAATGTTTTCTTTCCAAGCTTCTTTTATACAAACACACAAATGGGTTATTCACAGTTCACATTGCATGGAAATCTGATCTTAAGGCAGGCAGAAATATGACTCATGGAGCAAACCACTGATGGAGCCTGTGGCCCACTTTGTGCACCATTGTATTTCTGACTGCCTGGCTCATGTGTGTCTGTACAGTATTTGAGTCTCTGAGTTGTGTATGAAATGATGCCCTATGTTCTGCCACCTACCTGAGTCCAATAGCACAGAAGTTAAAGTAATTTTCTGAAACCCATTGAAGGTTAAACTATTGCACCAATATCCATCTCTAATGTAGTGACAGAAGTAATTGTATCTACTTCAGGGAAAAGTAGATGGAGCAACCACCTTTAATTCAATGGTGAGCAAGGCAGGGTACAGTAGGACATGCAGTCCCCAGTAACACAATATAGGGTAAAGTAATCATAGTATTAGTCTTTCTTTTAATGCAGCGTAAAGAGATCAAATGAATACTTAATCCAATGCAGGATTATGTGACCAGATTGCGCCCCATTTATCAAATATAATGTAAACCTCTGTAATGTGATGGAATAATATATAAACAAAGCTATCTAAATCCGTTAAAAATTGAAGGGTAAAGATCTGAGTTTGTGTTTTCTGTAATGCATTGGAGAGTTGAGGAATTAGAAACTTTCTATAGTTAATTAATCAATAAATTCTCCGCTAATCTGACTAAGTGTAAAAAAATCACTGAAAGGTCCTTCAAAATTCTAATCCATTGTGAAGACATCTGAAATATCTTTTAGTCAAATACAGTTTAATACAATCAGAGTGCTACAGATGTGTAATCAACTCATGGTAAACTGCTCCAAAAGCTTCTTTTTTTAACACACTGCGTAGTAAACAACTCCGAACAATCGACTTTAGTAACGTAATACAGGGCAAATCATTGTAGAGAAATTCCAATAATGATCAGGAATAAAGAAAAGGGAAAATGAACCACAGTAACCCTCTCATACAGTAACTGATGGGGTAATGTAACTAGAGTAACCCTCTCATACAGTCACTGACAGGGTAATGTAACTAGAGTAACCCTCTCATACAGTCACTGATAGGGTAATGTAACTAGAGTAACACTCTCATACAGTCACTGATAGGGTAATGTAACTAGAGTAACCCTCTCATACAGTCACTGATGGGGTAATGTAACTAGAGTAACCCTCTCATACAGTCACTGATAGGGTAATGTGGCTAGAGTAACCCTCTCATACAGTCACTGATAGGGTAATGTAACTAGAGTAACCCTCTCATACAGTCACTGATAGGGTAATGTAACCACAGTAACCCTCTCATACAGTCACTGATGGGGTAATGTAACCACAGTAACCCTCTCATACAGTCACTGATGGGGTAATGTAACCACAGTAACCCTCTCATACAGTCACTGATGGGGTAATGTAACCACAGTAACCCTCTCATACAGTCACTGATAGGGTAATGTAACTAGAGTAACCCTCTCATACAGTCACTGATGAGGTAATGTAACTAGAGTAACCCTCTCATACAGTCACTGATGGGGTAATGTAACCACAGTAACCCTCTCATACAGTCACTGATGGGGTAATGTAACCACAGTAACCCTCTCATACAGTCACTGATGGGGTAATGTAACTAGAGTAACCCTCTCATACAGTCACTGATAGGGTAATGTAACTAGAGTAACCCTCTCATACAGTCACTGATGGGGTAATGTAACCACAGTAACCCTCTCATACAGTCACTGATGGGGTAATGTAACCACAGTAACCCTCTCATACAGTCACTGATGGGGTAATGTAACCACAGTAACCCTCTCATACAGTCACTGATAGGGTAATGTAACTAGAGTAACCCTCTCATACAGTCACTGATGAGGTAATGTAACTAGAGTAACCCTCTCATACAGTCACTGATGGGGTAATGTAACCACAGTAACCCTCTCTTACAGTCACTGATGGGGTAATGTAACCACAGTAACCCTCTCATACAGTCACTGATGGGGTAATGTAACCACAGTAACCCTCTCATACAGTCACTGATGGGGTAATGTAACCACAGTAACCCTCTCATACAGTCACTGATGGGGTAATGTAACCACAGTAACCTTCTCATACAGTCACTGATAGGGTAATGTAACTAGAGTAACCCTCTCATACAGTCACTGATGAGGTAATGTAACTAGAGTAACCCTCTCATACAGTCACTGATGGGGTAATGTAACCACAGTAACCCTCTCATACAGTCACTGATGGGGTAATGTAACCACAGTAACCCTCTCATACAGTCACTGACAGGGCAATGTAACTAGTGTAATCCGATTCTGCAGTCCACTGCAGGTTAAGAATGAGAGTAGTCTCATTTGATAATGGACATTAATGTAGTCAGAAAAGTGTACTTTAGCAATAGTAACCAGAGTACTGTCTTTCTATAGTCATAAAACCGGGTAATATCCGATTGTGATTTGATACCTGATAAAGTAACCAGAGTGGTCAACGTCTGTAATTTAACGCAAAGTAAAGCATTCAACATCATTTTCTCAAACGCAGTAAAGGACAGGCTCATACTCTCCTTCTCTGAGGTGATGCCTAGAATGTAACGCGCTGCACAATATTCAGAACAATCTCATCTAATCTCATACCGGGTAAAGTAATAGGAGTAATCTCCTTGTTTAAACTAATGCAGAATTGAGAAATTGGTGTGCTAAACTTCTGTATTCAAAGGCAGAACAAGTTAATCGGATTATTCCCTTGTAATATAATTAAGGCTCCCTCTTTTCCATTTTTACTGATTTTTGCAGATTAATGCATACAGATAACATTTATTTTCTTGTCTGTATTTATTTTTAAATGTGGATAAAAACAGACATTAGTTGCCTTTTGAGTAATTCTAAATACTGTCTGCCATGACTGCCAGGCCAATAACTGTGTGGATTGAAAGATAAGTTGGTTAAAAAAGAAAATAATTTTAGTGAAGAGACTTTAACAGCATTAGATATGCGCAAGGTTGATACTGAAATTTGCATATTTTCATATAAGTGCATTAATTTAACTTCTGCCAGTGTTCACAGCATTGAAACTTGGCAGACATTCAAGCATGAGTGTATATTTATCGGTTAAATACATGTGGAAATATAACAGTTTCAGCTTAATTTTACCACAAAACCAAAAATAAATAAGGATAAATACAGATAAAATTAGCAAAAAATAAATATGGATAAATATAGACGGAAATATCAAAAACAAAATACCATAAAACCGGGAGCCCTAAATATGATGCAAGAGAAGGTAGTCTGAGAAACCAACATGTAACACAAAAGCAAATAAAGTAATTCAATAAATGGAAAAGTATTTGGAGTAATTGACATCTGTACTGTAATGGAAGATAAAGTAATTAAACAAATCTTTTTCAGTCTAATGTAACCCAAAATAATTGTAACACTCATTTCCTATAGTCTAAAATAGTATAAAGCAATCTATTGGGTAGAGTTATAAGTGTAATCCCATTCTTTGATCCAATGTAGGACCAAGTAATCAGAGTATTCTTTGATTCATTTGGTGGGGTCTCCATCCGGACAAGGCCAAGGCCAGTCATGGTACCAACCCTGTTGGGACTGTAGTGGAAGACTATGAATACATATTGATCTGTACATTTATTGAGATAGCAGGTAATAGGAGCTTACCTTTATCATGTAATTGCAATGAAAGTCTAGGAAAATACAGTGGAAGGGTTCGTAACAGTTGCCAAAAGCCTGGTATAACTATTGTAACGCATGAGGTGAATTACCATGCATGGAGCACGACTGACAAGTGAGAGGTTAATGATCAAAAAACATGCAAATACTGCAGAATAGAGAAAGGGGGCTATCAAGATCCTATATAAGACTAATCACTTCATGACATTAATTTGATGTATCTAAAAAACGATTTCTTACCCGAAGTAGATAGGGGATCTGAATACCGAAGGAGTTGCACCGATTAGACCACACTTTGTGGAATATTCTCAAAATCAGCATTATTGGTAAACAAATTGGTGCATATTATGAAAAAGTGGAACAGAAAATATTATACATTATGCAGTTACTCGCATAACGTGGTGGATATTAACGCAGGGCCCAATCCCTGGAAATGTGCAGCACACTGTTTGGGTATGTTCCCCTGCTCCTGTTTTTGAGGTAAGATGTGTAGTACTTAGACTCAAGGTAGATGTTGGCAGTGTGTGATAAGAAAGATGGACTGGATCCCAAAACCCGTTGAATATTACCCAGCTAAGACAGCGTGTGCCCTCATGGTATACTCATTAAAATATGCTACAGATAGAAAGTTACAGTCCTGTAAGTGATTTGTTTGAATTGCAATATTGGTCCAATCACTTGGCCAAATTGTATGATCTTGGTCAAATCACATGGTCCTTATTCAGTCCCCTTCTTCCCTGTATGTGAGAATATCTTAGTAGGCTCACGCAGCAAGAACATATTTCTAGGGCAGGCCATGTGCACAGTTTTTAATTCATACATGTTTATGATTTCATCATGTTTTTATGGCTCAATGTGGGTTAGTTGGCAGGTAATTCAAGGGCTTTGAGAAGGTCGCCAGCTGAATCAAGGCCTCATCTCTGCAGGTGTTCATATTCCTCAGTATTAGCATGTCTAAAGGTAAGCATGTTGCTAAAAGGACATTGTTCAGGACATTTGTGGTGCAGCTTTTCCCAACCTGTTGGCATGTAAACACATGCTGGACTTTCACGTGCTCCTCTGCACAGCACTTGTGTACTGTGTCATGAGATGTCAGGAGACGATGCCTGAGGCTTCCCGCTGATGAATGAACCACTGTGATCTGGAATTTCTTTTGTGCAGCTGTATATAGTGCACATATGGCCAGAGGGCGTTATAGTGCTTTACAAGATAACCAGATTAAGTTATATATTTCTAGGCATGGAGAGAGTAATTTATTTGCCCAGAATAACAGATTGTTGAGCCGCAGCTGATTTTTGATATAGGGCAAGATGCATTATTGCTCTGGTAGCAAAAACCTTTCACAATTGGCAACCACTCTTAATTATGGCCAGAATCTTTTTAAGTACTAAGCTATATACTAATAGATTAGTTTACAAAATAAGGAATCAGAGTGTCTTGTACTCCAGCCTACCTAACCGATAAAAATTAGGAATTTCACGAAGTGCGACTCACTCTGATTGGCCACAATCGAAGGGATGGTACCTTGCAAAGGTCAGCAGATCACCATCCCTGTGTTTTTTTTTTAAAGCAGCTTGATTTCCTTAAAGGAAACAGGGCAGTTTTTTTAAAAAAAAGGATTTAATTTTCCATATGTTACAGTGAGAGTTGACAGGGTCTCCTGGATCATTGACTACTCCCCCATAAAACTGAACCCAATTGACAAAGGTGTAAGGGCCCAAAAGTGATGCTCCTCCCTTTTGTGAATAACTTGTGAGTCAGAAATATTTGAATCATTTAGGACTGGAATTCTGGTTGCAAATCATTGATACATCTTTTACTGAAGCACAGTTTGGGAGGCACACCAACAAAATGGCCCTTCCAAATTGTGACTTTGTATTCATTCACAGACTCGTTTTAGGAGTCGGCAAAACTATACCAACTCCTAAAATGAGTTTTATACTAATGCAAATCCATCCAGCCCTGGTTCCTGAGTTCCATAGTTGGCTGCATTAGCCATTTGGCCACATTTCCTTCCCTAGGAATTCTGAAAGTCCTTCACAACTCATCAAACTGCATGAGAAGGTAAAAGAGGAACATTTGGTGCCTGCACTAGGTCACTGAGGGATGTGGTACAGATTCCTCAATCTTGCTGCAGTCAATCAAAATCAGAATAGTCGGCCATCCTATTCCCGTCTGCTACAACACTTTCAGTCGCAGCCGGTGGCTATTACTCTCTGCCAATGAAAAGTAAGGTGCATAGAGCAATTCGGAGCAGAGGGGTGCTCTGCTGTGCTGGGTTTTCAGAGCCTCTGCCTACCTACTATTCTGTGACCATGACAATGCATGGAGGAGTATTATGAAACATGTACAGTTCCATCATTTCACAGGCGCCTATTTCAACAATGCACCAAACAGACACCATCTTGCAAGTCTGTTCATTCACAGTGTGGCATTAAATGGTCACCAACTCTATGGATTTCCAAATCCATGCACCCTTGAATGCTGTACTTGGATTTTCCAAGAAGGGACTGTCGACATCTACTGGGGATCCTCCGAGTGGAAGTATTTGCTGCATTGCTGACGAGAGTTTGCAGTGCAATGCATGTATTGCATTGACTTTTGAACAGATGTTTTGTGCTGTAGGCCACTACATCAGGCAATGTGTACAGAAATGCATGGTCCACCACCACATAGAGCTATTTTTGAGTACTTTTTTACATTTACCTGTACGCTGTTCTTTTTACCCATCGCTTCTCTCACACCTGTGTTTCCTCATTAGCAGATATTCTTTGTCCTTTCACAGATACTTGTATTATGCACATTTCTTTTTTCAGTTTGATTTCAACTTGCACTTGTCCTTGTTCTTTCTTTTTGTCCCAGTTACTAAAATATGACTTAAAGAAGTTATTGACTACCTAGGAGATCCAGCTGACAAATGAGTGTGGCTTGAAGAAGAGGGCTTAAATGAGGTGCTGTGCACATACCTGGCCTTGCGCAGAGAGTAGGGTATATCTTATATGTATCAATGTCAAGGGAGTTAAATAATTTGTTGAGGAAAATCCATCAGTGAGATTACTTGTCTGCAGACTGCACTGCTGTCTGTGCAACAATGTATGTCCATTTCTAATTCCGGCATCTCCATGCCCCAATTGTGTGATCCAAGGACAGCCACTTAATCCTCTTGTGCATCACGCTCCTAATCTCCAGAAACATGATAGCTCTTAGAAGCATACTTGCCATCAGTATTAATAGCTGCTCGATAATATGGCCAAATATATTTGCTAGTAGAAATCTTCTGCTTGAGGCGGGCTTTGGTGGATCCAGGCCTTGTTATTACAAAACTCTTGCTATGTACCACAAGTTAGTGGAACTTCTTGTACTCTGGGACATTGTTTTACAACAAGAAGCCAGGGGGCTTCTGTCCCCCAATGACTATTGAGTAATTATGAATACTTGAGGTTCTGAAAAGGATATGTCATCGGCTCCTAAGGATGTTGGACTCATGCCACAGCACGTGGGGATCCTTCTGGTAGTGGCACGCTTTTAGAAGTCACAGTGGGTGGCTATTAATCACACTTCAGGTCGTTGTGTTTGTATATTGTATTAGGTGTAACGGGCATGCATTCTTTTGGGTTTGTATGTACAAATATAACTGCCTTTGCATAGGTGCCTGGAAGCATGTGCTTGTGTATGCTGCTACATACGTGTCGTTTGTACACATGCTTGAGTTTTGAGCATGCCTTGTATGACCATCACGTGTATGTACCAAGGACTGGGCCAATGAATATTTTAGCATGCATTTCTGGGGCTATACATGCCTGTTCTAACCTTTCTATATTCATTCATGCTTCTTTATACCTTTGTGCAACTGTGCATGGCTGAGACTGTGCATGTCATTTCCTGTAGCTGTTTATGCATGTGTACACCATCCTAGGTTTGTGGCTCCCTGTGTATAACTCTCTGCAATTGTGTCTGCTTATGCAGACCTGCATATATCCATGCATGCATCTACCCGGTGGTATCTGGTGGTATCCAGCATGCCAGTTTACATCTGCAGTATCTGTGTATGTCTCTTTATACCTGCCTATACCCATGCCTGCTTGTGTATACATGCCTATGTATACAGCCATGATTGTTTTTGTGTATGGCGATTTATCAGTGACCATGACAGTGTTCTTAAGGCTGTACCTGTGCACTGCTGTGTAAACATGCCTGTGGTTTTCTAAGTCTGTTTTCTAGGAATGGAAGAAAAGCCCATAGTCACATAGCAAGTACACTGCTTAATTATGCTGAACTTAAAAGCCACTTCCCACTTATTTGTATGTAGGAATTTAGGAACAATGTTTAAGTAATTTGCAGCATAAACTGGTATTTTGTAAGTGAGAACATCCAGCAATAGATAACTCAGAAAAGTGAAGTTTCCCTAACGAACCCCTCCCAAAGCTTGGGGAAGAGTCCACCCCATTGCTAATCTAGAGCAGTGTCACTCACTCCCCTTCCACACTAGTCAGGGGGGGCAATTCATAATGTCAGCCCACACATCTGCAAACAAGAACATGATGGGCCAGCCCAGACCATGCTAGGTGCCCACCACACACATCTTCCTTGCCAGGAGTTCTCTGGCCATGGACTTTGCAGAGGTGCCATCAGCATCATATGTACTAGCACGCAGATGGCATTTCCTGTAATTCTAGATATGCCTACTGTTGAGCGCACTCTACTTATGCTACCCATTTATGCCCCACACAGGATAATTTGGGATCGACCAGCACTCATAAATAGATGTATTTGGTATCCCCCTCCAAGACTGAAGACCTGGAGGACATTAATGCAGGCTTTATACCCAACACAATGGTGCCCATTTTATCTATGTTGAAAGAAGAAGGGTGAGTAGATGCACTGGTGGGATTCTAACCTGTGATCATGGGGTAAAGTGCAGATCACGGACGTTAATGCATTAGTCCACTGAGCCAGTGGGTCCAGCAGACTCCAGACTAAATAGTTTATTTTTCTACATTGGGTCTCTGATAAAGTTTGGATTCCAGAGTTTTTGGGTGGGTTGAAGTCAGGTATGAGAGCCGAACCCCAATAATCATCTGAACCCCAATATTTTGAACACCCCAATTTTTACGTAAATAACTTGGCTCCAGAATGTCTAATAAATTTTGCAGTTAGTGACTACACTCCTCTTCAAAAACATAAATTTGCAGCAGAGTAAATCATAATAGATGAGGAAGCACTAATAACTGAGTTCTGGATCAAAAATAAGGCAAAAATAGATTTATTACAGAATTCTATTAGTAAATGCGATAAAGAGAAGAATGCATGGAATGCCATAAAGGCTCAAAACAAAAATACAGAATCATAAAACTTAGAACCAAATAGACAAGTGTAAGCAAACTCCCAAATCAACACATAAAGAGTACTGCGAGAATCCCCATAAAAAGAATCTAGGTAAAATTGACATAAAAATAAAAAATGTCCCAGCAATAATAGCAGCCCTTTGAGACAACTAAAAAAATGAACCACACGATTCTAAAGCTCAAGAATTTTAATACACAAATCACGCATTCTATAAAAATTCTTCAAAAAAACTATTTCAGGTAGTGATGAAACTATCCTCTGTCCCATGGAATAATCTGATAAGCAGTAGTCAAGTCTTGTGCAATTCTCTTGCAAATTATTCCCTAGAAAAAGTGGAATAAATATACAACCAGTTCGATCTAAACAAAGATCACATCCCTGAAGGAAGCAAGCACCCAGCCTCAGGTCATGGACAGACCACCTTCACAGAATTTTCCACAATTACCACTAACCAAGAAGCTGCTAGGAAGAGTGGGACTTCCAGGTCATGAGTTGCAGCAGGGCTTTATGAACTGTTCACTTCCCTTGGGAGGGCACCTGGCAACTTTCCGTATTGTATTGGCTCCTTCGCTGGTGCTCCATTTTGTTCACCATGGTACCTGTCCATTATTGCTTTGCTCCTTGTTCATTTCCCTCAGTTGCCTGTCTTATTGCCTGAAATTTGATTTGTTTTTGGATTATGATTTGGCCTGGTTTGTTTTGTTTTCTCCTTTGCATCCTCGTTCCTTACTTCGAGGACTACTTTCAACCTGGAGCTTGTCATCATCGATACCAACTACCTTCACGTTGGCTTAGCTTTACTGTGGTCCACCGTTCGAAAGCCTACAAGTACAATAACAAATATCACCTATGTTAATACATTGATGCTGACTGTGTACCACAGTAAAGATCTGTCTGTTTGTATGGATCTATAGTGAACGCTTGATGTTAACGAGTAAGAATACTATTGTGAATCCCCTCAAGTCTGAAAGTCTTGCTCTAAACAAGACCATGACGCTTCGTCAGTTGCTTCTCTCTCGCACTTCCATTCCCCTCTCACCCCAGAGTTTGGTCCTGTTATCCGTGCTTGCTTAGATACAGGCAGAGCTATGTGCAGGAGAGCTGGATGGATTGTCATCAGACTCTGTCATTCAAGATCATATAGTTGTGCAGAGCCTTCCATTAATTGTCATGGCCACTAATAAATAGCCAAACACAAAAACAATTATGAGTGACTGCATACACAGACATGTACACGCACAAGCAGGCATGTACGCAGACATGTACAAATACAGCAGATATACACAGGCATGCAGAGATAATTACAGGGAGGGGCTCACAGACGTAGGCTGGTATCCATATGCATGCACGGATATAGCCAAAGAGCAGCACAGCCCCAGAGATGCACAGATACACAAAGGCACATACAGGCATGAATGAGTGCAGGTAGGAAAAGGCATGCACAGCTCCAGATATCCATGCTCAGACATGCATTGAGCGAGCCATGAATATATGTACATGAACATCATTGAAAGCAGGCTCAAAACTCAAGCATGTGTACAAACACATCCCCAGCAGCATGCCCAAACACATGCATGTATTCCCAGGCACCAATGCAAAGGCAGTTATGTTTGTACATACAAACCCAAAAGAATGCATGCCCTTTACACCCAAAACAGTTTACAAAACAAAACAAATGAGTCGCAGTATGGAAAATAGCCACAGTGACTTACAAAAGTGCAGCATTCCCAGAAGAATCCCCACGTGCTGTGGCATGGGTCCAACATCCTTAGGAGCTGATGACATATCCTTTTCAGAACCTCAAGAATTCATAATTACTCAATAGTCACTGGGGTCCGGAAGCCCCCTGGCTTGTTGTTTTAAAACAATGTCTCAGAACAGGGAGTTCCACTAACTTCTGGTACACAGCACGAGTTGTGTAATAATGAGGCCTGGATCCACCAAAGCCCGCCTCAAGCAGAAGATTTCTACTATCAAATATATTTCCCCACATTATTGAGTAGCTATTAATACTGAAAGCCAGCCTGCTTCTAAGAGCTATAATGTGTCTAGAAATTAGGGATGTAAAGCACGAAGGATTAAATGGTTATCCTTGGATCACACATGGAGAAAAAGACACAGAATGTAGATAAATGTAAAAAGTAAACAAAAGAAGCGCTTCATTGTGATGGACCATACATTTCTGTATACATCAAGAATGCAGTTAAACCTGGTGTAGTGGCTAACTGCATAAAACATCTGTTCAAAAGTCGATTAGGCCTGGAAGGAGTTCGCAGAGTTTTACTCAGTGAAGTGACAGAAAACTCCACTGCGCTCCGCAGAGTTGCGCAAACGGTGGAGTCTGTTAAGTTGCGCTGCTCGCACTGATTTTCAGCGCCGGCAGTTTGTCCTGCGCTGAAAAATAAGTGCGAACGGCACTGTGCGTCCCGCTAGTTGGGGCTGCTGCTTTCTGCCACTTGAGTAGATATTCTACTTGAGCGGCAGCTTCCTCAACATGAATGGCAGATTTCTCAACGCAAGCGGTCGTGACCTGCCATGACCGCCTGGGTTGAGAAATCTCGCAGGGAGGAGGCCTAGCATGCAATTTTTCTTGAGAGCATTCGCCAACTTAACGCTGGCAAGCCGCTTGAAATAAAAAACTGTGCCCTGCGTTACGTTCTGACTTCTTTGGAACTCCGCATAGAGCGCGGAGTGGGCAAAACTCAGTGAACTTCACCAGCGGAGCAGAATTCTTCGCCCACCCTTAAAGTCGATGCAATAAGTGCATTGCACTGCAAACTCTCGCCAGCAATACAGCAACTGCCTCCACTCGGATGCCTCCTATTAGGGGTCAACAGTCACTTGGTAAATCTAAGCCTGGCTCGAAGAGTGCGTGGAGTTCCCCCTTTGGAGATCCATAAAGTTGGTAGTGATTTTGTGCAGCTGTCTGAATAAAGGGGCTTGCAAGATGGCGTCTATTGGTTAAATTGTTGACATAGGTACCTGTGAAATGATGGACCTGCGTACATTTCATAATACTCCTCATGCGGTGCCATGGCCACAGTACGTTTGGCAGGCAGAGACTCTGAAAACCCAGCACAGCAGAGTGCACCACTGCTTTGAATGCTCTTGGCACTTTACCTCAATAGCCACAGACTGCTCCAGAAAGTAATGCAGCAGACAGTAATTATACTTGGCAAATTCCTTGGTGAGGAGACATAGCCTAGAGGCTACAGAAGCTGACTTTGGAACCTAGAACCAGGGAAGGATGTTCGAAACATTTTTGTGGTGGCACACACTCTGTTTTGGCGTTTGGGGCTGCCAAAATGTTTTGGCCCATGTATAAAACCCATTTTAGGAGTCAGTAAAGATTTAGGGACTGCTAAGATGGATCTGTGGCTTGATATTGACTACCAATTCGGAAAGGACATTTTGTGGGCGTCCCTTTCAAATTTGAGTTCTGTATCAGAAAGATCAATGTAGGCCAACCAGAATTCCAGTAGCAAACCAATGAAAACTTACAGACTCAAAGTTGGGGTGGTAACATTTAGCAAAAAAGGGGAGAGGTTGTTTTAAAAAACAGCAACCTTTCTTTTATGGAGATAAGGCTTCTTTAGTAAAAATGTTTTGATTTTTCAAATACAGGCAAAATGGTCTGCTGACCCTTGCAGGCCACCATCCTTGTGATTGTAACCATTCTGTGCCAATTGATGCGGTCGGTCGGACTCTGACACACTTCTAATCCTTATTTGTGAACCCACCTATTAGTATGTAGGTCTGCTCACAAAATCAGTTTCTGGTCGCAAAACACTAGTTGCAAATTGTGAAAAGTCTTTTGCAATCAGAAGAATAGTACAGCTGGCACCAGATTCTAAGTCCCGGCCTCAGATCAACTTCCAGTGATTCTCGGCAAATCCCTAATGGACTGATTTAGTGTTTGGCGGTCTGGCTGCTTTCCGAAAAATGTGTTACGTAATCTGGTTCTCTTGTAAAGCGCTCTAATTCCCTTCCTCCAAGTTTTTGGAATATAAACTGAAGAAAGAAAAATATCAGCTTGCAACGGTTCAGTGTCAGTAGATGGGAGAGAAATGGGTGGGGTGGGAAGCTTCAGCAGTGCCACCTGGCATCCCAGCCCCCACACAGCCAACAAGAGTTGTGCAGAGGAGCGTGCGAAGGGCCAATATGTGTTTACATACTAACAGGTTGGGAAGAGCTGCAGCACAGATGTCCTGTTCAATGTCCCTTCCCCAACACATTTACCTTTAGACTTTCTAATACGGAGGCGGCCTTAATTCAGCTGGTGAGCCCTTAAAGCCCTTGTATTACTTGTCCATGACCTCTAATTTAGCCACGAAAATATGATGAAATCATAGTCATGTACTGCCCTGGAAATATATCTTTGGTGTTTGAGCCTGTTAAAAAGTTTTCAGATAATGAGGAAGAAGGAATGTTTACCAATTTTTTCTCATGTTACCGCTGGCTCTGAGACGAGACGAGAGGAGGCTTAGCTGCCCCTCTGTGTGGCACCCGCAGCAGCTGCTGCCCAACTTGAGATCTTTTCTTTAGTTACTTGGGCGGCTTCAATGAGGACAATTTACATACCTCGCTCCAGTCTCCAATGCTGGCATCCCTCCTCCATGGGGGTACACTAACCTTGGTGCTAAAAAATGGGCATACATCTCGGGTGTGTCAAACCCATCGGTAAAGTTGATTCCAAAGCCCCAGGTGGAGCAGAGTGGACCGCCTCCGCCCTGCCTGGCGACCAGCAATGCTGGCACAGACCCTAGCTTATACATGCACCAGTGGGGTCCTCTCCACGTGCCTTGGAATTCTTTCAGGCAGCAATCATCCACCTTATGTCCCCCTTGTCCTGATAATGACCTCTAGTCATGAAGGTCAAAAAGCTGTCGACTTCGACCAGCAGAATCTGGATTTCTAATTATGACACAATTTCACATTAATTTTTGTATTGAAATAACTCATATATTAATTTTCCAAAACTTTTCAAATACACTGCATTACTTTCTCTCGTCACGTGTTTCAATTGCGGCATTTACATATTTCCTTCACGAACACAATGTGTTCACCTTGCACTTAGTACACATTTTAAAAGCATGGTTGATGCTGCATTATAACCCATGAAGCATAATTTTGTATGCCTCTGTTGATAATATATCTTCATTTAATCCAAAAAAGTTGGGACTTTGTTGTTTCTTGTGTAATTTATTTACCCGTTAAATCGTTCCTTCCTGTTGGCTCCCATTGAAACATTGTTTCATGATAACATACTTAAACAGAACTGCAGCATAGACGCCATTTTCCTATCCCATCAATTATCTGTTCCCAGATGACAACGGTGGATTTTCTTAGAATGTGCTGTAGGACAAGCAGGCAGTTGACTGCCAAGAGGTAGATGTATGTGGTATCTCCATATGGACCATGTATGTGGTATCTCCATATGGACCATGTATGTGGTATCTCCATATGGACCATGTATGTGGTATCTCCATATGGACCATGTATGTGGTATCTCCATATGGACCATGTATGTGGTATCTCCATATGGACCAAAAGGATGAACTTGAAGCGGTAGTGAGGCACCTCATTCTACTTCTTTCATTGTTTTCTATTAGCAGTTCTGCGTCAGCACCTAAAATAGTCACAGTGGTTCCCTCTTTGAATGAACACCAAATGCTAATCCCACCCCACATCATAACCCTGAAACATGCTTTTTTTCTTTGCAGATTTTGCGAAGAGGCTCCTGACATGCTCATTCTTTTGTAATATTTCCTGATTGTCTGAATCCCTGTAACATGCTTTTTAAATGAGAAATTCTAATCTTCAAAGTCATGTACAGTACACTCTGAAACTCGAAATATTTTAAATTAAACTTCTCTCTAAGCCTTTACTTGCATTGGAAGTTGAAGGCCCCTTAACAGGCCTATCACAAGAGGAGAGAGGTTGTTGCTATTAATATCTATAAACAGAAACTGTAACCCAGGCCCTTTTTTAGGTCTCGCGCCTAGCGTTGCAGTGCGTAGACCTGCTCGTGCAGCGCGAGACCTTTAGAAAGGGCTTCTGAAAACGACCCACACGCTCGTGCGTGTGGTTTTGTTTTCGGAAGCCCACATTGGCTGGAGCGTGCGATTTTTTTACGGAGACGGCACGCGATTGGTCAAAGGCGGGCGCATGTCCCGCCCATTCCCGACGGTGGCCAGAACGCGCAGCAGCACGCGTTCGTCTCGCTTTTGCTGCCGCGCTGCCTCCCCCCCCTCTTCTGTGGTGCGCGCGCACCACTGTTTATTTATTTATTTTTTTAACCGCGCGGCCGCCATTTATGCTCTTCGAGGCAACGTGACCCGCTCATGTGACTTGCAGCAGCTGCTGCTGTTCACTTGAGCCGCGCATCAGGTCATCCTGGTGCGCGCGCGAGGAACAGTCCGTGGCACTAGCCGAGGGCTTTGTGGGCGACTGTCAAGGGAGCCATGTAGCCTGTCCCAGCCAGCTTCCTCCTGCAGCCGCCTGTCTTCCATCCGGTAGGTAGCGCGAGCTCTTGGGCACAGACACGAATAATCGCAGTCCGTGCGGCGCGGCATGTTCAGCACCTTTCAGAATGTTGGGACGTCCAGTATTTTTCGGAATTAATTGAACGATAGGGTTTAAGGGGACTTTTGCAGCGAAGATACATAAATATTCAGTAATCTACATTGCTTCCTACAGAAACTGAGTGCCAGACGGGCTCTTTTGCTGTTGATATTACGTCGTTGCCCGCCCATAACCTGCTCCACCCCCAAGAAACTGGTTTAGGAAGTCTCTCTTGTTACACGCAGCGTCGTATGTTTGTAAATGTTTGCATATCGCCAAATAGTAGTTTTACTGTAACTTTTCCTACCAGCGTTTACAGTGTGGAGATAAGTTCAAACTTCCGACCTCCCTCGTCTCCCAGCCTATCCCTTTGTTCGTTTAATCTCTACTCCGCGCACGACCACATAGCTGCCAAGTTTATTTATTTATAATCACCGCAAGTCTAAGTTCGTTCTTGATTTAGAATGCTCACATCAGTCACTTCCGTTTTCTATTTGTATTTGTCTTTGTATGCTGTTTCGCTTTCTTTCCATATAAGCAGATTTTTTATATATATATATATATATATATATATATATATATATATATATATATATATATTCCCTAGAGACTTAGAAAGCTGTTGGGAGAGGGCTGATGGCAGGACGATGATTTAAGACAATGTGTGGGCATACCACTGGGGGACAAATTAGCATAGGCAGTGTGCGATGGCATTGCAGAAAGCTGTCTCACAGGAAGTGAAGTCGCAGTCACAAGAAGCTCTTGCTTGACTTTTTACGGGGTGGGTGTTTTCCCTAATTGTTTAGTATTTGGTTTCTGGGGGGGGTGCAGGACAGGCAGTTGTGCAGCCTTCAGTTATCATAGCAGAGGTAGAGCTAGATGATATCTGCTGCCAGACATGGAGGGACAGGTGTGGTTTTCTAAAAGAGCAACTATGAAGAAGGTGCTGCTGTGTCTCAGCCTAGTAGAAAGGGATATAAGAGAAATGTCAGGTTGTCTTGAGATTCCTGCAGTGCTTGGGCTACTGAGGTGTTTTTCCACAAAATTGAGTAATATTGAAGTAGCTGAGTGTGATGATCAACTGGTGGCAGATGGGAGTCTGGTAGTGACAGAAACTGAAAAGCCCTGAGCAGTAAATGCAGAATTTAAGTTTGGAGAAGAGCAATCTACAAACATCAAGGATATCTGGAAGTGTGTGTGTGTGTGTGTGTGTGTGTGTGTGTCCAGCGTCCAGCTAGAAACTAAGTTGCTCAAGGGGTGCATTGTATTGTTGTAACGCGTAACCTGGTATTATGACTACCAAATATTCTTCCACAAGCCCTCGAATTCTGAATTTAGAGCCAGATTAAGCTTTTTTTTTTAACCGCAAAAAGATATTGTATATGAGTATCCACCTTGCAGGACATGACAGATGCGAAAAATATAATATCTTTAAAGTACCTTGTTCTAATCTAAGCCATGCCTTGTTCCCTTTTAGGAAGCATGGTCATTTGTTGTTTGCCTTCCCTTATCAGTAATGAGGCTGAGATCCCAGAGAGAAAAGTTATTATTCAGCATGAGTGCTGCTAGAGACTGTGTGCCTCTTCAAAGTGACAAAAATATGCCCCCAGAGATTGTGTGATTGAGGCACATTTGGTCTCAGGGTGGCAGGGAATTCTTAGGCCACCATGCACCCTCACCTGTACCTGGAGTACACCAGTTCATGGTACCAGATGAAGATTTCTGGTTCCACGCCACACACAATGTGAGAAGAGGGAGTCTGGAGCTTGATTAAGCTCAAGACCAGTGACTATCTTGAATCTGACCAGGGGCCGTATTATACATTGTTCCCCTTTGTAGGACGGGCGCTTTGTGGGGTTAATCCTCGCAGGGATGCAGGTTCTAATGCCGCATGATGCCTGCGACTGCCGCCTTAAAGGCAATGCTCAAAACTGTTATCAAAACAATAGAGCATCTGTTCTGCAAAAAGCACTACATGAGCATTTTTTTTAAGCATAAAATGCTGATTCCGAGAGAATATGCGCATGCTGTTTATTTAATCTCAAGGACCGGCACTCCTCCCTGCAGTAATCCCCTGGCGCCGCAGCTGACCAGCAGCTCACTTTTCACAGGTTGGTTTCCTGCTAGTTACTTACTAAAGACCCTTTGCTCTCACGCACACACCAGTCGCTAAAGAAGACAAAAACACCGGTGTGAGCTCTGAACCTTTTGCTAATTGGGCCACGGGGGATAGTTTTCTAAATATATATGTTTCTCCCAAATGAAAACGGTGCTTCATTTGCTGCGCGATGGATTTAATGAAACACTGCAATGAAGCTTCAAAATGCAGGATTTTAGATAGCTGCGCTGTGTTTTACTATGGCAACCTGCATTTTAAACCTCTGCAGCCAGAACCCTAAAAAAGCTTTGCTCCATAACACAGAGAGGAAGGTTAAATTCTAAGGCCCATCTATATTATACGAACTGCACCTGTGACTGACTGACCGCGCTCCACCGACATTCCAGAGAAATCTCCTTGCATGATCTAACTATTTCATTATTCTGCAGCCAGCATTGAAATAATGACATTTGTGAAATACGATGCTCGTTTGGTGCAGCTTTTTGTTGGTAACCGTCAGGGACCAGAGATTCTGTCATCTCTGTGAAATGGATGCTACTTAAGTTAATTAAACCCGTTGCCAGTCCCGCTTTATCGATACAAAAGGGTATGATGGACGGAACGTTTGAGCCAATCAAACACTCACCCCCAGTCAACTGATCTGGGTTTAATCCATCATCATTCTTTAGCTCACTCCACCACCCCAGTTCAGACATGGCCATATGCAAATCAGTCTGACCCTGTGCCTCATGGGAACAGTCCAGCCCGAACTGCCAAGCCATGTCTTCCCTGGACCGGAAACAAGCATCCTAGGACCGGTTTCTGGCATTTCAGCCGTCATCAGCCAGGCTTGCTTGAATCCAGTGGCAAAGTGAGCAAGGGACCCACGTCTGGGCATACCCCCGCCAACTTAGGGCGAACAAAGCGATACAAAAGGGGATGATGGACGGAACGTTTGAGCCAATCAAACACTCACCCCCAGTCAACTGATCTGGGTTTAATCCATCATCATTCTTTAGCTCACTCCACCACCCCAGTTCAGACATGGCCATATGCAAATCAGTCTGACCCTGTGCCTCATGGGAACAGTCCAGCCCGAACTGCCAAGCCATGTCTTCCCTGGACCGGAAACAAGCATCCTAGGACCGGTTTCTGGCATTTCAGCCGTCATCAGCCAGGCTTGCTTGAATCCAGTGGCAAAGTGAGCAAGGGACCCACGTCTGGGCATACCCCCGCCAACTTAGGGCGAACAAAGCGATACAAAAGGGGATGATGGACGGAACATTTGAGCCAATCAAACACTCACCCCCAGTCAACTGATCTGGGTTTAATCCATCATCATTCTTTAGCTCACTCCACCACCCCAGTTCAGACATGGCCATATGCAAATCAGTCTGACCCTGTGCCTCATGGGAACAGTCCAGCCCGAACTGCCAAGCCATGTCTTCCCTGGACCGGAAACAAGCATCCTAGGACCGGTTTCTGGCATTTCAGCCGTCATCAGCCAGGCTTGCTTGAATCCAGTGGCAAAATGAGCAAGGGACCCACGTCTGGGCATACCCCCGCCAACTTAGGGCGAACAAAGCGATACAAAAGGGGATGATGGACGGAACGTTTGAGCCAATCAAACACTCACCCCCAGTCAACTGATCTGGGTTTAATCCATCATCATTCTTTAGCTCACTCCACCACCCCAGTTCAGACATGGCCATATGCAAATCAGTCTGACCCTGTGCCTCATGGGAACAGTCCAGCCCGAACTGCCAAGCCATGTCTTCCCTGGACCGGAAACAAGCATCCTAGGACCGGTTTCTGGCATTTCAGCCGTCATCAGCCAGGCTTGCTTGAATCCAGTGGCAAAGTGAGCAAGGGACCCACGTCTGGGCATACCCCTGCCAACTTAGGGCGAACAAAGCGATACAAAAGGGGATGATGGACGGAACGTTTGAGCCAATCAAACACTCACCCCCAGTCAACTGATCTGGGTTTAATCCATCATCATTCTTTAGCTCACTCCACCACCCCAGTTCAGACATGGCCATATGCAAATCAGTCTGACCCTGTGCCTCATGGGAACAGTCCAGCCCGAACTGCCAAGCCATGTCTTCCCTGGACCGGAAACAAGCATCCTAGGACCGGTTTCTGGCATTTCAGCCGTCATCAGCCAGGCTTGCTTGAATCCAGTGGCAAAGTGAGCAAGGGACCCACGTCTGGGCATACCCCCGCCAACTTAGGGCGAACAAAGCGATACAAAAGGGGATGATGGACGGAACGTTTGAGCCAATCAAACACTCACCCCCAGTCAACTGATCTGGGTTTAATCCATCATCATTCTTTAGCTCACTCCACCACCCCAGTTCAGACATGGCCATATGCAAATCAGTCTGACCCTGTGCCTCATGGGAACAGTCCAGCCCGAACTGCCAAGCCATGTCTTCCCTGGACCGGAAACAAGCATCCTAGGACCGGTTTCTGGCATTTCAGCCGTCATCAGCCAGGCTTGCTTGAATCCAGTGGCAAAGTGAGCAAGGGACCCACGTCTGGGCATACCCCCGCCAACTTAGGGCGAACAAAGCGATACAAAAGGGGATGATGGACGGAACGTTTGAGCCAATCAAACACTCACCCCCAGTCAACTGATCTGGGTTTAATCCATCATCATTCTTTAGCTCACTCCACCACCCCAGTTCAGACATGGCCATATGCAAATCAGTCTGACCCTGTGCCTCATGGGAACAGTCCAGCCCGAACTGCCAAGCCATGTCTTCCCTGGACCGGAAACAAGCATCCTAGGACCGGTTTCTGGCATTTCAGCCGTCATCAGCCAGGCTTGCTTGAATCCAGTGGCAAAGTGAGCAAGGGACCCACGTCTGGGCATACCCCCGCCAACATTATGGATTCCAGGCTAGGTGCCCTTCCCAGTTTGTTTACCTCTGTCTGCTGTGGGTCCTGTGCCCGCACCTTCTTCTCCTCCATCAGGTCAAACCCAGACTTCCCTCTTCCGGTCCCTCCTCTTCTGGACCCTCTTCAGATTTTAAAACTGCATCCCTCTCTGCTCTCTTCCCCTTCCTCATATATTCTCGTTTGTGGTAACGTGTTCTTCACTATGACCACTCGCCAACGATTGGCTGTGTCAGTGCATAATGTTTTCCTGTGTATGGAATGTTCCCAGCTCTCATTTTAATGATTCAGGCAAACACCTTTGGCTTTATCCAGTATATTATACTGGTCACTTGAGGCTTCCTTCAAAAACAGGCATACTCCACCCAGTTCCCTATTTAAGCTCTTACACTGTGCTTGCATTAATGTGTGCTTTTGTGTTTAAGGCTCCAGCTTCAACGCTAAAGACACAATTCCACACCACACAATTCAAAACCACCCATCACAATTACACTACACAATACCACTCAGCACAACTTCATTCAACAAATAATAACACTGCTCACTACCACATAAATACACCCAACATACTACCAGTCTATACCACATAACATTATTAAAGTTTGAGCTATTGGTGTTGCATTATTTAGCAATGCCAATAGCTCAAACTTTAATAATGCGAGACCTATTGCATTGCAAATGCTTGTTATTGTTATGCAGTAGTTGAGTTGCAGGCACAACTTATTGTTCCTTTTTTTTCTAATTGTGTTCTTATAAATCTAAATGATCTTGCGTTTTGTTCAATAAATTATGTTTTAAAGAATTTTATGATCATTTTTTTCCTATTTTATTGATTATGGGCTTCATTAAGTTTGGTAGTATGTCACCCGGAGGGGTACCTCTGGGTGGAAATGCACCGCTCACAATTCCAACCTCTCTAATCCCATGTCCACAAGGGACTTCCAGGCCCAGAGAGACTGTGCAGTGGCTGCAGGCAGGAGCACAGCACGACTCTCGTCTGTCTTTCCATCACTCCAATGTGAAATTGGCTGCCTCTATCTATAGTAACACATTCAGCTATTATGCATATAAAACATCTCTAATTTGACTCCTGTGAAATAAAATATACAATATGGTTTATTGAGGGCCTAATTACGAGTTTGGCGGTCCTGGACCGCCAAACTCCCTGTAGAGGTGCGGTGGCAGTCTGGGACCGCCACACCAGTGGTCCTACCGCCATATTACAACTACGGTGGGCGGACCGTCATAGGACTGCCGCAACCGGCAGGGATCCATAATCCCTGGCGGTGGTGATGGCGCAGCAGTCTGAGGGCCACAATATGCTGGCGGTGGCCCTGCGGTATGGACAAGCATATTGCGAGTTTCCTGACTGCCACAGATTTCATGGCGGTGAGCCCGACATGAAGCCTGTGGCGGTGAGGAAACTAAGGGGACCCTACAGGGCCCCCTGTTCCCTCATGGCCTAAAAATGCATGCAGGGGGGACCTGGTGTGCCCGCCTGTCTGCATGGACCCCCTTTCTTGCACAGCATGGACTGCAATCCATGCAGTGCAGGAACAGGGTTTGGTCTTCCCACTTGGCTGTCTTTTTAATACGCACTGCCGTGGGAAGGCAAAAGGACCACTTGCCAGACCACAAGAAAACTCATAATCTTGGGTGAGGCCGGCTGTGAAGTTTGGTGGTGTGGGAGCCCGCACCGCCAAACTCATAATCAAGCCCCGAGCATTGCATTATTTTGCTGATTACAGTAATTACCCTCCTTTAATTATCAATACCTTAAACATAGTAAGTACATCGTAAACATTATAAACTTTTTTAACTTCACACAATATGGATTCAAATGCTGTGAGAAAGAATAGTTCAGAAAATCATTTAAATTGTAGTCAATCTTTTGTTTCTAGTTCATGATTTATTGAACAGAATAGTCTCCCAATATTAATGTTCAACGTCACTTGCTCAATACAATTGCATCCTTAGAAAGTTCTCTAAACGTAAACAGGCCCGGACAGGGAACAACAGGCAGTCCTGGCCTTTTTTATTACCAGCCCCCCTACTGTTCGTACCAAGCTAGTGCTACGAGAGTACCAGAGCACTAGAAGAATTGAGTCACTTTAGCAACAACAGATACATCAGAATTTCTGATGCATCCGTGAATCCTTGCGCCATGGAGCCCTGTATTGTAAATAAGGCGCATCCATTGCGTCGTTAGGGAATTTGCGTCAGGCGGAAGAAACCCTGATGCATCAGTGCTTGTAAATATACCCCCACGTTTACTAAGACGTTGTAAAATGTACAGGATTGTACATGATGATCTCACAATGGACCATCAACAGACCCTATAAGAAATATTACACGATGTATACGTCTTGTCTTTGTCAAATGATGCATTTTAAAGCATATTTACCAGTTGTATCTGTGAACAGGAAGGTAGGTTGTGCACAGTTCTAGCAGGGTAACTCGCAGAACCCCAGATTTCAATTATCAGAGAAAATTCATGGGCTAAAAACAAATAAAATATATTTTGAAAATCATTTTACAAATAAGATGGTAGGACAGTGTTTGGAATAAAAACCTGTTCCCGGTAAAATAAGATTTACACAATTGCCATCTCTTATTACACCACACACAAACCCACACAACGACAACACTGTGTCCTCCATCCCCTGATTTTGAAAGAATGTAGGACAGCGTAACAATGAAAGATGTTTTCTGGTGGCTACAAGGAAACTTCAGGCTCCAGAGAGCTGTGTTTCTTCCCCATTTTCACCACTCGACCAAAGTATTTGATCTTGTGCAAATGATTTGGTTTGCATGAGTTGCATTTTCTTTTCAAATACTAATAATGTTTTTCCCCTAAAGAAGTGCCCAAAATGAAGATTTGAAAATGAGGCCCAGGATGCAGAAATTCCTGCTAAACAGATATCTGGGTATTGAGTCAACGTTTTTTCTGAGGTAACCAGGATGTGCTGTGCTTTGGTTCTGGTGCCAGTATAAATTCCAGAGACATAGCTGTTTACAAACCGAGCTAGAACCGCTTTTTTTCAGTTCACATTGGAGTGGTTATCAGTGGCGCCTTCACCTGTCCTTGGAAAGGGCCCTGCAGCAGGCTGCTGTGGTAAGTGCTCACATTTTTGTCTTTACATGAAGAATTGGGTGAAGCCAGAAGTTGTCGTGGGTTCGTCTCTGGCTCTCAGTTTTCGGTTGCGTTCAGTTGTCAGTGATGTCTCTCCCGTGCTTCTGGCACCGGTCGGTGATTGGAAGTACCCGTTGCTTATTTGTGAATACTCATTACACTGCGCGGCCCAGAAACCAGCTTCAAAGGCCTGTTTTAGATCCTGGCGGACGGGTTACTCCATCACAATGGTGACGGATTTCCCGTCCTCAGAAATATAAACTCCATAGGATATAATGGGATTTATATTTTGGCGGACAGGATATCCCTCACTATTGTGACGGTGCAACCCATCCACCGGGATATAAATCAGGTCCTACGTTTTTTATTATAAGGGTCTCTGCTGCATCAGATCAAAGAAATTATTTACCATTGAGCAGAGTTTTAAGAGCTTTTCTCGCCAAGGTAGCACTGAGCGCCGGGGCCCCTTATGCTTTTCTATACGAGGGGTCTCCAAGCTTTCCCATAGTGAAAGCTGCTTGTTATTAGACAACTATTTAGAGCAGCTGTCTAGTTTAGGGGTGAGATAAGGAAACATAAAGGACAAGTATTTTAGCACCGCCCCAGAGTACCCCAGTCCTGCTCCTGCCAGCATGCAATAGTAATGCTCGAGAGCTGTATCTAGAATGGTTTACCTGTGAGGCTCACAACGATCAGTTTTGTTCCCTTTGCTTTTATTTATGAATCACCTCTGAGAGGTGAGTATATTATTGGGGCTTGTGATCTCATAATCATGAGATCCATGGGATGACACTGGTCTAAAGTGGAAAGGCTTCCACTATCTCGAACAGAGGTCGACTAGTTGAAGTCCACAATCAAGCAAATTTAAAAGTTATTTTTTAAGATGTACATTGCCCCCTTAACTAGTACCACTTGCAATAAAACATTTTGTTTGGCAAATGCAGACTTCCTGGCTCTCTAAAAATTAATATATGTCTCCAGTCAGGGCCTCAATTATAAACGTCACTATCATATCACAAAATGATGCACGAAGGGATTGCTTCAAGAAGATGATCCCTGTTAAATAATGGAAAGAAAAAAGGAAAACAGAAAATCAGAAGAAAGAGAAAAAGAAACATGAAGCTAGAGGAAGCAAGAACAAGAAAGAAAATAGAGGGCGATAAAGTAGAAGACGTTCATCCTTTTTAGAGTGGCATAGTGGACTAAATCATGATGAACTAGAATGCAGCCTGAATAATGGAAGTGAGGTTAATTCAAGCATTCCACTCATCACTTTTTTAGTTTTTTTTGCACGTGAGACACCCTAGGTGCAAAAGATATGCTCAGACACTGTATGCCAACATATTGAGTCAATAATATCAAGTCTAGAAAATCAACAACCAACATATTGTTTATGATGAGTGTGTGTAGGGAAGAATAGATTTGCCGTTCTTAACTCCACATCTGCTTTCCTTGACAACGTTTTATTACTCAATATTATAATATCGAGGGACGCTCTGTGGAAATTCCTGCCAAGGGGGGCGTTGTCCCAGGAGAACCCTTCAAAGCGTGGAGGAGGAGCCTGAGTTCACGCCTGCGCGCATCTAAAAGCGCTGTCTGCCTCTAGCAGCGTGGGACGCTTGGTGGAATTTCCTGGCAAGGGACTCGATGTCCCAGGAGAACCCTGCAAGGCGAGGAGGAGGAGCCTGAGTTCATGCACGCGCGCGCACACTGAAAAGCAATGTCTGCCTCCCACGGCGCGGGACTCTCGGTGGAAATTCCTGACAAGGGACTCGGTGTCCCAGGAGTAACCTGCAAGGTGAGGAGGAGGAGCCGGAGTTCACACTTGCGCCGCGCGCGCTGAAAAGTGCTGTCTGCCTCCTTCGGCCTGGGGTGCTCGATGGAAATTCCTGGCAAGGGACTCGGTGTCCTAGGAGAACCCTGCAATGCGATGTGGTGGAGCATGAGTTCACGCCTGCGCTGCGCATACTGAAAAGCGCTGCCTGCCTCCCGCCAGATCCGCCCGGGCTAAGCCCGGGCCAAGGACCAGCCCATCCATGCCCATCAGAGCCTGAAGGAGGATAGGCTGGGCCAACCCTCTTGGCTCTCGTGCACGGATCCTGTAGTAGGAGGTTCGGAGCGGAGTCCCGCGGCAGAGGTCTCTAAAGGGGTGAGGAGCGGCCATCAAAGGACCTCGGAGGATCTTCAACAACGTCTTTCTGCTTGAGCAGGTAGGAGAAGGCTCCGCTTCCTGGGCGTTGATATTGGTACTGTGTGATCTTGCCTGTATAGCTCTTCAGTTGTTGTGAGCCCCTACCTTACCCCTTCCAGAGCACCATGGGAAAACGTAAGTGCCCAGCTGCAGGTGCCCCAGGGCCATCAGCATCCAGGATGGACTCTTTTTTACTTAGAGCGGCGGGGGTTATTGACAAAAGAGATCGAGTTGGTGGCCCGGCGCCTTTCTCGCTCCCCTATAACTTGCCCTCCCTCCAGTCCACCTAGTTTGTCAAAAGTCCAGACTGCTGATCATGCTCGGTCGGTCCAGTTCGCCCAGCCAGACGGAGGGCTTTTAAGTCCACCTGCAAGACCGACTAGCCCGGGGGTGGATCGTGGTTCTGGCCCTAATGAAGTGACAGTCATAAATACTGGGGCTGGACCATCTAGCCCGTCTGCTCGACGGAAGAGCACAGAGCTCACCCTCCAGACAGGGAGCATTTGAAGACGGGCAGGCCCGGGAGTAAAAAGGAAAGGCCCCCTGACAGGGAATAAAGCACAACGCCCAAGGGCGGAGGTGGGCAGTGCATTGTGCCAACTGCAACCTGCAAACCCTGACCAAGGATGATATGGTAGCAATGATGGATAGCTGGATGGGTTTGTTGCTGGCAAGTGTGGACCTCAATTTAGATCCTATTAGGCATCGCCTGGCTACTATAGAATTGGAGCTTTCGAGGATCGGCCAGCATAACCCAGCGGGGGACCATGGCATATTGAGTAGACGGGTGGGGGAGCATTAGTCAGCATAGCTGATCCTGGAGCCAATGGACAGATGCACTTATCCTCTCTAAATACTGTGCAGGGTAGCGACACTCCTTGCCCCCGGTTGCAGATGGATTTAAATTGCTCAAGGACAGACTCAATGGGGGTAAGGATGGCTCCAAAACCCAAGTGTCCTAGAGTTTTCCGGGCCCAGCCAAATCTTCTTTGGGTGAGACATCAAGAGGTGGGGGGGCTTGCGCAGAGAATCAGGCAGTAGACTCTGCGGGTCAGTGCCAGAGGCAAAGGTTACCTGTTTTATACCTTCCTCCGGAGTCAGCTCCGTATGTAGTGTTACTTGGGAACGTCCCGGCGCTTTCCACGGGTGCCACTGAAGACTTTGACCAACAAAAGAAAAAAGTTCTACATTGGCTGACCCGCAATACGACCCTGAGCCTTAGACTGGAGAGATTCATCAATATGGTGTGCAGAGTTTCTTGGGTTGGAAGGTCCACAAAATACATCGAAGGAGACTGTGTTATTGTTAATTTCAACAGACGTCACCTGGCAGAGAGGATTTGCACGCATCTACACAGAGCAAAAACCGTGGTGCCATCTCATCCATTGTGGCCCTTCCTTTGGGGCATTTTTATAGTCCCTCGAGTGAGGTCACTTGATGAGGCAAAGCAATGGTGGGTTCCTGCTCATTCTGCTCGCCCGCAGTCTGCCAGTCAGATGGTGACCTATGATATTCCTCTATTTAACAGATTTACCCCCCTGAAAATGCTGGACTCCTGTGATTGACTTAGGGGGACGGAACCAGTGGAGCCCTTACCCTCTCACCCAAATAGGTCACAGGAGCCTTCAATTGGGTTCGGGGATGTCAAGACTTGCAATTTTGTATCATGGAACATAGCTGGGCTAGCGAACATGTTCACCGATCCAAGCTGGAGCATATTTATAAAAGGTTTTGATGTGATATGTCTCCAGGAGACATGGTCTAATTCGAACAGTCTTTTTCTAGAGGGATACAAGTCCTTCTTCATGTCTGCTATCCCATCCAAGTTAGGAAGATCTAAGGGAGGGCTTGTAATTTATGTCTCTCTAGCAGTAAGCTGTAGCTTGACGGTGTTGCCTACCAATAATCCTAGTTTACAGGTGTTGTTATTTTCTCAGGGGATTGATAATTTGTTGTTCTTGAACTTTTATAACGCCAATGCTATTTCTCCAGATATCTGTAATATTTCGAGGATGGCATCCTTTTTAAGAAATATGACCCCTATCGTCCTTCATAATGGCCATCTTATTATTGCAGGAGATTTTAATCTTCACCTATGCGGGGACCCAACCATGCCTAACCCCTCTGATATAGGTTGTCCTTGTTTAATGGGCATGCATGTAGAACATAAGAAGCAGGGAGACATTCTCAGTAACCTAGCCAATGAGTTTGATCTGACCATGGCAATGGGCCTGCTGAACCGAGGCAGGAAACCTAATATCGCTCCCATAACTACTACCCCAGGATATCAGACTCACACTCGTCCCCCCCATACCCCCAAGGATGATATCCTACCGCCTCTAGAACCTAGAAGGCTGCCTAACAATCTTAACCTAAGCTGGAAAGGCATCTTAAGCAATGTCAGATCCCTCCCTAAGCACGCTACGGAGGTGTGGGATCTTCTTAATACAGTCAACCCAGATTTAGGGTTCCTGACTGAGACATGGTCCAAGCCTAATTCAACCCCTGCCATCGCCCTTGCTCTGCCCGTAGGCTATAGGGTCTTAAGAATGGATAGACAAATTAAAGTGGGGGGGGATTGAACTATTATTACAAAACGGTATTTCCCTTTCTATACTTGAGCAACACTGCAACGCACACTTTGAAATCCTTGTCTTTCGCATTGACTTTCTCCCGCAATTTAGCTGGAAAGGTGCCTTAGTGTATCGACCCCCAGGCCCTCTGGCAGACTTTTCTCTCCAGCTCACGGAAATAATAGCTCCCCATGTAATCTCAAGTAACACATTTTTATTGCTTGGCGATTTTAATGTGCATAGTGAATGCACCACTAACCCTGATACGTGCCAGCTCTTAACACACCTTGCTCTTTTAGTCTTAACTAAGCTGAACAATGGCCCGACACATACTGCTGGCCACACTCTTGATATCATTTTTACCAACGCATCTAGCATTTCATGCGAACCCCCCCAGACACTGACATGGACAGACCATGCCTCTATTGAATTCAATATTCAAGGTACCGGGGTGGCTGCTGCTCGGCCCCATACCCCCCACAGGGTCCGCAGGCAATGGCATAAGATCTCCCCGGACTCTTTCCAGACTGCCCTCCCGCATTCTGGGCAACTGAACCTGCTAATACGGAGGAGGGCTTAGCCCAGTTCAACTCGGTGGTTGAATGTGCCATTGATTTGCTTGCGCCTCTTAAATCATTACCTAACTCATCCAAGCGCCCCCAATCAGACTGGTTTTCCCCCGAGCTCTGCGCCGAAAAACGGCAGTGCAAACATCTGGAGAGACGTTGGCGCAGGTCCCAGGAGGCGAGGGACAAAGACTGCTTTAAGAGAGCCCTCTCCACCTATCATAAAAACATAAAGGAAGCACGGAAAGTTTTTATCACCTCACAGTTAGCAAAGGCTGAGAACGCCCCCAAAACTTTATTCCAGATACTAAAATCGTTTACAAACCCTAAGGCATGTTATAATCCTGAGATCCCTTCCCAGGCTCTCTGTGACGATATTGCCAAGTATTTCGCGCAGAAAATAGATCTCATCTACGATAAGATCTCCCATTCTGGGAGCCAGCAACCAGTTGCTCTGCCACTTGCTCTGACAGCATCTGCTAATACACAATTGCTGGAGTGCTTCCCCCCTATACCCGTTAATGAGGTGGAAGCCTTACTGTATTCAGTAAAATCAGGCTCCCCCTTAGATGTCATTCCAGCTAAAGTAGTCACCTCCCTCTCCAAACAATTGGCCCCACACATAGGCACCATTTTCAACCTCTCTATGACAGAGGGCTACCTTCCCAGGGAACGGAAAGCGGCACATATCATCCCAATTCGGAAAAACTCCAAGGTCCCTATGGAAGAGCTCTCCAATCTCCGTCCCATCTCCTTACTACCTTACTTGAGCAAAGTATTGGAAAAATATATCAATAAACAGCTGACCAACCATGTCGAAAATACTGGCAGTTTGGACCCTTCCCAATCTGGTTTCAGGCCCAAATACAGCACGGAGTCTGCCCTGTTGGAGGTCACAGACAACATCAGGATGACCTTAGACAGTGGCCACTCTACGATTCTCGTGCTGTTGGACCTCTCTGCCGCTTTCAACACGGTATCCCACCTGATCTTGCTCAGCAGATTGGAAGAGATTGGACTAAGAGGGCCTACTCTCCAGTGGATGACGAGTTTTCTGTCCTCCCGCTCCCAGACTGTCAATCTTGGCCCTTTTCGGTCGAAACCGATGGAATTGACCAAGGGAGTCCCCCAGGGCTCATGCCTGAGCCCCACTCTGTTTAATATCTACATCGCTCCCTTGGCCAACCTCATAAGAGCTTGCGGCTTTAGCCGATTTCATATGCTGAGGACACCCAGCTCCTCTTCTCATTTAACAAATCTGACTCATCGGTTCAGTCCACATTTTCTACGGGAATGACAGCCATCGCGAATTGGATGAAGAGCAATTTTCTCCAATTAAACGCGGGAAAGACGGAGATTATGCTCTTCGGAGACGCACCTTCGCAGTGGTCACCAGATTGGTGGCCGGTTTCTCTTGGCACACCCCCTGGCCCTAAAGCCCTTGTTAAAAACCTGGGCATCCACCTTGATCACGCTCTGTCCTTGAAGGAGCATGCGGCTCGCACCGCCGGGTCCTGCTTCTATATGCTGGGCCTGTTGCAACGAGTTTTTCCCCTTCTCCCGGATTCCACTCGTAAAACCCTTATTCAGGCTATGGTTACGAGTCGGCTGGACTACTGCAATGCTCTTCTAGTCTCAGCCAATGAGTCCTCATTCAGCAGATTGCAGGTGGTCCAGAACACTGCAGCACGCCTCGTCACGAATGCCCCTCCGAGAACTGCCTCCCTCCCCCTTCTTCAACGTCTCCACTGGCTTCCTGTCCGCAAACGTGTGATTTTTAAAATCTGCTGTATTGTACACAAGGCTTTGCATAACAAAGGTCCCCTCTACATCTCTTCGAAACTTAAGCCTTACGCTCCTTCCAGGACCTTAAGGTCAGGAAATAAAGCGCTCCTCTTCGTACCCCGGATTAGAAAAACTAGGCTAGGTGGGAAATCCTTTTCCTACCTCGCTCCCCTCCACTGGAACCTGCTCCCCATTCACCTTAGACAATGCTCCGACTATGTGCGCTTTAGGAAACTCCTCAAGTCTGCTCTATTTTAACTTCTGCCGTCAGCCTGTCTAGTTGCAGTGTCCAAAGCGCTGAGATACCCCTCCGGGGGTGATTCAAGCGCTATATAAAACCTATAAATAAATAAAACCTATCATTCCCACTTTTACAGGGAGGGGCAGTGCATCTATCATAGATTTTATTTTTGTTTCACATCCTTTTTATTCTTTTTTTGTCGAATTTTTCTATTGAAGATAGCATTTATAATGACCACAACCCGCTATGTGTTATGATATACTGGCCCCCTTTATGGAAATATAGGATAACTGTAGCCAGGGGGTCTTTCAAGGCATCAGATCAGGGTAGAAGGTTAAGGTGGGCACAGACAATCCCGGACCTTTTTCACGAGTCCCTCCTTGCTAGGTGCAAGGGGGAACTAGATATTCGTGGAAAGGGGCCGACAGGGCCGGGGAACATTCTCAAGGCCTTCTTAGTCATCTCACATACCATTGGGGAATTATTATGGGCCCCATCAAGGTATCCGTTGGATCAAGGCCCGAGATGGTTTGATCGGGATTGCTCTAGGGCGGCCAGGAAACTGAGGGGGCATTGGGCACCAAAACAAGAGAACAGCATTGGTTAAAGCTTGTGGAGGGCTATATAAAGCGGAATAAACTAGGCATAATGGCGAGGGATGAGGCATGGAGCAGGCTCTCTGAAGTTAGCACTCTAAAAAACAGCGAAACGTTCTGGAGCATTGTTAACAGTCCACTTTTGGTAGGTGATGCTGCACGAGTTATGGATGCACACATCACAGAAGAGGAAAGGGTGGATCATTTCAAGGAAATGTTTAGAATCCCAATAGAAGCTAGTATAGCTGATAGTAAGGGAGAAGGAAAAGCGGCCCTTGTTATTTCAGCTGGCGAAGTTAGAAAGGGTGTTGAGGGGCTGTCTAGAAAAAAGGCTCCTGGACCTGATGGTATTCCCCCGAACCTTTATATATCCAATCCTCAGCTGTGGGTGCTCAATTATTAATGCAGCCATAAGAGGCAACCCGCCTAGCACTTGGGCTATATCCACCATCGTCCCAGTTTTTAAAAAAGGCAATAGGGATAGTACCCTCAGTTACAGACCAATTTTGCTGCTGGATTCTATGGTTAAGGTGGTGGGACACATTTTCCTGGACATGCTAACTTCATGGGCAGATGATAATAATATCTTAGCAGACATACAATATGGCTTCGGTCCTGGGAGGTCAACAGTGGACCAATGTCTGTACCTGTATCTGCTTGCAAACAAGTACACAGTCGCCAGTCCTGGTACGATTTATCTGGCCTTCATGGACCTGTCCTATGCCTTTGATCGGGTAAATAAAAGCAAGTTATGGGAGGCCCTACTGTGTATGGGGGTAGATTAAAATATCATCCTTTTTTTAACAAGACCTTCACAGGAATACCAAGGCGGAGGTACGTTATACCAATGACGGTAAGGTGACCCGTCAGTTTCCTATCCAGACAGGGGTGCACCAGGGCTGTATATTGGCCCCGTTTTTATTTAACCTATACATTAACAACTTGGAGAAGGAACTGATAGCTTCTCAGGCTGATTTTCCCCAGGTGGGACGGCGTGGTCTGCTGGTTTTACTGTATGCGACGACGCTGTCCCTATAGCTAGGACTGCGAGGGGGTTGCAAACTCTTCTTAACTCCTTCGTTACGTTTATGAAAGACCGGGACCTGTTAGTGAATAACTCCAAGTCTTACGTGATGCAGCTGGGACATAGCTCAAGTAAGCACTTTAATTTTAAGGTTGGGTCTATTCCAGTTCCCAAGACCAGTGTCTTTTCCTATTTGGGGGTCATGCTGGACACCAAGTTAAATTGGAGTCCATTAAAAGTAAGCAGGACGGACTCCTACGGACCAATGCAGCCATTTTTCAGTTTGCTGTCTGGGCAAAAAAACAATAGACGCACTCCTGCAGATTTATAGAGCCAAGTGTATTGCGGAGGTGGCGTATGGTAGCGGAATCTGGTGCTACATCTCTCATGATGAGCTCCAAAGAGTTGAAAGTAGGTTCCTGAGTCGGATTCTATGTGTACCCCAGGGAAACTCCACCTTTATAATACATGAAGAACTGGGTATGTCCTACTTGTCAGACCTGTTGTCTTTTCGCCCCCTATCCTGTTGGCTTAGAGTACGGTTAAGGAACAGGACTATCCTAAATAAAGAGATCCTATGGGATTGCATAGCCCTAGACCATGTTCATCATATCCCCTGGTTTAAATACATACGGGAAGGCTTTAATAGTCTAGGAAGAGTTGATCTCCTTAACAACCTGGGTATAATTAGAAGGAAAGACCTGCTCTGGGCAACGGAGTCCTTTTTTAGACAGCGGGTGGCAGACAGGGAAGCATGCGAGCTAAGGAAGCCCAGTGTACGTAGATTTATCATCCTGAAAACTGTACAATCTATGGAACCCCATCTCTTAGGGCTTTCTAGCTCGTAGGATCGTTTTTTACTGACCAGATTTCTCTTTGATTTATTCCACCTTCTTCTTGCGCATCCGCGAGGGAGTAACTAAGGTGATACTCTGCTGCCCTGTGGCTGTGACGGCAAGTCTCCACAGGACATGCTCCAGTTTTTAATGTTATGCAGTAATTACGAGGTGCTGAGAAAGACTTACTTTATAAATTTAAAAATAGAGAATTTTAAACAAATGCACCCTGCTTTTACCTTTTTATCAATGCTTATAGGGATTACGGTATGGCATGTCCTTAGATTCTTAAAGGCCGCAGTCTGGCTCAGATCACGCTGTGATTAAGTAATGAGGGTGGGGCTGGCCTAGATTTGAAGCTTTCTTGTCTCTTTTAATTGTTTTATCTGTATTTTATTCTATGTATTTTGGGCTTTTATGTTTTGTTTTTACAAAAGCCGAATAAAGTATTATTAAAGTAAAGTAAAGTACCCAGTATTATGAAGTTGATTTAAGGGCAGGCCAATAGTAAAAACTCATATTTTGCAGAACATCTTTGTGCTGCCTGTACTTTTGGTCTCCAACTGGTGAGATCAAAGTCTGCAAGTTGCTTGTGTTGGCATCTCGGTTCAGGCTGGACTGTTTCTACAAGTTTAATTTGTATATGGCTAGTCTCGGCCTAGCATGAAGTGCTAAGTAACAAAGGATAGACTGGAACATTGCCCCTAATAATTACCAATAGCTGAAATTAGTTTAAGTATTCCACCGATTGTTTTTTTTCTTTTTTCTAGGTTGTACTGTTTTAATTCTGGTCATGTACGTGTACTGTTGTAGTGTTTTAGCATTGTAGTTGTAGTGCTACAGCTTTAGTTTTGTAATGTAGTGTTGTACTGTCCCAGTAGTATTGTAGAGTTTTAGTTGTGATATATTTATGCTGTAGTTGTACTGTTGCTGTTTTGTGGTGTGCTTGCAGTGGTAGTGATAGTAATTATGCTCATTGCAGACAGAAGGAGTGGTTGCATAGACTTAAAGGCAGCAGGGGTCTCTAAAATATCAATGCTTTCCGTCCGCTCTTTTAGTACTAAAAAAAAGCATATAACAACGGTACACTGGTTTCATTGACAACAGTGAAAAGACGTCTTCAACTGCCTCAATTCAGGAAGAACCTCAAGGCCTGGCTCTTCGACTGAACTGGCTTTTGGAATTAACTGCAGAACCCCCCCGCCCCCTCCTCCCCCAACCCCCCCAGCCTTGAGATTCTAACGGGTGATTAGCCGCGCTCTATAAGAACCCTGATTGATTGAAGGCTTAGCCTGGCCCCATATATATGTCATACTGGCCCCTGTGGCACCGAAGTGCAATTAAAGCTATACCTGAAAGAAGGATGTTATTTTCTGCCTTACATTGAGGGAAACCAGGTATCACACAGGCAAATAATGCTATTCTTTCTCCTTTATCAGAAGCTTTGAACAAGCAAATTATCCTTTAATTTATATATGGATGACTCGAATCATAACAGAAAGGAAAACCTTGCTGCAGTGTATTTTCATTTATGTTAATATTTCGCTGAGGTCAACAGGCATACTTGCAATTTTACTCATTCGGCCTAGCCACGCTTTCAGCGATTGAACTCATTTCATGGCCTGAATTACAGTTTACAGCAATAGTCCTTTAGGGTGAATTTTTATTACACTGTGGCAAAGCCTGTAAATAGGTATATTTTACATTGAATCTCACAGATTACCCTACTTGTCTGGGGTTTTGGTGTTGGGTACCCCCTCTGACAAACCCATGGGTTGAAGCTATGCACTGTACATATATGTAATTTCATGAGCATATAACTCAAGTTGTTTGTGAGAAAGCTTTTTCTTAGTACAGTAGGACTTAGGCCTGATTGACAGTTTTGCAGAGGGTTACTCTATCACACATGTGATGGATATCTTATCCGCCTAATTACAAGTGCCCAGGGATATAAAGCACTTATCATAAGGCAGACGGGATGCGTCATGATTGTGACAATGGAACCCATCTGTCAAACTCCAAATCAGACCCTTAGTTGGTTATGGTGGCAAACAATTTTTAACAAGGAAAATCCTTATTGGCTAATTGGAAAAAAGTATTTTAGATACCATAGGTCAGATATGTTTATTAAAAAAAGTCACAGCAATGATAGTAGGACTAGCTTATTTTATGTGAAAAACCAATTGTCTTTTACGATGAATTGTTAATACAGTGTGCTAATGCCTGTAGACAGTTAATTTGAAACATTTAAGCTCGCAGGTAATACTAAAAGGTAAGGAAGGGCTTTGTTGCTATTTGTAACATTTAGCTCTGTGTGCATTAAGTACTTTATAGATCGGACCTGACTCCTATAGCTGCCAGCCACACTCTTGTAATAAAACAAGCCATAAAAAAATCACTACATACATATGATAGGAGAGCTTTGTGTTAACTCTCTCTAGCCATTTGTTTGTCTAGCATCATACATGTTCGGCTTCCGCAGATACATTATTCAGCAGTGGGTCGCCTAACTTCAGTCATTGGCTTTATTGCCCAGTGAGTCACTAAAAGCGTAGGGCTTTTTACTGTGATTTGTTTTCGGAAAACAAAAAGCTGTCAATCCAGCTAAAACTGTCTTTACGCCAGATCTAATAAGTAGAAAAATAAACGTAGCAGTGAGTGGCCATCTCTGAATAGTGTTGTCCATAGTGTATCTTTGTATTACCATTACAAGATGTCTGGCATGTTTCTTCTAAGCATGGCATCTATGTTGGAATTTTATAAGAATTACACATTATTCACAGTACCGTTCCAAGATGACCACTCACTGCCATGTTTTCTTTTTACTCTTTTCTTTTAATTTATCTTGCATATGTTTGTTGAGTTTGTGTGTTCTATAGTGGATGGTTGAGTGGGTGAATGCAGGAATGATTCAGTCAGTGAATGAATGGATGCTAGATGCAAAGATGAGTGACAAAGTGCATATATGATAAATTGTTGACTGCCTAGACTCTATTCAAATAAGCTTTATTCGGTTTATCAGAAACCAACGAAGCGTACAGTAAAACAGTTACGAACATTAAGAAAAGATTAAAAAGTATATTAAAAAAACATTTCATACACTATGCAGTATTCTTAAAAATGTCAAACGCATATGTAAAAAGTAAAGTAAAAAATATTAACTAATAGGACAAATACTATAGCGATACTCTTGTTGTGCTACGGCAAAAAATTGCAAGATGCCTGTATGACCTCAAATTAACAGTACATATTAGAGTCAATGCAATAGGAAGAGTACTAAAATCAGTTGAGAAAAAAAACATAAAAACATGACCAATGTAATTTTAATCTGCTATCGATCTAAGCATTTTCCCAATTCTCAGAGAGTAACTTGAGGTGAAGACGATGTATTCTCTCTATCATCTAAGTAATGATCTACCAACTGAGATAAGATCTTCGATCGCTTGAACCAAACATTAACTAAAAATCGACTTACAGAGAAGACTATTACTTCAGAGGTGTTCATTTAAAAATCCTGTGTGCGATTTTATAGCTGGTGACCTTCAGGTTAAAACAGACTGGGAGTATCCTCAGCCTGTGGGGGGCCACAATAATTCGGGCACAAGAACAAGACATGTTTCTCTGTCTCAAGTGCTATCCCGCAGGCAGGACACATGTCCGCATTGCTCTCTGTTGCCCATTTGCTCTTAAAAGATATTAACAGACGCCTATTGTGCCGGAATCGCATATACAGACTTTTAGCTAGAGGGGGTGTGATTGTGTCGAGGAATTGTTCAAACTTTGGGCTGGGCTTAAATGCAAGGGACTGGTTAGTCAAATCATCTAAAGATGTATGTAGTAAAATATTAGTCATTTTCAAAAGCCCAATAACCCGACTGTCGAGACTCACTTTTAGTTCTAAGCCACAACTATTGGTTTTGCCAACTCTTGTTCATCTGTGTGTGGCGTTCTGATAACCAATTGTATTGATTTTTTGCAAAACTATTATTTTACTCTAAGAATTTTGTTTTTATGCCTCCCCTTCCTTATAATTTTCACTTATTTTGTGTTTGAAATTGCGCATTTTTTGTAATATTTAATTAAATTTTTAGTTTTACTGTATTTATTTGTGTTTCATGCATTTAACTTGTTTTTATTTTTTATTTATTTAGTTAATTAGTTTTGTGGGGATAATTTGTACAGTGTACCGTGATCTAATCTGCAATAAATAAAACTATTTCCAGAAAAAATAATCCCTATTGCTTGAAAAAAGTTTGCAGTTACTTAAAACAGTGCCACAGTTTTTACTGTCTACATTTTCCAAAGTTTGGACAAAAAGTACACTGAACGTCACCACCCTTCAGGTGCCTATTGTTGCTTCCACATCTTTGCCATTCACTTCATATTATTATTCTCTAATCTAACCCATAATGAAATTGTATCATTACATTTACCATACTGTATGTCGTTTGAACCTGAGAATCCAAGGTGGACAAAAACATACATTCCACATCAAGGTATAGAATAACCCATCAATTCTGACCCTCACCTTTGCTTTTGAGTATTTTTTGGGGATTCAGAGTGCAACAAACAGTCGTATTGAAAGGAAGGAATAGTTTACAGTAAAATTATGTTGATCTTCAGATAGATGAAAGGCAGGAATAGTTTACAGTAATATTTTGATTTTGTATCTTCAGATAGATGAAAGGCAGGAATACTTTACAGTAATATTATTTTGTTTTTATCTTCAGATAGATGAAAGGCAGGAATAGTTTACAGTAACATTATTTTGATTTTTATCTTCAGATAGATGAAAGGCAGGAATACTTTACAGTAATATTATTTTGTTTTTATCTTCAGATAGATGAGAGGCAGGAATAATATACAGTAACAATAGTTTGATTTTCATCCTCAGACAGATGAGCGGCAGTAATAGTTTACAGTAATACTATTTAGATTTTTATCTTCGGATGAGAGGCAGTAATAGCTTACAGTAACATTAATTTGATTTTCAGCTTCAGACAGATGAAAGGCAGGAATACTTTACAGTAATATTATTTTGTTTTTTATCTTCAGATAGATGAAAGGCAGGAATACTTTACAGTAATATTATTTTGTTTTTATCTTCAGATAGATGAAGGCAGGAATACTTTACAGTAACATTATTTTGATTTTTATCTTCAGATAGGAGAGGCAGGAATACTTTACAGTAATATTATTTTGATTTTTATCTGCAGATGAGAGGCAGGAATAGCTTACAGTAACATTAATTTGATTTTCAGCTTCAGACAGATGAGGCAGAAATAGTTTACAGAATTATTATTTTGTTTTTATCTTCAGATAGATGAAAGGCAGGAATACTTTACAGTAATATTATTTTATTTTTTATCTTCAGATAGATGAAAGGCAGGAATAGTTTACAGTAATATTATTTTGATTTTGTATCTTCAGATAGATGAAAGGCAGGAATACTTTACAGTAATATTATTTTGATTTTGTATCTTCAGATAGATAAAAGGCAGGAATAGTTTACAGTAATATTATTTTGATTTTGTATCTTCAGATAGATGAAAGGCAGGAATACTTTACAGTAACATTATTTTGATTTTTATCTTCAGATAGATGAAAGGCAGGAATACTTTACAGTAATATTATTTTGTTTATAATCTTCAGATAGATGAAAGGCAGGAATAGTTTACAGTAATATTATTTTGATTTTGTATCTTCAGATAGATGAAAGGCAGGAATACTTTACAGTAATATTATTTTGTTTTTAATCTTCAGATAGATGAAAGGCAGGAATAGTTTACAGTAATATTATTTTGATTTTGTATCTTCAGATAGATGAAAGGCAGGAATACTTTACAGTAATATTTTGATTTTGTATCTTCAGATAGATAAAAGGCAGGAATAGTTTACAGTAATATTATTTTGATTTTGTATCTTCAGATAGATGAAAGGCAGGAATACTTTACAGTAACATTATTTTGATTTTTATCTTCAGATAGATGAAAGGCAGGAATACTTTACAGTAATATTATTTTGTTTATAATCTTCAGATAGATGAAAGGCAGGAATAGTTTACAGTAATATTATTTTGATTTTGTATCTTCAGATAGATGAAAGGCAGGAATACTTTACAGTAATATTATTTTGTTTTTTATCTTCAGATAGATGAAAGGCAGGAATAGTTTACAGTAATATTATTTTGATTTTGTATCTTCAGATAGATGAAAGGCAGGAATAGTTTACAGTAATATTATTTTGTTTTTATCTTCAGATAGATGAAAGGCAGAAATACTTTACAGTAATATTATTTTGTTTTTATCTTCAGATAGATGAGGCATGAATAATATACAGTAACAATAGTTTGATTTTCAGCTTCAGACAGATGAGCGGCAGTAATAGTTTACAGTAATATTATTTAGATTTTTATCTTCAGATGAGAGGCAGTAATAGCTAACAGTAACATTAATTTGATTTTCAGCTTCAGACAGATGAGAGGCAGGAATACTTTACAGTAATATTATTTTGATTTTTATCTTCAGATAGATGAAAGGCAGGAATACTTTACAGTAATATTATTTTGTTTTTTATCTTCAGATAGATGAAAGGCAGGAATACTTTACAGTAATATTATTTTGATTTTTATCTTCAGATAGATGAAAGGCAGGAATACTTTACAGTAATATTATTTTGATTTTTATCTTCAGATAGATGAAAGGCAGGAATACTTTACAGTAATATTATTTTGATTTTGAATCTTCAGATAGATGAAAGGCAGGAATACTTTACAGTAATATTATTTTGTTTTTTATCTTTAGATAGATGAAAGGCAGGAATAGTTTACAGTAATATTATTTTGATTTTGTATCTTCAGATAGATGAAAGGCAGGAATAGTTTACAGTAATATTATTTTGATTTTGTATCTTCAGATAGATGAAAGGCAGGAATACTTTACAGTAACATTATTTTGATTTTTATCTTCAGATAGATGAAAGGCAGGAATACTTTACAGTAATATTATTTTGTTTTTATCTACAGATAGATGAGGCATGAATAATATACAGTAACAATAGTTTGATTTTCAGCTTCAGACAGATGAGCGGCAGTAATAGTTTACAGTAATATTATTTAGATTTTTATCTTCAGATGAGAGGCAGTAATAGCTAACAGTAACATTAATTTGATTTTCAGCTTCAGACAGATGAGAGGCAGGAATACTTTACAGTAATATTATTTTGATTTTTATCTTCAGATAGATGAAAGGCAGGAATACTTTACAGTAATATTATTTTGTTTTTATCTTCAGATAGATGAAAGGCAGGAATACTTTACAGTAATATTATTTTGATTTTTATCTTCAGATAGATGAAAGGCAGGAATACTTTACAGTAATATTATTTTGATTTTTATCTTCAGATAGATGAAAGGCAGGAATACTTTACAGTAATATTATTTTGTTTTTATCTTCAGATAGATGAGAGGCAGGAATACTTTACAGTAATATTATTTTGATTTTTATCTTCAGATAGATGAAAGGCAGGAATACTTTACAGTAATATTATTTTGATTTGATCTTCAGATAGATGAAAGGCAGGAATACTTTACAGTAATATTATTTTGATTTTTATCTTCAGATAGATGAAAGGCAGGAATACTTTACAGTAATATTATTTTGATTTTTATCTTCAGATAGATGAAAGGCAGGAATACTTTACAGTAATATTATTTTGTTTTTGTCTTCAGATAGATAAAAGGCAGGAATACTTTACAGTAATATTATTTTGTTTTCATCTTCAGATAGATGAGGCAGGAATACTTTACAGTAATATTATTTTGTTTTCATCTTCAGATAGATGAGAGGCAGGAATACTTTACAGTAATATTATTTTGTTTTCATCTTCAGATAGATGAGAGGCAGGAATAGTATACAGCAACAATAGTTTGATTTTCAGCTTCAGACAGACGAGAGGCAGGAATAGTTTACAGTAATATTATTTTGAACTTTATCTACAGGTAGATGATGTACAAAGAGCAGAATTTTACTCTGCTACACTGACGTAATTTAGTTGCAGTAAAAGGATAATTGCAGCTGCCCCGGTATGGAGAAGGCTTCTGTCCTGGTGGTAGTTTTACTTATGTCTGCCTTGACGCAGGAGAAAAGGGCTGAATTACAAAAACAGACACATTGCAGAACCATAAAGCACAAGAAAACTCTCAAGATTTCACAACATTTTAGATGTGAATACTTATTTGCATGTGCAGTGAGGTCACATGAAGTGGCGACACATGACCTTTGAAATTAGGAAGTGGTGTAAAATTCCATGAAATACTGTAAACCTAATAAGGTAAAAAGACGATGAGACCTAAGATGTAACTAAATTGCCACTGAATATATGAACAAGCGCGTAATACATATATAGGAAGAACTCTCCTAGCAGAAAGGACGAAAGGGACTGGTCAGAGAGAGTAATAAAAGGCAAGAGCCTGAGGAAGGACTCCCTCACAATAATGAGCTGCGTTACCACTCACATAAGCGAGCAGCACTGGCCTGAAACAACATAAGTAAAGTGACTCAAGACAGTTTCAGCAGCATTTCCGCATACTCCATGAGCAGCACTACCCGAGCTTCAGTGAGCTTGGATGAGCGGCAAGGCATAAAGAGATCTGGTTCTGCTTGTCCTTAGTCTTCTGTGTGCTCCCTTCATCAGGCACAATACAATGCATTCATGATGATTTCAACAGTTGCTTATTCTAATTGTCTTAATGTTTCGAATATTCATTATATATTTTCTATCTATCTATCTATCTATCTATCTATCTATCTATCTATCTACCTATCTATCTAATCTAACTCAATGGGAAAAATCATAGTTAAAAATGAAAGAAAGTTGTACTGAAATCTCTTATATTTTTGGGTTTTGGTTGTTCATTTAATAAAATATGTGTGTATATCCAATATATATATATGTGCGGTGAGGAAATCCCTGTTCAAAGGGATATCGTGGCGATATTGTAACGGCTTGGTCCTGCCGTACTCGACACGCACCACCACAGAGCGCCCAGCAGTCAGTAAAGGTGGACTTTGCGGAAAGGATATATATATATATATATATATATATAACGACCAGTGCCTTCTCCCAGGTAAGAAGAGGCTCGACACACTCCGGGGTCTTTCAAAGGCTTTATTTAAAATTACACTTGCGTGATGCTGGCAGTCCCTGAAACGCTTAGGCAGATGCGTTTCAGCCATTTCTTGGCTTTCCTCAGTGCCGGTCTCACGGACTCCATAGTCTCTCTGGGGGTCAAGCAAAGTGCAGTTGATAAATTGACCGCTCCCAGTCAGATGGTATTCGACCCCTCCTCCAATTAAAGGTGTACCTGCATCACGAGAACATCCTCCCAGGCAGGTGCATGCTGGGTAATGTAGTCCAGATGGATGTCTGCACAGTGGCAGGGTCACTCCAAACACCATGTGATGCCCCAAACTCGTTGGACCTGAGCTACAGTCCAGCTTGAGTGCCCAGTTGGATGAAAAAAAGCCTCCTGCCGTCCCCTTACTCAGGCATTGGATATTGCCTCCTCTCTCCCCTTTGCAGCAAATACGACCAGGTGGTGTTACCAGCTGCTGGGGGGGCTCCGCGTTTTTGCATTCCAGTGCAAACGTCCAAGGTTGCTGGTCTTCCGCGGTGCTCCTAACCGAGAGGGTGTGCCGCACGTCAGCGACCTGCTTGCTGACCAAACACAACGACCAGTGCCTTCTCCCAGGTAAGAAAAGGCTCGACACACTCCAGGGTCTTTCAAAGGCTTTATTTAAAATTACACTTGCGTAATGCTGGCAGCCCCTGAAACTCTTAGGCAGACGCATTTTCAGCCATTCTTGGCTTTCCTCAGTGCCGGTCTCACGGACTCCATAGTGTGTGTGTATATATATATATATATATATATATATATATATATATATATATATATATATATATATATATATATATATATGCCACAAGGCTCCCGTACGCAGGCCAATTACGCCCCCGGGACCCCATACCAGGGGTCTGGCCTTGTTTCCCTGGAGCCTACCCAGGCCATCTATTGTGCACGATGGGGACCGTGGGTGAGCATCTAGGCCCCCGTGGTCCCAGTCGACTCCCCGGCATTGCTATTACACACAGGGAACTGCTGGAAATGCAGCTCCCAGTGCAAGGGCAATCGTTTCATCTCTTTCCGTGCCCGCATGTCTGCGGGCAGGGAAAAAAATGAAAACTCCGCTTCCAGTGGGTGGGGGCACTTTGAAAGTTCCCACCCGCTGGAACCGGACTCTTTGCTTTTGCTTGCCAGGAGCTGACAGCTCCTGCTAAGCAAAAGCAAACAGCTGTGTTCCCAGGGAGCTGGCCCTGGAGGTGGCAGTCTCCAGTGCCATATTTGGCTCCAGGATAGGGGGTCGCGCAGCTCCCCTCCTTCTGTGAGCAGGAGCCGGCCCTGGGGAGGTAATAGTCTCACGGGCCGTAAATGGCCCCATCCCAGTATTATTTATATAATTTAGGCCCCAGGGAGGTGGTGGTCCCTGGGGTCCGTGCCACCCCCACCAATTCTTTTCATTTTTCCGGAGAGGTGGTGGTCACTGGGGCTTCTTAGAAGCCCAGGAAGGGGACTGCGCACCCCCCTCCATTATTTGAAACACAGCCCTGGGGAGGTGGTGGTCCCTGGGGCTTCGTAGAAGCCCAGGAGGGGGGTCTGTGTGGCCCCCCTCCATTATTTGAAACAAAGCCCCAGGGAGGTGGTGGTTCCTAGGGCTTTGTAAAAAAAAATGCCCCTGGGATTTGGCCCACCCTGGGGCTCTATTCAAAACAAGCATGGGAGCCTGCGCTTGTTATTTTTTATTTTTGCAGCGGATTCATGGCTCCATTGCATTTCCACTGCAAATTTGTTTTTACAAAAATGATTTTTTGCCCTGGCGGGGTCACTCTGGGACCCTATGACCAGAACTAAGGGGTCACAGTATTCCTACCCTGCCCCCTTTTCTTTTTTTAAAATGTTTTTTTGTGGGACTCGGCAGATGGCTGCCAACACTTCCTGGTTAAAGAGTTTGCAGCCAATCGGATTTCAGCACGGGGACTGTCATGTCCTCGGAGGATCCACGTCCCTATATATACAAATTTGGATTCCTTTTAATAAGTAAAAAACTACAGAACGGATTTTCATCAAATAACGAATAGGGTACGTTCTGGACCAAGAGCTACCTTTCTGCCAAATTTGGTGTCGAGCAGTTCGGGCTGTAGTTGTGCCTAAAATCTCTATAAAAATGAACATGGGAAAACACTTTTTATGACACCCCCGCTTTATCTCGGCCCCCGCTGGATGCATTACCCCCAAAACTTACCATGCACATCTTGATTCACTGGGCACTTTTTTGGGAAACGTTCGTGAAGATTTCTTAAATGGTGCCAAAGATATAGCCAAGCCAAAAAACGCTTTTCCTATGGAAACATGATCCCAACTATAATTACCTATCTGAAACAAATTAAAGCAATAGAGAGTTTTAAGTTCCTGCTCAATTAATTATATGCATGCTGTCTGTGAAATAATCTCTGGTGAAATTATAAAACAAACAGAGGCAATGTATGGCGGCAGCACTCACCACACATTATTAATGATTTAAGCATATGCCATTTAGCTTAAATATCTTGTGCTTATGTGTTTCATATCACAATTAAAAGCAGATTAATTCTGCTGTCAAAACCTAATCCAAAAACGCAATTTATGAAACAAAATATTATGAACCCCCCTTCGCCTCTGTGCTGATGTCATCAATAGCTCACTAGTCGTGCTGCCTGTGTAAACATCCTTACAGTGGGCCGTCTGACAGGCACTTATATTTAGGAACCATTTCTGAATCAGTATCTGCGCTCTGATGCTCAAGTGATTAGTTAAGTAGTTCCTTTCATGTTTCTACCCTACTTCATCCATATTCGATCAGTGAAACATGCTGGCAGCATTGTCCCCCAGCACAATGTGATGAGGGTCCCTGAGTCGCTCCCATATTTCAGAGATATACATTGGCCTTAGACTGAATGGGGCCCCCTGAAGGGGCGGGCCCTTGAAGGGTTGGACCCATGATCATGCCGGACAGCAAGAGCAATATTAGCTTGCCTGAGATGCCAAAGCGATATCCGGTCCACAGCGCATCTCGCGCTCCAAGACAACAGGAGCAGGGGTGACCCCAGTCAATGTGAGCAGCCCCCCTGCAGAATGTCTGGTGAGAATGGGACGCTCCTTCATCTCTATGGTTTCATCATCTTTCCGTCCAGAGTAAGAGGCGGTCGTGCAGGCTGCTCACCATAAAGTTAGGACATAGTTAGCACACACTTATTTTCAGTCCAGAGTAGTTTGCATGTTTTGCTCAACCATTCACTCCAATTTTGAGCAGATGTGTGTGCAGCCTGAATTGAATGGTCTGTGGATGCACATTTGAAACAGTGCTTAATTTGAGGCGGTGTTGCCTGTGGCATCCCCCAGCTCTCATTTTTGGGAACCGGCACAGCATCAGGCATTTACCGAGGCCAACAGAAGGACAAACGTAGAGAGGGAAAAGAAGAAGGAATAAAAAACCAGATTAAGCATCACAAGCGAGAGACAGCAGGAACCTACAAGCCTGAAATGAAGGGGCAGGGAGTAAATTAAAGAGGCACGAGGTTGGTTTAAGACTCAAACCTGGGTAGTTGCCTGCCAACATTTAATCACACCGGCCGCAGCCTTCTGTGCAGAACATTGGGCACCGGCACTCGCTCTTTCACAAATTAAGCACTGACTGAAATGCGTCCTCTGTAAAGTATACGCTGCTTCATGAAGTTAGGCCCACACCGTGAACATAGTGTTGGGAATCTGCAGTCACTCACACTAGGCATTGAGTGCATACAAACTGGGCTGGAGTGTTGTCACCCCAATCTCTGTGTGCACTGTGCACCCGTACAGTCTTAGGTTGCAAGTGCAATAGACACTCACATCACATTGTGAGTGTATACTGTCACACCAGGCTGCCAATGGGTATGTAGGCATGTCAGACTCATCTCCCTATGTGTGTATTAGAATGGTGAGTCAACAGTCCCATGACCCGGCAGGGCATAGAACGTCATTTCATGCTGTGAGTGCATAGGCTCTCACAAAGTGACTTGAGAGAGCAGAGAGGCACTTCTTTTCATGGGTGCATGGAGGACGTCAGACAATAGACAATCACGCCAAGTGCTTGAGGGATTATAGAAAATTTGAGACACTGACAGTCATACTGCGTGGTGGGAGCATGAGCAAATACTCCAGGTGGTTGTGGGATCATAGAAAATGTGAGAACGCAGACAGTCATTTCGCGTTGAGGGAGCATGAACAATCACACCAGGTGATTGTGGGATGATAGAAAGCGTGAGAACGCAGACAGTCATACCGTGTTGTGGGAACATGGACTATCACACCACGTAATCGTATGATCATAGAGATTTTGAAAGTGTAGACAGTCATACTGTGTTGTGGGATAATAGAGAATGTGAGAACGCAGACAGTCATACCGCGTTGTGGGAGCATGGACATTCACAACAGGTGATTGTGGGATGATAGAAAGCGTGAGAACGCAGACAGTCATACCGTGTTGTGGGAACATGGACTCTCACACCACGTAATTGTATGATCATAGAGATTTTGAAAGTGTAGACAGTCATTCTCAGGGCTTTAAGTGGGATGAAAAAACTGGGGGTCTCTCTAAGGGGCGTGGCCAATGTAATTAAGGGCGTGGCTTAAAACACTTAAGCTAAAAATCTGTGCTTAGAATAGTGTGCCGCCCAACTTGTATTTTGTTGTTTCTGTCATTGCATCCAGATATATGATACAACAAGTAACATCATACCTAGATACAACAAGTAACATCATACCTACAACAAGTCAGGACTATTGGCTTTGTCAATGGTTGTTAGTTGCATAAGATAAATAAGCAGCAACTACGGCTTGTATATAATATTGAAAAAGCTTCCACTTAAAGCCCTGGTGACACCACGACAATGTTGCTGCTCCTGAGTTTCAAAAAGAGAAGGGAAATCCAGAGAGAAAATGACTCTTTAAAGGATTTCCCTTCCCCTACAACGCTCACCTGGCATGACGTCATGCCCTAATTTCTCCACTAGTGAGAAGTGAGCAGTGTGAGCACGCGCACATCGATGTGCCTGCTGTCACTGCAGTCCGGAAAAAAACGGACCGCCCGTGCCATGGCACAAAACAGAGCCCCATAGAGACCCGTTTCGAGGCCCACTTTAAAAAACTGCTGGTGCTCAGACCCGGTGAGACCCGGCCCACTTAAAGCCCTGGTCATACTGTGTTGTGGAAAAATGAGCAAACATTCTAGGTGGTTGTGGGATCATAGAGAATGTGAGGACGCAGATAGTCATACCTTGTTGTGGGAGCCAGTGGCGTCACTAGGGGGGTGCGGGGGGTGCGAACCGCACCGGGTGACACCATCACATGGGGTGACACCTTTCCCAAATGAGACTATTTACTAAATAGTCTCATTTGGGAAAGGTGTCACCCCATGTGATGGTGTCCCGGGTGACACCATCACATGGGGTGACACCTTTCCCAAATGAGACTATTTACTAAATAGTCTCATTTGGGAAAGGTGTCCGCACTGGGTGACACCAACCCTAGTGACGCCGCTGGTGGGAGCATAGACAATCACACCAGGTGATCGTGGGATCATAGAGATTTTGAAAGTGTAGACAGTCATACTGTGCTGTGGGATAATAGAGAATGTGAGAACGCAGACAGTCATACCGTGTTGTGGGAACATGGACAATCACACCAGGTGATCGTGGGATCATAGAGATTTTGAGAGTGAAGACAGTCATACTGTGTTGTGGGATCATAGAGAATGTGAGAACGCAGACAGTCATACCGTGTTGTGGGAACATGGACAATCACACCAGGTGATCGTGGGATCATAGAGATTTTGAAAGTGTAGACAGTCATACTGTGCTGTGGGATAATAGAGAATGTGAGAACGCAGACAGTCATACCGCGTTGTGGGAGCATGAGCAAATACTCCAGGTGGTTGTGGGATCATAGAAAATGTGAGAGCGCAGACAGTCATACCATGTCGTGGGAATATGGACATTCACAGCAGGTGATCGTTGGATGATAGAGAAATTGAGAGTGTAGACAGTCATACCATGTTGTGGAAGCATGGGCATTCACTCAAGGTGATCATGAGATCGGTATTTTCACAATTTTCTCCGCCTGCATGTATCTGCCAGAGTGAGATGTCGGGATGACCAACAGTTTCATTAATTCTGTCGGTTCTTCCGATCTTCAACGTCACCTTCAGAATCAGCTCGAACGATCTGCTGTTCATGCTAAGACTGCTAGAGCCATTCTCTTTCTACTTACAGGCAATAGCTTAAATCGGGGTCTCGGGCTCTGAGTGGGGCATCATAGAGGATCACTTGGATCTGGTGCAAAAACAAGGTTCGAAAAGTACTGGTGCAAATAATAGTTGTCCCTGGTATTTTCCAAGTGTCACACCCAAGTTATCTACTTGCACAAAAATAGAACTAGCGCATACAAATTATATCTGTACAGTTGCGTGTGTGTTATTTTTGCATTTATTACTGTCGTAGGCTCTGATTGGCGCATCATGGTGGTATATTGCTTGTCATTGATTGGCTTGCTTCCTCTTTTAGTGCATGTTCCTTGGGCTCATTGTTTTCGTTGTGTCCTGTCTGTGGTGCATAGTGTTTTCTTCTTTTTAAATGCTCGGTTTAGGTCTCGCCTAGGCAGCGCTTGCGCTGTCTTTTAAAGACATACTGTATTCAGGTATGGACTTAAAGCTCCGAACCATTTGCCACCCATCTTTTCAATTGGCTCCTCTTACTGCCCTTCGTAAATGGTGGCTTTTGATTCATGAATAGGCTCAGTAGTCACTCCTTAGTACCCCCTTTTCTCCTGTTGTAAGGCCCCTGCACCTGCCCCTGTTACTCTGTAGGCTTTATTTATTTTTATTTGTGAGCACTATGTTCTTAAATGACTTCCTCCTGTTGCAAACACAACACGCTCTCCTGGAATGGCTTGTTATTTTAAGCAGCGGGGCACACCGCGCTGTATCTTATGTTTTTACTTCAGCTTCAACAATGGCTGCCATGCCTTTCGTTTTTCTGCGCGGCTCGCTCAACTCTATCTTAACGCTGCACACGCCCTAATATATATTTTTTTAAACAGCACATCCAACTGCACTTTATCTTTTGCTTTTTTTAAGTCGCACTTTGTTATATTTTTTTTCACCAGCGCGACACGCTTCAGCTTCAACAATGGCAGCCACGCCTTTCTTTTCTTATGCGCGGCTTGCCCAACTCGATCTTCACACTGCACATGATGTTATATATATTTTTTTAAAGCAGCGCAGCACGCTGCAGCTTCACTTTATCTTATGGTTTATTTTCAGCAGTGCGACATGCCGGCTTTAGCTTGAAGAATAGCGGCTGCGTCTTTCTATTGCGCAGCTCGCCCAACTCGATCTTAGTCCTCCACTCCCTCATCCCCACTTCTTTCCCATGTCACATTCCCCCCATCCACGAGTCTCTCCCCATATACCCCGTCCCAGTTCCCTACACAAACTTAACTAACTTAAATACGCACAGGCGCAGCGCGCATAACTTTTATGTGCACGGGCGCCGCTCTTTAGGTTTCAGCACAGCACCCGCTTTCATATTTACAACACGAGTGCCGGACTTTATGTTGCAGCATGGCACCCGCTTTTATATTCACATAGACAGTAGCTGAAAGTCTCGCAAATGCGAGACCTATTGCATTGCAAATGCTTGTTTTAGGTCTGAATGGGCGCAGCATGAGCTGTCTCACAAACCTAATATGATCTAGGCCGATTCCCTTAGCCATTGTTTGTTGTAGGTGTCATTCAATTAGTGATCAGCCCACATTCATCAGCCATTTGTTGATTGTTGCCACCATTAGTTACACATGTATTTCCACCAGTGCATTTGACAAATCAAACTGCAGTTGGTCTATTTACTGGCACAGGGATATGTTGGACCGCCACTGCCACTGCCATTCAGGCCACCAGGCGGCATCTGCCCCAGGCTTATGATTATTTAAGAGCAGGAGAAATGAGGACCGGGTCTGGTTGGTTAGAGACACAAAGTTCTATCCAGTCAATGAGCCTGGATGGTGGATATTAGCATAAGCAAGCGCTTTCACTGCCTTCCTTGCCTCAGGGCGTGTGTGTTAGGGCTTGAGAGTGTGGTTGGGTGGCTGGTGGGTCTGAGGTCTGAGACGGCGGCGTGCGCGGCCTGTGTTGCATCAGTTCACCTCTGGCATGACCAGGTGCCAGGAGGTACAGTTATGATGTATTAACAGAATGAGTCCAGTGCGCTGGAGCACCCCGTAACCAGCTAGAGCCGTGGTTTATGCTGTTGAACAAGGAAGCTTGAGTGACAAGCAAATGAAACAACTTAGAAGTCCATCGTGGGTAATAAAAAGCAGACCAGCTCCGGCACCTTTTTGGAGAAATAATAGCAAACCCTTTTTTGTGTGTTTTGTCGCTGCTATTTCGTAAATGTGGTGATAATGGTCATTCTTGGCATAATATGCATGATCGTATCAACTTCTGATATATTTTGGCTCTGACATTGTTAGCTTATTGCAGGCATCCAATTCATTGCACTAATGGTTACATGCAAGTAAAGCTGTTGATGGCGAGTTGCAACCATACTGAACAGGTTAAGGAACAGAGCCCATTGCTTCTTACGCTTTTGAGAACCAGCCACACTCCAGGCTGTGATAAAGATTTCTAACAAGCCCAGTTGATCAATCCATTGATGCACTGGCTCATCAACCAAATCACTATTCACTCACTTATCACTCATTCATCCATCCTTGCCTTCACTCACCCATCCTTCCTATGAACTCATTCTACAACTCATGCACTCAACCGCTTACCCATTCTCCTGTCCACCCTTTATTGCACTCACTAATCTGTCCATACTCTCAGCCATTGCCCATTCATTCATCCATGCAGTCATTCATTTGTCCATTCAATGTACTATTCATTCGTTTTCATGTCCACCCACTCACACGTCTAGGCCTCCACACATATTAAGTTGCCAAACAGTGAAGAAGCAGCTTCACCTGTAAAAAGAACAGACCTATTGACTATGCCAATGCTTTTTTTTTTTGACAGTGCATGTTTTGTAACAACATTTGCCTGTATTTTGTGGAAACATTCGACCTCTTCTGCATATTGTGTCTGCTTGCTCTGCTTGTAATTCTCTGAGACGACTGACTTTCTGTAGCCTCTGACCCTGTGTTTGTAATAAAGTGGATTTTCTCAAATATCTGAACTGTCAGTGGTGGTGTGTAGGACCCCAGGTGCACCAGCGCACGGCAGTGTGGATGCAGAGGACGTTAGGTTTGGAGCTGAGGCTTACTTCAGGTGCGACGCGGGCTACAGACTCGACGGCAATAGCACCGCGAAGTGCCAGCTCAATGGGAGCTGGAACACAGGCGCCCCCAAGTGCGGTAAGCTTGCGGCATGCTTTTATGCTTTTACTTTTTTCTCTGGCCGCTTGCTATTTTTTGGTATGTGTCTTGCTATTAACAGTGGACTAATCCGTGGTGGAAACTGCCAGTTAACTCCATTTTCATCTTTAGGCTGGTCTTTTGTGCCTGTCGGTGTCACTTGCATGTGGAGGCTGGTTATGGTTGCTCTACAGGGTCGGTTGGTTTCTGGTGGTATTTTCTATTTAACCTAAGATTCTCCTTGACTATTGTGTATGACTTACAGACACTGGTTTTTAGGTCTCACATAGACTGCGCGTGCGCTGTCTCTTCCAGACATGCTGTTTACTCTTAGTGGGCTTGAGGGCCACCCATTACTTACCATTGGTGGGCTTCATAGCCACTGTCAATTGATTGCTTTCTGCTGGTTGGCTCTGCCATCAGCACTTCCCTCTTTTTACATGTGACCCTCCCCTAGAGCATGGCCCAAGTACTTGTGTCATTACACTGCTCGCGACTTTCGGTGCTATTTTTTGTTTTTGTTGAGCCACTCTACAGAGAGCATGTTTTGTAGCTGGCTCTGCCCTCTGCTCCCTCTGACCATCTGTTTGGTTCTTCACTCTGTGTTGCCCCTCCCTCCCATTGTAGTGTTGAACTCCCACACAACATAATAAATAATGCAGAGGCCAGATGCCCTTGTCCCGTCCTGCTTCATGGAAGGCTTTGACTTTTATTTTTGTTGCCATTTTTTGATAGCACGAACTCTACCCCAAGGTACTGGAGCGCTTTACACAAGGAGACATTTCCATGCCTTTTTGAACTGCTACATATTTAGCTCTGATTCCCAGGCCTCAGGATTCCAGATAGTTGTCATTATTAACTCTGCCACTTAGATTCTACACACACATCAAAGCACTGCAGGGAATCAGCTGTGTGTGCTTTACGGCTCCCTTCTTCTTGTTCCTTTTAGAAGCCAAAGAGTGCTGGGGAATAAAAGAACATAGGTGCAAGCTGTGTCAGCAGGGCGTTTTAAACTTCAGGGAGAAGCACGCAATTGTCCCCTGATTTTTCAAATGGGCTACAAATAACACAAGGCGCAGGCTACTGTATGTAAACATCTAACATGTCTGCGTTGTTTACATGGTTTCTGTTAGGAGTACACCCTGTCCCCCGAAAGAGGGAAACCTATAAGTACAACGGAACTGAGAAAAAGAAGGCCATGAGGGGATGTCCAAGCATATGCAAGCTACCTTGCATATGCCCTTCCTCTCTTGGTTAGCAGTGTCTGGTTATCTATATAGGGCTTTATCCCCCTAGACACCTCAGATCTCTGCTCGAAATGTCAATATTGTGCCATCATAACCTTGATTTTCTGTTTCCTAACGCATGCTAATGATGAAGTATTAACTACATTTTCCTAATTGTAAAATACGTACAGTTTTTGTTCAGCCATTCCTTGTATGCGTACCATACCATTCATTGATAGAAAATGACACACCTTACCATCATACCATATACTACAATGAAACATCATACTATACAATTATAGGCAATTCCATACTATACAATGACAAGGCATACCACCATTTCCTCTTGAATAATAGTGCACACGATACCATACAATAATAAGCCATACCATACAACATACCCCCCAAAAAACCACTGACATAGCAAATACACCTCGCAGAGGCGAGACCTATTGGCTTTGCCAATGCTTGTTTGCTATTGTCACAGAAATAGAGACAAATAGCATGCCCTTATAATATGTAATAGGTTGCTTAGTACCAGCTTGGTGCAAAATAGCACAAACACAAAAATACACCATCCAGACAATGTTCGTAACACGGCCCAAATATTGAAAAACCCATGTGCCACAAATGGATCCTATTAAACCTTTGTACGCTTGGTGCCCAGTCCTTTGACCGATTTATCTGCCGATGTCTGGCTGTTGTAGGGAGATGCTGAAATATTTAATACCAGAATTGTTCCTGCTGGCTCTTCGTAGTCACCTCCTATATAAGCCATAAGTGTCTGCTGGTAATGGTAAGGCCTGGGTCAAATTTAAAATTATGCCAGCGAAATTTGTGAAATTCCTCTTTATGTGCAATTTTCACCTGTGGGAGAGTGGTTGGTGCAGAATAAATCTTGCCAAGAGACATTTTCTGTTCGAACCAGCACCCTACCTGATTCTTAAGTGACTTTTTAATGCGAATCGTGAATACGAGATACCTGCAATGTGGTTTTGCGATGTCAACCAGTTTCGCACGCTCCATTGTTATTAGCACCACAGCCATTTTCGTTCAATTTACCTGCCATGATCTAAAACAGGGTCTTGATCTTAGAGTGTGGCATCCGGCTTTAAACAACATTAGCGCATTGGCACTCTTGGGGTGCAGTGCAAAACTGTTGCAGAATAGTCACCGCTCAAATGGAAATTGTACTAGGAAAGCTCAACGATAAGAAGTTGTCATTTGGAGCTCACAAAACATGTGTTGTAGTTAACATACAATGAGATATTCTAACATGCGGCATTACATAAGGTAATATGCTATACCAATCTTTTTAAACAGTTTACTCAGATATCTAGCTATGCTTCACGGTTCCCCCTCTGCTATCTGTAGTGCCTAGCATGGACTGCAAATCAAGCTGTGTGGAGTTTTGTGTCTTATCAATAGAAGACAAAGATGGTAAGAATATTTGTTTGGAAAAAGTCCACCAGTTTATTACAGAAATCTAGGGATCCCTCTAAATTGGTGGGATCTTTCGGCGCGGAAAAGAGATTTACCACATTGAATAGCTCTCTAGTGGAATAGGCAGAGTTGATTTTTTAAAGTGCAGAAGTTCGATGTCTCCTCTCTATTTGCCACCTTGTAGTCCCTAATAATGGATTTATGTGTGATATTTTTCCTGGAATCATATGTTTTTAGCCAGGCTCGTTCTTGTTGCCGGCACAGAAGGCAATGAGTCCAGATCTGCCAATTTCAACAACTGTATGAAGGCAGTGGCTAATTGGATGAGAATGGGTTGTCTTAAACTAAATTGAGACAAGACGGAAGTCAGGCTCATTCTTGTCGCCGGCAAGATTGTCTAAGCTGTCTGAGCCGCTCAGGAAACCAGGGAGCTGTTGGCAGCTTCCTGTGCTTCTGGGTTTCCTTAAAAGGAGCAACCACACCCAAAGCACAACTGAGCCAGGATGAGAACTCCACTGCGGCCAGCTCCTCATCTTCATGGTCAGTCCTATTACTGGTCCTGAGGTCGGTCGAGAAGGTTTCTCCAGATAATCTCTTCCAATTACTCTTATCAATCAATCAATCAGAACATTTGTAAAGCGCACTACTCACCCGGGAGGGTCTTACATAATATATTACTGCTGCTATTTAGATCCTCCTGTTTATTCGGCCAAGAGAGTGTGAATCCCACTGCACAGTGGTACAACCAACTAAGTGGTAATATCTCACTAAGCTTCAGTCGGGAGTCATTAGAGAATATTCCATCCATTGTGTGCCCTGCACTGTGTGTGGGGGCATTGACCAGCTGCAAGAAACCAAAACACAACATCGTGTCTGTAAATGACCATGAGTCTTTACACGTAGCATCCTCCAAATGGAAATTAAAATCTCCCAGGAATGTGAAGTTTTCTTTAGCTAGGTGAGGTACAATTATATGGGCTAGTTCTAGAGTAATGATCGTCCTAGGTCCGGGGGGTCCTGAGGGTCTATATACTAGAATAACAGCAAAGGATTTTGTAGAATGAATTTTTACTGAGGAATGAAGAGCCTCACAGGGGGTCGAGCTCTGTATGGGTTCCATGAGGCAATGATACTCTGCTTTATGTATATTTGCCAGACCTCCACCTGGTAATTTTTTCCTGTCGTGTTTGAGGATCACGTGTGCCGCGGGAATGGTACCCACCATGTCGGGGCCGGACGAGTCATGTGCCCAAGTTTCAGTGACAACGCCCAGTCCAGTTCGTGTGCCACTGTAAATTCAGCAAACTCTATTAGACTTTTAATTAGTGATATGGCATGAATCAAGAACCCTCTATATTTCTCCTCTATGGAGGTCATCTCCTTTCAGTAACTACTCTTGAGTGTACTATGGGACTTTGTAGGCGTGCAGGATGAGGAAGAAGAAGTGCAAATCATGAACCAACATAATGAGCAGGCACAGGTACAGCCCTCTCTCTGATAGAGTTCATCGAACCCAAATGGTGAACAGCTTGATGACATACCACAGTTTCCTAACCTCCAGAGATGTTCTCGCGAGTAGGATAATTATGGGGCCTTTTCTGGAGGAAAACGGACCGGGATTATGGCGCAGTCCAGGGACGGATGGGCTTGCCTTTGGTGCTCCTATGGCATGCCCGCTGCGAGCGTCCACTGCGTGTCAGTGCACCCATGCTCCTTTAATAGGCATCTCCAACCAGGAATAAAATGCCTAGCCCGCTGCCTGCCCGAAATAGTGGCGGGTAAGTGTCAACCAGAAAGTGTGGCAGCTGAAATATCTCTCTCCACAGCAATCTGAAAGACTGAGGCAGACTGGAGAGTTTTATGGTGAGTAGTATGTGGGCAAGTGGGTGTATTTAACCCCCTTGTTGGAGAGACGGCACAAACAGGAACAAAGTAAACAAAATATCTCCAGAATTACAAATGCTGGAAGCTCAATGTGCATGTCGCACCTCGCCATGAACTAACTGCGCGTCTGTGCACTCATGCTCCTTAAACAGGCATTTCCCACCAGGAGAAAAACGCCTAGCCAGCTGCCTGCCCAAAATGGAGAAAAGTGTCAACCAGGAAGTGGGGCAGCTGAAATAACTCTCTCCGCAGCAATCAGCAAAGCCGTGGTGGACGGGAGAGTTATATGGTGAGTAGTATGTGTGAGAGCGAGCGTATGTAACCCTTCTTGCTGGTGAAACAGCGCAAAAAGGAACAAAGTAAACGATAGGTGGTGCCAGCTGCAGTGCTTTCATGAGGCGGCCCTGGTACTTATGTTTTTTTTTTACTAATTAAGTACTGGCAACTTTGGAACCTATGGGCCTGGGTTTCAATTCTAAATCAATGCTTGACTATAAATTGTAAGATTTGAGGGTAGATCCACTTAATCTTCCTGTAACTAAAATTTTAAATATGTGTGAAACTTAATTAAACTGTAAATATGAGTAATGTAATGCGTAAATTACAACTGACGTACGGCACTCCACTGCTGCGTAGCTACCAGTGCATACACGCCTGTCCACCTCTTGTCCCCGCCCTATATTACATCAGTAGCGGCTGTCGCTATAGTATAGTGGTAGGGCAAAGGATGGGGGTGGGCTTGGGGTTGCTTTTAAAAATAAAATAAAATAAAGACTTACCTGCCACTCCGCTCCAGCTGCTGGCTGCCTCGTTGCTCCTCTCGTCCCGTAAGTGGATGGGCTTCACTGCACAGGCTCCCCACCAAATCCAGATGCTGCTCTCATGCTGTACCTAGCATGAGAGCAGCACCTGGATTGCCCTGAGCGGGCTGGTTTAACGCTCACTAAGGCAGAGGGCCTGCAGCTTTTCTCCAACCCAACTGTACAACACAGCTGGGTTGGAGAAACCTAAGTGTTCATTCCTGTTTGGCCTGCCTAAGACGGGCGGCCAAACTGACATGTACACTTATAAGTGCCTACCACTCCTCGCTACTGCTGACATGACGCTCGTCAGCATGGCCCTGCCCTAACATCAGCTCAGCTGGCATATAGTTAAGAAAAATAAAATGATAATAAAATGGTTTTATTATCAATTTATTTTTCCGTGGGGCGACGCTCCACCGCCATAGCGGAGGAGCTGCCACTGTCTTACAAGATATCTTGTGTAATCAGCTCACGGTCTCTGTTCTCAGAAAAAGCATAAAACCTCCACCACAGCCAGTTCCTTTCACCTGTCTCTTTATGTTGAGTGTAATGGGAGATAGAGAGCTTGAAGCCACTCTCACCAAATACCACCTGAGGGAGGGAGGGGAAGAGAGAAATCCAGAAATAGAGTATGGCATATGGTGGACCAGGTGTTCTCTCTGATACACTCTTTCTGACTGCTTGCCTCTGGCCTGTGAGTTGAAAAAGTAACAAGTGTGTAATGAGAGAGAGCTTGGAAAGAAGAAACCTTTCACTGCAATTAAAGCTAAGCCAATTAGTATATAACACTTCCATCCTACAGGGATTCAACATTTTCCAGCAGTTTTAGGAGTAATACAAGAATAATGCCATTCTGTGACAAAAAAGTTACTTTTTTAAAATTATTAGAAGTACCAGTATATTAATACTTACTATTTATGCTATTTATATAAATAATTAAAGCCTTCTAGAGTTTCTGATACTTTGCAGGGATATTGCATAAGTGAACAGCTGTTGTTGGAGTCTACAGGGAAAGTACCAATTTCAAGATGTTTACTTCATTAACAGGAGCAAACAAGTCATTACAAGGGGGCAGAGTCAATCTGCATACAAGAGACCGGTGCGCTATCCTTGTACAGACGTGGCCTGTCATATGAGGCCCTCTTTTAAAATATAGTCATTATATAATTCACGGTCTACCTGCGTGCCCAATAGGATCTTTGGACTACAGCAGAAAAGGTTTTACAAGTTATTAGATTGGCTCATACAGGTGGTATTGATGCTCCCTTGTGAGAGAATCTGCAGAAGGATGTCACCAGAGGAAAAGTACAAAGTAATTTGCCTTTACTGGGGATTCTTCGAATAGTAGCTATGCTCATGAAGAACAGCTGGGCTTATCAGAGGATTTAATGTGTTATAATTCTGCAGTGTGATTGTGCCTAATTTCAGGCTGGATTAAGGTATTTGGGTCCGATTAAGATTTTGGGTGGACCACCACCAAGAGTCCGTTGGGGGTCTGTCCTCCCAACATCTAGGGCAGCAGTCCGACTGTTGGTATCATAATCCAGTGGTAGGAGCGATTTGGGCAGGAGAAAGACCGCCGCCTCTGGCAGGCTCAAGGAGCCTGTTGTGGCAGTGGTCGGAGCCTAATCCCTACAATGGAGGCGGTGCCTGCGGAGGACCCGCCATAAGAATTAGGATGTCAGTTACCGACAGCCTTTTCATGGCAGTCCGACTTGAAAAGGCTGTCGGAAAGTGACTTTGGGGCCCCTAGCAGGAGCCAAATCCCCCATCGGCCTCTGCTATGTGGCCTGGGGGATGTCCCCCAAACATCCATGCACCGTGTGCCAGGCACGACATGGTGCCTGGCACATGGTGCATTGATGTTTAAAAACACTCCTTTTTAGGTCGAGCCTAGAGTAGCGCGCAAGCGCTGCATCTGGCGAAGACTTTATGTAGTGGGGTTTTCAAAGCTGACCAGACGCTCGTGCGTCATGGCCTTTTCCCTGCGGTTACGCACGCGGCACACATCTGTTTCCAATTATCGTGCCCAGACGCGGGCGCGATAATTGGAAACACATGCCGGCCGTGCGGGCAAAAGGCCATGACGCACAAGCGTCTGGTCAGCTCAGCAGGCTGCCGCGCTCGCTCGCCCCCGCTCCGCTCTTGTTAAATATAATGCTGCAAAGGTAATGTTTTTAAATAGGCACATAGTTCAAGTCTGGAAAGGGAAGATAAGATTTTGCTCTGCAAGGATTAAGGGAAAAACATGAAGTATGACAACTGAGAGAGGCATTCAAAATATGCGCTGGGGCTGCTGTGCTGGGTGAACAGACCCCTCCCTCTTGGATACGCGGTTACATCAGCCAGGATTAGCCGCTCGCCAGACTGAAGAGACCTGTACAGTCATGCCAGCGAAAATAAGAGGTGTTTGCTTAGAATACGTGGAGGAAGCCCCCAGACAACCCGGGCACCCTACATTCAACAGCTGAACATAGCCAGGCTTGGTCGGAGGGGTGGAGGGTGCGCCGAGGGGGGAGGTTGGGGGTTATCGCTCGACGGAATGTCAGGCAGAAAAAAAGCACACCTTTAAGCTGGCTGTGTTTTTTTAAGTCACTGGTTCCAACTCATCAGCCCCGAGCGGGACGTATTAGGCAAAAGAATGGATATCTAAGAGGGAAATAAAAATAAGTCACGGGCGATTACCACGTTTTAAGCATCGATGTAGCTCCTCCCTCGGTTGAGAAGTCAGTTCAAGGCCAAGTGCGTAAAGAGCGTACGAATGAATGAAGTTTTGGATTTCGTCATCACACACTGGTGAAATCCGCCTAAACGTGACCTTCACACACGCACACTCACATACAGCCTTCGAATGGATTGATTGCAGGGTACCTGCTGCCAGCACCGCAGGTTACTTCCGCCTCTGCTGGAACTGACGTCTTTACATTGCTCAGGATCCACGCGCTGCTCGCTGCTATAAGAAGCTCTGCTCATATTGACCCCCGACCTCCTCCTCCCTCAACGTTGAAGGGAGCACTTCCTACATGAGCAATCTGCAGCTTGCCATAGGCTGCAACGGCGGAGCGGTGCTATATACATCCTCACGCCACGGGAGGCGAAACACAGCACTCTCTTTTTTTTGTTCAATAACTTTATTGGTCATAAAAGAGCAGATTTTCACATGGAATGTTTATTCACAGCGGCCCGAACCTAGCCAATCTTGTTTCTCCTTTGCATTCTGACGCACTTGCACTTCTTTCTTTCCTTCTTACCTTCTTTTTTATTGCCTTGTTTCTTTCCGTGTTTCTTCCCTTTATTGCCTTTATTCCCTCTATTTTTTCTTCTCTCTTTTTTTTGCTTCTCTTTCATAACTTCTTTCTTTTGTTCTTTCTTTTTTGCCTTCTTTCCTTTCTCCTTTCCTTCCTTCTTCCTTCATTTGTTCCTTCTCTTTCATTCTTGCTTTCTTTCTTCCTTCTTTCTTTCTTTCCTTCATCTTTTCTGTCTTCTTTCCTATTTTCCTTAATTTTTCTTTCCTTCTTTCTTTTCTTCTTTCTTTCTTTTTTCAATCTCATTTCTTTTCCTTGTTCCTTTTTTGCCTTCCTTCCTTCTTTCGTTCTAGCCTTCCTTTTTCCTTTCTTTCTGTGTTTTTTGTCTTCTTTCCTTCTCCCTTTTTTGGCTTCTTTCATTCTTTCTTCCCTGTTGTCCTTTCTTTTCCTACTTTTTTTTGCCTTCTTTCCTTTTTTCTTCCCATCTTTTTTCTCCCTTCCCTATTTCTTTCTCTTTTGCCTTCTTTCTTTTTTTTCTTTCTTTCCTTCTGTCTTGCCTTCTTTCCTTTCCTTCTTTCTGGCCTCCTTTATTTTTTGCCTCCTTTCCCTTTTTTCTTCCTTCCTTCTTTCTTTTTGCATTGTTTTCTTTTTCTTTCATTTTTTCTTTTTCTTTCTTTCTTTTTTTCTTCCCTTCTCTCTTTCTTCCCTTCCTTCCCTTCTTTCCTTTCTTCTTTCTTTGCCTTCTACCTACTTTCCTTGTATCTTTGTATTATGGCTTCTTTCTTTCTTGTATGCCTTCTTTCCTTCTTTCGTTTCTTCATTCCACCTTTCTTTACGTCTTCTTTTTTTGCCTTTTTTCCTTTTTCTCTTTCCTTTTTTCCTCCCTTCTTTCTTTCATTTTTGCCTCCTTTCCTTGTTTTTTTTTCTTTTACCTTCTTTACCTTTCCTTCCAATCTTCCCTTTTTCTTTCCCTCTTTGATTCCTTTTTAGGTCGAGCATTCGAGACCTCTGGTATATACTTTAGTATATACTTATTATATACTTATATGTGTATGTACTTTGTGGGGTCTGGAGATCAGCCCTAGGACTTGTTTTTTTTCTGTTCAACTGCCTTGATAGAAAACGACCAGCAGAGGTTAGTAAAATACCAGAATTGCTTTCTGCTGAGTGATTTTATTTTGTTTGTTTTTCTGGCAACTGCCTCTATTTAACTTGCTTGATAGAAAACGACCAGCTGAGGACAGTAAAATACCAGAATCACTTTAGCATTCTCTAGATTCCAGTCCATAGAAATTGTCTTCCACGAGCACCCGTAGACAATAATATTTTTTTTAAATCTTGTATTTTCAGTAATATGACCACTCAAGGCCCAGATTTTTTATTAAAAACAGAGCTTTGGACTATACCATTTCCTGCTGAAAGGCAATATTTCTCTCCATGTGTTCCCATACCTGGCGTGTCACGCAGTTTGGTGCTTACCTTCCCTCCATGTTAAAGAACAGTAGATGTTTCAGCACCCAGGCCAATGTGCTGCATAGCGAAATACATATAAGGTCCCAAAGGCGAGACCGATTGCATTGCAAATGCTTGTTCTATTGCAGATTTTGCTGCAGCTCTTTCCTGGGCAGCAGTACAAGCCGCAATGGAAAAAGGGATTTTTCTGACCACCTACACGGCGGTCGCTTCCTAATCTGGCAGATGGGACCTCCGACTGCTTGTCGGGGGTCCCACTCCCGCTACAATGGTGGTCGGACCCTCATCCGACCGCCATCGTTATAAGCCCCTTTATGTTATTGCTTTTTTCTTAGCGCACAATCTGCCATTCGTGTGACACTCCGAGTTTGATACTCCCTTGATGTCTTTGCAAATGGATACAAAGATTACTACTCAGACTAGAGCCTGAGCTGGCTTGTGAAGCGGTGATATCTGTAGTGTGAATATGTATGAGACCTATTCACAAAGATAAATTTAGTTGCAAACATTTATTTGTGACCAAACGTAACTTACTTAGGATTGCCAAGAACTCACAAAGGGATTTCTGGTAAGCAAAAGCAAATTTACATGTGTGGAGCATGACTGCGGAATTCTCCGCACCCATAAATCGGACTCAGGGGGTGAGAAAGTGGGTGCTCCAAGGCGCAGCTTGCCTCAGAAGTTTGTGCATGAGCACAAAAACGTGTTTCTCAGCATTCACAAACTCCTCTCTTTCCAGTTTCCGCCCTCAAAAGCGAACATATTTTACTCCAACCAAGAGCTGGTGTGAATCCCATTCCAGAGTGGGAAGTGGAATGGATCATCCTCATATTTGGTACTCCTGTGTGTAGCTGCTGCTCTACTCACCTCCCCCTGTCATGCTCCTCCCACCACTTCACCTCCATCTTGTTGACACCTTCCATCCTCCTCCCGCTGTCCCCGTTTCGTTTGATGTTCTCCCAGTGCACTGTGCGTGCTCGCTTTCCTCAGACTGCACTTCATAAACAGGACTGCCATGTCCATAACAGGACTCAGTGCAAGTTGCCATGTCCATAACAGGACTCTCAGTGCAAGTTGCCATGTCCATAACAGGACTCTCAGTGCAAGTTCCTGGGCTGACTGTGAACATCCCAAGCCTCCGAGCGCCTATAACACCGCTTCCAGTGCACATCTCTGGGCTAAAAGTGCCCATGACAGAGCTGCAAGTGCACAATCCAGGACCGCCAGCTCCCATAACACGACTTCCAGTGCACAACCCTGGCCTGACAATGCACTTCCCATGGCTCATGTGCACATTCCAGGGCTACCTATGCCACTGCCAAGGACTGCCAGCGTCCATAACAGGGCTTCCACTAAATGTCCCAGGCCTCCTAGTGCCTATAACAGTGTTTCCAGTGCACAGACCAGGGCTAAGAGTGCACGTCATAGGGCTCTGTGTACCCGTGACAGGCCTGCCATTGCACATCCTAGGACGGCCGGTGTCTATCACAGGGCTGCCAGTGCGCGTCCGTGGCCTGCCAGTGCACATCCCATGGTTCCTAGTGGACAGCTCAAGGCTCTGTGTGCCCATCACAGGGCTGCCAGTGCACTCCCCTGGGCTAAAAGGGTACAATTCAGTGCTCTTAGTGCACAAAAGGACTCACAGTGCACACCACTGTACTGACAGGACTCCAAGTGCACACCACTGAACTGACAGTGCACATCCTATGGCTCCTAGTGCATATTCCAGGGCTGTCATTGCAAATCCAAGAACCGTGAGCACCTATAAGAGTTTCCAGTGTACATCCCCGGGCTGACAGTGCACATCCTAGGGCACAGTGGCGGCTCGCAGAGGGAGTGCTGTGGGGCAGTGTGGCGGGGCGGGGGAGGGGCAAGGTGGGGGGTAGTGGACTCAGACATACGACGGAACGGACTAAAGGAAGTAAATAGATAAATAAAACTATTTACCTTGCGCGCGCTGCATCGCCAACTCAGCGATGCAGCGCGCGCAAGTAAATAGTTTTATTTACTTCCTTTAGTCCGTTCCGTTGTATGTCCGAGTCCACTACACCCCCACCCTGCCCCTCCCCACCCCACCGCCCCGCAGCACTCCCTCTTCGAGCCACCACTGCTAGGGCACACTCTGCTAATAATATGGCTTCCATTGAACATCCCGGCACAGGCCAGCGAACTTCCCAGTGCAGCGACCACAGCTCTGCCCTTCCCCGTGGGTGCACAATCCCTGTGCCTCTGGTTTTGTGATGAGCAGGTACGTGCTGCTCCTTGGTGTGAACTACCAACAGCCAGCCGGAGGCAACAATTGGTTAAACTCAAACCCATGAATTTAAAGACCACATGATCTGAAGCAGCACCCCAATTCAACATAACAAATTGCACTTAGACAAAGCAAGGACCTGAAAATGATTTATGGATTTTGTGTGATGGTCTGAGCAAATAAATGCAGCATAGATTAAACATCCTAATGCGCACTGTATCATTCGTAATATCCAAGCATCAACTGTGATATTATACAAGGCGGCACGTACCTTAATTCGCGTGGTATACCCACGTGGTATACCTCTGTGAAATGTAATTGAAATAAATTACAAAAAAAATAAAAATCTGATTGACAGAGAAATATTTTTTTTCAAGTATTTTGTGGTTTAACAACAGTCAAAAGGAGTCGGTAAAACACCCTACTCTCAATCTGACTAACTGTTGTGACATGAACGTTTTGGTTGGGGACTGCAACCTGATTCCGGGGCCATGAGGGGGGCCCAAGAGGAGTAAATTGTAATCCCCAGAATGAAGACCACAATCTCTACTTTGACGTCCTTATTGGCAGAACTGCAACCCATTCCAAGATGGCAGTGCATCACCTTCGTTTTCAACGTCATTACATGGCTGTACACTGGATACTTCTGCCGGCAATTGAAGAAGTGACCAGCTACCCCAAACTACTTCCCGGAAGTGAATTTGAGTATTTGTAAATGTATCACTAGCCGCCATCTTTGAGAGAGTTACAGTTATTAAAAGATGGTACCAGAGGCTGTGGACCATCGATCCATGGTCTTTAAAAAATGTATTGAAAAATGAAGTACACTTAGGCTCTAAATGGTGAATGAAGAGGTGTAGAATGTGTGCAGCGTACTTCTGGGGCGTGGCAAATAGTGCAGTGTGGCTGGAGGTCATTTCCTGTACACAGAGCCTGCTGGACCCAAGGGGTCGCCAATGGCCATGCTCTATCTCTAGCACCCGCTGAACATGACTGAGTGCTGGTGTGATGGGAGCACAGGATCTGGACAATAGGTGTTGACTTCAGTCACACCATCTGCCCAGATCCTGTGCACTCAGTGGTTGCTGTGCAGATGGTTTTGTTGCAAGGATTCTGCTCAGGAGCAGAACTATACTCAGGACCATAATGGAACATCAGTACGTAGGGACCGAGTCTCCATACCACATCAGCACCTATGGGCCCGAATCCACCTAGCTTATAGTGTCTCACTTGCCCTCCTAACCTTCCAAGAGATACAAGTGATTTGGCACCCCAGAACACAACACTCTCGATCCTCTCAGGAATCACGATAACGGGACACACTCACTCGTACTAATCCACAATAAATCGGAAACAGACCCGAAGGAAGCTTACAATATTTGTTGAAACTATTGTGCTCTAATATGCAATAACTGCTCCACAGTTAGAAACCATATGCAGGTCAGTAATGTTATTAACATGATTAAAAGACCATATACAATAAAAATCACTGTCATATTAGGTGACAGATTTGCCTGAACCCACACTCACTATATAAGCAAAGTGATTAAAGATCTCTGGGATTAGTGGCGAACCCCATACCTTGGCGTACATAGATGGCTATTCTACATCTCAGTTGGCACTGCCCTTTCGTCTCAGGATCTTTGAAAGTCTCTGCTCTGTGTGCTTTCAAAACCAAGAGTCCCAAGTTATATAATGAAACATGTATGTTCAAAAACAGCATGTGGGTTTCTCTATTATGTCTAGGTGCTGCTGTCCGACCACAAAGAATAACAAGGAGCAATCTTGTTAGACCTTGCCTATGCAGTTCAGACTATATCCCAGGAAGAGAACAAAATAAGAAAACATGTGCTGCCTATGTGCAAAAATACAATGTGGCACAAAATCAAGCGTGATATTTGATAACGTGTGCAAAGCAAATGCGGCCTACAATGTGCATAGTTAGGCTAACATAGGGAAAACTACAATGTGCCCCATAGAGAACACTCGATAGTTTGTGATGCCATTTGTGATGTCATCTGTGACATCATGTGTGATGTAATGAGTAGTTCATTAATGTGAGCTACGGTTTTTATAGCTTACCATATTCAACAGTTTTAAGTGGTTTTAGGTTATGGATCATAGCCACACCGCAGGTTGAATTTTTTTATTGCACCTTTTATTTTTTTTGAACCATAGTAATTTTATTGGTTTTTCAAGGAACATGAATAAGCTTGAAAGAGAGGTCAGTTCATCAAGTCAGGTTGGCACGAGGTATTAAAACAGAGCCTTACTCAAGAGCGTATGGCAGTTGATGTAATATTCAGCCAGGTTCATTGGTGCGCCGTATTTTCTCTTTTAAATAAGAAGCAATAATTTCCCTTTAAGAAGTTATTGAGAGATTATTTTTTGTTTTCTTGTGATATTCTTTGCATCGGCACATGGCGATGTCCTACACTCAGTCCTTCTTTCTCTCTTTCTTGAGTAAACTTAACAGAGGTAGACGTACCTCAGCTGAGCCCACTCAGAAGTAACATGTCAAGGCCTTGATGTGTCTCAATGTTGAGCAAGCAGCAAGACATCTGCTAGGTCCATCCAGAGGCGTCTGGGGATTACTCAGGCCTGTTACCACTATCCATGGTCCATCCATGTGTGAGAGGCTGAAGCTACTGCGAGTTAGGCAGCCTAGTATGTTATTGTCAGGTGCACCTACATGCAGAGGTGCAAAGGCAGGATCTGCATAGGCCTCACTACCCCTGTATATTCACCAAGCAGCAGCCCATTACTCTTGAGACCCCCCGGCTGTATGAAAGCAGAAGTACTTGAGCAATCGTCCTACCGCGGTGTGCCTACCTGGTTAACCAAGAACTGAAATTCCCCAGTCACGTCTACCCAAACAAGGGAAGAGAGCTGGGAATTGCTCAGGCCATGGATCCCCACTCAGGTATATCCAATAAGGAAGAGAGGAAGCGTTCTCCTGCAGACCCACAGTCAAACACCCACATGGGAAATGAAAAGGGCAGTCTGGAATTACCCAAACCACCCGGTCCATAGTGAGATCAGCCCAGAAGGAGAGGGTAAAAATATTGTGTGGCTAAAATATTGTGGCAAAAATATCCAGGACAAGAATATGGAGAAGGTAAATGCAAATAGTTAAGTATAGATTTACTATTCTTAACTTCACATCTACGCACCTTGAAGATATATATCAAGATACATATATGTGGAGTTCAGCCTAGTAAAGCTTTGCTTAGCCGTAAAAACTGCCTTCATGATATTATTGTCTGTATATTGTTACCATGATATTTTGGCCACACAACATTTTATCTTTGATATTTTGAGCAAACAAGTCCAAGAGCCACTAGATGACTCCTTGAATGAGTGATGGACGATAGATCAATATTCATTATGTTTCTCTTGATTATATTGAGTAAGTGAGCCAGCTGGAAGTACAGTACCCTGCCTGAGTCCTACAGATAAGTCACTGATGGATGCCTGCACCCAACTCCTATCCAAGTGCCTCCACAACTAGACACCTATGCCAGCACTGTTTTATACATATTTAGAGTCTGATGTTAAAGAATTGTGTGAAGTCATATTTGAAATATGTTCTCTTGTTGAATGCTACTGTCTTCTTTTTGTCCTCAGTGGTGGAAGACAAACAGTGTGCAGATCCCGGGGGCCCACTGCATGGCTACAGAAGAGTGGAGGAGGACAGTGGCCTCATGAGAGATCACTATGCTAAGGTTGGAATGGTGGTCACTTTCTACTGCAACAATTCCTATGTCCTCAGTGGGGACCGACAGAGGATGTGCCTGGCTGAAGGCATCTGGTCTGGAAAACAGCCCTTCTGCACCAAAGGTAATTAGGGTGCGACCCTGCTGCACATATACATATGTATAGGCCAAGTGACAACGCATGCGATGCATCCATGCATTTACAACCCGGTTGTTACAACGACCGCGTTGTTACTACGCATACCATTACAATGCAAGTCGTTACGACTTGCTGTAAGAGGCGCTGGATGTTGGAATAGTATAATTTACTATTCCAACTCCAGTCTGTGCAACAGTAGGGAAGGTGTTGATTTTTAAATCCAACACCTTCTGCCCCGTACAGCAAGTCGTTGTAACGACTTGCGTTGTAATGGTTAGCGATGTAACAATATGGTTCTTGAGGCATCTTAGCTGTCTTTCACCACACACAAATCATAGCCACAACCAATGAAACAGAGAGACCAGGTGGTGAATGGTGACCTACCAAAGTATCTGTTGGGCCCCAGTTACCAAATCTATCTTTATTAATTTAATTGATTCTGAACTATTGAAATTACTGCGATCCCCACCTCCAACAACACCGCGGCTGTCTTTCCATCACACACTAGTGGAATGGCCATGGCACCCTATGAACATGGAGTTGCCGCCTACAAGTTTCTTTTCACAAAGGACCTCAGCCTCTTTGAAAGTCTTGGTGGAAGTTGCTTGACAGACTGATTTTTAGAGACTTTACGTCCTTTTCAGTTCCAAGATGCGTAAAGTTCTTATGAGTCACAGTTAAGATACAGAAAGAAAGCCTGATGGGTCTGCATTCTGTTGTGTGCATTACTTAATCTAGCCCCACCACTTCTCTCATGGAAACGATTCTTCAAAAACCTTTGATTCCTCTTCCAGGTCCCAGGACTATGAGGTCTCCTCTGAAGCTGCAGAGGTGTTACACATTCATAAGGAAGATGGGAGACTTCAGGGTGGGCCCCTGCCTTAGGAAAACCACTAGGGCAAGAGTAGAGCAGGCCATCGGCCTGGCCCTGTCCTTCCACGTCACAGGGCGCGGACACAGTCTGCCCTACTAGGCTTCCAGAGACATGACATCTCTAAATGTCCTATTCAGAGATATGTCAGTCTTCCTAGTTGACAGACAGCATATGTATTTTACTTTTCCAGTCCCTCTTTCTTCCAAGGCTTCTTAAACAGTAATTTTCTCCAACATTACATTTTATTTGTATTATATGGCGTTGGCCACTGATGGAAAATGACTTACTGGCTGAAAGCTAAGATATAAAGCTCTTCTATGCCCAAGACGCGTGCTGGAGAATCAAGGCTCTCTGCCAATTTTCCGGCTGTTTGGCCCTATTTCTTTTACTGCTTGAGTGTGTTTTTGCTTGTGGGCGTGTGTTTATCCTGGCATGCTGCTGTGTATCATTGTGTACCTGTGTCCTCGATGGTGGGTGCATGGGTAAGTGTGCCTGTACTTATGTGTATTTATGTATGTCTTTCTGTATTAGTTACTGTATTTGCAGCATGCATTGTGTGTATCCAAAGTAGTTGAGCGTTTTTGAGTGAGAGTACTGTGTTTTCCTGAGATTATGTGTGCCTCACATCTGAGGTGTGGGAGTGTGTTTGTGTCTCCTGGTGTGTAAATATCATGAAAGAATGTGTGCATGTGATCGTCTGAAGAAGTATGTATCTGTGTGTGTGTGTGGGGGGGGGTTGCTTCAGTGCGTTTGTATGAGAGAGCGTGTTCCTTTGTGTGTGGGTGTAAATGTAAGCATGCATGTGACCATGTACATACGATTGGCTTCATGTGGGGATGAGAGAGTTTGTGGTCTTGCTCAGAGTTTGAAGTGAGCATAAAGTAATACAAACTAATGGCCTGATTAGATCTCGGTGGAAGGGTTACTCCGCCACAACGGTGATGGATATCCCGTCCACCGAAATATAAATCCCTGTATATCCTATGGGATTATTATTAAGGCGGACAGATCTCCATCACTGTTGTAACAGAATAACCCGTCCGCCGAAATCTAAACCAGGCCCTAAGTTCCACTTGATTTAATTTTACTGTTAAAGAGGTTCACTATTTTTAAAATGAGCTTTGCAGTCCATACTGTGTGTACTCACTTGAAGCATTCCTCTTTAATTTCAACACTGTGTCTCATGTTCTTTTTATAATTAATTGTTTCATTTGTGCTTTGGTTCATCTGGGAGACATATAAACTGTAAGATGTTTCCACCAACTTTATCCACAGGCTGGGCTCTAACTGGAGGGTCGGGAGGGTAGGGTCCAGGTGACCCATGCTTAATTTGAGCCGGTGGTTTCCGGTACTCTGCACTGGCACTCAATTGTCAACACCAGCACTTATTAGTCTGCCACATGGGGCGACGTTTTTCGAATTTACAGATTAGCACAATAACAGTTGTTTATCAAGTCAATATACATTAAAAATGACAAATACTGTCGCCCAAGCCATTCTTGTAGCTTTGGGGGCCTGGAATAGTCTGAATTGTCAAAATTGTAGGCGTGTGATGATTAGTAGTTGTGTTTGTAGTGTCATTGGCTGCACTGGTAGGGGCAATGGGTGGTGCAAGCTGCAATAGGGGCAATGGTTGGTGCAAGCTGCAGTGGCCTCTTGACGAGGTCCCCGGCACCCATTTTGTTTTACAAATTAAGCACTGTAGGTAACTGCTCTCCCCCTCTAAATGCACAAACACAAGCCATATCACCGCCTGTGCTATGGCCACCCACTCAGATGAAAGATAACAATATTTGCCTCCGACTGAGCAGTAAGTGAGCCTCTACCGAAGAGTGCGTAGGAAGGAGCACGCACATCTCCAACCAAGCCACATACCTCACACTGGGAGGCGAGGCCAGGCAGTGCTCTGGATGTGTGAGAGTCAGGCTGACTGCGGGTGTTTGTACGCTTGTCCCTGTGCAAGGGTTGGATTGATGAGCTCTGACGCCAGATAATTAATCAGGGCTTTAATCTTCCTCACTGCAGTGTGGCCTTTTCCAGAGTCACTCAATACCCAAGGCAGTGCTTCACTTTCCTCGTCAGACTTTGTCCTTGAGCAAGAGAGTGACACACACACGAGCGGGAAAGAAGGATGAAGAGAAAGACTGAAAAGAATGACAAAGGGAGAAAGCAGGAACCTGCAAGAGTGAGATAAAGGGGCGGGGGGTGTCTGGTGGTGGATTAAAGAGCCATGTGGTAGAATCAAGACTACGCAGCTTTGGCATTTGCTAGGCTTCTGAGGAAAATTGTGGGCCCGGAACTCCAGGCAGATGAGAAGCCACAGAAAAGTCAGGAACTAAAGGAGGTCGGACTATGAAAGATAAATCAGGGGGAAATGGGAGAATTTCAGTGATGCTACGAGCTACAAAACCCTCATGCCAGAAGCTCCATGGAGGCTGGGACTGAGAAGAAGCTCTCAACCAAAGTAGCAGGGAATTCAGAAGTCAAAGGAGGTCCTCAAACCAGAAATTAGAGGGGCACCAGGAGGTAATGGGAGCCTTAGTATCTAAGCTGCAGGCAAGGCAGGTGCCAGAGGAGGGCACCGGAACTAGCAAGCAGCGATGCCTAGCAATGAACTAGCAAGGAGTGTGACCTGACACCAAATGTCGCTAGAGGAGTGAGGCTACCGTGGGAACCCCTACAAACCTACCCCGAGACGTGACACCAATATCAAGAACTTTGCACCACCTTCCCCCAACTGTGGGACCAACCCTGCAAGGAACCTCCGGTTGCTGTGGGTTCCCGACTGCGTGTGGGGAACTTGGGGATCATCAAGTGCATTCCACCTGGGTCGTTTGCAGTCAACTCACTTCAACCTGCCGCTGCGGCACCCGTAGAGGGGTCTCACTCAGGAACTCCAGATGCTCCAATCTTGCAGGTGGGGGTAAGACTGAATTCGGGGCAGTCGGCCCCAGGGGAACTTCCCTGCTAGATAGTGCTGCGGCGCTGGAACACATTTGACTTTAAAATAGAGTGGGAGTGGACTCTTGAGACTCAAACTACTAATGGGGCTTAACCTGAATGTTGCCTACATTGAATGAGCAATAACCACTATCGCTAGAGTAAGGCGGGAGTGGGACACAGGGACCTGCCGATGAAACACTAGAGCCCCAACCTCAGGGGGCGGGGGGAACTGTGTAATTGTTTGTGAATATAGTATTCCCCTTTATGTTAGCGGTAAAAAGAAACTCTTCCCTTATCCTTTAAGCGTGTATTTGGCTGGACAATTATTTATAGCTGCTACTACGTGTGCTTTGAATTGTGAGCCCATGTCCACCTCCCCTGTATTCACTTCCCCCGAGGGAACCATGGACTGTTAGGACCACGCTATTCCTGAGAGTCAAGTGCTGAAGGGGTACTTGGCCCAGTTTCTCAGAATCCATAGGAGGTCGCCCCTGAACATACGGAGTAAATGGCCTCAACCCCCATGGTTGGGCCCAGTAGCTCCTGCTCGCCCATTGTCCATGTGAACGGGGTTCTGACACAGGGATTGTTACTTGTGACCTTCACATAACACTAGCATCTTCTCAACAAAAGCGGTAAGCAACTGATGTATTTACATAAAATACACAACTGGGACCTGCCTGTTACTCTGAATACTGTGCAGCAGGCATTTTAACTCAATATGCTATTTTTTGGTGAGTCAAATCCCGGAATGTATTACACACAGATCTCTTCAGCAAATGCATTTATCACCACATTTATCTCACTGCTACCTTGGAACTTGCTGGGTCCACAAATATCTCTGCAGCAGGTGCCATAGTTACGAGATATTTTAGAATGCAGCCCTTGTGTAAGCCAGAACAGATTCACTCTCACATTGTCAACAGGGAGCCAGAACAAAAATTCACTAGCACATTGTCCTTCTTGTCAATTTCTTTGGGTCAGAATTTTTTATTTTAAAAAAATTAAATGTATCGGTTGACTGTAAGGCTCTGCTTTTCATGATCTTGCCCACCCTGACTCTGCACCCTTCTGCTGCTACTCCTAGGCCTCCAATTCATGGAACCAGTGAGTCCCTTGTTTATATTTCCAGCACCGAACCAGGAGGAACAAACTTGTCTAGTACAGCAGCTTGACTCAATATCTCCATGCTGGGTACCCAGTTGGGTTGTCTCAAAGCGCAGCACTCCCTCCTTTTAGCTGAGCTAGCTGAGCCACTATTGGAGCACATCTGTTGCCCGTGTGCACGTCACCTGCACTTACATATAGTTTCAAACAGGAGGTAGTACCACAGGAGTAGTCTTTGATGTACTTTTACATGCCTTTGTGACGCGAAGTCCTTGTTAGTAGGAGTGCAAAGCAGACCCAGGCTTTCTTTTTGTACTACCTCTATATGACTACTGCCTGGCTGTTCCCGTTTTTGATATTTTGGTACTAATTCACAAAGCCATCTAGGAGTATGTAAATGGTATAACAAAGTGACGTAGCAGGGGGGGGGTCAGTCCCCCCCTGCCGGCATGAGTTTTGGGGGTGGTGGCCATCCTCCTCCCCCCGCTCATACCTGTGGCCGTCACGGGGCATCAAAGGCAGGAATCGCTAGCACACCCCTCCTGCTCTTACATTCGGCTGCCGTGGGCGACAAACGTAGCGGCCGCCACGGGCGGCATAAGGCCTAGCTACGCCACTGGTACTACAGGAGTAATACTTTGCATACTCCAAAAAGCCACACTGATCACACCAAATAAGTTTCTCATTCATAAAGTCGTGGTGCTGTTTGTCTCTAACAGCGAGCTAACAGCACAATTTTAAGAAAGCATAGTCATGCTATTTTTAACAAACAGTTTTGTTTTTTTACACTTTTTTAAAGCACATTTTGCGGTAGCATTACTTCATTATTTTGTTATTTTTACAAGTTAACATTGTCTCGGCAAAGGTTTCATATGATTAATATCAGTATAACACACACATACAGCAATAAACAACAGAAAGGTGACCAGTCAACATCTGTGAAGGACCTTCCATTGCACAGCAGCACTCATCGGTGAGTTCTTAGTAACTTTTGATCCGTTTGAACTAGTAACACATTTTTTATTTTGTTAAAATCTGCAGTATATGCAGCAGGTAATGGATTATGTGGCAAATCCATATCTATGCAGAAAATGCCAAGGTCACAAAATCGCATAATTCCCGTGGCCCCAGCCTAGATTGTTTGAAAGCCACAGAATCTCATTTTTTGGTGTTAATTGAAATGAAACGCTGCAATGTCATTGGTACCTTCAAAAGGGGTTCATACTTTCATTGTATTGTATTGTCATTGCATTTATATAGCGCTTACTACCCCATACGAGGCGTCGAAGTGCTTTTTTGGCGAGTAGCATGCTACACCGGAACCCCAAAAGGATTAGTGGTGAATTAGTATAGGCTAAAAGGAAATTAATTTGAGCAGTGGACATGTTACTCTGTTATTTGGATTGAAAAGGATAGTGGAGGGATAGAAAAGGGAAGGGTGTGCATTTATATAACACTTACTACCCCTGATGGTGTGTTGAAGCACTTTTCGGCGGGTAGTTTGCTACTCCGGAACCCAAGCAGGATTAGTCTGGAAATTAGTATAGTGGAATATGAAATTAATTTGAGTGGTGGACATGCAAGTTTGTTATTTGTATTGGAAAAAGATAATGGAGGGATAGAAGAGGGAAGAGTTTGCATTTACATAGTGCTTGCTACCCCTGATGAGGTGTTGATGCGCTTTTCGGCAGGTAGCAATCTACTCCAGAACCCAAAAAGGATTAGTGGTGAATTAGTATAGAGAAATATGAAATTAATTTGAGCGGTGCACTTGTTAGTCTGCTATTTGGATTGAAAAAGGATAGTGGAGGGACAGAAGCGGGAAGGGTTTGCATTTATATTTATATAGTGCTTGCTACTCCTGAGGAGGGGTCGAAGGGCTTTTCGGCAGGTAGCACACTACTCGGAAACCAAACAGGATTAGTGTGGAATTAGTATAGGGAAATATGAAATTAATGTGAGTGGTGGACATGTTAATCTGTTGTTTCGATTGGAAAGGATAGTGGAGGGATAGAAGAGAGAAGGATTTTGGGTTCTTTTTTTTTTTTTTTTAGCTCATAGCAGTAGGAGGAGGTTTGGGTGGAGGGGGGAAGAGTCAGAGGGAAGGGTTTAGAAAGGCTTGTTTGGGAGATCTGAATAGTAAAAGTGGTATGAGATGATGCAAGTAGGGGTAGAGAAGGGAAGAGTCTAGAAAGAGGCATTTTGGGGATCGTAGTAGTAGAATGGGGTTTGTGATGGGTGAGAGAGTGGCGGTAGAGGAAATATTGAGAGAGGTATAGGATGAGAAGTAGTGTAGTGCATTGGAGAGAGTCGTAGAATGAGAGTCTAGAAAGGGTTATTTTGGGGATCAGGAATAGGATGAGATATAGGGTAGTGCATTTGGAGATGCTGAATTAGAAGCAAAGTAATAAATATAAAGATACATAACTACATGGAAGGTATATATGTATAAGGAAGGTAATATATGTAGATTTAAGTTGTATTGAATAAACTTAGACATTCAAGTATTGCTGTATTTAAATTTAATTTTAATTTTATTTAATTTTTTTTGTAATTTAATAGTGAATCAATTGAAGATAAATAGTTATGCTAAAAGATTTATTTATTTATGCAGTCACCTATATACATGTTAAACATGGAATGATATAACCATAAGTAATATTTACATTTGTTAAGCAGAAGTAACGAATATCTATATATTTAAAAATATAACTGTTATACACGTTTATACAAAGCAATACACACAAGTAGGTAGACATCTATAGTCCAAATAAATGCTTATATACAGAGGGATAAGCTGTATATTTATGCTCAAGTATGGTGGTTATGTGGGGAAGAGCCATTAAGAACCTTATTGGAAACTTCATAATGTTATTATCTTTAAAAAATGGTGGATTTTACATGTGTATGCTAATAAGCCAAAATCTTTGTAAGAGCTGTGCATTTCCACTGTCATTCAGTCCCATTTGTACCACAGGTAAAATTGCAATATGACACAAAAATGCTAGATAGTGCTTCTTTAAGACATAGACTAGGATCTCAAACCCCACCACTGACTTGTTCATAAGGCGTAAGATAGCGAGAACTGAGAACACGTGGAAGGAGGGATGACACTTTAGGAACAAGTGGTCAGAGACTTGGCATGCCTGACCAGAGGATGGTGGTAGATGCCAGAATACGTGTTCTAGTATAGAGGCGGCCCTGCTTCCTCATTTCCATTCCATAAGAGGTTCCATTGAGATTCAGATCCAAATCTAAGGAAGAGATTTGAAAACGAGTGGCTATTTTCGACTGCTTTATGTGTTCTTGTGATGCCTTGATTGATCCACACACTGGGGCATATTTATGACTTTTGTGACGCAGGGCTGCACAGCGCAGCTTGTCACCTTGCTGCACAGCCCTGTGTCACAAGAAAAGGGCACGAATGCTCTGTATTTATCCAATACGGTGCTTTCCTGTCCTTTTCTGCTGCGCTGGTGCCATTTTGGCAGCCTAGTGCCCACGCAGGCAGCCTTGCACCATGGTTCAATGGGGCCTGTTTTCAAGGTAGGATTGGAAATGCGTCAAAATCCATGGGAGTTGTGTGGGAACACCCACCGCAATGCCCCTGGAACGCCTACCCAGGGCAGAGTACGGCAACGCAACAATATGCGCTGCGTTGCGCCACTCCAGATTTATGAGGCCACTAGCTTTGCATGGCTTCATGAATCTGACTTAGAGGTTTGCATCACGCAGGTGCCACACTGCCTGGTGCAAACTTGACGCAAGCCCCCCATAAATATGCTGCTGGGTTTCTTGTAGTCTTCATCATAACCAAATATCAACTGACATTCGAGAGCAGGTGCCACATGCCAAGTGCTCTAAACTTGATTGACATTTTCTTTTCTCTGTTTTCCAGCCTGCAAGGAGCCGAAAATCTCAGACCTGGTCCGGCAGAAAGTGCTCCCCCTGCAGGTCCAATCAAGGTGAGAATCTAATATATTAAGAACTAGAAGGTAGAGAGAACTTTGGAAAGTGAGGGGGTAAAGGTGTGGCCCAGCGAGGACTTTGTGCAGTTGGACCGCTAACATGACTATGAATTGTAGAAGGCGGCAGGGATTACAGCACTCTACAGCATTGCGGCAGGTACAGGAAGTGCTTCTTTAATGCAACCTTATCACTATTGTTATTACGGTTTCTACTGATTATTACTAACAAGGAAATTGGCAGACATGCGCCCTTTGACACCTGCGGATGACATGACAGGAAGTGACATCACATGACATCTGGACCAGTGAAAAATTATTCTTCAGAGCACTGTAGGACGTAGGTTGAATTTGTTTAGAGGGGCAGGAAGCTGTCTGCAGATCAACACCCTCCTTTAAATCCCCATCTTGTTGCCCAAATACAACTGAGTGGACAGATTCTCCCTAAGACTGGGTATTTTCCTATCCTGTCCCAATGTCCCTAGGTCTAAGGCTACCTCTAAGTTCTATTCTGTACTTGAGTGAGGTGGCCTCACTGATGTAATGTGGCATGGTTCATCCTTGGTGATGACGTGCCTTTGTGTTCCTTGGTTTCATTGGAGGCAGCGAGGTCTCTGGTCCTCCACTTCTCTCTCTGTGCTAAGGCCTCCCTATCTAGTGACATGCTATTGTTCCTCTTAGCAACTTTCATCTACAAAGTAACATGGTTGCTATAGCGATTACTGCTGCACGAGAGCGCCCTGGCTGGACAATGTACTTTAATGTGAGTGATAATAAAGGAGGGCACATAGAGGCCCATGTGACATTTCTGTTAAACTCACACAATTTGCGTAATACAGGCTGGTTTGAGCGGAAATGTGTCACAGGAGATCTGAAGTCCCCCAACCTGTCCCCTTACAGGTATCTCAGGTGACTATTGAATGTAATGTGTGCCCTCGCATTTAATTTTCACTTGTGATACACAGAAGTGAACTTCGCAACATCTACAGGCAAAATCATGTAAGGTTCCTGAAACTTGGCATAATTAAAAAAAAAAAAAACAGTATGTGATTTTGCACAACTTTAATAGGCCCATGTGACTCAGCGAGTAAATGCACTTGTCTCTTGTCCCGGTTAACTGAGGATGGATGGGTGAGGAAAAGTCATCTGAGAGACGATTTTCAAAATATTTTAATAATTTTGTGTATATTAGAAACTATTAAGACATTCAAAAATCATCAAGCAGTACACATCGCTAATATCTTTTCACTAGCCAGTAACACAGGCATTCATCTTAGAAGAGTCATAATTAGTGGACAAATAGAACTGGGTCTGTAGTACTTACTCTTACTTGGAACCACTTGTTGCAATATTGTTTTATGGCTCACTACCCTCTGCTGATAGACATGTAGTGTACGTACATTGGAGATGTCCTTACCTGGCCTCTATTTACAATGTGGGTTTCCCACTTTTCTGTTTACTTATTGATTACTATCTATCTATCTATCTATCTATCTAAATAATTCACTGAAAAAACCATAGGTTAAAGTAACGTTGTAGTTAGGTGAATATGTCAGTGACGATATCAACGTTTTAAACTAAAAAAACAAAGAAATTCACCAATATACTAAGCAGTGCTAACTATAACTTGTGCCACCGCCATGCGCTGCTAATGATCAGACATATGATATCACTCATGACATGTTGTATGACATCTTTTAAGACATTACTGATGATATATCAAATTACATCACTGATGACATCACCAATGACATCATCCACTGGGTTACCGCTCCGGACCACTTATGATGAGACCCATGTGTTTAACTGAGCTCTATCTTGTGTGTTAGTAAAATTCCCGATGGAAGAACTTGAGTATGAGTGACAAGGTTAGTTGACTCTACCAACTGGAAATGATAGTAGGACTGTTTCAGCACTACTGTCACAAATTGTTCAATTGTATCGTTAGTGCCAATTACAATTCAGATAAAAAACAAATGCACCTTGACAAAGCGCTTAAGTGGTGAAAGCGTGAGGTGAACATTCGGCATTGCCTTCTCTGACATCAACAAATGCAGAAGAGGGATTTTAAAACTCATTGTGCAGTACTACCGTGGGCTTTTAAAAATGTACCCTTCAATCTTAATCGTTAAACATAACCATATTAATAAAAATAAATAAATCAGCTTCCATTAATTTATCTAGACTCTGCACAGCTTGATTCACTCCTCAACTCTTTGCTGCGATATAGAGATCTGGGTCTGTGTTACACTTGGTGCCCCTGAGGCGAATAAGCATGTGCACCTATTTTCTGCTCACTTGAGTAAATTTGGAACTATAGAAGGGGGCGCAGACACTTGTGCAGTCTCTTATTTAATTTAGATTGCACTGGTGAAAAATGTGTAACAGTGCAAGCTTTATGGTGGTTCCCTTATTTCCATGGAGGCATCCAGGCAGTGAGGTAGTAGTTTTACACTTACGCCGTGATACAGAGGTGGGCGCAGGCGAGGAAGCAATCAGGAGGTGCACGGATTCTGTGCCACAACTGAGTGGCACACAGTCATGGTAAACACTGATGGCGCCCCTAAAAAGGGGGGCACAGGGATCCCATGTGTTCTCCTGGCATCCCTGCTTGAAGGGGCAGTCACACACTGCACCTGCCTGTGGGCAGATCCCTGCACCCTCTTAAAAGACAGGAGACCATGTCCACTTCCTTTTTTTAAAATAATTTGCGCCTCAGCTGGGGATACAGCATTTTTCTCTGTTATCAGCCTCAACATCACAGTCTCTGCCAGGTGCACCAACTAAGGGTGCACCACGGCGCAATGCTGGACAGTTTGCCTGATATGTAACCCGGCACCTGGTTCTCAACTTTGCACTAAATATATCTGCAATGGCCAAACATTTCCCTATAAGTGTGGCATAAAAATACAACCTTCGAATTGAGCTAGTGAGCTACAATCCAAGATGGTGCTTAAGTGGCGAGCTCCGCCAGCCACTGTGGCAATACTAGAGGTTCATCCGGCCGCAGCTAGTCTTGCTGCACTAACCGTCCAACCTGGCGCTCCTCCTTTGCTGGCGGTCCCACTGAGCTGCTCTAGCCGCATATTGGTGAGCCGCACTTCCTCAACTGTTTCTTGTTGGCCGGTGGTGCCTTGTGTATCGTGGCCACCGCGCCGCCTGCTGTTGACGGGAATCGCCTTTTACCGGAATCCTTGGCAGCTCCAATGGCCCTGTGGCCTGCTCCGGAGAGGCCAACTTTGATGGACCCCCATCTCATGGCCAGACGAGGCCTTGCTGCTGCTGGGTGTGCAAGCTTGCGCACACGGGGGACCCGACCATGCAGCCATCGCCCAGGTGCATCCCTGGTCTGTTGGGAGGCAGATCGCGGGGGTTGGGAAGGGCTTCCACTCCCCCCTGTTGTATTGCTTGCAGCCCCATCCCTGATTCCTGATGTGTCGTATGCTAAGGCTATCCGGTACTCAGTGTTGTACAAGGGCCACACGGCCGGTGGAGTACAGTGGAAGGACTCACTTATCACCTATCCTGAGGCTGCCACTGAATTAATTGAAACCTGCCTGCGGCGCGATGACCGCTCTGGCTCAATGGCTACCAGCCTCGCTCGGCAGGAAGAGATAAACGATGGCTCTACTGTACCCTCAGCAACAATGATTAAAGCTTTATACTGTTTGCATTGTACTAACCTTCTATTGTGCACAGGTAATTTTGTTTCAATGTAAAAGATTGATCGGATTCTATCGGTTAGTCACACCACAGTTATCCTCTGAGACATTTCTGATCTGTTATATTATTGTGATGTTGTTAACTAGGCATGTGTTTATACGGCAGAACCACCATTGATGCTTTGGCCCTTAGCTGGGCCTTAGCCCAGACTGGCTGTTCTCATCGACGCCCCCACACTTTGAGTACACACATGATCCCTTTTGGCATGATCATTAGAGGTTTTTGGGTTACAGTAGTTTTTTCCTTCTGCACTGGCTGAAGACTGGGGTTGGCATGGGAGGTGAGGAGGGTTTGAGTGAAAGACCAAGAGTTTATTTGGTTTCTGTTTTTGCCATTTTCGTTTACTGTTGACCAATGCAGTGGGTACTTGCACTCGGAATGGTTTACAATAAATGGCAGGTACACATCTCAACAAGTCTCGCGCAGTGTGACATTCATATATGGTTCAGTTATTTGCTGGAATGTTCGTGGCCTAAATAACCCACATACAGCCAGACAAGTTCTGGACTGTTTGGACAGGTGCAAAATAGATATAACCCTACTGCAAGAAACTCGCATATCACCAGAAAAAGTATTTCCACATTTGACTCAGCATACTTTTCCTCCTACTCCACATACACCCGGGGGTTTTATGTTGGTTAAAAATGCACCAGTTTTGTCTTGCTTGAAGTCATTGTGGCAAGGACTGTTAACGTCCAACCACTCTTGCTTGTCAATATTTATGCACCAAACATTTATGACCCCTATATTTTCGTTGACACACTACTAAAATGCAGCAAATACAAGAATTGGCCCATTCTCTGGGGTGGTGACTTCAGCCTCGACATTTCTGGACAGGCAGATAGATCTACGCACGCCTGCCGGCCACCGTCTAGAGCAGTTAAGGCCCTCCGTCACATAAAGCAGCTGTATGACCTGATAGATGTGTGGAAGGTGCTGCATCTGACAGACAACGTATTACATACTACTCCACTGTGCCCCTTACCTCCTCGCGTATTGACGTGTGGCTGGGAACACGTTCTTTAATGGCGGTGATCTGGGAGTCCACTATCTACCCCAGGACTCTGTCCGACCACTCCCTTGTTAGTAGTACAGTCACCAACACCCCTGCGTCTTTCAACAGTTGGCGCCTCAGAGGATCAGAGCTCCACGAGGAAATGTTTCACTCTGAAGCCTAGTCCGCTATATTAAAATAATTTGACCCTAATGAAGGCACAGTTGCTGAGGTAGCCACTTTTTGGTAGGCCTTTAAGTATATTTGTGGCCGCAGGTGTCCTTTAAAAGTGGTGAGGCATAATCATTGGTTTGAATTCCAATGAGCTTCTTCTTGAAGGGTTCTTTCACACTTTCTTGCACTAAGGGCCTAATTTACAAAGATTTGGCGTAGGGCAGCGCCGCAAGTCTTTTTGCTGCACTGCCCTACGTCAAATCAAAAGGGCAGGAATGCACCGAGATATGGTGCATTCCTAACCTTTCAGCAAGCATCAGTGCACAATTTGGTGTCTAGCGCCAACATAGGCACTCTTATTCTGTGTTGTTGGCAGGATTGTTTTTGTGCAGGAAGGGACACTTTCCTGCACAAAAACAATCCTTGGAGGCGTTGTCCTCGCTCTATGTGTGCTGCAGAATGCAGCACACATGGAAAGAGAAAAAAGTAGGAGAAATGAAAACATTTCTCCTCAACACGCCTGCTCTGAGGAGGCGTAAGGTTTTGGCGCTGGTCTAGATTTACATGACTTTGTATATCTGGGGCAGCGTCAAAATTCATGGGTGTTGCATGGGAACACCCACCACAGCGCCCATGGAACGCCTCATTAACACAGAGTAAGGCATGCAGCGCTTTGGCTGCCTGGTCTTACTCCATATCTATGAGGCCATGCAAAACCACACAGGGTGGTTTGCGTCGCCTCATGGATATGATTGAGAGGCCCGCGCCACCGGAGCGTCTAGAAAAGTTACTCTCCGGCAGTGCAGGCCTCTTGTAAATATCCCCCTAAATTTACTGTCTTACTGTCTCACTGTGACTCACTCAGTCTCGCTAATTAACGCAGTCTCATTCATTCTACTCTGACCCCCCCCTGTCTCACTCAGTCCCACTCATTCTGAATTACTCCGTCTTAATGTGCCTCACACACAGTAACACTCAGTTATACTCACTGTCATTCTCCCTCATTCACTCACATTCATTCTCACACATACTCGTCCTCACTGTCACTCATTCTCACTCACTATGACTTACTCCTTTACTGACTCTTTCTCACTTTAACACACACACACATAGTCACACAGACATGCTCACAGTGCTGGAATGGTGCAGGCACCTTCATGCACCTGTGTCAGCATTCAAACAATGTCGCTAGCTGCCTCAGTTTGTTGCTTTTTTATTTTTATTGTGCCAAGAGTGAATAATTGTTCACTCTTGATACAATAAAAATGGACCAGAAAACAAGGAGGGTGTAGTGTAGCTGTGAAGACCATAAAGGAGAGGCGCCACTGGTCCACCAATCAATCCCCTCAGTCATCCATCCTTTCATTATCATCCATCCATCCTTTTGCTTATCCATCCACGCTTTCACTCCATCTATCCATCCTTTTACTCCATCCATCCATCATCCTCCCTTTGGCTCATCCATCTATCCAGCCTTTCACTCAGCCATCCAGTCTTACACCCATCCACCCACCCTTCATCCCATCCATCCATCCGCTCATACATCCCTCCATTTACTCTTTTTTTTAGATTACATTTTTATTGAATAAACAAAAAAATACAAATGCATCGTGACCAGTTGTGACAGTACAGAGAACAAATGTACTTGTTTACAAAGGCGGGGTGACCATCAAGGAAACCAAAACGAGAGAGCTCGCAAAGCTTTTACTGTACACATCTATGATCCGCATAATTCCATAATAATGTGTGGAGCTAAGCACCATTACTGTGAAGCGCAAATGATGATGAATCCAGCTAGGCTTCCTCTTTCCCCATAACTAACATTGTGAGCTGCCACGTCATAAATGTGCTTTGTCCCTTATACATTGTCTCCAACTGCTTCCCTGCGTTCATGTACTGCATCCGTATTATTACTCTCAACACCCTCTGACTCTGCACCAGTATCCCTCGTAAGGAGATATGTTTGATAGGGTCCCCAGCAACTCCTCGGGCGACTCGTAGGAGGGAGTAATTCATTATAGGAATCTGTTTGCGTATTGCAGTAAAGCATATCTGCATGCCATTCTTTTATTGTCGGCAGCAGGCCCCTGCCCCATCTAATTGCCACTCGACGCTTCCCAGTAGGAGACCAATGGCTATCTAGGGGCAAGTCACTTTGTCTACAGTTAGGTTCCATCCTAACAGGGCCATCTTAGGATCCGGATCCAGGTCTGCACTTATGATAGTTCCCAGCTCATGAAACACCATACCCAGAATGCCTGAATCCCGGGACACTGCCAAGCCAGATTCCAAAAGCCTGCTTCGTCTCTCCCACATCTCTGGCATCTCGAGTTAGCTGCTATCCCATATTTATATTGCCTCTCAGGCGTGCAATAGGCTCTATGTAGATATTTATAACGAATGAGCCCGTGTCTCCCATTTAAAGAGACAGTCTTAGTGCTTTCACAGCAATATTGGCACTCTTTTTCACTCAAAGGGTTACCCAGTTCATGCTGCCATTCCAATCTGACTTTCAGTACTTGCGATCGCCTTGTGTCCTGCATACTGGAATAAAATCTAGTGATGAGCTTGGATGGCACACTCGTTTTAATAAGGGTGGTGAGGGCCCCCATTTCCTGCGGTTCTATCATGTCGTCCCCCAGTACGGCCTGCCAAGTATGTTGTGCCCTAAAAAAATGAAATAGCGCCATACCCGCCGGCTGCACTTTTGGTCCCTGAAGGGATTCCCAACAGCACACCAATCCATTTTTGAAGAAGTCCCCCATCTTACCGATGCCCACCGTGCGCAGCGCCAGACGTGCCCCCCGTCCTGTCCTAAGGGGAACCACAAGCACCAGCTCAGAGGAATCTCTGGTGAGTACATTATCGCGCCTGCTTGCATCTGTAGTAACATCTGCCACGCCTGTGAAGTAGTAGATATCGGGTCAAATATTTGCTGTCGCATGGACGTTGGGTGAAAAAGCGCCTGGGGTAATGTGAGAGGTTCCACCGCATTTCGTTCTAAGTATAAATGAGGAGTATCTTGTGGGCCAGGCACCCAATAGTGTGCGAAGGTACTGTGGGCTGCTCTGTAGTACTTCTCTAAGTCAGGGGCACCCAACCCTCCCAACTCGTATGGCAGCGTGAACGAATCCCATCGTATACAGGGCTGCTTTCCTGCCCATGCCAACCTAATGAGTTGTGTACGCAGTTGTTTAAAAAGGATACGTGGCAATGGGATTGGTATGTTTTGGAACAGGAATAGAAACCTGGGCAGTACCACCATTTTCATTAAAGCTACCCTTCCCATTAATGATAGCGGAAGTCTAATCCACCGATCCACGTCATCCTTTAATTTTTGCGCCGCCACCCCATAATTGTCCCGTAGTACCACATAGGGTCAGCATGGATCATAATACCCAAATATCTTACTGAGTCAGTGGTCCATCGTAATGGAAATTCTAGAGCTGGTGCTGTAGTAACGGAAGTAAGCGGAAATATAATTGATTTATCCCAATTGATTCGCAATCCCTAGTGCCCACCAAATTGAACCACCTCACGCAAAATGGGGGAGAGATTTTCGTCCGGATTGCGAATATACAGTAAGGTGTCGTCTGCATAGGTGGAGATATTCAGGGTGTACCCTGGAGACCCTAGTCCCCTATAAGAATGATATTCGCGGATAGTACACGCAAGCGGTTCCGCCACAATCGCATATAACAGGGGAGATAATTGGGCACCCCTGCCTAGTGCCACGTGTGATTTTAAATGTTTTAGAGACAGCATCCCCAATTCTGACCTTGGCCGTGGGTAATGTGTATAGGATGGATACCAAACGCAAAAAGACATCCGCAACCCCAATTTTACGCAGGACAGCAAACATAAACCCCCATTCTATGGAATCAAAGCCCTTTTTGGCATAAAGGAACACCGCGGCGGCCTTAACCTCTGGAATCAATCTTTGTACAACTCCAAATAATGTTCTCAAATTTTGCGTGACATTGCGCCCAGGAACAAAGCCCGCTTGCTCAGGGCGAATAATCCCTGGCAGTATAGGCGCCAACCTGTTCGCTAATCTTTTGGCGTAGATCTCAGTATATATGTTCAGAAGGGATAATGGTCTGTACGAGGAACAATGAGTTGGTTGTTTACCCGCCTTCAATAATGTCACTATCATTACCTCTCGCATGGTTGGGGGCATCACTCCTGTCTCCGCCATTTCCTCATATAAAACTTTGAGATGGGGAATCAACAAATCCTGAAACTCTTTATAAAATGCGACTGTCAGACCATCTGCTCCTGGGGCTTTACTAGCTGCCATGCTACAAAACACTTCCCATATTTCGTCTGTTTCTAATGGGGCCATCAAGTGCTCCCTATGTTCCGTTACTAGCCACGGCATTTTAATATACGATAAGTAATCATCCAACGCATTTTGGTCCGTGGGTATTTGTGATAATAAGTGCGAAATGATCGGCAATTGCCTCCGGAGTGTGTAACGTGAGCCCCTCACCATTTTTCAGATCCGTCAGTGTGTCTAAGTCTCTCGGAGGGCGTAGGATCTTTGCTAGTGTAGCACCTGGTCTCTCCTGCTCACCATAGCGGCGAGCAGTGGCATACTTGCCCATGTGCTTAATTTCATCATTTGCTGCGTCCTGGAATTCTGCTAGTTTCCCCCTGAGTTCTGCCTCGGTGTGGGTCCCCACAACTGCCGAGAGTGCCCTTTCTATGTTCCCGAGCTCTTTTTCTAGTCTCTAACCTGCCTCGTATAGATCGGAGTACTCCTGCATGTGAAGATATCACCACCCCTCTGATGTATACTTTAAAGGCTTCCCATACCGTGGTAAATGCAGGGACGGAGCCTGTATTATTCGTGAAAAACTCGTTGATTGCCTTCGCTAGCTCTGCTCTAAAAACCATATCCAGCAGTGAGTTTGGAGGGAATCACCAAATGAATGCAGGGACCTTTGGAGATCTATATTCCAGTGATAATAGGACCGGGAAGTGATCAGAATACGTTCTATGGAGGTGTGTGCAAACTCCCACCCTTGCGCTCAAACTCCCAGACAATAGCCCGTAATCAATGCGAGTGTGCGTTTATGTACGGAGGAGTAATGCATGCAGCCTCTGACTAACGGACAACGATACCTCCAGATGTCTAATAGGCTCCCTCTGCTCATAATGTCCACAATGGCCAACACCGCCGCAGCTGGGCGCCTGGGCTGACCCCTAGATCTATCCATGTGCGGGTCAAGTATGCAATTGAAATCTCCTCCCCACAACTGTGGGATTCCAGCACACTGTGATAGTGTCGCCTCTAGTGTAGTGTAGAAGTGGGGATCATCATGATTCGGGCCGTATATTCCCACCAACACAAATTTAAGGTCTCCCTTGCTGCAAAGGGCAACTGCAAATTGACCATTTGGGTTTCTGATCAGTCCCGTCATAGCAACCCCTGTTCGTTTATCTGCCCATAACAGTACCCCTCTAGCATGAGAGGTATAGTCAGCTGCGTAACAGACGCCCTGCATTTTGCAGAATGTTGCTTCACTACGCTCCACGTTCAGGTGTGTTTCCTGTAAAATCGCGACGTCAATAGAGTGTCTCCTTAACTGCGTTACTACTTTCCTAACTTTTCTACTGTCATTCAATCCCCTGATATTCCAGGTCACCAGCCGCACAAATCGCGGCGCACTGCTTTCAATCGTCATTTGTTGTGCACATCAAAATTAAAACTCGAATCATTGTACATGTCACGAACCTGGTACAGAGCTGCTGTATTAAAATTTGACATTTGAATCAAATGATGCATTCTATAGAACAGCACCCACACACGCCATGGTATCCCCCAACTTCCATAGCAATTGAAAGCCCCTCCCCCCTCCCCTAATCCAGTGGCAGCTGGTGTCATTTGAAACTGGTGGGGTGTATGCAGAACGAATCAACGTATGCGAGCGAGCGCAGCGAGCGAGCCCGATGGCAATAAGGGGGATTCGGGCGTTTCTCCCCCCGTGAAGAATTTTTTAAAAAAATTGGCATCTTTTTGGTGCGATTTTCAGCACTATTTCTGTGATAAATGGACTAAAAATTCAGTTCTTCTAGGCATTCATAAAAGAAAACTCATACATTATTTCAGAGAATTTCTAGGTTGCCAAGCAAGTCTGACTTCTGAAGAGGGCTAGGGTACTAAGCAAGACTGCTTTGGCTCTACCCTTTCCAATAGAAAACACTAGTTAGTGATGTGAACAAGTTCAATGGACAAACCTGGGGTCAAGGGAGAGTCCCTCTCCTGAGAAAGAAATTTAAAAAAGATTGGCAAATGGTGCATTTTAAAGCAAATGAATGCAGCGATAAAGCAAGGCTTATTAAGCAGTGGGAACGTATAGTCTTGAAATATTAAACACATTAAAAACTGCCCTGTATCTTCTTGCATTAATTTGTTCAACAGTTACTGTAATATGTAAATTGTTCTGCATGACAACTTTAGCCCTTTAAAATGTATGCTTGCTCAGTGTCTTGCACTGCATGCAGCATTAACTTTGGAAAAATATGCTCTAACCACACTTCGGGAAGCACCCACAGCTGCTGGCTGTAACTAGTCATATAGAAATATGTGCAGACAGGTCTTTAAGTGAGATGAAAAAAGTGGGTGCCTCCTATAAAGGAACATGCCAAATACATTTCTGTGATTCCCATAGTGTGCCATCAGACCGGTATTTTGGTTTCTCTCTGAGATGTAATTTTATCCAGATAAATGGCACAGCAACTGACATACGCCTAAAGCCTGTCAGTATGATTGACTTTGTCACTGGGTGTTAGCTGTTTAAGATAAATGAGTAACAACAATGATTTCTTATAAATAATTAACATTGAAAATGTTTAAATTCTGAACTTCTGAAATAGTGAGTCTGTGAATTAAATAGCATTGAGGCCTGTGAAAGGAGTTTTGGCCTTCAATTATGTGTGCTTTATGTTAGATATGTATCCTCTTTTTCTCTGCATATCTTGTCCATCTGCACATCTTCAACCCCCTCTCTTTCCTCTTCAGCATCCTCTTTTCACTCTTCCCCGAATGCCCTCCCTCACATCTCAGTCACTTGACCGCCCCCAACATGCACTACACTCCCTCAAATATAAGCACCTTAATTTCTCTTACTTTTGCCTTGCAAATATTTTGACATCAGTGTACTCCCTTCACACACATTTCCACAGAATTTCAGTTGCAAATGGAATACACAAACATTGTTCTGTGTGCTCTGCAGAGAGACCAACCCACTGACAGGCACTTTGTTTGGCTTTAGCCTTAGCGCCTGCATGCTCAATCAAAGCCCCTCATAAACACCTGGTATGGCTCAAGCCTCAAAGTATGCACAGAAAAAATACAGATAAACAACACCAACCTAGGCAGATATCTTCGCAGCCCAGCCGGGGGACCAGCACATATAAACATAGCTGCCAAGGTTTCAGATGGCTTATGCGTGGCAATTTTCATAATTTCAGTGTAATTATGAGTGACATTCCTCAACTATGAGTGACACTTTCTCACAAGCAAAATCAAGCCAAGGGAAACATATAAATATTAGAAGTGATACCCATTTGAGCAATGAGAAACTCTAAGATCTTAAAACTGCTGCAAAGTACCAGAAATGGAAGGGCACTGTGAGACACGACTGTGCCAAACAGGATGTGCGAGGCCACACTACCTGCAAATGAGCCTCATGTTCCTGACTCCCGCTGTGTCCACTGAAATGTTGCTGCACACATAGGCAGGAGTGGGCAGTGTGCCTCCTTCACTACGGCCTTTGCAGGTGACACACACACACAAGGCATGGAGCGAGACTGCTGCATGCAAAGCAAAGCTGGCACTGCATGCGTAAAACACCCTGTAGCAGTTGGCCACTCGAACCGGCAAAGCACATGCACGCAGACTTCACACTATCACAGTCAAGCTCATTACTGACAGCTTATGAGGCACAAGGGCGTGTACCCCCACATTCAGACATTAAAAATCACCATTAGTCCTAACTGTTGACATTTAGAAAATCAAAGACTAATGAATCTCAGTGATTGCATGCCTTGCACGCGGAACACCAGAAATATGTCCTGCATGGATTGCCCACTTGCCTCCCAGGCCGGAGATCTGGCCTGGAAACCCCTCAGTCTTCACGATCTACTCCACCAATCGCAATGTTCCTTTCAGTTTTATACAGGGACTAAACTGCACTACATTTTCACTTTGGAACCACCCTGTACACACTGTGAAGAGTTTGACCTTTTGAATTATTCATTATGCACTGTATATTGTGAAGGACGAAAAAGAAATGTAATAACCATTTCTTCTTCATGGTCCAGGTCAACACAAAAATATGGTGTTGTTGTCACTGTTACGTGGCGTGAGCGATGGTTTAATTGTTTTTTGGACAAAGATTTAGTGATTATTTATTGTTTTTTCCATGTTTTTGTATTAACGTTTTGTGTATTCACCACACCAATATTACATACCCTATAGTTGTCTTGAATATTTTTGTGCCATAAAATGTTTTCTTCCAGATGATTGAAGCCTATATGGATAATTATTTCACCGGCCTCCTACACCAAAAGGATAGATGGGTGACGTAACACAAACTTATATGGGGCAAGTGCGTACCAAGGCAAGAAACCGGTACAAGGTGACTTCCAACAAGCAGATAAATTGAGCGAGCACTTCTGATACAAACATGATAACACGCTATTTCCACATCATAAGAGTTTGAGGGGACGTGCAAAGGACGAAACATTTGGGTTTTTTAACAATTGAATAGGTGTTTAAAAATAACAACAGCTGAACACTGGCAAAAGTGTGTGGTCAGTGCTGCCATGTTACCTCATGCCATGTATCACACCCTGCGCTAATCCAGGTTGGAGGAACCAGCACTCTGCATTCTGGGAGTTGTAGTATCGCTCTTCCCCCATGAGCTCCCAAGTTTCAGATTGCTGAGCGATATTAGGTAAAAAAAAAAAACAGAACTGGTAGCGCGTGACATAACCACACGGGCAGAGGGTGTATTTGTAAATGAATACCTAACTCTAATGGTAATTTTAGTGGGCGATATTTGCGTTAGGCTTCAGTGATTACCCAAAGTTCGTGAAAGTTCTCAGTAGGATAATTCACATGCTGCAGCCGCCTGTGTGTAAACCGCACCTCACACTTATATCACACAGCCTTTCCAGCCTCCTTAGCTTAGATATTTTGCGCACCATAGAATTAGCTAATGGTAACGCCTGTATTTCACAGCGCGTCGACACCTGCATTTCGCAGCGCTATGAACTCAGCAATCTTTGTGTAATAATTAAAACGTAATCTCTCAACCACGTCACACACACCGGAGTTGTCACTGGGTGTTGCAAAATCAAAATCATACTGTTCACATTTAAATGTTCGGTTTAATGTTAGCCCTGAACACAAAGCCACAGTTTACAATCGTTCTGTAGAAAGCATTAAAAACACTATATTGATAAACACTTCCATTTGTTCCTCTGAACCTTCAAAACCCCTTTCACCACAAAGTCCCGGTGCGATCACATAGCCGCCTGATATAAATCAAATCAACTTACATGTTTGCAGTATCCAGCATCTATGTTTGACTGAAAGAAGTTGCGTACGTTCAGCCGCGCGACGATGGCCAACACAAGGTGATAATTCAAGGCTGCAAATCATCAGTTCTAAAGAGACTTATCATTTATTAGCCTTGATAAACCACGAGGTTGTGCTCACATTAGCAAAGTTACATGAGCTCACAGGCACGCACCGCCAAGCACCAGCAGCTCCCCATTCAGACGAGGTCACCAGGAGACAGACTGTGGGGCCACGTGTGAGACAAAAATAAATGGCCAAGCAGAGGCTTATCTGGCAAAGATAAATAGAAAGTGACGTCCTGTCAACTTTTTCATTAATTCTGCACTGACGAGAGCTGTGATTTCCACATTCCAGCTACTAATGTAAATCATAGCGCCTCTGAACTCTCAGTGACCCCGGCACTGATGGAATACTGCAGTAGTCAAACACTCATTCACTGAGTGCCAGCCCGTGAAATTACACACGAAAACATGACAGAACCCACACACTTCACTTCATACTTGCGGGGCTCCAAAACGCTCACCAGTTGTGCTAAATGATTATATATGTTCTGGTGTATTTTATTTATAAAATGAAATGCATGCCGGAGCTTCTTGGCACAGTAGGATAACACAAGCACTGACAATACCATCAATAAAATAGCTAAGCACGTAAAAATAAGTTTGAATGCATGGTATCCAGAGTTGGCTAAACACAGAATTCTGCATAGATTGTGCAAAGTTTTCAGATATCCATGTGTCTCGCACAGGCTTAAGAACTGGGGCCTATTATTGTGGCATACTACCGCGTTTCATCTAGTGCTTCGCACTCAATTACCTGGTTTAGTTGTACTCAATTTACCGACCTCGGAAAGATGGACGTCAAAGGTAAGCTGTTGTAATGTACATGTCCACCGGGATTTCTAGATTATAACCGATGTCAGTGGTGAAGGTTGTCTGCTCTAAAAATTAACTTCCTTGCTTGCCCAATGCTCACATGACAAATTAAGCATGAACTAAGAGGCAATCCTTTCACGCATGCAAACCGCATTAAAACAGAATGAATGACCATGGCTCACTCAGCAACAACAATCTGTGATGTAAGCAGCGCACCAAATCACAAAAAGCGATGTGGCAAAATTGAAATAAAGTTAATGGTGGAGTGGAGACACAGCCCAGAGCATGTTGCCAAACTAACAATTCCACATAGTGCTGCAGCCAGTCGCGGCACGCAATAATCGCGTGAGGGGGGGGAATCACGGGGGGGGGCCGGGGGGATTTAAATTAAAAAAACTTACCTGACAGGGTCCGCGCTGCCTCTGCTCCGGGGTCCTGTTGGCGCCTACAGGTCCTGGAACAGCCGCATCACTGCTGGCAACCCCTCTCAGCCAATCCTGGCTTAGCAGGGCTGCTCACCGCTCGCCCGCCTGCCCATTAGGAGACCGAGGTTTGAGCCTTTGCTCAACCCTCGCTCTCCTAATGGGCATGCGCCAGCCTGTGCAGACACTAGTGCGCATGACTGGGCACGGCGGAAAAATTCGCCGACCTTCCCCAGTCATGCGCACTTGTGCATTGTGCTGCTGCCTGCCTGCCTGCATGCCCCTGGTGACGGTCTGACAATCATGTTAGTCAACATGACGTCGGACCGCCCACACCCTTCAGACTCTGAAGGGGGTGGGCGGTCCGACGTCATGCTGACTGACATGATTGTCAGTTCTCCCTCGCGTCTCTGAACTTAAGTAAACTGAGAGTTTACTTAAGTTCAGAGACGCTGAGGGAGCTGTGGGCGTGGGCGGCTTGTGGGGCAACGCCCCAGCGCCCTAATGGACGCACCGCCCCTGCCCTAATCCCCGATTTACTAAACAACCCCAAACAAGATATACATAATAGTGTGATACACTTGGGGGCAGATGTTGCCATCTCTCCGAAATTTTGATGCCACTCTCTCAACACATAATATATGCTATGATGCACCAATGTCCCTTCGTAGGATCAAGTTCGACTGATTACATCTTCCCCCCTCTTTTTAATAGAAACCCTCACAACAAACAGGTTAATGGCCTTATAAGGTAAGCCAGCAGATATTGTTTTTTATCCCCCTGCAGCAGCCTTCCAGCAACCCCCGCTATGACATTCATGCTGCCAATATAAAGGGAGATTACTACTTATCCATATTGCAACAGTGTTCAACAGTCCCAATGGTGTTGCGAAGACGCCTTCCGTGCAGATCCCCCTGTCTCGATAGCACTTATTATATCCCCAGCTGGGCTCTCTCTACAGTGCATCTCACCCCCTCGTCACTCCTCAGAGTCCGGGACAGCATCAGTGTTCAGGGAGGAACCCCCAGGGGACCCCCGCCCTTTCAGGAAACGTAGAACTGCCTTGGGTGTCCGTGAAGAAATGTACCTTTCCGTCTGCTTTAACTCTCAGCTTGGCTGGGTATTGCATGCTATATTCTAGGTACAATTCTCTGAGCCGCTTTTTTGCAGGTGTAAACAGATGTCTCGCCTCTTGGACTTGCATTGTGAAGTCTGGGAATAGGGATATATCTGAACCTTGGTGTCGTAGTGTACCCAACTCTCTTGCTCTCCGAAGGGCAGCATCGCGGTCTCTATAATTTAGCACTCTTGCTATTATGGGCCGCGGTGGAGCGCCCGGAACCGGCCTCGGCACCAGGAAACGATGTGTGCGTTCCACCACAAATATCTGAGAAAGTTTCCCTGCCCAGAAGAGTGATGAGCAGCGTCTCCACATGTTGCTCCATATTCCCTATGTTTGAAGACTCCGCAACCCCTAAAATGCGGATGTTAATCCGCCTTGATCTCGCTTCAAGGTCTTCCGCCTTTGATTAGAGTGCTTGCAAGATTTTATCCCTGGATTTGTCTGCCTCTGAGTCCGCCTTCACAATATCCTCTACGTCTGATATCCTCTGTTCCGCTGCGTTAAGGCAATCTCCATGCTTGTCTAGGCGCTCGGACATTCTGTCCATTCGGAACGACAACGCATCTATTTTGCTGTGTATTTTGGACAGGCTCTGCTGCATTGTGCGCAGTATCTGTTTCAGGTCCGCATCCGCTTGCGCCTCTTGATCATCTGCCGTGACTTCAGGGTCGGTAGGGGTGTGCTCCCGTGATCTGAGAGTTTTACGTAAATCGAATTGCAGCTTGGACTGGACTTTTTCTGCTTTGCCCATCATGTAGCCTTGTACTGACTGCCCCACTAAATATTTTATGTGAAAGTAGCAGCTGGGGTAGGAACACAGTGCCCCGGGTCTATAGGTGTTCAGTGCGCCTCAGGACCCGCTCAACAGCTTGTGTCCCAGCTCCAGAATCACCACAACCAGCACAGCCACACCACTCTGCCTGCTCGTGCCCCAATATGCAATGAGGTAATGTATCACAGGGCACCGGGTCGTCTCAGGACCCCAGAGTCACCAGAATGCCTGTCCAGTGCGCTGCAGCCGCTATACTGTTCTCCAATATAGCAGTATATCATTCAATCCCTCCGGCGGGAGCACCGGCCCACAGGGCCCTCCGCGGCCCTGTCTGCAAGCTCCACTTGAATTTTATTCCCAACAGGCTTCTCGGATTACTAAACGTTCCACAAGTCCAGGACTGTGCCCCGTGCCAGTCACAATCAGAACACGCTACAGTGGGTGTCCCCTGGCCGTTTATTACACTATTTGCCAGCTGCTGTCGGGGCCTCAATCCACCCTCATGCAATCCTGGTTCCCAGCGCTCCGTACCTGGTAGTTCTCGCTGTATAGGCGGGTCCGGTGCACATCACCCCTGCATGCAGTCATAAAGGAGGACACAGCACCTTCTGTCACACCGGGATCTGACTCCGCGTCACCAGGCTCAAGGCCTTCCGGCTGCAGTGGTAGGCTCGGCCCCTAGTCCTGTCGCGCGGCCCTCCTTCAGCGTGACTGTAGACACTTCTCTCGGGCTACCGATCGCTCCTCTCGAGTTCCGCAGGCACCCAGGCAGCCGCGCTACCTCCTCATGCCAGCGCCGGGAGCCCGCGGGGAGCACACGTCACCACAGCGGCCATGAGCGATCGGCGTAATCAGGACCGCCAGTCTACCAAAACGCCTCAAACGTTGAATCCTCTGGGCATCTGAGGCGTTAATGCAGCGTTAGCCTACTCCGGGGGAGAAGATGATATGCAGGGCATCAGGATAATGACAGATTTATAGTGGCGAACGGCGGAGCTCCTTTAGCTCGCAGCCATCTTGGAGCCAGGCCCTCCATTTACTCTTTCACTCAGCCATCCTTTCACCAGCAATCAATCTACCCTGCCTTTCACTCATCCACCCATTGTTTAACTCATTTATCTTTATATACATCCTTTCACTCATCCATCCTTTCGCTCATCCATCCATATTTTCACTCCATCCATTCATCCACTCATCCATCCTTTTACACTTCCACTCATCCATCCATCCTATCACTCATTCTTCCATCTATCCATCCTTTCATCATCCGTCGGTCCATCCTTTCACTCCTCCATCCATTCACCCTTTCACCTATCCATCCATCCATCCATCCACCCTCCCTTTCACTCATACACCCTCTCTCCCTTTCACTCTTCCATTCTTATATCCATCCTTTCACTCATCCATCCACCCATCCATCCATCCATCCATCCACCCATCCATCCTTCCTTTCACTTACCCTCCCAAGTTCATTATGAGCCTCTGTCTGCCAAGCTGCAGACAGAAGAGGCCCATCAAGACCCCACTAAAGCAGGGAGGTGTGTGGGGTGACGATGCCCCTGATGGAGAGGCTTAACTGCACATTTACCACTTAGTCCACTAGTGCAAATGTTGTCCACAGCTGGTTTCTTCCTTCTCTTGGGCCTCTATGGTCAGTCGAGATAAGGAGCACTCTGCTCAGCTCCATAACATATTTTTTTCAAAGTGAAACCAAATGCAGTACTAAACACGTGTTACTGACAGGAGAGCAGCCTTCTGCACCCCTCCTACAGCCTGACCCTCTGTGATAATCAACAGACTTGTTGCCATCCACTACCCCTTTGCCCAATCCCCAGCCATTGAGTGCATGGAGTTTTGTAACTCCTCCCAGGGGCACTGTTCACGCGCCCCCTAAGCAACCGGATCCATGCCATTCTAAGTCAGCACTCTCTCTCATGTGATGTCACTGCTGTAGCTTGTGCCTGCAAGTCGAATAAAACCACACCCGGCTGGCGCTCACAGGACATCTGCAAAGTTCACTAGAGTTTACACAGGGGAGTCAGCACACTGTCTCAGAGCAGTAATTTCTTTTCAGCTGCTCTGTGTTTATTTTGCCTGTTCTTGCCTCTTCCCCGATGGTGGCAGGGCAATGCCCCTTTTGCCCATGAACACCAGTCGCACCTGAAGTATATATCAGGGGGGTATGTATATCTAACAGTTTTCGGATCCTCTGGTCCTTGTGTGGCACACTCAACCGTCTTAAGCCAAAGATTAACTCACTGCAACGCTCCTATGCCTGCAGCCCTCACGTCCCCACTCACCACACTGCAGGAGAAGATACAGGAGTTCTGTGCAAGAATATCGGAGCTCGACTCTTTGGGCAGGGAGATAGACCGGGCAGAACACTGGCATGGGTGCTGAAATCAGACCACCGCCACGATTATGTCACTAGCATGACGTGTGAGGACGGGGTTGTCACTTCTGTTACAGGAGAAATCCTAGAAACATTTTGGTGTTCCAATGCCAAACTCTATACCTGCAGGGCCCAAGCTGACGACTTGTTTATATCATAGTACCTGGAGCAAATCGCACTGGGGATTGAGGGCACTACGAGGGAACTTCTGAATTCCCTGATCACATTAGAGGCTGTTAAGAATCCCATAGGCACCCTGCGCAGCGGCAAAGCCCTGGGCAGCGACGCCCTGCCCATAGAGTTTTACTAAGGTTTTCTTGGTCTTCCAGCCCCACGATTGCAGGAGGTCTACCAGGATATGGTTTCTAACAAGCACCTCCCTCTGTCACTATATCAGGCTGTCATAACGCCGCTACCCACACGTGGCAGAGACCCCACTAAATGTGTCTCCTACCGGCCACTGTCCCTTTTCAACTGTGATAAAATATTGGCTAAACAGTGCATCCTCTACATCAGAGGTCTTCAAACTTTTTTAGGTTGAGCCCCCCCAGCTGATTTTTTTTTAAATGTCGGGCCCCCCCCACCACCTGACAAAAATCCCTGGAATCTGGTACACTACATAATCGACCATCATTCGCATATTCCAGGCCATATCTGGCAAATAATGTTAAACACAGTAAGAGTGTTTAGTAAACTGCAGGTTTGTGAGTGGGTTTCGTTAAATGAGAGAGGCTTATTACATAGTTCAAATCAAAATTTTCCCAGATAAAATGTGCGCAAATTGTTTTTACTAGGGTTTTACTTATGCAGTTGAGTCATAATGGGACAGTGTTCTCCGGAGCAGCCCAGTCACCTCCTAAGTAATTACCCTCAAGTCAGGCAAATACCTACCAACCTCTTCATAAACATTTTGAATGGAAGTGACTTGAGCAACTCAGTCCCAGACTTGTTGCAACTTCTCAAATTATGGAGCGTTACCAATACAATTGAAGGCTTTGTCTTGATAAAACGTGTGTTACTATCAAAGGAGGTGGCCATAGCAAGCAAGGAAGGAAAGCCTAGCACATTTATTTTAAAATGAAGGATCTCACAGGGTGGTGACATTTTTTCCTGTGATGTCATGTGACACCAATGCACATTGCTTATGCTAATTAGTCCCCCCATTTGTTTTTTTAGGACTTGTGCTCTGAGTGGGGGTTTAGGACACATGTCAGGCTTATGTTTAAAAAAAATAGAACTAATAAAAACTGAATGATGTTGCCTATTTTACTTCAGAGCAATGTTGTCTGACAGACTTTTTGGTGATCAAATGGATCTGGCCCAGCTGCACAGTGAACTGGCAGCATTACAGTGTATGTAAATGCAGCAGCGGCCGGCGCAGGTAAGCGCGGTGGCGGGGTGGGGAAGTCAACAGACAACAGAATAGATCAAACTAAATAAATAAATAAATAAAACCTATTCCGTCCCCCTGCCCTGCTCCACCACCCCACCACGCTTACCCTCACCAGCCGCGACTGATGTGTGAGCCTCCAGGGAGTGGGTCTAGGCAGAGAGTAGAAAAGATGGTTAGAGGCTAAAAGGGTTTATGGTGGATACCAAAGGCAGTGCTTAATAAATTTGAAAAAAAGCGCAGGGGCCAAAGCTTTTATTACGTCTCTTCAGCAGCTGTATACCAGGACTGCCGGGTCTTGAATGAACCAACACATGCCTCCTTCTTCCTCCACCCTGTTTTTCCTTCCTCTGTCTCATTCTTGCAGGTGGTTTTTCATCTCTGCTTTATCCCTTTGTCTCTGTTTTTTCCACAGCTTTATTGTCCTTTTTCTTTCCCCCTATTCTGCTTTGCTCTCTCTTGCTCAAAGTTAAATGCTGGAAAAAAAATTCTTGGTCCAGGGACACATACTCAAAGGATGTCAACCTTGTCACTGATGAGAACAGCATTCTTCATAGCTCTCACTTTCTTTTATTTGCCTCTGAGGCTCCCAGCACCATTTCCACTTGAATTCCATTCACTTAGTAAAAATAAAATGGTAGTTGCTTAATTGATTATACTCTCTTGTGAGAGAACCTCAGCTTCAAAACCGCGTGACCAACTGCCCTTCATTTGTCCCCTAAGCCATTTGTTTTCAGCCTATTATACAGAAAGGTCTGTCTTAAAATTGTTCTCTATGAGAACGATGTATTAATCAAGCATGAAAAATGGCTACATTAAATGTACACTTTTGTAATTTTGAAAGAAAACCGTGAGTGTATGGCATGCCCATACTTATGTGATCAGCCCTGCCAAGTACCACGCATCAGGCGTTAGACTAAAGCTTTTCAGTGCGGTGATCCGCATCACTGCACTGAAATGCAAAGTCACGCATTATAGCGCCTCCTCATCTTTCAAGCTGGGATGCTGTTACAATAAAGCACCATACTAGCTGCAGTGGCAGAGCGCACTGCACGCTGCTTCCGGCAGGATTGGGGGCTCTCTGGCTCAGCTATAGCTCATCTCAGCTGCACAAGTTACAAGGACACCAGACAGCGCTGCGATATCACTGACAGCAGAAGAGCCTGGACGAGTGAGAGCCCATTTGGTACTGAGTGTCTGTGTGAGTTAGTTGACTGACATTTGAGTTTAGGTGGGTCTGGCTCCTGCTTCCTATGGCAGGAGCTGGTGGGCCGCCTCACAGTTTAAAGTTGACTGCTGGCAATCATGGATTTATATATGGTAGTCAATGCAGCTTGCACGCATGCTACTTTGGACCCGACTCCACGTTGGCTGGGGCACACAATTATTGCTTTCCTTTGGGAGAGCTTGTATCCGGCAGCTGCTACCCGGACCCGACCCCACCGGTGCAATCAGGGCTGTCTAAGATTGCTGCGGGAGACAGTCAACGACAGTACTAGGCACAGTCGCTGCTTGCGGCCAGTGGGGAGTTGCTGCCCGTCGCCGTCCGTGTTCTGAGTCAGGTCAGTGAGATTTGTATTTCTATCACCTCGTGGCCAATGGGAGAGAGAGGTTGATGTGCGCCGAGTTGAGGTGCTGAGCTCCCACGTGCAGCTGTTCCGCTGCCTCGGGTGTCTCTTCTCGGTGAAGCCTTAGGAGAGCGGGTGACGGTCTGTGCTCTCGTCTGTTTATTTCTTGGTAAAGGAGCCCCCCCTCATCGGAACTCCTTGCTTCTTCAGAGCCGCAGGTCTCCCCTCCTTTACCAGTGAACTGGCCGACTGACGGGGAGGGGAAGCTCTCTGCAACAATCATGGCTCTGCTCACCTTCAGGCCACTCAGAGCCTGGAGCAGTTGCTGTGCTAAGAGAGGGGCTGATGCCGGCCAGCTCACTCTTACAGTAACTTCAACACTTCCATCAGACAATGCTGGCCCCTAGTATATCACTGTGAGCCTTATAGAAAATAGTGAACCAGACACCACAAGGCATAGAGATAGATGGCTTTTTCAAAATGTGAAGTAAGTAGTGAGACAGTGTACAGTGCAGTAAGACACTCGCGGCCGAGTGTGTGTCTCAATTAAATTCATTGGCAGTGCACGATCAGGCCGCTGCCTGCAGTCAGTGGGTGCTGGTCGTACAGTGTGTGTCACATTACAACAGTTACTCTAAAACGACACGGTTTCTCGATGCTCAAATGGGTGTAATTTATGAATATTTAAATGTTTCTCTCATCTTCATTGCTTGATTTTACTCACGAGAAAATGTCACTCATAGTCCTTGAAATGTGACTCAAAATTACACTAAAATTATGGAAATGTCACATATAGCACTCTGAAACCTTGGCAGCTATGTGTAATTTAAAGGGAAACTTTGCCTCCTTTATGTGAAAAGCTAACAATCCTGGGAGGATTAAATCCGAGAGCTGAAATGCTTCAGCTGCAGTGGGAGGCAGGGAGTCTCCTCTGAAACCGAAAGCGAACGAACAGACAGTCTGTTCCTTCGCTTTTGGTTTCATAGCAGAGGAGACTCCCTGCCTCCCACTGCCTGCAGCTGAAAGCATTTCAGCTCTCGGAGACTCGGAATTAGCTTTCTTTCGAAATCATGTCGTGCCCCATTAATTGGGAAACAATGAAATGAGAGATCTTAGGGTGGAGTGCGCGCCCCCCTGAGATGGCGTTGCGCGCCCCACAGATTGAAGAACTCTGCTCTACATCCATTAATGCAGTTCGTGGTACTTCCTGAACAGTCAGGATTCATACCATAAAGATTCACAGCTTTTAATTTACTAACTCTAATGGCGGAGTTACACCTTCTCGATCCCAACCTGCCTGCAGCAGCAGTAATGCTTGAAGCAGAGAAGGAATCTGACGCCCTGGAATGGCCATTTATCTTTGAGGTGCTTCTATATGGCAAACCGTGCGTCAGGTTCCAGGCGAATAGCCACTACTCACAGACCATTCCCATTGCTAGAGGTAGGTGTCAGGGATGCCCCTTATCTCCTCTAATTGTTGCCCTGGTGATTGAGTGCATTTAGCGCATGTACAGCGCCTGGCTGCCTGACCCGGCCATGAAGAGTGTGTGTCAGGCTGACCTTTGCTCAGACTGACAGACACTTATGCTTTGGAATAGGTTGACGGGCCAGTGCCCCTCTGCCCTTAATGAGGGGCTGCCACCGCCTGCTACCTATTCACAGTGATAATGCATCAGCTCGGGGGTAGAATGAGCTATGTATAAGTCAATTATTTTACTGAGCAGAAACCGCAGCTGCACAAAGTTCCACTAAGGAGCAGCAAAACCAGTTTCACAATTGAAAGTTGCTGTTGCTGCTGCTCAGCATAATTTTGCAACTCTGTGTTGTCAGTAACTAGAGCGTCAGTGGTTTAATGCCAATAAAGTTTAATTGGATCTGATGGTGAAGTTACCAAAAGTAAATACAGGGTCCCTGAATTTTTCATATGAGCCCTCAACTAGCACTGCTGAATGCAAGGGTTGCCGAATATTACGGCTGCCTAATCTTAATTCCACCTCATGTCTCTTTTTTCCATCACCCCCCCCACCCACCTGTCTTTTTATCTTACTCTCGAACTTTCATTTTCATTCCCACCTTGTTCCTTTGTCACAGATTTTGTTCCCTTTTCTGCCTTTCTTTCTTGTGCTCTGGGTCAAAGTCAAACAAAAAATAAGCTGCGGTCTCCGGGACGCCTGTGACCACCAGCACAAATTAAGCACTGACCCTATGTTAACATTTACTAGTCCTGGGCATTCATTCAACAACCAAATGCACCCTTCCATTAAACCAATTGGACTAAAGTTCTAGATTAGGTTGGTTTGTAGAAGGAAAACCTTGACTGTAATATTGTGTCACTGATGAAAGCGAGCCATTAGGTGACTTTACCCGTTTATTTACTAACCAAAAGCTCATTGTTTTTCTTTGTGTACTTCTCTTCATAAAATAGGGAGACCCCCCTCCACGTGCTCTACTCCGAAACCTTCAGCAAGCTCAAGCAAGACATCTTTCCCACCAAGAGGCCGGGGCTGCCCCCTGGTGAGCTGCCGGCAGGGTACCACCACTTGCACACCCAGCTGCAGTACGACTGCCTGTCCCCCTTCTACCAGCGCCTCGGCAGCAGCCGCCGCACCTGTCTCAAGACCGGAAAATGGAGCGGCCGCGCTCCCTCCTGCGTCCCAAGTAAGTGATGCTGCCGCGCTCCCTTCTGAAACCCAAGAAAGTGATGTTGTTCCCCAGGACTGGTACGGAGTGGTAATGTGGTACTGGCCAATGAGGAGATGGAAGATTGAGAGCTGATATGAGTGGCAAAATGAAACTGGCCAATAGGGAGATGGAAGATTAAGACCTAGGGAGATTTAAGATTAAGAGATGAAGTGAGTAGGAATATGGAACTGGTCAATGGGGATAAAAAGTGCACCAGGACAAGTGGTGTTCTGTATAAATTCTTTGTTAGTTCAAATTCAATATCTAGTTTAGTACTCGTTGAACAATGAAGTTGGAAACTCGTATCTTCTATTTGTCACTCCCAATTTTTATTCAAAGACATGAATGACCATAGTGAAGCAAATTTTGTGAGGCCCAGCCAACACGTGTTTCACCCCCAGTGGCCCGTAAGCCGGGGCTTTTTCAAGGCTGTATTGGGCAACCACTACATAGTAACAACCAAGGCAAAAAAAATGAAAAATAAAGCAAAGCATAGCAAAGAGATCCCATACCTGGGATTTCAATTGTGTAACATTGCATCAAAACACGTGGCCCAAAAATATGTGCAATTACAATGAGAGGCAGTCATCCAAAAATAAGAAAATCGAGCTATTTATATAAAGCATAATATGTTAGTCGTAACCATAAACATCACAGAGCAGAGTAATAGATTAGCACATTCATGGGTATTTACCATTCACAGCAGCAGAAATTATGGTTCACAAATTCAAAAAAGATGCCCTTAAGACACCCTCACCCATCGCTTCTTTCCTTCCCCCTATTTCCTCAGAGGATCTCTTAACTATATTTAACAAGGTAAAGTCGGGTTCCCCGGACGACCCTCTCAGACCCGACCTTTTCCTAAAGTTTCAAGATTGTCTGCTTCTTGGGTGTCTGAAACTGACAAATCTGTCCTTGTCGTCAGCCTTGGTACCGGAATCGTGGAAACATGCAAAAGTTATTCCACTGTTAAAAAAAACAGCTCTAGACGCTTCTAGGCCTGAAAACTTTCACCCTATTGCTCTGCTTCCTTTTCTTGCTAAAACTATGGAATCACATGTCAATACTACTCTAACTCTTTCTGGAATCCAACTCGATTCTGGACCCCTCCCAAAACGGCTTTAGACCACGGCATAACACGGAATCCGCTCTGTTGGCGGTCACAGAGCTTCTACGTGTCTCATTTGATGAGGGCAGATCTACTGCGCTGATCCTGCTCGATCTGAGTGCAGCATTCGATACGGTCTCTCATAAGATCTTGTTGCACCGGTTGCGGGAGATTGGTATATGCGGCAAAGCTCTCTCCTGGTTCACGTCCTTTCTGTATGACAGAACTTTCCAAGTCATCTCCCCACCCTACCACTCCCAGACCCAATTGCTATGTTGGGGTTCCCCAGAGTCCCACTCTGTTTAATAGTTACATCTTTCCATTGGCCCTGGCTGAGAAATCTCGCAACATCAGCCTGGTATCTTATGCCGACGACACACAGCTGGTGTTCTCTTTCTCTAACGACCCTTTGCAGAATCCTGCCAAATTTCAAGAAGACTTGGTCATCATCTCTGAGTAGATGGCGGCCAATTGCCTTCAGTTAAACTTGAATAAATCTGAAATTCTTCTCCTGGGGAGAGATATCCAGCTTTGGGGCAGCCACTGGTGGTCTTCTGCGCTAGTACTGCCCACGCAGCCTAAAACAGCTGCTAAGAACCTGGGAGTCTGGGTAGACAGTACTCTGTCCTTTGAAGTCAAGGCAAAATCAGTAGCAGGCATCTGCTTTGGACTCTTACAAGGCTCAAAACCCATTCTGTGACTCTTTGAGTCCCACACGCATCAGATGATCATTCAATCTACCATACTGTCCAGGCTGACTTATTTGACTTGACTTGACTATTGCAATGCATTGTTCCTTGGGTCGAATAAGATGGTGATCAAAAGGCTCCAGTGAGCCCAAAATGCTGCAGCTCTGCTTCTTTTTGCTCTTCCAAAGCATTGTTCTGTCTCTGGTTTTATTCGCCGTCTGCACTGGCTCCCAGTGGAGCATAGAATTCACTTTAAGGCCTTATGTATTTCCCACAAAATCCTCACGGGCTCCGGCCCCACCATCCTGCCCAATCTGTTCCGCCCCTATGTTCCCTCTCACACCTTGCGCTCAGCGGACCTCCACCTAGCCTTTGTGCCCCGGTTGAGAACAGCAAGAGCAGGGGTCGCTCTTTCCATGCGAAAGCCCCCACCCTTTGGAACTCTCTGCCTCTATCTATCAGGTGCACCCATGACCACTGGGCCTTCAGCAGGGCTGTGAAGACCTGGCTATTCCGTTTCTAGCGATGGCCGTTGCTGGGGCAGCCATGCGCTCTACAAATATTTTAACATAACATAACAGTCCCACTCAAGATGACAGGTCAGGTGGCCCTCTAAATGGAAACATAAGTAACCCCAGACACCGACAACCTGGACAACCTTTCTCTACTCAAAGTGCATATTTGTGCAGTATCACTCAAGCATAGATAGGCATGGTGAATGAGAGAATGGGCTGGGCTGGAGCATAATTGGCCTCCTGAATATTAGGTATTAACCTAATACCCATCAAGTTAATATTATGATTTTAGAGTTGAAAGTGGACTGCCTTTTCCTCACAGAAACCGAAAATTGGGTCAATGCATATACATTTTGATGTTCAGACATCCATAAAACACGAACATGCTATTGGCCACCAAAAAGATGCAGCTAGTTCTGAAATGAGCAACAAACGAGCTACCTGAGCGTTGTGCTACTTTAACTTGCTTCAATTGCGTGGGCTTATTTTTTTGCCGGATGTTGGAGACCAGATTTACACCTTCAAATTTATGCAGTTAATGGTTGTGCATGACCGTAGTGCTTCCTAATGGTTGACAGAAAAGAAGACCAAAGTCCTGGTGCTGTTCCATCCAGGAATCGACAAACTGCCCCAAAGAAAATACTTTTCTAGCTTGGCCTGGCCATTTCCTGTTGAAATTGAAGTCCCAGAAGGACTTCTGGGCGGCAAATAGATAAATGTACATAACTGTAGATTAGCCTTTCACAGTTAGAATAAACTATTGTACATAACTATTAAAGAAGCTTTGTAGTGTATCTGTTAAAGAGGCTTTGTATCACTAGAAGCATATTCCCACTAGCTCTAATGTGAGGACAAATTACCCCATCCTGAAAAACTTACTTTTGACCACAGCAACTTCCAAAACTTGGTACCGCCATCCAAAATTCGCTTCCTAGCACACGTCATTAAAAAAATAGGATTCTACTCAACGCGTAACGTTTGTCTGCAAAATTAACCTGCTCAATGTTTTTGCTATGGTGATAGAGTAGGGTCTCCATGCAAAAGTAGGTCTGGGTTCCACAGCTAAAGCAGAACTGAAATGGCAGCTCCAAACTTCAAATACCTGGTGACATAATGACACCTGCCTTCTAATCTTTCTTGACCTGTAAGCGGCCTGCATCCCCATTGACCACCGCACCCTGCTAAACATCCTCTTAAATAGGGTTGGATTACAATGAAATCAAACTCACAATATGTCAAAATAACCACAGACCAGAAAATCTCCACCTTGAATATGGTCTACCACAGGGTCATTCCTCTCCCCCTACATTTTCAGTGTGTACATGGAACCACTCAGAGCCGTGAGATATGATAAAGACATCAGCATTCACCAATAAGCAGATGTTACTCAGCTTTGCATAAAAGTTTAATCCTTATTACATTCCTCCACCCTCAAATACTTTCTAAAACAATGAACCTGTTTGATGATACCCTTCTTCTCCAAACTGAATCCACCGCAGACTAAATTCATATTGCCACTGAGAAGAAGATACTATTGGCTGTGAATTACAGTAACTTGAAAATATAGGGCCTGGTTTTGGGATTGGCAGATGGGATTCTCCGTCACCAGTGCTAAATTTATAAAAAAAACAAAGGGGATGATGGACGGAGTGTTGAACATTGCAAACACTCACCCCCAGTCAACTGATCTGGGTTTAATCCATCATCATTCTTTAGCTCACTCCGCCACCCCAGTTCAGACATGGCCATATGCAAATCAGTCTGACCCTGTGCCTCATGGGAACAGTCCAGCCCGAACTGCCAAGCCATGTCTTCCCTGGACCGGAAACAAGCATCCTGGGACCGGTTTCTAGCTTACAGCTGTCATCAGCCAGGCTATCTTGAATCCAGTGGCAAAGTGAGCAAGGGACCCACGTCTGGGCATACCCTGCCAACTTAGGGCGAACATAGCAAAACCAAAGGGGATGATGGACGGAGTGTTGAACATTGCAAACACTCACCCCCAGTCAACTGATCTGGGTTTAATCCATCATCATTCTTTAGCTCACTCCGCCAACCCAGTTCAGACATGGCCATATGCAAATCAGTCTGACCCTCTGCCTCATGGGAACAGTCCAGCCCGAACTGCCAAGCCATGTCTTCCCTGGACCGGAAACAAACATCCTGGGACCGGTTTCTGGCTTACAGCCGTCATCAGCATGTCTATCTTGAATCCAGTGGCAAAGTGAGCAAGGGACCCACGTCTGGGCATAAGCTGCCAACTTAGGGCGAACATAACAAAACCAAAGGGGATGATGGATGGAGTGTTGAACATTGCAAACACTCTCCCCCAGTCAACTGATCTGAGTTTAATCCATCATCATTCTTTAGCTCACTCCGCCACCCCAGTTCAGAATGATGATGGATTAAACCCAGATCAGTTGACTGGGGGTGAGTGCTTGCAATGTTCAACACTCCATCCATCATCTCCTTTGGTTTTGCTATGTTCGCCCTAAGTTGGCAGGGTATGCCCAGACGTGGGTCCCTTGCTCACTTTGCCACTGGATTTTAGATAGCCTGGCTGATGACGGCTGTAAGCCAGAAACTAGTCCCAGGATGTTTGTTTCCGGTCCAGGGAAGACATGGCTTGGCAGTTCGGGCTGGACTGTTCCCATGAGGCACAGGGTCAGACTGATTTGCATATAGCCATGTCTGAACTGGGGTGGCGGAGTGAGCTAAAGAATGATGATGGATTAAACCCAGATCAGTTGACTGGGGGTGAGTGCTTGCAATGTTCAACACTCCGTCCATCATCTCCTTTGGTTTTGCTATGTTCGCCCTAAGTTGGCAGGGTATGCCCAGACGTGGGTCCCTTGCTCACTTTGCCACTGGATTCAAGATAGCCTGGCTGATGACGGCTGTAAGCCAGAAACCGGTCCCAGGATGTTTGTTTCCGGTCCAGGGAAGACATGGCTTGGCAGTTCGGGCTGGACTGTTCCCATGAGGCACAGGGTCAGACTGATTTGCATATGGCCATGTCCGAACTGGGGTGGCGGAGTGAGCTAAAGAATGATGATGGATTAAACCCAGATCAGTTGACTGGGGGTGAGTGCTTGCAATGTTCAACACTCCGTCCATCATCTCCTTTGGTTTTGCTAAATTTATAAAAAACATAAGTGCCAGGGCCACTGCAGCTTATACTACACAGTGCTCCTGCCATACTGCCAATGATAGCAACACCACAACTACTAGCCATCACACTCCTGCAAGTGTGACACTTTGGATTATTTCAGACCCCCACGGCCCCCACAGCTATAAGAATGTCTTGGGCGGCAGGTAATAGTAATTTGTAATGCAGATTGAATTAATAATTAACTGTTGCTGGTTTCATCTCTAAATTAGCCAGACAGCGCCACCTTGTGCCAGACTGTCACAAGCACCGGTGTTTACAATTAAATGCTTCTGCAGAGCACCGGAAACCACCGGCTCGAATTCAGAACTGTCCGTTACAAGCACGATAGACAACCCATCCACCACATTATAAGTGTATTATATTCTATGGTACCTGTAATACAGCTGCCGCGAGAGCCATCACATTTGTGACGGGGTAGCCCATCCACCAAACTGTATATAAGGCCCATAGTTTGTAACACATAAGAATGACCACAAAATGAAACGGAGAACAAAAAAGAAAAGAGAAAAAGAAGAAATATTTGCCAAGTAAAGTATGAGCTCCCCAGCCTGGCACCAAAATACCCTTCTTTTTAGGCGACTGTGAGGGTGATCAGGAAATAGGCCTTCACTCCCAGCGCAAGAGAAGCAATGGCTGAAGTGGGCTGCCCCACTGCCCCATGCTCTATGCTTTGGTATGCAGAAGCAAAACACTAATGACAGTGGAAAGAGCTGATCTAAAACACCTTTATGTATGCATAGTTGTATGCATTTTTTATGTATGTTTTTTTTGCATGAGTCTCGCAAGAAAGCTAAAGTTGTCTCCAGCCCAGACCTAAAAAATATTAGAAGTTTGTTCAGAAAAATCCCAAAGATTGCTGTTCCAAGATCAAAAATAATGAACACTGAAAAAAATCGTGGTTAGATAAAGCAGCTTTTAACACAGAGATTAAAATATTTTTGCTTCAAACACTAGCTGTTACCTAGAGATACTGGAAGACTCTTGTGCAATGGACTGTTTGATAATTCTGTTCATTATAATCGCTTTCTTATGAATTTCTTGACAGTTTGTGGAAAAATTAACAACTTCACCTTGGCAAATTTGACGGAGACTCGCTGGCCCTGGCAGGCGGCCATATATAGAAAGACCAATGGCGTGAAAGATCCAAGTCAGCGCAAGGGATCCTGGTTCCTGATCTGCAGCGGTGCCCTCCTGAACGAGCGCACCGTGGTGGTGGCGGCCCACTGCGTGACGGAACTGGGCAAGACCACCGTCATCAAGACGGCCGAGATGAAAGTGGTGCTTGGGAAGTTCTACCGAGATGATGCCAGGGAAGAGAAGAGCCTTCAGAACCTCCGGGTGAGTGTTTCCCGGATCTCCTAAAAAGACTAAGGCCAGGATTTTGGATAGGGCAGACTTGGATGCAGAGATAGCTCCACATATAAATCCACCTATTACAAGCTCATCCAGCTGAAATGAGGAATAGTTATGCAGATCCAGTTTTACCAGGTACAATTCCTCACCGTATACCCTTTTCCATGGAGATGAACCTTCTCATTTATCATCTGCTCTGAGCATAGGTGAGAAGAAGGATGTGGCCTGGACAGGGGCAGCATTACATGCTTGTGTGCCTTACAGGGAGTCAGGTGAGAGCCTGGGACTGGGGCTGAACTGCACTTGGAGCCCATTCCCCAAGCTATATTGCTGGTGGGTTTTGTGGCTCATATAGGGCCAGATGCTCCGTCACCCCGGGTCCTATTATAAATGACCCACTGAGATGCTCCCTCACCCCGGGTCCTATTATAAATCACCCACTGAGATGCTCCTTCACCCCGGGTCCTATTATAAATGACCCATTGAGATGCTCCTTCACCCAAGTCCCATTATAAATGTCCCTGTGAGATGCTCCTTCACCCCGGGTCCTATTATAAATGACCCATTGAGATGCTCCTTCACCCCGGGTCCTATTATAAATGACCCATTGAGATGCTCCTTCACCCCGGGTCCTAATATAAATGACCGATTGAGATGTCCTTCACCCAGGTGCTTTTATATATCACCCATTGAGATGCTCCTTCACACCGAGTCCTATTAGAAACGACCCACCGAGATGCTCCTTCACCCCGGATACTAATATAAATGACCCATTGAGATGCTCCTTAACCCAGGGTCCTATTATAAATGACCCATTGAGATGCTCCTTAACCCCGGGTCCTATTATAAATGACCCATTGAGATGCTCCTTCACCCCGGGTCCTATTATAAATGACCCACTGAGATGCTCCTTCACCCCGGGTCCTATAATAAATGACCCATTGAGATGCTCCTTCACCACGAGTCAGATTATAAATGACCCATTGAGATGCTCCTTAATCCCGGGTCCTATTATAAATGACCCATTGAGATGCTTCTTAACCCCGGGTCCTATTATAAATAACCCATTGAGATGCTCCTTCACCACGAGTCCGATTATAAATGACCCATTGAGATGCTCCTTAATCCCGGGTCCTATTATAAATGACCCATTGAGATGGTCCTTAACCCCGGGTTCTATTATAAATGACCCACTGAGATGCTCCTTCACCCCGGGTCCTATTATAAATGACCCATTGAGATGCTCCTTCACCCCGGGCCCTATAATAAATGACCCACTGAGATGCTCCTTCACCCCGGGTCCTATTATAAATGACCCATTGAAATGCTCCTTAACCCCGGGTCCTATTATAAATGACCCATTGAGATGCTCTTTCACCCGAGTCGATTATAAATGACACATTGAGATGCTCCTTCACCCCGGTCCGATTATAAATGACACATTGAGATGCTCCTTCACCCCGAGTCCGATTATAAATGACACATTGAGATGCTTCTTCACCCCGGTCCGATTATAAATGACCCATTGAGATGCTCCTTCCCCCCGGGTCCGATTATAAATGACCCATTGAGATGCTCCTTCCCCCCGGGTCCTATTATAAATGACCCACTGAGATGCTCCTTCACCCCGGGTCCTATTACAAATGACCCATTGAGATTCTCCTTCACCCCGGGTCCTATTATAAATGACCCACTGAGATGCTCCCTCACCCTGGGTCCTATTATAAATAACCCATTGAGATGCTCCTTCACCCCGGGTACTAATATAAATGACCCATTGAGATGCTCCTTCACCCGAGTCCTATGATAAGTGACCCACTGAGATGCTCCTTCACCCCGGGTCCTATTATAAATGACCCATTGAGATGCTCCTTCACCTGAGTCCTATTATAAGTGACCCATTTAGATGTCCTTCATCCCAGGTGCTTTTATATATCACCCATTGAGATGCTCATTCACCCCGGGTCCTATTATAAATGACCCACTGAGATGCTCCTTCACCCCGGGTACTGTTACAAATGGCCCATTGAGATGCTCCTTTACCCCAGTTCCTATTATAAATGTCCCATTGAAATGCTCCTTCACCCCGGGTCCTATTATAAATGACCCACTGAGATGCACCTTCACCCCGGGTACTATTATAAAAATCCCACTGAGATGCTCCTACACCGGTCATTCACCCCGGGTCCTATTATAAATGACCCACTGAGATGTCCTACACCGCTCCTTCACCCCGGGTCCTATTATAAATGACCCATTGAGATGCTTCTCACCCGGGACCAATTAGAAACGACCCATTGAGATGCTCCTTTACCCCGGGTACTAATATAAATGACCCACTGAGATGCTCCTTCACCCGAGTCCTAATGTAAGTGACCCATTTAGATGTCCTTCACCCCAGGTGCTTTTATAAATCACCAATTGAGATGCTCCTTCACACCGAGTCCTATTAGAAACGACCCACTGAGATGCTCCTTCACCCCGGATACTAATATGAACGACCCACTGAGATGCTCCTTCACCCGGGTCCCATTATAAATGACCCACTGCGATGCTCCTTCACCCCGGGTCCTATTATAAATGACCCACTGAGATGCTCCTTCACCCCGGGTCCTATTATTAATGACCCACTGAGATGCTCCTTCACCCCGGGTCCTATTATTAATGACCCACTGAGATGCTCTTTCACCCCGGTCCAATTATAAATGACCCATTGAGATGCTCCTTCACCCCGGGTCCTAATATAAATGACCCACAGAGATGTCCTTCACCCCAGGTGCTTTTATAAATGACACATTGAGATGCTCCTTCACCCCGATTCCTATTATAAATGACCCACTGAGATGCTCCTGCACCACGGGTACTATTATAAATGACCCACTAAGATGCTCCTACACCGCTCCTTCACCCCGGGTCCTATTATAAATGACACTGAGATGCTCCTACACCGCTCCTTCACCCCGGGTCCTATTATAAATGACCCACTGAGATGCTTCTACACCGCTCCTTCACCCCGGGTCCTATTATAAATGACCCACTGATATGCTCCTACACCGCTCCTTCACCCCAGCTCATTTTATGAATGACCCACTGAGATGCTCCTTTACCCCGGGTCCTATTACAAATGACCCATTGAGATGCTCCTTCACCCCGGGTACTAATATAAATGACCCACTGAGATGCTACATTTCAGACACTCACCCCCAGTCACAGATCTGGGTTGAATCCATCATCGTTCTTTAGCTCACTTCGCCACCCCAGATCAGACACAGCTATATGCAAATCAGTCTTAACCCTGTGCCTCATGGGAACAGTCCAACCCGAACTGCCAAGCCATGTCTTCCCTGGACCGGAAACAAGCATCCTAGACCAGTATCGGACTAACAGCCCTCATTAGCCAGGCTAGCTTGAATCCAGTGGCAAAGTGAGCAAGGGATCCACATCTGGGCATACCCTGCCAACTTAAGGTGAACAAAGCGAACACAAGGAGATGATGGACGGAGCGCTGAAACTTTTCAGACACTCACCCCCAGTCACAGATATGGGTTGAATCCATCATCGTTCTTTAGCTCACTTCGCCACCCCAGTTCAGACACAGCTATATGCAAATCAGTCTTGACCCTGTGCATCATGGGAACAGTCCAGCCCGAACTGCCAAGCCATGAGGCACAGGGTCAAGACTGATTTGCATATAGCTGTGTCTGAACTGGGGTGGCAAAGTGAGCTAAGGAACGATGACGGATTCAAACCAGATCTGTGACTGGGGGTGAGTGTCTGAAAAGTTTCAGCGCTCCGTCCATCATCTCCTTGTGTTTGCTTCATAGTCTTTCAACCATTTGGGTATCTATTTAAACCATATTTCTCGTCTGTTACTCTTCCCTTCCTCAGTATATAGACTTAGGACCTGATTTAGATATCGGCGGACAGGTTACTCCACACAACGGTGATGGATATCCCGTCGGCTGAAATATAAATCCCATTATATCCTATTGGATTTATTTTTTGGTAGATGGGCTAACCGTCACCATTGTGATGGAGTAACCCGTAGGCAGAGATCTGACTCAGGCTCTTAGTTCCTTCTTCACATCCGCTGCCTGTTAGTTGCAGGCCAGAACTCTGTGGGGCATATTTACCAATATTTCACACAGCACAGCAGGTCACCTTGCTGCGTGCATGAAAGGGAAAAGGCAGGAATGTGCTGTATTTAACATGGAAGGGTGTATTCCTGTCCTTTCCTTGAGTTGGCACACAATGTGCTGGCTTGCGCCAATGCAGGCACCCTAGTATCATACTATAGTGCAAGAATGCCTACGTTGTAGACAGGATTGATTTTGTGCAGGTTTACCTGAGGCATTTTCCTCTTTCTATGAGTGCTGCAGAATGTGGATTGAAAAAAATTGAATGTGGATTGTTATGTACATTACACTCTTTTATGCCAAAGCCAGTCATCCTAATCCAGTTAATAACAATGGATATTTAAGCAGAGAGGCCATAACACTGCTGCTATGCAAAATTCTAATACCACTAAAGAGAGAGTCGGGGGAAGATAAAGCAACCTACTGTCCCCAAGAACAATGCACCAAAACACAAAAGAAGTAGGTTGCCTGTACCCATCAACTGGGCAAAGAGATCGTGGTAAGATCTGGAGAGTTAAATCCTAATTTTGTCCTGTAAGTTTTAAGAAAGAACTCCCTCCTTTTGCCAAGTCGTCGCGGAGGTTGAGTCCGTCCTGGTAGTACCGTCTTACCAGGGTGGGGAGAGGATGCCTATGATGAAGCATGACACAATATTGTGTGTGAGGCATCCTCTTCCATTAAGGATGGCCTTCTTTTAGACCAGTCGTGAACTACAGTATTCAACTCTCTAGATCTTACCACGATTTCTTTGCCCAGTTGATGGGTACAGGCAGCCTAGTTCTTTTGTGTTTTGGTGATGTGTTATGGAAAATTCCCCATCACAGAAATTGGCAAGGCAACCACATCGACGCAAGCTCCTAATTTCTGCAAACATTATTGCTGATATTTCAGACATATTGTCCGGATGACCACACACTATTTAAAATCTTGGGGCCTGATTTAGATCTTGGGGGTAAGGATACTTTGCCGCGACGGGGTATCGTTACCTCCAAGATTATGGTCCACCCGCTTAATTTAAGTGTGAAAGAGGATAGTTTGACCACGGCTAGACTACTCCATCTCTGCCTTGGTCAAACTTCTCCAACGGAAGATAACTCCCATGGCTAGGGGGCATTTTTTGTTTAGTTTTAAAAAGATAATCCTGTTACTGTTTTTTTTTTAAAACAAATAAATACATTTGATGGATGGTTTTATCATGTTGGAGCAAAATGTCAAACACACAAAAGCATTGACAGGAAACGCAGTGACGCCACTTCCTGCCAATGCTTTAGAAATTACACCTGCCTTGGCGATCATTTACTAAATTTCGCATTCAGGGACTTCATTAGGGTAACAGAGTAATATAGTCCTGGGTGGAATTTCAATTACTTGGGAGTAACCGAAGTAATTTAGGTAATTCCGTGTTACTCTTTGATGGAATAACCGATAATCATGTGGTTACTCCTACTCGCGTAATTTGAGAGAAAAAATCCTACCGCAAGAGCACATTTAGCAAGCATTAGCAGCCGCTTGCACTCACTAATGGTGTTCTGCTGCTTTTAGCACCATTTCTTAGAGCACAATTGCAGCATTGTGTCCATTTTGGACCCAAGGGTGCATTTTGCAGTGAGAAAATAGCCCAAAATGCCGGGAGTAATTTTGGAGAACAATCCTACCTTAAGAGCACATTTTGCAAGCTGCTGTTCGCTTATTGTGTTCTGCTACATTTAGTGCTATGTTTTAGCACAAAAATGAATCCTTGCGTCTATTTTGGATGAGAGGGAGCATTTTTGCACTAAGAAATAGTGGTAAATGCAGAACTAGTATTTTCATTCCCTGTGACCTGACTTTATTCTACGTGGGTGCCCCAATGCCCAATTGGGGCACCCACCAAACAGCAACTTGAGGGTCTCGGGGGGAGCCTCAGGGCCCCTGTGGCCCTAGCTGGCTCCTCTCATGCAGTAGGATCCTGCACTACTCCCATCCGGTGGGAGCAGCTGTTTGTTTGCTCCCTCCGAGCGGGAGCAATGTGTGTTTCCCTGCTCAGAAGAGTCCAGGCAGGGAAACAAAAGTCTGCTACCACCCAGTGGGAGCATTTTTAAAGCTCCATCGTGAAAGGGGATTTACCTTCTCTGCCTGCGTTTCTGCGAGCAAGGAAGGCATGTCTGCTCCCACCCGGGGGAAGATTTACAAATACTCCTGCTGGGTGGGAGCAGACCTACGTTTCCCTGCCCGTGCTAATGCAGGCAGGGAAACTAATGTGTCCCAGGGGTGGGCTCCCAGCAACATAGCAATAGAGCCACCCCTGTTATGGTGTCCCTGGGTCCTTGTACAGTTCGGGGAGTGGGGCTGCACTGCCCCATTCCATTTTTTTAAGGCCTTCCTTAATCTATATCTATATTCTATATTCTAGATTTCGGCCACTTTCCTACCAAAATGTACCAATCTCTGTTCACATTGACCACAATAGGGGCAATAATGTTTGCTTTTTCCTATATTCTAGATTTCGGCCATCATTGTACATCCAAACTATGACCCCATTCTCTTGGATTCTGACATTGCTCTACTGAAACTACTCGACAAAGCTAAGGTGAGTGCCAGAGTCCAGCCAGTGTGCTTGGCCACTCCCGCGGACTTGAACTCATCCTCTGGTGATGCCCTCATCATCATCACGGGGTGGAAAATCCTGATGGGACCTCAAGACCCAAGTTACAAAAATGATACCATTAGAGCGGGCGCTGTTCAAGTGGTTGACTCCCTCTCGTGTGAGCAGCAGTACGAACAGAATGGCATCTCCGTCAGTATCACCGAAAGCATGTTCTGTGCACAGCAGTCCAGGGAGGTGACATCAAATATCTGCCCATCAGAGACAGGGGGCATAGCAGTGATACCTCCACTAGAAGACCCAGAGGCCAAGTGGTACCTGAGAGGACTTGTGAGCTGGGGCTACGATAAAACCTGCAGCAATGAACTCTACTCGGGCTACACAAAAGTGCCACCTTTCCAAGACTGGATCACAAGAAACTTAAAGTAGGCATATTACTTGAAAGAGGGCACAAGAGGAGATTTTCCAGTTTGGTCCTTGTATACACAGTGCAACCTCAACTCATCTCCTGATGCTTGCCGGCTGCCTCTGGAGGGAGCCACGAGTACAAATGTTCGATTGTCCACAAGACTGCCAGTTCAGTAGACACTGCTATGCATGATGACTACACTTTTGATGTAGCCTTGGAATCTGCCAACCAAGATGTCGTAGTCTCATCCAGAAGTATACTCGGCTGGCTGCGGCAGCCGTTGTTATGGACATAGAGCATACCTGGTGTAGGCATCCTTATCTTTACTACACTGTCCACATTGTGCACTCTGTACTTTGTATGTGACTATGCATGGGGCAGTGTTTTTTTATATTATATTTTCTGTTAAAAATTTAACTAAATAAAAGTCGTTTTTAACTTCCAAAAAATAGATTTACATGAAATGACCAAAACTGGAATGTCAGAATGTTCAGGGTTTCATTGAAACCCTTCATAGCAAAGGACTCAGACGGTTTATAGGTGGATGGTGGTGGAGGTAAGGATCCTCATTATTTACATATTAATTAAAAAAAATCTTTTGTGAATTCAACTTCAATAAACTAATAAAATGTCAACTGTGCAGTATCAGCCTGTGAATCACTCACACAATCAAACATGTCAGAAGTTGGAACAAAGGCCTCCAGTCACCTTGAGAGTTGAATCAACTCTATCAATGTAGATCAACCAGTAATAATCATTATCTTGAAGCTGCCCTGGAGAATAAATTTAAACTTTTAAATTACTCACACATATCTCAAAGATGCTACAGTTATCAGTATGCGCCTGATTTAGATTTTAGCCGACGGGTTGCTCCATCACAACGGTGACGGATATCCCGTCCGCTGAAATATAAATCCCATAGGATATTATGGGATTTATATTTCGCTGGATAGGAGATCTGTCACCTTTGTGACGGAGTAACCCATCCCCGAAATTTGATCAGGCCCCATATCTGTTTATGTGCAAAATTTGTGCAGATCATGAAAATAAGTAGGTGTAAATGTGACTTGATCACGGACAGGCTCTAAACTTTTTAGTGGTGAATCTTTGCAAATTGGTGGTGTTGTATCATCCTACTCAATAGATTAAATGTCAGCATCCCTAGGGAGGGCAAATGCTTATTAGAGCGCATTATGTAAGTTATTTCACTAAGGCAACCCTTTGGAGATAGTCCACTAGCGGCATAGGACTGAGGTCATTGTCGTAGAGGGTATACCTAGCAGCGTCCCCTTGAAAAAGAGGAGGTTGAAAAAGAAGAGAAAAGGGAAGAGAAAGAGGAGGAGGAGAAGGGAGTAGAGGGAGAAGGGGTAAGCGGAGACATAAAAGAGGAGGAGGTATTTTTGTCAATAATATTATCAACAGCAAATGTAATACGAGTTCTCTACCACTATTTTGGAGCAGTGTTAATCTGGGAGTCGAAGGATCTAGCTATTGCTCTGGTTTCATTTGTTGACAACGTACAATGAGGAAGTGCTCTCTATGGGTCAAAAACGTTAGGCAAGTAGCACAGTAACGTACAATATTTCTGCGTAGATCCTGAAGAAAAGAATAAAGTATTCTCAGTATGTAGGGGATCCTGAACAATTGTTGACATATGAAGGAATATTAATGTCAACTAGGTTAATCAGTAAGCTGCTGTGCATGAACAGTCAGTGCACCACATTAGATGGAGACATATGTATGATATTAAATATCCTGTGATTGTCTAAATGGCAAAGTAAATGTAAACTGAATTGATCTGATGAATGCCTGCTAAGCATGATACACTGAAACATGTTGACACTTGATAACAGTGAAAAGATATGTGCAGAACTGTTTGTCTTTGAAGGGTGTAGTTCACTATAAATAAAGCTGAGAGTAACAATTCCAACTTGTATGGAATTGTATATTTTTTACTTTCAATTTTATGCCTGGTTTATCACTACCAAACTTTCCAAAGCAGGGTCTGTACCCAAAAGGTAGCGATGACCGACACCTAATAATTCATTTATTAAGTATAATAGGAGTTACTTAAAGAGATCCCTAAAAATAGTATTTGACTGATTTACATGATCATGACTGCACAATTGCTGATTAATAAAGTGCAATACAGTGCATCTGTGCTGCTAGGTGCACTGCGAATTCTGAATACTTACCTGTGAATTTACTGAGACAGGAGAGTACTGACAGTTTTTACTGGATTACTTTAATAAGTAGGCTGAGTATTAAGACACCAATTAGGGTTTAGTAATATTGAAAAATGTTTGCTTAGATTATTTTCCCAAACAGAGAATCTTCCCCAAAAAACATTAAAAAAAAAAAAAAATGTTTCACAACTAAGCATGAATTTTCCTCGACTTTTCTCATGCTATACTGTACTTTAAGCAGAGTTTGGAGCACTGGAAAAGGTAGCGGTAACAGAAGGAGCTCTAATACAACATATTTAAGGACAAGACAGGAGGCAAGCATTATCCATAACTTTCTTCATTTGCCACTCTGCAGTATTTAAAAAACATTTAGAACCCAATATGAGCAAACAATGTAATTTGAATGCTTCCATCTGTATGTTAGGTCCTTGTATCCCACATGCATCATCTTTTGTTGCTACTCTGCTGAGATAAATATCCTTTTTTCCTCTGTGGTGTTTTTCCTTTAAGTATTCTGAGTGTAAACCTGCCACTGAAATTCTGAGTGAACCTTCTTTCTCACCACCAGTGGCGGCCTGCAGGGATCGGGGCCGGAGGGACGGGGAGGGGGTGTGAGTGGGTTAAAAATAAGAAAAAAACAAAAAAACTTACCTGATTGTCAGGTCTCTCCTCTGCCATCCCTCCGTTGTCTTTCCAGCCGGAACAGGGTAGCAGGAAGCACCCGACTCCCTGGCTCCACATAGCAAATCACAACGCTGCAATGCAGCATTGTGATTGGTCTGAGCGCTGTGGTTCGGCACTCAGACGTTAACTGGGGGCCTGGGCATGTTCTCCATGCAGGCTGTAATGCAGACTGCATGGAGAACATGCAAAGTGCGCATGGCTGTTTGGCCGACCCCTTTCATTTGGCTGCCTTCTCTTCCTCTTATCTGTGCCTATCTTCACTGAGGCTAGCCTCAGTCAGCACAGTAAGCACAAAGAGTCACTCCTCTGCTTTCAGTCCTGTTCTCCTTTCTGCACAGCCTTGTGCACTGTCTTTAGCTACGTGTTCAGCGAGGTTCATGTTATAGGTAGAATGTATGCTTAAAGTTTGGAATGTTATTTCTCAACTGGTGACAGTTGATCAGTAGAGTGATTATCACAGTGTTGGACGATCGAGTTGGAAGCTCGCTGCTCTCTACTTTACCAATAATAATAGATGTTCCTACTTCAGATCTCCTTTATATTTGTGCAGCATTCTAAAAGATACAACAGGTTCATTTGGCGACGAGGATGGGATGTGAGTTGCCAGATACCCTTGCAGGTGAATTTGGTAAATCCCACATACCATGACTGTTGTGGAACTGACAAGGAGGCGCTGCTTTCCCGGTGGCAGGGATCTTTGAGGCAGTGTGTTCACAGATTGGCTGCCTCTAAAGGTCACGGGTTGGTGAAATCCCACCCTGTTGATCTGGAACACATGGTGCGTTCCATCTCTCAATATTGACAGTGAAGGAGTCGTTGAGGCGGATCAAAAGTAAAATGCATGGTTGGTTTCATGACTCATTTGTGCATAGCGGAATGATGTCATAGAAGACAGCGATTGGTCTAGCGTACGACATTAGTTATTGAACTCGGGGTGTGTTTCATGTCTGATTTCACTTGGGTTAATTTACAACATGCCTGCCTGTTTATATTCAACAAACATTCCACTGGAAGTAGCACACTCATGTCCAGATTTTCACGGTAAGTAGCATAAATCGTCCAATGCCACTACTTGGACCAATTTATAAAACGGAAGCCATATTTGCACACCTCGTATCAATGGTGAATCCATTCTGACTGTGCTTGCAGGGATGGGCAGACCATTCTGACACAGTTACAGACCTTTACAGCACACATTAACAATGAACACTTACAGATTGTGCATGCTTTGGACATGTTCACTTCTTATTCTTACCTGCAAAATCAAAAAGACAGTAGCGTTTTCAAGACTGTACAGTGATGTGCACACTTCAGTCTGCATCTTGATATCAGTACCTATGGTATAATTTTTTTTGTGTCTCAACTCACGTTTGAAATATGTTTAGTCAATATGGAATATATAAATACACCTTCACTTTTTTTGAAAAGCCCAGGAGAACTACCGATTATTTGGAGGGGTTGGTTCAATGCTTTGGAAACCTACAGTGGAAGGTGAGGAGTTTCAGGATTCAGGCCTGAATGTAAGAAAGGGCTTTCACTGCCTCTTGACTTTGAAGGGAGGGCTATCGTTAAATATCTTCGATAGTTAGATCCGAACAACATTGATGGCATGGATAACTACCTAGGTAATACTCAAGTTTTAATGTTATGCCAAGTTTAGAAGAACTTTGACACAATTTTTTATAAGGTATCGGGGTCAACATGATAGTGTGGACTCGTACATTACTGCAGTCCGTCGCCAGTTACGGGAGTACATTGACCAACTTGTCCGGATCTGTTCAGCTGCGGCCCGTGCTGGTAAGAGCGGTGGGGCAGTGGGATCAGGTTAGGCGGGGGATTCGGCAGATGACCACAAGGGAAAATTAAATAAATAATTAATTTTCCCTTGTTGTCGTCTGTTGAAATACCCCCCCCCGACCACCCGGCCCCACCATCTCACCGCACTTATCTGCATGGGTCGCGGCTGGATCTGTTTGTGATTCATTGTTGAGACAAAAGTATATAGTAAAGATTGCTCTTCATTTGGGAATCCTTCTTTAAATTAGATTATATGTATGGCAAAAAACATAGAAACACAACACATTTGAAAGAGACAATTAGTTATAGATTCCTTACCTTCGAATTACCCCCAGGCGTCACTCGATCCGGAGAATTTTTCATCAGCAGTACCTCTGCGCGTCGAAAGGTGGCGCCGGTTGGCTCCGCGTTCGTCGTTGGCATCGTGGTCGCCGGGATGACGTTGCGGTAGCTACTTAGACGCCGCCCTCGCGTGCTGACGTCAGTTCTTTCTTTTTCTGTGCCAGCCAGCGCAGATCCAGAGAGAGCGGTACCTCCAGTCACTTTTTGACTGACTTATTTGATCGACTTTTGTCGACACCGTTTTTGAGTCCTCGACTCCTGGTGTGCGTAGGGATGCCCGGCTTCAAGGCTTGCAGTTCCTGCCGACGGTTGATGTCGGTGACGGATCCGCACCGCGTGTGCCTGTTTTGCCTGGAACTCGACCACGATTCCAAGTCGTGTTCGGACTGCCGGACCATGAATCCGAAGTTTTTGCGGGAGCAGTCTCGAAAGCTTCTTGAGGCCCGGCAGTCCGCTCCGAGCCGGACGAGGAGCCACCACCCCCAGTCCTCTTCCAACTCTTCGCACTCCTCAGGTAAGTCGAAGCACAAGAAGAAGTCGAAGAAGCATCGTCGCTCTTTGACTTCTCCCCGTCCGTCAGCCGATGCGACGAGGGATGCGGGTGGTGCCCCTTCCGCGGCTTCGCGTGCGGAGCCTGTTGGGTCGACTCAGAGTTTCCCTCCCTTGCTGGGACCCGGAGCAACCCCTACCCAGCTTCGGAGTTTCCACGATGCATGCCATCTTTGGGGAGCCCGACTCCGCCGGCGCACCTTCGGGCCCCACGGACTCAGCTGGGGGCCCTGGGTCTTCGACGCCGGCGGCTTCGGTCCTGGCACCGCAGGGTCCTCTTGGATCCAGGCCTGGATCCGGATCAGCGCCGGTTGACCTGACAACGCCTCCCCGGCGCCGATTCCACCAGCACCACATCTGCAGCCGAAGCCGGTTGTGTCCCCAGCCGGCGTCGACCCGGGCCTCCACCCCGACGTGGACGCGGACCTGGACCGACATCGACCGACACCCGATCCGGCGCCGATTGGTACTATTGTGCCCTTGTTCCACCCTGGTTCTTTTAGGCCTGATTGGCAACCAGAGGAGGGTGAGGAGGACTGGGAGGGGTCTGGAGACCCTTTAACGGACGAGTTAGAATATGATCCGGACTGGCGAGAGGAATTGGGGGATGCCAGTGGGCTGGATACTTCCCCAGACCTTGGCATGTTGTCTCCTCCTACCGTGACTTTGGAGGAGGGAGCTTCTTACGCAGTGGTGTTGCGGAGGGCGGCCAAGGCTCTCAACCTCGAGCTACCTACGGTGGCGGTCAGGACTAACCTCCTGACAGAAGTGCTTCAACCGGCAGCGAGCTCTTCGGAGCCCCTGAAGCCCTCACTGACATCCTTTTGGGCACCAGGTCCAGGCCCAACACTGGGGCTCCTGTGGACAGGATGATGGCCCGACGCCACCGCCTGGCTCGGGCGACCCAACTTTCCTCTCCCAACACCCCTCACCTGAGAGCTTGGTGGTCCAAGCCTCCACATCCAAAGGCGCATTCCCTAACGCACCACTTGATAGGGAATCCGAAAAAGCTGGACCACCTTGGGAAGAAGATGTTTTCTTCCTGCAGCTTTGGACTGCGGTCGGTAAACACTGCATGTCTGTTGGGCCGTAACACCCACTCCGTGTGGGATACGGTGGCGCAGGTGCTGCCCCAGTGCCCGGAGGAGGCCCGGGCCGTGCTCTCCCTTGCAGTTACCGAGGGGAGAGACGCAGCCAAGTTTATCATCTGCTGTGGACTGGACACCGCCGACTCGCTAGGCAGGACGATTTCAACGTCAGTAGCCGTTCAACGCTATGCCTGGCTGAGATCGATTGGTTTCTCCGGGGATATCCAAGCTACCCTTATGAACATGCCCTTTGATGGCCGTCGCCTGTTCGGCGACAAAGCAGACAATGTGCTGGAGCGCTTCAAGGACTCTCGGGCTACGGCCAAGTCCTTGTGCCTCTCCACCACCCGCCCTGCGCAGTCTGCTTTTCGCCACTTTCGTGGCTACGGACGGGGTGCCCCGCCACGTTCCGCAGAGCCACAGGCCAGCGCAAGCTGTTCAGCTCCTGCGCGGCCGGGGACGTGGGAACCACCACTGTGGTTCTAGGGGCCAGCGAGCGGGCCAGTCCACCACAGCCCCCTCTGCAGCAGCCTGCAAACCCTCCTAGTTCAACCTTTCAGTGCCACCAATCGCCAGTGGGCGGCAGGATTCGCCATCACCTCCCCCACTGTTGCAACATCACGTTGGACAGGTGGGTTTTGCAGATAGTCCAAAGGGGCTGCTCCCTCCCCTTCGAGACTACCCCTCCATCCATGCCACCTCAGCACCATCGCATGTCGGAGGACCATCTGGCCCTTCTCCAACAGGAAGTTTCGGCACTCTTGGCCAAGGGAGCCATCGAGCGAGTTCCTGCCCCAGAAGTAGGTCGTGGTTCCTATTCCCACTACTTACTGGTGCCCAAGAAGGACAAAGGCCTGCGTCCTATCTTGGATCTCAGGAACGTTAACTACTTCCTCCGGAAGGAGAAGTTCAAAATGTTGACGCTAGCTCAGGTCCTCTCTGCCCTCGACCCTGAAGACTGGATGGTAGCGTTGGACTTGCAGGATGCATACTTTCACATTCCCATCCTGCTGGCCCACCAGCGTTACCTGCGGTTCACGGTAGGCCACGAGCACTTTCAGTTTACCATGCTTCCCTTTGGGTTTACCAGCGCCCCTCGGGTGTTCACGAAAGTGATGGCGGTGGTTGCAGCTCATCTGCGCAGATCAGGGGTTCCAGTCTTCCCCTATCTCGACGACTGGCAGTTGAAGGCGGGCTCACCCCAGGCAGTCGTCTCCCACCTCCAGACTACGTCAGACCTCCTGCATTCACTGGGGTTCCCTATCAACGTGCCGAAGTCACACCTGACTCCCTCTCAGTAGATCCTTTTATTCAGAGTGGTTCTGGAAACTACGCAGTTTCGGGCTTATCCTCCCGAGCAGCGAGTCCGGGATATTCAGGCTATGATTCCGATCTTTCAGCCTCTATCCCGGGTTTTGGGCAGAATGACCCTGAGGCTGTTGGGCCTCAAGGCCTCCTGTATCTTGCTGGTAGATCATGCCAGGTTGCATGTGCGGGCTCTGCAGTGGGACCTGAAGATCCAGTGGGCACAGCATCGGGGGAATCTTTCCGATTGCGTCCAGATCTCGGAGGGTACTGCGCACCAATTGCAGTGGTGACGGACGAACCAGGATTGGGTCAACTGCGGTCCCTCTCCCTTCCCCAGCCAGAGTTCACAGTGGTGACAGATGCATCACTGCTGGGATGGGGTGGCCACATGGGAGAGGCGCAGATCAGGGGCCTCTGGTCTCTGGCGGAGTCCGGGCTCCACATCAACCTTCTGGAGCTTCGGGCGATCCGTCTTGCACTAAAGGCATTCCTTCCCTCTGTCCGGGGAAGAGTGGTGCAGGTATTCACGGACTACACTACCGCCATGTGGTACTGCAACAAACAGGGGGAGGTGGGGTCGTGGACCCTATGTCAAGAGGCTCTCCGTCTCTGGACATGGCTGGAACATCAGGGCATATCCCTGGTGGTTCAACACCTGGCAGGTTCACTGAACACCAGGGCGGACAAACTCAGCCGCAGGTGCATGATGGATCACGAATGGCGTCTTCACTCAGAGGTGGCGCAAGGTCTCTTTCAGCAGTGGGGAGAGCCTTGGTTAGATCTATTCGCCACCGAAGAGAACTCGCAATGTCAGCAATTCTGCGCGTTAGAATTTCCAAGGAGGCACTTGCTAGGCGACGCTTTTCGTCGCGAGTGGAGTTGCGGTCTTCTATACGCCTTTCCGCCTATTCCACTTCTGCCCAGAGTGCTGAAGAAGATCAAGCATGACCGGGCCAAGTCATCCTTGTGGCTCCGGATTGGGCTTGAAGAGTCTGGTATCCCGAGCTGTTACACATGACCATCAATCCTCCGATCCGACTGCCTCTTCGGGAGGATCTTCTGTCGCAGCAGCAGGGGACGGTCCTCCACCCGAACCTGTCCAGCCTCCACCTCCTTGCATGGAGATTGAGCGGCGACAGTTGACAGCCTTTGACCTTCCTCCCAAAGTCTGTGATGTTATCTTTGCAGCCAGTCGTCCCTCCACTAAGACGGTATACGCCTGCAGATGGAACAAATTTGTGGCATGGTGCACAGCAAAGGCTGTGGATCCCCTTTCCGCCCCTCTTTCTGAGGTTCTCTTGTTCCTCCTGTCTTTGACCCAGCAGGGCTCTGCTTCGGGTACTCTGAAGGGCTACCTCTCGGCCATTTCAGCCTTTCTTAGGCTTCCTGATCAGCCTTCTCTTTTCAAGTCCCCTGTTGTAAATCGCTTCCTTAAGGGCCTTACTCATCTTTTTCCTCCTGTCCCCTTCGTAATGCCTCAGTGGGACTTGAACTTGGTTCTTACTTACCTTATGTGCGCTCCCTTTGAGCCGCTTCATAACTGTCCTCTCAGACTTCTTACTTTAAAGACTGCCTTTCTGGTTGCCATCACCTCTCCTCGTAGGGTGAGTGAGCTCCAAGCTCTTTCTTCAAAGCCTCCTTTTCTGGCTGTTCATCTGGACAGGGTCGTCCTCAGAACCAGACTATCCTTTATTCCCAAGGTGGTTACTTCTTTCCACATTGGTCAAACAATCTCTTTGCCCACCTTCTTTCCGCCTCTGCATCCTTCTAAGGAGGAAGAGAGGCTCCACCGTCTGGATCCAAAACGTGCGCTTTCCTTTTATTTGGAAAAAGAACAATTGATGGACAGAATGCAGAACAATGTCATACATTCACCCCAGTCCAGAGATCTGGGCCTAAATCCATCGTTTTTTTGCTCACCATGCCATTCCAGTTTGGACCCAGCCATATGCAAATCAGTCTTGACCCTGCTCCCAATGGGAACAGTCCAGCCCGAACTGCCAGGCCAGGTCCTCCCTGGACTGGAAACAAGCATCCTAGGACCAGTTTCGGGCTTTCGGCCCTCATCAGCTAGGATAGCTTGACTCCAGTGGCATGGAGAGCACGGGACCCACGTCTGGGACGCCACTCGGGGTGACAAATGCAAAAAGAACAATTGATGGACAGAATGCAGAACATCCATTGTGTGTCTTTTGCTTCCTCGCCCTAAGTGCGCCGGGTATGCCCAGACGTGGGTCCCGGGCTCACTGTGCCACTGGAATCAAGCTATCCTGGCTGATGAGGGGTGAAACCCCGAAACCGGTCCTAGGATGCTTGTTTCCGGTCCAGGGAGGACCTGGCTTGGCAGTTCGGGCTGGACTGTTCCTATGAGGCACAGGGTCAAGACTGATTTGCATAAGGCCAGGTCTAAACTGGGGTGGCATGGTGAACAAAAGAATGATGGATTTAACCCAGATCTCTTGACTGGGGGTGAATGTTTTGATTTGTTCTGCATTCCGTCCATCAATTGTGTGTCTTTTGCTTCCTTTTATTTGGATCGCACCAAGCAATTCCGGGTGGATGACCAGCTCTTTGTTGGCTACGTGGGCGCAAAAAAAGGTCGGGCCGTGCACAAACGACCATCTCTAGGTGGGTCGTTTTGTGCGTTAAAGCTTGCTACTCTTTGGCAAAGAAGGAGCCTCCATTGGGCCTGCGCGCCCATTCCACCAGGGCTACGGCAGCTACCACTGCTTTGGGACGGGGAGTCTCACTCAATGACATCTGTCAGGCAGCTACGTGGGCATCTCTGCACATGTTCACAAAACACTACTGCCTGGACAGCCAAGTCAGGAGAGACGGCTTCTTTGGCCGTTCTATTCTCCAGGACTTTCTGGTGTGAACTTGGTTCGCAGACCCACCTCCGAGGTTGGTATTGCTGGGGTAGCTATTCTAAGGTAAGGAATCTATAACGAATTGTCTCTTTCAGATGAACAAGTTAATTACCTTCGGTAACGATATATCTGTAAGAGACAGATTAGTTATAGATTCCTTACCGCCCCACCCATCGTCACTGTTCTGCGAAATGACTTCTAGGGTCAGGGAATCCTTTTCAGGGCCCTAGTTTTGCACACCAGTGGTCAGTGTCTTGCATGGCTCTGCGCTTCAGGCGTGGAATGTCGTGTAAAAGACCGGACGTCAGCGCACGAGGGTGGCGACTAAGTAGCTACCGCGACGTCATCCCGGCGACCATGACGCTAACGACGTACGCGGAGCTGACCGACGCCACCTTTCGACGCGCAGAGGTAATGCTGACGAAAAATTCTCCGGATCCAGTCTGACGCCTGGGGGTAATTCTAGGGTAAGGAATCTATAACTAATCTATGTCTCTTACAGATATATCGTTACCGAAGGTAAGTAACTTGTTCGTCTCAACGAGACGGCAAGGCATGTCGAAACTGTAGGAGTTGTACAAAGCAGGACTGACAAGACAACAAAAGAAGGATTTGATTAAAATAGGTCACTCTTTAAGCAAAGGAACATTAGTTTTAGGTGTGGTTATCTACACATTCTAAAATAAGAAAACCGTGCCCTTCAGTAATGTCTCCTGTAGATTTTGTAACAAGACTGGGCATAATGCCATAGTAGTAAGCGAGTAATGGAAATGGTTGTAGTTGTGGATGACAGAACTGTATCCAGTTTATTGTTTGATTCAGTTCTAAGTGAACTGCAGGATATGGTTTTAGTAGTGCAAGGCATAGATAGTCAGGAGTGGTGATTCGTTTGAGTGTGTTAATCCATATGTTTAAGTCATGGTTGAAAAACATGAAGCTGAGACAAATATAATCTGCAAGTTTCTTTCGTTGTCTTACTAAAGGTCCCTTACACAGTACTTATCTTAACATGGCCAGGCACCTTATCTTCCAAATTTGTTTTCTTCTTCCACAACTCAAACTCATTTTTTTAAAACTTTCCTCACATTCCATTTCTTTCCATCTTTTAAGATCACCACTTTTCGCTTCAGTCACTGCTTTTGGATTTGACAATTTAGAGCAACCCTGCTTACTACCCTTTCCTGCACTGACTCTCACCATTTCCCCCTTTTCAGGTTCTCTTTAATTTGTCACTGTGTCTTTGGCCATACAGATCTTGATGCCTCTTGGCCCTCTCATTAAGACTGACTATTGACACTAGAACGATTCACTCGGGCATGCGACCCCTCCCTTAAGTAAGAAAAATGGCATTTCACTTGTGACAGGATGGGGCATCATCCTGCAGCCCTATAATATCTTTTTCACCATTTCAAGCTCCCCCTCACAACCAGCTGTATACATTGAACCAGTACCCAGGTGTAGCGTTCACCCAAACCATTCTCCTGAGGACCATAAACCGCCATTGTGTGATGTTTAATTCTCTCTCTTTTAAGGAAATGACAAAGCTCCTCAGAAACACACTGCGTTCCGTTGACAGATATAATTAGCTCAAGGCAACCTTCCCTTCTAAGAACTTCTTCACAAAATGTGATGGTATTAGTGTACTTCACTTCTCTCATGAAAGTTCTCGGGCGGTAACAGAAGCCATCCATCAACACAAAGGCACACCTTCTCTTTAGCCCAAGACACTCAAGCGGTCCACAAATGTCAATGGCAACTTTCTACTATGCCCTTTCAAGAATTTCTACTGGGGCAATAGGCGACTCTATTGCTTTGTTAGACGTATCACTAGCCAAGCAAACAAATATCTCAATGTCTCTGTCCATTCCTGGCCACCAGAAATCTACGTGGGCTCTTCTTTTCATAGCTGACACTCCTCCGTGTCCCTCATATAGCAACTCTAGCAGCCTTTTTTGTAAACATACAGGAACCACCAACCTGTACACCTCCTGACTCTCTCTTTGACCACCGACAACTCTTTCCATACTGGACGAAATCCACTCAAATCCGCGCCATACTTATCATCTTACCTCAAAGCTTCCCCACCAGGCAACATTCATATTACCAACTTCAAAGTTTCATTCTCCAGTAATGCCTTCCGCCATTCTTCATCTGACATGGTCCCTTTGCAAGACTCCTCCAGGTTAGCCACCATACATTCACCATCATCCTCACAAATAACACTGTTTAGCAGTAAACATGACAGTCAGCATTGGCATTTTTAATTCCATGCACATACTTAATGACAAACGTTTACTCTTGCAAGCTATACAACCATTTGGCAATGCAAGCTGTTGCTTTACCTGCACCCTTGGTTGAAAACAAAACTACCAGCAGCTTGTGATTGGTGCTCAGTTCAATCTGAGCCCCCAATATATATGTCCTAAAAATGCTGCACACCTCACCAACAAGCTAACGCCTCCTTTTCAGTGGCAGAGTATGCGCTTTCAACATCCTGCAGAGTTGCTGATGCAAATGCCACCACTCTTTCTTGCCCATCATTTATTTGCATGAACACTTCACCCAAACCATAATCACTAGTATCAGCAGCGGTGCACATACATAATATCGAGTTTTTAATATCGACCTACATTAATATCGACTTTCAAATATCGTGGGGACAGAATATCGACGACCAGAATATCGACCTGAAAGTAAGAAATATCCTTTTTGTTAATATCGAAGTTAGTAATATCGATGTTAATAATTTCGATGTTTATATTAGTGTTATGTATTTTAGTATGTATTTTATATGTATGTGTTCTATATTTTTTGTTAAGTATTGTACTGTTTTTTTAAATATATGTATACATTTTTTAGAAGTTAGTAATTTTTTTAAAGTAAATTATGCGTTTTAGTACCGTAGCAGGTTGTGGGTTTATAGGGGAATAGGGTGGGAAGTAATTTAATTATAGTAAATTAAATAATAATTTTTAGGAATTATTAATTATTTTTAACTAACTTTTGCGTTTTAGTTCTGTAGCGGGTTTATAGGGGAATAGGGTGGGAAGTAATTTAATTGTAATTAAGTAATTGTTAATTTTTATTTATTGGTATTGATAATTAATTTATTGTTAATTATTAATTGGTAATTAATTTTTATTAATTGATTAATTGATAATTATATTAATTGTATTAATTTATTATTGGAGCGGGTTGTGGGTTTATAGGGGAATAGGGTGGGAAGTAATGTAATTGTAATTAAGTAATTATTAATTTTTATTTTTGGGAATTGATAATAAATGTATTGTTAATTATTAATCTTTATTATTAATTGGTATTGATAATTAATTTGTCAATTATTAATTGGCAATTAATTTTTAATAATTATTATTTATTGGTATTGGTAATTATTTAATTTTTAATTAATTATTAATTGGCAATTCATTTTTTATTAATTTATTAATTGATTTATTAAATTAATTGTGTGCAATTTTATGTGGAGTGGGTTGTGTGTTTATTGGGGAATAGGGTGGGAAGTAATGTAATGTTATTAAAGTAATTATTAATTTTAATTTATTGGTAGTTTTAATTAATTTATTGTTAGTTTATTAATAAATCATTATTTAATTACAAAATGTATTTAATTTATAAGTATGTTATTTTTAACCCCTACGCTATCCAACGCTTTCCCTACTGTTGCACTCACTGGAGTGGGAATAGTAATTTTTACCCCTACGCTATCCAACACTTTCCCTACTGTTGCACTCACTGGAGTGGGAATAGTAATTTTTACCCCTACGCTATCCAACACTTTCCCTACTGCTGCACTCACTGGAGTGGGAATAGTAATTTTTACCCCTACGCTATCCAACACTTTCCCTACTGTTGCACCCTCTGGAGTTGGAATAGTAATTTTTACCCCTACGCTATCCAACACTTTCCCTACTGTTGCACTCTCTGGAGTGGGAATAGTAATTTTTACCCCTACGCTATCCAACACTTTCCCTACTGTTGCACTCACTGGAGTGGGAATAGTAATTTTTACCCCTACGCTATCCAACACTGAAGGCAGAAGGGTTTGGTTGGGGGCGGGTGGGTGGGCGGTCCTGCTCTAGGGCAGGGGAGGAGTGGCTTGCCCTCTGGGGCCGACCAAACCAGCCATGCGCACTCTGCCTTTTCTCCATGTAGGCTGCATGCACGACCCTCCGCCCTGCACGACCCCCTGAGCCCGCACCTGCGAGTCATGCCGGCCGTGACTCGTGTGAAGTGTTTGGTGCAGTGAGAACGATGCTGTGATTTTATTGCAGTACAACACATTCGGGCACTGGTGTGGCTCTTTTCAAGCTATTGAAGGGTAGGAAACCAGTTTAAAAATTGTACAGAGCGTGGATGAACAAAATGGTTGGGAGATAGTAGTGGGTCTCAAGAGGTGGCTGATGTTGTGAGATCCAGTGTGGAAGTGCCCAAACCAAACAAAAACAGGAGTTGGATGCCAGGAAAAAAGCCAAGACCACCCTATTTAAGTGGGTGATATGGTTTACATCTGGAAGACTGCACATGTCCTTGAGGATAGTTATAAATCTGGTGCTCCCGTTGCTGTCAAGAAGGATTGTGCTAATGAGATCCGATTCTGTAGACTTTAGTGGTGGAATGTTAGCAAAGTGGTGAAAGTTGGAGGGTTCTGAACGAGTTTGAATGGAGTGAGTGGTGGGAGTTTTTTCCCAAAGTGCAGCATAGATGAGTCCACTCTGTATAAGTATTCACATTCACAGGCGTCCTTTATGTTTTAGATGTTGAAGTGTTGCTAAAATGGGTCTGTCCTGTGGCTGTGATCTTAATTTTTCGTTTTTTTTAAATATTGGTTTACAGGCTGTTGATTGTATTTTTTTATTAAGGTCTGCTACGCTCTGCACCGACGTTAGGTGTTGTTTGTTTTCTCTTGTTTCAGGTTAGCTACTGGTTTTGAGTGTGTGTTTATGTTTTGCCGGTGCTTGTACAGTGTCTTGGGGTTATGTGTTGTTGCTGAGGTGATCTGGAAGGGGCAAAGACATTGGGGCATATTCACAAGGAGCTAACGCCGAATTAACAGCACTTCATCGCAGCCAAAGTCGTGATAAATTTACCTCCCCATTCACAAGCCGGTGTCAACAGCCCACAGCACCAGTATACCCGCGATAGCAGCCGCAAAAAACATCGCCACAGAGGATCCCCGCAAATATCGCTAATGAGATGCAGAGTGGGCGTTCCCGTGCCAAAAGACGAGACAATATCACACCTCAACATTCACAACGACCAGCCACATAAGAACACAAAACAGGCGATAAGGCGCGGTAGCCGCAGGTATATAACACCTGCCTCAAGCAGGTGTAAAGACGTACGTCTACCTGCAGTAGGCAATGGAGTCCCGCACACAGCCATACCCGAAGAACAAACGATGCCATGGAGCTACTCTACATGCAGCTCGGAGCCCCAACAGGGCCACAACACCCACCGCCACCACCCCCAGGATCCCCACCAACCCCAGGACCCGGACCCCCCCTCCCCCGGACCACCACAGAGGCAGCGTAAAGTAAGACAGCGGACCTACCGAAAACGCACCGCTCTCACAGACCTAACGCCCGCGGAAGTCATTGCCCACTACAGGCTCAAAAGGACAACCATCCTACGCATCATGACCCACATCGCCCACAGGCTGACGGTCCCAACACAGCGGAGAACAAACATCCCTCCGCAGACAAAGCTGCTGGCAGTGCTGCACCTGTTGGCCTCTGGTACCTTCCAACCAACAACTGCCAGAGTCAGAGGGGTCTCACAACCAGCCCTATCAAAGTTCATCACACCTGTCCTGGATGCCATCCTCCGCTTCATACCTCAGTACCTTCACTTCCCAAACACTGCGCAGGAACAGCTGGAGACTAAGCAAGGCTTCTACGCCATAGCCGGATTCCCGGCCGTGTTGGGGGCAATCGACTGCACACATGTCCCACTTGTGCCCCCTGCGGATACTGCACACCACTACCGCAACAGGAAGCACACGCATTCCATCAATGTGCAGGCAATAGTGGACCACCGGGGAATGTTCACCAATGTCGTCGCCAACTACCCAGGCAGTGTGCATGATTCCTTCATCTTCCGACAGTCCATCATCAGCCAGCGCTTCCAGGATGGCACATATGGAACGGGACTGCTCGTTGGTAAGTACCAAATCAACACACCACACATCCCACAGCCACCAACGCACAAAGCACAACTGTGGGGATGCACACGTGACCTAATCACATCCGACATGTTAAACTACACGACCACCTACCAGACACGACTACACCACCCCATGGTCAACCTGGGCTACCCCTGCACCCAATACAGACTTCACATGGCACCACAGCCACACAACAGCTGAACGTGTGGAGATGCGGAATGCAGCCATGACACATGTGAGGCACTGCTCTGCCCTCATGACCTTACCCCAGTCTCCCGCAGGTCAGCGTCCCGTGGTGGTGGGCCCGTGTCGGCCGCTGTGCATCCAGGGCGACTAGCCCTGTGCGACTCGAGTCATCCCCCCTTGTAGTTCTGACATTGCATGTCTGTGTGCCTGATGACTGTTGGTGTAGTTGCCAGCACCAGCTACTCCCTGAGGGCTGGTTTACACTCACCCCACACACAGCCAGCACAGGCGTTACTGAATTGGTGGGCCTGCCATCACATCCTGCCAAACCAAGTATTGACTCTTTTCTCCCTGCACTGTCACAGGTGATCAAGGATATGCACTCTGCCCTTGGATGATTACACCCCTCCGGGACCCGAACACACCCGCCCAGAGGCAGTACAATGCGGCCCACATACGCACCAGGGGCATCGTGGAACGCACATTTGGCGTGTTGAAGTCACGTTTCAGATGCCTGGACGGCACTGGTGGGAAGCTCCTGTACAGCCCGGACGTCGTGTGCAAGATGATCGTTGCATGTTGTGTGTTGCACAACATCTGTGTTCGCACCAGGGCCCCATGGATCCCAGTTCCAGAGGTACCGGACGATGATGGTGGTGGTGATGGGGCAGGTGGCCCACATCCCACTGCAGCTGCGGCAGGATTGGCCCGTAGGGACTCCATCATTGACACTTACTTCTCATGAGCACGTCACATTGTGACCTTCCGTGGCATTCATGGGACAGTAGTAGATGTCCAATTGCACTGCATGTGTGAATAAAACATATTTGCAGGTTACAGGTTGGAATTGTACATTGTCGGAGGCACGGTCCAGCTAGAGAGCGCTGTGAAACACAGCACTCTAGGTGCATGTCAGGATTGCGCATGTGTGAACGGCGTGTTTCAACTACGGTCCCCTCACAAAGGCATAGTCACAATCCATTTCTTTAGCAGGCATTCTGGACATGCCTCAAGCAGCACAGTATATCTGCTAAAATGTGGCTGTCAGGGCGCACATCAGTGCATCTTTGAGGCCAATGAGAGGCCACACAGAGCAGCAGGGGCAGGATCACCAGCTCTGTCCCAGCTTCTACAGGGCTGGGCTTCCAGACCTATGAAGCAGCTAAGGGGAGGGATTGAGGTGGGTCTTTCTCTTATCTGCTGCTCGAGCCACAGAGTTGCCAGCAGAGGAACCAAGGTAAGTAAAAACAACATATTGTGTCTCTGTTCATGTATGCATGTGTTTGTAAGTGAATGGAATTGAGTGAAAGTATTAGTGTGTTTGTGAGTGTCGATGAGAGTGAGAGCTAGTCAGATTCTGAGTTTGAGTTTGTATGAATAAGTGAAAGTGAGTATGAAGGAGTGAGTAGAGTGTGATAGAAAGAGTGAGTGACTGGAGATTGTGAGAGGGAGCAGAAGCGAGTCAGGGGTGTAGTTATCAATGGTATAGCAGGCACTGATGCACCAGGGCCTGGAGTCAGTGAGTGTGAAAGGGTGAGTGTGTTTGTAAGTGAGAATGAGAACTAGTGAGTATAAGTACGTTTGTGTACAAGTAATAGTAAGTGCAAGTGAGTATGAGTGGGAATGAGTAAATGAGGGAATGTGAATTTTAGTGAGTGTGGGGGCAGAGAGTAAATGTGCGAGTGAGTGAGTATGAGTGAGGCACATTTTGAAACAAATGTGGTGAACGCCAGGTAGGTATTACGCCCCACCAGTTTGAAAGATCACCAGGTGTCCACGCCTCCCCACTAGGACTACCCACTGATTCTGCTGCACCGGAATGGGTGCAAAGCTGCAGGGAGGGCGTGTTCTGCCATCCACTGCTCTAGAGTAATAGAGCTATCCTTGCTTTACCTGCTTGTGAAATGAGGCATGCTCGGTGGGAGTGCACAGGTCTTTTACAGGTTGTCTCAACAGCAGGGCTGTAAGTAGCCAGTCATGCCAGCTCACAGGAGCAGCAGTAGTTAAAAACTGATTTTTAATAACTAGTACCTGTGGTCACGTCCTTAACTTTACTGGCAAAACACTGATCAAATTGTCAACAATGACTGTAAAGTCATTACATTACTTAAAGTAATCGTGTCAGTGATGCAGTCCCTTTTTACATTTTACTTCATCTTGCATTTTCTAAGAGTTTTTGCTTTGAAATGTGGTATTTCGGTATTTTTTATACATATGACTCTTGATGCATTCTTTAAAATCTATTGCCTCTAGGTGTCTGGGTAAATTTAGGTTGTGAGTGTATATTATCGGCAGGGCACAATTGAGAGGTCTGGAGATGAGGCTTGAAAGAAGTGCGGCTTTCTCACAGTGACTGTCAGTGGATTATAGAGCTGTTGAAAGTACCAGTTTATCCAATCCTTGGCCTCGCTCCAGAGCGCACAGAGTGATGGCCACATGGGGGACAATTTTAAATAAATATTCTATGTTTATGAGGTTATCTAAAGGAACTCCTTACAGTGCAAAAAAAGTCTCCTAATTGTTTGTTCCCCTCTTTTCAATTCCTGATCTTGAACCACACCTAAGTCTAACTCCCCTTTGAGATAAAATGCCGTCTATCACCGTCTTGGTAATAATGCAGATTGTATTGAGGAATGCATGGAGCCAAGCCAATCAATTCAATGCAATGTTATTATCCTTGAAGACTTTACCCTTAACTGGGGTAACAGATGACGCAGTGTCAATCTCCTCTCATCGCTCTTTCTGGTAATCATCTAATTCAACACAGCCCCAGACCTACCCAGACCAAAGGCTCCATACTAGACATAATCATATCGAAGAGAGACCTTCTGTCAGTAGATGACCGCGTACTGGTAGACTGGTCAGACCATCACCTTGTCCCCTTCTCCCTGCTACTCTATCATTGCTTAACAAGGGGCCAACCCAAAAAGAGATATCCTGGTTTTGTCATTCTAAAAACACTAACATCGAGTACTTTGGCACCAGTGAGCAGAGGTCACTGCCTCCCATCAGCCTAGTCAACCTCCCTCTACTTTGATTGTATTTTGGATCCGTTTGATGATGTAGCACTGATCCAAAGCAAAGAGCAAAATCATAGCTCTCTTGTTCAATAAAAATCTTTACGAAGAAAAGAAAACCACGGTGTAGCTGGAGACGTATTGGAGACAATAACCATCCACCACCAACCTCGACTGGCTCCGAAATCCACGAGTTCTATATCATCCTCAGTGTGAAGGTGAGACATGTTAGATATCTTATCAGCTCAGCCACAAATCAGGCAAACTAACTTTCTGATCAGGTCAGAGCTGATAACAGTTCCCCAATTCCTGTAAAATTGGAAAATATCACACAATTCTTAGAAACTAAAGTGAAATATCTTGAACCGTCGCTGGGAATCTATCCAGACTACCAACTCGATCCATGCATGACATGAAAACTTATGAAAACGTGGGCCACACTTCAATAAATCAGAGAAGATGAAGTAATGAAATAAACATAAACACCAAACCATTTAACCATTTTTGAGATCCTATTCCTGACAAAATTACCAAAGACCTTGTTCTACACTTGCTTTGCCACGCAGCAAAACTAGTGAACTTCTCCCTCGGCCATGGCGTGACTCCTGCAGCTTCAAGCGTGGTCAAGTCACTCCACTTCTCAAGTGAACTGAACAACTTTCACTCTGTATGCAACCTCCTGGTTCTTGCAAAAGTCATTGAAATCTCTGTAGCAAAGCAACTTATCCAACACATTCAAGACAATGACCTCTTGGAAGATGCCAGGCAGGATGCAATAAAATGACAGCACAGAATCATCTCTGCTCCAGGTTGTCAATAATGTATTTCGCATCTTGGACTCAGGCAACTCCTGCCTAATGATCCTTCTGACTTATCTCCAACCTTTAATACAGCAAATCACTGTATGCTTCTTAATAATGTTGTAAATCGGATGGGAATAGAAGGAGTGGCCCTCAAATGGTTCAAGCCAACAAACAAGCCACAGTGGCAAAAATTGATTGTTGCTTGTCAAAATCATTTGTCTTAACACAAGGCATCCCTCAGTGATCAATCCCAGCCTAACCCTATTTAACCTATAAATCAAAACCCTTGGAGTCTTACTAAAGAACTCAAAGATCCTTTATCATCAACATGTTGATGATGCTCAACTGTACCTAAAGGTCTCCTCTCCCAATAACATTTCACACCTTGCCATCATGCTAAACACTATTCACAATTGCATGACTACCCTTCATTAGAAACTGAATCCATGCAAAACTGAATTTCTCCTCCACACCTCCTCCCATTCTTCTCTACTGGTTCGGTCCTGGATGGGTTCAATCAACATCCTCAACTGTAATCCAACCACCAGTGCTAAATCCCTCTGAGTCATACTTGACATAAGACACAATCTACAGTCACAAGTCAACAACATGGCCAAAAATACACTCTGATCCAATCACTAGAGTTATCAAGAATCGATTACTGCAATTCTCTCGTGACCGGGTTTCCCAAAATTCATCTTGATCCACTGAGAGCAGTTTCTTACATGAAGCAATATGCTTCATCTCTGAGGCCATTATGAATGGCCACACCTCAACAGTACTCTTTTAACCCTTTACTTGCTTCAAACTAAAGAGAGAGCTATGTACCAAACCGTGTGCATCACTCACACGCCTCTTCAAACCTCTGCTACTTGATTTCTGACCACAAAGCTTAAGAAATCTGGTGGGACAGAGCTTCACAGAATGCTGGAGCACTGCTTCAAGAACCCTCTAACTTTAAAAAAGAATTATTTATGGCACAGTCCTCTTCAGGAAGCGCTACCAGAATCTGAAACTTCTTACCTCTGGGTTTACGCATCAACACCTCAACAACAGTCTTCAATTCTGAACTGAAAGACCTCCTAATTGAAAGACATTTCAGTTAATTGCTTGTCTCTCCACAACCCTCTCAGACTTGACCTTCCATTTATACCTTCCCACTGGATCACTCCTCTACCTCAATATTGTAGGATACTCTCCCTGCATTGTAGCTGTTCATATCTTGTATTAAATATTTATGACTGGTGTATCCTCTGATGCTTTTGTAATGCCCCAGTTTTACTGTAAAGCACTTTACCACCACTGGGTAATGTGTGCGCTGCATAAAACTGCATAAATAAATGCATGGTGAAGGTGAGGTGATGCAAGGAAGTACACCCAGACAGACAGAGTGAAAAGACAGTGATGTGGAGGAAGGAGCTGATTTGTGAGAGATGCAGATACAGAAATTCAGAGAGATGCGGGGAGAAAGTGACTAACCTTCCACAAACCTTAGTAATGTTTATTTCACAGTCTCGTATTTTCAGAATTATTATTCCTACCAATATAATTGTTGTACTCAGTTACCTGATACTGCTAACAAGCATTGGCAAAGCCAATAAGTATGGCTGGCTTTGGGTGAATGTTTGTTGTTGTGTGATATGTCTGGCTACAAAGACAGAAAACTCACAGACAGGCACCGAAATACTGATCAGCTGGCACATTGGTTGATGTGCAGGATTTTAGTTCACATTTTAAGTCATGTACTTAATTAAGTGGGTTGATAGGAGGATTAGGGTCACCAGATAGTACCTTGTCACTGGGACACAACTTTTCCAGTTCTGGGTTTTGATTTCACATATCAATGCATTCAGGGAGTTGTAGTCTTGTTTCATTTTAATTGGACCAACACACCTAATAACATCATTTTTAAGAGCAAAGCCCAGGAATAGAATAGTGTGGTCCCAGTGAATGAGCCATCTGGTCACACAAATCAATTAATCAAGTATTTATAAAGTGCTGCATGTCACCCGTGAGAGTCTCAAGGCGCTAGAGTTGCTATCTGCTTCGTGGTATCTGTTCATTCGAACAGCCAGGTCATGAGTCTTTTCCTGAATTGCCGGAGTGGTGGGGCGGTCCTGAGGTGCAGGGGAAGATTTGGCTGCAAGGTGTGAGTAGGCGCGTCCTCCACTGTTGCCTCGGCGGATCTGGAACCCCGAGCAGCAGCAGAAAGGTTAGAGCGCACCTTCTGTGCACAGATGGCACCTAGTGGTGTACACTATTCATGTGCACTTTAATCTCCCTCTTCTTCTGGCTGGAATGGCCACTGGGAAGTCTTGTTTATCAGACAGTTGTTTTCTATGGACCCGGGGTGAATGCGCCAACGGTCACCTGTTGAGGGGTGAGTTGTGGTTTGGGGCTTAAGTGTGTGTCTCCTTTTCACAGAATATCACCTAATTTATAGATTTGCGTGGCCTTTACTCTTCTGAATCTGACCAATGCTACTAGTTTCCTGCTTGCCAGATAATTTCAACCGACGTCATAGTACTGGTATGAGCTTCATCAAAAACCCTTAATGACGTGTGTAAATTGAACAGTTATTTCAAGTGAAAGTTTAGGAAGAGGAGAAGTCAATCAAGGACTGCATGAGCGCTTCCAGAGTTGACAAAAGAGGGATTTGTTTTCAGAAATGCCGGTAGGGCCGCCTCTAAATAAAACAATAAATATATTTAGCTCCCCTTTGTAGAACGCTGGTATTTCCTTGAAATCGCTGTGCTTTGGCAGGGTCATAAAACAGGCAGCCTGTGTTGATTAGGGATTGTAGAGACATACAATATGCAGTTATTCCCCATGAGAACTCCATTTTCCAATCAAGACCATTTGCTTTGGGCTATTGTATCCCCTCCTTCAATGTTTTTACCGCTCGCTCAGTAGCACCATTCGTCTGTGGGTGATACAAAGCTGATTTGGAGCTCTGTCTTTGAACAGCTCGAATGGAGCATTGCCTGTGGTGGAGTGTAGAGACATACAACATCCATCAAATCGTAATGTTAGCAGTGTAGGCCATAGATTGCTGCACAGGTATGATTTTCTCTATTGGTATCTAGATTTAGTATGCTCAAACTTTACGTGTCTCCACTGCTTAGGAGTCACAACACAATACAATTATTGATACACAAAATTTGAAAAGGAGCATGTAATTATATCAAATCAATTTATAAAGCACAATCAGTCTCATGAATTCATCAAATCCAAATATATTAATCAGGGAGTCTTTGTTCATCTGTTTCCAATTTCCACTTTATTGTAGTTCAGACAACATGTGTATTTCAGCCCAGCCAAAGCGTTTCGTCCAACAGGACTACCTCAGGGCTGTAAAACACACATAATATATATATATATATATATATATATATATATATATATATATATCTACTGGCGGTCGCCAGTAGATAATTATAGTTAGGACCTATTTTCCATAGGAAATCCGCAACATTCTATTTGAAATAACGTTGGCGCCGGTTGACGAATCTTCGCGAACTTTTCCAACTTGTTGGGGCGCTCCGGTCCGCTCCTATCCTGAAAATCTCGGGGTGATTCGGCAAGCGGGGGCCGAGAAAAAAGGGGGGTCCCAAAACGTGTTTTCCCCATGCAATTTTCCATAGGAACCTTTAGTCGCAGCTACAGCCCGAACTGCTGAACGGAATTACACCAAATTTGCCAAAAAGGTAGCCCTTGGTTCAGGGTCGTGCCTTTTGCTTAAATGGTGTAAATCCGTTCAGTAGTTCCTGAGAAATTTGAAAAAGAAAACGCATATATATCTGGGCGGAGCCTAACCACACATGTCATCGTGAGATCTGATTGGCTGTCAGCACTTCATCCTGGAATTGCTGGCAGCCATCTTGGGACCAATATAAATGATAGTACCCCATTGAAATGCATTGTAGTGAATCGAAGACTTTTGAGGGTTACCAAAAGGAGAACTATAAAGGGTGATAACAGACTTTAGTTACATTAGAATTCATTTGTTGATGGTACCATACTAATTTCAGGAATTGTGGTGTGTTCTAAGGTGATTTTACCCTGTGAAAAACCTTCTGCTGGGATATTATGAATCATGTTTGAGAGAAAACTATTTTCACATGCTTGTCCCATACAGTTTTGGAAGGTGCTCCAGAAGCTAAAATGAGAGCATATTTTCTGTAAATTCACATTATCTTTCTCAGTCATGTGAGAATGAAGTCTGACATTCTCAGTAAAACATGTACATCCAACAAGGGCAGAGACTGTCAGTTGATTCCTTTGTGTTCTACTGCAGCTTCCCAGAGTGTTCTAAAGAACAACTAGAGTACTAACAGCCTTACTTATGACAAAAGTATGGCACACCTGAAGCCATCTTGATTGGAATAAAATGGTAACACTTAAAACATTTAATTTAAAAAGGAACAAAATGAGGGGGTTCATTTTGCCATAGAAATTATGATTAGTGCTGTAGAAAGAAAAATTAGGACATGTTTTAAGTGAGATCTCAAATATCTTCCTGTTATATTTCAACAGGAGCAGCCTGTCAGTTGATGCCTTTGTGTTCTACTGCAGTTCCCAGAGTGTTCTAAAGAACAACTAGAGCGCTAACAGTCTTACTTATGACAAAAGTATGGCACACCTGAAGCCATCTTGATTGGAATAAACTGGTAACACTAAAACATTTAATTTAAAAAGGAACAAAATGAGGGGTTCATTTTGCCATAGAAATTATGGTTAGTGCTGTAGAAAGAAAAATTAGTGCTAAAACACTACCCCCAGCACGACACCCTACACTACCCAAACATAACTGCACTACCCTAAACCCTAAAACACTACCACCAGCACGACTCCCTACACTACCCAAACACCACTGCACTACACTAAACCCTAAATATACCCCCAGCATGACCACCCACACTACACAAACACCACTGCACTACCCTATACCCTAAAACACGACCCCCTACACTACACAAACACGACTGCACTACCCTAAACCCTAAAACACTACCCACAGCATGACCCCCTTCACTACACAAACACCACTGCACTGCCCTAAACCCTAAAACACTACCCCAGCACTACCCCCTACACTACCCAAACACCACTGCACTAACATAAACCCTAAAACACACTACCCCCAGCACAACCCCTACACTACACAAACCACTGCACTACCCTAAAACACTACCCCCAGCACGACTCCCTACACTACCCAAACACCACTGCACTACCCTAAACCCTAAATCTACCCCCAGCACGACCCCTACAGTACCCAAACACCACTGCACTACCCTAAACCATAAAACACTACCCCCAGCATGACCCCCTACATTACACAAACACCACTGCACTACCCTAAACCCTAAAACACTACCACCAGCATGACCCCCTACACTACTCAAACACCACTGCACTACCCTAAACCCTAAAACACTACCACCAGCACGACCCCCTACACTACTGCACTACCCTAAACCCTAAAACACTACCCCCAGCACGACCCCCTACACCACCCAAACACCACTGCACTACCCTAAACCCTAGAAAAGAAACCCCCACCCCATGCCCAATCCCCCTTACCTCTCACTCCTCATGGTTCCTCTCTCCTCGTGGTTCCTGCTTCATGTCATCTCTGAGGGGCGGTGCACGTCGTTGTGAGGAAACAGAACAGCCTCTGTTTCCTTACAACGACATGGATCGTCTACATGTTTTTTAGAACGCATGGTCATTTACCATACATACCTTTACAACAAAATTTGTTGTAAAGGCATGCGTGGTAAATGACCATGCGTTCTAAAAATGCGTAGTAATGACTTTATGATGTACAACGCATGCGTGGTAATGCATGCGTTGTAATGGTATCGCAAAGTAAAAAGTCGTTGTAACGGCTGTTTACCGATTGAAGCTGGCCCCTGTTCTTCAGTGAGACGTTTATTTGATTAATTAGGAGGAAGGAATGTGTTTTATTTACCGAAAAGTGCATTCCCGGCTGTTGTATTGTGAAAGTGTCCGCGTGGCCTGGTTTCACTTCCGGTGAGAGAGTGGAAGAGTCTGTTTGGATCTAAAGGAGTTCTGTTGTTGGACGGGGCCGGCGCGACATGTCATCAGAAAACATAGCTAATGGAAAGCGTCCTCCCTGAAGTGTGGAGCAGTGCCATGAGAGGTCAATGAGTGTGCGTCCCACCGCAGTATGACCGTACCGCGTGACCCATGTGCCGCCTCGAGGGTACGGGAGGCAGAAGCGGCATCGCAGGTCCTCTTGAAGACCGTTGTAGCACTAATTCTACATTTTGGTACTAGGGCATTTTAACTTCGTTGATCCTGCCAGATACAAAGAGAAGATCTTGTGTTATTCAGTGCCCTCGTTACCTTTTTTGTGGGTTGTGGTGCTTGTCACTTCGCTGCCCCGCCGGTGCACACGACTGGGCACCCCACCTCGTGTGCCATCTGCAGGGCCTCTGCCCTCGGATCACTGGTTTCAGTTTCTGGAGTGGCAACATAAACAGTTGCTCCCAAAGGACTAGCCTGAACACTTAGGTGAATATCCCCTGCACCAGCATTCCACGGCAATTCTTTCCTAGCTCTCCCACGTCAACAAGCACGGCTCCGCTCGCGACACCGTATGACGTCATCGGAGCCATAAGAGGACCTCGTCGGCATGCTGATGTCAGTTCCACCCATTTTTTCCGTGCCACCGAGGCAAACAGGGGACCGAGACATTTTCACATGTATACATAGTATAATAAATATATATGTATTCACTGAAAAAACCATAGGTTTCAGGCACGTTATAGTTAGAAATTAGCATTTAAAAAACATTAGAAATTCACTGAAAAAAACATAGGTTTCAGGGGCGTTATAGTTAGTTGGACATTTCACTCGTACAAAACCATAGAAATTCCCCCGTTATAGTTAGTTCAGCTAACTATAACTCGCGCGCCCGCAATGCACTGCTTATGACGTCAAATATTACATCACTCATGACATGGTCAGTGACATCACTCATGACATCACTGATGACATCTCAAATGACATCACTGATGACATCACTGATGACATCATCCTTGTGATAGAGTGGCAGACCTCCTCTCACCCTAATATAACCTTTGATACACACACTCAAAAATACAAACTAACATTTTCAAAACAATGGACATACCAATACCAGTTACAACACACCTATTCATTAATTCCAAGATCTACACACACATCCACTCATTCACCAACAGTTCCTATACAGTCACTCATACATATACTCACTCATCATATGTACTCATACACCTATACATCCTGTTACACACCGCCACTCATCCATAGAGTTACTCACACACATAGTCACACATGCAAACAAAGTATCAAACATCCATTTACTTGCATATACAGTTATACACACACTACCACACTTACTTCTACAGAAACTTACACATACTTACTCTCTTAAACAATCACTTATAGAAACACCTACTTATTTGTACAGGAACTCTTCCAATCTCTCACTCTCATATATACTCACTTATATACACCAATACTCACATATACTAGTTTAAAACATATGTAGTTACTCATAAAGACACTATTGAGACAGTCATTCACTCACTAACAGACCCATACACATACTCATCCACCTATACAGTCCTGCACACATGCTCCTGTGTTAGACCAATCAGCGAGTTTCACCTATATCCTGAAATGCAAAAGATATATTACGACTAATTCTTCTTTAGTAATTAGTCTGTCGATAACGATTCGCTATGGTTGCTTCCTCTCTGGTCCTCATGTTTTTTGGCCAATCGCAGCCATTTCCTCAGTATAGTGCAATAAAGAAATTATTTCAACTGCTTCCTCTTTAGTTCGTGTAGTGTTTGGACCAATCAGCGAGATTCCACAGTATCCTAAAATGCAAAAGCATGGTAACTGTTTTCTTTCCTGTGTGTAAACCAATCAACGATTATTACTTGTAACCATAAACGCAAAAGCGTTGCAACAAATTCCTCTCTAGTTCTTAAACTGTTAGTATCAATCAGCTTAGTTTATTTTGCGAAGGTATTTAAATTATAAGGACATGATACGAATATCTTATCAGTAGGTACTTAGTCTCCTTAAATTATATCAAATTATAGATATGCCAATTGAGCTACAAATCTAGCTGCATTTGGTAAACTATTTCTTACTTCCATTTAAGCTAAAGTTACACAGGAGTCTGCTTAAAATTATTTAAGATAAATATAACTGCGGCTAGTTATGGGAATATTTGACACCTAAAAAATATATATACAATGTTGTATTTGATCCACATCAAAATTAAAAAAAATACTGATCAGCTCAGCAGTAACAGATAGTATTACATAATGAGAATTCTATCCATATATAACTGTACTTAGAACTAAAAAGCACATTGCAGATTTCAACAATTGTTTTCAAAAGGACTATATTCTTTCATGCAAATGATCATAACATCCTATAGAGTTAAACATCTATTCTCATCCTTCTAAGTCCATTTTTCCAAATGGGTAAAGATGTATATCTCCAGTATAAAAAATAATATAGTTCCTTTTCCAAGTTTAATCCCATTTGCACCATTCTTAATCTGCTAATGCATCTTGCTTCTTCCTGTCTCAGCTTTTTAGTTCCCTGTCACCCCCTCTGGGGTCCATCTCTATTTTCTGGGTACCATGGAATCTAAAGTCCATTTTGTTCTAATGATATTTTAACATATGTTGTACCAGTGGAGACTTATCATCCTTATTAATTACTGATCTCCTATGCTCTTGGATTCTCAATTTTAGTACTCTTTTCGTACTACCCACATAGACTTTGCCACTATTACAGATTATTGCATAGATTACAAAGCTTCTATTACAATTGATGAATTGATGTATTCGATGTTTCTTCTGCGTATTATACTGAAATTCTTTAAGTTTATTATAACCATTATCACATATAATACAGCAGCCACATGTGTAGAAGCCCCCAGGTTTTGGCGAAAGTTAGGCCGAGCCTGTAGATTTACATGCTCGTGGTTTTAAATAGTTTCTCATTATTTTATTGCTGATAGTGGGACCTCTTTTGTATGTTACTAGTGGTCTATCAGCAACCACATTAATTAAGCCTGGTACACCTCTCAATAAGTTCCAATGTTTTTGTAAAATTTTGTAAATTAGATTATGATCTTGATTATAAGTTGTAACAAATGCCAGTCGATCCATAGATTTCCTTTTAGGTTTTTGTTTCAAGGTTTCCACTAACCTTAGAGATTCTTTTCTCTGCTTTCTCCAAGACAGCATCAGGATATGCACGATCACACAATCTCTGTTTTAAGTCATCCAGACATACCATGAAATCATCATCCATACTACAATTCCTCTTAATTTGCATCATCTCTCCATATGGGATGCCCGTGATGACTGATCTAGGGTGTGCACTATCTGCTCTAAGTATATTATTGGTGGAGGTCTCTTTATGAAACAATTTGCTTTGTATTTTATTATTCAAAATGTACAGCCGTACATCCAAAAATTCATTTTGATTCTCACAATGACAATTAGTAAAACTCACATTCATACTATTGTCGTAAAGGTACTCCATGTAGCCATTCAGATCTTCCTTAGTACCCCGCCATATAATCAAGATATCATCTATGAAACAACCCCAAAAAATTATGTTATCTGTCCAGGCACCAGCTCTAGGTGACCAAGCATGCTCACTCTCAAACCGCCCCATAAAGAGGTTAGCGTAATAGGGAGCAAATCTTGAACCCATAGCCGTACCCCTTATTTGTTGATACCATTCTCCATCAAATAAGAAGAAGTTGTTCTGGAGTATCAGTTCACACATTTCCAGAATCATATTGGAATTATATTGGAATGTTCCATCAGACTGGCATTCCTTTTAGATAGAAAATATTGCAATGCCATTCGACCCAGTTTGTTCTCAATGCAGGTATACAATTCTATAACATCTAAGGTAATAAACATTAGAGTTGAATCCCATTCAACATCTTGTAATTTGGGGGCGCTAGAGGGCGCGCAACGGGATGGCTGCACTTTAGTGCCGCTCCGCTGGTCGGATAAAACTATCCTTAAATAATACCGGACCGGCTGTTCGCTGAGGTGCAGAACCTACAATTAACTATGGCGGAATATCGGCACCACCCAAAGGTACCATCGTTGGGGCAAAAAACCTGGTAACTTTCTGCGAAAACCGCGTGGAGACAATGAGATGCCGGAGCACTGAGGCGGCACAAAATGGCGGCGCACTATAACCAATAACGTCCCAAAGTGAATGAAACTGTGCTGAAGGCGAACCTGCAGCCACGCATCTGCAGCTTGCACTCCGCCACCGATAACTGCCTCCCTGCTGTCTGGAGCGCTGTGGGGACTGCTGTCACTTCATCGGATGGCTCCCGTGTAGATTACACTGCCAGGGCGCAAGATACCGGAGGAGCCGGAGACACGGTGCCGCCGAACGTGAAGGGAGGACCCGCTGCTGGAACACGCCGCACACGGAGAACACCTCTGCAAATGTAAGTGTGAGCGCCTGCACTACAAAACGCGCTACATATAGATATTTGGCGTGTACTCTATCAGCGCGTCGTAATACCAGATACAACGCGGCCCATTGTCTACCTGGGTGTACGCTGCATACGCTTCTCTATTCGAGTGCAACCTGGGGCCTTTATCAGACCGCTTCTCTGGAAACATAACAGGCCTCTCCACCAAGGTACGCACTGCGCCCTCCCTTGCCTCACCCAAACTACAGCAGCACGCTACTGTTTTTGGACCCCTGAAGTGCTCCGTGTTTGGAGGCTGGAAATTCAATGTAAAATCACCCCCTGATCATCTAAACGTCTGAATACATCTACCTAAAACTTGTAATTCTGTGGGCTCTGCTGCACTGGTGCTCTGTACTCTAAGCTAATACTCACTTTGTGACGCCATCACATTGCATATATCCATTGGCGCCAGCTGGGAGCTAGGAAAACGGTGCAAAGAGCGCGAACACATGTAGCATATCCTGCACATCGCTGTGAATCCTACACGCTCACTACAGCAAATTGCCATCGACCATACTGCGAACTTGCTAATAGCCTCTCGCACCAACGTGCACTATATGTCAGCAATAATCAACGCGCTCTCCGCGCTGTAACACTGAGCAAGTCTATACGAGCAATACTTATAAAGGCATAGCCTTCAACGACCTAGGTAGCAATCTATGCTGTATTAATTGCCAACCATACAGTAACATACTTTAAAACCGACTGCTCAATACTCTCTGTAGTATATTCTGCTGCACAACTACTTCACCATGGGCAAACCAGACAAACAACAGTCCAAACTGTCCTTCGACATACGCCGTACACCCAGACCCACATCGGCTCATTCAGACACCGAGCTGGACGCAGATCGCGCCAGAACGTCTACAATGGAAGCCACCCTACAAGCCATACAACAGAGCCTGCAGGCTATAGACAGCAAGATCGACACTCTTACTCAAAGAGTCGATCACATGGTGGCTAAGATCGATAAGCAGGGTGAACATCTGGATGATGCAGAACTACGAATATCTGCGGTGGAAGATGAATCCAACACCACAACACGTAAATGCCTGGAGATGGAAAAAGTGTTGGAAGTCATAAAAAACAAGAGCGAGGATTTGGAAGCGCGTTCACGACGAAATAACGTTCGTATTACGGGTATTCCGGAGAGCGCCAATACTGGGAGAATGGAATCCTTTGTAGAAGGCATGGTGCGTGACATTTTCGGAGAGGACGCTTTATCACCTGTGTTTATAGTTGAACGTGCACATAGGTCGCTTGCACCGAAACCGATCCCAGGAGCACCATCGCGACCCATCATTGCCCGAATACTTAATTATAAAGACAGAGATACGATATTACGTCTGGCGAGAGAAAAGCAGCAAATCAACTACCAAGGCAATAAAATATCATTCCACCCAGACTTCACGATGGCAGTACAGACAGCTCGTAAAGACTTTGCACCTATGAAAAAGAAATTGCGTGATATGGGTATTGAGTATGCTATGCTCTATCCAGCGAGACTACGCGTGTCGCACGATGGACGTACTAAAATGCTGACCACACCTAAAGCAGCACATGAATTTATCAAATAGATTGCCACCAAAAGTAAAATGCCGGGCCGTTCTTCTGCTGATCCGGAGTCAGACTGATGTAAAGGGACAACATGGTAAAGAGATTGCTGTATACTGTGACTAATGCGCATGGCATAAGGTACATATGTGAGTTGCCATGTATACGTTTTCGATATGTCATGTTAAAAAAGTGTAACACAGTTTATCAATTCTATCCCTTTACGCATAAGATATCATAGCGTTGGTAGTGATCTTAGATTATGCAAATTGCCGGCAACCGGCTATTGCAAAATGGTATGTATAGGCTGCTCCACAATGTGTCACATCTGTGTAACTGCCAAACAGCCTTTAGACAAGGTTATATTGTTGTCTGATTTTGCTATTACAACCTTTTGTAACTGAGGTCCTATTTGATTATAAGATACCCAACCACATCCGCCCCCGCGGATGCGATAGCGCACTTAGCGGCCCCCCTGTGGGTATTCCCCACAACCGTTAGTATAATGGTTCTTTTGTTGAATGGGATATGTCTTTGGCATGTTTGGGATGCTAAAGTGGGAGGGGGGATTTGGGGAATGTTTGTTATAGTTTATTGCAGGCACTTGAATGTACGGTACAATGCAGACACGGGTAGTATTAACAAATGTCTATGTGTGCAACAGCTTATAGTCTACCACACACTATATATGCAAACCAGGGAGATATACATATTGTTGAATATCATCTTCAGGTCCCAGAACAGGCAGTAAAGTGATGGCATCACAGCTCAATTTGTTAACCTGGAACGTCCGAGGATTAAATAACCCCAAAAAATACGTCAGGTATTTACATACCTTGACAGACACCGTATCGATATTGCCCTATTGCATGAGACGCATTTGGCAAAGACGACCAAGAGTGGGTTAGGAAATAGATGGGCTGAGCATGCCACTGCGTCATCATACTCAACATACTCTAGAGGCATTATAATCCTAATACGTAAGGGCGTGCAATTTATTGTAAATCAAACACTCACAGACGAATGCGGTCGCTATGTCATAGTCACTGGGGTACTTCGGGGCCAACACATTAGGCTAGTAAATATATATGGACCGAATATAGACAACCCTGAATTTTTTAATGACATCCGGTCAAAATTGAGAGAGTTACCTGAGATGGAAACACTGTGGGGGTGCGACTTCAATCTAGCCCTCAACGATAACCTTGACCGTTCGGTTATAACTAAGAGCCTCATACTCGGGCAGTCCAAGTAGTACGAGATAGTCTGCTGGAATTCACAATGACGGACGTGTGGAGACTACGTAACCCGCACACTATGGCAGCTACTCACAACTCTTCCATACATAATAGCTGGTCACGTATAGACTATTGGATTACGACCACAGTCGCTAGCACATGGATACGCAAAATACAGCACTTACCAAAAACACTATCGGACCATAATTCGATCCTGCTCTCTTTAGATATTCCTAATTATGTACCGCCGCCATACCTCTGGCGTTTCAATGCCAAAGCCTTACTAGACTCAACATATATTGACGCTATAAGATGTGGTATCAAGGAATACTTCGAGGTAAATCAGAGTTCTGTAGACGATGCTGGCTTACTGTGGGAAGCCTTTAAAACTACGATCCGAGGAGTGTGCATTGGCACAAATGCGGGCATCTTAAAGGATATCCGTACCCAACTTACTAAATGTGAAGACAAACTCAAAATTCTAGAGCAGGAATATGAACATACCCACAATACGGCTATATTGTCAAAATTCGCGAAACAATGTCCGAATATCAGGAATTCGCAGATAGTGAACTAAAATACATATCGAAGAGACACGTAGCAAGAACGTATGGTGAAGGCGGCAGAACTGGTCGGGTACTAGCACGAAAAATTCATCATGAACATACCCCACACACAGTAATCAAAATTCGTGATACGCAAGGCACCCCACAGTATGACACACAGGGCATTCTGTCGGCTTTCACGACAACTTATGGGGAGATGTATGCTACACGAAACACAGCTGTATCGCCTGAAATACTTGCAAATCTAGAAGATATTGCACTAGCTTGGCTGTCTGATGCCCAACGGGAATATCTTGCACAACCCATCACCATTGAAGAAATCACAGATGTAATTAAAACCCTACCCAATGGGAAGGCACCTGGCCCAGACGGGTTTACGAGTGAATTTTATAAAGAATATGTAGACCTATTAGCACCCCATCTTGTGAACATGTATGGTGATGCTTATAAAAAGCAACTCCTCCCACCCACTCTTCGGGAAGCCATGATTATTGCCCTCTTAAAACCAGATAAAGACCCTGAAATTTGTGAGTTTATCGCCCACTGTCCCTGATAAATACGGACACTAAAATATTGGCCAAACTTATTGCCAAACGCCACCACCCACTCATGGCTAATATTGTATTGCCGGACCAATCGGGATTTATACCCCATTGCTCCACAGCACATAATATACGAACCCTCTTTGCATTATCTCATCAACTCAACCCGGAACTCAAAGCAGCGGTGGTCCTATTAGACGCCGCCAAGGCATTTGATTCGGTCGAATGGCCATATCTTTTTACAGTGCTACAAAAGATGGGTATGCCCCCGATCCTACTGCAATGGATCAAAATATTATATACGGAACCCGTGGCACGTATCAAGGTAAATCAGTATGTATCTAACACGATACACATTACACGGGGCACTAGACAGGGGTGTCCTCTCTCACCTTTATTATTCGCCATCGCACTAGAACCACTGGCTTGCAAGATTAGACAACATCACAATACCACAGCCCTGCAATTCCTACAGCTCCCTATAAATATCTCCTTATACGCAGATGACATGGTCCTTTATGTTCGTGAACTTCACGTAAATTTATCACCCATCTTACGGGAATACATAAAATTTGGTAGGCATTCTGGCCTTCAAATCAGCTGGAGTAAATCCACAATTATTCCCTTAACAGACATTACGGCACCACACCCAGTAGAATTCCCATTGGAATGGCAACTGGACCCAGTCAGATACCTTGGAATTTGGTATCACAAAGACCCTGCATTGGTTATACGAGCCAATTATGGCACTGCCATCAGTAAAATAGAAGAAAAAATAGAAAGATGGATCCATTTGCCATTATCCCTAGCAGATAGAATAGCTCTAGTAAAAATGGTCATACTTCCCAAGTTCCTATATCTTTTCAATAACATCCCCATTACCCCACCAAAATCTGTGTTTCAAAGCTTGACAGCGTGTGTAACCCGCCTTATCTGGGCTGGAAAGCAAGCACACGTTGAATTGCGCGCGTTAACATTGCCTTATTCTAAAGGGGGATTTAAGGTACCTGATTTTCTACTCTACTATTTATGTGCGCAAGCGCAATACGTGCACTACTGGTACCACCCAGTGCGATACCTGCCTCATATGGCAGTAGAAGATGGTGACGCTCACCCAATTTCGCTTCAACATATCTTACCACACCATTCGCACTACGAATTTGGCCTGGCAGAGAATGGGGAAATTAGCGCACAAACTGCCACTCTACGCACCGGCACTGCCTCTGCCGCAACACCCAGCCCTTTCAGTAACTCAGGAAAAAGTGAGTATGACATTACTACAACAGGTTGGGATAGACGTGATGGGAGACTTATATAACGACGGAGTCTTTATAGAACCAGATGATCTTAATTACATTAGCAATCAAACTTTCCTATTTAAATTCGCTTATCATAGATTGAGAAGAGCAATTAAAGATTTCTATCTGACTTTCCCTGCAGAACAGGAAACACTCCAAGCTCTACAAATGATTATAACTACTCCGCACAATATACATTTAGTGACCAAACTATATGGGCTATTACAGACTGATATAGCGGGCACTACACAGAAAGCGCGAGAGAGATGGTCAGATGTACTGGAGGCGCCCCTTGTTGAGGAGCAATGGGCCACTTGCTGTGCACTAACAGACATGCTTACCCCGAACGGTAACTTACGAATTATCCATTATAAATATCTCCATCAAACATACCATACACCGGTTAAATTAAAGAAATGTGGGCTCCGCCCGATGTATGCTGTAGGAGATGTAAAGCCGAGGACGCCGATTTTATACATTTAGCGTGGCACTGTCCACAGATTAGAGACTACTGGGAAAAGCTAACCGGAATTTTGAGTGCTGTTTTGGAAGCCAAGGTAGATTGTACAATCCGAGTATGTTTACTGGGGCTTGTGACAAATTTAAGATCGATCAAGCGTAAATTCTGTGTAATAGCTCTGTTATTGGCAAAAAGACGGATATCTATGTATTGGAATGGCAAGAAATACCCCACATGTAAACAATGGTTGCATGACATGATATATTGTAGGGACACACTACAAACTTATGAGGAGGAGCTTCCGACAAGATCCAAACCCAGAGACTATTGGGTGCCATTAACGACTTATCTACAAGCACATCCAATTGATGTACTAACTACCAATGTGTAAAATGTGATACTCTATTTGTATATAAAAATGGAACTGTACGTGGTGCTGTGCTATATACATTTGACATGGATACAAATTGTAAGGATAACGAGTGCCTTGCAAGCCTGTGTGTTTTCTTTTAATGTATGATTTTTCTGGCAAAAAAAAAATCTTGTAATTTATTGAGTACATCCATAGTATCACGGATGTAAGAAGGTAAGTTGATTACTAGAGGTTTAAGAAAGAGATAAACATATTCAGATAGGTGCTCAGTCAGGCCTCCTATACCTGAGATGATAGGCCTCCCAGGTGGTTTTGTACATTGAGATATCTAAATTCATTATCATCAATTAGTCCTATGTCTCTCCAAGAATATAGTTTGGTAGCCACTGATGGAGCAGAGAAAATAAAAAAAATTTAACCCCTAACAAATTTTATAAATAATTAATAAAATGTTCGTTTAAATGTATTAATCAACACTGTACGTGAGGGAAGGGTAACACGCAAGTATATGGGCTGAATAATCTATTAACGAATGTCTGTGTGTCTAATTATAACATAAAAATAATTGCGTACTAAATTAATAATAAATGCATGATTTGTGCTTCATAGAATATAAACGTGTCGTTGCAAAAACAATAGTGATGGTAAGTAAGGAACAGCTTAAATGTTGCTTTCTGCTAGGTAATAACTAATTGGGGTACGTAGATGATGGGAGGGAAACGAAAAGGCTATGTTTCTCTATTTTAATTATGTTTTGTTTATTTCAAAATAGTGCTTCTAAGTATAAACGAGTGGCGATATAAAATGGCTGCCGGTTATTGAAGTGCGCATGTGCGGGGAAAACGCGTGACAAGGGAGGAAAAGTTGGAGAAAAGCTAACCACGTGATGATGCTGAGAGGCTAGGATGCAAGAATGGTCAAGGCTGATGTGACCTAATTGAACTGATAGTGTGCCGTGGTGATCAGCAAGGAACCGTGGGAAACCGTTTTGAGAGAAAGGACAATGCCTGCAGAGTTCTCGAATGTATCGAAAGAAGTTACAAATGTACTGATCGAAGCGGATGGAAACATGTCTTGAACTGTGAGAAAGGAAATGATCATAAACATTCCAAAGAACAAGTTGGATCCGGGAGAACTTGATTAAGAATGAATAGATGAAATGAATGGACCAATGAAAGAAAAGCGTGTTATTAATGTTGCAACAATTAGTTAGCAAAGTTAGAATTAGGGTATAAGAAGGCCTACTCTTAGTGGGAGGAAAAACACAGTCGGAGTTGGAGAGTCGCAGTCAGAGTCGGTGTTGGAGTTGGTGGCTTCCAGTGCTTGGTGGTCCAGATCGATCCATTTACTGAGCGGGAGATGCTGAAAGACTGTTAGATGAGACGGGTTGCAGGTAGCTGATGCTGACGAGCTGAAGTTTCTGTTGCTGTCTTATTTTTTTTTCCAGTTGAGTATGAGAATCAAGATATTTTTAATTCGTAAACTTAGGTTAGAAATCCTTAGGCTAAATTAGGGAAGATAGGCAGGTAATTAGGGTTTTTGCTTCATGACAAAATTTTCTTTCTGCAATAAAATTGATTTTGCTTAATAAATATTTAAATTAATAATGAATGAATAATTGAATAAAAAGTCTAAATTCTTTCTCATGCTTTTAAAATTATATAAAATTTAAGATTCTTAATCAAACGACTCAGTGGTTATTTTACTAAATGATTGTGACACTAGTAATTGGTTATTGTGATTTAGCTGGTCTTAATCACTACAAATTAATTTCTTACTAGATGATCCATCGACAAACAATGAGCAGGAATATCTTAAGAAATAACTAAGAAAGCGATAGGTTAAGGTAATAAGGTATCCCGGCTCTTTCCAGCGGTACATAAATGGTGTTTTCCATTTAGTTCTCATGCTTCTCCTAGGAGTATAGAATTTCGTAAAGGTGTAAAGGAAATCCAGGTGTGTGTGTGTGTGTGTGATAGGCGATGTTTATGGGCCCCATCGTCATGTGGATGTGAGAAAATATAAGTCGCCCCTGGATGACCGATAAGTGACCTAGGAGAAAAATAGTTTTTATTGTACGCGCTGCATCAGATTTCTTGGTAGCAGAGTTATGGTTTCTATAGATTAGTTTAGTGATTATTGATTATTGATTATTTTTGATGACTAACACTATATGTTGAGTTGTGTTGTGTTATATGTGAGTTTTCACGCTTCTGGGATGTAGGAAGTGGAACACGTGTGGCAAGAGAAGTCACATGGAATTTGGTACATGGTCTGAATTCATTTTTTTGGTAATAACACAGGTTGTGTTATGTTAGGGATTTTCTGTACGAAAAATGTGTAACTGAGATAGCAAATCACGTTTTCTTGTGAAACTTTGGCCTTAATTCTCAGGAGCCTAGTCTCCACATGTGTCTTATCCCCAGAGAAACGAGTTAATTGTTTGCTTGAAAGAAAGGTAAGGTAGAGGGAAGTGCTACTTTATCGGCGAGAGTTAATAATTCTGTGGTAGGGTAGAGGTAAGCGCTGCCTACTGGAAATACAGGATTCTTGTGTAAAAGGACAAAGCTGTCACTTTTGTTTAGCGAATCAGACTATGGAATTGTTTTAATTGTTGTAACTAACGAAGAAAACAGTGAAAAGAAAATTGCCGATAATTGTTGTAAAGGAGGGGTAAAAGAGCAGGAGTGACATCGACAGTGCCGCGCTAGGATTGGATAGTGCGCTAGTCACGTGAACACAGAGTCAGGAGTGACGTAGAAAAGTGCCGCGCTAGGATTGGTTGGTCCGCGGACGAAGGGAATCGTTCTGATTGGTGCGTTAGTGTGAGTCGCGCTGTAATTGGTTGAAGTTCCGTACACGGAACAATGTAGGTTTAAAGAGAAAAACCAATCGAAAACATGCCATATTACGAGTATGAAAGGGAGAGAACGTCATGGATGACAAAAATAAAGAATTTCTTTAAGAAAGACAAAAAGGTTGTGACTAGAGAGGGACAAGTAATTCCTCCGCCGAAATCAGCAGCTTCACATATGATGCTGAAATATGGATATCATACATGCATATGGTTGGAAAATTGGGCAAAGTATACGAAGAATGATGGTGCATTAGCTTTCCCTGAGAATGGTTCATTTAGTGTAGTGGTTTTGCGAAATTTGCGAGAAAAGATGACAAATCTAGAACCTAGACCTAGACCGACACAGTTTGAAGCGTTGACGGAATGGCAGGATGAGATGTATGAGCGAGAGAGATTCAGAGGTTTAAGAGATCATGAGTTTATGCCTGGAAGAATGTGGGGAATAAATCATGAGGATAGAATAAAACGATGGAGATGTGCTAACATGACAGGAGGTTTGTTTCCGGCTTTTACAGTTGAGGAAGAGACTAAGAGAAAACGTACTGAGAAAAAGAAACATATGGAGAGGGAGAAATATATGCATGAGAGCGAAACGGATGATGAATTGCTGGAAGATATTTTAAATAGAAATCCACCTCCGTATCAGCAGAGTTCTACAGTGGTGACACCAAATGCGCCGCTAATAGAGACTGTGCGAAATAAAAGTCCGGTAAAAAGAATTGAAATAAATAGGTCACAAGATCAAATAAGAACTTCACAAAATGAAGGAATAGAAAGTGACAATGCAAGCGAATTGGCAAGGACAACAAAAGAACTAACTGAGAAAATTAGGGAATTAACGAAAAACATGGAAGCTGTGACTGTACCTGTAACAATAGGTCCAGTAATACCAGTTTTTGAGAATCAGAAAATTGATGAACGATCTTTAGTGATTCCTATGAATTCACAATTTCAGAGAGAAAAAGAAAGGATGGAACCAAGTGCAAGTACAAGTAATTTGGCTAGTACTTACAGACCAAGTCCACCTACAAATTTGACTGTGAATGAGTGCAATGGTAGAAAAATGCATATGGTAACAGAATCTGCAACAGAGACTCCTGAAAAGAGTGGTAATTGGATAGAACTAAATAATACACCAATAGGTCCAACACCTGATGAGTTAAATGAGTGGATGAAGGCATTTAAAATGAAAGAACCAGAAGAAAAACCATTAGATGTAATTAGGTTAAAAATTGACATGGAAGAATTAATTCTAGGAACGATTGGTACAGAAAAGATAAAAAATTACCAGGATGATGAAATAATGTTTCTGTGCAAAAGTATTACATGGAGAGCAAAGAATTTACATGACAAACTAGAAGAGGTAGCCAGTGAAATTGGAATAGATTTTGCGAAAGTGAAAACATTGCAGAAACCCTACAGAGTAGACTTTTGTGAAAAAGATATTGAAAACTTGAACACGGCAGGAAGGCTGACACAGATAAAAGAGTTAATTGTGTTACTGAGAAAATGGGGTGATGTGGACAGATGGAAAGTTAGATGGACAAAAAAGAATGAGAAAACTACAGACAAAGCTTCTTTGGCTTTTATGATAACTGAAAAAGAACCTGTTGCCAGAGAATACCCTATGAGAGAAACTCCAGGTGGTAGTTATGTGCATGTTCCCTGGACTAGGCAGGATATACTGTCATTTACAAATGAATTTCCAAAGCTGAGAGAGAAACCAGTTGAATGGTACCGACAAGTAGAGAGGTTTGTAAAGGTTTCAAAAGTGTTGTGGATAGATTTAGATGGATTATTTGACATAGTGGTACCAACTGATTTGTGGTCAGAGTGTAAAATTACAGTTGACTGGCCAACTACAGAATATCCAAGAGATCCTAAGACAGGAGCTCCAGGTCCTGAGGTGATGAGGAAGTACGATAAGGTGATTACCTTTTTGAAAAATAAGATTCCTCCTAAAGAAACAGATTGGGTGAAAATTGATAGAACTACACAGGAAAGTAAAGAGTCTGTACATGCATACTATGAAAGGTTGTTGTTGGTTTTCAAGCAGTATAGTGGATATGAGGAATTAAGTGAAAAAGATATGAGTCATTTCGTATACAGATTTGTGTTTGGGTTGAAACCAGAGATTAGTGAAATGATTAAACAGCATATGATTAATTGGCAGAATGGCACGGTAGACGAGGTACTGAGGTATGCTAAGTATTGCAGTGATGATATTGAGAGTAGACAGCGTAAATTGAAAGAGAAGGCAATGTGGGCACAGGTGAAAGTGGCAGAAAAACAAGAAGCTCAATTGGATAATAATAGTGGGAATGAAACAGGACAGAATAAATCGCGACCTAACATAGGTAAAGGGAAAGGTCAAGTGAGTCTAGAGGAGGCAAAGAAGAAGTGGCCCTGTCATAATTGCGGAAAATTAGGGCATTGGAGAAACGAGTGTAAGTTCCCACCTAAACCTAATCCGGAAAATCAATCATTAACTCCACAGGTGCAGAATGAGGTAGTTGTTCAACAAGGTCAGGTGCCACAACCACCACTTCCCAACACTGTTAACCAGCAAAGATACAGTACAGAAACAGGATTCTACGGAGGAGAGCAGGTAACACAGTTGCCGCGAGCAGCTAACATTTCTCAGTATTGGTTGCGACAGAGTGAGGATGAGGCGGATGAAAGCTCATGACGGTGCCTAGGAGAGGGAAAAGAGTGCGTACTTGGCGCAACTCTAGAGGTAGATCAGTCTGGTCCCTTTGTGGATGGAGAAGTGAATGGTGCAAATGTAACATTCCTTGTCGATACTGGAGCTACCCGTTCTACTGTTAGATCAGTGGAAATTCCAAACCTTCCTCTCTCAGGTGAATACATCCAAGTAGTAGGAGTAGCAAATCAGCAGATTAAAACACCACTTACTGAATTAGTGGAAGTAAAAATTGGTTCTTTTAGCAAAATGCATAGATTTGTAGTGTGCGATTGTAGTCCTGTAAATCTTTTAGGTCGTGACCTTTTGTGCAAAATGAATTGCACAATTTATTGTACACCAGATGGAATTGGATTTCAGACCCCAGATGAAGATGTATTGTATAAAGTAACTTTGATGAATCAGGAACCTGAAATGAATGGTTTGTTTCCTGCATTTGATGCAGAAAAACTTCCAGAAGAACTAAAAATTGCAGTGAAAGAAAATGTGTGGGATTTTACAGGAGAAGATATTGGATTAATGAAAGAAGTTGATCCCGTAAAAGTAACAGTAAAAGAAGGAACAACTTACCCAAATACACCACAGTATAAATTAACTCCAGAAATAATTGAAGGAATAACTCCTGTAATAAATAAAATGATCGAACAGGGAATTCTAAAAGAAATAATGAGCAGTCCATGTAATTCACCTATTATGGGACTGAAAAAGCCAAACGGAACATATAGAATAGTACAGGATTTGAGAAAGATCAACAAAATAGTTGTGCCTTGTTGTCCAATAGTGCCAAACCCTGCAGTAATTCTATATCAAATTCCACACGAAGCTGAGTGGTACACAGTGATAGATTTGTGTCACGCATTTTTCTCTATTCCTTTGCATCCAGATAGCCAGCCATTATTTGCGTTCCGGTTCGGAGAGCGTATTTTGGCATGGTGCCGAATTCCTCAGGGATATACAGAAAGCCCTTCAATCTTTAATCAGATTTTAAAGAAGTCTTTGGAAGATTTGAAAATGCCAGAAAAGTCAGTGATGGTGCAGTATATCGATGACCTGTTGGTGGCATCGAAAACAAAAGAAGCATGTGTAAGTGATACAATTGCTTTACTGAACCATCTAGAGAAAAGAGGACATAAAGTGTCCCCTTCAAAATTGCAATTTTGCCAAAAAGAAGTTCAATATTTAGGGCATAAAATTGAGAAAGGAGTGCGAAAGATAGCGACAGAAAGAGTAAGAATGATTCAAGGAATGAGAGCACCAATGACGCAAAGAGAGGTAAGAATGTTTCTGGGAATGGTTGGATATTGCCGACAATGGATAAGTGGTTTCTCCTTGATTGCTAAACCATTACAAAAACTGACCAAAAAGATGTAAGAGACCCTTTTGAGTTAAATAACGAAGAAATGAAATCTTTCAAACAGGTTGAAAAAGAAATTGTGTGAGGCCCCTGCTTTAGGCATGCCTGATTATGAAAAGGATTTTGAATTGTACTGCAGTGAAAGAGATAGATGTGCGTTTTCAGTACTGGTACAAAAACATGGAACGATGAAGAGACCAATTGCTTATTTTTCAGCTGTTTTAGATCCTATAGCAAAAGCATTGCCTGGATGTCTGAAAGCTGTTGCTGCTACTTGTGTAAGTCTGGAACAAAGTGAAGGTATAGTGATGGGGTATCCACTGAGAGTATATGTTCCCCATTCAGTAGAAATTCTTTTGACAAGAACAAAAACACAGTACATGACACATAGTCGGCTGACTAAGTACGAAAAGGTAATCTTGAGTGCAGAAAATGTGACCATAGATAGATGTATGAATGTGAATCCTTCAACATCATTGCCAGATGAAGAGAGTATAATTGAACAAGACGAAGTAGATCATGATTGTTTGAATGTGCTGGAATATTGCACAAAACCAAGAGCTGACATAAAAGATGAACCTTTAAAGGAATCGGATTATGTCATGTTTGTGGATGGCTCATGCTTGAGAACGAAAGAAGGAGTTTTAAGCGCAGCTTACGCAGTGTGCACAGTGGCAACTGTGATGGAAGCGTCTTGTCTGAAAGGAATAAGGTCTGCCCAAGTTGCGGAACTGATTGCTTTGATTCAAGCATGTAAGTTGGGAAGAAATGTGCGAGTTACGATTGTGACCGATAGCCAGTATGGTTTCGGTATTGTGCATGACTTCGGTCAGATTTGGTCACAAAGAGGTTTCTTGACGTCTGCAGGAACACCTATCAGAAATGGAGATTTTGTTAAGAAACTGCTTGAGGCGATACAGCTGCCTAAGCAGATAGCTGTAGTGAAGTGCAAGGCACATAAGAAAAACGAAGATTACATAGCTGTTGGTAATAACTACGCGGACGAGATTGCCAGATATTGTGCAGAGAACATGGTATCCCTAAACAAGAATAGAGAAAGGGAGCATATCTCTTCTCCTTTGCTTTTTACTAACACTGTCGAGACATGGGATGAGGTGAGACAGTTACAGGAAGCTGCAAATGATGAGGAAAAAGATTACTGGATAAAAGCAGGATGTAGAAGACAAGAAAACAATGGTGTGTGGGTATACAGAGATGAAAGACCAGTTATGCCTGATAGCATGATTGCAGACATGGCACGGATGTACCATGGACAAGCTCATATTGGGAGAGATGCAATGATCAGACTTTTTAGACAAACCTGGTATAACCCAAAATTCAGAGCCATAGCTGAAAGTCTTTGTCAAAGATGTCTTATTTGTCAACAGTTTAATCCAGGAAGAAAGACAATAGTGAGTCTAGGAACAATAGGACGAGAAGGAGGTCCGTTCACTAGAATGCAATTAGACTTCATCGAAATGCCCCCTTGTAACAGACTAAAATATGTTCTAGTGGTCGTCTGTTTGTTTTCTCGTTGGGTGGAGGCATACCCCACTAGAAGGAATGATGGAACAACGGTAGCAAAACTTATGCTGCGAGAGTTCATTCCAAGGTATGGTTTTCCAGTCACGGTTGAGACAGATAGAGGAACACATTTTCAAAATGAGTTGATCCAATTGATTTGTGAAGCATTGAGTATTAAACAAAAACTACATTGTGCATACAGACCAGAGGCTTCTGGGGTAGTAGAGCAAATTAATGGAACAATTAAGAACAGATTAGGAAAAATGTGTCAAGCTACAGGACTCAAATGGCCAGATGCACTGCCCCTTGTTCTGATGACCATCAGAAGCATCCCTGAAAAGAAAACTGGACTTAGTCCTCATGAGGTGATCATGGGACGAGCAATGAGACAAGCACAAGTACCTGTCAACAAGTTATTGACTATAACTGATGATCTAGTACTGGATTATTGCAAAGGACTGGCTGATGTGGTGCGTTCTGTGTTTCATCAGGTTGGACCGGATGCGACCACTCTTGAAAGAAAACCAGCCCACGACTTGAATCCAGGAGACTGGGTCCGCATAAAAATCCACAGGAGAAGAAACTGTCTAGTTCCTCGCTGGGACGAGCCACGACAGGTAATCCTAGTGACAACAACTGCAGTCAAGTGTGCAGGAGTGAAGAACTGGGTCCATGCCAGCCACACAATCAGAGTTCAAGAACCTACTGATCGACATGTGAGTCGACGTCTGGAAGTGTGGGATAAGAGTTTAACGACTGGGACAACAGGAATAAGAGAAAGGGTGCCAGAACTTGAAGATCGACCTGAAAGTCGACATCTGGAAACCCCAACTGCAAGCACCTCTAGAGAGGAAGAGGAAGAAGAAGGAGAAGGAAGAATTTCAGAAATTCCAGAACCTGAAGATCGACCTGTAAGTCGACATCTGGAAATATCTGACACAAGTTCAGGATCTGATGATTCAGTTGCAAACTGTGAAGAATTTCGAAGGAGAACTTGGGGATATAAACCAATTGGAGAAGAAAATGAACAAGAAAATGATCTAGATGAGCAACCAAGTACAAGTTATGGTGGAAATCCTTCAAAAGTAATATTAATAGACAAAGTAGGGAAAGAGGTAAATAAAAAGTTAGAAAATCGAGAAGAACCCCGAGGAGCAATAGGGACAGATAGTGAAACAAAAGAACAGGGAAATTTAGAAGTAGAGAGTGAGGAAAATACCAATTCGGAAGAACACCGAGGAGGGACAGTAATAAGGGAACACAAGAAGGAGAAAACAGATCCACCAGTAAGAGAAGATGAGATCATAAGCTTCAAAATAAGAGACAATAGTGAAAAAGTTGAAACAGAATCTGAAGAAAGTGGAGAAGAAGAGAAAACAAAAACTGAATCAAGAAAAAGAAACTGGAAATCAGAAAGAGAAGAAAAAGAAGGTGAAGCCAAAAGGCCAAGAAAAGGAGATAATTGGCCCAGCAACTATATAAGAAAATTGAGATATAGAATAATCAGAACAGGAGAAAAAAGTGCTGAACAAGTGAATGAAATAACAAGTCAAAAGGAACAAGAAAAGCCAAGTGGAAAACGACTGCAAAAGTCTAAAAGAACAAAGAAAGTGAATGCAAAGTACAAGTCACCTGAGTGGCTGTACATCGCACTGACGGATTACAAAGAAGAAGGAAACACTCACGAGAACCCGAGACTAAGAAATCGAATGGGTAAAGGTGAGATGCAACAAACCTGAAGTGAAGACTTATAGTGCTTCTGCCGGACGTGACAATTTTACTGGATATGACAAATCACCGGATGTGACAACGAAAGAATTCTGGAGAGAATTAAAAGAAAGTACCAAGCAAAGACTTTTGAAAGCAGAGTGGCATCTAAGTCATTTCTGAGGTGTAGTGACACAATTTTCTGAAACTTAACAAAAAGATAAAAGCAAAATGGAAAATACTAGGGATAGAAGAGATAAATGTGAGTTTGTAAAAAGATGGTGTAAAATGTGCTGCTTTTGTACAGGATTATTAATGACAGTATGGATAGTTTTAGCAATCACAATTCCTATTAGTTTAGCTGTAATAGAAGCAAAGAATGATACTAAACCAGAAAAAGAAACTAATATTAAAGAACCAGTTATTTTAAGAAGTAGTGCAGAATTACATAAGGATAAGTCAGTAACAGACTTTTCAAAAAATGTTTTTACAAAATTGTTGTACGAATATGTAGAGACAATGGATGTGAGAGATTGTTATGTTTGTATGCAGTTACCTGCATCAGTGTCAGAAGGTGTGACTTATCATCACCTACCTCTAACTTATGGAATAACCTGTAGTGTAATAGCAAGTTTATTTTATAAAACAGGTAGATTAGAGTTTTATTATACTGATATAGATAAGATTTTTGCAAATGTTCCTGTAGTACCAGAACTTAACAAAGTAAAACAAGCAAAAGTTTTAGGAGAATTCTTTTTAGAACATAGAAAATTAACCTTAGAAGAAATAGCTAAAAACAACCTTACCTGTGAATTAAAGAAAGAAGAAAAGGTATTTTTAGAAATGGTTGAAGAAAGAAGAATGAAATTTCAAAGAGAAGCAATAAAAGAGGAAGGAACACATCTATGGACGTTTGAGGAAGGAAATCATGAAGGGAAAAAGATAAATGCAGCAATGACATTAGATTGGCCGCAAACAGGAAAGTTGTGTATTAGGAGAAATAAGACAGTCTATGACAATTACTTTGTAGGTTCCAGTATCTGCCATGACAATTATCAAATTTTGGGAGGTTGGGGATTCAAAGGTGGAAAAGATCCAATATTTCCAGGTATCTATTATATTTGTGGGAATAGAGCTTATTACAGGTTACCGGACCATTGGTATGGAACTTGCTATGTAGGCCTGGTCTTTCCAAAAATCTTTCATATGGACAGAGAAGAAAAAGGAACATACAAGATGATTAATAGCTTTACACGTAGAAAGAGGGAAAGTTTTTCAGAAATTGTAGGTGATATTTTTGGAGCATTAATACCAGCAGTGGGAATATCTTTGAATGCATTTAAAATTCGGAAGTTATCCACAGTAGTAGATCGTTTGTCTACAGATACTGCAGGAGGGTTCTTGATGGTAAATACCGAAATGGTTGCCATGAGAGCTATGGTGATGCAAAATCGGCTTGCCCTTGATATTCTTTTGGCAAAAGAGGGTGGAGTCTGTGGAATGCTGAAAGTCCAACATTGTTGCACTTACATTCCTGATAAAAGTGAAAATATACAAAAGTATATTACAAATATTACAAATTTGCACAAAGAACTAGTTCCACTGGAGGTTGAAAGTGTCTTGGGAAAACTTGGTAGAGGGTTTTCTTCCGTAGCAAATTGGTTAACCAGAATGAGTAGACTAATGATAGGGAAAGTTATAATAATAGCAACTGTAGCAATATTGTTAGCCATGGTGTTGAAAATTGTAATAACGTGTATAAAAAGAAAAGTAAGACAAAATAAGATAAAAAGAAATAACAGAATAATGAAAGAGAGAGAGAGAGAAATGGGTGAAATTGAGTTAGAGAAAATGAAAGAAAACATGTATAAAGAGACAAGAAGACAAGATGAAATGGAAACAGATGTGTAACTAACAAAAAGCAAAAGGATGAAAGACATATGCTGCCTGAAAAAGAAGTATAACTTGGGTTTTATGTGGTGATTTAAAAATCACCAAAGGGGGGAGTTGATGGAGCAGAGAAAATAATTTTTTTTAACCCCTAACAAATTTTATAAATAATTAATAAAATGTTCGTTTAAATGTATTAATCAACACTGTACGTGAGGGAAGGGTAACACGCAAGTATATGGGCTGAATAATCTATTAACGAATGTCTGTGTGTCTAATTATAACATAAAAATAATTGCGTACTAAATTAATAATAAATGCATGATTTGTGCTTCATAGAATATAAACGTGTCGTTGCAAAAACAATAGTGATGGTAAGTAAGGAACAGCTTAAATGTTGCTTTCTGCTAGGTAATAACTAATTGGGGTACGTAGATGACGGGAGGGAAACGAAAAGGCTATGTTTCTCTATTTTAATTATGTTTTGTTTATTTCAAAATAGTGCTTCTAAGTATAAACGAGTGGCGATATAAAATGGCTGCCGGTTATTGAAGTGCGCATGTGCGGGGAAACGCGTGACAAGGGAGAAAAAGTTGGAGAAAAGCTAACCACGTGATGAGGCTGAGAGGCTAGGATGCAAGAATGGTCAAGGCTGATGTGACCTAATTGAACTGATAGTGTGCCGTGGTGATCAGCAAGGAACCGTGGGAAACCGTTTTAAGAGAAAGGACAATGCCTGCAGAGTTCTCGAATGTATCGAAAGAAGTTACAAATGTACTGATCGAAGCGGATGGAAACATGTCTTGAACTGTGAGAAAGGAAATGATCATATACATTCCAAAGAACAAGTTGGATCCGGGAGAACTTGATTAAGAATGAATAGATGAAATGAATGGACCAATGAAAGAAAAGCGTGTTATTAATGTTGCAACAATTAGTTAGCAAAGTTAGAATTAGGGTATAAGAGGGCCTACTCTTAGTGGGAGGGAGTACACAGTCGGAGTTGGAGAGTCGCAGTCAGAGTCGGTGTTGGAGTTGGTGGCTTCCAGTGCTTGGTGGTCCAGATCGATCCATTTACTGAGCGGGAGATGCTGAAAGACTGTTAGATGAGACGGGTTGCAGGTAGCTGATGCTGACGAGCTGAAGTTTCTGTTGCTGTCTTATTTTTTCCAGTTGAGTATGAGAATCAAGATATTTTTAATTCGTAAACTTAGGTTAGAAATCCTTAGGCTAAATTAGGGAAGATAGGCAGGTAATTAGGGTTTTTGCTTCATGACAAAATTTCCTTTCTGCAATAAAATTGATTTTGCTTAATAAATATTTGAATTAATAATGAATGAATAATTGAATAAAAAGTCTAAATTCTTTCTCATGCTTTTAAAATTATATAAAATTTAAGATTCTTAATCAAACGACTCAGTGGTTATTTTACTAAATGATTGTGACACTAGTAATTGGTTATTGTGATTTAGCTGGTCTTAATCACTACAAATTAATTTCTTACTAGATGATCCATCGACAAAACAATGAGCAGGAATATCTTAAGAAATAACTAAGAAAGCGATAGGTTAAGGTAATAAGGTATCCCGGCTCTTTCCAGCGGTACATAAATGGTGTTTTCCATTTAGTTCTCATGCTTCTCCTAGGAGTATAGAATTTCGTAAAGGTGTAAAGGAAATCCAGGTGTGTGTGTGTGTGTGATAGGCGATGTTTATGGGCCCCATCGTCATGTGGATGTGAGAAAATATAAGTCGCCCCTGGATGACCGATAAGTGACCTAGGAGGAAAATAGTTTTTATTGTACGCGCTGCATCACCACCAATCTGGTTGCTTCCCCATAGGATTAGTAGTCAGTCTTTTATAACTTTCTACATCACTCAACTGTCTTTTTATCTCGTTCTCATAGTCTTCTCTCCATAAAACCACAATGTTTCCGCCCTTATCTGCCTCCCTGATTACGATAGACTCATCTGAGCCCAAATCTATAAGAGCACATCGTTCTTATACAGTTAGACTAGGGTGTCTGGTTGAATAAAGACATTTGTATGTTTCTTGTCTTGTAATTTATACAATTAATTCAAAGTTTTATTTACAAAAAGATAAATAGCTGCATATTGACTGCCGTTTACAGGACCACACAATACCAGGAAGCAACCTGCAAAGCTTTGAGACTAAAGTTAAGACAGATTGATTCTAGCTCTCGCCACAACAATGTTGTGACACCTAGAGGCAGTTTAGTGATAAATGGCGTAAACATTTCCTAATAATAGTAATAATAATACAACAATATAAATAGCAATAATAATCATCATCATAAAGACAAAGTCAGTATCCCAATAACATTTAAATTTCATTTTGCCTTCTTGGGATGAGAGCAAAGTACTAGTTTAGTGAGGGAAATTATATGGGATATCTTGATTTGTTGATGGTCTGGCATTGGGCAGAGGTGGTGGTAGACCAGTTTGCAGGCAAATAGGATCTATGCATCCCTTGTAGGGATGAGGGTGTGGTACCAGTTCAGTGTATGGACTGGTAGTCAATGCATCTTTTTGAAAGACAGGACTCAGTAGAATTTGATGTAATTAAGTGTATTAAGAAGGATAAAATGACCCTTGGTCTTCTGCTGATCTCTCTCCGGCAACTGTCTCCACCAACCCCTCCAACATTCCAGAACAAGCTCCAGAATCAAAGTACACGTTGTAAGGAAACAAGAAAAACATTCCAACACACACAATGAAAGAACATGGCATATATATTTTGTTAGACCTGTCAGCCCTAGGGTGGTCTTGCCCTGTTTTTTTTCTTCCTTTTGCGCCTCATTTTTGCCACCATATTTTTACTGGACCTAGGTCTCCGGGCGCCTTGCCACTGCAAGCCAGTGCTGAGGTGCAGGTGCTCTCCCACTCAAGATGGCTGCCACAGGCCCCTGCTACTGCAGAGGGGCCTTACACGCATACACACTAGTAGCCAGGGTCAGGCTGGGACATAGGGATACAGTATCCATTCCGTCCCCGCCTCTGGGCCACATAGCCAGACATGTGGAAGGTTCCAGAACCTTCCGGGCTGTGGGAGGAGTTATGTTTTGCCGCCTTTGGGAGGGTCACCTGACCTAGGGGTATAAAAGGCTTGGAGGGAAAACTTTTTAGTCAGTTGAGATGGGGCACCACTGATCCTGGGAGAACCTCTGCCGGAGTACAGGCTTTAGGGCCTAGGGGGAGACCTACACTACTGCTGCTGACAGGGCTGAGGCCCTGCTGGTAGTAAGATAGCTGAGGAACGCCCACCACCCACTGACCTTGCCCAGTGTGAGGGGACCCAGGGAACCACCTTCAGCGTGCTGGGAGGAACATCAAGCACTCCCAGAACCACCAACTCATCCCCCCCTCATAAGAAGAAACTTCTGACAAGAAACTTTTGACAAGAAACTTATAATAAGAAACTTCTGACAAGAAACTCCTGACAAGAAACGCCTAAGAAGCAACCAATCTGGAACAGTCGCAAGACACCTTAATTTGAGGAGGCCTGACCGTCCAGCAAGGCCTGAAGCCTAAACTGCCCAACTGGGGATCACCAGGTAAAGCGCCGTACCCTGAAGCGCTAGACCTTCACCCCCTATCTATTCCTGCCTGCTGCTGGGCTGCCCCCAAGTACTTTTCCAGTCAGCCCTGCCCACAGGCTGCTGGTGCGCCCGCGTTCTGTCTCCACGAGGGAGAAACTGCCCCCCCTCAGGTCACTGACCTTGTGAGGAAATCACCGCCGCGGCCGCCGCCGCGTGAAGAGAAGTGCTGCTGTGAGGAGAGGCCCTCCTCGAGGCCGTGTGGTGAGGTGCGCCGTCCGCGCCCTCACCGAAGGAAGCGCTGAGGTGAGGGAAGCCCCTCGAGTGGATGTGGTGAGGTGCGCCGTCCGCGCCCTCACCGAAGCCTCTACATATCCCCAAAATCATCGCCGCCGGGCCCGGGGCCCCACCGCCGCCGTCGCGGCCGAAGAAATCACCGCCGCAGCCCAAGGGGGCCGCGTGAAGCAGCCGCGGCCTAGCGCGATCCGCGAGGCCTCCAGACCCCGCCGAAGCCGTTGCCGAGCAACCGGGGATGCTGGCCGCGCCCCCAGGAAGGCCGCGCAGCGATTGGGCGCCGGCTCCCGCCACGCCCCCAGCGCCGACGGAGGCCGAGGAAGAGCCCTGGCCGTGCAGAGGGAGACGGGGAGCCGGCCGGAGAGGACTGCCGGCTCCCGCTCCCATTCCCGAAGTCCCTGAAGCCCGCCAAACCCACTCACCTGATCCCGGCGGCCGGAGGAGGGTGATACCGGCCCCCGCAACGACCCGTCATTCCGGCCAGAAGGCCGAGGTACTCCGACCGGGCCCCGCCCTCCAGAACACGGGCCGGGCCTGGAGATTGCCAGTCGCTAAGAAGCGCGACCAACGACCAAGCACCAGGTGAGCCCAGGAGGCCCCTAGGGCCCACAAAAACGCCACTGGGGGCCGGGGGCCACCATTAACCCCTAAATTAACCGTGTAACTTTCCCCATGAGGCGAGGCCCCGGAGAGGAGTGGGCCTAGCCTGGAATTAACCCCTAAGGGACATAGAAGCCCCAGGATACAGGACATGTTGAGGGGTTCCCCACAGTGTTTACTAATTTAATGCAGATGCCTATTGTAATTACTGCCTAGGCCTATGCTGTTAACTGCAAAGTCTTTACCTACAGGGGGAAAGTGATTAATTGAATTGAGCTGAAGTGTACACCGCCAAGAGTTGAAGTGTTTTATGTTACAGGTGTACTGGAATTGCGACGCCCACTGTACTGAATGTGGGTGCGCCTAGATTAATGCAGGCCTATTGAAATGTAACGTGAAAAGCCTTCTTTTAAGTAATTGAATATGCTTGAAGTGAACTGCATGTTTAGGCCCATGTTTTATTAATGCACCTTGTGATCATTATTGGTGCTACGTTTAAGAGATAATTCCTGCGGCCTCTTAGTGGCCTACAATGTTGATGAGCTATGATGCTTTATTAAGAATGTGCACCAGTTGAGTAATGCAATGAATTTAAATGTAGATCTGAATTAATCTGCCTCATCTGATGCTACCTTGATTTATATATAAAAGATCTTGATTTTAAATACACAAGCCTGGTGTGGTGTCATGTTATTGCGTTCGCATTCCTGAGTCAAAGTAAGAGTGTGCTGCACAACTGCCTTACACATTGCCTTCGCGTGCTTTCCCGCCTCGCGCCATGCTACCGTGGCGGACTCGGTAAACCCGGTTCCAACATTTGGTGTTCAGCGGTGGGATAAGGACTGGTGTTTGTGCAGCACCCTACAGTGACTCAGTGTGCGCCGCAATTAGACACCTATTGTAATGCAAGTGCTAGGAATTCTTTTGTAATTGCCGATTGTGTACATTCCTGCGTTAGACCTGCTACCTACAGTCTAGAACCCTTTCCCTAAATTGTCTGGGACCCCACCTAGGAGGATGGAGTTTGAGTTAGCCAACCTAGAAAGGTATACGGTGACACAGCTCAAGGAGTTCTGCCTAGAGAGGGGGTGGCCGTCAAGCGAGGCGCCAGGAAGGAGGTGCTTCAGAAAGCTTTGAGGGCATGGGTAATGGCCCACCCGGAGGGAAGAGGGGACGAGGAGCAGGGGGAGGCAGACAACCCAGGAGAACTGGACCTACTGCACATTGATGTTAGCGAGAATGTGTTGCCAGGAAGACGTTCCAGGGCAGGCAGTAGTGCGTCAGGGGGAGTTTGTCGGCAGAGGAATTTGAGGACAGGAGGGAGGAGAGGCGATTAACATTAGAACTTGCTAGGATGGAAAGAGAAGGAGAACAGGCAAGGCTAGCCATGGAGGAAAGGAAGCTTGCGCATGAGCTTAGCCTGAAGGAACTAGAGCTCCGAGCCTTGCAGATGGAGATGCAGGGCAAAGTGAATGGTGGCAGCATACCTGCTGGGGTTCCACAGGAGCCCAAATTTTATCTACCAAGAGAGGTGATAGCCAGTTTTAGTGTAGGAGATGACATCGATAAGTGGTTGGCGGCGTACGAGGTGGCTTTGGTGGCCCATAGAGTTCCTGAGAGCTACTGGGGGGAGGTCTTTACAGGTACATACCTCCACCAGTAAGGGACACACTTTTAACCTTAGATAAGGGGGAGCAGACCAACTACCCTATCATGAAGGAGGCCCTGCTCAAGAAGTTTGGCCTCACCCCAGAGAAGTACCGCCAAAAGTTCCGCAACAGCCACAAGCTTCACACACAAAACTGGGTGGATTTTTTTGATTATGCCCGGAAGGCATTGGAGGGTTGGGTGCGTGGCAGCAACGTTGACAATTACAAAGGGCTGTACGACCTGTTCTTGAGAGAGCACCTCCTAGAGAAATGTTTTCCGGAGCTGCGCCAGTACTTGGTGGACCGCAAGCTGACCAATCCTAGGGAGCTTGCAGAGGAGGCAGACACGTGGGTCAGCACTCGGGTGTCCCACAAGGGAGCCGGGGCGGACCCCCCGAAAGGTGGACAGGGGCTCCCCCAGAAGAAAGAGGGGGAGATAAAAAGAGGGAGTTCTTTAAAGGCCCCCAAAATAGACCGCCTGGGAGAGGGGTAGGTTCCCCATCCCAATCTGGATTCCAGAAACCCACTTATCCTGACAGGAGTCAGCAGCCCAGAACTGTCCGGTGCTACGAGTGCGGGGAGGTTGGACACTACAAGGGGGATCCCCAGTGTCGCAAGAGAACCCCAGCCCCCACAGGAGGTAAGAGCCCCGGGGTGGCCAGTGTAGCGCTTGGGGAGGAGTTGTCCCTAGGTAGGGGAGGTGAGTGGACAGGCTTGACCTTAGTTTCCCTGGGGGATAGAGAGATCATCCCACGGGTTCAGGTACCCGCGAACACTGCCAAGTATCGGCAGAGGGTCCTGGTGAACGGGGAGGAGGTGGAGGCTCTGAGGGACACAGGTGCCAGCATGACGATGGTGAGACGTCAGCTGGTGTCCCCAGAGCAGGTGATTCCTGAGGAATTCCACCCGGTTGTTATGGCTGATAATAGCCTGGGTCATTACCCCGTGGCCCAAGTTCCCTTTGAGTGGGGAGGAGTATCAGGTCTGTTGAAGGTTGCGGTGAGCCCTGCCATGCCAGTTGACTGTCTGCTGGGCAACGACTTGGAACATACTGCCTGGAGGGAGGTAGAGTTCAATGCCCATGCTGAGATGTTGGGATTACCAGGATGGACTTGCGTCGTCACGCGGTCCATGGCTGCCCGACAAGGAACTCAGCTGGGGTTGGAGCCTGAAATAATGGCCCAGCCCACTGCTGGACGAGGAGATGTCCAGGAGGAGACACCCGGTGAGATGGATGGGGAGCCCGCGGAGGTGACCCCGGAGTCCGCTGAGGTGGTTGGTGTTCCCGTGGGGGACCTGCCGACCCCTGCAGAGTGGCAGGTGGAAGGAGGGCCTACCCGGGAGGAATTTTGCCGGGCGCAGAAGGAGTGCCCTACGCTTGAAGGCATGCGGCAACAGGCCGAAGCCCAAGCAGCTGGAACCGAGACTGGTAACTACCATGTCTACTGGGAGGATGGTCTCCTCTACAGTGAGCCTAAGGCTCCGGTGCATGGGTCATCAAGGGCCGTGGTGGTCCCCCAATGCTACCGAGCCTTTCTGCTAGAGTTGGCACACGAAATACCACTAGCAGGACACCTGGGCCAAGACAAGACGTTTGCGCGTCTGGTCCCACATTTTTACTGGCCCAGGATGCGCGTCACTTCTGACACTTTTTGCAAGACTTGCACCACTTGCCAAGCGAGCGGCAAGACAGGGACGAAAGTGAAGGTCCCTCTAGAACCTCTCCCAGTTGTCGATACCCCTTTTGAGCGGGTAGGGATTGACATTGTCGGGCCATTGGACCCGCCGACTTCTGCAGGACATAGGTTCATTTTGGTGCTGGTAGACCACGCCACCCGGTACCCGGAGGCAATCCCTCTGAGGACCATCACTGCACCGGTGGTGGCGCGGGCCCTGATGGGGATCTTTACCCGAGTGGGATTCCCCAAGGTCGTGGTGTCAGATAGGGGCACGAATTTCATGTCGGCCTACATGCAGGCCATGTGGAAGGAGTGTGGAGTGACCTACCGGTTCTCCACTCCTTACCACCCCCAGACGAACGGGCTCGTGGAGCGCTTTAACAAAACCTTGAAGGGGATGATCAGGAGCCTACCCGAGGACTTGAGAAGGAAGTGGGACGTCCTCTTACCCTGTCTGCTCTTCTCCTACCGAGAGGTGCCGCAGAAGGGGTCGGTTTCAGCCCCTTTGAGCTGCTCTATGGCCACCCCGTTCGGGGGCCCCTCAGTCTTGTCAAGGAGGGGTGGGAGAAGTCTTCCTCGAAGCTTCCCCGTGATGTGGTCAGCTATATGCTGGCATTCCGCAGCCAAGTGGCCAAGCTGTGGAAGGAGGCCTCGGACAACCTAGAGGCTAGTCAGGCCGTCATGAAGAAATGGTATGACCGGAACGCTCGGACGGTAGAGTTAGACGCTGGACAGAAGGTGTGGGTCATGGAGCCAGGAGAGCTTAGCGCCCTCCAGGACCGGTGGACTGGGCCGTTTGAGATCTTGGAAAGGAGAGGCCAGACCACATATGTCGTCGATGTGAAGACCCCCGTCAACCCCACAGGGTGTTCCACGTCAACCGCCTGAAGCCACCACCAGGAGCGTTCAGAGCTCACTCTCCTAATGATAACAGATGGAAGTGAGGAGGAGGAGAGTGAGCCTCTTCCAGACCTTCTGGCGGCCCATGAGAAGGATGGTTCGGTAGAGGGAGTGGTCCTCGCCCCATCCTTGACCCCAGAGCAACAGAGGGACTGCCGCCAGGTCTTGGGGCAGTACGCCTCGTTGTTCTCCCTCACGCCTGGGATCACGCACCTGTGTACCCATGATGTGGACACAGGGGACAGTCCGCCAGTGAAAACCAAGTCTTACCGGCTGTCCGATAAAGTCAAGGCTAGTATCCAGGGTGAGGTTACCAAGATGCTAGAACTGGGAGTGATTGAGCCTTCCAGTAGCCCTTGGGCTAGTCCGGTGGTGTTGGTGCCGAAAGCGGCCCCACCGGGCACCACACCAGAACTTCGGTTCTGTGTGGATTACCGCGGACTCAACTCAGTCACTAAGACCGACGCTCACCCGATCCCTCGGGCGGATGAGCTCATTGACCGGCTGGGAGCAGCCCGGTATCTGAGTACCATTGATTTGACGTCAGGCTATTGGCAGATCGCCATGGCGGAAGGAGCAAGGGAGAAGACTGCGTTCTCCACCCCCGAGGGCCACTTTCAATTTCGGGTGATGCCCTTCGGGTTGAAAAATGCTCCAGCCACTTTCCAGCGGTTGGTGAACCAGGTGCTGTCTGGCCTAGAGGCCTTCTCTGCTGCCTACCTGGATGACATAGCTGTCTTCAGTAGCAGCTGGGAGGACCATCTGGAGCATCTCCAGGAGGTGCTACAGGCTCTGCAACGGGCTGGTCTAACCATCAAGGCCAGCAAGTGCCAGATTGGACAGGGATCTGTCGTGTACCTGGGACATCTGGTGGGCGGAGGTAAGGTGCAACCCCTCCAAGCCAAGATTGAAACCATCTTGGCCTGGGAGCCCCCCAAGACCCAAACAGAGGTCCGGGCTTTTCTCGGCCTCACGGGATACTACCGCCGGTTCGTCAAGGGATATGGAACCATCGTGGGCCCATTGACGGAATTGACTTCAAAGAAGCAGCCACGCAGAGTCATCTGGACGGCTGCCTGCCAGGAAGCCTTTGAAACCCTCAAACGTGCAATGTGCACCGCACCGGTGCTCAGGACTCCAGACTTTGGACGGGAATTTATCGTACAGACAGACGCTTCTGAGCATGGCATAGGAGCTGTGCTCTCGCAGCTGAATGACGATGGCCAAGACCAGCCAGTGGCCTTCATTTCCCGAAGACTACTCCCCCGGGAACAGCGGTGGAGTACCATCGAACGAGAAGCCTTTGCCGTGGTTTGGGCTGTAAAGAAGTTGAGGCCATACCTTTTTGGTTGTCACTTCCTGATCCAGACCGACCACAGACCCCTTCGCTGGCTCATGCAGATGAGAGGCGAAAACCCCAAATTGTTGAGGTGGTCCATTTCCCTCCAGGGGATGGACTTTCGGGTGGAACATCGACCCGGTGTAGACCACGCCAACGCTGACGGTCTCTCCCGGTTTTTCCGCCTTAGCGACGAGAACTCCCTAGAGGTTGGGAAGCTCTCCCTCTTTCGGCTGGGGGGACGCGTGTTAGACCTGTCAGCCCTAGGGTGGTCTTGCCCTGTTTTTTTTTCCCTTTTGCGCCTCATTTTTGCCACCATATTTTTACTGGACCTAGGTCTCCGGGCGCCTTGCCACTGCTAGCCAGTGCTGAGGTGCAGGTGCTCTCCCACTCAAGATGGCTGCCACAGGCCCCTGCTACTGCAGAGGGGCCTTACACGCATACACACTAGTAGCCAGGGTCAGGCTGGGACATAGGGATACAGTATCCATTCCGTCCCCGCCTCTGGGCCACATAGCCAGACATGTGGAAGGTTCCAGAACCTTCCGGGCTGTGGGAGGAGTTATGTTTTGCCGCCTTTGGGAGGGTCACCTGATCTAGGGGTATAAAAGGCTTGGAGGGAAAACTTTTTAGTCAGTTGGGTTGGGGCACCACTGATCCTGGGAGAACCTCTGCCGGAGTACAGGTTTTAGGGCCTAGGGGGGAGACCTACACTACTGCTGCTGACAGGGCTGAGGCCCTGCGGTAGTAAGATAGCTGAGGAACGCCCACCACCCACTGACCTTGCCCAGTGTGAGGGGGACCCAGGGAACCACCTTCAGCATGCTGGGAGGAACATCAAGCACTCCCAGAACCACCAACTCATCCCCCCCCTCATAAGAAGAAACTTCTGACAAGAAACTTTTGACAAGAAACTTATAATAAGAAACTTCTGACAAGAAACTCCTGACAAGAAACGCCTAAGAAGCAACCAATCTGGAACAGTCGCAAGACACCTTAATTTGAGGAGGCCTGACCGTCCAGCAAGGCCTGAAGCCTAAACTGCCCAACTGGGGATCACCAGGTAAAGCGCCGTACCCTGAAGCGCTAGACCTTCACCCCCTATCTATTCCTGCCTGCTGCTGGGCTGCCCCCAAGTACTTTTCCAGTCAGCCCTGCCCACAGGCTGCTGGTGCGCCCCGCGTTCTGTCTCCACGAGGGAGAAACTGCCCCCCCTCAGGTCACTGACCTTGTGAGGAAATCACCGCCGCGGCCGCCGCCGCGTGAAGAGAAGTGCTGCTGTGAGGAGAGGCCCTCCTCGAGGCCGTGTGGTGAGGTGCGCCGTCCGCGCCCTCACCGAAGGAAGCGCTGAGGTGAGGGTAGCCCCTCGAGTGGATGTGGTGAGGTGCGCCGTCCGCGCCCTCACCGAAGCCTCTACATATCCCCAAAATCATCGCCGCCGGGCCCGGGGCCCCACCGCCGCCGTTGCGGCCGAAGAAATCACCGCCGCAGCCCAGGGGCCGCGTAAGCAGCCGCGGCCTAGCGCGATCCGCGAGGCCTCCAGGCCCCGCCGACGCCGTTGCCGAGCAACCGGGGACGCCGGCCGCGCCCCCAGGAAGGCCGCGCAGCGATTGGGCGCCGGCTCCCGCCACGCCCCCAGCGCCGACGGAGGCCGAGGAAGAGCCCCGGCCGTGCAGAGGGAGACGGGGAGCCGGCCGGAGAGGACTGCCGGCTCCCGCTCCCATTCCCGAAGTCCCTGAAGCCCGCCAAACCCACTCACCTGATCCCGGGGGCCGGAGGAGGGTGATACCGGCCCCCGCAACGACCCGTCATTCCGGCCAGAAGGCCGAGGTACCCCGACCGGGCCCCGCCCTCCAGAACACGGGCCGGGCCTGGAGATTGCCAGTCGCTAAGAAGCGCGACCAACGACCAAGCACCAGGTGAGCCCAGGAGGCCCCTAGGGCCCACAAAAACGCCACTGGGGGCCGGGGGCCACCATTAACCCCTAAATTAACCGTGTAACTTTCCCCATGAAGCGAGGCCCCGGAGAGGAGTGGGCCTAGCCTGGAATTAACCCCTGAGGGACACAAAAGCCCCAGAATACAGGACATGTTGAGGGGTTCCCCATAGTGTTTATTAATTTAATGCGGATGCCTATTGTAATTACTGCCTAGGCCTATGCTGATAACTGCCAAGTCTTTACCTAAGGGGGAAAGTGATTAATTGAAGTGAGCTGAAGTGTACACCGCCAAGAGTTGAAGTGTTTTATGTTACAGTTGTACTGGAGTTGCGACGCCCACTGTACTGAATGTGGGTGCGCCTAGATTAATGCAGGCCTATTGAAATGTAACGTGAAAAGCCTTCTTTTAAGTAATTGAATATGCTTGAAGTGAACTGCATGTTTAGGCCCATGTTTTATTAATGCACCTTGTGATCATTATTGGTGCTACGTTTAAGAGATAATTCCGGCGGCCTCTTAGTGGCCTACAATGTTGATGAGCTATGATGCTTTATTAAGAATGTGCACCAGTTGAGTAATGCAATGAATTTAAATGTAGATCTGAATTAATCTGCCTCATCTGATGCTACCTTGATTTATATATAAAAGACCTTGATTTTAAATACACAAGCCTGGTGTGGTGTCATGTTATTGCGTTCGCATTCCTGAGTCAAAGTAAGAGTGTGCTGGACAACTGCCTTACACATTGCCTTCGCGTGCTTTCCCGCCTCGCGCCATGCTACCGTGGCGGACTCGGTAAACCCGGTTCCAACATATTTATAATGCAAGAATATAACACATCTCCCTTCCTAAAAAAATAACAAAACAAAACCCCACAAAATGCTATTACATACTACGCACACACATAGTCATCCAACTTCTTGAGTCTTGCCTTCGTGAGTGTGCTGCGCTCTCTTATCATGGACATGTTCCCTACCAACCCCTTGGGTTTATTTATTCCCAAACTTACCTCCAGACTTCAACCACTCCGATTGTTCAGGAACACTGCAAGTAGACACCTTTCTGGTATTCTACCACTTGCCGTCAGACAACCTCACATTGTTTCCACTTACTTCCACCACTTCTTTAGGAAATGACCACCTTGAATAACCTTTCCTTATTCGCCCTGGAATACTCTTGCTTACATGCCCTGCACACACTTTTTACCAGTTTTCTTTATCCTCTAGTTGTGTCTCTGACCATACATCTCTTGATACTTATCTACTCTCTCTCGCAAGAGTCTATGGTTTATACACCGCTTTCCTGCCCTGTCCATCCATGCTGGAACCGCTACAGTACCCGGTACCCTACCTTTGAGCAAACTAAATGGTGTCTCCTTGGTCACCGAATGGGGAGTGGTCCTGTAATTCCACAACATGTCTTTAACTTGAAGTTTCCAGCACACATTACTAGCACCCGCCAGTTGAATGCACTCCACCAGCACCCGGTTAAACCGCTCAACCAGTCCATTGCCCCATGGATGATATACAGGAGTTCTAGTATATTTTATTCCCCAATTCCTCATAAACCACAAATTGTGGACCATTGTCCGTAACAATTTAGGCAGGACACCCCAGGCTACGAAAAATGTCCAAAATGCAATCACGTCACCGGATTTCACATCTGTCACAAAAGAAACCTCAGGCCACTTCGAAAAGTAATCCATCATGAAAATGACATTTCTCACCCACATTTAAATTATCAAGAGGCCTGTAAATGTCAATAGCTATCTTGTCCCACAGACGTTTTGGCAAAGCTGTCGGACTTATCGTCGTCTCCTGAGTTACATGTGATTTGTCACTGCATGCGCAAGCAATACAATCCCGTACATACCTCTCAATTTGTTTATCTATGCCTGGTCTCCAGAAATCCTTTCTAGTTTTCCATTTCATAGCAGGTATTCTACCATGACCTTCATGCATAAGCATCAACAACCTTTCCATAAGCGCAGTAGGAACCACCAACCGCTCTCCTCTTCCCACCATACCGTCAATCACCGCCAATTCAGACCAAATCAGCTTAAACGACTCCAAATCCATGTCCAATTTCCACCATTGTTTCTTGCGTAATGACTCTATCAATTTCACAAATATGGTATCCTCCGCCAAAGCCAACCTCTATTCTTCTTCATCAATAGTGCCACAAACATCGTTCACTTCCGCCGTTATCCATTCATCCTCTTCTCCTTCATCATCACATTCCACTGGCAACCTAGATAAACAATGAGCATTTACATTCTTAGCACCCGGTACGAACTTCATCTCAAAAGTGTATTCCTGAAGGCAATAAAGCCATTTCACAATCCTGGGAGTGGCTTTACCGGCACCTTTCGTAGTAAAAAGTCCTACCAAGGGTTTGTGATCGGTGTGTAATTCAAAGCTCTTATCCCCCACATAAATCGGGAAATGTGTTACTCACCACCAACACGCTAACGCTACCTTCTCTTCTGTGGAATAAGTATTCTCTGCACCCTTTAACGTATGAGATGCAAAAGCTACCACCCTTTCTTACCTTCATGTAACTGCATAAGGACGGCTCTTAAACCATGATTGCTGGCATCAGTTACTATTATATACTCATCTACCGGGTCAAATGATTTCAAGGTGACCGCATTGGCAATATCCCTTTTCATATCCTCAAACGCCTGTTGATAACCTTTAGACCATTCAAATTTTATTTCCTTCTTCATCAAACTCCTCAGCATCTGTACTTTATCTGAAAAATGGTGCACAAACTAAGAATAATACTATGCGTGACCAAGGAACGACCAAAGTTGATCCTTGTCCTTCGCCGAAGGTGCATTCTCTATGGCTTCCACTAAGCTATGCTTGGGTTTGGTTCCCTCACTGGTTATGGTATTTCCTAAATATTCTACTTCTTTTAAACTAAATTTGAACTTTTCAAGGCTAATCGTGAGACCTGCATCCATTAATCTCCGTAACACTTTCTCCAACACTTCGTCATGTTGACTCTTGTTACGACCCCACACCAATACATCGTCTTGGAATACCAACACATTTGTCAAAGCCGTCAACAACCTCTGCATGACACTCAGGAACACAGCGGACACCGACGCCAACCCAAACGGCATTCGGATAAACTGGAATGCTCCTTCAGGTGTGATGAACAAAGTCAAACATTTCAACTCTTCATGCAATAACACCTGGGGATACGCACCGGACAAATGCAAAGTGGTGAAACACATACCCCCTTTCACACATGCCAACATCTCACTGATGCGGGGAAGGGGATGATGATCGATCTAGATATTGTCATTCAAATCTCTCAAGTCAATGCACATTCCTATATTCCCATTTGGCTTTTTGGTGATAAATATTGGACTGAACCACTCAGAAGCCTAAATAGGCTTAATTACCCCTTGCTTACACAATCTATGTAATTCTCCTTTTAACCTGTCCCTCAAAACCAAAGTGTCATTTTGTACTTTATGCACCTTTGGCATCGCATCATCCAACAAAATGATGCAGTGTCTGAACTTTTTCAAACAACCTAATCTGTCCTTGAAAAGTTCAGGAAACTTGGTAACCCAAACGTTGGCACCTGGACAGGATGTCAGCAGTACTTGCTCTTTATGATTTGGATCAAGAATGATATCCAATGCTTGCTATTCCTTCCAACCCAGTAAGGATCTTCCTTTCTCCACCACATATAACTTGCCTATAGTCTTTCTGCCCTGGAAATCCATTTCAGTCATCACACAACCAACTATTGGCAATTTATCACCACAATATACTTCGAACTTCACACCAGTGGGACTCAATCCATAAATATCTAGACTTTCCCATGTGGCCTTGTCAATGATTGTGAAAGGAGAACAAGAATCTGCCCAGACCTGTACCTCCTACCCATTCGCCTTGATCACACACTTTGGAGGGCGATAAACACCACCCTTCACTCTATTTTCATTGCATCTCAGAATCTGCTTGGCTACAACCACAAGTACCTCCACCTCCTCCTCTACGCTCTCACATGCCTTCCTTCTCATTCATCACTGCTTCTTACACTAGATTTACTGATTTCCTGTAATTTGGCATCTCATTAACTTTACACACCCTCGAGAAATGTCCCAATTTTTTACACTTGTAGCACCTACACTTAACGGCAGGACAATGACTTGCCTCAGCTGTGTGTCTCAAACTTCCACATCTGAAACAAGCTGTGACTTTTACCTTCATCCCTTCTTGATTCTTTTCACCTTTCCTTCCTTCATCAGGTTTCTTTACCACTTTTATTTTTCAATATTCACATTATTAGTGGTTTCTTCATGACAATCTTTTCTTGACCCTGCATTACCCAACTCCTTTACGTGCCAAGAAGTGTCTTCCATTCTTCTTGCCACTTCTATAGCTTTATCTAATGTGGGATCTTTCATATCTAGCATTTTTTCTTGACCCTTTATAGTATACAGTCTATTTATCTTCTGATCTCTAATTATTTCATCCCTCAGATCTTTAAATGTAGGTAACATTTTCAAAACCTTTCTCCCTTCTAACCCCAAACAATACTTGAGAATCACTAACTTTCTCTTTGCAATGTACAAATCACCACCTATTGCTTCTAAATAGGTCTCAAATGTTTCTCTCCAATCCTCCCAACCCATGCACGGTTGAGCAGGGTTTTTCAAAAACAAAGGTGGTGCAGGAATAGATTGTCATGCAATGATACCTGGGTTTTTACTTTACTATAATACTCGCAGAACAATATAGTCACGGTAAATTAAAACTGACAACAGTCGATCTCCCTGCTGCTATCCTATTTGCTGTTCCTCACCAGTAGTCATATTATAACATTGACTAGCTACTATGCCATCAACGTACCCTCACACAAGTGGTGTGCGTGTCACCGGAGTAAATCCTCACAACAATGTGCTTACGGGACACGCTTTAACAATGAGCAGCATGTATCACCCAAATCCAGTATGGTGTGCGTGTCACCGGAATAAGACTCGCAATCATTTGACCGTATGACACACTTTGACCAATGCACACGCCCCACCAGAACTCAATAAAGCGTGCATGTCACAACTGCTTCATGAAAATGGTGTGCGTATCGCTGCACAAAACTTCCCGTCTTCACATAAATGGTGTGCGTATCACCGCACAGACCTACCCATCCAATGTACATGAACGCTGCTTGAACCAGTGCCCACAAGCGTTGCATGCACTCTGCCGGGTCTTGCTTTCTTCGGCCTCACGCCTTGCCTAAATGAGCAAGGAAATCCTGCCAAGATGGCATCACGATTCTTGCATCCTGCGTTCAGCGTCGCCGTTGCTAGGAAACTTGCTCCGTAAAACGTCTTCCCATACTGACGTCACCCATGCACGAAGGAAGGAATCCTCCTCCACGAACCTCCAAGGTCTCCACAGCTACACAAAGACTCACGTGCTTTTGCTCGCACGTAGGCAAATGCTTGAGCCGGACAGTCCGTGTCACAGATACAATATTCAAATTCGCGCACCGCACGCTGCCGCCAAAATGCTCAATTAAATGATTCTTCACCAGAACAATTTCACCTTCGTTCTCCGTTTGTTAACTTTGCCTGGTTACACCGCATGCCTAGCAAAAATACAGTCTAATGGATCGTTATAGTCTCTTTCAAGGCCAAGGGTCGAAACTAGAATTCCTTCAGGTTTAAGAAAACTTGTCACGGGTCGGCAACTCCTAGATCACATCCCTCGAGTCCTTAAACAGCATCCCATCCTCGTCACCAGTTTTGAAAGACAGGACTCAGTAGAATTTGATGTAATTAAGTTTATTAAGAAGGATAAAACGACCCTTGGTCTTCTGCTGATCCCTCTCGGGCAACTGTCTCCACCAAACCCTCTAAGATTCCAGAACAGGCTCCAGAATCAAAGTACACGTTGCCAGAAAAAAGAATAACATTCCAAAACATACAATGAAAGAACATAACATATATATTTATAGTGCAAGAACATAACACATCTGCCTTGCTTCGGTCTGGTGTCAGTAATGACATTTGCAACTCTGGGTATGTGGTGCCCAGATGCTGTGAAGAGGTGTTTGAGGCCAAATGCTTCACCTGAGGGCAGTCAGCTGTGATGGTACTTGTGAAAGTTGATTTCCATCTGGAAGGATGGACATTCTTGGTGAACCCAAGAGAATGTCTGTGCAGGTAGCGTGGTGGTGTGAAGGCAGTGTACCAGCTGTATTCCATATTGCATTCCAGTATCAAGTGCCTACAACAGAAGGAAGAGACAGGTTTTCATGGAATATCAGAAGACAATATTGGCTGTAAAGTTCCAGATAAGAAATCTATAGTCTCTCCTGGCAATATTTTTAAGATATTATTTGCATCCAATGTTAGAAGTGGTGTATGTACAATGTATTCTGTAAACGTATGGGATCAATGCCATTTATGCTATAACTATGCTTCTGTGACGCACAGAGTTTTGAAGAATATTTGCTTGGTGGGCACAGAAATGTAGTGTATTGGCCATCTTGGGGCCGTCTTGGGGGTGTGTTGTGGATTCTTTGCAGTCTGGAGAGTAGCTGTGCTGGTGATCCTAAGAGGAATCCATTGTGTAGTTCAGTCTGTTTAGAACTACAGTAATGGCTGCATGGATGCTAAAAAAACTAGGGCCTTACTCAGACTTTAGCATATGGGATACTCTGTCAAAACGTGTCAAGTATCCCATTCGCAGTATTGGAAGTGCCATAGACTATAATGCACTTGTGATGTGGCGGACGGGACATCCACAATGTTTGTGAATGAGTATCCCATTCTCCAAACTCCAAATAAGGCCCCGAATATCCTGCACCAAAGTCTCAACCTATGAACAGACCTTCAACCAGCAGGCTGATCTGCGGTTCCATGGAGAGATCAGCGTTCAGCCTAATCTCCATTTTTGGTTACGCAAGTGTTTGTTGTAGATACACCACCCTGTTTGGGTGGCCAGGACAGTATAGCCTGAGGTGAGCCAGATGTGCCAGCCCCTTCTATGGCTCCCAGGTTGGGTGGGTGGGGCTAGCCTTCAAGGATCCTCCTGTTCTTTGTTCCTATCGCGAGGTGACATAACCTCACGTTGTAATGACGAGGACGAGGGACGTAGGGGTAATTTGTGTCCATCCTAACTTCCATGTCTGATTACCACGCAGTTTGTTATAGAAGCATCACCCTGTTTGAGTGGCCAGTCAGGATAGCCTACTGTGACCCAGGTCACTGATAGATCTTTTATTTCTATGGCAAGAAAGAGACCTGTGATTTTATTATTTGAAGGGCGTTCTTCAGTGGTGGCTCGCTCGGAACGGGGGTGGTGGGGAGGGGAGTTGGATTAAAATCAAATTTAAAAAAATAAACTTGCCTTCTCTGCCGCGCCGCTGCCTCACCTCAGTCCTCTTCAATCACGGGATTATAAAGCACAACTACTCACCCGAAAGGGTCTCAAGGCGCTGAGGGGTGGGGGGGCCGTAGCTCCTGGATGTTCACGGTGATTTGTCGAAAAGCCAGGTCTTGAGGTTCTTCAAGAACTTGGAGAGTGTTGGTATCTGCTGGAGGTGGAGAGGGAGGGTGTTCCATGCCTTGGCCCCGAGGAAGAAGAAGGAGCGACCTCCAGCTCTGGTCTTCTTGATGCAGGTCTGAGCGGATGGATCTTTGGGGTGCGTGGAACAAGAGGCAGTGGTACATGTAAGCTGGTCTGGTGTTGTGGAGGGCTTTGCTGGTGTGGGTGAGGAGCTTGAAGGCGATTCTTTTCCCGACGGGGAGCCAGTGTGGTGTCCGGAGGTGTTGGCTGATGTGGCAGTGGCGCGGTAGGTTGAGGACTAGTCTGGCAGCTTTCTGGACGTTCTGGAGTTTGCGGGTGAGGTTCTTGTTGATCCCGGCATAGTGTGTATTGCCGTAGTCCAGTCTGCTGCTGATGAGGGCGTGGGTGATGGTTTTCCTGTGTGTATGAGGGGAATCCAGCAGAGGGTCTTTGGAGGAGGCGGAGCGTGTAGTAGCAGGAAGAGGTGACAGCGTTAATCTGGCGGTCCATTTTGAGTTTGGAGTCTAGGATGAATCTGAGGTTGCGTGCGTGGTCCGTGGGATAGGGGGGGCTCCCGAGGGTGGGGGGTCACTAGTTGTCATTGCAGGCGTCGGGATGTGACCCCATGATGAGTACTTAGGTTTTTTCCGTGTTGAGTTGTAGGCAGCTGTTCTTCATCCACCTGGTGACTGCTTCCATTCCTTCTCGAAAGTTGTGTTTGGAGATGTTGGGTGCATTGGATAAGGAGAGGATGAGTTGGGTGTCGTCGGCGTATGATAAGATGTAGAGTCCGTGTGATCTGACGATGGAAGTGAGCGGGACCATGTAGATGTTGAACAGGGTGGGGCTGATGGAGAATCCTTGTGGGACTCCGCAAGTGGTCGGTGTGGAAAGGAGGGTGTCTGACCCGCTGCGTTCTGCCGGAGAGGAATGAGCGGATACAGTTGAGGGCCTTGTTTCTGATTCCTGCGTCGTGGAGTCTATGGGCTAGGGTGCGGTGTGAGACTGTGTCGAAGGCAGCGGAGAGGTCCAAGAGAATGAGGGCCGCAGTCTCTCCTCTGTTGAGGAGGGAGCGGATGGCATCTGTTGCGGTGAAATGGGTGGTTTTGGTGCTGTGATTCTTCCTGAAGCCTGATTGGGAGGAGTCGAGGATGTTGTTTTTTCTATGAAGGAGGCGAGTTGACTGTTGACGACTTTTTCCATGACTTTCGCCGGGTACCGGAGTAAGGAGATCGGTCTGTAGTTCTTGAGGTCGGTGGGATGCGCCATGGGTTTTTTCAGGAGAGGGTTGATCTTGGCTTTTTTCCAGTCATCGAGGAAGGAGGTGGTCTCGAAGGAGCGGTTAATGATATTTCCGAGCTCAGGGTGTTGATGTCTGCAGCTCTGTGGTAGATGTGGTGGGGGCAGGGGTCCGTGGGGGCCCCTTTGACTTCATAGTCTTCAGGGTATCGTCATTGCTGAGGGCGGTCCAGCTGTCAAGGGTTGGCTGCGTGTTGTAGGGAACGGTGGGTGTGAGTTTCACGTTGAGGTTTTTATCGTCGAAGTTGTCATAAATGGTCTTGATTTTGTGATGGAAGAAGCCGCTGAGTCAGTCGCAGAGCTCCTGGGAGGGTGGGATGTCGGTAGTCTCACTGTAGGGTTGGGCGAACTCTTTGATGATGCCGAAGAGTTCCTTGCTGTTGTGTGCATGGGTGGAGACTCTGTCCTGGAGTGCTTTCTTCCTTGAGTATCTGATGAGTTTGTGGTGGACAGTGGTGGCTGCTTTGAAGCTGTCAAAGTTTGCTGTGATTTTGGAGTTCCTCCATAGCTTTTTCGAGGCGTCTGTAGGTTCGTCTAGTTTCTCGGAGTTCGGTGGAGAACCAGCTGGCTTTCTTGGCGTGTGGATTGGAAGTTTTCTTGAGGGGGGCGATGGTGTTGGTGCAGTCGGTGATCCAGTTGTATAGGGTATGAGTGGCGGTGGTTGGGTCGTGGTCTGTAGCAGTGGGAGCGGAGCTGCTGAGGAAGACGGTGAGCTGGTCGTCGGAGATCTTGTTTCAATTCCTGCGCTGGAGCTGGAGAGGATGTTTGCGGGTGATGTTAGTTTTGAAGGTGAAGTGGACGCAACGATGGTCCATCCATGGGAGTTCGGAGGTGTGGCTGAAGGTGATGAAGTTTCCCGCTGTGAAGATGGGGTCGAGAGTGTGTCCTGCTGAGTGCACTGGTTATGGTACGAGCTGTTTGAGTCCGAAGTTGTGGAGGTTGTCTAGTAGGGAGGTGGAGTTGGGGACCTGGAGGTTGTCGAGGTGGAAGTTGAGGTCTCCCAGCAGGGTGTAGTCGGTGGAGGTGATGGCATGCGGGGTGATGATGTCGGCGATGGAGTCGGAGAAAGGTGCGCGGGGTCCGGGATGATGAGGGTGATGTGGGTGCCTTGGAGGGTGGTGGATGGGTTGGTCTGTATCTTGTAGTGGAGGTGTTTCATCAGATCTGTGGGCCCGTCGGTGTAGGTGCTCAGATGAAGGTTGGACTTGAGGACGATAGTGATGCCTCCTCCAGGGCGGTTAGGAGCGGTCCTTCCGGCTGTTCTTGTAGCTTTCGGGGATGGCGATCGTGATGTCAGGTCCCGAGGCAGCGTTCGTCCAGGTTTCGTGAGGAAGGCGATGTCGGGGCGTGCTGCTGTTGAGGAGGTCCCAGATTTCCATGTCGTGTCTGTGGAGGGAGCCGGCGTTGAGGAGGACCTCAGTCCTCTTCAGGTCTGCTACATCACTGGAAGCACTCACGTTTCTGGGCTCTCCCAGCCAATCACAACGCTGCAGGAGCAGAGTCGTGATTGGTGTGAGCGTTCTGTTTGGACGCTCAGGCAGTGCCTGGGGATGCTGGGCATGTTCTCCATGGGGCTGTGCAACACAGCCCCATGGAGAACATGCCAAGTGCGCATGTCGGTTTGGCTGACCCTAGAGGGCCGTCATGTGCACTTAGAGGAGTGCAAACAACTTCTCCCATGCTTTGGTGTCACAGAGCCAGCCCCGCTCTGACTCCTGCATAGAAAAAGAAAATGATAATAACGTCCTGTTATTATCATTTTCTTTTTCTTTTTGGCACTGCTGAAATAGCAGTGGGGTGGCCCTCCTCTGCCTTAGCGGAGGAGCCGCCACTGACGTTCTTGCATAGTCGTTTTTCACTTACTGTGCAGATATAGTATGTTTTTGCCTGTTCAGGTCCTGCCATGCAAAGTGTGGCTCCCTAGATGGACTTCTTGTAGCCTCCCTACACCAAACTGTCCTTTGGCACTGATGTGGTAGCCGAATGTGCATACAAAAGACTACACTCGTTGTAGATTTGTGAGCGCAACACCACAGCATCAGGGGGAGTCTATGCTGGGCAAACTGCTCGGAGCTATTCAAGCATATTCAGTGCTCTTGTCCTGCCTTACCTGACCCTGCTAGAGGCGCTATATGAACAGGATGCTACACACTCCCACCTCAAAGCTCACACTAGGGCATAGAACGTCTTGAAAGTCTGTCTCCAAGAAGTGACTGAGTGCACCCTCATAGGTATATGGAGTGGACTTGTCTGAATCAGAGCCCAGATGTGGGATTCTTCATTCAGGCACACGAGTGACTGGTGATTGTGTAGTGAGAAGGCTGCACAGTGCCGCAAGCCGTCACGACTCCCTCTTGCGACCCTTGTGGCTTGCACAACTTTCCTCCTTTGGCGATTGTGGCCTTTGTGGGGCTGCCTGAGTCGGTCCAGGTTTCAGAAAAGACCCCAGGTGTGATTTTTGACTCATTGTAGTTTTAAGTGATTCACATACACTCTTTTAATATTGGATTAACATCTGGAAGGAAAGAAGAGAGAGGTTTACATCCCCGGCCTTCTTGAGTTGAGTATCATTAGTGTCAGGGCTTTAAGTGGGCCGGGTCTCACCCAGTCGCGGCTCCTAGAGGGAGTTCCGCCGGGCGGTGACGTGGGGCGGGGTAGTAAAAACCGGAATCCGGCCGAACCGAGGTAAGTTAGCAAATAATTAAATAAAACGAATTTCGTAGCGCGCACTGCATCGCATTTGGCGATGCAGTGCGCGCTACCAAATTAGTTTTATTTAATTATTTGCTAACTTACCTCGGTTCGGCCGGATTCCGGTTTTTACTACCCCCCACCATGCCCCTCCCCCGCCCCACATCACCGCCCGGCGGAACTCCCTCTAGGAGCTGCGACTGGTCTCACCGGTGCTGAGCACCAGCAGTTTTTTAAAGGGGGGCTCGAAATGGGTCTCTATCGGGCTCTGTTTTGTGCCCTGGCACAGGTGGTCCGTTTTTTCCCAGACTGCAGTGACAGCAGGCACATGGATGTGCGCGTGCTCACACTGCTCACTTCTCACTAGTGGAGAAGTTACGGCATGACGTCATGCCAGGTGAGCGTTGTAGGGGAAGGGAAATCCTTTAAAAAGAGCATTTTCTCTCTGGATTTCCCTTCTCTTTTTGAAACTCAGGAGCAGCAACATTGTCGTGGTGTTACCAGGGCTTTTAGTGGAAGCTTTTTCAATATTATATACAAGCCATAGTTGCTGCTTATTTATCTTATGCAACTAACAATCATTGGCAAAGTCAATAGTCCTGACTTGTTGTAGGTATGATGTTACTTGTTGTATCATATATCTGGATGCAATGACAGAAACAGCAACAGCAAAATACAAGTCGGGAGGCACAGATTTTTAGCTTCCGTATTTTAAGCCACGCCCTTAATTTCATCCCACTTAAAGCCCTGATTAGAGTGTTTGTAGCAGGTGAGGGCGAAGCAGTTGATGAGTCCTAACAAAGGACCAATGTTAATGTTGAAGATTAGGGTCAGAAACAAAGAGCCCTATGCTGCCCTCAAGATGACGTGTGTGTACCCGGGTGTACAGCGGGCTATGGTCTACAAGGCGATTGTTAAAGGGGAAAGTAGCTGCCTGTAGACATCCTTAAAAGTGCCATTTTAATTCCAGCAGTTACTCCATCGGAGTTATAAGATTCGAAACATCACAGATCTGTTTATTTTCACATATAGAATTTCAAATTCTCTGTGTCAAATGAAGGGAGAAATTAAAGTTTGTCAATAGATTTTTATCAGTTGAATTTTTCAGGGACACAATAGAAGTATACATCGATATCTCGTTATACCGCTAGATGGCAGCAAATCATCAGCAAATCCTCAGTAGAGTTTGAAAGACGATATAATTACTTGCAGCACGATCTCATTGTAATGTACGGATTTAAAGAAACAGCACACGTCGCTTCACGCGAAATTGTGAAAATCCAGGTAGTAAAGAAATTGGGTGTAAAGCGTCTTTGTAGATAGACACGCAGCAGACAGGCGGGTATCATATGGGGTGCCTTTGTGTAGTTTGTACGTATGTTCTTTTTCCTAAAAGGTAATTTTTTGGACAGTATTCTGCCACCCTATATACGGGTGGACTATTTACGTATGCACCGAGTGGAATGCATTAAAAAACAAAAAAAACATCATTTGAATCCGCTGCAGAATTACCAGGGTATTGGAGAAGACCTTTTCTTCCATTTTAGGGGCGATAGGAAGCTTGTAGAAGGGGGATGATGAATCTAAAATTACTCAAGTGGGGTTAGAGCTGAGGAATCTCGTTATAGACTTGGAAAAGAGTAGAAAGCGGGCTGTCAAAGGCAGACGCCATACTCGGAGGTGGGAGGGTCTCACACAAACATCAGCTGCGTTATTCCGGGAGCCCTGAGGGCATGGTCGTGCTAAATTTAGATTCCTACAAAAAAGGACGGGGGGGGGAAGGGCTTCCTTACTTCCACACTGCCTTTTATATACAGCCCTGAAAATAATAATTCAGACAGGCTTGTCTTGGAAATATTTATTTTTCTGCGTATAGCGCCTAGCCTTCAATCCTTCAACAGAGCGCTTCTGCGTACACACTGGGGCCTACTGGTCATTAGCTTTGCATGCTCACATTCAGGGGTCTATTGTTATGAATATACCAATTTAAAAGGGAGCGGGGGCCACTCGGACGGTTTCACGATTTAAGGTTACCATAAGGCTCCAAGGATGCGTTGTTCCAGTTTTTGTTTTTCACCCTAATGCACTATGGGGATTACAGTCTTGGTTCACTCTAGTTTGCCTGCTAACTTAAACGAAAGTGCTGAAACTCTGATATTGTTAAGGCGTGATTTTCCCTCCCTCCCCCACCCTACCCCCCATAAAAGGTAATCATGGCTACCTTCTAAAGGGCCTAGCTATCGGTGGTGCAGCAGGTGCAGTGACACCATGGCATGAAGTGGAAGGGGCACATTGCCCCTCAACTATGATAGTCTTTAACTATCCAGTCTGGAACGCGGGGCCATTTCCTTGCTGGCTTTAGGGCCCGTGCCCCCATTGTACGCCGCTGTTCCGTCATTCACAAAAGCGAAGTAAATAGTCAAAAATGAAGAGGGGTACCCCCCTAACTCACATTATCCGCTCCCCCCAGAGCTGGGCACACAGCTCCCATGCACAGGCATGCTTCATAACCCCCGGAAACCTGCCCTCTTCTGAAATGACATCCCAATTAATATCTGGAAGGGAAACAATTGTAGCAGATGGTAGAAAGGACTCAAACACAAGAGCAAAAAAACGCGAATAACAAAAAAGACACGAGGAACGATGCAGGCTAAAGTAAAAAAAAAAATCAACGTGAAATTAAAAATAGAAATATTTGATAGAAATGGCGTGAAAGAAAGAGCCGCTGAGGGTTTCTGGGGTGGCTGTGCGTCTCGCTGGAATCCGTGAAGCGAGCAGAGAGGTGGCCGCCAGCGCTGTGTGCGTTTTTTGCACAGGGCTTTAGCGGAGCAACAACCGACTGTGATGTCAGCTCTGCCTAAAATAGAGCGGGAAGCAGCGCAAATCCACGGCTAGCCGCGTTTAAACCCTCTCCAATCCCGCCTCTGCCACCAGCAGGTCAGCGCCGGGGCCCCCGTCAGTGAGGCAGGAGCAAGGTGTCCCAGCGCCCCCTCCCCCTGGCCAGCATCCTCCACCGCCCCCCTCCTGTAGCAGCCAGCCCTGCAAGACAAGGCGAGCGCAGCCCAGCAGAAGAGACTGGGGGACCCCGCGAGCACAGGACCCCGCTGGAATCTTGTCTTTTTGGGAGCTCGGAGGAATTCTATGCAGCCCAAGGCTGTTCTTATGCCCCCCTGGTAAGGCTGCATTATTCTTCTGAAAAGGGGGTCTCTGGGAACACGTTGGACCCCCGTCCCTCCATCCCCACCTGGAACGCAAAGAGGGGTACATTGGAGGCAACATGACTTCTAACGAAAGGTGAGGATGCAGTGCCAGTGTATACGCGTGTGATGTACACATGTTCCTTTGTTTGGAATAACTGGTAACACAACTCCCTGCTAATGGTGCGGAGGAATGTGCCGGCTTTGTGTCTAAATCCGACCTCAGTTATATATTCAGATTAGGAGCGCAGGTGTTGTCAATGCAACAGAGCTGTTGTTGTTTAAAAAAAAAAAAAAAAATTGCCTAAGTATACGTTAGAATTTATGAGAAAAAAGAGAAATACAAAATGCGACTATGGATACAAGAATTTTAAAATATAGAAATACAAAAAATATCGCGGGTACTTTATTTTGATGCACGGAAATTGACGATGGCTCGAAGACAATGGAAAAACCATTTTATGAAACCCACAAAAACAAAGACCTCAAATAGGAAGTGAGAGAGAAAACAAATGTTAGTTTAACTTGTTTAGTAAAGGAAATATTTTTTTTAAATAATCCGTTCCTTTAGTACAGAAATGGAACAGAAACCTGACATTTTGTAGTGTTTTTGGGTAAAGAGACTTGTTCTTTGTATGCTTCAGTATTAGGGTTTGGTATTGGGTTTTCACCTTCGATCTTTGCTTCATGTGATTTGATCCATGTTTTCTGTCGTGATTGAATGAATAGATGGATGGATGAATGGATGGATGACAGAACCTTTATACCATGCGGTCTTATGCCCTGAGTCCTCCCGAGGTGCTGTCTGGTTTATTGGGCGTGGGTGTGCATATAATTCAGAAACGGTGGCTTTTGAGTTTTTCTGGGAAGAGGGGGGTAGCTTGTCTTGTTGATGCTCTGTAGACGGGGTCCCCGTTGGGGATGGAAAGCGCGCCTGCCTCATTTTATAAACATGTAAAGGGTATCCAGAATACAGCTAAATCCCGAAGTCCATCGGGTAAACCTGCGAAGTCTCACAATATTCCCCCAGGGATAGCTGCCCCCCCCCCTCCCCACACAACCCTCATAAACGGAAAAGAGTCCCTCTAAATCACTCTAGAATGTACATTAGTTTCAGAATACCCTACCACACTACAAGTAAGACCCAATTGGCTCTGTCAAAATGTGTCTAAGGTTCAGCAAACCCTGCCACAATGCAGCTCGGCCTTAATAGACCCTGTTACAATCCAACTGAGTTCCACGGGAATCTTCTAAAATGGGGTTTAAGTAGCAGCACACCCTGACAGAATACAGCAATTCTCACAAAACTGTCCTAGAATGAGTTTAAGCCTCAACAGACCCGATCACAATGCCGCAAAGTACCAACCAACAAAGCCACAATGTAGCCAAGTCCACACAGACACTGCCAGAATGTAGCCAAGTCCACACAGACACTGCTAGAATGTAGCCAAGTCCCTGCAGACACTGCCAGAATGTAGCTAAGTCCCCACAGACACTGCCAGAATGTAGCCAAGTCCCCACAGACACGGCCAGAATGTAGCCAAGTCCCCACAGACACTGCCAGAATGCAGCTACGTCCCAACAGACACTGCCAGAATGTAGCCAAGTCCCTACAGACACTGCCAGAATGTAGCCAAGTCCCTACAGACACTGCCAGAATGTAGCTAAGTCCCTACAGACACTGCCAGAATGTAGCCAAGTCCCTACAGACACTGCCAGAATGTAGCTACATCCCAACAAACACTGCCAGAATGTAGCTAAGTCCCCACAGACACTGCCAGAATGTAGCTAAGTCCCAAAAGTCACTGCCAGAATGTATCCAAGTCCACACAGACACGGGCAGAATGTAGCCAAGTCCCAACAGACACTGCCAGAATGTAGCTAAGTCCCAACAGACACTGCCAGAATGTAGCTAAGTCCCCACAGACACTGCCAGAATGTAGTTAAGTCCCTACAGGCACTGCCAGAATGTAGCTAAGTCCCCACAGACACTGCCAGAATGTAGCTAAGTCCCAAAAGACACTGCCAGAATGTAGCCAAGTCCACACAGACACGGGCAGAATGTAGCCAAGTCCCCACGGACACTGCCAGAATGTAGCTACGTCCCCACAGACAGTGCCAGAATGTAGCCAAGTCCACACAGACACTGCCAGAATGTAGCCAAGTCCCAACAGACACTGCCAGAATGTAGCTAAGTCCCAACAGACACTGCCAGAATGTAGCTAAGTCCCAACAGACAAAGCCAGAATGTAGCTAGGTCCTCACAGGCACTGCCAGAATGTAGCTAAGTCCCCACAGACACTGCCAGAATGTAGCTAAGTCCCAACAGACACTGCCAGAATGTAGCTAAGTTCCAACAGACACTGCCAGAATGTAGCTAAGTCCCTACAGGCACTGCCAGAATGTTGCTACGTCCCAACAGACACTGCCAGAATGTAGCTACGTCCCAACAGACACAGCCAGAATGAAGCTAGGTCCTCACAGGCACTGCCAGAATGTAGCCAAGTCCCCACAGACACTGCCAGAATGTAGCTACGTCCCCACAGACACTGCCAGAATGTAGCTAAGTCCCTTAGCTACATTCTAAGGGACACACCCTCATCCTACCTCCTGTTGCACATATAATGCACTAAGCACACCCTCATCTTACCTCCTGCTGCACATATAATAAAGGAGCACACCCTCATCCTACCTCCTGCTGCACATATAATAAAGGAGCACACCCTCATCCTACCTCCTGCTGCACATATAATAGAAGGAGCACATCCTCATCCTACCTCCTGGTGCACATATAATGAACAGAGCACACCCTCACCCTACCTCCTGCTGCACATATAATGAACAGAGCACACCCTCATCCTACCTCCTGGTGCACATATAATGAACAGAGCACACCCTCATCCTAGCTCCTGGTGCACATATACTGCACAAAGCACACTCTCATCTTACCTCCTGGTGCTCATATAATAGAAGGAGCACACCCTTATCCTACCTCCTGGTGCACATATAATAAAGGTACACACCCTTATCCTACCTCCTGGTGCACATACAATAAAGGTGCACACCCTCATCCTACCTTCTGGTGCATATATAATAAAAGGAGCACATCCTCATCCTACCTCCTGGTGCACATTTAATGTACAGATTACACCCTCTTCCTACCTTCTGATGCACATATAATAAAGGAGCACACCCTCATCCTACATCTCGGTGCACATATAATAAATGTGCACACCCTTATCCTACCTCCTGGTGTACATATAATAAAGGTGCACACCCTTATACTACCTCCTGATGCACATATAATGAACAGAGCACATACTCATCCTACCTCCTGGTGCACATATAATGCACAGAGCACACCCTCATCCTACCTCCTGGTGCACATATAATGAACAGAGCACACCCTCATCCTAACTCCTGGTGCACATATAAAGAACAGAGCACACCCTCATCCTACCTCCTGGTGCAGATATAATAAAGTAGGACACCCTCATCCTACCTCCTGGTGCACATATAATAAAGGAGCACACCCTCATCCTACTTCCTGGTGCACATATAATGAACAGAGCACACCCTCATCCTACCTCCTGGTGCACATATAATACACAGAGCACACCTTCATCCTACCTCCTGGTGCACATATAATGAACACAGCACACCGTCATCCTACCTCCTGGTGCACATATAATAAAGATGCACACCCTCATTCTACGACCTGGTGCACATATAATGAACAGAGCACTCCCTCATTTTACCTCCTGCTGCATATATAATGAACGGAGCACACCCTCATCCTACCTCCTGGTGCACATATAATGAAGAGAGCACACCATCTTCCTACCTCCTTGCAAATGTATAATATAAGTAAGTAAGTAAGTCCGTTTTTATATAGCGCAGCTACTCACCCTTACGGGTCTCAAGGCGCTGGGGGCTGTAGTGGAAATTAAGTGAGCTATTGCCCAGAGTCACATGGTGCTGAGCTGAGCTGCCGCCGTGGGGTGTACACCGTCATCCTAACTACTGGTGCACAATAATGAACAGTGCACATTGTCATCCTACCTCCTGGTGCACATATAATGCACAGAGCATACCCTCTTCTTACCTCCTGGTGAATATATAATATGGGGTGGGTACCCTCATCCTACCTCCTAGTGCACATATAATGAACAGAGCACACCCTTATCCTACCTCCTGGTGCATATACAATAAAGGAGCACACCCTCATCCTACCTTCTGGTGCACATATAATAAAAGGAGCACAACCTCATCCTACCTCCTGCTGCACATATAATGCACTAAGCACACCCTCATCTTACCTCCTGGTGCTCATATAATAGTAGGAGCACGCCCTCATCCTACCTCCTGCTGCACATATAATAAAGGAGCACACCCTCATCCTACCTCCTGGTGCACATATAATGAACAGAGCACACCCCCATCCTAGCTCCTGATGCACATATAATGCACAAAGCACACTCTCATCTTACCACCTGGTGCTCATATAATAGAAGGAGCACACACTCATCCTACCTCCTGGTGCACATATAATGAACAGAGCACACCCTCATCTTAGCTCGTGGTGCACATATAATGCACAAAGCACACCCTCATCCTACCTCCTGGTGCACATATAATGAACAGAGCACACCCTCATCCTACCTCCTGGTGCACATATAATGAACAGAGCACACCCTCATCCTACCACCTGGTGCACATATAATACACAGAGCACACCTTCATCCTACCTCCTGGTGCACATATAATGAACACAGCACACCGTCATCCTACCTCCTGGTGCACATATAATAAAGATGCACACCCTCATTCTACCACCTGGTGCACATATAATGAACAGAGCACTCCCTCATTTTACCTCCTGCTGCATATATAATGAACGGAGCACACCCTCATCCTACCTCCTGGTGCACATATAATGAAGAGAGCACACCATCTTCCTACCTCCTTGCAAATGTATAATATAAGTAAGTAAGTAAGTCCGTTTTTATATAGCGCAGCTACTCACCCTTACGGGTCTCAAGGCGCTGGGGGCTGTAGTGGAAATTAAGTGAGCTATTGCCCAGAGTCACATGGTGCTGAGCTGAGCTGCCGCCGTGGGGTGTACACCGTCATCCTAACTACTGGTGCACAATAATGAACAGTGCACATTGTCATCCTACCTCCTGGTGCACATATAATGCACAGAGCATACCCTCTTCTTACCTCCTGGTGAATATATAATATGGGGTGGGTACCCTCATCCTATCTCCTAGTGCACATATAATGAACAGAGCACACCCTTATCCTACCTCCTGGTGCATATACAATAAAGGAGCACACCCTCATCCTACCTTCTGGTGCACATATAATAAAAGGAGCACAACCTCATCCTACCTCCTGCTGCACATATAATGCACTAAGCACACCCTCATCTTACCTCCTGGTGCTCATATAATAGTAGGAGCACGCCCTCATCCTACCTCCTGCTGCACATATAATAAAGGAGCACACCCTCATCCTACCTCCTGGTGCACATATAATGAACAGAGCACACCCCCATCCTAGCTCCTGGTGCACATATAATGCACAAAGCACACTCTCATCTTACCACCTGGTGCTCATATAATAGAAGGAGCACACACTCATCCTACCTCCTGGTGCACATATAATGAACAGAGCACACCCTCATCTTAGCTCGTGGTGCACATATAATGCACAAAGCACACCCTCATCCTACCTCCTGGTGCACATATAATGAACAGAGCACACCCTCATCCTACCTCCTCGTGCAGATATAATGCACAAAGCACACCCTCATCTTACCTCCTGGTGCTCATATAATAGAAGGAGCACACACTCATCCTACCTCCTGGTGCACATATAATGCACAAGGCACACTCCCATCTTACCTCCTGGTGCTCATATAATGCACAAATCACGCCCTCACCCTACCTCCTGGTGCACATATAATGAACAGAGCACACCCGCATCCTACCTCCTCGTGCAGATATAATGCACAAAGCACACCCTCATCTTACCTCCTGGTGCTCATATAATAGAAGGAGCACACACTCATCCTACCTCCTGGTGCACATATAATGCACAAGGCACACTCCCATCTTACCTCCTGGTGCTCATATAATGCACAAATCACGCCCTCATCCTACCTCCTGGTGCACATATAATGAACAGAGCACACCCTCATCCTACCTCCTGGTGCAGATATAATGCACAAAGCACACCCTCATCCTACCTCCTGGTGCAGATATAATGCACAAATCACGCCCTCATCCTACCTCCTGGTGCACATATAATGAACAGAGCACACCCTCATCCTACCTCCTGGTGCAGATATAATGCACAAATCACGCCCTCATCCTACCTCCTGGTGCACATATAATGAACAGAGCACACCCTCATCCTACCTCCTGGTGCAGATATAATGCACAAAGCACACCCTCATCCTACCTCCTGGTGCACATATAATGAACAGAGCACACCCTCATCCTACCTCCTGGTGCACATATAATGAACAGAGCACACCCTCATCCTACCTCCTGGTGCAGATATAATGCACAAAGCACACCCTCATCCTACCTCCTGCTGCACATATAATAAAGGAGCACACCCTCATCCTACCTCCTGGTGCAGATATAATGCACAAAGCACACCCTCATCTTAGCTCGTGGTGCACATATAATGCACAAAGCACACCCTCATCCTACCTCCTGGTGCACATATAATGAACAGAGCACACCCTCATCCTACCTCCTGGTGCAGATATAATGCACAAAGCACACCCTCATCTTACCTCCTGGTGCTCATATAATAGAAGGAGCACACACTCATCCTACCTCCTGCTGCACATATAATAAAGGAGCACACCCTCATCTTAGCTCGTGGTGCACATATAATGCACAAAGCACACCCTCATCCTACCTCCTCGTGCAGATATAATGCACAAAGCACACCCTCATCTTACCTCCTGGTGCTCATATAATAGAAGGAGCACACACTCATCCTACCTCCTGGTGCACATATAATGCACAAGGCACACTCCCATCTTACCTCCTGGTGCTCATATAATGCACAAATCACGCCCTCATCCTACCTCCTGGTGCACATATAATGAACAGAGCACACCCTCATCCTACCTCCTCGTGCAGATATAATGCACAAAGCACACCCTCATCTTACCTCCTGGTGCTCATATAATAGAAGGAGCACACACTCATCCTACCTCCTGGTGCACATATAATGCACAAGGCACACTCCCATCTTACCTCCTGGTGCTCATATAATGCACAAATCACGCCCTCATCCTACCTCCTGGTGCACATATAATGAACAGAGCACACCCTCATCCTACCTCCTGGTGCAGATATAATGCACAAAGCACACCCTCATCCTACCTCCTGGTGCAGATATAATGCACAAATCACGCCCTCATCCTACCTCCTGGTGCACATATAATGAACAGAGCACACCCTCATCCTACCTCCTGGTGCAGATATAATGCACAAATCACGCCCTCATCCTACCTCCTGGTGCACATATAATGAACAGAGCACACCCTCATCCTACCTCCTGGTGCAGATATAATGCACAAAGCACACCCTCATCCTACCTCCTGGTGCACATATAATGAACAGAGCACACCCTCATCCTACCTCCTGGTGCACATATAATGAACAGAGCACACCCTCATCCTACCTCCTGGTGCAGATATAATGCACAAAGCACACCCTCATCCTACCTCCTGCTGCACATATAATAAAGGAGCACACCCTCATCCTACCTCCTGGTGCAGATATAATGCACAAAGCACACCCTCATCTTAGCTCGTGGTGCACATATAATGCACAAAGCACACCCTCATCCTACCTCCTGGTGCACATATAATGAACAGAGCACACCCTCATCCTACCTCCTGGTGCAGATATAATGCACAAAGCACACCCTCATCTTACCTCCTGGTGCTCATATAATAGAAGGGGCACACACCCATCCTACCTCTAAATGCACATATAAACAACGCGCACCAACAGCCTATCTCCCGGTGCATTTAACAAACGAATCGGAAGGGAAACCTCAAAGTACCTCGATCTGTTGTCAGCATCTTTAATAATTCAGGAGAGGAGGTGCCCCCTCCCCCAACACCCCAGCCCTCAAAGACCCTTCTTTCCCTCTTTTTGATTCTGTCCCTCTTCCCAGCGCCGCTTCTCCATAGCGGAGGATTGGACGCTTGACAGGATCAGAAAGTGATAATCAATGGAGGTTAAATTCCCCCCTCACCACACAAGGACTGGATGCAATGTCCCTATGAGATGTGAGGTACAGGATGAGAGAAGGGACAGAAGGTGCCAGAGCAGAGAGCACATAGGGGGCGGGGCTTGCAGCTGGCTCTGAGTCCACGCAGGCATCACGTGTGCCACACCCCCTCCAGACGCACTTTGCGCAACGCCCCATCTAGCCCTGTTGACATAGGGCCGGTAATCGCTGTTAATCCATCCCTGGCAGTGTTTATTACGGGCAGGGCGCCCACTTCTGCAGCCAGTGTATCAACACCGTCCATGCAGGACTGTCAGCAGTGTAACGATGGGGCACTAGCCATGGCCTCTGGTGGACTGAACTGGAACTGCGTTTAGTGTACGGTGTGCTGTGCAGCACGGGCTCTCGCGCGGGTGAAGGCACAGGTGCACAATTTACACTGTGGTCGACCCCCACCTACGTTGTTGTACTGTATGGAACGGTCTGCCACGGAACTGAATCAGTCAGTCCGGAAGCAATGCACCCCGAAGGGACACCAGCAAACGAGTGTAACACGGGGCACTGCACGCAGGGGGTGAGGCATTATATGAACTCTACATCACAACCAGCCATGCCTCAGTAATGGTGTATTACAGCATGTGTGTCAGTGCTCCGCTAGGGGAGGACTACAGAGCACCTTGGTTCGTGTGGGTCTTCTATGGCCCCCCATCTCTGCACAGAGAATCTCCAGTGAGCTTAGCTTCCTGGCACAAACAGATACTTATAAAACATGCATGACAAAGTTTCCTATGGGGGCAGGTTGGGTCTCTATGGTTAGCAAGAAAGTGTTGCTTATTTTGTTTTCCTTCTTGGTTTCACCGTGTTTGCTTTTGTTGAACACAGTGTGTTTGTGCTCTGGTACATCTATGATGTCCAGTTGTAAAGCACCCCTTTTACTGTATATTGTGGTCCAATCGTGGGCTTTTGGTAACTTGACAATAAGAACTTAGATCGAAAGTACGACTGGTTTTTAAAAGTCACCCTGAACTGTAATTCACGTTCTCTTTGTGTATTTATTATATTATATATTAAAAACAAATACAAAAAATCGGCTATTCTTAGGGCGAGATCTGAAAGTGTGGCAGTCACATGAATTACCGAGCAATTCTAGTCAGGGTCCCGTCGCTCCTGTGCGGTATTTGCTGTTTGTCCAATAACAATCGCCAGATGTATCCTTAATTGCACTCTCTGTCATTTATATAGTGTATTGTAGCCACGTGTGTGGACCAGAATCTCTGAAACTGGGACATACATATTTATATATGTATCCATAAAGGCTCAGGGGTTTCTAGGCACCCCGAGAACTGTCCCCTTTAAAAGTAATGTTTACTTTCTCGATCAGCCCCACATCCGTAGCCCCTCTCACCCAAGCTGTATCCGGCATGCCAGAAGGCAGAAAGGGTCACACAAGTGTAGTCGGTTACTCCAGTTACCTATGTGGGGCAGGAAAGGAACATCTACACACATATTACGTACAGGCACGCACACAGTCGCGCGCCGACCCTGACCCGCGTCCATCAGCTGTTTGTGGATGGGCGCGTGGGGAGCCGCCATGTTGGTACCGCAGGTAATGCAAGTTCAGTATTCATGGTTACTCTATAGACCTTTCAGTTACACACATGCAGCGATTAATGGGTCAGACAGCTCCTGTTCGTCATTCTAAACAGGACGTGTTCATTACAAAGCCTACAGGCTCGCTCTGTATCAGGGCATCACAGGCACACCTATGCATAGAAATATAAATGCAGTACTCAGTACATGTCTCTCTGCCAGCCTCACCAGGAGGGCGGATCTCAGTCTGTCTGTCCGCACCAGGAGAGTTGCGCGACTAGTGACCCGATGCTCGGTACATTTAACCAGTTGTCTTACGGTCCCAGCTTCTAGTCACGTCATGGGTCTGACTTTCATTACACACAAAGAGGGAAACAAACCCAGTACTAGTGTACGAAGCCGGCACTATGAGCGCAGTTCATGGGCCTGCACAGGACACTACAGGTCCAGTGGGTAATTCCTCAACGCGGGCGTGTCTGCCTTTTAATACCACGGAGAGCGCACACACACCGGCCCTGTGCAACAGCTGTATGTCTGCCTTTCAGTACCACGGAGAGCGCACACACACCGGCCCTATGCAACAGCTGTATGTCTGCCTTTCAGTACCACGGAGAGCGCACACACACCGGCCCTATGCAACAACTGTATGCGTACATTTCTGTACCACGGAGAGAGCACACATACCCTAGACAACAGCTATATATCTGTCTTTCAGTACCACGGAGAGAGCATACATACCGTCCCTATTCAATAGCTATATGTCTATGTTTCAGTCCCACGGAGCGAGTACAGATACTAGTCCGATGAACTAACTCTGTCTGTATTTCATTACCACGGGACGGATTACTAACACACGAAGGAGTCAGTGTCTGTAACCAACTGTGTCTGCCTTTCAGTACCACAGAGAGTGCACACATACTGTTCCGATAGTGTAACTCTGTCTGAATTTCAGTACTATGGTTCGGATTAATAACACACCAAGGACTCGGCGTCTGTAACCAGCTATGTCTGTCTTTCAGTACAACGGAGAGTGCACACACACTGGTCGGATACACTATCTTTATGTCTGCTTTCCAGTACAAGAGAGAGAGCACACATACCGGACCTATACAACAGCTGCATAACTGCCTTTCAGTACCACTGGACAGATTACTAACACACTGAGGACTCTGTGTCTGTAACCAGCTGTGTCTGCCTTTCAGTACCACGGAGAGAGCACACATACCGTCCCTATACAACAGCTGTATGTCTGTCTTTCAGTACCACTAGACAGATTACTAACACACCAAGGACTCGGTGTCTGTAACCAGCTATGTCTGTCTTTCAGTACAACGGAGAGTGCACACATACTGTTCTGATTAACTCTGCCTGTATTTCAGTACCACGGACAGGATTACTAACACACCATGGACTCAGTGTCTCTAACCGGCGGTGTCTGCATTAACAAACCACTGACTCACTTTATCTAACCAGCTGTGTGTCTTCCTCTCAGTACCAGGAAGAATGTACCAACAAACCACTGACTCACTGTATCTAACCAGCTGTGTGTCGGCCTCTCAGTAGCCAGTCTCTAAGAGGTCTATGGATAATGCATGGGATTTTGCATTTTGTGACCCTCCCTTTTTTCTCAACCCCTGCTTGACAGATCACCCCAAAACTTATGAAGATTTGTCAAACAGGGTTAAAGTTATTTGAAAACCAAAAAAACATTCTGTCTATGGAAAATTAGACCTATACTACAGTCTGGACAAGGAGGAGTGATCTCTCTACTGAGACCACACTGTTGCATGACAGTTCAGTATTCAAATAATCTGCTTCTCCATTTTCAAGTGTCCTAGCATAAAAGATGTGCATAGTACCGTAGAGATACATATACATTCATGAACACTTCTGCGGTCCTTGAAGTTGGAACTGCTAGTTTTAGTCAACACTGCAATCCTGTAATAATGTTAAAATCTATAATAAGTATTAACCAAAACAATCACTACTAACTTTAAACTTTTTTATTACAACAAAAGCATTCAAAAACATTATAAACCTTCAACAAGTATATTAACGAACTATGTAAACAATTATAAAACAAACAAAACAACCAACTTTACTTGTCCTTCTGAGTCTGATGAGTAGGCACCAAACATTCCATTCCTTTCCCTACGTTCTCTATTCAATTTTAGTGTGGTTAGACCTTCTTGGCTTGCTCTCTTTCAACCACCGCAGCCTGCCAAAAAATTTTCATTTTGGCAATTTTTCTAAATCAGACTAGGTGGCAAAATAGACTCAGCGAATGTTTAGAGGTATAAACTTCGTAAAAAAAAGTTCAGCCGGGAAAGTAGAAAGAAGCAGTGTACTATACACATTACAGGAATGTGGAAGCATTTAACATCCATGCTTTCACAAAGCCTAGCTCGGGCAGAGTCAGCTTGTGCAGCCGAACTAGAGATCTCTTCAGGTGCCTCCACGTCCTTTCAACTGGGAGATACTCTGCCTCCCCAGGCACCCACTGCTCAAGCAGACAACAACTTACCTAATGCTTACCTAAATAAAGCCCTTTTTTGCTGCTTATGTAACCAGATTATTTTCTCATCAGAAACAAGTAGAGCTGCACAGAACAAGCTTCCGAAGACCACAAATGGCTCCCTAGGCAGTAAGAACAAAATCAGTTTTTGAGATTGATTTTTCCTCACTTTCCACACAGTTATTGTTTCCTGCTTCTTCCAAAATGAACACGTTTTTTTTCCTCCTATACATATTTCGTGACATTGTACTTTTCTTTTTCACAACATCTGTTTTCCATTTTCCTCCTAAAAAAGACAAAATAATAAAAAAATTAAAAGTTACATACTGATCAATAATTGATTATAGTGATCCGTTACTATATTCTGCAAACTTTTCTACATTTTTCACCCACTATCACATATTTATATACTGTACCACTAACTTGTTATTCCTTCCTCCTGAAAAATTCCACATTCTCAACCAGTGCATTTTTATCACAATTAAATTATAACATTCCATCAACCCTGGTTCCATTAACGTTTATAAAGCAACACATTCCTGTTGACACACCTTTCGTAACATTGAGCACAGTGTTTTATTCTACAAATAGCAATATCTCCACTCAAACATCTCATAGGGCTAAGGTATGTGTACGGTAAGGTTCATAAAACACTAGGGCTTGTAATATCAGATTGCAGATTTTTTTATTAATATTTTGAGAATCACTGACTCTTTTATTTATTTATTTATTTGTAGAGTTTTATATAGCGCTGGCTAGACCCGGAGGTATCAGAGCGCTATACATAGGGGTAGAACAAGAAAGTTACATTAGTTACATATGCGCAGATCAAATAAATAGGAAAGGGTGAGATACAAAAACAGTCGCAAACAGTTAACCAGTGATGGCTAATATGTAAAAGAACAATAGTATTGAAGCGGTAAAATAAATGTAGGAAAACGGTGAACAAAAGGGTGGTGGGGGATGGGGAATGAGGCTGTAGTAGGAATTAATTCAAAAAAGAGTCCCGCAATACCTGCTATTAAAAAAGGTTAATATCATGGTCCCTATCATGTCATATAGGCAGAGCCATGAACTGGTCGGGGTCACGGCCGCGCAGCACCAGGGGCCGGCCACTCTCACCGAGTTGGAGTGATCAGGCTGCGGAGAGGGACAGTAGAAGGAGACAAAATGGCTGTCACGTACCGAACCATCCCCATCGATAAGATGTCTGCGATGTTCTAGATGGGAGAGTCCACTTTAAGGCGCAAAATTAGGCTGCCGGTCCAAGAAAGAGACCAGGCTGCATGCGGCGATCCTGAATATGATCGCCACCGCCGAGATGGAGGACGTCCCGAAGGGGGGTCACCGAGATGCAAAAGACGGGCTGCAGACACCAAGACATAGACCGGCCGCATTTGGCGATCTTTGTAAACCAGTCGACGCCGTCAAGATGGAGGACCCAGGTCTCGGGCCCAATATATTTCCAGCAAAAAATGGAATTGCAGATCCACAGGCAGTCACGGGGTCGGGAGGGCAGAAAACAGAGAAGTCGCCGCTCTCACTTGGTTCATCGATGGAGACACTCGGGGACACAGGGCAGCAGTGTCTCTGTAGTTAACTTGCAGCTTAGTCAGGGGAAGGCGATTCTGGTGCTCAAGCAGCAGCCACAGGGTCGGGAGGGCGGAAGACTGGAAATCGCCACACTCACTCGGTTCATCCAGGAGAACGCTCGGGGACACAAAGGTCAGCTGCGTCATGGCAATCACTTGCTTCAATGTCAGGGAAAGCGACTCAGGTGCCAAAAACAGCAGCCCATGAAGGCGAGGGAAGAGGAAGACGTAGCGGGATGCCGAGAAACCATGGCCATGCCCGAAGGGTAGGTGACGGCCAGAGGGGTGATCCCCAGCCCATCTCCTCTCAGCTACCAAGGCAGCTCCACCGTGCATCGGCCATGTTGCTTGGGCTCCGCTATCGTCAGTCTTTCGTGGTTACTCGGTAGGTGCTGAAACCGGCCTCAAATTCAATCGGGGGATTTGAAGATCACAGGAACACAGTCCACAGATCCCCGGGGGTGAAGGTGGTCCGAGGGGGGGTTGTTTCCAGGGATTAATGCCAAAAGGCAATCCCTAGCCAGGGAGCTCCCGGCCGCAGCTCCTTACCCGTCGGCCATCTTGTGCATGTTTATTTATAAGTACACAAAGATTGACCAGCTCACTTTTTCACACAATGTGCAATACTTGCTGATATCTCTCAACATTCTACTTTCTACTACTCAAAAGCTATATTTAGAAATCTACACCTCTACAAACAGCTTTTCACTCAGTAAACCTTGTGTAGAATAAGCTTAACAACAATAGTAAACTTACTAACACTTCTCAACAAACCTCATAAAGTATACTATTAAATATCTGAACTAGGAGCTCTTTCTTAAATGCACCTGAAGACACTAGTCTCTTTCAGTTCCAAATTAAGCCACATTGGTGAGCACAACTCAAAGAGACTTCCTTCTCCTCCAAAGCACCAAGGACAATTTGCGCTGTCTCTAGCTCTGCAGCCAATCACATCACATCATTTCTTCAACCATGTAATAAGAATGTTAGCTATTGGTTCACCGTGGCCCTTTTTCTTCTACTTCTCCCAATACGATCTCGCAATACTCTGACAGGATCGTAAAACACTTCATGGAAGGCACAGTCATTTTCCATGTGGGTCTCGCGAGACACTAGCGGGATCAAACAAGAGTCATGCAGCAAGTTTCACTCCCTGAAGCTTGCACACTACTCTCGCGAGACTCTTGCGGGATCGCAACACAATTCTAGAGAAATAGTAGTATATGGAAGGGATATGGAAGGGACTAGCCTCTCTACTGAGAACCCTCCTTTGGATAATGGTGTCCGCACTAGGGTGTAAGAAGGGTGTAGGGGAGCAACTGCTCTCTTCTTTCAGACTGAGCTCCCCTATCAGGCCTCTCCCTCAGATAATGGGTGAACATAGGAGGTTGTATGGAGGGACTGGCCTCTCTAGGTAGTAGTTAATAGGTAACATAGATAATATATATTCACTGGAAAAAACAAAGGTATCTCAACGAACTATAACTCTTGCCCCAGGGTAACTATAACTTGTGCCCCTGCCATGCACAGCTTTCTCATCATAAATTTCATTGCAGATATTGCAGCGATATTAGCAATGATGTACTAGATGTCATGAGTGATGTAATATGTGAAGTAATTAGGAGTGCATAGCAATGACATGAGTTATAGTTACCTTAGGTCACAAGTTATAGTTACTTGAGATAATTATAATTGGGGAACTTCAGTGTTTTTGTTTAGTTCAAAACATTACGTTGTCACTTAAAGTTTCACCTAACTATAACATTAACCTTTGGGTTTTTTAAGTGAGGTACATTTTTTTTTCCCCGTAATGTAATATTTTATCATTATCTATGAAGCCAACCCTCCACCATACATAGCCTTTGGCAATGCGCGGTGGGGCGATGGCCATAGGCCCTGGCCTGCTGCCAGACTCTGCAACCAATCCCTCACAGGGAAGCAAACCCAGGCCGCGCACTTCCCGTACTCATAAATGCTTTAGTGAATCGCCCTCCTGGTCTTTAGAATGAGCTTAGAAATCGCACTTTCATTGTGGAATCTGGATTCACACTCTCTCCCTCACTAATGAATGTTTACCAAAATTCCAGGATGAATTACTCATTGGCATTTCCCTCAGTGCTCTTTAAGTGCGGAGAGCTTTGAATCTTCCATTAAGCCATCTTTACTGTCAACCTTTGGAAATGTCAGAGACATTCCCCCAGCAGCGCTGCACATATGGATGCTGGGCACGTGCTGAAGTCTATGTGTGAGGAATCCACATGGTCACTATTATTACGGGATATTCAGATTTGGTGTAAAACTTTAAAGAAGCTGTTTTGCAACAATTCAGTCTCAAAGTGGATTCACTAAGAGTGAAACTGATGAGGGTAACTGAACAAGGGTATCTTTAGTGCCCGGTACAGACATCATATGCTGGTTGCTATGACAATGTTGTTACATTCTACAGGCACATGCCGCATGGCCTGTTCACAAAGCAATTGTAAAAAGTACAGACTCAGATTTACGTCTCCGCCTGAGCATATTTGTACCATTTTTTTGGTTCGTAAACATTCCTAGTAGCCCACCAGGAAAGATGCACCAGGTGCAGGTTTCCAGGTGTATTAGTGCGAAGGTCAGGTGACTTTCTAGAAAAGTCCCCTGTGAGGAGTTCTCAAAATAAATTACACACAGGGGTAATGTTCTCCACACCTGAAAACAATGATTTCTAGGTGAAAATTTCGAGACTCAACAGCTTGGGTGCAGAGAGGCAAGCTTGAGCAATGCATGCACGGGGACCACCTCTAATGCATATGCATAAATTGTCCACATGTGCAGACCGCTGTTTATGACTACGCAGACCTTTATTTGGAGGGCTACTGTAGAATAAACAAAGTGGAGGTACACTGGACATGCACATTGGGATGGGCAAGCAGACGGGATCAGGAGTAGACTGGCACGTGTGCCAGTGATTAATTCATTTGGACTAACATGGGGTTATTGGATGGAGGTTGCAAAAGTAGCAGTGTGCATCATTTGTGAAATCTGGAACTACAAAAACTGTACCCACCGACACCTCACCCCTGACTTGTGTACGTGACCACTTTGTGATTTTCTGCATTTTTGTATGTAGTTCATGACATGTACACGCACATGCTGTCAGTGATTTTTAATGCAGTGGTACAGGAAGGGTGCCATGGCCCCCAATGCAGGCAAGGAATATAGCCCCATCGCCTGGTCTGGGAGTAAAAACTGCTATATTAGAAGTTCAGTGGGCTTCTTTCACCCCTGGATCCGGTGCCACTGCATATGCTGCACTACTGATAGCTCTGCCCCTGATTTAGTTCAACTTGTGGATTCTCAAGCAGAGGTACCTTCTCAGAGTACTCTTTAGTGGGAGTGTGCTTCATGACAGGCTCCATGATCATTCAGTCCTTGCCCTCTTTGATGAGACTGTTGACAGAACTGCCATTTATCCACAATTTAGTGGGTGCGGTTTTTGTCCAGTAAATGCATGCCAGCTGCAAACTGGTCACAGATGCCTCCTCATGTGCTTGTGACCTGCTGGTTACCACAAATATCTCCAGTAGATACTCTACTCACAAGACTCCTATTCCTGTAATATGCAGTGCCAGCTGCTCTGTACGGGGGTGGTGGGGTAGGTAGAGGCATGAAAAATAAAAATAAACTTACCTTCTTCGCTGCCGCCGCTCGGCTCTCCTCCATTCTCGCTCTCTGCCACCGGAAGTATCCAGGTTCCCCGGGCTCTCCCAGCAAATCAGGACACTGCAGGAGCAGCGTCGTGATTGGTCTGAGAGGCCTGTTTGGCCGCTCAGGCAGTAGCGGCTCCTGGAGGGAGTGCTGCGGGGCGGTGGGGCGGGGCGGGGTAGTAAACTCCGGCATGCGGCCGAACGGAGGTAAGTACATTAATAAATAAATAAAACGAATTACATTGTGCACGCTGCAACGCCAAATGGCGATGCAGCGTGCGCAATGTAATTTGTTTTATTTATTTATTTATGTACTTACCTCCGTTCGGCCGTATGCCGGTGCTTACTACCCACCACCCAGCCCCTCCCCTGCCCCGCCTTACCACCCCACAGCACTCCCTCCAGGAGCCGCTACTGCGCTCAGGCAGTACCTGGGAGCCTGGGCATGTTCTCCACTGTGCAGCCAAGCCGTCATGCGCAATTAGGGTGGTAATGCAATCCACTCCTGCTCCCTCTGATGGCGGCGAGCCCAGCCCCACTCCGCCCAACCTGGCTGGAGTCCCGTAAATAAAAATAAAATAACTTCTTATTATTATCATTTTATTTTTCATTTGCACTGCTCAACGAGCTGTGGGGGGACGCTCCCCCGCCTTAGTGGAGGATCCGCCACTGGTAATATGTCCCTTCTCTACAGTGCCCTCCCTGCAGTAGCCGGTATTTCTTGCCGCACACTATGAAACGAGTCTTGTGGTTTGTAGTTCACCAGTGACCCCTTCATATGAATTCCACTGGAGAAGTTACTGCAGCCTATAAAATAGCAACATTTTAACTACTTCCCAACAGGTGGCAGTAAATACTAGTTATAACACCCCACACCAAGTAGTAAGAATGGGTCTCAGAATGGAAATTCTCATTCAGCCAAAAAGATCACGAGTAGCCTGTTAGCAAACTCGGCCATATCTTCCTGCTATCCATCTGTAACTGGGCGGTGGAGAGTAGAAACCAGTTCAGACTGCTTCAGGATGTAAAGTGTGTGGAAGTAAAGTACAAAGGGTCAGTGAAATTTGCATGATTTCATTTTCCTTAATTATGCAAAATTTCAGAAAAATCACGCAAACTGCAAATCTGGCATTCATGCTTTATTTTCAAATCTATTTTGGGTGCCTGGACGCATTTCATTCTAAAAAATATTGGAAAAAACACAAGTGCTGTGAACAACAGTCACTAACCTTCTGTTCGTTTGCATTGTACCTGTGCTCCTGCAACGAGATTTTACTGGAAAAGATTTGAAAATATGCGATGTGGCATAATGGTGTAATTTCAGAAATTTTATGTAACACGCATAATGCGACATGCCAGAAATTATGCAAGATTAAGCCAAAATGAAAAATTCTCCCATGACTAATGCAAATGCCAAATATGTTCCCAGGGTGGCATCTAGATGGCTATGTACATCATTAGAAAATGTTGTTTAGTTTATTTAAAATAGTTTCCTTCTTAGTTCTCAAACCTAAGGGATACCAAGTGATGGCCCCTTTAATTTGCCAAGAGACAGCGCTGGCAGGGTGCTGAAAAGCCACAGAACCATGCACCAACAGTGACCCACTGGCTCGGGCTGTGTTCCGAGACTGTGTCCTGTGTGGTGTGTTTACATCCAGGGAATACAACATAGACATGACAAGAATGAAGACTAGTGACTCTGCCTGCAGTTGGGTGAGGCTCCCAGAGGCTGTATGATGGAGATCTAAGCACCTGTTTGTTTGCAATTGAGGTGTCTAAAGTTCAAACACATAAATTAGAATTTCTCAGGGTTAATACATGAACTTTAGAGAGAACACGTCAAAAACAGAGAGGCATGACCTGCTCACTGTTTCTGGCTTGCTCAGTTTAAAGTTCATGCATTAACTCAGAGAAATTACGAGTTTATTTGAACTTTAGACACCTCGCATCCTCAAAAAACAGTAGCTCGGCCCCTGGACTCAGGATCACTTCCCATTATAATGTAGACTAGTGGAGTTCTGTTCCTCTGCACACGGTACGGACTAACCATGAGGTACTTTCAAGCTCTGAGAACATTGCTCAAGGTTTTTTCATAATTGTCACTATTTACATTTGAGTGTCGCCTCAGATACACGTCACTGTCTCCGACTGTGCGCAGCCTGATGGGGCATCTCCCAACTTCGAGTCATTTGTGGAAAGACCTTTAATGTCAGTTAATGAATGTTCTGCATAGCGACAACTGTTGAAGAGGAATGAGGGGATAATTTAGACAAGGATGAAGTACTCCGAAAAGTCTTGTCATGGGCTGTACAAGGATGGCTTTGTTCCAAGAAGAAACACCAAAATGCTATGACTCAGGCGCAAATCGCATCAGAACTGTCTTCTGATAATGGTTTGCTACAGAGACTTGGGCAATTGGTTACCGACTTTCATGAGGTTAAAAGATCTTACAGACTGATTTAGATCTTGGCAGACAGGTTACCCCATCACAAAGGTGACAGATATCCCGTCTGCCAAAATATAAATGCCTTTGGATAGAATGGGGACGGAGTAACCCATCGTCCGAGATCTAAATCAGGCCCTTAGAATAGACCATGAAACCCACATAGACATTCGGGTGATGAAACAAAGGGTGCAGGAGGATTTTTGGTGGCTGGGTTTTGATATAGCTAATGAGCGTTTTGTGAGAGACTGTGAGCCTTGCATTTTAAGTGACATACCCCAAGTGAACAAGCCTTCACTGAGTATGCCTTTTGGTGCTCTCACCACTTCATGGTCGAGACCTAACAAGACCTATAAAAGTTCTGGAGGAGGACTCTAAATATGCCATTGTACTCATAGATGACATGTCCAAGTGGCCAGAAGTTAGCTTTAATAATAACATCAACACTGCTTCTGTGATCCAATTTTTGCAGAAAGTGTTTCTGAGAAAGGTACCCAAGTGAGATTGTAATAACAGCACCCAATTAATTTCTGCCGACAAGAGAGTATTCTTAGACTCCAGTGTATCAAACACATTACAGCATCCCTATTCCAGAGGCAATGGCATGGTTGAGCATTTTACCTGCAACTTCAAGGACCAATTTGAGTTACCATTGGCAAGTAAACTGAACTGAAGTCCAGTGGTGGAAAATATGTTGATGGCCTACACATCAATGCCCAATGTCTCAACAGGGGTTTCACTAATTGTACTTTTGAGAGGTTGTGATCCGGGTTCCAAACTCAACAGGGAGAGGATGGAACAATGTACTGCAGACTCATCACACTTGTCGGGTGTAGTTGATGTGAGAAAGGGAATGCAGAGTGGCTATTGGGATTCACATAAGAAAACTTACTTACGGAATTTGGTGGTGAGACACTGGGCCAGGATTAAGAAACCTGGATATGTATCAAAGGGTGAATCTACGTTTACAACACCTCCTCTACAAATCCCACATGTACTATCAAGAGTGATGCATACCAGTGACAGGGATTTATTGGAGGAGCAGAGAGTCCAGCATTGCGACCACCAACACATCAAACACATTAATTGTCACAATAAAACCTCATGCCCCACAATCTTCCAAGAGTCAAACCTCAAAGTAAACATCACAAGGACATTCACCACAGCTAGTAATCTCCAGACCCCGGTATGCCATCCTGGACACACATTTGAAATGGTGTAGTGCCTACTGGGTGCCTATGCTGCATGCCATGTGTGTACTGTGCTCCGTGTATACTGACTGCAGGGTATAACACTGTGTAGCGGTGGGCAATCCAACAAAATGCCATGGAGAGGCGGGTCAGGGGTCTGTATTGGATCTAGGAGCCTGCGCACGAGCCATTAAAATATTTGGCATGTAAATCATAAAACAAACATTGTGTGAAAATGTGATAAAGTCTCTTAAAAATTAAAAAATGTCTACTTTAACATATGGAAGCATTTCAACCTGGTAGCTCAGATGATATCCCTGGTTTGACTTTAGTACCTCAGATTATATCATTTTATTTAGAGATATTTATTACAGTTTTTAAACATAAACTTAGAAACATTCCTGCCCCCACTGTGACAATGCCATAAGTGAACTAACTAGAGTTTTTACAATAGATGGGGTAACATTAAAGCATATTAAATCAAACTCAATTTGGTTTTTTTGTACAGAGCACATCCTGGATTCAAGTATTTGAAGGGACTCTAATATGCGATAATGTAGAGAAAGGAGGCTGGTGAAATAAAATATGTCCTAGGATTACACAATTTTTGACAAGAACGGAAGCCGGCACTGATCCCGGATTTTGTCCTTTCATGTTGTACAATTCAGCCTTTTGATGGGTTTCTCTTTCTATCTCCTTTTTAGGTCTTGCCTGCCAGACAGCGCAAGCTGTCTGGTTGAAAAAGACCTATTCTCAGCTTGCCAAGATCTTACATTGGGCTTAATGCCCACCCATTGCTTAGCATTGGTTGGCTTTGTTGTCACTCTCATTTACTTGCTTCTTACGTATTGGTCTACCTTGTCCATATTGAGTTTGTCCCTCCTCTGAAGTATAGCCTCTTGACTGGCTGACTTGTGTTGTTCCATTGCTCACTTTTAAGGAACTACTTTTTTCTTTTAATCATAAGCATTCCACGAGGGTGCATTTTCCAGCTGGTACTCTCGTGTGCTTCTCTCCTCCCTACCGATTCATGTTGCTCTCTTGTCTATCTGCTTTTTTCCCCATACATTGCTCTCTCTTGTTCCTTTCTGGGAAGTATTTTCTGGGATGACCACCTCCTGTGTCCATTACCTGGTGCTCTATGGGCACTTGGCCTGTTCTATGATGCTATGCCCAGTATGTACTGTGCACAGAGCTTAGCCAAAGTACTTGTATTAGACTAATAATTAATTAAAAATGGCGATTAATATGACTTTTCACATTCGATTTTGCATATAGAGGACGAATCAACATAATTACAGTTGAAACAAATGTTATATGATGGATAGAAGCAAATTTATTAATGTGTGTTAGTTATGCCACATACTCCTGCTAGACGCCATCTTAGACAAGATGGATGCCATCTCTGTCACTCACTCTTGCATTCCCCGGCGTGCATCTTCTCCCCACAGGCTCAACAGAGCACAGTCAGGCAGATGTGTAGTTATTTATTTCCACTGTTACATTGCTTTCGATGAACTTTTCCTGTCCCCTATGATTTGAAGCATTATCAAGGTTTCTTCCTCTGCCTTCCGTCATACATACTATTTCATTCATTTTGTGTAAGTTTCATTGTTTAAATGTTTCATATTTTTAAGAACATTTGGATGGCATTAGCTTAGAGGGTGCTGAATACGCTTTTTGAAATGAGATGGAGGGTGCTTATGTGTTAAAGTAATAATGTGTACTTTTCTCTGTGTTCTGATTTGCCAAAAAGACAATATTTTTGCTTAGATCATGATGATTTGTAATTTTACTAATTTACTATGCGAGAATTGTGTATAAGAATCCTCTAATTTTGGGGGTGAGCCGGAAGACTTTCCTGTTCCACTAGGGATGCTGTATAAATTCTTTTTTATTTTGCTGCTCAGTTGTGACTGAATTTGAACTTGAGAGCTTTTACTGCATTTACCCTGTATCGCGTATTTGAATTTTTGTAATAAAACCCTTTAACTTTTAAATGATCTACAACTCAGTTAGGGAGTGAGACCCTTTACGAATTTTAACCAGATGATGTAAAAGTTTAAATTATGTCTAAATTTTGCGGTGTCCATACTTAGGTGTGCAGTTTTGCTCCAACAGTGGTGTTCAGAAGTACATCAAATCTGGCAAAAAGGAAAGCTTGTTCCAACTTAAAAATTATTATTATTGTTATTATTGCTATTAATAGTTTTTGAGAAATAAAAAGATGAATATGATGGGACACGGTGTTAAAATGGGTTAAAAAATAGAGCTGTTTGGACCCTCAGATTTGTTAACCAGGCCGAGAACAAAAAATGTAAACCCTAAAATAATCTGCTTGACGCCGTTTTTGGTACAAGTGGACTTGAGAACCGGAGTGGACAAAGAAGGAGATTTTTAAAGACAAGTTCACACCTCACCTCCGAGGATGAGTGCACACACCGGAGGGTTGGATAACGGGCTCCTTCTCCCCAAGAATCTATAAGATACAGGTAGATTCAAGAATGTATTCGCCCTGAATCCAGATGCAAACATTTCTACTGATCGCGACTGTGCTCCAAACAATCACAATTCAAGAATGGTGAAAGAAAGCACATTCAATTTAATTTAGCATTTAAAAAAGAGAACTACATGAGTCAGAAAAGTATACCATTGCAAAACCCCAGAAATTCTCTTGCATAACTTCCAGCAAAAAAGTTATGTTTAAGTTATGTGTAAACACTTAAAATTAGGCCTCGGAGAAATTTTAATTACGCCACAGTAACCAGAGTAATTTCAGAAATGTCATATTACTCTTGTGATGTGTAATTACTGAAATTACGCAATTACTACAGCTGGAGTAATTAAGTGTAATTTGCGACAAAAATCCTACCGCAGCAGCACAGGTACAATGAACTAAGAGAAAGTGAGTGGCTGCTGCTACTGCCGTTTGTGTCCTGCAGCATTTAGTGCTAATTTTTGCACAAAATGCTTTCTTGGGCCCATTTTGGACGCAAAGGTGAATTTTGCACTATGAAGTGATGATAAATGCTGGATTACGCTTCTCAAACAATACGCATAATTACGAGTAATTTTGTGGTAATTACGAGTAATTAGGCTGAAGAGAATTATGCTACTTACGCGCACCCCGACTAAAACTCTCTCAAATCGTTTTTTGCTAGTTTTGCTCATCATCAAACTGTAAAAGACTCATGATGAAAATCTTCCAGAAGAGAAGCATTGATTTGTGTAAAATAGGTGGCGGTGGTAACCATAAGTGGACAATTACGAGGGGGGCAAGGGATTTGTGGATTGTATGATCCCTCCATAGCATTTTTAATATAGATTTTGTCATATATATATATATATATATATTCACTGAAAAAACCATAGGTTTTAGGGACAGTTATAGTTAGTTGGACATTGCACTCGTACAAAACCCGTGAAATTCCCCCGTTATAGTTAGTTCAGCTAACTATAACTCGCGCCTCGCAATGCACTGCTGATGATGTCACATATTACATCACTCATGACATGGTCAGTGACATCACTGATGACATCTCAAATGACATCACTGATGACATCATGCAGTGACTGTGTGTTTCTGTAAAGTTTAAATATGTTTAATATATATAGGCAAAGGCATATTGAAGAATGACTGGGTGTATAAGTGTCTCAATGGATGATTGAGTAGGTGCGTAACTGACTCTCCAAGTGAGTGATTAAACGTATCTTACTGAATGCATGGGTTACTGACTAAACTGTGTGAATGTCTGTATCCATTTGTCTGTTGGTGTGTAAGTGGATGCATGGATTTGCGAATAGCTACATGAGTGTCTATATGGGTTATTGATTGGTTGTCTGAGTATTTGTATGGGTGCTTGAGTGTTTGTGTGGGTGGGGTGTGTGTGACTCTGTACATAGATGTGTGAGTGGGTGATTCACTGGGTGCATGATTTGAAGAGTGCATCTGTAATGGACTGCTTGGGTGGGTGAGTGTGTGTATCGGTGTGTTAGTGAGTGAATGTATATCTCAGTGGTACATGTGTGAGTAACTACATATGTAAAAGGCAGTATATATGTGTGTTAGAGTATTTAAAAGGCTATAAGTGAGAGTGTGTGATTGTGAGAGTGGCTGTATGGATGCGTGTGTGCTTGTATCAGTGATTGTATAAGAGCGTAAGAATGTGCTAGTATTTGTATGAGTAAGTGAGCTGGTGTGTGTATCACTGTATAGGTGAGTAAATGGCAGTGTGATTAATTATTTGCATGACTGACTATGTGTGTGAGTACCTCTATGGATGAGTGGTGGTGTGTGAGTGTCTATGTAGGTGTATGAGTGCATATGATAGTCCTGTACTGAGTGACCATAAGTATGAGTGACTGTACGGGTGAGTGAGTGGATGTGTGTGTAGACCTAAGAATCAGTGACTGGTATGTAGTTATTGGTGTTGGAGTGTGTATTGTTTTGAGAATGGCAGTCTGTAATTTAGAGTGGGTGTATCAAAGGTTATATTAGGGTGTGAGAAGATGCATGAAATTATCACATGGATGATGTCATCAGTGATGTCATCAGTGATGTCATTTGAGATGTCATCAGTGATGTCATCAGTGATGTCACTGACCATGTCATGAGTGATGTAATATGTGACGTCATCAGCAGTGCATTGCGGGGGCGCGAGTTATAGTTAGCTGAACTAACTATAACGGGGGAATTTCACGATTTTTGTACGAGTGCAATGTCCAACTAACTATAACTGTCCCTAAAACCTATGGTTTTTTCAGTGAATTTGTAAGGTTTTTTAAATGCTAATTTCTAACTATAACGTGCCTGAAACCTATGGTTTTTTCAGTGAATTTTAAAGGTTTTTTAAATGCTAATTTCTAACTATAACGTGCCTGAAACCTATGGTTTTTTCAGTGAATTTCAAAGGTTTTTCAAATGCTAGTTTCTAATTATGCCTACAGAGGTAGGACGTGAAGAAAGAAGAAACAACGCACAGAAAGAAGCAAAAGAAATGCAGAAAGAAGCAACAGAACTCCACAAAGACTAAGAAAAGTGCAGGAAGAAGCAAAAGATGTGCAGAAAGAACCAACAGAGGAGCAGAAAGAGGCCTAGTTGCAAAATCATCCTGTGCCCACAACTTTTTCAGACGGGTACTGGTGGTAACTGACTCTGACTAACCAGAGCCAGTGCTATGCTAAAAGACACTTAGAATACAGTGAAAACACCTACATACACTAGGGAACACTATGCGTTGGGGTACCCCTTTGATTAGCATGACCTCCTCTGTAAGTCCCTAGTACATAATAGGGCAGGGGGATTAAAACTACCTCTTAAAACGCGCTACAGGGCGCGTTTGCACAGTGGTGAAGGGAGGGGTTGCCTGAGGTGACATGTGTGCAAACGCGCCCCGTGGCGCGTTTTAAGTTGCGGGATTAAGTCCCCTTGAATCCTGAGTGTCCCTGGGGCCCAACTAGCCCCTCAGGTACCTACAGTTAGGACCACAGAGCTGAGTAGCAGAGAGGCGTTCCGAGGCCATGCACCTTTTTTCACCTCTCTGCAACGCAACTCTGTTGTTCTTACTGAAGGTACCTGGTGGGCTAGTTGGACTCCAGGGACCCTCAGGATTGAAGGGGACTTAATCCCCCAACTTAAAACGCACCACAGGGCCTGTTTGCACACATGTCACCTCAAGCCCCGCCCCTCCCTTCACCACTGTGCAAACGCGCCCCGTGGCGCGTTTTAAGTTGGGGGATTAAGTCCCCTGAATCATGAGGTCCCTGGGGTCCAACTAGCCCACCCTGTACCTCCAGTATGCGCCAGGGAGCTGCGTTGCAGAGAGGTGTTGAGAGGCCACGCCCCTTTTTACACCTCTTTGCACCGCAGCTCTGTGGCGCTTTCTGGACGTACCTGGTGGGCTAGTTGGCCCCCAGGGACCCTCAGGATTGAAGGGGATTTAATTCCCCTGCTTAAAACGCGCCATGTGGCCTGTTTGCACACATGTCACCTGAAGCCCCGCCCCCTCCCTTCACCACTGTGCAAACGCGCCCCGTGGCGCGTTTTAAGTTGGGGGATTAAGTCCCCTTGAATCCTGAGGGTCCCTGGAGTCCAACTAGCCCACCATGTACCTCCAAAAGCGCCACAGAGCTGCGTTGCAGAGAGGTGTAAAAAGGGCGTGGCCTCTGTACACCTCTCTGCAACGCAGCCCCTGGCGCATACTGGAGGTTCCTGGTGGGCTAGTTGGCCCCCAGGGACCCCCAGTATTCAAGGGGAATTCGTTCCCCATCTGCAAACGCTCCAGGGGGCGCGTTTGCAGAGTGCTGCAAGGAGGGGGCGTGGCCTCCGGCGCGATGCCGTTTTTTTTTTTAAGAAGGTTGGCTGTGTGGCCCCCCTTCTTTTTCTAAATTATTGGCCCTGGAGACCTCATCCCCCAGGGCCTGCCCCCTAATTTTATTTATTTATTTTTGTTTAAATTTGGAAGGGGGCCGCGTGGCCCCCCTCCCGAGGCCTTAATCGGCCCCGGGGACCCCACCCCCCGGAGCATGGCCTTCTTTTTTTTTTAAAATAACTTATGGAGGGGGGCTGCGTTGCCCCCCTCCTCAGGCCACTTATGGCCCCGGGGACCTCATCCCCCGGGGCCGGCCTTTGTTTTATTTTTATTTAAAAATTAAATTTTGGGGAGGGGGGCCGCGTGGCCCCCCTCCCGGGCCACTTGTAGTCCCGGGGACCCCATCCCCCGGGGCTGGCCCTCTCCGTTGGGGACCGTGGGGGGTCCCCAATCCCCTCACGGTCCCGCCGGCTCCCCGCGTTCCTCGGGAGCCGGCATTGCTTTTCCACATGGGGAGCTGCTAAGATGCAGCTCCCCGTGTGGAAAAGCAATTGTCTTTGGTTTTTGGAAGAGAGAGCAGGTTTTTGGAAGAGAGAGCAGGTTGCCAAAGCAGTTTGCTATGGCAGGGCGGGAGCCGCGAGGGTTAGTGAGTAATGTTTAAATATGAAAATATCTGTATCAGTCTCTCACTTTGTGTATAAGTGGCTGCATGGGTTGGTGAGTAGCTACATGAGTGTCTATATGGGTTATTAGTTGGTTTTTTGAGTATCAGTATGAGTGTCTGAGTGTCTGTATGGTTCGGTGGGGGGTATTAATTAGTGCATAGATGCATGAATGAGTGACTCACTGTTTGTATGTGTTGAAGACAGCATGTGTGCAGGACTGTATAGGTGGATGAGTATGTGTATGGGTCTGTTAGTGAGTGAATGACTGTCTCAATAGTGTCTTTATGAGTAACTACATATGTTTTAGACTAGTATATGTGAGTATTGGTGTATATAAGTGAGTGTATGTGAGAGTGAGAGATTTGAAGAGTTCCTGTACAAATAAGTAGGTGTTTCTATAAGTGATTGTTTAAGAGAGTAAGTATGTGTAAGTTTCTGTAGAAGTAAGTGTGGTAGTGTGTGTATAACTGTATATGCAAGTAAATGGATGTTTGATACTTTGTTTGCATGTGTGACTATGTGTGTGAGTAACTCTATGGATGAGTGGCGGTGTGTAACAGGATGTATAGGTGTATGAGTACATATGATGAGTGAGTATATGTATGAGTGACTGTATAGGGACTGTTGGTGAATGAGTGGATGTGTGTGTAGATCTTGGAATTAATGAATGGGTGTGTTGTAACTGGTATTGGTATGTCCATTGTTTTGAAAATGTTAGTTTGTATTTTTGAGTGTGTGTATCAAAGGTTATATTAGGGTGAGAGGAGGTCTGCCACTCTATCACAAGGATGATGTCATCAGTGATGTCATCAGTGATGTCATTTGAGATGTCATCAGTGATGTCATCAGTGATGTCACTGACCATGTCATGAGTGATGTAATATGTGACGTCATCAGCAGTGCATTGCGGAGCGCGCGAGTTATAGTTAGCTGAACTAACTATAACGGGGGAATTTCTATGGTTTTGTACGAGTGAAATGTCCAACTAACTATAACGCCCCTGAAACCTATGGTTTTTTCAGTGAATTTCTAAGGTTTTTTAAATGCTAATTTCTAACTATAACGTGCCTGAAACCTATGGTTTTTTCAGTGAATATATATATATATACATATATATATCTATACATATACATATATATATCTATACATATACATATATATATATATATATATATATATATATATATATATATATATATATACAAACACACACAAAATGGAGTGCCAAATTATGCGGCCCAGTTGTCTAAATTATACAGCAAGTAAGTGAATTATGTGGCAAACACTGCATCCACAGAATCTTGCTATTCCAATCACTGTATGTAGTGCCACCAGGACCCGATACGCAATGAAGTGGCACTGAGTTCACCAGCCTGGGGAGAATGAAAGCCCGAATTGGCCTAGCTAGCGTAAAGGTATGATGGTTGCATAGAGATCGCCGCTAGAGGGACTCGACCAGCTATCCCGTTTTACCAGTTTTATGTGCAGAAGGCGTGTTAGCCCAGGGCTGGCGCGCGCTCAGACATCGGTGCAATTAGCATGCAAACTGAAACCGGGAAGGGGCGTGGGGTGGGGCTCTTCCCTGATCAAAAGTGCAGTGTCTATGTCGGTGCCTCTTCGGTCAGCTGAAGACACGATCCCGGATTCATTTTATATCAGGCCTGGGCTAAAAACACGGCCTGAGGCAGTGCACTATAGTGCAAGGACCGTCTCACCACTGAGGGGAGCGGCAGACACAAGGCCTTCGAGGTATGTGAGGTCGGTGTAAGCGGGTGGGGGCTTTAGAGAGGGAAACCCTGCCTTCCACCCTACAGGATTTTCTACCGAGGCGACCTGGTTCTAAGCCCCCACTTTTCCTGAAATTGAGAGGGTTGGAAGGGCCTACAGAAAAGCCGTGTCTGGTTCTGACAGGCAGGTGCACTCTGAAAGGCAGGCGCGGTGCTAGGCTGGGGAAGAGTCAGGCACACCGAAGGCACAACATGCAGGCCATGCTGGTATTTCAGTCCCATGCACTTTTAGGGAAGACTTCTACTCTCTCTCTCATGCCAGTCCATCTCTGCTGGTCAGGGAAAGCAAGGAAATGACACAAGATCACACATTGCCACAGATTTATGAACACTTTGAGCCGGGTTTACCTTACTTTTTTAACACAAACTATGTACTTGTTGCACAGTGGTATGTACTTTCTAATGCGATTCATGATTTGCACTGGAAATGTCACCAAAGTAGGTAAGTGATGTTATTTTGCAGTAGTTTGCTCCACGGGGGTATTCCATGGGTGCTACATGGGCGTTCACATGCAACCACGTATAGTTTTGCCGCAAACACCTATCCACTAACATTGGTAGACAAGGATTTGTGCCAAAAATGTACCCTGCCTCGAAGGAGGCAAAACTGTGGAGCAAGTTTAAAAACTGTCTCCATTTTTACCAACTTTACAAGTGAGATCCGCTGTACAGCACACGTGCCAAGTGAGATCCGCTGTACAGCACACGTGCCAAGCGGGAGAAGAATTAAAGCACAGTTTTTGTACTGAAGGGCCGACTTCATCCATTCATACTCTGATGACATGCTGTAAACAAGGGGGAAATATGAGGTAAAGGTGTGTTCAGGCTTCACGCTTTTTCCTCATATTTCAACCATGTCGACACCCGCTGAGAAAGGGGGGAGGGGGCTAAAATCTGCCCCTAACGGTGGATTTCCCGAGTGGAATGTGAGGAAGAAGGTGGTTAAAATTTCAGTTTTGGATTACGCTTTACTGCCGCACTTTTTCCTCTTACCTCCAATTTAGGTTTGCCTGGGGCACAGTCAGGATGGCGAGGGTGGCCATTAAAATTCTGTCTGGGTCAAGGTGGCGGTTCTGGAGATGGTTATTAAATAAAAGTCTTGAATAAAGGGGAAAAAGCTGAAGATAGCACAAGAAAGTGGTTGAAAATGCTGGGGTAAATTAATATCCTACATTAATGTGTTTTTGTTGTTTAATCACATTGATGTGCTTGTGATACAGTCACTATAGTAGCTGTAAAGGACATAGGCAACCTTTGAGTAATGTTATTTATGTGGGTCAGCATTTGTAAAAGAAAGGTACGCCCAGCATAGCGTCTCTGACCAATAATGCCCCCTGTATGATGGCTTGCCACCATGTGACCCACGCATGCAGTGGGGATTACTTGAGTCCCTATAGAATGCCACACACACACCTGGTGCCCACTGGACAGCCTGCCTTTTAACAATAAATGCGGTTTCCTCTCTAGAAAAGGAAGCTGAGAACCTCTGGCCCTACAAGCTGCTCCACGTTTTAGATGTGTAGAAGAGGGCTTCAATTAAGGGGAAATAAGCCTGGCTCTTCCTTTCATGACCTTTGAACTTCCAGACTCGCAGCATCCCTTTTCTTCCAGTAGAGGGGTCATGTCTGGCAAGGCACCTCACTACTGAACTGACAGACCTCTGCTAGTCTGTGCCAGTGGTCAAAGCACAGCTTTAAAAAATGCACATTAAAGCTGAACAGCAACACCCTCTGCTGTGCTTCAGCAGTGGCGGCTCCTCCGTTAAGGCAGAGGAGCGTTGCCCCACTGTATTTTCAGCAGTGCCAAAAATAAAAATAAAATAATAATAACAGGACGTTATTATCATTTTATATTTCTATGCAGGAGTTGGAGAGCGGCTGGGATCTGTGACGCCAGAGTGTGGGAGGAGTGGTTTGCACTCCTCTAAGTGCACATGACGGTTTGCCCATGCGTACTGCCCATGCGTACTTGGCATATTCTCCATTGAGCTGTGTTACACAGCCCTGTGGAGTACATGCCTAGCATCCCCAGGCACAGCCAGAGCGTCCAAACAGGACGCTCAGACCAATCACGACGCTGCTCCTTCAGCATCATGATTGGCTGGGAGAGTCCGGAAGCCAGGGTGCTTCCAGCACAGCAGATGGAGAAGAGGCGTGCGGCAGCAGGAGAGGCCTGCAGCATCGGGGCATAGCGGCGGAGAAGGTACGTTTATTTTATTTTTTAATCCACCCCCTGCCCCACCAGCCACCATTACGAGGCAGCCGCCACTCTGTGCTTGTACTGATGTCCACACACAGCTCCACTAATGTACCTTGGACTGATACTGACAAGCATCTCTACTGATGCACCTCAGTGCTGAGCAGCATCACCATCTGCTGTTCTTACACCAGGGTCCACACACAGCTCCATCAATGCACCTCAGTGCTGTGCAGCATTAAAGCTATTCCTGCGCTGACACCGACATGCAGCTCTACTGATGCATCTCAAGACTGACCAGCATCAATGCTGTTCTTGTGCTGACACCGACATGTTGCTCTACTGATGCACCTCAAGGCTGAAAAGCATCAACACTGTTCTTGCACTGACACCGACATGCGGCTCTGCTGACGCACCTCAGTGCTCAGCAGCAGCAGTGCTGTTCCTGCACTGACACCAACAGGCCCCTCTGCTAACACACCTCAGACCACGGCAGCAGCAGCGCTGTTCCTGCGCTGACACAGGCATGCCTCTCAGTTGACGCATTTCAGCTACGGGTAGCAGCAGCGCTGCTCCTGCACTGACACCAACATGCCCCTTTGCTGACGCACTTCAGCCCCGGGCAGCAACAGCACTGTTCCTGCACTGACACCGGCATGCCCCTCCGCTGACACACCTCAGCACTTGGCAGCAGCAGCGCTGTTACTACACTGACACCGACATGCCCCTCTGCTGACGCACCTCAGCACCGGGCAGCAGCAGTGCTGTTCCTGCACTGACACAGGCATACCCTTCTGCTGATGCATCTAAGCGCCGGGCAGCAGCAATGCTGCTCCTGCATTGACACCGCCATACCACTCTGCTGACGCACCTCAGCACCGGGCAGCAGCAGTGCTGTTCCTGCACTGACACAGGCATACCCTTCTGCTGACGCACCTCAGCACCGGGCAGCAGCAATGCTGCTTCTGCATTGACACAGGCATACCCTTCTGCTGACGCACGTCAGCACCGGGCAGCAGCAGTGCTGTTCCTGCACTGACACAGGCATACCCTTCTGCTGATGCATCTAAGCGCCGGGCAGCAGCAATGCTGCTCCTGCATTGACACCGCCATACCACTCTGCTGACGCACCTCAGCACCGGGCAGCAGCAGTGCTGTTCCTGCACTGACACAGGCATACCCTTCTGCTGATGCATCTAAGCGCCGGGCAGCAGCAATGCTGCTCCTGCATTGGCACAGGCATACCCTTCTGCTAATGCACCTAAGCGCCGGGCAGCAGCAATGCTGCTCCTGCACTGACACCGCCATACCACTCTGCTGACGCACCTCAGCACCGGGCAGCAGCAATGCTGCTCCTGCATTGGCACAGGCATACCCTTCTGCTGACGCACCTAAGCACCGGGCAGCAGCAATGCTGCTTCTGCATTGACACCGCCATACCACTCTGCTGACGCACCTCAGCACCGGGCAGCAGCAAAGCTGTTCCTGCACTTACACAGGCATACCCTTCTGCTGACGCACCTAAGCACCGGGCAGCAGCAATGCTGCTCCTGCATTGACACCGCCATACCACTCTGCTGACGCACCTCAGCACCGGGCAGCAGCAATGCTGCTCCTGCATTGGCACAGGCATACCCTTCTGCTGACGCACCTAAGCACCGGGCAGCAGCAATGCTGCTCCTGCATTGACACCGCCATACCACTCTGCTGACGCACCTCAGCACCGGGCAGCAGCAATGCTGCTCCTGCACTGACACCGCCATACCACTCTGCTGACGCACCTCAGCACAGGGCAGCAGCAGTGCTGTTCCTGCATTGACACCGCCATACCACTCTGCTGACGCACCTCAGCACCGGGCAGCAGCAGTGCTGTTCCTGCACTGACACCGCCATACCACTCTGCTGACGCACCTCAGCACCGGGCAGCAGCAATGCTGCTCCTGCATTGGCACAGGCATACCCTTCTGCTGACGCACCTAAGCACCGGGCAGCAGCAATGCTGCTTCTGCATTGACACCGCCATACCACTCTGCTGACGCACCTCAGCGCCAGGCAGCAGCAAAGCTGTTCTTGCACTGACACGGACACGTGGCTCTGCTGACGCACCAAAAGGCAGCTCTAGTGACGCACCTCAATGGCGAGCAGCATTGACGCTGTTCCTGCACTGACACAACAGGCAGCTCTGCTGATGCACAGAGCAGCATCAACGCTGTTCTTGCACTGACACCAACATGCAGGTCTGCTGTTGAACCTCAGCGCCGAGCAGCATCAAAGCTATTCTTGCACTGACACCGACATGCAGGTCTGCTGATGCACCTTAGCGCCGAGCAGCATCAACGCTATTCTTGCACTGACACCGACATGCGGCTCTGCTGTTGCACCTCAGCGCCGAGCAGCATCAAAGCTATTCTTGCACTGACACCGACATGCAGGTCTGCTGACGCACCTTAGCGCCGAGCAGCATCAACGCTATTCTTGCACTGATACCGACATGCGGCTCCGCTGATGCACCGCAGCACCAAGCATCAACAATACTCTTGCACTGATACTGACATGCGGCTCTGCCGTTGCACCTCAGCGCCGAGCAGCATCAATGCTATTCTTGCACTGACACCGACATGCAGCTCTGCTGTTGCACCTCAGCTCCGAGCAGCATCAAAGCTATTCTTGCACTGACACCGACATGCAGGTCTGCTGACGCACCTTAGCGCCGAGCAGCATCAACGCTATTCTTGCACTGATACCGACATGTGGCTCCGCTGATGCACCGCAGCACCAAGCATGAACAATACTCTTGCACTGATACTGACATGCGGCTCTGCCGTTGCACATCAGCGCCGAGCAGCATCAATGCTATTCTTGCACTGACACCGACATGCAGGTCTGCTGACGCACCTTAGCGCCGAGCAGCATCAAAGCTATTCTTGCACTGACACCGACATGCGGCTCTGCTGTTGCACCTCAGCGCCGAGCAGCATCAATGCTATTCTTGCACTGACACCGACATGCAGGTCTGCTGATGCACCTTAGCGGCGAGCAGCATCAAAGCTATTCTTGCACTGACACCGACATGCAGGTCTGCTGACGCACCTTAGCGCAGAGCAGCATCAATGCTATTCTTGCACTGACACCGACATGCAGGTCTGCTGACGCACCTTAGCGCAGAGCAGCATCAATGCTATTCTTGCACTGATACCGACATGCAGGTCTGCTGACGCACCTTAGCGCAGAGCAGCATCAACGCTATTCTTGCACTGATACCGACATGTGGCTCCGCTGATGCACCGCAGCACCAAGCATGAACAATACTCTTGCACTGATACTGACATGCGGCTCTGCCGTTGCACCTCAGCGCCGAGCAGCATCAATGCTATTCTTGCACTGACACCGACATGCAGGTCTGCTGACGCACCTTAGCGCCGAGCAGCATCAAAGCTATTCTTGCACTGACACCGACATGCGGCTCTGCTGTTGCACCTCAGCGCCGAGCAGCATCAAAGCTATTCTTGCACTGACACCGACATGCGGCTCTGCTGTTGCACCTCAGCGCCGAGCAGCATCAATGCTATTCTTGCACTGACACCGACATGCAGGTCTGCTGACGCACCTTAGCGCAGAGCAGCATCAATGCTATTCTTGCACTGACACCGACATGCAGGTCTGCTGACGCACCTTAGCGCAGAGCAGCATCAATGCTATTCTTGCACTGATACCGACATGCAGGTCTGCTGACGCACCTTAGCGCCGAGCAGCATCAAAGCTATTCTTGCACTGACACCGACATGCAGGTCTGCTGACGCACCTTAGCGCAGAGCAGCATCAATGCTATTCTTGCACTGACACCGACATGCAGGTCTGCTGACGCACCTTAGCGCAGAGCAGCATCAATGCTATTCTTGCACTGACACCGACATGCAGGTCTGCTGACGCACCTTAGCGCAGAGCAGCATCAATGCCATTCTTGCACTGACACCGACATGCAGGTCTGCTGATGCACCTTAGCGCAGAGCAGCATCAATGCTATTCTTGCACTGATACCGACATGCAGGTCTGCTGACGCACCTTAGCGCAGAGCAGCATCAACGCTATTGTTGCACTGATACCGACATGTGGCACCGCTGATGCACCGCAGCACCAAGCATGAACAATACTCTTGCACTGATACTGAGATGCGGCTCTGCCGTTGCATCTCAGCGCCGAGCAGCATCAATGCTATTCTTGCACTGACACCGACATGCAGGTCTGCTGACGCACCTTAGCGCCGAGCAGCATCAAAGCTATTCTTGCACTGACACCGACATGCGGCTCTGCTGTTGCACCTCAGCGCCGAGCAGCATCAAAGCTATTCTTGTACTGACACCGACATGCGGCTCTGCTGTTGCACATCAGCGCCGAGCAGCATCAATGCTATTCTTGCACTGACACTGACATGCAGGTCTGCTGATGCACCTTAGCGCCGAGCAGCATCAAAGCTATTCTTGCACTGACACCGACATGCAGGTCTGCTGACGCACCTTAGCGCAGAGCAGCATCAATGCTATTCTTGCACTGACACCGACATGCAGGTCTGCTGACGCACCTTAGCGCAGAGCAGCATCAATGCTATTCTTGCACTGATACCGACATGCAGGTCTGCTGATGCACCTTAGCGCCGAGCAGCATCAAAGCTATTCTTGCACTGACACCGACATGCAGGTCTGCTGACGCACCTTAGCGCAGAGCAGCATCAATGCTATTCTTGCACCGACACCGACATGCAGGTCTGCTGACGCACCTTAGCGCAGAGCAGCATCAATGCTATTCTTGCACTGATACCGACATGCAGGTCTGCTGACGCACCTTAGCGCCGAGCAGCATCAAAGCTATTCTTGCACTGACACCGACATGCAGGTCTGCTGACGCACCTTAGCGCAGAGCAGCATCAATGCTATTCTTGCACTGACACCGACATGCAGGTCTGCTGACGCAACTTAGCGCAGAGCAGCATCAATGCTATTCTTGCACTGATACCGACATGCGGCTCTACTGACGCACCTTAGCGCCGAGCAGCATCAATGCTATTCTTGCATTGACACCGACATGCAGGTCTGCTGACGCACCTTAGCACCGAGCAGCATCAATGCTATTCTTGCACTGACACCGACATGCAGGTCTGCTGACGCACTTTAGCGCAGAGCAGCATCAATGCTATTCTTGCACTGATACCGACATGCAGGTCTGCTGACGCACCTTAGCGCAGAGCAGCATCAATGCTATTCTTGCACTGACACCGACATGCGGCTCTGCTGATGCACCTCAGCGCCGAGCAGCATCAAAGCTATTCTTGCACTGATACCGACATGCGGCTCCGCTGACGCACCTTAGCGCAGAGCAGCATCAATGCTATTCTTGCACTGACACCGACATGCAGGTCTGCTGACGCACCTTAGCGCAGAGCAGCATCAATGCTATTCTTGCACTGACACCGACATGCAGGTCTGCTGACGTACCTTAGCGCAGAGCAGCATCAATGCTATTCTTGCACTGACACCGACATGCAGGTCTGCTGACGCACCTTAGCGCAGAGCAGCATCAATGCTATTCTTGCACTGACACCGACATGCAGGTCTGCTGACGCACCTTAGCGCAGAGCAGCATCAAAGCTATTCTTGCACTGACACCGACATGCAGGTCTGCTGACGCACCTTAGCGCAGAGCAGCATCAATGCTATTCTTGCACTGACACCGACATGCAGGTCTGCTGACGCACCTTAGTGCCGAGCAGCATCAAAGCTATTCTTGCACTGACACCGACATGCAGCTCTGCTGTTGCACCTCAGCGCCGAGCAGCATCAATGCTATTCTTGCACTGACACCGACATGCAGGTCTGCTGACGCACCTTAGCGCAGAGCAGCATCAATGCTATTCTCGCAATGACACCGACATGCAGGTCTGCTGACGCACCTTAGCGCAGAGCAGCATCAATGCTATTCTTGCACTGACACCGACATGCAGGTCTGCTGACGCACATTAGCGCAGAGCAGCATCAATGCTATTCTTGCACTGACACCGACATGCAGGTCTGCTGACGCACCTTAGCGCCGAGCAGCATCAAAGCTATTCTTGCACTGACACCGACATGCGGCTCTACTGATGCACCACAATGTTGAGCAGCAGAAACTCTTGCCAAAGCTGTACAGATAAGCAGAGCTTTGAAAAAGTGCCCCCAAGCTGGGCTGAAACAATCACTGGTGTGTAGATGTCATGATGTCAGTAAAAGACATTTCCAGCACAAGTGTTTCTTTCCTTTTTGGGTCCATTTCATTGGGGAACAAACGAAGGAAAGGAGAGGAAAGAGAGGGTAAGAGCCATTTGTTGAAGTCATGGTTTTCAGCAAGTGAGGAGTGAGACAGAGACAGAAAGAGAGGGAAGAAGAGGAAGAGGAAGAAAGAGAGAAGGGGGACAGCTGCCAGGGGCAGAGCAGGAGAAGTGGACACTGTCCTTGTCTTCTCTGGGCAAGAATGAAAAGACAGAGTACTTTTACTGCTCTGCCCACCCCGCCCGTGTCCGAACAGCCACGACCGGGAGGATGGGAATGGGACACATTTTTAAAATAAAAAAGTAGGGTATTGGATTGTATTACATTTAAAAAGTAGGGGCACGCCGTGCCCTTCTGATCCCAATCACTACTACCACTGGTGTCATCGTATGTTCAAAGAGGTCTGCAAGTGTACGTCAGTGATCGACCACTTCTGCTGTTCCTGTACTTCTATAAAAAGCAGGCACATGCGAGGTTGCATGCTTCCTGGTAAGAGCACTGGCTGAGAAAGATATCCGCCATCTCAGCGTATGCTGGTGCGGAGCAGAAATCCACCTGAGAACAGTGCTTAATATGAGCCAGTGGTTTCTGGTGCTCGGCACCTGCACTAAATTGTCAACACTGGAACTTATGACAGCCAGCCACATGGTGGTGCTGTTTGTCCAATTTTGTGATGAACATAACAACAGTTGTTTAATAATTCTATATACATTAAAAATGACTAAGACCTTCCACCAAAGCTATAAAAATAGCTTGGGTGGCGAGTCTCAGTCATTTTTAATGTATAAAAGGTCTACAAGCTGCTTTGGTCGGCTGACAAGGGCTCTGGCACTTATTTCTTTACAAATTATGCACTGCCTGAAAAATGCATCTATAACTAAAGACGCGGGTTTCTCTCATTTTGGCACCAATCACTGTCCGTTCATGTGGATTGATTACGTTTTTATGAAACGGGCAATGAGCGATAAGCCAGCGTTCTGAAAGACCAACTATAAATAAGGCTGTGAGTAGGTTGGGAGCACCATATTCCCAAGGGAATGTCCTGGTGACATTGGTGACCTTCCACTCCAACCGGAGGAACCAGATAACATAATCTATGATAGGGAGAAATTCAGTTCTTTGTCTAGCTGAGGGTCTCTGTCCCTGTGGTGTTGGTTCAAATGTTTTCTTTGACTCATCCATTTCCAACTCGAGGGTGTTTCCCTCTTTAGTAGCATTTGTGTGTTAGAAAAATTACACTCAATCATCACATATTCCATTTTTTTTCATCTCTTACATTCACTTTGTACAGAAAGCAATCCGTTTGGATTTGTATTTTGTTTAAAAAAACTTTGTCAGGGTCTGCGCGGGAACCTATACCGCCATCATCTTTCCTACAACCACAATCACCACTAAACTTATTCATCCCCACCACTTCCACCAGAGCATCATTTGTGCTTGCCAATTTTTGGATGCTCTTCTACAAGCAAGCCAAACCTATTTGCTTTGCCAATTCTTGTTTGCGCAGTTATGGCCCAGAATGTAAGGGGCTTGTTTTCAGACTACACCTCACAATCGCCAATAACGTTAGACCTTGTGGTCTACTTGGCTTGGTGGAAGATCTTGGTCAGGGCTTAAAATATCAATGGCTGGCCGGAAGATCCCAAATAGGGCTTGGCAGCATTCCGGGAATCCTCACGCATTATTGGCAGCATTCCGGGAATCCTCACGCCTTATTGGCAGCATTCCGGGAATCCTCACGCATTATTGGCAGCATTCTGGGAATCCTCACGCATTATTGGCTTTATTTTAAGGTGTTTTTCTGTAGTTGTTTTCTTCAGTGGTCCCTGTGCCTAAATTGTGTGTCCCAACTAAGGGGGTCATTACGATGGCGGGCGGACAAAGTCCGCCTGCCACCGCAATGGCCAAAGGGACCGCCAGCTATAGGTGCGGCGGTCCCGCAGCTGCAATTATGATGCCACCGCCACCTAGGCGGTGGCATCCCCTATTCCCAGCATTGTTGCGGGCGGTGCTCACAGCACCGCCTGCCACAATGCTGGGAATGCACGTTGTGCATTGACATGCACAAGGAGACAGGCACCGCGCGGTGCCTGCCACTTTGTCCATGCCAATGCAGGGGGATTCCATAGGTACCCCCCATGTGCACCCCCCACCCCCCAACATCCTGGGGGCCCGCTACAGGCCCCCAACAGCAAAGACCGTATGCCTGTCCATGGTGGCAACGCCGCCATGGAAAGGCTGCTCTGCGCCACCATCCTAATATGGATGGTGGTGTCTTGCAGACACCGCCACCATATTAGTGCCCTTTTCCGCCCGGTCCCCTGTCAGACCGGCGGTAAACCAGCGGACGGTCTTTCTGTCCGCCGGGGTCCCCCCCGCCATCGTAATATGGCGGGGGGGAAATGGCATGCGGGCGGTGGAATATGGCGATCCGCCCGCTATTGTAATGACCCCCTAAGTTTTGATTTCTGTAAATAATATGACATGCGTATTAGGCGTAACCCTATTTTTCTCCACTTTGAATAATGTTTGACCATAATCTTGATGTATGTTGGGATGGAGAGGTCACAGCATGCCAGTCTGAGCTGGAACAGACACAGTGGGTCCATTGCATGGAGTCAGCCAGTGCTGGACGGCCCATGTGTTCCACCGGGTATTTCCCCGTTAGGCTGAAACCTTCGTAGGCTGTTTTTTGTAGAGAGAGGTCCGCTGCTGGTACCTCTTCTACTTTCTCCAGCTCCACCAGGTTCATTGCAACTGGCACTGTGGGTGCTTTAGGACAGAGAGAGAGGAAAGACAAAAGGGGGGATAGAAAGAGATGAAATGAGAGAGGAGGAAGGGAGCGGGCTAGTTTTAACATCTGCCAGGATAAGCCAGGAGACCATTTTGGCCTGGAGTGGGCAGTGAGATGACAGGGCTGATGAGCCCAGCAGAACCAGTTTGCCCGTTTAGCAGAAACTTCACTGTCTCCAACATTCAGTGCCCATTTCTTCAAGCTTGATAAGTTGATTTCCAAAATACTTTTTTGAAGTTGAGGATAGAGCAGGCAGAGATGTCCATTACTTGGAAAATATAAATAAGGCTACACAGGGGCAGAGATGTAGGAAAATATGGGTTGATTAAAAAAAATTATATGATGCAAGCTTTGATGTTTTCAGCTTTCCCACATCAGATTTGTACAGAATTACAATTAAGGTGATGCATTCCTATGCCAGTATATTCCTAACAAAAACTAATAGGGTGAATGTCAGCTAATTGTAAGAGTTTTTAAAAGGGCTCATCTAAACATGAGGTAACTTTACTGTTTCTCTTCTACCTTTTTGAATGGGTGTACTTAAATGGACCCATAAAAGAACCATAAAAGTCAAAGTATTTTGGTGGAATTTTGTTCTTTTTTCCCTCTGTAATTTAGTTCCATCACAGAGCCATATTTCAGAGGATGCAATTGGGATTTGAGATGACAGACAGGTTGAGATAAAAGATACAATCGTAAGTCTGACGTGCAAAGGAATGTTAAGTTTCCTCACACTAAAACATATCAAACTTCACTGAGCTGGCATGGAAAAGCACAAATTCCATGCATTAACAACAGATTCCCAGAACCTGAGACCTCTCCCTTGGAACACAACATGAAGCGCAATGTACACTGCACGCTGGGGCATGTTTATACAGTTTAGTAATGAGGCTGACGTACTCCTTGAGACAATGGCCAAGGGAGTCATGGCACTTTCTTCATTTCCCACCATCTGAACACTGGATACCCGGAGGCCTTTTGGAGTCAATGGTGACGAGTAAGCTGTATTTTTCACCAGCATTACTGAGTCTCTATGTTCCCTCTAGGTTGCGCGTGTGCGCGCGCACGTAGCCTTGCTTCTTACAGCGCCCGGATTCTCAGTGGGAGCGCGCTATTCCCTCGAGGAGCAGAATACATAACAAAAGGGTAGCGAAAAACTTCCCTTTTCAAGGCAGGTGGGAGTACCAGGAGGCCCAGTAAATCAATGAAATGACAAAGGGGCTGCTTCCAGTGTTCCTAGAGGGACCTAGCAGGCAGTGTGTAACAAATCATATCTGAATGTGTTTCACACTGCAATGAGAAGGTGTGGATGTGTCATTACGGCCAGTGCTGCTGACACTGGAACTGGGGGAACATTGGGGGCCAGCTCTAGGGCAAGTATATTAAAGTTTAAAAAGCACCTGCTGCCTCGTTCCTGGCCACAATAACAATATTAAGATATCTCCAGTGATTAATGTTTTTCCTGGAGTGAGATCGGAGTTTTGTCTAGTTGAAGTTTTGAATCATTGTAAGGTAGCGCAGAGGGTTATTATGCCTGATGCAAAGGACGTGTACCATGCAAATCACAGAACTGTATTTATGAAGATAGCTCAGGGGGTTACTGCTTTTGTTAGAGAGATCCTTTAGTTACTTGCAGTTTATAAGTTAAAATGCTAAAATAGAACAGTGAGCTATTATCTGTTATCAAAGAGCTGCATGCAAACTGCAAGGTATATATTAGAGCGTTATGATTTTTTCCCACAGTTTTTCATTTTCCTAATGTTGTTAAAAAGATTTGTTTGGGTAGAATACAACTGTTATTATTAAAGGGTACCCCCAAACATGGTGTTCCGTTTTGAATCCTGTTAAAGGGTCGTAGTAAGGGAATCTGTGGCGGAGGTGGTCATTGGAGGGCGCTAACAAACAGTGTCACACTGGGCACTACCAGCGCTAAAGCCAGCCCCGGAAATTCCAGTCTTGATGCTCAAGTAAAGAGCTCCAATACTTTCCAGTTGGGTTGCTCAAAAAACTGTAACAAAACATTAAACTTTCATCTTAAAGAATAGGCAAATTCTGTTAAACCGAACCTCCTTTTTATTCATCATCACAAAGAATGCACCTTCAAATACACAAATTCAGGCTTTGCACTCTACAAAACAAAGTTGCTTCATCTATAATTTTAACGTAGGCCATATATGGGTACATATGACCCCTGACTTGCCTTTTAGTTCACTAATAGCATTTCTTTTGGTGGAAGGTAGTGGGGGAGCAGGAACGATTCTCAGTTCATGTTTAATAAATACGTTGCACATAATCTGATGTACTAAAATGAGGTGCTTCCGATAGCTTACTATAGTCTAACATAATCTGTACTGACTGATTGACACGCCACATATTTTCAAGGCTTGGCTTGTGTATGGGTTCTTAAGAGCCAGAGCAGACCCTTGGATCGGCTGTCCCTGTCAATTTGTTGTCTTGCCCACCTTTGCCTTTTACCATAGTCCTGGCCACTGGAATTATGCGTCAGGAGAGGACCAAATTAAGCATCAGGGTTGAATTATGCGGCAAGAAAAGGCAAGTTATGCAGCGTATTGCTGCCCATTTTGTGATTGTATTACTTTATTATTTAGACATTTCATACATGCTAACACTAACTGGGCAAATGTTTCACCTCATTAGTACCAATTTAACACCAAAATACAACAATAAGCAACAGAAAGATGACCAGTCACCCTTTGCCAGGGCCGGCCTGGGAACCAAAACCGGCCCTGGCAAAGTGCTCGGCCGCCCCCCCTCTCCCTCCCCCTCGGGAGTTGGGAATGTGGCCGAGCTGTTTGCCAGGGCTGGTATCGGCCGATTTTGTTACAGGGGCCGATATTGCAGCTATGCTGCAAAAACGGCCCTGTCACAAAAACGGCCCCTTGGGGCCCAAAACCGGCCCCCACCCTGGCAGCCCACCGGGGAAATGCCCGATGCCCGCTACGGCCAGTCCGGCCCTGCCCTTTGCGACGGGTCTTCCACTTCACAGCAATACAGGCAGACCCGGTTTTAGTAACTTTTTATTCTTTCAAGATAGAAGCAATTTTTGGGGATTCAAATCTACACATTATACATCAGATGATGGATTATTTGGCACATGTTGCAAATACATTCTCATGCAGAAAAGGGCACGGATGCAAAATCTTATAATTCCAGTGCCTGACCTTAGAACAAGGATGTGAGCATTCTGCCAAGCATAGGTTTTGTACTGGAATGGGATCCTTCCATTACAAAAAATTTCCATTAAGACATCTCTCACTGTTTGTGTGCTGTAAAGTGCATCACACTTGCAAAGTTTAAAAAATATGGAGACTTTTAAAAGTTACTGCACTGTTACGCCTGCCTTGTCTTGAGGTGACATCATTTTTTGACTCAACTCCCCATCTATAAATGTTATTAGATAGGGATTTGCCTCAGAACCCATGGGTGGTTGCATGGGAATGCCCATGTACCACCTATGGTATGCCCCCCCGATGCAAAGTAGCACAATTTAGGGCATAGTGCTACTTTGCGTTACTGTGGGCAACTTACCTACACAAATCATGATGTGCGTTGGAAAGTATATCCAACCACAACACTAGGTACTGGGTTTGTGTCACTTTTGTGATGCAAACAAAGAGCAAAGAGTTAATAAATCTGGATCAGAATCTCTAAACAGGTACTTGTCAATATATGAGGACGATTTGTGTTCTTACTGCAAGCTAACGTAAGGTTACCAAATGATCAATGCAGAGCAAATGTTGCTTTACTGTGCAAAATCAGAAGGCAATGAAGATGCCACAGAGAAGGGGCCACTGAAGCATGAGAGAAAAATGGTTTGCGTCTGCATTGAGCATGCCAAATGTCTGTAGACAGGTTTCAGATTGGAAGAGAACGCAGATTGTAAAGTAAGAAAAAGTACTGGGTAGGAAATTTGAAAAGTAGGAAGGACAGAAATAATAGAGAGGAAAGATGATTTAGGAGTGTGAGGAACAGGGGAGATTTGAGTGTAGATAGAAAAGGAAACGTATGGAGAGGATGAGATATGGAAGTGAGATAGAAAGCAAGAATGGGAGAGGAAAAGAAAGAAATGGGAGTAAAACATAGAAAGGAAAGGAAAAAGGTAGGGAAAGAAAGAGGGAAAGGATGATAAAACAAACTAAAGGGGATGGGTAGACCAAGAGGCGGCATACAAGGAGGTCGGAGCCAACGAGAGGAACAAAATAAGAGAGAAGCATAGTCAAGATACAGATTTGACAGAGTAAGGGTGGAACGAGCGATAACAGGGAGATTAGGGAGACTTTGTGGGAGAGAGAAGAGTAGGACATAGATTGAAGAGAGGAGACAGAATGAGGGAAAAGTGGAGCATAGCAGAAATAGAGAAAGAAGAGTGGGATTGTAAGGAAGAACAAGGAGAGAAAAAAACCTTTAAAAAAGGGTTGAAAGCAATTAGGACAAGCTAGGAGATTGAGTGGAAGTGGACAGAGCTAAGAAAAGGTGCGAGGAGGAGATAATAGTGGCATGGAGATAGCAAATAGAGAGGAATTATAGGTAGAATGATTAGGACACAAGAAGCAGTGGTACCCATGCCCAGGGGTGCAAGTAGTCCTCTGTGCCCCAGTAATGGGTGTCTTTTAATACCAACCCAGAGGAGTGTGAGTGTTTGGGGGTGTTCTTTTTCTACTGGTTTGCATTAGGGCTCATGACAGCCTTACTGTGCCACTGATTTTGGCAGCTTGCACACCGCACATGCTTGTATATAAAGTCATTGCTTATCTTCAGTGCACACAGCCTTAGCTGCAGTGCAGGAAGCACCTTTATTGCCGCACATAGAGGAAACAAATTAGAGGGAACATTGCTGAGGCTGGATTCTGCTGTGTTAGAAATAAAACCAACTAAACTTGCGTCTTAAATATCAGCGTTTCTCCTATTGATCATGCTTCAGATATCACCCAATAGCGTCAAATAATGTACTCTTTTCATTACTGGTCATTGTTTAGATTTTGTGTTGTGCAATTTAGTCGTTTTTAGAAGCATTGCAGCTGTGTACATCCTGCTGTTATTGCTACTTCCTCTTTGTCCCCCATGTGTTTCAAAAGAGGAGAAGCAACTTTGGATTGTAAATATTCAGTAAAGATATCCAATGAATGTGTTAGAGAGTGTGAGCGTCTCTCCCCACCAATCACTTATGGGTGCTGAGAATGGAGGGCTTCATCCACATGCTAATGCCGAATCCCACCTGGGGGGGACGCTGTGTTCCTGTCTGGAGGGCACCTGCCCTGGCAGTTTGGCCTGGACTATTTATATTTGGAGCAGGACAAAGTCTAATTTGCATATGGCTGGTCTCATTTTACAGTGTCATAATAGGGGAAAAAAGACTGGAATTCAGCCTTTGGTAATTAGCAGTGGTGACATAATCTCCAGTGGTTCACCCTTCACCTTTTTGTTTTTCTATCTTAATGAACAAAGAACACTTTGGGCCAAAATGTATTGGCCATCTTCTGTCCCAAGGGCCAGTGGTGGGCACTGACGTGTCTAAGTCATTCCACCTGTGCCACGAGGAGATTAAATACAAAAGTGCACCAAACTCTATATTTGGTAAATTCTTGATTGTGGAGTGTTTTTTTTTTCTTTGCTCTTTGCTCATTCTCTCAGTGGCATCTGTCAACTGGCATGACATCAGTCGTCATGATGGGTAAATCTATATATAGTTATTTGCCCTTCAGGCACTAGGCAGTAACCACTAGCAACATTGGTTGTCTCTGCGAGTGGTAGCTCTTTCTGGAGGGTGCCCTGCAGTAAGGAAGGGCCTCTGACTTCATCACTCATCCCCTAAAAGAACCCTTCCCCTACAGCTTGCAGAATCTAAGACTTAAAGTTTCCTCTACATGCACAGGACAATCCTTAGGTACCGTCATACCACTGTCTCCGTTTACTTAGCATAGGGGCGTGACCCTTATGAACCAGCCAGGTTTAGACTGGTTCATCCTCCAACACTGTAAAAGGTCAGCTTGATTAATTTATTTTAACATTTATGAACTCACAAATTGACATTGTTTTATTGAGAACATACCAGGTCGTCATCTAGTTCTTATGCTTTTCAGTGACATGGATAGTTCAACAATACTGTGCCCACCCTTTGAACTATGTGGCTGATGTAAAAGGTATGTATGTGTGGGGTGACATATTTAAGAAGCATAGGTAAAGCCAACAGGTTTCGCTCTTGAGACCTTTTAACAAAGAAAAAAAGAAACAAACAACGATGATGCCTCAGTAAACGCATGCACGTCATTACGCATGCATGTCATTACGCATGCATGTCATTACGCATGCTTGCCTACAAAATGACCCAAATGCCTGTTTTAAATTTACTGATTCGAGATGAAAAAGGTGGAGAGGGTTGCAGCAATCTACTGGCTGAACCTACCGCTTAAATAAATTAAAAATAAAATATTTAAATAAAAACAGTGGGTATGAGGGCAACAGGAGAAGGCAGGGGAAGCAACCGGAAGTGGGAAGGCCAAAAGCAGCATATGAGGGAGGGCAACACGGGCGGGGGTGAAGCACACGAGTAAGAAAGCAATACGGACTGTGGGTGAGGGAGGGAGATTGGCGGGGGGAGGAGCACACAAGAGACAGACAGAACCATGAGGGAGACAGCACCATGGAGCACAAGGGGTGGGTATCTGGCACGGTATTTCAGTAATTCATTCGATCAAATGGTGAAATCTTTGAAACTGTTGGCACTATCCTGTCTGATAATCTATGATAAAGTGCCTATGCAGCACCAGAGATGATGTGAACCTCAAGTTTAATGAGGCAACGTGTCCCTACAGACAGAAGATCAACAGCAAATAAGTCAGCATGGTCAATTAAATAAATCTTGAAACAAGAAGAGGGAAGAAACTTTCTTTAAGTTCAATATCATGAAGGCTTATTAACTTGTTAAAGAACATTACAGAAGGCAAAAATAATCAGAATGCACGATGAATCAATATAGGGAATAAGGTTCTATCAAATGCCGCAAAGAGAATGACAAGAAGTCAAATCTCAGAGTAAAATATTTCTAAGTTCAACTCCAGAGACATATTAATGTAGGCCCGCTCTCTAATATCAGGGCAAACCAGACATGGCTCACCGCCAAAAACAGCTGTTTATAGGACATACACAGTGAAAACAGCAGCCTCAGCATAAGATGATCTCACATCATTCCACAAACTGACAGATCAGAATACAAAGTGTAATAAGGCATCATCTACCACCATCCCAAAACCATCCCCTAAACGACAATTAGAACAACCCCTTTAGAGCTGATGTCATCGGATGTGTTAATACAGATCTAGTTCCACTCAAAACTAAGGCAGTCTCATTGGTGAATAGGCCTCCAGTAACACAGGTAGGAAGAGACTTGACAGTAGCAGAATGCTTCCTCGGGAGCCGTTCGAGAGCAGCACGAACAGCATGTCAACACACAGCATTGTAATATTGCATATTTTGTTACGTGTGATGAGAGGATAAATGAAAACACACATCATGGCTGTGGCAGAAATCAAATTGGAGTCTAGGCTTCTTTAGTCAAGTACAGGAAAATAATTTTTACAAAGTGCAACATTTACATTTTAGTGCACAAATGTTCATAATAAAAGGCACACAATTTCAATAATTAGAATCCTCTTTATCAGTTCCCACCTCCTTCCTTCTAGCCTCTAGATAATGTTTCTTAGCAGCAAAAGTGCCTTTCTAAGTTACTCAGATGGCCTTTAGCTAGCATACCTTAGCTAAACAACAGAAGTGTTGTTTAGTTAGAATCTGTGCCTTGAGATGTTGGCTTTCTGTCTCAGTTATGGCGTTCCCGAGCGGATATAGACCTTCTGGCTCTTAAGTAACTAGTGGCCTTCATTAGGGACGTTGCACCTCAGCTTGCATAAAGCTCCCAGGAAGCTGAAGATGCCTCTCTGCCTAATACATGGTAGCATATCATACCTGGCTTAAACACACTTTGATGTTTATTTTAAAAAGATCAAACCTTACCTTATACATGGGAACCAAACCATACCATACCATACTATACCATAACACACCATGCCAGGGTTAAATGCTCTTTGATGATTATTTTGAAAAGACAAGACCTTGTGATGCATGATATAAAAAGCAAGAACTAGCAAAATGCAAGAATAACTCATGAATTTGGGTAGGTAGCAAATTGTGACCCATTATGAATCATTGTAATCACAGGGATGGTGGCCTGCTGGGGTCAGCAGATCACCACATCAACTTTATTAAAATAATCTACTAGGTACTTTCCAGCGGATGTTTGAAAAAAACCCAAAAAGAGTGAGAGAATCAACATCTTAATTAATTATACCTGCCTATGATAGATAACTGTAAAAGGTGGCATCTATCAAGCAGTTGTTAGACTTTGGATAAAGTTGAAAGATCATCTAGATCAAAGAAATCTGTGTAATTAGCTGTAAAATAGATTCCTAGATATTTGACAGTCTGTCAGTCAAAGTAACTTTATTCGGTTTCAAGAAGAAAACCCATAAAAGTACATAAAATCAACAGTACAATTTGTAGTTACCATGACCTATTTACAAAACAACATGGGAAGCAATTCATACAATTTAATTGTTAAAAAGAGGATTAAAATAGAATAAAAAGAATGCAATCCATAAAAATCAATCCTGAACAAGACACTTAAAAGGTACAGTAATGACTCTAGTTAATCTTATTTGGTTGCAGCTACTAGTACCGTTTCCTAATGGCAATTGCAACTTTAATAAAATTGGAAACCCCTGTGCAAATATCAAATGAGGCCAAAGAATGCTAGTAATTAAAACCATCAATATAAAAACATGGCCGAATTTCTTTTAAGATCGGGACTAAAAATTTTCTCCTAGGCTCTTTGTAGAGGGTGCAAAATAACATAAGGTTCGATGTGCTTTGAGTTGCAAAGTTATCACAAGGGCATGGCACCAAGTTGTCCGCCCACCCAGCTTGTTTCGGGAATGCCACTAGAAAATGCAGGGTCAATAAGCGGAATCTTGTTAGATAAAAACGTGTCTGGATATTTGTGGTAAACGTTAAATAAAATTGCTGTTGAGCAGGGAATAAGCAAAGGGGGCCTGCTACCTCCGGTTGAGAGCGGCGGGTGTTTGCGCTTGCAGCGTGCACCTCTTTTGTGATCTTTTTTGCGTTCTCATGGATACTGACTGGGCAATCAAAATAATGTCCCAGACCTAACTTATGGAAGTTATCCCTGACAAATCGAAGCCAGGGAATAGATAATGCGCCATCAAGGTTAAGGCAGTCTTTAATAATCTCTCTGGAGAATGCCAGCTCTTCCGATAACCACATTTTGGCCCATAAAAGTAAGGGGGCAATGTTTATACAATCTTCCACAAAGTCAAGCCCCACCTCGTAATGACAAGAGCTTGTGGGGGCACTATTTGGAACCATCAGGAGCCTTTTGATGAATTTATTTTCCATCATTTGCGGCTGGCGACTGTTATGATACCCCCAGACACCTGCACCATATGTTACCACAGGAACGCATTTAGCTTTATAAAGTGTGACAAGCTCGGTCACCGGTTTGTGCCCTAATTTGGAGGCAAAACGGAAAAGTCCCTCAACCAACCTACCTATGCTGTGCATCCTTGTAGTGACAAGCGGATCACAATTCAGCTTATTATTAAAAATGTTCCCTAAATAATTAAAATTATTCACTTTGTCAATCCTCTTTGGGCCAACGGCATAGTTTCTAGTTTTAGTCGTTTTAGGCCCACAGACCATAACATAAGAATTCATAAAATTAGCCTTTAGATCCAGTGATAACATAAAAGCAGAAAATGTATCAAGAGATTTTTGAAGGCCATTTGCTGTTAGGGCCATTAGGACAGTGTCATCCGCATAGGAAAGAAGCGGAACCCGGGTGCCCCCAATTCGTGGACAGTCAAGATCTTTTTCCGAGAGGAAAGCATCAAGGCCATTGGTGTATATTATAAAAAGAAAAGGAGCCAAGATGCATCCCTGCCGGACACCCTCTGTCGATGCAATAGACCTCGTTTTTTCACCATTGGCGCCATATCTAATGCACACAGATGTGGAGGCGTGGAGCCTGCGGAGAAGAGAAACTAAAGGCTCCTCGACTCCCATTTTCCCCATCAGTGCCCACAGCTTATCCCGATTTACCGTATCAAAAGTACTGGACAAGTCCATGAAGGCCAGATGGATAGAACCCCTCCTGGCCTTCATGTACTTGCCCATGATCAGGGACAAGTTGAGGCACTGTTCAATGGTGCCCATGCCCCTCCTGAAGCCATACTGTGCCCTTGCAATCACCCCTATATCTGTCGCCCAGGTTTCAACTCTAGCTAGGACGACCCTTCCCAACAACTTTGCTGTGGCATCAATAAGGGAGATTGGCCTATAACAGAAAGGGTCATTCCTGTTACCTTTTTTAAACACAGGGACCACTATAGTCTCCTTCCAAGATGCCGGGATAAGGCCGATCACCACTGCTTTGAATGCATTGGTCAATAATGAAGCCCACAGATTAGGATTGGTTTTAAAGAGATCCAGTGGCACTCCATCCGGGCCGGAGGCTTTCATGCTGATTCCTTTGGCTATGGCTTCCTCAACCTCCACTACTGAGATTGACACACTTAGGTGACAAGTCGAGGTTAGGTCTTGGGGCGGATCCTCACTAGGGACCTCATGTAGGCGGCCTTTTGGATTAAATATGGCTGCATAATGGACTTCCCAAACATGCCTCAAAATCAGGGTATCCATCCTGCCCATCTCCCCATTAAATAATGGGTGATTTATAACTTCCCAGAAGCTTTTCGAGCTCTTTTCAGATCATCCCAGGCTGAGCGCCTCAATTCTTCTTTCCTCTGTTTCACTGTATCTTTATAAACCTTCCGAGCATGTTTAATTTGAGCCCTATCGCGGGGGTGTGCGTGCAATGCCAATTTTAAAATTTTGTGCGCTCTTGGGCATTCCGCATTAAACCACCTTATCACCGGAGGGGCCACCATCTTAGTTGATTTAGTCAAATTTTTGGCTACATCCGAGCAGATCAGTTGAAATTCCTGAACAATCACAGCTGGGGACACATCATGGGCTAAGCACTTCACAATGGAATCATAATTTGATCTGACAATTGTAGCTTCAAACTCAATAGGTTTTACATTATTCCATTTGAGTCTTACGCCTTTGTTAGAATGAAAAGAAGCTTTGTAACCAGCAACATTCCCCGGCTGAGCTATTATACCAATGGACGCTGTAAGGGGGTTATGATCGCTCGGACTATTTGGATCCACCTCAAAGTCACCAATGAGTTGCAGGAATTTTCGCGATATGAACATAAAATCAATAATACTCTCCCTACCTCCCCCAACATAGGTGGGGCACTGTATTGAGGGGTTGCTAACTAAGTCATTAATAAGGGCCAGATCATTCTCCACAATGATAGAATTTAAAGCCTCTCCCTGAGGAGTATGATTAAAATGCGCCAGGGTCTGCCCCACCATGCTTAGCAACCCGCAGGCATGACCAGAGCTATGAGGGCAGATTGAATAATTAAAATCTCCCACCCAGAGAATACATAGGGGTTGCAACTTCTCTGAAATTATATTAATTTCTGACTGTAAAGCCTCAATAACTTGACAAGTGTTGTGATTAAAAATGTTGTAATACCTGTTCACCACTAGTAACTTAGCTTGTAACATATTGGAAATCACAACTAATTGAAACCAGGGGGATGTACCAACAACAGTGACTTTTATGGCCTCATATTTTACTGAGATTAGCATTGCTAACCCTCCTTTAGCCCTCCCTGAAGACGAAGGGATTGCATTAACTGTGTAAGAGCAGTAACCATTCAGTGCAATGTCCTTCATGTACCATGTCTCCTGGAGACAGATGATGTCCAATCCTTTGCTATAAGTTAACCAGGACTCATCGGACAGTTTAGAACCAATTCCCGCTATGTTCCATGAAATGAACTTAAGTAAGGACTTTTGATGACCATATTTTTTCAACCCCATAGCTTCATTATTTATATCTTGGTGGACTATAATAGTGGGGGCCCAGGGGCCTCCCTAGTTGCAATATCACTTAAAGATAAATTGTGGGGATGGAATCATTTCTCACAATTATCCCGGTTGTTCGCATTAATAATTATTTTTGGGGCGGAGATTTCAAGGGAAACATCAGTATGCCTATTAGTGCGTGTGTCTGTGTGTTCTCCAATCCCCTGAGCTCTAAGAGTCAGTCCTGCTATCGCCGGTGCTTCTGGGAGGCTAAAACGCTCAGTTAGTCAGTCAATTTCTTACAGCCCTGATAGGACATCAAAGCGATTGTAGTGGCTGAAAGAAGGTGGCTGTATAACCGTATTTATACTAGGGCCCGTCCATGACCAGTGCTTTCTCACTTGGTGTTCGGTTTGCGGAGGGTAGAAAAAACCCAACGGGTAGGCTTCTATAGGGTCGCCATATGAGCTTTGAAAGTGCGTTAGTGCAAAATGTGCACACCTTGCATTGTTAAAATTAAGTACAACGCAGTCCCCACCCCCACGTTTGGTCGTGTGACCAAGCCAACTCACTCGCCTGGCCATAATAATATTTTCCGACCAATTTATCTTCGATGAGATTTTCTTAGAGCACCAGTGGGCCGATTTATTAATAAGGCTTTGACAGGATTCTTCCTGACTGGCTGCCAGGCAGGGAACCCCCTTCAGGATCAGAGTATATGGTGTGCATTGTGGTGGCAAATTCAATACACATTTAGCACCCCTCCCGGCCCTCTTTTCTCGACCAGTCCCATTTATATTTGTATAATCTTGTGGCAGACCGGCCCTATCTATTGTGGGTAGCTTTGGATAAATAGTGTCCCCTTGCCCCAAGCTCATATTATTCCTGACGGTATTCCTAGTCATGGTTGGGTCTTGGGTTACCAGGACCGCGGTATTATTGCCGACGTTAGTAGGCGGTGTATCTATAAGAGGAGCTCGTTCCTTTGCAATAGATGTTACACTTGTAGAAATCGATCTGCTTAGCGGGACACTAGAAGGAATAGAGTTTGTGTCAGAGCTTCTTGGGCAGGTGATGTTATCAATCTGATTTTTAAATTCCAGGTTATTACCTAAACCCATTAAGACTCGGGCAAGCTGCTGTTTAATGCTGGCTAGTCTAACCAGAATGGGTGTCAAAGCCTCTAGTACAATTCTACCAAATTTATCTACATTGTCTTCAACATTAATATCCGAGACATTTAGTACGTTTGCTCTCCCTCCTCCCAACCGGGTCCTTGAGGTATTGCCAACTAAGGTGGTTTTCTTAGTTCTTTTCCCCTTTGGCGAGTGACCCCTTAATTTACAATCGGCTCCTGCCCCATCCGTTCGTTTTCTTTTCCCTCCTTTTTCTAATTGAGTTACAGAAGGTTTCTCCACAGGACCGGTGGCCGGGTCAGTTCCATATTTTGGGGCAGGTAAAACACCCTGACTTGAGATAGTTATAATGGGAGATAAAGGAGGTTGTGGCCTTTGCTCTAGTGCAGTTTCCAAGATAGAAATTTGAAAGTCAGTTTGGGCAAATGGAATTGAGCAAGGAGCAAATGAAAGTCTGCGTTCGGCTATTTCAATCTCCTTTGTAAAGGCCCCTACCGCTTTTTGAAGGAAGCCGTCCAGTGTTGTGTCTGTTGTTTTTGGTGTCGGGGTAGGCTTCCGTTTCACCATTGTACAAGTACTTTTGATATTTATCTAAAAGAAATTTAAAATATTAAAATATTCAACGATTTACCTTCAGGTGTCCTTCCCGCGATTATATCTTAGAAAAATAGGGATCCCAAAAGCAGAGGGACCAAGAGAGGTGGCCCAGCCCAGTCTCCTCTGGGCTCTGACGGGCGCAGACGGGCCCGCCCTTGACCCGGGCTTTGCCCGGGCCCGCCCGCGCCCGTCCCACGCTGCGGGAGTGTACCGGTGCTTTTCTGTGCCACCAGGCGCGTCGTTTTCGTGGTGGCGGCCCTCCTGTTGCTGGGGCCGCTGGGAAAAGGAGTTTCTCTACTCCGTTTGGCCCCCGGTGCTGAGTGCAGGCTTCCCGCGATGCGGGAGTCTGCCGGTGCTTTTCTGCGCCTCCAGGCGCGGCGCGTTCGTGGTGGCGGCCCTCCTGTTGCTGGGGTCGCTGGGAAATGGAGTTTCTCTACTCCGTTTGGGCCCCGGTGCTGAGTGCAGGCTTCCCGCGCTGCGGGAGTCTGCCGGTGCTTTTCTGCGCCTCCAGGCGCGTCGCGTTCGTGGTAGCGGCCCTCCTGTTGCTGGGGAATGGAGTTTCTCTACTCCGTTTGGCCCCCGGTGCTGAGTGGAGGCTTTGACAGTTCATTTTGAGGCAAATCTATTGATAATGCTATTTGGAGGATAGCTATAGTGGTATTGAGCAATGATCTTTGCATGGCTCCTTTTATTTCCACCAATCCTCGTGAAAGCATGGATTTTATCCAATGCAGAAGTTATGTTGGATTTGTCAGTATTTAATTAAAGTATAATATCATCAGCTTATAGTTTGGCCATTCATGAAATGGGATATTGAATCCTTTTGTCTGCACGAACAGAGATGCCCAGTGGCTCAATAAATAGTGTAAAAAGCACCAGTGACATGGCACTTCTGTCTGGCGCCATGGCTAATTTAAACCTTACCCACATAGTTAGAATTAACTAATATTGTTGCTGTGATCTTTGAGAGCCTGAATAAGCTCTACTGGATAACCAAAAATAAATTAATATTAAAAATAGCACCGTCTAATTAAATAAATCAAATACTATTACCCTGTCAACGATGATTACAGTGGCTTTATGTGTTTTTTTGGGAGCGATAGTGAATGGCTTCCATAAGAAAATATGTATTAGCTGATAGAACTCTACCTGGAAGGAAGCCATTTCGACCTAAAAAAATCAGTTCTTGGGTTACCTGCACAATACAGTTTACTAAAATGTTTGGCTAATAATTTATAGTCCAAATTCAATAAATTAATTTATCTAGATGGATCATCCTGTTTTATTTAAACTCGCTATGTTGCCTCAGCAAATGAGTTAGGGATCCTTCCCCCCTCTCCCCCCCAACCAGGAGTTCCGTGGACTGTTTTTCTCCATAAAACTCTCAGGGTATCCTATTATTTCCCTAGGCTTTTCCATTTGCTAAGCTATATGGGACCATCATTGTAATGCCAGTACCAATATCTGCTGCTTTATCGATAGATCTATAATGCTCATAAAAGATTTGTTTTATGTGTTCCTATTGCTTAGTTTGTTAGTTGCTTCAAGGAACTATCTAAACTCTCGGTGATCCTATATGGATTAGATTTAGCCTTTGCTGCCCAAGCCAACATTCTTCTGGTAGGTTTGCTGTCTGTATAAGAATGTGACCCTACAGTTCTTGCATCGACCAATTCTTGAAAGGCGACAACAAAAATTCAAGTGTGTCCTGCCTATTCACAGATTTGAATGCTTTCTGTTTAGCCAGTAATTAACATTAGGGAGGATGCATTTTTTATACACTCTAACACTCTGAATGATCTTTCCTCCCTTTTTTGTGTAGGAAAGACAATCGCTTAATTGCCCTCTCAAGACAGCCTAGAAAGTACTCCCATACAATAGATAGTCTTGCTGTGCCTGTTTTTTGTTCAAAGAATTTATTAATAACGATACAGGTGCAGCACACCCATTCCTCATGCAACAATTTATTAAAAAACATCTAGGTATAGAGGGATTTCTTAACTCCAGCTCCACATCTCATTGAATGATGTGTGATCAGAGAAGCTGTTTGCAATTATCGCTCCATCTTTCTTAGGGATATGCTGAGACATCAAAAAGAAATCCATATGGGAAACAAAATTGAATCTTCTCGAAAAACAAGTGTATCATCTTATAAAAGGATGATCTACCCTCCAGGGATACATGAACCCATATTCAGATTTCATAAAATGAGATTAATTTAGTTGCTTTTTGTTTCATTTGATTTTTATTTTTTCCAAATGAGTACAATCCAGTTATTTGTAAATAATTGAGGTCTCCTTCAATTATAAAGGGTCCAGTACAATTGCTTTAATAAAATAATAAGCTGTTGTGAAGTCGCAATCCTCTTGAGGACAATAACATAGGTACGCCGTAGACCAATCGCGACAATGCTCGATACGTACGTTTATTATTCAAGCCGTTGGCATTATAAGTATTCTGTCATTGACATAGTCACAGACACTTCCCGGGGCAGGACTGACAGTTTGACAGGTTCTTTGGGGCAGCTGATCTTTGCAACTCCAGCTGGCCGAGTACTGCAAAGCATCAGACTCTAAAACTGTCCTTCTCCAACTGACTGCATTGCTCGGACTCCTTTCCTATCCCTAAGAGAGGAGATGTGCTAAGTTGTGCGCCTGGGTTCTGATCATGCATTACTTTATTTCCAAACTGTGTGATCCTGGGCAACTAGGAGTACTTACAAACAGGCTAATCCCAGTATTACACATTATATAAACAAGCATTTGCGATGCAATAGGTCTCCCAATTGCAAAATTTTGAGCTATTGGCATTGTAAATGACAATACCTTTTATTTGTGCTTAAAAAATCCTGCAATAATAAAAGGCATTGTGATTTACAATACCAATAGGTCAAAGTTTCTAAAATGCGAGACCTATTGCAGTGCAAATGCTTGTTGTATACGTGCACCCCATGCTGCGCTTTCACGTTAATAGAGGCCACACCCCTTTCTTTAAACGAACCGTGTCTAAAGAAAGGTCCGCGGCCGCTACTAAAGTGAAAGCACGGTATGGGGCACTTTTATCAAAAAAAGCATTTGTTTGTAAAAGTGCGCCATGTAAGTGTGCATGGCACGCTGAATGTTGCTGGAAAGCATGTAGTGCCTGCAGTAGGAGAAACCATTAAAGAAAATAGTACTTACAGACTAAATAAGACATGCCGTGTAACAACAGAAGTAAAAGGGCCAGTCTTTATGGGAGGTTAAAAATGAAGACAAGGCGGTACTAAGGAGGGACAAACAAGCCTATTAACAAATCAGAAGCTAGCATTTACGAAGGACAATGACACAAACCAATGACAAATATGGGCGGAGAATGGCGGGGCTTTAAGTCCATACTCCAATACAGCGTGGCTCGCAGAGCAGCACATGCGCTGCCCAGGCTCGACCTAAAAAACAAGGACATTTCTTGTTCGCTTGCTGACTACTTCATGCTTCTACAGCTGCCTCCCCAGTTCCATCCCTTCTCTGCCATATTCGTCTCTCTGACACATTTCTGGACTTCACGCTCTCCACTGCGCTTACAAGTGTTCACTTATTCTTAAAATTGAAAAGGGTTGAATGTTGTACACCCAGCATCTATAAGCGTCTGCCTTCTCGGTAGACTGGGGCATCTAGTGTAGGGTCGGGAGAGGTAGATCCATGCCAGGTTTTCAGGATAACCCTTTGCTAAATAAAGGAGTTGGGTTTAGGGTTGTTGTGTCAGACCCTCCTGGTGCAGATGGTCGGGAAATAGCTCTGCTCCCTGGAGATATAGTCATAACTCCTTATTTTAAAATGTGATGGAGCCTATAAAGGGCTTTTGTGGTCATTTATAGTCAAGCTAGGCACTGTCACAGCCATTTCATACCTTAGAAAAGGGGACTTCAAACTGGGGGTGGGCCCCCCTACAGGGGCCTCTAGTGATCCCAGCGGGGCACCAGGCTCTGGCCAAAAGAAGCATTATGCCGATAACGGTGCTTCGTTATCAGCAGGGGGGAGGGGATGAGCGGCAGTAATGGGCCATCACTAACAACTTTTATCATTTATATCCTGACTGGGAGAAGGTGTCCAAAGGTAAGGGACTCCGAAAATTCTTGAAACCCCTCGCCCCCATTTCTCATAATCACACTGTGGATACTTTTACACGTTAGTAATGCCTGCCTGACCAGAGTAGTATGTTTGGCAATCATGTATTTGATTGCATTTTTAAAACGGTAACAGAACTGAACTGCAATATTTGAATAATTCTAGACATATTTAAACATTGCCAGTTCAATAGAATAATTGAATACTTGTGAATAATTTTGAGGGGGGCCACCAATGATTTTTTTTTCTCCATGGGGGCGCGGCATTAAAAAGTTTGAAGACCACTGCCTTAGAAGATCTACTTCCGATAGCACTTGTGTATAGACCCACAAATCTGACATTGTCTGTCACTCCAATCTGCTCCATTGTTGGTCACGTCTCCCAGAAATGAGCAACAATCACAGACACATTTTCCCTTGCTAAATCCATTTGCAGTCCTCTTATCTGCGACCTGAACACTTTTTTTGTGATAAAACCAGGTACATTATTTGAAAAAGAATCACCGAGGAAGCTGGCATAATGCTATCAGAGTAGTTTCGACAATTCTGATCCTCAGTACAGGTCTTGTACGTTAGAGGGTGCTCGAGATATATATATATATCCAGGCCTTGCAGTGAACTCCTCTGATTACTCACTTCATTTCTGATGCCCGCTGATGCCACACAGGCCCCCGGGGGAGCGATGATTGAACATGCGTGTTTGTATATTTCATTACGGTAATGCTCTGGCGCGCTGCCCTCACCCTGCTCCCTCCTTCCGGGCCTCCTGATATCCTGCAAACAAAACGGCCTCGGCGTCTTTTTTTCCTTTCTTTTTTTTTCTCTGATCCCACTGCTAGGGAGATTCCAGTAAGGAGGTGCGCAGCTGTGATCCTCTGCACGCGGCCCAGAGCGGCGGGCACGTGAGTCAAAAGGCAGGCATCAACTCATTGCGCTGCCTCAGCAAGGCAGGCTGGGGAAGTGGATTCCCCATTTGGACAGGGCTACATCTCTCGTTTCCCAGCAGCCCAGGCAGTTTATGAATAATTCTTCTTGTCTCACGTTCTGATTATGCTGAGAGGAGATTAAAATCACGGTGAGGGCAAAAGTTTCCTTGTAGCTTTGAATGTGTTCTGTGGGACGCTGGCGTCTGTAAAGGTAGATCCATTTGAAAGCCTTTCTACAAAGCTACTGAATATGCAAATAACTCGCGAGACCTCTCATCCCCACCTAATCTCATTGCGTCACCACCTCGGAGCTGGAACACCACCAGCAGGCAAGAGGCCTGATTCACATCAAACTCCGGCTCACCAGCTTTCTTCTTCCAGTGCCAAGGTGCTGTGAAGCCAACAGTGCCCTGGTATGGATTGTCAGGAAGGGCTTCAGATATGGAGATTAAATGTAAGGCAGGGAGTTAAGGATTTTAATCTGAAAAGACAGGTCGCACTCCATCACTGTGGACTGTGCCGCCTGCGTCGTACTCTACCGCGCTAAGGCCTTTTTATCCAGAGGGCCCTATCTGGTGACAGGAGCGGATACCAACATTCACCTAAGATGCCAAAAACTGAAAGGTGGAGGTTTGCTTCCTCTCTTCATAAATATTGCAAAAATGATTGATTCTAGTTGGAAAGGAAGGTGTGTGGCAAAGATAAACGGTTTATTACTTACATCAAAAATTATATTTCATGTATAAAGTGTGGCAAATGTGAGAACCAAAAGTAGCTTTTACAGGCCTACAAACAATCTGTACAACAAACTAGATCACAGAAAAACAAAAAAAAACAATTATCAGAAAATATAAGATAATAAAATTAAAATATATACGACGTGATGAGATATATGAAAAATATATCCGATAATACTAATAGAAGCTTGAAAAATAATTCAAAGACACCTCCAGTTTATAATGAAACTCCATGAAACTCTTTGAAACTATGGGCTTCGGAAAGATCAGTTAAGTTCATAGGTCATTGACCTTGTATGACACCCGGCTGACAGCAATGACCTTACCAGGCTTTAGTCAAATAGACTAAGGAACCAGAATCATAAGCAATGTAAGAAATTTTGATTATTTGTTGAAAGAAGTGAGAACCCCCTTCTCATAACAGTCACAATCAGGGTGCACCAAAAAAGTCACTAAATGAACCTGTGCTTAATCCTCTGGTAGTGTGGCACAAAAGCAGTTGGGCTTAACGTAGATGAAATTTGTAAAGTATTTATGCAGCACGAAAGCAGTCAGAATGCAAAACAATACAAATGCCAAAGCAATAGAGACATTTAGGAAAATTGAGTATAATTTAATAAACAAAATTACCCCAAAATGATAAGAATCCAATAAGAGGAACCAGCGTTATGAATTGGTAAAGGTTTAAGTAAAAATAGCACCAAGAAGCACAAAGTGCCGACAATCGCCAATTGTTGTAGTAGAACAGGGCGTAGATGCAATTTGATGCGAGTCACAAGCGAACGGAGGTCAGATACACCATCCACGTTTGTCCTAGTGAAAGATTTTACCTTCTGGCTTCAGTCCGTTAGCTCCTCCCCCAGCACAGGATTACACTTCTAAAGCCCCCTCAGGACTCATAGAGATTCACAAGGTGAAAGGCAGATGCCATTACAGGGTCCAGCCTGATCAACTGGGCAGTTGCAGGAAAAGGCTTCTTTACGCTTATTGAGTCCCTGTAGCTTTACTAGGAGGTTAGCCGGCTGACCCCTGGAGTCACTTCTGGAGTCCTGGGTTGAAGGCAAACAGGTACAGTCTCACTTCTTCAGACAGCAGGGCAGCCTTCTGAATCTTTTCAGCTTCAGGTCTGTTCTGCCCAGTTCTTCCCTCTTCCCCATGATTGGCTGCAGCCTGGCTAGTGAAACAAAAGGCAAGGGCAGGCTAGGTGTCACTTTCCTTTGGGTGTTCTGGGGAAGATCCCTTTGAAATGTAATCAGGGCAGTGCACAACTCCCCCTCCCCCACCATCCTGTCAGGAAGACCCATTCCCCTCTATACTTAGGCCCTTTGTCCACTGTCTGGCTCCAATACATATTTCCAAGTGGAGAAGCCATCAACAGTCTGGAGGAAGCTGGCTATGCATAGAAAGGCCCCAGAAAATTTAGGCGGTGAATTGCTAACTTTCTAAAAGTGGCATCTCCAAAATAATAATTTAAAATCTGCCTTTACCATTAACGAGGATTTTAAATTACAATTTAACTGAGTGAAGGAAGTATTTCTCTAGCTGGTCCCAAACTGAATTTATCACTGTAAGAAGGTACACCAGTGTTAGTGTATGGGAGGCCAGCCTTGCCACAGTGAAAAACGACTTTGGAGGTTTACCAGTGTCAGGACATGTAAAACATTAAAGATATATAAATCTGCATTTAAATACCGTGCACCCTGCCCAAGAACATTTAGGGCCTTTCTTAGGGTGACTTGTAAGTATTAAAAAGCAGTGTTTAGGCCTGCCAAAAGGTTTATTTTGCCAGGTCAAAATGACAGCTTAAAACTGCCCTACATGCCGCAGTGGCAGGCCTGAGACATGTTTTGCAGTGCTACTTTAGTGGGTGGTGGTACAAGGAGTTCTGCAAGTCACTAGTAGCATTTAATTTACAGGCCCTTGGGTCAGGTAGCAACACATTCTAGGGACTTCTATGTAAACTAAACGTACCAATCAGGTATATGCCACTTTTACCATGTTTAAAGGGGACGGCACATGCACTTTACCACTGTTTAACAGGGGTAAAGCGCACAGAATACTTGAGTCAACAAAAAACTGGTACAGCAGTAGATGGCAGAAATCTGGGGTGACCTTGCAGAAAGGGCACACTTCTAACAAACAAAGACTACCAAAATATCTTCCATGCAAAAATACCCCCATTTACATATTTTAACGTAGACCTTATCCTACAATCAATCATTTGACCCCCAAAAAAGCTTGAATTGGATATAGATTATAGATGGATTTACAGTGGTAAGCTATTTTGAATCCTTTAGGGGAAACTTCTGGGTGGTAGGTATTTTGGCAGTCTGTATTTTTCACGCTTTGTTTCACATGAAACCCCAAAGTAGTTTCTGGACATGTTGCATTCTTTGGTAATACAGTGGTTCTTCTAAGATCTCCAAGTTTATTACATTACACAATTAAGAGAAACTGAAGGCTGCTCTTCAGACATCCAAAGCAGATATCTACATGTTGAACCTCACCTGTACACGTTCCTGATCAGGCTTTCTAGCAGCAGAATCAGAGAGTGAGGATAATAAACTCTTACATCTCTGAAATATGTCTGAGTTGCAAGGATAATCTAGAAATTATTAAGAAGTCTATGTTTCCTTACTGTCTGAAACTCTACACTTTCACAGTTGTAATGAAGTGGTGGGGCCTGCATCGAACAAACCTTCTGGCATTTATTGTCTTACACCCTGGAACCAACAGGATTCTATCCTTATTCAAAACATTAATGTCCCAAAAGGTGCATAGTGTTTAAACCAACATTCTAGTGCCAGGTCAAAGCAAAGGCATTTCCAGCAGACAATGTGTACTAGGCTCTGTTACTTTCATCTAACAGGGTCTGGTGTCAATGTCGAGGTCAGTAGTCATCTGCGGGAGGGAGGTGGTTTGTTTGCAGTTAGTGGAGGTTGATTTACTGGTAGTGGATGTTGGTTGATTAGCTGCAGATTTCGGTGATTAGATATGGGTTTGGGGGTCTTTGGATGCAAGATTGAGTTGACTGGGAGTCCATAGCTAATTTTGCAATGGTTGGATATAGAGTTTAGTTGACTGGTAGAGAGATCTGTTGGCCATGCCTGGGCGAAATGTAAATTACGTGGAGGTAATTTGCTTAATTTTCCTTTATGCTTGTTATAAAAAATTCCTGAAATTACGCCATTACACCACTTCTCATAATTACACACCATTCACAATCAAAATTTACAGTGAATGGCACCATTCGCAGTGAAAAGTTACCTTACATGCACGATAACAGCAGAATAGGAACAGCTGTTGTTTGAAGTACTTTTGTTTTAATATGCCATCACTCCAGAAATTGAGGCGAGGATACATCTTTAAGGTAAAATATAGAGCTAAATGACAAATTTGGATTTTACATTACTACGCAAAATGTTGCCGTAAGTTTATATAATTACCTAAAAGCGAATTATTCAAATTTGGCACATTTCTCCTAGCTGGTGGACCCGTGGTTTTCTACAGGTTCCGATAAACTGTACAGAGGAGCTAAGCTAAGGGACCCAGAAACGGATGCTCGATCCACAAAATCTCCTTATGTTCATGAATTAAAAGTGCAAACCCTTCACTTGGCTCCTCTTAATCAGTCTTAAAACAAAAGCATTAAAACTTTCTATAAAATATGTCCAGGAGCCATATTACGTACAGTGCCCTGGGGGCACAACTGACATGTGTGATCATTTTTTTGCTCCAGAGGCACCGCAGTATTACAGAAGGGGTCACAGATATTTATGCAGCTCCTACTGTAAAACAGATAATACTGGCACACATCTAAGACTGGCGCTATATTAAGAGAATGTTCCCTCATTTGCATGTGGGTGTGGCCCCATGACAGTGTGTGAAACACTATGCCTCTGCGCCCGCACCTTATTATAGACACGGGCACAGAGGTAAAGATACTTCCAGGAGGTTCACTGACTGGGTACCACACAGTCAGCCTGCTCCCTGAGGGCAGCTCATTGGAGGGGGTAAACAGGATCCCATGAACCCTACCAGACGCACCCTGCAGGCAGGCACAGTCACTCACTGCGTCCTCCTACAGGGGGAGCTCTATCCCTCTGCTGAAGTGGAGGTGGGTGCCACCTGCACGGTGAAAGAAGCAGTGTCTGCTTCAAGCAGCTGCTCCATTTGTTCACTAATGCGCTGAGCCGCAAGTTCATGTCTGCCCAGGGGCAGCCCATTATCAGTAATAGGGCGCATTGTCTTAGTTAGTGCCCTGTGCAACAATTTCAATGTGCACTGCGGCGCAAACAGGGACAGTGTGCCCTAATTGTAATGCCTGCTCAGGTGGTCAACATCAGTTGGTCATCTACTATAAAGGGAAAAACACTTGTGGTAGTTACTGCTGCATGCATGCAATGTGGTTCCTCACAGTGGTGCCCACTACCCTGGGTCAACTGTCACAACACTCAAAAAGTGATAAAATGTTAAAAAAATAAGAGAGGCACTCCAGGGAGAGAAGTATAGGTAAGTCCTACTTTTCTTGCAATCCATGTTCCTATGTCAGACTATGTTCAGCTCCTATAGTTCATTAAAAGAGTCCTTCCACACCATTCAAGGGTTTATATTAAGGTATTCCTTTATTAAATATTCAAAGTAAATCAAATATACAGCCAACACGTTTCGTCTTGCAAAGCTGTACTTCTTCAGGGCTGTGAACAAACAAATAATACAAAAACACATAAAAATATGACAATAAAGACATACTTATACAGTGTTACCTAAATTAATAATTACTTTTTGGAGATTCAATCAATCAAATGGCATTTGTAAAGCGCAACCCTGTCACCCATTGGGGTATCTGGGCGCTGGTGATTATAAAATAATTTCAGACTAGGAGATAGCACACAATGTGATTACAATTTTTATAGTGTTTTTCAATCCAGAACCTATTTGACTCATATATTATCATAAAAGACACCTATGTTTATCAAAGACCTCCATGATTTCTAGCCAGTATATATGAGGTAGCTAGCATGAACATAAATATTTTCTATGGACAATCCTTTTATACTCCCCACATTACATTCACAATAATAAAACTCGGATCTGCTGTTACCATTATCTGGTTTCTATTAACCAATATGAGGATCACCCCGTCTTCGTATTAATGGACTAATGTCTGACCCTATTCCTATCTGCCGCGGTACCCGCCAGGGGTGCCCGCTCTCACCCATGCTCTTTGCCATAGCAATGGAGCCGCTGGCAGCTAGACTCCGGCAACACCACACCCAGAGGGGCATCGGCTTCGCAGCCCGCGCCCTCTTAGTCTCCATGTACGTGGACGATATTACGCTTTATGTCCGCCACCCTCAGGAAAATCTCAGCCCTCTGGTACGCGAGATTATTCGGTTTGGAGGGTACTCTGGAATCCAGGTGAACTGGAGTAAGTCGGTCCTCTTTCCTCTCACCGACGCCACTACGCCATTCACCCCGGACTTCCCTTTCGTATGGGCGTCCGGTCCTACTCGCTATTTGGGAATCTGGCTCAGCAGGGACGTAGATGACCTCAGGAGGGCTAACTTTGGGTGTGCGATGGACTGGCTTGAATCCAAGATCCCCCAGTGGAGCCGACTACCCTTGTCGTTGGCCGGCCGCATAGCTATTGCCAAGATGGTGGTCCTCCCCAAATTTTTATACCTTTTTTTAAACATCCCTGTCCCCCTCACTGCCCACTTTTTTCGCAGGATCCGCTCGCTGATTATCTCTTTAATTTGGGCCGGTAGGCAACCTAGGATTGCGTATGACACTCTTACCCTCCCGATGTCGTGCGGTGGCCTGGGTGCCCCCAATTTTCAGCTTTACGCATTGTGTGCTCAAGCTAGTTTTTTACACTTTTGGATTCATCCTACTCCGTTCCAGCCGCATGTGGCGGTCGAGGCAGACCTCGCTGCCCCGTGGCCGCTTGCCACCGCCCTGTTCGCCCCTGCCAAACTCCCACGTACTGAAATAGACACGGTCGAGACCCTGCGCTGGGCCTGGGGTGGGCTGCGCCGTCTGTCTGGTGCTCCGGTGCTCTCAGCAAATAAGATGCCAATCGTTCAGCATCCGGCTTTTCCTCCTCTTCAGCCCTCCGGTATGGCTAAACACGCCACTCGCCTGGGGTTGACTACATTGGCGGATCTCTATCCCGGGAACACATTTTATTCCCCCGCTGACGGTTCCGGTCCCATGGACACTCTACTTTTTTATCAGCTACGGGCTATCTGCAGGGAGCTGCACCCTTCGTTCGCCTCGCCTCCCCCCTCGATGACCGCTCTTGACTTTTTGTATTCATCTCCTTCCCCCCGGAAGTTGGTTACCAAGTTGTACGCCCTCACATTGGCCGCCACCTCTATCTCCACTGACCGCGCTCGAGTGGCATGGGGCGAGGATCTTGGTGTTGATATCTCCAACGCTGACTGGCTTTATTGTTGCAACCAGACGAAGCGATTATCCCCGAATTATCGCCTGCGCCTAATCCATTTTAAATATTTGCATAGGCTTTATCGTACCCCTGTTCAATTATATAAGCTGGGACTCATTTCCAGTGACAGATGCTTGCGATGTTCTGCCCCTGCGGCGGATTTCTCCCATCTCGCCTGGTTATGTCCGGAGGTCTCTGACTATTGGCGTGAGGTCTGTATTGCGATTTCCGAGATCACTTCTACACCGGTTCGGCCCGACCCCCCGCTATGCCTCCTAGGCTTTGTTAAAAATTGCCCAGACACCTCCCGTCGCCTGATTGCTATGCTGCTTGTCCTCGAGCGGCGTAGGGTGTCCATGTGTTAGGGGCGCAAACCTGCCCCTAAGTTCGCCCAATGGCTTGAGGATGCATCACGTTGCCAAACCCTCTTATCTGAATTCTGGGACCTTATGCCGGTCAGATCTCGTCCTCTGGACATATGGGGGCCCCTAGTGTCATATCTCCACGCTCCATACCCCTCGCAGCCAGACTGCCTCTCCCGCGCTCCCCGCCGGCACTCCGCCCGCGGCGGCTGCCGGTGACGGCCAGTAACCATCCATTGCTCCGTTCTCACCCCTCTCCGATCCGGCCCGCTCCCTCTTCCATAATTTGTCTGAGTTGTATCCACGGATGCTCACTGTCCTGATGTGCATGAGTAATGTCTACTTCAGTTGCTGCACTTTGTTGGTCTGTGTCATTGGCCTCTCCTCATATCCCCAATCGTAGCTCTGTATACGGTGCTCTGATTTAATGCAAGATTGTAATGTGTCTATGCTATTTTGTCAATAAAGGTTTTTTGGAAACAAAAAAACAAAAAAAAAAAAACAATATGACGATCACCATTTTTTCTAGCTATAGTTTATTGCAGTTTCACCGATGCCACATAAGTTGTTCCATACATGCCACATAAGTTGTTCCATATGGTGGCACACACATTTCAAAAATACTTGCAACCACTGTATTGAAAGTTTAATTATGTTTCTCTTGACATACTATGTATGCTCATTAGACTTGGGTGAAATTTAGGTTACGCCAGTGTAATTTGCGTTATTTCGGGAATTTCATATTGCACTTACGTGAAATTCTAGAAATTTCACTATTACACCATGTCACATAATTATGTAGCAATCGAGATACAGCCAAAATGCAAGCAGCTTATGCTTACTCCACTGGTTTTTTTCTTGATATCTTTTTGTACAATGAAGTGCATCCTTGTGACAGAAATTGACATGAGGATGCATTTCAAGCTAAAATATTGCACTAAATGATCGCTTTGCATTATTTTGCGTCACTTTCTAAAATTTCATGTAATTATGCAAAAACAAAATACTGGAATTTCACACAAACCTAATGCTTATTTGCTCATTTATAAACTGGAAAAATTCTGCACTGCTCTGCCTGTACTTAGAAGAAAGCTCACACCCAAATCGGACAGACCAGGACGCAGTGTGGTTGATACCTGGCAGTCTATATTTTGTATTAACCAGGTTTTGTTGAGCAGAGTGAAATGCACTCTAATTGCTAGAGACGCGAGGAGTGAGATTTGCCATTTTTTGGCATTTTAAATTTGTGAACTAACAACAGGGCTAGTTTACTCACCCAACAGCTATAATTTGCAAAATTGGGTGCCAGGCAGTTTGAATTCTCTAATTTTAAAATTACTGTACTCGGTTTTGTTTCTGAATATGTCCTAGTCTCTGTTTGTATCCACTTAGGGGAGATTGTGGTTTAACAAGTATTTCTGAAGCTGTTAGTCGTCAAAGGAATTTTTCGCAATTCTTGACGAGGGGGCGACTGGGGATGTGTGACATGCCAAGCTCGCCGTTTTTGTCCCTCAAAAAGTTTGCAAATCTATCCAATTTCTAATGTACGAGGTAATTTTCACTCCAATCTTATCCATCTATGCAGAACTTTTCTCTGTAAGATTACTTAAGATTTTACGCACAATGCCATTGTGCAGAAGAAAAACACTAACTGCAAAGCTATTCTTACACGGAACTATTTCCGTACACCCAGTGACGGCCGGTGACATTTGAAAGTGGCGAGGCCTAAAAGTTAGAGATGACTTTTGAGTAGCGAGTGAGCACTACATTTTCATTTACTTTCACCTTGTTATTATTTTGAAGACTGTGTACCCCCATAATCGTGGTCCTATCACCCATTTGCACAGAATCACAATTACAACAGGAGTACATGACCCTGTGGTCTCTGTATTCTGAACATGTTTTTGATTGACTGGCACACACTGTGGAAACTTGCAGTGCCTTCAGACTAAGCACCAGAATTCTCAGTTGCGGCATAAACACACTTAGTGCTGCTGGTGCGGATCGGTTCAAAGGATGTATGATAAGGAATTAAAAACGGTTCCGATGGTTTGTGGACAGGGAATCTTGAGTGAACTGATTTACAAGGTGGCTGTATGTGTCCTCTGGAATATCAATTCTGTAGTACAGTAGCGGTCGGTGTATCGATAGAGGGGTGAGGCGGGGAGTTAAGGTGGGTACGTACAGACAGAGGGACGAATGACGAGACAAGTAAATAAAAAAAACACTTACCTGCCACATCGCCGCATCGTGCACCTCTCCACTGCAGGCACAGCCTCCCAGAGTCCATTGCAGCCAATCCTGATGCTGCTTTAATGCTGCTGAAAGCAGCGTCAGGATTGGCCTGAGCACCGATGATTTGTGCTCCCAGTGAGACGCGGAGCCTGTGCTTGCTCTCTCCAACCCAGCAACGCAGCTCAGGTTGGAAAGAGCTTCAGTGCACATGACAGTATGTCTGTCCTGAGACGGCCGGTCAGACCATCATGCGTAGTGAATAGCAGTGCAACCACTCCTCCACCAACCTGTCATCCCCCCTGGCCCCGCCCCCAAGCCTCAGCTCCAAGAGCAGAAATAAAATGATGATAAACAAGGGTTTATTATCGTTTTATTTTTCATTTTTATGGCTGTTGCCTGGTGGGGCAACGCTCCTCCGCCATAGCGGAGGAGCCGCCACTACTATAGTCTAAGGGAAGCACCAACAACGCAAATCATGTAATGAAGCTGGCACCGTCTCTTTAACTGTTTGGCGAGCTGCTGATGTACATGTGTTTTTGAACAGTGTGTAGAAAGTCAACATGACCAATGCTGCGCCTTGAACACATTAATTAGATAATGAGTGGGCCAGTGTGAAATGTTAACCGAGCCCCTTTATTGAAGAAACTACAACTGGTGCTACTATCGGCATGTTTGGGAGCATAAAACTGCTTCCTGCAGTGACTCACTGTGAGTGCACATCATGGTGCATACTGACTGTGTCGGTCTCCAGCCTTGTCACCTGCACACATGCTTCCTGCAGTGACTCACTGTGAGTGCACATCATGGTGCATACTGACTGTGTCGGTCTCCAGCCTTGTCACCTGCACACATGCTTCCTGCAGTGACTCACTGTGAGTGCACATCATGGTGCATACTGACTGTGTCGGTCTCCAGCCTTGTCACCTGCACACATGCTTCCTGCAGTGACTCACTGTGAGTGCACATCATGGTGTATACTGACTGTGTCGGTCTCCAGCCTCGCCACCTGCACACATGCTTCCTGCAGTGACTCACTGTGAGTGCACATCATGGTAGGTACTGACTGTGTCGGTCTCCAGCCTCGCCACCTGCACACATGCTTCCTGCAGTGACTCACTGTGAGTGCACATCATGGTGCATACTGACTGTGTCGGTCTCCAGCCTCGCCACCTGCACACATGCTTCCTGCAGTGACTCACTGTGAGGGCACATCATGGTGCATACTGACTGTGTCGGTCTCCAGCCTCGCCACCTGCACACATGCTTCCTGCAGTGACTCACTGTGAGTGCACATCATGGTGCATACTGACTGTGTCGGTCTCCAGCCTCGCCACCTGCACACATGCTTCCTGCAGTGACTCACTGTGAGTGCACATCATGGTAGGTACTGACTGTGTCGGTCTCCAGCCTCGCCACCTGCACACATGCTTCCTGCAGTGACTCACTGTGAGGGCACATCATGGTGTATACTGACTGTGTCGGTCTCCAGCCTCGCCACCTGCACACATGCTTCCTGCAGTGACTCACTGTGAGTGCACATCATGGTAGGTACTGACTGTGTCGGTCTCCAGCCTCGCCACCTGCACACATGCTACCTGCAGTGACTCACTGTGAGGGCACATCATGGTGCATACTGACTGTGTCGGTCTCCAGCCTCGCCACCTGCACACATGCTTCCTGCAGTGACTCACTGTGAGGGCACATCATGGTGCATACTGACTGTGTCGGTCTCCAGCCTCGCCACCTGCACACATGCTTCCTGCAGTGACTCACTGTGAGTGCACATCATGGTGCATACTGACTGTGTCGGTCTCCAGCCTCGCCACCTGCACACATGCTTCCTGCAGTGACTCACTGTGAGTGCACATCATGGTGGTGCATACTGACTGTGTCGGTCTCCAGCCTCGCCACCTGCACACATGCTTCCTGCAGTGACTCACTGTGAGTGCACATCATGGTGGTGCATACTGACTGTGTCGGTCTCCAGCCTCGCCACCTGCACACATGCTTCCTGCAGTGACTCACTGTGAGTGCACATCCTGGTGGTGCATATTGACTGTGTCGGTCTCCAGCCTCGTCACCTGCACACATGCTTCCTGCAGTGACTCACTGTGAGTGCACATCATGGTGCATACTGACTGTGTCGGTCTCCAGCCTCGCCACCTGCACACATGCTTCCTGCAGTGACTCACTGTGAGGGCACATCATGGTAGGTACTGACTGTGTCGGTCTCCAGCCTCGCCACCTGCACACATGCTTCCTGCAGTGACTCACTGTGAGTGCACATCATGGTAGGTACTGACTGTGTCGGTCTCCAGCCTCGCCACCTGCACACATGCTTCCTGCAGTGACTCACTGTGAGGGCACATCATGGTGCATACTGACTGTGTCGGTCTCCAGCCTCGCCACCTGCACACATGCTTCCTGCAGTGACTCACTGTGAGGGCACATCATGGTGCATACTGACTGTGTCGGTCTCCAGCCTCGCCACCTGCACACATGCTTCCTGCAGTGACTCACTGTGAGGGCACATCATGGTGCATACTGACTGTGTCGGTCTCCAGCCTCGCCACCTGCACACATGCTTCCTGCAGTGACTCACTGTGAGTGCACATCATGGTGCATACTGACTGTGTCGGTCTCCAGCCTCGCCACCTGCACACATGCTTCCTGCAGTGACTCACTGTGAGGGCACATCATGGTGCATACTGACTGTGTCGGTCTCCAGCCTCGCCACCTGCACACATGCTTCCTGCAGTGACTCACTGTGAGGGCACATCATGGTGCATACTGACTGTGTCGGTCTCCAGCCTCGCCACCTGCACACATGCTTCCTGCAGTGACTCACTGTGAGGGCACATCATGGTGCATACTGACTGTGTCGGTCTCCAGCCTCGTCACCTGCACACATGCTTCCTGCAGTGACTCACTGTGAGTGCACATCATGGTGCATACTGACTGTGTCGGTCTCCAGCCTCGCCACCTGCACACATGCTTCCTGCAGTGACTCACTGTGAGGGCACATCATGGTGCATACTGACTGTGTCGGTCTCCAGCCTCGCCACCTGCACACATGCTTCCTGCAGTGACTCACTGTGAGTGCACATCATGGTGTATACTGACTGTGTCGGTCTCCAGCCTCGCCACCTGCACACATGCTTCCTGCAGTGACTCACTGTGAGGGCACATCATGGTAGGTACTGACTGTGTCGGTCTCCAGCCTCGCCACCTGCACACATGCTTCCTGCAGTGACTCACTGTGAGGGCACATCATGGTAGGTACTGACTGTGTCGGTCTCCAGCCTTGTCACCTGCACACATGCTTCCTGCAGTGACTCACTGTGAGTGCACATCATGGTGTATACTGACTGTGTCGGTCTCCACCCTTGCCACCTGCACACAAAGGCCAGGCAGGATGCAGTCACAGAGTCGGGTCCAGACAAACAGAGAGCTGAGTTTCGTGCTGTTGGCACGGTTCACGCTGCCTTACATCCAGTTCCGGATAACCAAACAGGCAAAGTAGGCACCGGCCTATGGGCCCCACTCCTTTTAGGGGCCCACGACAATGGATCAAAATAATATTCATTTGATCTTGAAAGAAAATTACAATCAAGTTTTCTTAAATTGTTTCCAATTAATTTTTATTTGATAGAATTATTAATTGTTAATGTTTAGTTTTGTGTAATAAAATTGGCTTATTAAAATTGTTGGTTGGTAAAATTAAAAAACGTATTAGGAGATAATTTGTAAGAGGGGCCCAGAAATTTTGATTACCTAGGGGTAACCACAGGATTTAATCTGGCACTGCTTACATCACAAGATGTGGTGGCGCCCGCCGCAGATTTGACATTTGCTACATTCTGCTAAGTAGCACTGCTAACAATCACAGTCCCGTCGTACATTTCATCCAAAGCAGCAGCATAAACCGGCACCACAGAGTCAGTCCTCTGCTGAACTATGTATCATCACTATATCTATCTAGAGAGGCCGATACATCCAGAGCACGTCACATGGTTGGTCACAGCCACACTTTGTAAAAGATGCAGGCAGGCATGACAAGGTACGTAGTGTGCCGGCCTATTTATTAGTGGCATTCTTTCGTCAGAGCACTCAGACCTCACCTACTACTAGTATGAATGTCAAGTTCAATCTGCAGCAAATATACCTCCCTGGAATGACGTGAATGCTGTGTGAGCAAAAAAGACGTCTACCCTAGGTATCATCACCAGTGTACTTGTGAGAGTCCGTGTCCCTGTGCCGAATGCTAATGTTTCATACCAATTAAATAGGTTTCCATATCCGCCCTAGAGTAGCTAGGGTACAGTTTTCCTTGCGCTCTGGAGACTGTATTACAAGAACTACAAGTCCCAGAATGCAAAGGTGCAGACATGTCAGCCCTTTAAAATAACCTGTGAAGGTTCACTGTTGTGCAAGCGAGCTCTCCATTCTATTAAGATGTGGCCCTCAACGAACATGGCCCTCAGTGACACAAATATAACCATGCATTTAAATACAAAGAACACTATGTAATATTAGATTAATATGTATTATCGAATTTATCGCCGCTTGAAAAAGATTTAGCTGGCGCACATCTGAGAGGAAAGAGTGAGCAGGGGCCTCTGAGGAGGTGAATTGTCAGACAACAGCTTGTTTCCAGGAAGAATGCAGGTTTCTTTTACAGACAAAGCGCTAGCGAAGAACATAATGGCGTTGTACATGCAATCACAATGATGAAACGTTTGCGAGTAGTACTCGTGCTCGGCCCCTATGGCATTGGTAAAGACCACTTAAATGGGTGATATATATGGCATGGTGCCATGAGCCTGCCTATGGACCAATCGGTACTCACAATACTTCACCAGTCACCGCAAAAGCAATTTAAACAATTATAAGGCAAGCCCAGTAACCTGGCTATGCTTGGAGTGAAGATTAGCTATACTGGTTATTTCTCATAGAGCCTAAACCCGAGTGAGTTATTAAAGGTTTCTTATAAGGGCAAAACATAAACATATTCTTTTCCAGTGAGTTTCAGAAGGGGCTGCATCAGCGCTTCCCTCTCACCGCTGTCTCTTCCCCTCTCACCACTGTCACTTCCCTCTCACTGCTGTTGCTTCCTTCTCACTGCTGTCTCTTTCTTCCCTTTCACCTGTCACTTCCTTCCCTCTTACTGCTGATGCTTCCTTCCCTCTCTCTATCGCTTCCCTTCCCTCTCTCCTCTATCGCTTCCCTTCCCTCTCACCGCTGTCGCTTCCTTCCCTCTCTCCTCTATCACTTGCCTTACACCTCACCGCTGTTTCTTCCCTCTCATCCCCTCTCCGCTGTTGCTTCCCTTACTTCTCACCGATGTCACTTCCTTACCTCCTATCACTGTCTGTCACAAAAGTGCAGCAGTCACTATCTTTCCTCCTGCCCTTTTTCATTCTCGCATATCTTACTCTGTCCTTTCCTTCCATTCTTCTTCCTTCCCTCTCACCGCAGTTTCTTCCCTTTCACCGCTGTCGCTTTCGTTCCCTCTCTTTCCCCTCTCCGCTGTCGCTTCCCTTACCTCTCACCAATGTCACTTCCATACCTCTTATCACTTTCTGTCACAAAAGTGCAGCAGTCACTATCTTTCCTCCTGCCCTTTTTCGTTCTCGCACATCTTACTCTGTCCTTTCCCTCCATTCTTCTTCCTTCCCTCTCACCGCTGTTTCTTCCCTCTCACCACTGTCGCTTTCGTTCCCTCTCTTCCCCCTCTCCGCTGTCGCTTTCCTTACCTCTCACCAATGTTGCTTCCTTACCTCATCACTTTCTGTCACAAAAGTGCAGCAGTCACTATCTTTCCTCCTGCCCTTTTTTGTTCTCGCACATCTTACTCTGTCCTTTCCCTCCATTCTTCTTCCTTCCCTCTCACCGCTGTTTCTTCCCTCTAACCGCTGTAGCTTTCGTTCCCTCTTTCCCCTCTCCTCTTCCCTTACCTCTCACCGGTCACTTCCTTACCTCTTATCACTGTCTGTCACAAAAGTGCAGCAGTCACTATCTTTCCTCCTGCCCTCTTTCGTTCTCGCTTCCTCTCACATCTTACTCTGCCCTTTTTCCTCCATTCGTCTTCCTTCCCTTTCTCCTCACGCTACATCCTTGCCACTTCTCATCCGTTTTTCCCGCCCTCCTCCCCTTATCTCTTCCTTAGATCTGGGATCTTTAAAACTAACTCCAGCTGCTGACTTCCCCTGAGAGGAACAAACAATATTTCATATTTATATTTATTTTTTTAAAGTTTGAATTTATTAAGAAAAAACAAGCAAAAGAACAGCATTGTAATAGTTACAACAAATCCTATTAGCATAAACGTTGTATGGAAAACGAGATAAAAATGGGAAATAAGACTATCAAGCTGTATACAAAAGGAAAAATATATGTTATAAACCAAGAAATGAAAGAAAAAGGGGGGGAGGAAGGAGAGAGGGGAGGGAAGAAAGCAATATGTAATCAAATTATAATGTTAGAATAAAAAGCAAGAACAAAAACTGGCATAACAATGTAAGCATAACAATACGCACATTTTAAAATGACGTGATAAATAATATAGAAGAAACAAATAACTTCTGATCATTTAAGAAGGAAAAGGGCAAAGAGTAAAATTTAAGGCGGTTTTCTAATGTCATCAGAAACAGTAATAGCTTTAACAATAGAAGATGCAGATGCAGATAAGTATGTGGTTAGAGGAAGCCATAAGAGGTCTCTTTTAATCGCGAGGAAATAGGGGAGACGTAATTAGTATCTAGTCTAAGGTGAAAACACACTGCATTCCACCAGGACCTGAAAGTAACTTTATCTGCTTGTTTCCAGCTTTGAGGTTATTAATTGAAAGGCAACAGCTAGCAGTAGGTCCAACAATTTAAAGTTTAATGTTGACTGAGGCCAATGAGGTGACTGAGTGCCAAGGAATATGTTTATTATAGAGAAGGGTACCTTGACTTTAAAGATTTTTTCAATTTGGGACCAAACCAATTGCCAAGATCTGTGGATTGCAGGACATTCAAATAACATATGTTTTAAATCAGCAGTAGGACAGGAACAGGACCAACAAGTGGAGGACAAATCCGATGTGAAGGATGCTAGGGTCACAGGAGAAAATAATATCCGATGATAGACAAAGTAAAGGGTTTGTGTGGTATTAGCAGCACAAGAAGTTTTATGAAGCCTAAACCACAATTTATCCCAAGTACTGGTTGGCCAACATTGTAGTGATATTTATATTTATGATGCTGACAATAATATACCTGTTCCTGTGTTTAACTAGGATCAATAACAGCAAGTGATATCATGTGGCCTGGGCAGCGGGCCTTCGGATCAGCAGATGAATCGCAGAATGCCTCTGGCACTTAACCCGCTGAGCCATCATTCTGGATGATAGCATAACCCAGCCCTGTGCTCGCAGTATTAGGGAGGCACTGTGTACTCACAGTATCAGGGAGGCACTGTGTACTCACAGCATTACGAGGCACTGTGTACTCGCACTAACCCAAGGCACTGTACAGTATCACCAGGCACCGTCGTCGCAGTATCAGAGAGGCACTGTGTACTCTCAGTATCACTAGGCACTGTGTACTTACAGCATCATAAGGCACAGTGTACTCACAGTATCACAAGGCACTGTGTACTCGCACTAACGCAAGGCACTGTACAGTATCACCAGACACCGTGCTCGCAGTATCATGGAGGCACTGTGTACTCACACTATCACGAGGCACTGTGTACTCGCACAAACCCAAGGCACTGTACAGTATCACCAGGCACCGTGCTCGCAGTATCAGGGAGGCACTGTGTACTCACACTATCACGAGGCACTGTGTACTCGCACTAACCCAAGGCACTGTACAGTATCACCAGCCACCGTTCTTGCAGTATCAGGAAGGCACTGTGTACTCACACTATCACGAGGCACTGTGTACTCGCACCAACCCAAGGCACTGTACAGTATCACCAGGCACCGTGCTCGTAGTATCAGGGTAGCACTGTGTACTCACAGTATCAGGGTGGCACTGTGTATTCACAGCATCATTAGACACTGCATAGTCACAGCATCACGAGGCACTGTGTACTCACAGTATCACGAGGCACTGTGTACTCACACTAACCCAAGGCACTGTACAGTATCACCAGACACCGTGCTCGCAGTCTCACCATTCACTAAGTACTCACAGCATCACGAGGCACTGTGTACTCACAGTATCACGAGGCACTGTGTACTAACACTAACCCAAGGCACTGTACAGTATCACCAGGCACCGTGCTCGTAGTATCAGGGTGGCACTGTGTACTCACAGTATCAGGGTGGCACTGTGTACTCACTGCATCATAAGGCACTGCGTACTCACAGCATCACGAGGCACTGTGTACTCGCAGTATCACGAGGCACTGTGTACTCGCACTAACCCAAGGCACTGAACAGTATCACCAGACACCGTGCTCGCAGTCTCACCATTCACTGAGTACTCACAGCATCACGAGGCACTGTATACTCACAGTATCACGAGGCTCTGTGTACGCGCACCTACCTAAGGCACTGTACAGGATCACTAGGCACCGTGCTTGCAGTCACACCCTTCCCTGAGTACTCACAGCATCATGAGGCACTCAGAACTCACAGTATCACGAGGCACTCTGTACTCTCACTAACACAAGACACTGTACAGCATCACCAGGCTCAGTATGCTCACAGTATCGCAAGGCACTGTACAGTATCACCATGCACCGTGTGCTCACAGTTTCACCAAGCACCGTGTGCTCGCAGTTTCACCAGGCACTGTGCATGCAGTATCAAGAGGCACAGAGCACCCAGTATCGTGAGGCACTGCGCACGCAGTATAACAAGCCACTGTATAGTATCACTAGTACTGAGTGTGCACAGTATCACAATGCACTGTACAGTAGCAGCAAGCACTGTGTACTCACAGTACCACCTGGTACGTTGTGCTGATAGTATCACGGCTAACTGTTTACCAGGCACCATAGCTCACAATATTCCCAGGCAGGCACCTTGTGCTTGCAGCATCAGTGTCACCAGGCTGTGCGTGCTCACAGTGTCATGAGGCACTGTACAGTATTACCAGGCACTGTGTCTCTCCCAGTGTCACCAGGCATTGTGTGCTCACAGTATCACGAGGAACTGTGTACTCACTGTATCACAATGTATAGTATCACCAAGTACTCACAGTGTCAAAATGTTCATGAGGGCAGTGCATGCGGGGCAGCACGGAAAAGGAATCCGACCTTTAGCACCGCTTGACCAGTGTCAACAGTACCAAAGCTATTTAATGCACACATTTCGAAAACCTGCATAGGTCATCGCTGTAGGTGCCGTTATGTATGTTTAGTGCCGGGCCACTCTTTGGAGTAGCTACACGCTGTATGAATCTCAATAAAATAATATAACATAACACTCACTGTCTGGTGGTCCTGGCCTGGACCGTCAGTCAGAGACAGCAACGAGCACTCGTGGACTTTTCCAGGAGTGCATCGAACTTGTGACTGTGACCACCAGCTCGGCCCTCAGTCCCATCCGGAGCCAATCTAGGCGCTGCTCCCTTGCTGTTCATGTTAGGAAACAACATGAGAGCAGCAGGAGGATTGGCTTGGTAAGGCACTGCTAACGCTCCAAAGGAGACTTGGGGGTGTGGCAGCAATCCCCGGCGCTCCCTACATTGTGCATATATGCGAGGGATCAAGGGGCGCAAGTCGGGCTGGGCAGAGCAAGGCACCTGTCCAACCCGACATGCGCACTTCACCCCAAGGCGCCCGGTCACCTGACCTGTAATCACTCAAACTCCCAGTCCCCCTTACCTCACTCTCCTGTAAAAGGAAAACTCCGTGCACTGCAGCTAATACAAAAATTGAATACAGTAAAGTCAGCAAACATGATTTAACAAACAAACAGGGGGGTGACTCCCCCACGCCCAAATAAGGAAACCACCGCTGCCTACACCCCAATTCAAAGTCACCCATATGTTCTGATTCCTATGCTATCCTTTGTTTGCTTGAATAGGGATAGCCATTCTGAGATTTGTGGTAAACATAACACCCTCATCATTTTCCCTGCTAATTTGCCAAAATTTACGTAGTAAAAAAACATGCAGAAAATTCTGATAGAAGGCCATTTTGGTGCAGAAAGTACTAAAATCCACATGTAATTCGTTACTTTCTGGAGGAAATTGCAGATTTGGAGGTATTTACTCACCTGGTAAATACAGCATCCTACGCTGTCCGTATTTACTGTATTAAGTAAATACCTCTGACCCTCTACTAGTCATAGTCATACGATTTTATTAAGCGCACATATCACCCGTGGGTCTCAAAGTGCTAGCCAAAACCCGAGAAGGGATGGAGAGACGACGATGGCAAGAAAAGAGAATGATCAGAAAAGCCAGATTTTTTTAGCCTTCTCCGAAACTGACTATGATCAGTAACCATACCCAGCTGCAGTGGAAGCGAGTTCCACAAAGTAGGGACGAGATATGAAAAGGTTCTGCCGCCATTCCTGGCGGTGCGAATCTTGTGAGGAGTGAGAAGATGTTTGGTTGCTGACCTAAGGGTTCTACTAGGTAATCTAGCCTTCTTTGGTATATAAGGATTAATGCTGTGTAAATTGTTTCAAAGGTCACAATAGTCAGGTGGATGTTGCCAAGTGAAAAACTTTGCACACTTCATCAATTAGAAAGTATTTCAGAAACGTGTACAATGATTGCAAAAAAACTTTGCCCATCCCAAATAAATAATTACACCTATCGATGAATATTTGCATCAGGACCACATTTCTTCTTCTTCATCAAACCTTCTGCCTGAGTTATTTGTGCAAGCACGTTGGGCTCATTAGAAGAACTTAGCTGGGTGGCTAGGACATGGGACTAGTGGTGGGGTGAGTTTGACCAAGGAGTTTAGTTCAGTTACTGTTTCCAGCAGAGCTACTCTATCAATCAATGGATTTATATAGCACGGCTAATCCCCTGGGGGTGTACCCAGGACGCATGGGGCTCAGTCGAACAGCCAGGATTCTAATGCCCTCCGGAATTCCAGAAGAGAGGTGGAAGTGCGTTTATACTATAAAGCGTAGGGTGGTCGGGCCGAGAGGAGGGGCAGTGTAATTCTGGTAAGTGAGATGTCAACCCAAACTTCTGGAACTGAGCCAACTGTGAGTTCTGTAAGTAAGCACGTCCTCTAGCTCACATCCCTTTGTAGTCTGGTACTTGGAGTTTTATTTTATACAATCATAATTGTGATAGGAAGAGTTATACTGAAGAGGTGATTAGAGTTTAAAAATAAGCACTGGCAAAACTAATAGGTCTTGCCTATAAGAGCTGTTGGCTTTGTCAATGTTTTGTAGCCAAGCTGTACAGCAACGCGTCCGCTATGCAGCATGGGTAAAATGAATGAATGAAAAATGCAATGGTGCTGCCAGCACTAGCGACGTCATAGCATATTTTTCTCCAATTTTTATCTATGTGCTTCCCCGAGGCAACACGGAGGGAGAGAGAGGAGGACAGGTGAGCGGCGTTGTGGAGCACATGGACAACAGAGGGTGGTAGTAGGAGGCTGGGGGCAAGCAGATGAACAACGGAGGACTGATAGTGGGTCAAGCAGATGGACAACGGAGGGTGGGTGGGGGTTCACACAGACTGACAGTGGGCAGGGAGATCCAAGTAGACAGACAACAAAGAGTCAGCAGGGTGGGCAGTGAGCAACAACAAAGACAATGGAGAGTAGTTAGGAAGGGATGGGGCAACCACACGGTCAGTACATAGAAAAAGTACACAAGAGAGACAGCTAAAAAATTTGCACTTTAGTAGTGTGCTTTTAAAAGAAAAAAAAGTAACATGAAAAATGAGCAGTGGAAGAACACAAGTAATACAACCATGCTCCGTGGGAGAGATAAACACAGGCAGAGGAAGAAAGTCTACGAAAGCTGACGAGTAAGAAGCAAGCAAAAATAGTGACAATGAAGCCAACCAATGATATGTAGTGGGCGGCCTCTAAGCCCTCTGGAAGATAAGAATTCTCTTAGGCAAGACCTAAAAGGAAATCAAGCCCATCCCATGGTCTCTGCTTGCCCAGAAAGAAGCAAGTAAGAACGGGAACGCAAACCAATTCTTTCCTTTTTAAACACAGTTTACTCATTTTGCCAAAACTGCGTGAACTATGTAGTCTCCCAGTTCAGCCTGAGCACATCTTAGTAGGTCAGCATTCTCATTTTAGGGGGGAGGGGAGGGTCCTGCCCCCCCTGCCCTTGCTCCTGCCCCTCAGCGCTATGGTTTGCACATGGGTATAAACAGATTCCTGATGTGAGACTGACTCTTCCACAACCCTCCAGTCCTGTTATTCAGTCTCGCTCTGAAGTGCCCATCAATCAATCAATCAGGGAATTGTAAGCGCGCTACTCACCCGTGAGGGTCTCAAGGCGCTGAGGGGGGGGAGGGGTCCGCAGATCTGTTTAGCCGAAGAGCCATGTCTTGAGGGTCTTCCTGAATGTGTTCAGGGAGGGGGCGCGTCTGATGTCTGCCAGTAGCTTGTTCCAGGTCTTGGCTGCAATGTGAGAGAAGGATCTTCCGCCTGCTCTGGCTCTGTGGATGCGCGGGGTTTCGGCCAGTGCGAGGTTGGAAGTTCGGAGGTTTCTTTTAGGTACGTGGAAGTTGATTCTGTCGTTGAGGTATTTGGGTCCGTTGTTGTGTAGGCATTTGTAGGCGTGAGTGAGGATTTTGAAAGTGACTCTTTTCTCCACGGGGAGCCAGTGGAGACTTCGTAGGTGTTGGCTGATGTGTTCATGTCGGGGGATGCCGAGGACGAGTCTGGCGGCGGTGTTCTGTATTGTCTGGAGTTTGCGGAGTAGGTACTTGTTGATGCCGGCGTAGAGTGCGTTTCCATAGTTCAGTCTGCTGGTGATGAGTGCGTGGGTGACTGTCTTCCTTGACTCAGGGGGGATCCACTTGAAGATCTTGCGGAGAATGCGGAGGGTGTTGAAGCAGCTGGAGGTGACGGCGTTGACCTGTCGGTTCATGGTGAGTGATGAGTCGAGTACGATGCCGAGGTTCTTGGCGTGGTCTGAGGGGGTAGGTGGGCTTCCGAGGCTGGTCAGCCACCAGGTGCTGTCCCATGCAAAAGGGGTGGTACCGAGGACGAGGACTTCTGTCTTCTCGGCGTTGAGCTTCAGGTAGCTGTTGGTCATCCAGACTGCGACGTCTTGCATTCCTTTCTGGAAGTTGAGTTTGGCAGTGGTGGGGTCTTTGGTGAGGGAGAGGATGAGCTGGGTGTCGTCGGCGTAGGATACGATGTTGAGGCCGTGTTGTCGGACGATGGCTGCGAGGGGGCCATGTAGATGTTGAAGAGGGTGGGGCTCAGTGATGAACCCTGTGGGACTCCGCAGGTGATTTTCGTGGGAGTCGGAGAGGAAGGGTGGGAGTCTGATCCTTTGGCTTCTTCCGGTGAGGAATGATCGGATCCAGTCCAGGGCTGTTCCTTGTATGCCTGCGTCGTGTAGTCTGGCGACTAGTGTGCGGTGGGATACAGTGTCGTAGGCCGCTGATAGGTCGAGTAGGATGAGGTCTGCGGAGTGGCCTTGGTCCAGGAGGGTGCGGATGTCGTCTGTGGCGGCGAGTAGGGCGGTCTCTGTGCTGTGGTTGCTTCGGAATCCGGAATCGGACGGGTCGAGGACGGCGTTCTCTTCAATGAATCGTGTCAGTTTCCTGTTGACTGTTTTCTCTGCAACTTTGGCTGCGAAGGGGAGGAGCGAGATGGTCCGATAGTTCTTGAGGTCGGTGGGGTCAGCTGTTGGCTTCTTGAGCAGGGGTCTGACTTCTGCGCGCTTCCAGTCATCTGGGAAGGTGCCTGTTTTGAAGGTGGTGTTGATGGTGCGTTGTAGTTCGGGTGCGATGGCGGCCGCGGCTCTGTGGTAGATGTGAGGGGGGCAGGGGTCAGTGGGGGCCCCCGAGTGGATGCTTTTCATGGTCGAGGCAGTGTCTTCAGCCGTGATCGGTGTCCAGTTGGAGATGGTGGGCTGGCTGGTGTTTCTGGGGGGCGGGGGGCCATCTGTGGCGCCTGGTGGATGGTCGATGAAGTTGTCGTAGAGGTTTTTGATCTTGAGGTGGAAATAGAACTGGAACTGGAACTGAAAGCATAACATTATTTTTACAGGACACGTTTATTATCAATCAATCAGGATTTATAAAGCGCAACAATCACCCAATAGGGTATCCAGGCCCTTGCAGGTCCTGGAGGCTTATTCGAACAGCCAGGTCTTGAGGGAGGGCCATTCGGAATTCCGGAAGTGAGGTGATGCTCCAGGGGTGCGTGGGGAGGCTCTTCTAGGTCTATGCTGCGATGTGGGAGAAGGAGTGTCCTCCGATTCTGCTTCGGTAGATGCAGGGAGTATGGGCAAGTGCAAGGGAGGTGGGGCATAGTCTTCTAGATGGTTGGTGGAAGTTCAGGTGGTGGTTAATGTAGGCGGGTCCTTGGTTGTGTAGAGCCTTGTGTGCATGGGTAAGCAGCTTGAATTGGTATCTCTTCTGTACAGGGAGCCACAGTGGCGTAGCTAGGTCTTAGGCCGCCCATTGCGGCCCTGGGGTTTGCCGCCCGCTGCTGTAAAATCGTAGAGCGTGGGGGGTGCTGGCTATACATGCGGCCGCATCGGCCGCATCGGCTGTAGGTGAGAGTGGGGGGGTTGAGGGGGAGCTGGTGATTTTTGCGGCTGGTTCGGCCGCAGGTAAGAGCGGGGAAGGAGGGCCAGCTGCCGCCCCCAAAACTCGTGCCGCCTGGGGCGGTCCGCCCCACCGCCTCCCCCTAACAACGCCACTGGGGAGCCAGTGGAGTTTCTTGAGATGGGGTGTGATGTGGGTTTATCGGGGAAGGCCAAGGATGAATCTGGCTGTGACATTCTACATGGCCTGAAATCTCTGTAGAAGATGTGCTGTGATTCCTATGTAGAGGACATTGCCATAGTACAGTCAGCTGGTGATGAGGGCTTGTGTCACGGTGCATCTCGTCTGTAGCGGTAGCCACTTGAAGATCTTATGTAGCATGCGCAGAGTGAGGAAGCAGGCACTGGAGATGGTATTGATCTGTGATTAAATGGTGAGCCTGTTGTCAATGATGATTCCAAGGTTTCTTGCATGGTTGGAGAGAGTGGGGGCGGGTCCTAGGTCTAATGGCTACCAGGATGGCCACCATGTGTTGCTGCTGTTGCCAAAGATCAGTACTTCCATCTGGTCTGTGTTCAGCTGCAGGCAGTTGTTCTTCATCCAGCCGGCGACGTTTGTCATGCATCTATGGAAGTTGGTTCTTGTGGGGGTGGGGTTGTCGAGAGTGAGAGGATGAGTTGGGTGTCGTTTGCGTAGAAAATTATGTTGAGAACGTGGTATCTGACGATGTTGGCCAGTGGGGGAATATATGCTTTGAAGAGTGTGGGCCCGAGGGATGAGCCCTGGGGGTCACCGCAGGTGATCTTTCGTTCAGAGATGAAAGGAGGAGGTGGATCCTCTGGGCTCTTTCGGTGAGGAAGGTAGTGATTCATCTGAGTGAGTCCCCTTGGATGTCGATGTGGTGGAGTCTTTTGATCAGTGTGTGGTGGGATACGGTGTCGAAGGCTGCCGAGAGGTCGAGGAGGATCAAAGCTGCTGGTCATTCAGATATAGTTCTATGAGTAAATATAACTTAGGCTTTCTTCTGCATTGTAACTAGTTTAGAGGATAGCTATGCAGGCAGAGCAGGACGGAGCTGAGCCTCGGTGCGGGACGGAGCTGAGCCTCGGTGCAGGACGTAGCAGAGCCTCGGTGCAGGACGTAGCAGAGCCTCAGTTCAGGACGGAGCTGAGCCTCGGTGCAGGACAGACCTGGGCCTCGGTGCAGGACAGACCTGAGCCTCGGTGCAGGACGGAGCTAAGCCTCGGTGCAGGATGGAGCTGAGCCTCGGCTGCTGGTTATTCAGATAAAATTCTATGAGTAAATATGACTTAGGCTTTCTTCTGCATTATAACTAGTTTGGAAGTTTGCTATGCAGGAGGAGCGGGACAGAGCTGAGCCTTGGTGCAGGCAGAGCTGAGACTCGGTGCAGTTGGAGCTGAGCCCCATTCAGGATGGAGGTGAACCTCGGTGCCGGATGGAGCTGAGCCTCGGTGCCGGACGGAGCTGAGCCTCGGTGCCGGACCGAGCTAAGCCTCGGTGCCAGATGGAGCTGAGCCTCGGTGAGAGGACAGAGCTGGGCCTCGGTGTAGGATGGAGCTTAGCCCCGGTGCAGGACGGATCTGAGCCTCGGTGCAGGTGGAGCTGAGCCTCGGTGAGAGGACAGAGCTATGCCTCAGTGTAGGACGGAGCTGAGTCTCAGTGCAGGACGGAGCTGAGCCTTGGTGCAGGATGGAGCTGGGCCTAGGTGCAGGACGGAGCTGGGCCTCGGTGCAGGTGGAGCTGAGCCTCGGTGCAGGACGGAGCTGGGCCTCGGTGCAGGACGGAGCTGGGCCTCGGTTCAGGTGGAGCTGAGCCTCGGTGCAGGACGGAGCTGAGCCTCGGTGCAGGATGGAGCTGAGTCTCGGTGCAGGACGGAGCAGAGCCTCTGTGCAGGACGGAGCTGAGCCTCGGTTCAGGACGGAGCTGGGCCTCGGTGCAGGACAGAGCTGAGCCTCAGTGCACGACGGACCTGAGCCTCGGTGCGGGACGGAGCCTCGCCTCGGTGCGGGACGGATCAGAGCCTCGGTGCAGGACGGAGCAGAGCCTCGGTGCAGGACGGAGCAGAGCCTCGGTGCAGGACGGAGCAGAGCCTCAGGGCAGGACGGACCTGAGCCTCAGTGCAGGACGGAGCTGAGCCTCGGTGCAGGATGGAGCTGAGCCTACGCTGCTGGTTATTCAGATATAATTCTATGAGTAAATATAACTTAGGCTTTCTTCTGCATTATAACTAGTTTGGAAGATTGCTATGCAGGAGGAGCAGGACAGAGCTGAGCCTTGGTGCAGGCAGAGCTGAGACTCGGTGCAGGTGGAGCTGAGCCCCGTTCAGGATGGAGGTGAGCCTCGGTGCAGGTGGAGCTGAGCCTCGGTGCAGGTGGAGCTGAGCCTCGGTGCAGGACAGAGCTGAGCCTCGGTTCAGGACGAAGCTGAGCCTCGGTTCAGGACGAAGCTGAGCCTCGGTGCCGGATGAAGCTGAGCCTCGGTGCCAGACAGAGCTGAGCCTCGGTTCAGGACATAGCTGAGCCTCGGTTCAGGACATAGCTGAGCCTCGGTGCAGGATGGAGCTGAGCCTCGGTGCAGGACGGAGCAGAGCCTCAGTTCAGGACTAAGCTGAGCCTCGGTGCATACAGAGCTGGTCCTCGATGAAGGACGGACCTGAGACTCGGTGCAGGATGGAGCCTCGCCTTGGTGCAGGACGGAGATGAGCCTCGGTGCAGGACAGAGCAGAGCCTCAGTTCAGGACAGAGCAGAGCCTCGGTGCAGGACAGAGCTGGGCCTCGGTGCAGGACGGACCTGAGCCTCGGTGCAGGACGGAGTTGAGCCTCGGTGCAGGCAGTGCTGAGACTCGGTGCAGGTGGAGCTGAGCCCTGTTCAGGATGGAGGTGAGCCTCGGTGCAGGTGGAGCTGAGCCTCGGTGCAGGTGGAGCTGAGCCTCGGTGCAGGACGAAGCTGAGCCTCGGTTCAGGACGAAGGTGAGCCTCGGTTCAGGACGAAGGTGAGCCTCGGTTCAGGACGAAGCTGAGCCTCGGTTCAGGACGAAGCTGAGCCTCGGTTCAGGACGAAGCTGAGCCTCGGTGCCGGACGAAGCTGAGCCTCGGTGCCGGACGAAGCTGAGCCTCGGTGCCGGACGAGGCTGAACCTCGGTGCCGGACGGAGCTGAGCCTTGTTTCAGGACATAGCTGAGCCTCGGTGCAGGATGGAGCTGAGCCTCAGTGCAGGACGGAGCAGAGCCTCAGTTCAGGACTAAGCTGAGCCTCGGTGCAGGACAGAGCTGGGCCTCAGTGCAGGACGGACCTGAGCCTCGGTGCAGGACGGAGCTGACCCTCGGTGCAGGATGGAGCTGAGCCTAGGCTGCTGGTTATTCAGATATAATTCTATGAGAAAGTATAACTTAGGCTTTCTTCTGCATTATAACTAGTTTGGAAGATTGCTATGCAGGAGGAGCAGGACAGAGCTGAGCCTTGGTGCAGGCAGAACTGAGACTCGGTGCAGTTGGAGCTGAGCCCCGTCTCAGGATGGAGGTGAGCCTCGGTGCAGGTGGAGCTGAGCCTCGGTGCAGGACAGAGCTGAGCCTCAGTGCAGGACGGAGCTGACCCTCGGTTCAGGACGAAGCTGAGCCTCGGTGCCGGACGAAGCTGAACCTCGGTGCCGGACGGAGCTGAGCCTTGGTTCAGGACATAGCTGAGCCTCGGTGCAGGACGGAGCAGAGCCTCGGTGCTGGACGGAGCAGAGCCTCAGTTCAGGACTAAGCTGAGCCTCGGTGCAGGACAGAGCTGGTCCTCGGTGAAGGACAGACCTGAGCCTCAGTGCAGGACGGAGCTGAGCCTCGGTGCAGGACGGAGCTGAGCCTCGTTGCAGGACAGAGCTGGGCCTCGGTGCAGGACGGAGCTGACCCTCGGTGCAGGATGGAGTTGAGCCTAGGCTGCTGGTTATTCAGATATAATTCTATGAGTAAATATAACTTAGGCTTTCTTCTGCATTATAACTAGTTTGGAAGATTGCTATGCGGGAGGAGCAGGACAGAGCTGAGCCTTGGTGCAGGCAGAGCTGAGACTCGGTGCAGGTGGAGCTGAGCCCCGTTCAGGATGAAGGTGAGCCTCGGTGCAGGTGGAGCTGAGCCTCAGTGCAGGACAGAGCTCAGCCTCGGTGCAGGACGGAGCTGAGCCTTGGTTCAGGACGAAGCTGAGCCTCGGTGCCGAACAGGCTGAGCCTCGGTGCCGAACGAAGCTGAGCCCTCGGTGCCGGACGAAGCTAAGCCTCAGTGCCGGACGGAGCTGAGCCTCGGTGCCGGACGGAGCTGAGCCTCGGTGCCGGACGGAGCTGAGCCTCGGTGCCGGACGAAGCTGAGCCTCGGTGCCGGACGAAGCTGAGCCTCGGTGCCGGACGGAGCTGAGCCTCGGTGCCGGACGGAGCTGAGCCTCGGTGCCGGACGAAGCTGAGCCTCGGTGCCGGACGAAGCTGAGCCTCTGTGCCGGAGGGAGCTGAGCCTCGGTGAGAGGACAGAGCTTGGCCTCGGTGCAGGATGGACCTGAGCCCCGTTCAGGATGGAGGTGAGCCTCGGTGCAGGACTGAGCTGGGCCTCGGTGCAGGATGGAGCTGGGCCTTGGTGCAGGATGGAGCTGGGCCTTGGTGCAGGGCGGAGCTGGGCCTTGGTGTAGGGCGGAGCTGAGCCTCGGTGCAGGACGGAGCTGAGCCTCGGTGCAGGACGGAGCTGAGCCTCGGTGCAGGACAGAGCTGAGCCTCGGTGCAGGACGGAGCTGAGACTCGGTGCAGGTGGAGCTGTGCCCCGTTCAGGACGGAGGTGAGCCTCGGTGCAGGGCGGAGCTGAGCCTCGGTGCAGGGCGGAGCTGAGCCTCGGTGCAGGGCGGAGCTGAGCCTCGGTGCAGGGTGGAGCTGAGCCTCGGTGCAGGACGGAGCTGAGCCTCGGTGCAGGACGGAGCTGAGCCTCGGTGCAGGACGGAGCTGAGCCTCGGTGCAGGACGGAGCTGAGCCTCGGTTCAGGACATAGCTGAGCCTCGGTGCAGGACGGAGCTGAGACTCGGTGCAGGTGGAGCCGAGCCCCGTTCAGGATGGAGGTGAGCCTCGGTGCAGGGCGGAGCTGAGCCTCGGTGCAGGGCGGAGCTGAGCCTCGGTGCAGGGTGGAGCTGAGCCTCGGTGCAGGACGGAGCTGAGCCTCGGTGCAGGACGGAGCTGAGCCTCGCTGTAGGACGGAGCTGAGCCTCGGTTCAGGACGGAGCTGAGCCTCGGTGCCGGACGAAGCTGAGCCTCGGTGCCGGATGAAGCTGGAGCCTCGGTGCCGGATGAAGCTGAGCCTCGGTGCCGGATGAAGCTGAGCCTCGGTGCCAGACAGAGCTGAGCCTCGGTTCAGGACATAGCTGAGCCTCAGTTCAGGACTAAGCTGAGCCTCGGTGCATACAGAGCTGGTCCTCGATGAAGGACGGACCTGAGCCTCGGTGCAGGACGGAGCCTCGCCTTGGTGCAGAACGGAGCTGAGCCTCGGTGCAGGACGGAGCTGAGCCTCGGTGCAGGACAGAGCAGAGCCTCAGTTCAGGACAGAGCAGAGCCTCAGTGCAGGACAGAGCTGGGACTCGGTGCAGGTGGAGCTGAGCCCTGTTCAGGATGGAGGTGAGCCTCGGTGCAGGTGGAGCTGAGCCTCGGTGCAGGTGGAGCTGAGCCTCGCTGCAGGACGATGCTGAGCCTCGGTTCAGGACGAAGCTGAGCCTCGGTGCCAGACGAAGCTGAGCCTCGGTGCCGGACGAAGATGAACCTCAGGCCGGACGGAGCTGAGCCTTGTTTCAGGACATAGCTGAGCCTCGGTGCAGGACGGAGCAGAGCCTCAGTTCAGGACTAAGCTGAGCCTCGGTGCAGGACAGAGCTGGTCCTCAGTGAAGGACAGACCTGAGCCTCGGTGCAGGACGGAGATGAGCCTCGGTGCAGGACAGAGCAGAGCCTCAGTTCAGGACAGAGCAGAGCCTCGGTGCAGGACAGAGCTGGGCCTCGGTGCAGGACGGACCTGAGCCTCGGTGCAGGACGGAGTTGAGCCTCGGTGCAGGCAGTGCTGAGACTCGGTGCAGGTGGAGCTGAGCCCTGTTCAGGATGGAGGTGAGCCTCGGTGCAGGTGGAGCTGAGCCTCGGTGCAGGCGGAGCTGAGCCTCGGTGCAGGACGAAGCTGAGCCTCGGTTCAGGACGAAGGTGAGCCTCGGTTCAGGACGAAGTTGAGCCTCGGTTCAGGACGAAGCTGAGCCTCGGTTCAGGACGAAGCTGAGCCTCGGTTCAGGACGAAGCTGAGCCTCGGTTCAGGACGAAGCTGAGCCTCGGTGCCGGACGAAGCTGAGCCTCGGTGCCGGACGAAGCTGAGCCTCGGTGCCGGACGAAGCTGAACCTCGGTGCCGGACGGAGCTGAGCCTTGTTTCAGGACATAGCTGAGCCTCGGTGCAGGATGGAGCTGAGCCTCAGTGCAGGACGGAGCAGAGCCTCAGTTCAGGACTAAGCTGAGCCTCGGTGCAGGACAGAGCTGGGCCTCAGTGCAGGACGGACCTGAGCCTCGGTGCAGGACGGAGCTGACCCTCGGTGCAGGATGGAGCTGAGCCTAGGCTGCTGGTTATTCAGATATAATTCTATGAGAAAGTATAACTTAGGCTTTCTTCTGCATTATAACTAGTTTGGAAGATTGCTATGCAGGAGGAGCAGGACAGAGCTGAGCCTTGGTGCAGGCAGAACTGAGACTCGGTGCAGTTGGAGCTGAGCCCCGTTCAGGATGGAGGTGAGCCTCGGTGCAGGTGGAGCTGAGCCTCGGTGCAGGACAGAGCTGAGCCTCAGTGCAGGACGGAGCTGACCCTCGGTTCAGGACGAAGCTGAGCCTCGGTGCCGGACGAAGCTGAACCTCGGTGCCGGACGGAGATGAGCCTTGGTTCAGGACATAGCTGAGCCTCGGTGCAGGACGGAGCAGAGCCTCGGTGCTGGACGGAGCAGAGCCTCAGTTCAGGACTAAGCTGAGCCTCGGTGCAGGACAGAGCTGGTCCTCGGTGAAGGACAGACCTGAGCCTCAGTGCAGGACGGAGCTGAGCCTCGGTGCAGGACGGAGCTGAGCCTCGTTGCAGGACAGAGCTGGGCCTCGGTGCAGGACGGAGCTGACCCTCGGTGCAGGATGGAGTTGAGCCTAGGCTGCTGGTTATTCAGATATAATTCTATGAGTAAATATAACTTAGGCTTTCTTCTGCATTATAACTAGTTTGGAAGATTGCTATGCGGGAGGAGCAGGACAGAGCTGAGCCTTGGTGCAGGCAGAGCTGAGACTCGGTGCAGGTGGAGCTGAGCCCCGTTCAGGATGGAGGTGAGCCTCGGTGCAGGTGGAGCTGAGCCTCAGTGCAGGACAGAGCTCAGCCTCGGTGCAGGACGGAGCTGAGCCTTGGTTCAGGACGAAGCTGAGCCTCGGTGCCGAACGAAGCTGAGCCTCGGTGCCGAACGAAGCTGAGCCTCGGTGCCGGACGAAGCTGAGCCTCAGTGCCGGACGGAGCTGAGCCTCGGTGCCGGACGGAGCTGAGCCTCGGTGCCGGACGGAGCTGAGCCTCGGTGCCGGACGAGCTGAGCCTCGGTGCCGGACGAAGCTGAGCCTCTGTGCCGGAGGGAGCTGAGCCTCGGTGAGAGGACAGAGCTTGGCCTCGGTGCAGGATGGACCTGAGCCCCGTTCAGGATGGAGGTGAGCCTCGGTGCAGGACTGAGCTGGGCCTCGGTGCAGGATGGAGCTGGGCCTTGGTGCAGGATGGAGCTGGGCCTTGGTGCAGGGCGGAGCTGGGCCTTGGTGTAGGGGCGGAGCTGAGCCTCGGTGCAGGACGGAGCTGAGCCTCGGTGCAGGACGGAGCTGAGCCTCGGTGCAGGACAGAGCTGAGCCTCGGTGCAGGACGGAGCTGAGACTCGGTGCAGGTGGAGCTGTGCCCCGTTCAGGACGGAGGTGAGCCTCGGTGCAGGGCGGAGCTGAGCCTCGGTGCAGGGCGGAGCTGAGCCTCGGTGCAGGGCGGAGCTGAGCCTCGGTGCAGGGTGGAGCTGAGCCTCGGTGCAGGACGGAGCTGAGCCTCGGTGCAGGACGGAGCTGAGCCTCGGTGCAGGACGGAGCTGAGCCTCGGTGCAGGACGGAGCTGAGCCTCGGTTCAGGACATAGCTGAGCCTCGGTGCAGGACGGAGCTGAGACTCGGTGCAGGTGGAGCCGAGCCCCGTTCAGGATGGAGGTGAGCCTCGGTGCAGGGCGGAGCTGAGCCTCGGTGCAGGGCGGAGCTGAGCCTCGGTGCAGGGTGGAGCTGAGCCTCGGTGCAGGACGGAGCTGAGCCTCGGTGCAGGACGGAGCTGAGCCTCGCTGTAGGACGGAGCTGAGCCTCGGTTCAGGACGGAGCTGAGCCTCGGTGCCGGACGAAGCTGAGCCTCGGTGCCGGACGAAGCTGAGCCTCGGTGCCGGATGAAGCTGAGCCTCGGTGCCGGATGAAGCTGAGCCTCGGTGCCGGATGAAGCTGAGCCTCGGTGCCAGACAGAGCTGAGCCTCGGTTCAGGACATAGCTGAGCCTCAGTTCAGGACTAAGCTGAGCCTCGGTGCATACAGAGCTGGTCCTCGATGAAGGACGGACCTGAGCCTCGGTGCAGGACGGAGCCTCGCCTTGGTGCAGAACGGAGCTGAGCCTCGGTGCAGGACGGAGCTGAGCCTCGGTGCAGGACAGAGCAGAGCCTCAGTTCAGGACAGAGCAGAGCCTCAGTGCAGGACAGAGCTGGGACTCGGTGCAGGTGGAGCTGAGCCCTGTTCAGGATGGAGGTGAGCCTCGGTGCAGGTGGAGCTGAGCCTCGGTGCAGGTGGAGCTGAGCCTCGCTGCAGGACGATGCTGAGCCTCGGTTCAGGACGAAGCTGAGCCTCGGTGCCGGACGGCTGAGCCTCGGTGCCGGACGAAGCTGAACCTCAGGCCGGACGGAGCTGAGCCTTGTTTCAGGACATAGCTGAGCCTCGGTGCAGGACGGAGCAGAGCCTCAGTTCAGGACTAAGCTGAGCCTCGGTGCAGGACAGAGCTGGTCCTCAGTGAAGGACAGACCTGAGCCTCGGTGCAGGACAGAGCTGGGCCTCGGTGCAGGACGGACCTGAGCCTCGGTGCTGGACGGACCTGAGCCTCGGTGCTGGACGGAGCTGACCCTCGGTGCAGGATGGAGCTGACCCTCGGTGCAGGATGGAGCTGAGCCTAGGCTGCTGGTTATTCAGATATAATTCTATGAGTAAATATAACTTAGGCTTTCTTCTGCATTATAACTAGTTTGGAAGATTGCTATGCAGGAGGAGCAGGACAGAGCTGAGCCTTGGTGCAGGCAGAGCTGAGACTCGGTGCAGGTGGAGCTGAGCCCTGCTCAGGATGGAGCTCAGCCTCGGTGCAGGACGGAGCTGAGCCTCGGTTCAGGACGGCTGAGCCTCGGTGCCGGACGAAGCTGAGCCTCGGTGCCGGACGAAGCTGAGCCTCGGTGCCGGACGAGCTGAGCCTCAGTGCCGGACGGAGCTGAGCTTCGGTGCCGGACGGAGCTGAGCCTCGGTGCCGGACGAAGCTGAGCCTCGGTGCCGGACGGCTGAGCCTCAGTGCCGGACGGAGCTGAGCCCGGTGCCGGACGGAGCTGAGCCTCGGTGCCGGACGAAGCTGAGCCTCGGTGCCGGACGAAGCTGAGCCTCTGTGCCGGAGGGAGGTGAGCCTCGGTGCAGGACTGAGCTGGGCCTCGGTGCAGGATGGAGCTGGGCCTTGGTGCAGGATGGAGCTGGGCCTTGGTGCAGGGCGGAGCTGGGCCTTGGTGTAGGGCGGAGCTGAGCCTCGGTGCAGGACGGAGCTGAGCCTCGGTGCAGGACGGAGCTGAGCCTCGGTGCAGGACAGAGCTGAGCCTCGGTGCAGGACGGAGCTGAGACTCGGTGCAGGTGGAGCTGTGCCTCGCTCAGGACGGAGGTGAGCCTCGGTGCAGGGCGGAGCTGAGCCTCGGTGCAGGGCGGAGCTGAGCCTCGGTGCAGGGCGGAGCTGAGCCTCGGTGCAGGGTGGAGCTGAGCCTCGGTGCAGGACGGAGCTGAGCCTCGGTGCAGGACGGAGCTGAGCCTCGGTGCAGGACGGAGCTGAGCCTCGGTGCAGGACGGAGCTGAGCCTCGGTTCAGGACATAGCTGAGCCTCGGTGCAGGACGGAGCTGAGACTCGGTGCAGGTGGAGCCGAGCCCCGTTCAGGATGGAGGTGAGCCTCGGTGCAGGGGCGGAGCTGAGCCTCGGTGCAGGGCGGAGCTGAGCCTCGGTGCAGGGGTGGAGCTGAGCCTCGGTGCAGGACGGAGCTGAGCCTCGGTGCAGGACGGAGCTGAGCCTCGCTGTAGGACGGAGCTGAGCCTCGGTTCAGGACGGAGCTGAGCCTCGGTGCCGGACGAAGCTGAGCCTCGGTGCCGGATGAAGCTGAGCCTCGGTGCCGGATGAAGCTGAGCCTCGGTGCCGGATGAAGCTGAGCCTCGGTGCCAGACAGAGCTGAGCCTCGGTTCAGGACATAGCTGAGCCTCAGTTCAGGACTAAGCTGAGCCTCGGTGCATACAGAGCTGGTCCTCGATGAAGGACGGACCTGAGCCTCGGTGCAGGACGGAGCCTCGCCTTGGTGCAGAACGGAGCTGAGCCTCGGTGCAGGACGGAGCTGAGCCTCGGTGCAGTGACAGAGCAGAGCCTCAGTTCAGGACAGAGCAGAGCCTCAGTGCAGGACAGAGCTGGGACTCGGTGCAGGTGGAGCTGAGCCCTGTTCAGGATGGAGGTGAGCCTCGGTGCAGGTGGAGCTGAGCCTCGGTGCAGGTGGAGCTGAGCCTCGCTGCAGGACGATGCTGAGCCTCGGTTCAGGACGAAGCTGAGCCTCGGTGCCGGACGAAGCTGAGCCTCGGTGCCGGACGAAGCTGAACCTCAGGCCGGACGGAGCTGAGCCTTGTTTCAGGACATAGCTGAGCCTCGGTGCAGGACGGAGCAGAGCCTCAGTTCAGGACTAAGCTGAGCCTCAGTGCAGGACAGAGCTGGTCCTCAGTGAAGGACAGACCTGAGCCTCGGTGCAGGACAGAGCTGGGCCTCGGTGCAGGACGGACCTGAGCCTCGGTGCTGGACGGACCTGAGCCTCGGTGCTGGACGGAGCTGACCCTCGGTGCAGGATGGAGCTGACCCTCGGTGCAGGATGGAGCTGAGCCTAGGCTGCTGGTTATTCAGATATAATTCTATGAGTAAATATAACTTAGGCTTTCTTCTGCATTATAACTAGTTTGGAAGATTGCTATGCAGGAGGAGCAGGACAGAGCTGAGCCTTGGTGCAGGCAGAGCTGAGACTCGGTGCAGGTGGAGCTGAGCCCCGTTCAGGATGGAGCTCAGCCTCGGTGCAGGACGGAGCTGAGCCTCGGTTCAGGACGAAGCTGAGCCTCGGTGCCGGACGAAGCTGAGCCTCGGTGCCGGACGAAGCTGAGCCTCGGTGCCGGACGAAGCTGAGCCTCAGTGCCGGACGGAGCTGAGCTTCGGTGCCGGACGGAGCTGAGCCTCGGTGCCGGACGAAGCTGAGCCTCGGTGCCGGACGAAGCTGAGCCTCTGTGCCGGAGGGAGCTGAGCCTCGGTGAGAGGACAGAGCTGGGCCTCGGTGAGAGGACAGAGCTTCGCCTCGGTGCAGGATGGACCTGAGCCCCGTTCAGGATGGAGGTGAGCCTCGGTGCAGGACTGAGCTGGGCCTCGGTGCAGGATGGAGCTGGGCCTTGGTGCAGGATGGAGCTGGGCCTTGGTGCAGGGCAGAGCTGGGCCTTGGTGCAGGGCGGAGCTGAGCCTTGGTGCAGGACGGAGCTGAGCCTCGGTGCAGGATGGAGCTGAGCCTCGGTGCAGGACAGAGCTGAGCCTTGGTGCAGGACGGAGCTGAGCCCCGTTCAGGATGGAGGTGAGGCTCGGTGCAGGTGGAGCTGAGCCTCGGTGCAGGACAGAGCTGAGCCTTGTTGCCGGACAAAGCTGAGCCTCGGTGCCGGATGAAGCTGAGCCTCGGTGCCGGACGGAGCTGAGCCTCGGTGCCGGACGAAGCTGAGCCTCGGTGCCTGAGGGAGCTGAGCCTCGGTGAGAGGACAGAGCTGGGCCTCGGTGAGAGGACAGAGCTTGGCCTCTGTGCAGGATGAAGCTGAGCCCCGTTCAGGATGGAGGTGAGCCTCGGTGCAGGGCGGAGCTGAGCCTCGGTGCAGGGCGGGAGCTGAGCCTCGGTGCAGGGCGGAGCTGAGCCTCGGTGCAGGACGGAGCAGAGCCTCAGTTCAGGACTAAGCTGAGCCTCGGTGCATACAGAGCTGGTCCTCGATGAAGGACAGACCTGAGCCTCGGTGCAGGACGGAGCCTCGCCTCGGTGCAGGACGGAGCTGAGCCTCGGTGCAGGACGGAGCTGAGCCTCGCTGTAGGGACGGAGCTGAGCCTCGGTTCAGGACGAAGCTGAGCCTCGGTGCCGGATGAAGCTGAGCCTCGGTGCCGGATGAAGCTGAGCCTCGGTGCCGGATGAAGCTGAGCCTCAGTGCCAGACAGAGCTGAGCCTCGGTTCAGGACATAGCTGAGCCTCGGTGCAGGACCGGAGCAGAGCCTCAGTTCAGGACTAAGCTGAGCCTCGGTGCATACAGAGCTGGTCCTCGATGAAGGACAGACCTGAGCCTCGGTGCAGGACGGAGCCTCGCCTCGGTGCAGGACGGAGCTGAGCCTCGGTGCAGGACAGAGCAGAGCCTCAGTTCAGGACAGAGCAGAGCCTCGGTGCAGGACAGAGCTGGGCCTCGGTGCAGGACGGACCTGAGCCTCGGTGCAGGACGGAGTTGAGCCTCAGTTCAGGACAGAGCAGAGCCTCGGTGCAGGACAGAGCTGGGCCTCGGTGCAGGACGGACCTGAGCCTCGGTGCAGGACGGAGTTGAGCCTCGGTGCAGGCAGTGCTGAGACTCGGTGCAGGTGGAGCTGAGCCCTGTTCAGGATGGAGGTGAGCCTCGGTGCAGGTGGAGCTGAGCCTCGGTGCAGGTGGAGCTGAGCCTCGGTGCAGGACGAAGCTGAGCCTCGGTTCAGGACGAAGCTGAGCCTCGGTGCCGGAGGAAGCTGAGCCTCGGTGCCGGACGAAGCTGAACCTCGGTGCCGGACGGAGCTGAGCCTTGTTTCAAGACATAGCTGAGCCTCGGTGCAGGATGGAGCTGAGCCTCGGTGCAGGACGGAGCAGAGCCTCAGTTCAGGACTAAGCTGAGCCTCGGTGCAGGACAGAGCTGGTCCTCGGTGAAGGACAGACCTGAGCCTCGGTGCAGGACAGAGCTGGGCCTCGGTGCAGGACGGACCTGAGCCTCGGTGCAGGACGGAGCTGACCCTCGGTGCAGGATGGAGCTGAGCCTAGGCTGCTGGTTATTCAGATATAATTCTATGAGTAAATATAACTTAGGCTTTCTTCTGCATTATAACTAGTTTGGAAGATTGCTATGCAGGAGGAGCAGGACAGAGCTGAGCCTTGGTGCAGGCAGAGCTGAGACTCGGTGCAGGTGGAGCTGGAGCCCCGTTTAGGATGGAGGTGAGCCTCGGTGCAGGTGGAGCTGAGCCTCAGTGCAGGACGGAGCTGAGCCTCGGTTCAGGACGAAGCTGAGCCTCGGTGCCGGACGAAGCTGAGCCTCAGTGCCGGACGGAGCTGAGCCTCGGTGCCGGACGGAGCTGAGCCTCGGTGCCGGACGAAGCTGAGCCTCGGTGCCGGACGAAGCTGAGCCTCCGTGCCGGAGGGAGCTGAGCCTCGGTGAGAGGACAGAGCTGGGCCTCGGTGAGAGGACAGAGCTTGGCCTCGGAGCAGGATGGACCTGAGCCCCGTTCAGGATGGAGGTGAGCCTCGATGCAGGACGGAGCTGGGCCTCGGTGCAGGATGGAGCTGAGCCCCGTTCAGGATGGAGGTGAGCCTCGGTGCAGGGCGGAGCTGAGCCTCGGTGCAGGGCGGAGCTGAGCCTCGGTGCAGGGCGGAGCTGAGCCTCGGTGCAGGACGGAGCAGAGCCTCAGTTCAGGACTAAGCTGAGCCTCGGTGCATACAGAGCTGGTCCTCGATGAAGGACAGACCTGAGCCTCGGTGCAGGACGGAGCCTCGCCTCGGTGCAGGACGGAGCTGAGCCTCGGTGCAGGACGGAGCTGAGCCTCGCTGTAGGACGGAGCTGAGCCTCGGTTCAGGACGAAGCTGAGCCTCGGTGCCGGATGAAGCTGAGCCTCGGTGCCGGATGAAGCTGAGCCTCGGTGCCGGATGAAGCTGAGCCTCAGTGCCAGACAGAGCTGAGCCTCGGTTCAGGACATAGCTGAGCCTCGGTGCAGGACGGAGCAGAGCCTCAGTTCAGGACTAAGCTGAGCCTCGGTGCATACAGAGCTGGTCCTCGATGAAGGACAGACCTGAGCCTCGGTGCAGGACGGAGCCTCGCCTCGGTGCAGGACGGAGCTGAGCCTCGGTGCAGGACAGAGCAGAGCCTCAGTTCAGGACAGAGCAGAGCCTCGGTGCAGGACAGAGCTGGGCCTCGGTGCAGGACGGACCTGAGCCTCGGTGCAGGACGGAGTTGAGCCTCAGTTCAGGACAGAGCAGAGCCTCGGTGCAGGACAGAGCTGGGCCTCGGTGCAGGACGGACCTGAGCCTCGGTGCAGGACGGAGTTGAGCCTCGGTGCAGGCAGTGCTGAGACTCGGTGCAGGTGGAGCTGAGCCCTGTTCAGGATGGAGGTGAGCCTCGGTGCAGGTGGAGCTGAGCCTCGGTGCAGGTGGAGCTGAGCCTCGGTGCAGGTGGAGCTGAGCCTCGGTGCAGGACGAAGCTGAGCCTCGGTTCAGGACGAAGCTGAGCCTCGGTGCCGGAGGAAGCTGAGCCTCGGTGCCGGACGAAGCTGAACCTCGGTGCCGGACGGAGCTGAGCCTTGTTTCAAGACATAGCTGAGCCTCGGTGCAGGATGGAGCTGAGCCTCGGTGCAGGACGGAGCAGAGCCTCAGTTCAGGACTAAGCTGAGCCTCGGTGCAGGACAGAGCTGGTCCTCGGTGAAGGACAGACCTGAGCCTCGGTGCAGGACAGAGCTGGGCCTCGGTGCAGGACGGACCTGAGCCTCGGTGCAGGACGGAGCTGACCCTCGGTGCAGGATGGAGCTGAGCCTAGGCTGCTGGTTATTCAGATATAATTCTATGAGTAAATATAACTTAGGCTTTCTTCTGCATTATAACTAGTTTGGAAGATTGCTATGCAGGAGGAGCAGGACAGAGCTGAGCCTTGGTGCAGGCAGAGCTGAGACTCGGTGCAGGTGGAGCTGAGCCCCGTTTAGGATGGAGGTGAGCCTCGGTGCAGGTGGAGCTGAGCCTCAGTGCAGGACGGAGCTGAGCCTCGGTTCAGGACGAAGCTGAGCCTCGGTGCCGGACGAAGCTGAGCCTCAGTGCCGGACGGAGCTGAGCCTCGGTGCCGGACGGAGCTGAGCCTCGGTGCCGGACGAAGCTGAGCCTCGGTGCCGGACGAAGCTGAGCCTCCGTGCCGGAGGGAGCTGAGCCTCGGTGAGAGGACAGAGCTGGGCCTCGGTGAGAGGACAGAGCTTGGCCTCGGAGCAGGATGGACCTGAGCCCCGTTCAGGATGGAGGTGAGCCTCGATGCAGGACGGAGCTGGGCCTCGGTGCAGGATGGAGCTGGGCCTTGGTGCAGGTTGGAGCTGGCCCTCAGGCAGTCTAGGTTGAGCCGCGGTTGGGGTGAGGGCCAGGTGTATCACTGACTGGCGCTGGGGAGTTGTACGTCAGGCAGCGCTGGGTGTCATCTAGGGTGCTCCGCCAAATCTTGTGGCCCAATAAATCTGGAAGTAATTCTGTTTTTAAACGCTCTTTAGTGGCCGGCCTTTGTAAACAGTAGCCGGATAATAAGACTGTTTGAGTAGACGAGCTGAATTTCTGCCTGATTAGCTAAGTCAGCACCGTTTCTACTTCAACAATTTAAGTCCAGATCAGAGCTTTAAGTGTGTCAGGTCCTCCCATTGCCCACCTCCTCCTCCCAGACACGGTAGTAACTGAAAAGGGAGTTTGAAACGGGTCTCTTTGTGGTTATTTTACAGGCAAAACTACTGAGTGATTTCACAGTGTAAAACAAAGTTTAGGTTCTCCATGTTCCCCTTTGTATTCCACATGCTTAACTTAATGTTGCATTCCCTAAGAGTGTTTGTTATTTTTAGGATGCTGTGTTACAGTATTTTTTTAATGTGGCATACAACTCTTGTGTAATGTATACTTTGGACTGAGTCGCCTCCATGTGTTTATAATGTGTCACGATAGGGCTGGGGCTGGAAAGCAGTGCGAGGTTCTCTCAGTGGGTCAAAAAGGTGTTCAGAATACATGCTCATCCAATCCTTGGCCTCTCTGTAGAGTACACAGAGCAATGGTCATGTGTGCCAGGGTAGCATGCTATGTGAAGTTTAGTTTATACGTTTAAGCAATACCCTTAAGTATATAGGCCACACCCCTTTTATGGACCCTCCACTTTTTTCATCCCACTTAAAGCCCGGGTCCAGATTAAGCCCAGATGCAGAAAATACCTACCTTTCATTTTATGTAGCATATTCTGTCACAGTTTTTACCAAACTAATTTTAATTTTATGTAGCACTTGCTACCACAATTTTTACCATACTTTTTTTGATTTTATGTGCAACTTACTAACACAGTTTTTACCAAACGTGTTTTCTTTTTATGTAGCACTTGCTACCACAGATTTTTACCAAACTAGTTTTCATTCTTTGTAGAACTTGATACCAAAGTTTTTCCAGACTTATTTTCATTTTATGTTGCACTTGTTACCACAGTTTTTACCGCTTTGTGGCACAATGAGTAACAGATCACCAAATCACCCATTATAATTGTTCTCAACTTAGCAACCTCGAAAGGTTGAATACACGAGTGAGCCCTGCCAAAAAACATGACCATCTGACCCTCAACACACATCTAATCTGTAGGCCACACATAAGTGCACATACCTCACTGTGCCACATTGTCCCCTAACCTGACTGCAGAAATCTTGCTGCCATTAAAGCCTCAAGAACTCTGATGTGCAAATGTATCTTCACAATCGGGCAATAATCCTGTATTATTCCAGCTCCTGGCATTCGTGTGCTCTTTTTCTGCCCCTTAGTTTGCTTGCTTTCATAGTTTACTTTAGCGTTGATATTTTGGTCTCTTTCAGTTTTTGCTGGTCTCTGTTTTCAATAGATTTTTCTTATCCATTTCCCTCCTATTTTCTTTTCTGTGTTTCTTTCTTCCTGTAAAGGTGATTCTCACTCATTCTGCCTGTCAGCCTCTCCCTATAATTTTCGAGCTCTCTCTCTTTTATTTTTTTAAATTTCCCCTGTTTGATTGTCTACCTTATTTCTTAGGTTTTCTGTCTTTCCTTTTTTTCTGTATTATAAACACTTCTGTTGTCGAAATGAGGGCTCAAGTGGTATGGTCAGGGCCACTGGAGTTCTATAGAAGATGAGGGCCACATTATGCGTCAGGGTCGATGAAATTATGTGGCAAGAAAATGCAAATTATGTGACAACAAATGTGGCAGATTTTGTGATAGTATTATCTCATTATTTTGTCATTTTTACACATTTTAACACTATCTGGGCAAAGGTTTCACCTCATGAGTACCAATTTGACACACAAATAAAGCAATTAGCAAAAGAAAGGTGATCAGTCAACCTTTGCAAAGGGCTTCCACTACATTTCAGCACGTGTTGCTGTGCCTTTAGTAACTTTTGAACCATTTGATCTCAAAACAACTTTTTGGGTAAAGTCTGCAGAACATGCAGTACATGATGAACTATGTGGCAGCACATCCATAATTAAGTGGAAACATCACTGTGTAGAAATGTGCCCTTCTACAGGGTCACACCAGAGTTTTGCTTTCTGTTGCTGAACCCATTTTTTGTTGGCCGTAGGACCTGCTTACCAATGGTAAAGTGCTTGTGGACTCCCTTTTAAATATTGTAAAATTGGCATACACATGCTTCGCACATTTAATTTATTTATAGTATATGGTACCTTAGTATGTGTATATATATATATATATATATGTATACGTTTTTAACCAGATTGACAAAGGCAATGAATGCCGAAACGCGTCTCTGGGAGATAGCTGCATCAATAACGTTTTTCACCCCACCCTCCCTTGAGTGACAGGACTCTTTTTTCAAATTCAAAGGAGGTTCCCTTTAATAAATGTGGCGCGCAGCGGTAGCGTCAACCTGTGCACCACCTGTGCTAAGGCGCTGAATGGCAGACCGCCCAAAGAAGTGGAAGTGTAGCAGCAACTGTTTGGCCCCCGGACCTGACATTGGGGCAAGCGTGAATGACAAGGCTCAAGGTGCTCGCGATTGCACCGGGGAATTCACAAACTTGGCAGCAAGATATGCAGGCACTTTGGATGGAGCCAGTCAAAGGCTTGCTCACGTATTCGAAGGATTCCGGAGCAGGGCTCTGCATCAGGCAGAGAAATGGAGGGTGAGTGGTGCCTTTTAAGGAAAGAGAACGAAATATCATGTGCGGCATTTTTAAACAGACGAACTCTCGACGTGACTGTCTGTGCGCACTATGGATATCAGCAATACTCACCAGGCAGGCTGGAAGTTTTATCGTCTACCATGACGCCAGTTTGGAAAAGAAATGGACGTTGAGTCTTGTTTTTCATTTTTACAGAAATGAAAGTCAGAATATGCACTTGAATTGTGAGAAGGCACGTTTTTAACCAGATTGACAAAGGCAATGAATGCCGAAACGCGTCACACAGCGCCTGGTAAATTAAATGCTACCAGTGGGCTGCAGCGCTCATTGTGCCACCCACTAATGTAGCACTGGAAAACATGTCTGAGGCCTCCCACTGCAGGCTGTAGTGCAGTTTTAAACTGCCATTTTGACCTGACAAAATAAACCTTTTGCCAGGCCTAAACATTCCTTTTTATACTTATAGGTCACTACTAAGGTAGGCCGTAAAACACATAAACAAGGGTATATGGTATTTAAAAAGTAGGGCATGTATATTTAATGTTTTACATGTCCTGGCAGTAAAACATCTTCAACGTTTTTTGCACTGTGGCAAGGCTAACCTCCCATACACTAGTTTCGGTTTACCCTACTACAATAAATTAGGGCGAAATTCAGTTTGGTTGAAGCTAGAGAAATTTAAAAGACTCATTTTAATAGTCATATAAAATCCAACTAAACAGTTAAGTCTGATTTTATATAACTATTTTGGAAATAACACTTTTAGAAAGTTGTCGTTTTCCTGCTTAAACCTGAAAGGCTTTACTGCTAGTGTGTAGGGTCACCTGACCCCTAATGGCTCCCATAGGGTGTATGTATATTTCTCCAAAACAGTGGACAAAGGGTCTTGGGTGTGGGGTGGAGTTTCCCTTCAAACAGGCCTAGGCCTGCTCCTTCTTTTGTCCAGCCAGCCAGTCAGGCTCCAATCCCAGTGGACCGGTTTTTCACATTACAGTGACAGGTCTGCAGGAGGTCTACATATAACACTTGGGGCGCAATTCAAATGGACTAGGACAGGATAACAAAACAGCTCTTATATATTCATTGTCTGGCTGCTGAAAGCCCAGCTTTTGTTTTACCAGGCTTCTGTCTGTGAGTTCTTTGAGGATACAAGTACTGCCTCAAACTGGATTTTGGTGTTAGATGTGGGAGGACACTAGGATTACCATAGTACACTCCCCACATAGACGCCCAGCCTTCAGAGTCAAAGTTTTGTGCGGACAGAGACTTCCACAATCTTTAAAATGCCCAAAGTGGGTAGGGTTAGCCCCAGGAACTTTTGCCCCATTATTTAGGACATGCCCAAAGGTCATTCCTACCAACTAGCTCGTGCCTAACATAAATGTGGAATCTGCAAGCAACCACTTTAGAATACTCTCTGGGTCTGATAACACCCAAAGTCGAACTGCCCTGATGTCTGTGACCTGAGAAGAGCCCTAAAGACTGGACCTGCTCTCCTGCTTCTTACCAGTACAAAGGAGTGAACTCCAAGGGTCATAAGGCTGACCTCCTGATAAAGCTACAGGGACACAACAAGCTGCAATTGTCTTGCCCTGTAACTGCCCAGCTGATCAGGATTGGAACCTGCTGTGGGCTCTACCTGCCACCCTGGGAGTCTCTAAGTCCCTCTCCTGCGGTCCTAGGGATTTAGTAGTGTTTGGGATTGGGACTTCAAGGACTAAAGTCAGAAGGTAAAGTCTTTAACCAGGACAAATCTAGTGGATGTACCTGACCTGTGCTTCCTCGCAGACAGCATCAAATTACGACTAAGTCCTGTTCTACCGTGCCCATTAACTATTATTGGCACTTTGTGCACTATATTTACTTAAACCTTTAAAAACTCCCAACTATAGTTCCTCTTATTGGATTTGCGTCATGTTGGTATAATTTTGTTTCTTAAATTACAATCTATTTTTCTAACTGATTTTTTGTAATTTTATTATTTTGCATTTTGACTTCATTACTGTTTAAGTACCTGATAAATACTTCTCACGGTGCCTCTAAGTTAAGCCTGACTGCTTTGTACCAAGCTACCAGACGTTTAGGCACAGCTTTATGTAGTGACTTTTGTGGTTCACCCTGACAAGGATTGTGATTATTTTTAGAGGTGGGTTCTCACCCCCCTCAACTAATACCCCAATTTCTTATAACCTGTTATAAAAGGTCTGTAGTAGATCCAGGTGCTGATCTACAGTGAGCTAGTGTGAACCGTCGTAGGCAAAAGGTAGAATGCCTGCCGCCAACTGGGTAGTGTCATGCTGTGCAAGCCATAACCTCCTAGGGTCTAGCCAAATCTACCTGCATATTGGAACTGATTATTGGCACCTCTGGTGCTTATCGGTTTTAGTTGATCTCTGTACTTACCCAGTAGAAGTCCCCCTGCACATACTGGTGGATATAAATTGACCAATGCCGAAATCACATTCTACAGCTAGATTCACAACAAAAGTATTGAATGAGGCTACCGTTGACACTCATGCATAATGTACAATCCTTTTTCACTGTTGGAGCCTCTGGCAATGCACATTAAAATAGTGAAATATATTGCACACCCAAGCACCTTACGCACTGGTGGGGGCCAGGGGACTCCCTGCCACCTTTCTTTAATTAAGATGCAATATTGATGCAAACGTAGCCCATTACGTGAGTTGGAAGGACCCGCTCTGCCGTATCCATGGAAATCCAGTGTCGCCTGCATCCGGCTCATTACTTCACCCCAAGGCGTGAATTATTAATAATTTCTCCATTGACGATCCACTATCTGTCCTCTGCATTCATCAGCTGGGGAATGTGCTGCTAGTATCTGCTTGGTGGATACACAGAGGATCACAATTCTAAATCTTTCGCTGAGGCTATCTACAGATATACACCCATCCATAATATTAGAGCAACTTTTCATGGCCTGTAAATACTTGAGTAAAATATACAAAAACGTAGTGATTCTAGGACAAGGGCAGGGTTACTTGAGATTTGTAGTTGAAGCAGACTTTCGTGGAGTCCAGATCTATCTGGGGTCTTTATTATTATGCACAAAATCCAATATAAATGTCTGGGGTGTTGGGGCTCTACTGGCCTTTAGGTATTTGGGTTGTGTTTTATAATCATGCCCCAGAAAATAAATAAATATATAAATAAACAAACAACCGCACGTTACTTTTTGTAGCACTGAGTAGCATTCTCTGCTCTAGATCTCTATATATATTTCTGCCCATGGAATGAATGCACCGACTGACTCTGCAGCTTTAATGCCCATTCAGTGTGTTCCAAATACAAATATAGATACAAGATCCTGAAGTATTCCTCGACTGGATCGGTGACTCTCAAGGTTTCTTTTTTTGTCCCTTCTGTTTTTTCTCCGCAGCCCCCTGAAGAGTCCTCGCTTCTTTTGTCGAGCTCATGCTCAGCCCTGGGCTCTGAACCAAAACTCTAGATACTGAGGGATTCCGACATAATACAATCCCTAAAATTGGACAGAGTTCAGATGATGGGTTCTGCTCTCTGTTTATTGTTTCCTCCGGAAATTGAAGGGATTTTAGTTCCCTCCATACTTTTTTTTTTAGTTTATTACATTTCCAAGATAACAGAGGTCATATACGATTTGACAAAGACATTAATTTGACACATACAAACAGAATCCTTTCGAAGGGGTAGTCTGTCACATCAGCCCATGACCGTAGAAGCAAATGAAGAGAGAAAAAATAAAGTACAACTACAGCGCCATCACAGTGGCATAGCAAGACCTGTGGACGCCCGTGGCGGTCCTTGCTTTTGCCGGCCCGCGTGCCGCACGTAAGAGCGGGGTGTGTGTGCTGGTGATCCCTGTTTTGCCACCTCGCGGGGCGCAGGTAAAAGCGTGGGGGGAGGGTGCTGTCGTTTCCTGGCTATGGCGCCCGGCGGGGGGGGGGGAATCGCCGCCCCCAAAACTCCTGCTGCCCCACCGCTCCCTCCTTTGCGACGCCACTGCGTCATCATGTAGTTCCCTCCAAATTTTAAATGAGGCACCTTCTCTTTCAATATGTTTTGGTTATGGGCTAGTAAGGTTTGCTTCTTATGTTCACAGACCACAAGCCAAACAAATGAAAGAAGATCCACTGTTAGGTCCAGAACCTGGCATAAGCCCTCCTGAAGGAAGGACTCGATTGGGTGGTTGCGCGGCATACATCTGGGACTGACCTCGCTCTTAAACACTGAAATACAACCAGAGAAATCTCTCTAATAAGGATTCTTGTTAGCAAGTTGCGTGTGCCTTCATGCGCCAACATTTGTCGTAATTGCTCCTGGAGGAAATTTAAGCTAATAACGAAATTGCCGCCTCCAAATGAGCTACTGCGCGACAGCGAGGCTGTGCTTTGTGCGAATCACGAGTTCATTGTGTACGGTAATAAACTCTGGTAATAACTGTGTTCAGCGTTTGTGGCTTCCTGCATAGGGTGAGTCACGGCCTACAAAGGCACAGTGCATACATACCCTTGGGTGCCTGGCCAATGGCATCTTGCTTCATCGCTTAGCACCAGACCCAGCAACTCTTCTCCGTGAGCTACCTTGGGCCTTCATCCAAGAGCTACTGTGGGCGAGTCTCCACAGACCGCGCTGTGAGCTGGTCCAGAAGGGAGGTTCCCCTCACGTAAAAGATGGTTGAAGAAGTAAACATCTTTCAGGGCGTGGGAATCGCTTCAGGATCACACTCGTTGTAGGAAGAATCAGTGTAGCCGGTGAAGGAAGATGAACAAAAGTCTATTGCATCCAAAAGACCAGTAGGTGGACAGGAAGTAACCCATCACATGCCAGTGCTGGCAGTAAACGAAAACAAAACCCTTGAAGGTTGAGGCAGCAAGGCTACACAAGGGAGCATCAAACTATTTTGCTTAAGGTCAAAATGTGGTAATTTTACAATCACCTAGCAAGTCAAACTGAATAAATGTTGGTATCAGCAACCACGATTGCTCGAGACACACCTGGCCTTAGGTAGGGCAGAATTCAATGTTTGAAGCCCATACATTGTCAAGTGAAACACCATGGATAAGAGCTTTGGCAATGGTAAGTTGTTGGTCATCTCAGCAAGGAGTTAAGGCGGCCTACAAGGATGGATCTCAAATGCCCTGTAATGCTTCACAACCATTGGTCGCCACCTAGATCTGGATTCCTCGACTCACCGGAAGTGGTTCTTGAGAGTGATGCAACGAGCTGAGTGACATGTCTTAGCAACCAATGAGCTGCTTCCATCCACCCTCCTCTCCTCTACGTTGCTTCCCCTCGCCCGTGCTACTTTTTTTTTCTTTTTTCCAGCTTGGTTTGTCATACATAAGGGAAAAAAAATGCTTGCTCAGGCACTCATACTTGGTTAGTGCGCTAAAAAATGACATGGTCGTAGTGTCATAAGCTTTTTTTATTTTTAAAGCATGCTGCACAGCATGCCTAGAACCATTGTCAAAGTCAATCGGTTCCAAATGTAACATCTGTTGGCTTTGCCAATGCTTCTTTTTCATTGATGTTCACTATGGCATGGCCAGTACTAAATTTGAGCAGTGGTTGCAGGTGAGACCTACTGGCACTCATTTTTGGGGACCAGCACTTATTTTTCCACAGAACACATTCCTCTAGAGCGTGAGAGCCAAGGCAAAGCCAATATGTCTGTCCTTTGGGACCTATCAGCTTTAGCCACTAGTTTATAGCCATGATATACAGCATCCCTATTGCTGTGCAACATGGCTAAAGAATATTTAAAAAAGCTTTAGACGCACCGGTCTTTGTCTGTTTGGTAGGCGCGCGCACCACGCATGCACACACCTACAAAATGATGCTGGTGCTTTTTTTCTGTTTAGTAACAGATCTTAGCTGGATGGATAACTGGAAAAAATGTGAGTTTTTTTTTTGTTTTTTTGAAAGAGTGGGTGGAGCATAAGCAACAAAGAAGAGGAAGTAACAGGGGGCAGGAGCAACACGTGGGGCGCGGGTGGTAGGAAGCGTAGCAATGGCGAGAGAGCAATCTGGAGCACCAGGGGAGAAGCACAAGGCTGAGCTGGAAACGGGGAGTACGAGGTAGGGAGGAGAAGCAGCAGGTGTGAGAAGACGGCACGTGTGGGAGGAAGCAACATGGAAGGCCAGGGTGGGGAGGAGAAGCAATGATCGCTAGTGCACCATGGAGTGGGCGGAGGAGAAGCAAACAGGCAAGAAAGAAGCAGTGGAATCATAGAAGCCAGCCAATCAAAACTGAAAGTAAAGAAGTAATACTCATGGGAGGGAGAAACACATTTGGGACATGAATAGGAAGCAGGCAAATGAGTGACAGGTAAACCAGCCAATGGTAAGCAATGGGTGGGTTCCAAGCCTCGGTATGTTCTTGGTAAGCCCACAAGAGGTCTTGCAACAGACAGCGCGTGCACTGTCTAGTTGTCGAGACCTAAAAAAGGAAAGAAGGAGGAAGAGAAAGACTGAAAAACTGTGACAGATGTAAAGAGCAGTGAAGAAAATACCTGCACGTGTGAGATAAAGGGTCGCAAAGAGTGTATGGTAGTGGATTAAAGAGACATGAGGTGGAATCAAGCCTTGGTATTGGCTAGCTCACTAGGGCGCACTGGCCACGGGTTTCTGTGACATCTTTGGGCACCGGCATTTATTATTGTGCAAGTTCTTATTATTTTACAAATTAAGCCCTGCACGGTCTTAATTAGCTTACTCACAAAGCTGTCTAAAAAAATAATTAATTAGATGGCTCTCACAGGGATCCAAGTCCCGGTAGCAGATGTATTAATTACACAACGCAATAGAAAGGCCTAGTTGAGCCCTGTAGATTTGAGATGTGAAAGTTACGCCAGAATCTTAGCAGCACACGAGTTCAATTAATTACGCGACTGACTTAAACTACCAGAACGTGCAGGGAGGCGACCATTTCAGGCCTTCGCTGGCCTTGATATGGCTACCATGCCATTCGTTTGTGGTTCGAATCTGTGTTGGCTGACAGCCCCTGACACTCTGTCAAGTGTCTCTGTCACCCTGGCACCTCTGATTTCCCCTGAGGACCGCACACTTTGCGCCTATTTTCCGGTGGCCATTTCAGACTTCGAGTAGCGCTGGCGTGCCGGGGTGGCCGCTTGGCCTTGATGAGCTGTCGCACGGCAGCACCAGCCGTCAGGCGTGAACGCCTGTTCCCGCCTGTCCATCAAGGTGGTGTGACGAGAGGCTCGTCCATAGCGTCCACGGTGCACTGAGGCGTCAGCAGAGCATCCCTCCCCCCTAAGATGAAAGAGATGAGGCTGAGATGCGGCTGTCTGGGCGCGAGACAGTGAGTACCGCCGTGCATGATAATGAGCAGCAACACTGGATGGAAACATGTAGAAGCTTCAAAGCAAGAGGGCGGTGACACTCAGCGCTTTAAATGGCCAGTGTACGGTCCGGTCCTCCTGAGTACCCACACTTCTTTCATTTGAAAGGGAGAGTACCAGCACTTCTCACCACTGCTGAAATACCAGAGCAGTACCTGTTGATGCTCCGCTGCCAATCGTCATCCTCCCCCCCTCCAACCTTCACCTCTCTCTTCCTCTGCCCACCACTCGTACATCTTCCTCTTGTTTTTTAGTTCTCCTCGTTCCATGCAGTCATCTTCCCTCTCTCCCTTTTGTTCTTTTCCCCCCACTCTTTCACTCTCCCTCGCTCCCTACTCTATCCATTATTTCTCACTTCTCTCTCTTTCGCTGCTCCTTGCTGTCTCACATTTGTGCTTTCTCCCCCCAGTTTCTCTCTTGTTTGCTCCCTGTCTCTAACACTTCCCTCTTCGTCCCACTCTTTTCGTCTTCTTTCCTCGCTGTCTTCGGCTCTTTCCTCTGTTTCCTCCTCCTGCAGCCTCCCCTCCCGCATTCCCTTTTTCTTTCCTTAGTTAAATAACATCTTAAATTCATTGATAGGTAGTTAAGTAGCCTGGCATAGCCCCGAATGCCCCTTTATGGTCCCAAATACAGACACATGCCCATGCACACCCTCAAATGTTGAGTCACAACCCTTAAGTGCCCATGCATTCCCTCAAATGCTGGGTCACAAACATGAAATGCCCATACACACCTTCAAATGCTGGGTCACAAACATGAAATGCCCATACACACCTTCAAATGCCGAGTCGCAACCATTATACGCCTACCCTCAAGCATCAAAAGTCAAAACCCAACCATCAAATGGCCAAGAACGAGCATCAAGACACAGGGCACAAACATCACACGGTCAGACACATCAGTAGTATGCTGCGGCACACTGACACCTGCAGCAGAATAGATGCATGCGCTCTGGTGTTCTGCTCAGCACTGCCTCGTGGATAAAGCCCTGAGATCGCATACAGCCTCCCTATGTCCAGACCTGCTATAAAATACCAAGGGAAGACTTAGAGCATCTAGGTATGTCCTCACATGCCCTGTGAAGTCTTGCCTTGGTAAGTACTCGTGCCAGTTCCCCCAGCTACAGTTCTCCTATCCACCTTGCCACAGTCCACTACCCTCTGCTGCTATCTACCTGCTGCTCTCGGTTTGTGGCTCTTATGCTCGTTTCTTGCTCTGTTTTGCCTTTTCTGCTTGTTAATCTGCTTCTGTTTTGCCTCTTTTGCTCGTTTTTCTGCCCTCTGCTTTGCCCTATTCTGCTCTGTTATATGTTTTCAGCCCACTTTTCTGCCCTCTGTTTTGTCTTTTTTGCTCGTTTTTCTGCCCTCTGCTTTGCCCTATTCTGCTCTGTTATATGTTTTCAGCCCACTTTTCTGCCCTCTGTTTTGTCTTTTTTGTTCTTTTTTCTGCCCTCTGCTATGCCCTATTCTGCTCTGTTATATGTTTTCAGCTCACTTTTCTGCCCTCTGTTTTGCCTCTCTGCTCGTTTTTATGCCCTCTGTTTTGTCTTTTTGTTCGTTTTTCTGCCCTATGCTATGCCCTATTCTGCTCTGTTATATGTTTTCAGCTCACTTTTCTGCCCTCTGTTTTGCCATTTCTGCTAGTTTTTATGCGCTCTCTTTTGCCTTTTTCTGCTTGTTTCTTCCCTCTTCCTGGCGTTTCCACAAGACCTCGCTTTTAGACGGAGGCATCACAACCAATCGCCCAGATACCCCCAGGGGTGACAATGTCGCTCTTTACAAGGGCTGATTGAATGATTGAGTGAGTATAGTCTCACATGATAGGGCATCCCCAGAGGTGCAGAAATAGCCTCGAATGGCCAGTGTAGTTCCCCATAGACACGTTTAGTTCTAAATGACCAGTTCAGATACCCAACACCACCACCCCAGTCTTCATTGTCTCTACCCACATCATGTAGCCCTTTTAAGAGTGTGATGGTCTGTGCTGTAGGAGGGTCAGAGGTCGTGGCATGGACTGTAGAGGTAGCAGAATGCTGGTGGTGCGGGCACCTCTGAGAGGCTGCGAGCACTGCACTCTGCACTTCGGTGCTTTTGGGGGGAGGGCAGACACCCCAGTGTTCCACCACACAGACTCGTATTTTTTAAAAACATTTTTTAATGCAGATTTATATAGCGTGAACTCGACCCGAAGGTATTGGAGCGCTTTACATGAGCACTGATTACGTTACACAAGGACACATTCATTTTTTTGGTAGGCACGGGGAGATTAAGTGATTTGCCCAGAATCACAGGATGTGGACACGACCCCCGAGGCTCCAACCTTGGTTTCCCAGCTCCAAAGTCGGCAATCTAGCCGTCAGACCACATCCTCTCCCCTATTTTCTACCTCAAACATATCAGAGGACTAAAGGTCCATACATTTTACCCAACCTTATCTGCCTGCACAGATAGGACGGTCTCTATAATGACCTTGAATCTTGTCCCGGAGTGGGGTCATGCCCTTTGTTCAGCGCCCCTTGCTTACTTGCCAGGTTTGCTCTTTACGAATGCCTTGTTCAGCTGCGCTCCCTTGCTTCCTTGCCAGGTTTCACTATATAAATACCTTTACTTCCTAAGTGCCTTGAACAGGAAGCGAAGCTGAGGGCCCCCACCCCATCATCCTACCATTAAATCCTCATCAGCATACGATTCGCTGCTGAGTAGTTTTGGGCGGGGCAAGAGATGTGAGGTATAGAAAGCAAACATGGCTATCTACACCATGTTTACTTTTCGTTGGCTGCGCTTTCTTACAAGTAGTATCTAGACATGGTAAATGTATAGCCATATGTCTCAGCTGCCATCCTCATACAATGGCACGCGTGTGTATGTGACTGGCTCATGTTGGCATTTCAGTCATTGTCATGTTTGGACTGGGTTCCTGGGAGGCCAGGATCAGTTGAATGTAACCCTTTATTTTGCATCCCTATGAACTCCCTGGCCCAATAACCCCCTCCCTCTGTGTGGGACTTCCGGCAGTGTCACCTGGACAGATAAACCAGGGCTGTCTCACCTGTAAAGTGATTGGCTGGGAAGGACAGTGAGTGGGGCTGTTCTTCTCCATGTACCTTTAACATGGGACATTCATGTGATATAACATGGTGTGTTCTGCGGGGTGTAGCTGTCCCTTCAACGACTGGGGGGTGTTGGACGGACAGTACCCCTCTGTAGACTTTATAATATTACATTTGTAATGATATGAGAGTGCACGCGGCTAACAACTATATGCAGCATGCAAACAGTATCATGGGTAGGAAATGTAAGTAGTGTCAGACGTTGGAAATGTAAGTAGTATAAGAGTAGGGATTGCAAGCACTATCACATATAGGAAATAGTGTCACACGCTGTTTCCAGTCCTGAACTTTTCACCCAATCATTGGGGTCAACTTACAATCACATGTAAGAGTATACAAAAGAGTACTTCCGTAGTATGACCTCTGGTACTCCTTTGTGAATTTGCTCCATTGTTTCTACGTGTGCTAGTCTAATTAGTTCACTGGAAGCAAAGCAAGACTACAACACCCAGAATGCATTAGGTGATCACACGTTCGTTAATGACTAGAAACAGTGTCCATAAATACCAGGAAGGCGATTGTTCCCCCAACTGTAACACAACTGAAACCCACACAAATGACACCCCAAAAAAGAGCATGTAAGATAATAATGATAATGGTAATGATAGTAACAACACAACTACTAACCATCACACTCCTACAAGTGTGACAATTTGTACTATTTCAGGCCCACAAAGCTATAAGAATGGCTTTGGCAGCAGGTAATAGTAATTTTTTTGATGTATATTGGTTAATAATTAACTGTTGTTGGCGGTCATCTCTAAATTAGCCAGACAGCGCCACCTTGTGGCAGACTGTTACAATCGCCAGTTTTGACAATTAAGTGAGGGTGCTGAGCACTGGAAACCACCGTCTCAAATTAAGCACTGGTTGTGTGTGAAGACCCTCAAGCTTAGTTTGAAGTGAGTGTAAACTGATATTTACACGTTATTACACCTCTAATGTCATTCAGTGAATGGGCTGCCTCGAGTTGTTACCATGCCCACTATGGCGCTTACCATCCACCTGACAAGCTTGCAGTTAGGTACCTCATAACTTCACAATGTCTACAGCCATTGACAATACAGTGGGCCACCCATTAGCGACCATTAATTTCCTACGAGATTCCTATAAAAATGACTGTTTTAGCATACGCACAATGGACTCTATTAATTTCAAATAAACAGGTAAGCTATCTCTTGCAACTAACCTATTTAAAAGGGCCCACAAACTTCACACTCCTCCACGACAGCAAACCAGAGCGATTAATGCACCATGACTTCCTTGGTGCCCCGAAATGCTTCTTATTGATGCATGCCGGTAAGTGATGTCACAATACATCTCAAATCCGAAGCAGGCATAATCGAAGGAACATTCTAGAACGCCTACTGCTGATGATTGTTAGCTGTTCAGTGATGGCAAAATGCATCTCAAATCCAGAGCAGGCATCATGGAAGGAACATTCTAGAATGCCTACTGCTGGTGATTGTTAGCTGTTCAGTGATGGCAAAATGCATCTCAAATCCGGAGCAGGCATCATCAAAGGAACATTCTAGAAGGCCTTCCGCCGGTGATTGTTAGTTGTTCAGTGATGCCACAATACATCTCAGATGCAAAGCAGGCATCATGGAAGGAACGTTCTAGAACACCTACTGCTGGTGATTGATAGCTGTTCAGTGATGGCAGTATGTACCTCAAATCCGGAGCAGGCATCTTCAAAGGAACATTCTAGAACGCCTACTGCTGGTGATTGATAGCTGTTCAGTGATGGTAAAATGCATCTCAATTCTGGAGCAGGCTTCATCAAAGGAACATTCTAGAACGCCTACTGCTGGTGATTGATAGCTGTTCAGTGATGGCAAAATGCATCTCAGGTCTGGAGCAGGCATCATCAAAGGGACATTCTAGAACGCCTACTGCTGGTGATTGTTAGCTGTTCAGTATTGTCAAAATGCATCTCAGGTCTGGAGCAGGCATCATCAAAGGGACATTCTAGAACGCCTACTGCTGGTGATTGTTAGCTGTTCAGTATTGTCAAAATGCATCTCAGGTCTGGAGCAGGCATCATCAAAGGGACATTCTAGAACGCCTACTGCTGGTGATTGTTAGCTGTTCAGTATTGGCAAAATGCATCTCAGGTCTGGAGCAGGCATCATCAAAGGGACATTCTAGAACGCCTACTGCTGGTGATTGTTAGCTGTTCAGTATTGGCAAAATGCATCTCAGGTCTGGAACAGGCATCATCAAAGGGACATTCTAGAACGCCTACTGTTGGTGATTGTTAGCTGTTCAGTATTGTCAAAATGCATCTCAGGTCTGGAGCAGGCATCATCAAAGGGACATTCTAGAACGCCTACTGCTGGTGATTGTTAGCTGTTCAGTATTGGCAAAATGCATCTCAGGTCTGGAGCAGGCATCATCAAAGGGACATTCTAGAACGCCTACTGCTGGTGATTGTTAGCTGTTCAGTATTGTCAAAATGCATCTCAGGTCTGGAGCAGGCATCATCAAAGGGACATTCTAGAACGCCTACCGCTGGTGATTGATAGCTGTTCAGTGATGGTAAAATGCATCTCAGGTCTGGAGCAGGCATCATCAAAGGGACATTCTAGAACGCCTACTGCTGGTGATTGTTAGCTGTTCAGTATTGGCAAAATGCATCTCAGGTCTGGAGCAGGCATCATCAAAGGGACATTCTAGAACGCCTACTGCTGGTGATTGTTAGCTGTTCAGTATTGGCAAAATGCATCTCAGGTCTGGAGCATGCATCATCAAAGGGACATTCTAGAACGCCTACTGCTGGTGATTGTTAGCGATTCAGGAGCAGGTAGAGAGAACCGTTTTTATCATCTCTAGATGGACCCTATAAAGGAAAATGTGCTGCATATCAATGACGAGTTGGCCAGAAAAGCTGAGTGATTTCCCAAATCTGGCAAGGTGTGCCTCATCCAGCAACCTTCAGAACTAATGTAAATAAGTTTCACCTTTGTGCGTCTCTGTCACTCTACAGACTTTAGATTGTACTGTTTGAGCTTTGATTCACGTGGTCCACAAAAGAACATTATAAATGCATCTAACACAGCTAAGTTTGGAGGTCTGCACTTTTTGCGGCCTATTCACAAAGGCATTTTGGTGCACCGAACATAGTAATCATGAAGTACTCTATTACATACTCTTGCATAGCGGTCTGAATTACCCCACCAGCATCTAACATAGCAATCCAATGGGAATATTCAGGAAATATTCATATACAGTTAGTTCAAATAGAAAGGACTGTACAAACTATGCACTCCGATAGGTAGTTGGACTTGGAGTTTTAGAGGTGATTTACAAAGGTATATAAGCACACGTAAAGAGTACACCGTAGTACCACTTTCCATACTCCTGAATACTTATGTCAATTGGCCCCTCAATTTTACCACTGTGCAAAGTGTTGCACAGATCACCTGTGATGGAAACAAGGGTGGAGTCTGCTTGTGTATGTACATGAGGAGTCCTCTTCAAAGGGTGGCTTTCCAATGTGCGCCTTGAGAAGGCAGAATGTGCATATGGCACTCTGGATATGTATCTAGTGCATGAACCCACCAGGACAGGAAACCCCTTCGAGATCCGCCTGGTTCAGCTGCTCAGATGTCTTTAATGCCTATTTAATGCATCGCTGACCATCATGATGCCTGCGAAGAACAGAAGGAAATAACTCACGACACACTGTGCTGTAAAACATCTTCAATGATTTGCAGGACTCCTGTATGCTCTTTTCGCTATCAGGGTTTCTATGCATTCCTATGCATTTCATGGCATGTACATACACCTTAAGGACAGTGAAAGGGTTCATCGCAAGCCATCTTTTAATGGGGCAGAAGTTCCATTTTCAACTGGGGTGTCCAGCACTGGTCCAGTTGGCACAGATGCATGCCATATTACCATGATAGCCACTGACTATGCAATTGTGTTTCACGCTGCTCAATTGTATGTAAATTTATCTTGTGCGTATATCCTCAAATTCTAACATGAATGCAATCAACTGTCAGGTTCTATGTTGAACAGCCTTATACTAGACCAGGAACACATAATACCATTAATGACATCACAGTGCTAACTGGATTTGGGAGGAGAGACATAAACAGAAGGCTTGAATCCTGATATATTTACTTTGCTATTTTGCTCTGAGACACAGTCATTTCCTATAAAGCCATTTATTGATGCTTACCAACACAAACAGACCTCCCTGCCAGGCAATGTAACAAAAAGACCAGTGTTTTCATGCAGAGTGTTATGCCTTTAACACATTACACACACAGGAGGGAAAGGGGGGGGTCCAAGGAGAATGTTTAAGACCTGCGAGGGTAAGCTCCCCATTCTACTAATAATAACACAATATAGAACCCTTGGGTCTGAACTATGGGCAAGAGTAAGAGGGGTTATCGAGAGAAAGTCTTAAGCGTCCCTTGGGGTGTCCCTTTATTAGGGCAAAATCCCTCACCCACCATAGGTAGCATGCTTCATCATCGGTATTCTCCTCGTGACGGGATGCCTAGTCCCGCCACAGGCTACAGCCCCCTCTCTGAGGCATCCTGACACGAGAGGAATCCCAATTCTAAAGGCTTTCTATATTGTGTTATTGTTATGCCTTTAAGCCATGATGTTGTATCCCTCAGAATCCATTATGCTTTGCACGTGTAAGTTCGTATCACATCCTCGTCACCAAAATGTAGTGAAGAAATACCGCTGACACTGGTGAGAACATCACAGAAGGATGAGTGCAGCGGTTTCATGATGATGGGAGGTGAACTATAAATGAGAAGAGAGGAGATGGGTTCTTGTTGGAGGGAGCGGGGTAGTCTGGGAGATAGAAGGGGTTGCCATGGAGAGTGATGATGTAGGTATGAACCATGCACAGAGACGCCGTACACCACTCTTGTCCTTGGAGGATTGTGTGCATTGGTAACTTTCCTTAATACTGCTATTCTGTTTCCTTCTTATCATCAACCTGGAAGCTGTAACTTTTCCCAATGGATATATTCCAGTTTTGCACTGTTTCTTTTCTTTAAACTGTTTACCTTGTGTTCTGCATAGAGAGGAGGGGATGTGTAATAACTTTAAGGCATGATGTGGCGTCCCCTCATAATTCACTGTTCTGTTGTTTACTCCTGGAGTGAAGATTCAATGCTAGTGGGTTTGTTCCTGGCTGACAAAGAGGGGGTCACGCTCAGGCAGGCTGCTACAAATAACCCTACGGTGACCTTCTCACCAGTATCAGCAGTGTTGTTGCTCTTCAAAGAGGCACATCTTTCTAATGCAGAGACCCATGAGTACCTATGGGAAGATGGCACCACCAGGGAGCCTGGCCACTTAAATGGTGTTTCATGTTGGGAGGGATGCATTTAGTGCACAATATGTATTGATGCAATATGTTTCGAGCTATCCATTGCAAGTCCAGCCTTTTTGTGTTGTGATTGTTAATTAACCTTTGAGTAGTGCACAGTCTGCTGTTAGTATGACATCGCAGTGCCTTACGGTAGTCCGTGGTAGGACTGTTTCCATCTCGGACTAGAGTATGATGCTGGTTTGTGAGAGCATGCACCAAGGGGGGTGAGGGTACTACTACTAATGAGTTGTTGGACTCCCTTGTGGCTGCTGCCTGTGCACCATTGAGGGCACTGCCCTGAGGAGCCCAGGGTAGCCAGGAACCTGTTACCAGGAACCGGCCACTAACTGATTGATGGACGGTCTACTTCTAGGGGAGCCCGTTAACAGCGTCCGGGCAAGGAGCTGAAGCGGTTTCTGAACATCGAGGCCATGGAATGGGTGGGACCACTCCGTTTGGGGCGTTTCAACAAAGCGGGCGGTCCAATCCCAGACAGTGGTTTTCTGAGGTGTGGAATTTGTGACATTGGACCATGGAAAAGAGTTGTCCCTGTCAGACATGCGACCAAGGGAGCATGTATTTTGGTGAGGAACTTTCACCAATGACCTCACACCCTATATCCTTTTATGACACATGTGGGAGACGACTTTTCCTAAGTATTGAGCTACATTAACCCAGGAGCACTACAGCATCTAATGTAGAATGCCCCTCCCCCTCTTACCTTCCCGTTCCCGTTCCCTTCCCCCTCTCCCTCACTCCCTTCCTCCATTTTTTGTATCACACAGGAGGCTGTGTTGTGTACTCTAAAAGAATGGAACCCCTATATCGAAAGTATTTGTATGTTTTTTTCCAGTCGAGAATTTCCCATTTCGTTTTGTGAAATTATTAATAAGATATTTTCTAGATTGAAAAGGGAAATATTGCAGCCTTCGCGTTTATTACGAAAGAAAATAAATTAGGGTTATAAGGCAAGTGACTGACATTTGGAAAATACTGTTCTTTTTGAAAGAAAGAATACCCCTGCCGAGCCCCGCTGCTTCCAATTCTGAGAGGTGCGCGTGTGCTGTTTTGATAGCAACCGTAAGAAAGAAATCAGCAGTGTGGAAATAATCGTCAGACAGAGGAAAAATGGTAGTTTCCATGGCGACGCGTGGAAGAGACAGAAGCGATTCAGCAATGTGGTCCATTGTGCGCTCCTCATCCTGAGAGAATCGCGGTCTCCAGCGAAAATAACAAAGATGTCTGCCGCGCTCCTCAGCACTCCCGTTCTTTGTGTGTGCGCGCAGAAGCGCAAGCAGGGAGGCATAGGCGCTAGAAGTAGAGGGGGCGAGGTGGGTGCAGCACCCCAAAAATATCCTTGCTGAAGTTGAGAAGGTGAATGACCAGTAATGACGCCTTTCATTTTTGTTTTTTATCTTGTTGCTTTGGCTGGGAGTTCAAAGACAGAGGTCAAGTGTCAGGCTATTTCTTCCGGCAAATTGCTGCTTATTCTTTAAACATGGCATTGGTGTTTACTTTTCTTTCTCTGATGCAAAGTAGGAGGATTTTTTTTAACTGAACTGTATCAAAATCTTGCTTCTGTGTAGTTAATTTGAAAGAAAAAGCTGTAGAATGTAAGTTTTTTTTCAATGTAATAAATTTAAATGGCCTAACTGCTAGTGCGGCCGACCTCGAATCTCGGGAACCGGGTTCGAATCTCAGCTACGACGCTCAACATCCTGTGTTTCTGGGCAGATCACTTAATCTTCCTGTGCCTGACAAAAATGAATGTGTCCGTCTGTAACGCAACTGGTGCTCATGTAAAGCGCTCTGATACCTGATACCTTAGGTCCAGTTCGCGCTTTATAAAACTAAAAAAAAAAAAATACCTGTAAATGATCTGTACAAATATGTCAGCAATTTGTAAAACACAAATGATGCATATAAAACCAATCTATTCACTTTACTTAGTAATGTGCAGATGATAGTCACTGAAACCTGATTTCCGCCATCATCCTTTGGGCGCTGCATAGTTTTATCAGTCAAGCTGCATGTCTGTGCAAATGCAGCAGCCATTTAAATGGAAATGTGCTGTATGTAAATGACAGTGGCGAACATATTTGCACCAGCTGCTCCTAAATGCACCACTGGCTACATGCCACAATCTTACCATGCTCCTGCTGAACGGGTGGGGTTCATTTACTATACTTTCTGTGGCGTCTGGATTTTCACATTCCCTCCGACTTCAGTGATGTAACATTGATGGCGGCACCCCTTCTCTGAAATTTGTTCCAGCACCACTGCATGGAGGAGATGAGCATTGGTGCCTTGCGCCGGCTCTCTCGGAAACTTACTTTGACGGGTGCCACTTGTTTTTAATATTGCCAGATTCTTACATAACCTGCAGCAACATTCAGCTGCCCTGGAATGTGCAATCGCTTGTCCGTAGTGAACAGCTGTGAGTGTCGGACTGGGCTTAGGGGGAAATTGGCCAGACTGCTTACAAGTAATCTTCATTGCCCCAAGTATTAGATTCCTCATCTCAGTACTTGCACATGAGATGAGGGCAGGAGTGGATTGGATTAATGCTGTGTGGCTGGATTGAAGGCTTTGAGTCGGTTCCCTGCTGCCTTAGGGCCACTTCCGAGCCACTCCCTGCTGGTGGAGAGCTGTTTCACTATAAACGCTGACCCTTTGTTAGCCTATCTAGAGCTAGAAACTAGCTTCTAAAACTGGGGTTTGCTGCTGCTGGTCTTGTGCTCATTTTACCATTTATTTAAAGTACTTTGTTATGTAAATTAATATCCATAAAGAGAAGAACAGAAACACTTCTCCAAAAGTCACTTGAAAAACTTTCAATAAAAAAAACCCAAAGAGCGCTACAATTTCCCTGGTAGGCATATTAAACTATATTTAACTACATTTAAAAAGGGCTATCTATGATTAGAACATTGAAATGCTGAGCACTCCATTGAAAACAATGGAGTGCTCCGTGCTCTTATGGCTGGTATAGGCACGGAGTATCAACATTCCAATGTTTAACAAAGGCCTCACAGAGCTCAATGGGATTTCCATCCCCTAGGGCTGCGCAAGACATTTGTTTTAAAAATTAGTACATTCTGCCCCCTAGGGGCGGACTGTTCTAATAGCTTTGAGAGCTCTCCGTAGCGGGCTCTACCGGCCATTAAATGTCCTCTCCCTTGTTCAAGGCCCGAGCAAAATTAACGCTGGAGCGGGTTTTTAATGGCTGCTAGAGCTAACATTCTTTACTCTATTTGGAATACTTGGTATATTTCTATATGCAATGATCTGATTCATCACTATTTCTGTTGTTCCGAGAGGCGTAATAGTAAGAAAAACCTAGTGGCCAATTAATTTGTTGCAAACCAAGCACACCTAACCCCACGCTAATTAAACAATGGGTGCAAGGAAGCGTTAAATACAAAAAAAAGGTAAAGAGATAATTCTATCTTAGTTTTGTACCACACCAAGACTTCTAATTATGACTTTACTTGAGCATTCGCTACATCATTTTGTAAACAAAAACAGTCACAATGTAATTCCCATTAGAGATTTATCAACTGCCCATTCAAGTTTTAATGCAATCATTAACTAACAAATTATTTCTTCTGCGAAGATATTATAATTTTCCCTTTCACGTCCGCTCACAAATGTTCGCTTTTTAATATTTTCCATCACGCCGTACCTACTAATGTAGGAGTGGTCTCATTAATCAAACAGCATATACACCCCATCCGTAAGACCTCACCCATGGCATTTAAATTACTCTGTCCCAATTAAGTACAAATTCCTTCTCTTGTGAGGCGCTTCAGTAAGGAAAAACCTGTTTTTAAATAACAGCCCTCCGGATCCTTAAAACTCAGATGACCCTCCAAAAGTAGAGCCGGCCCAAAATAAAGCGCAATTGGAACTTGTTTTGTTTAGACCTCAGACATTGACTTACAGTGTGTCCTCCAAACATCCATTTCAGCCAACATAAACCAGCTAAGGCAACGAGAGCATTCTCTACAGGCTGATCCACGTGCTCCTTGCTACACAAGCTCTTCATCAAGGATAATCTGTAATGGTTTTCTGGTGCGCCACTTCCTTTTGTGTTTTACGTTTTCTAACGCCAAAAGACAAAAGTTTACTGTTAGACTGGTTAACTATTAGACTAATAACTTTTTAATACTTACATAATATATCTAATTAACATTGTAGACCCTTTAGCGTACAATCCAGAAGCTTTTAATCATCTGCATATATTAAGATGTTTTAGAAGTTACCTAAAACCTTAGGAGGGAATGCTTGGGTTTTTGAAAGAACTGACAGCAAATCTTCCAAAAAAAGGGCAAAAAGAAGTGCCACAGTGAAACAGCATCCTTGAAGTAATTCAACACTAGCACCAGCATCATGCCATTCCCACTCAAGATGGCCACTGTGGAAGTCTCAAGCAGGACCACCAATCAGCTTCTCATGCCTATCAACCCAAGCCTGTTCCACACGCAGGAGCATCCACCCAGCTGAAAGTCACCCAGAAGTCCATAAAGACCCCTATACATTTCTGTCTGTCGGGTGATATAACAAAAGGTAAAAATTTGAATCAATCTCAGAACAGGGTAGAAACACCCAACATGATTACATATAATACCTTCTCTTCATTCCACAACAGCTGTACTATTTTACAAGATGTTTAGGAGGTTGCATCCCATAGTTACATTAGGTAGTACAAAGGCTCCTCATTTTTAGTCCCTTTCTTAAAGACTGTCCTCATTCTAGATACCCTCCATGACACACAAATACTTCATTTTGATGCCACTTATTAAAAAAAGAGTTAAATACATTTGTGACCAAAAAGCCAGATCATTTTTAATAACAACATTTGAAATCCCATTTGTCAGTACTGCGTTGCTAATTTACAAGTGTATACTAATATACAACAGTTTAGCAATTAAACCATTGTCTCAGCTCAACACTCTCCCATCCTGGCTTGTACCAAGTGTCAAGCTGTAAAGTTTGTCAAGTAAGTCTGCATGATTCCGCAGGGACCTCCAAATTTTATAAAATTTCTTTCTCGCTAAATCACTTTGTCACCATTAACCAATATGCCCTGGGGTCACCTTATGCAATTTGTAAAGTTTGGCAAGTAAGTCAATCCTTGATTCCTCGTGGACCTCCTAATTTTATAAAATTTCTTTCTCACTAAATCACTTTGTCACCTCTAACCAAAATGCCCTGGGGTCACCTTGTGAAAATATCTTATCAACTGCTTGTTTTTTCTAAACAGTTATTCTCAACTTATGTTCTTTCAGTTGTGCCTTACGATGCTCATAAGAATCCGTTTTCTGTAAAGGGAACCTCATACTCTTCCTTACCTTGTCTCTGTGAATCCACACAATCCCTATCAAGTCATATTCTTATAAATCATCCTTGATCGATATTTCTTAGTACTAATGGGCTAAATCGATAATATTTTTCATAACTCTCAATATCAGAGTCAGCATGGCAGAAGGCCGTTCATCAATACTCCTTAATACTTTTTATTTTTTATTTTTACGGAGTTTGATATAGCGCGAACTTGACCCGAAGGTATAGGGAATCAGAGCGCTTTACATAGCACCAGTTGCGTTACATGAAGACACATTCATTTTTGTTAGGCACGGGGAGATTAAGTGATTTGCCCAGAATCACAGAATGTTCAGCGTCATTGCCGAGACTCGAACCCAGTTCCCCAGATTCGAGGTCGACCGCCCTAGCCGTTAGGCCAACTCCTCTCCCCTACTTCCACTCAGTGGCTAAACTCTAGCCCAGTATACCCAGTTTTGTTATTTTCCTATTCCATTTGAACAGTATTTAATATCCTCTTATTGGCCATTCACACCTGATTACTTCATTACAATCCAGTGTTAACCCCAGCGGAAAGCGATCACTCCCTCCCTAAACAAATAACTCAAACTTCGAAACAGCCTGCCGGAGTGCCCTGGGAGTTCCAGTCCTCACTTGGGTATGCGCTCCCACCTGGCCATAGACCCTTTCTTTTTTTAACTAAAAACAAAATGATACCAAGCACCTTTGGCTTCTCATCCCTGTTAAGTCCCACCCCTTCAGAGGAAGGCGCCACAAAGGGAGACCGCTCTTCTCAGTCCTCTTTGTCCCTGCCCTCCCAGTGCCCAACACAGTATCCCTTGCACATCTACATCTTCAAGGCAGGCCATCCCCCTCTGGAAGGAGAGCCAGTGTGGTTACTGCTGCTCTATCGTATTGCCGGCCTTGAAGATTTGGACCGGTTGCCCACCCTTTAGAGGTGGATGTGCTGCTGACCTCAGATGGCTGATCCTGAGCTCCTGTCCACCCCTTCAGAGGTGACAGTGCTGCTAATTACAGCTTGGAGTATTCTGAGCTGCAGACTATAGCTGAATAGTCAGGGGCTGATTCACATAAGCATTTATGATTGTTCTAACGGAGTACTATTTTTCATACTCTTACATGCCTTTCTGAATCTGTCCCAAAAAGTCCAACTCCCTATTAGTAAAAGTGCAAAGAGGGCGTGACCCTTTCTACTTGTACTACCTATATATGAGCATTCCCATTGTATTTCCATTTTAGATAACATAACAGGTGTATTTGTAAAGCGCACGATTACCCATAGGTGTCCTGGCGCTGAATAACAGATGTTTATTGTTACCCAACTCAATGGTACTCATTTTATCGACCTCAGATGGATGAAAGCTGAGTGGACCTGCTGGGATTTGAACCTGTGACCATGAGGTCGAACACAGGCCCCTGCAGTGGCTGCTTTAGTCCACTGAGCCACCAGACCCGGCTTAATGTTTTGATGCTAACTCACAGAAGCATGTACCAACATGGAAAAGAGTACTACAAAATGCCTCTGTGAAGAACCGGTCATTTAAGATTTTAGATAAAGTTCTGGAAAATACCTAAAGAATGCTAACGTCTGTTTATCGGATTTTAAACATGTCTGTGTACCAATACCAGTAGCGGCTCCTCCGCTAAGGCGGAGGAGCGTTGCCCCACTGTTTGTTTTTTCAGCAGTATAAGAAAAAATAAAATGATAATAACTCAGTTATTATCATTTTATTTTTTCCTTTTTAGAGCATGGCAGCTAAGTTTTGTGAGGCGGGCGGGGCTGACAGAGCAGCTGAGGAGTGGTGTGCCCCCACTCCTATATACACATGACTATTTGGCAGGCCCTCTCGGGCCGACCATAACAGTCATGCGCACTTTCCCTCTTCTCCACCCAGGCTGCATTACAGCCTGGATGGAGAACATGCCCAGGCCCCCATGCCCTGAGCACTGAGCCATGGCGCTCAGACCAATCACAACAATGCATTGCAGCGGTGTGTTTGGCTCAGGGGAGCCTGGGTGCTTCCAGGCTGCTTTCTGTTCCTGCCGGCGGGAGGAGCAGAGACGCGACCAAAGGAGCGGGAAGGAGGATGCAGCAAGCTGGTAAGTTGAATTCATTTTTTTATTTGACACCCAATCCCCCCCCCCCCCCGCCGCTGCCCCCGCCCGTCACCCCCGATCACTGCCGGCCGCCGCTGACCAATACATACAGGAAGAGGGTGGAAGATTGAGGCTTGGAATTATTGTATGAAAGTTATTTTTCAAAGAAAGAAAATTAAAGGTATTGAACTGCTATCGTACAGGAGTATTACAGATGTGATCATTCACTGAACTTCAACGGCCTGGACAGACCCCGTGGAGTATTCGTCCTTAAAGATCAAGCAAACAGATGACCAAGGATAAGGGTGAAAGTATGCAGGGTGTCTAATATTGGAGACAGAAAATGTACACATTTGTTTAGACAGGGGTCTCCATCTGGTCGGTATCGAAGTAAGGCCTTCAAGAAGTGCCACACGTCGCCAGGTACGTGTGTGGAAATGCTCCAAAGTGAGACATGTCTGCCTGAGTCCCCCTAAACTCTCTTCATGAAGACAAACATGTTGAACAGGGTACCAGGATGTTCTAACCCAGGGCTCAGAGGGTACTCTATGCCACAGGACAACACAAGTTCTTCGTAGGAATGGTATGTTCTCATCTCAATAATGGTGGCAGACAGGGATTTAGTACTCTAGGAAGTAGATCAGGGCCAGATGTCCTTTTTCCTGTTTGCAAAATACTGGTCGAAACTTGAGACCGGTATTTTCGCAAGGTTTAAAGAATTTTAAGAACCAGCTTATGCACTAATAGGCCGATTCTTATAATTGCAAATCGTAATGAGGAACAATCCAACCTATCTCACGAATATTAATGAGGTAGGCTGCAAACTGTGACTCCCTATAATAGGAGGCAATTACTGGGCTGGTGGCCTGCTGGGGTCAGCAGAGAACCACATGTGTGAGTGCCTTTCAACAAAGTTAATATATCTTTTTAAGGAATCTTGTTTTTCCTTAAAGGAAACTGAGCTGTGTTTAAAAGATAATAACTTTACATTTTTTGTGGATTGTTTCAAAGTTTGCAGTGTTCCAGTAGATCCCAGTCTGCTCCCAAATCACTTTTTTGACATTCACAAAGGAGAAGGAATCCCTTTGTGAATGGGTTACCACCTCAACTTAGGGGTCGTAGCTTTTCATGGTGGATGAATGCTATTTCAGTCCTAAATTATTCATAGATATCGTTATTAATCGTTATTTGAAAGGGACGCCTACAACACACCCCTTCCAAATTGCAATTGCTTATCCACTGCTAAACCCATTTTAGGAGTTGGTAAAAAGTTACTGATTCCTAAAAGGTGTTTAGTGAATTGCTAAAGGCAGTTTTTCTGTTGCAGACTCCAAATCGCAGTGGAGCAGTAAATGGAAAATTACAGTACAGGCTATTGGGTACAAACTACAACAATCATAGAATGTTGATAAATAGTACAATGTCATTTGAAATCCATCTTCAGAATAGGGGGAGGATTGTGGGTTCATACCGGAATGAGTGATGATCGAACGTCGGAATACAGGGTAGGTTAATGGTTCCAAAAACAAATGATAGAATATTTATAAAAGCAACAGTTCCAAAGACAAGCGATTGCATTGGTCAATTTTTTTTTGCCGTGCTGTACGGCAGCGCGGCTGCTGTGCAGTATGAGCGAGAGTAATAAAAATAAAAAAGCTATAATGCTGCAGGCACTAATCATATCGTTAATTTTATTTTTTGAATTGCTGGTGGGGAGGAAAGGTGGGGCACAAGGCAAAATAGAGGGAGGCGATAACAACATGGACAAAAGGTAAACCAAAAAGGGCTATGATGCAGCCATCTGGCCACGTCTTAGCACTTTTTATTAATTACTGATGGGGATCGAGAGGGAGACAAGAGACAAGATGGAGGGAGGGACTGTGGGGTGGAGGAAAGTCAGTACTGACAGAAAGTACCAAAAAAACAAAAAAAACAATATGACACTTTTTTTTATATTTGGCAGGGAGAGAAGACGGGGGCAGGAGCCAACAGGGAAGGAAAGAGGAAAGGCATGTGGGGGTTCTACATGGACAAAAAGTAAATGTCATATGACACAGCCAGCGCTGGTCGCATCATAGCACTTTATTTGTACTGAGGGGAAAGGATGCTCCTGAAGAACCCTAGACAGGTCCTCACTGGTAAAACTGCACTGGCTCCCCATTCACTCGAGGGTCAGGTTCAAAGCTCTATGCCTAGCTCACAGAGCCATGTCTGACAGGGGGCCAGCCCTGTTAAAAACCATGGTCACCCCATATGTCCCCAACAGATCCCTCAGGTCCTCATCCAACTACCTCTTGAACACTTTAAGGATAAATAGATCTAGATGGGGAGGGACATCCTTCCCACACCTTGCTCAAAAGTTATGGAACTCTATGACCAAGGAACTGAGACTGACTGGAGAGGAAAGAAGTTTCAGGAAAAAACTCAAGACGTGGTTGTTTCCCTAGGCTTCCTCCTCTATACTAAGTCTCTACACTGTGCCTTCTCTCGGTAGCGCTGGGAAGGCCTTGGGCAGCCATGCACTCTATAAATCTCTCAAACATAAACATAAGGCAACACCGAGAGACGTGAAGGAGGGGCAGGGAGCAAGCAGGCGAGCACAGACGCATGCACTCGCACATAGTGTTAAAACAAAAAGGAAAAAGTAGCTCCCACAATGCAAGCAGTGGAAGGACACAAGTACTTTGGCCATGCTCTAGGGGAGGATGCACAAGAGGATGTGAAGCCTGCATGGGTTAACAAATCAGAATCAAACAAATTAGAGTGACAATGAAGCCAACCAATGGTAAATAATGTTTGGGCTTTAAACCCACTCTAAGCTAACAAAATATCTAACAAGCGACAGCTCATGTGCTGTCTCACACGTGATCTAAAAAACATGACTTCACTATATAAGAGAGGCACATTTATTTAAGTAACCTAAGTGCAGAATGTTGGTTAGATTAAGATTGCAATGAAAATGGAACCCCAGAAAAGCAGAAAATCTCGAATTTAGAAACTGGGTAGGATTCAAAAAAAATTGTGAGATTTTCTTTATTTTACCGAAAATCGAATTTCAGAACATGCAAGAACAATCAAATGTGATTTTATGCACATCAAATTGTACACTTGTTGAGTTCCATGGGCAATCACACATCAGAATTTTGGAGAAGCATAGGATACAAGGCGATCCAGTGCTGTAAACTGGGTAAGTTGAGGACTGCGCAGAAAGTCGAGTCACAGAAAAAGAATGTAGGTGTCTCTCTAAAAATATAATGATGAGCAGAAGAGGGCTCGGTGGTCTATTTCTATGAATTTATGGAATTTGGCAATGCATCTGAGCATACCTTTTTACCAATGCTTAATTTGCCAGGGCTCTCGTCAGGACTGGTCACTGCAGCTTGCACCACACATTGCCCCAGCTATGCTGCCAATGACAGTAACAACACTAACCATCACACTATGACAAGTGTGACAATTCAGATTATTTCAGGCCCCCAAAGCTATAAGAATGGCAGGTAATGTAATTTCTAATGTATATTAAATTAATAATTAACTGCTGTTGTGATCATCTATAAATTAGCCAGACAGTGCCACCTTGTGGCAGACTATCACAAGTGCTGGTGTCGACAATTAAGTGCCGGTGCTGAGCACCGGAAACCACCGGATCAAATTAAGCACTGCTTTTTACACGTCCTTGCGTTTAATGCCTACGCTATGACCTTGTCGAGTCATGTTCTTTGCTGGCTATAACTGTGTCTATTATGTAATTGTTCTAGCTTTTCTTTTTGCTAATGGTTTCTGTACTTTGAATAGACTTGAAAGTGGGTGTTTTGTAGTATGAAAACGCATACATCAAATAAGACATTGGCTAACAGTCTCACACGTAACAGGAGGATCCTGGGAGGGTTGAAGAATTGGCAGGAGGGAGGTATTTCACTAATGGGTGGGGGGGGGGGCAGTTGAGTATGGCCTTGTGAAATCCAGCGAGTGATGATTACAGGCCAAGCATGAACAATCCAAGGCGATCACTTTTCCCTGATGAGTCTAAAAATACCGCTCAAAGAAATAAAAATAACAGCCAGCAAATTGCAGGCACGCGCACATCGTGGCGTTACTTGGGCTACGCAGGCGAGGAGAATAAGACGCGAGCACTCACAATTCCATTCACACAGCGTTTGCCAGGTCTTTTTTTGACATTTTTTTTTCTGGTCAAAGGGTGGAGAATAAGAAAAAAAAAGCGAGGATTAATTGTGGAGAAAAAAATGCTCTGGGTGTCATCTGACGGCTTGCTGCAAATCCGAGCTAGGGTTTACCAGGAGCTCAGCCTCGACCATTGAGCGGCGGCAAAGATTAGCCAGGATTAGGAATAAAATACTTTAAAAAGTTTACTAAAAATAACCAGGCATGCTGTTATCCAAGAAGCGACACAAGGACTACAGGCACAGGTCAGTACTCGCCACAGCCTACGAATGGAGCGCCTTGCGGTGTGTGTTGTGTGATCAACCAGTGGATATGCGCTTTGTTGATGTCGTGCCTTGGTGGTTGGTAGTCAACACGGTGTTGCTGGAAACGAAAAATCCGAAAGATGGTTTTGCTTTACTTGTTAGTAAAGGCAAGGACTCTAAACATTATTTCTTATCAGATTTATTTTCTTGTCTATTTTAATTTTATTCATTTGCTGGTAATTCATTTTTACTAGTGGTGTTTGACACGTGTGGTTCTGGTGTCCTACTTGCCATGGAGTGCTTGCACAAGTAAAAAAAATTGTGAATGGCGTGTAGACAAATACAACAATTACCTAACCATTTATAGGGCCTACAGGTCGGAAGGAAGCGGGGCGAGTTGGTATTAAAGCGGAAGGGGGGCATTCTGGGATTGTTGGGTGTAGAGTTGTTGAATGACACTCTAGAGTAGACGGATTCATGTGGTTGGCATGTTGTAGTCAGTTGTGAGAAGGCTTACAAAGGTTTGTGTTTGCTGCTTCGTTTCTCTTGAACGTGAGCCGTCTCTAAACTCGTCAGTCTGATCTGAGTGTTTTGGGTCTGTCTGTCATGCTGGAGTTGCTATAGAGTCGAGTGGGGTGCAGTGTAAAATATATCTTTTGAACCCACATTTTATTGGCAGCTTTCCTCTTTTGCTTCATCACCGTAACATTGATATCCTCTTCCGCAGGCCTCAGTCTTTATCACTCACAAAGCCCAGTGACCACATCAGAGACCAGCACCAAACAAGGCCAAATGCGTCTCTGCTCGTTGAGCATCTTTGAGATAAAGTCACTGCTTTTCAGATTAAAGCATTGCTTTTTTCTGATATTGATGGAAGCAGAAAAGGTGAGAGTTGCTTAGAATCATTGAAGTGAAGAAGTAGATAGGTAGCATTGGCGCATCCTGGAGATGCCTCCACCAGACCTACCTGTCTGTCTGTCTATTATATTTTCTATCTGCAGAAATAAAAAGAAAAACTGTTTTCAGTTAGACGATGACCGATTTATGAAGAAAAATCTGTAGCAAACAAGCATGCGTAACGAGCAAATAAATGATGCGCTTTTGCTGCTACAAACATCCTGGTGTCTTTTTATGTTTTTACTATAAAGACAACTTTTTACGATGTTTGTGGCTGAATTACTAATTTACGCCCTAACTCTAGATCGCACCGTATTACATTTTTCTAAGAAGTACTTTTTGCTTTATTAGTTTTTCTGGTGGTCAATATTGTTTTGCGGCATCAACAATTAAAGCTACATTTTCTCTTTATAGACAAAAGCAAACATTTATATTTGCTGTAACAAAACAGCACTGATTCTCGCAAGAAGAAATAGAGCAAAATAGCTCACCCATACAATATGTAATATGGTGCTTATATTACATTGCTGTACCAGTGGTGTATGCAAACTGATGGGCCTCCCTGCAGAATGTGGCGATGAGCCCATGAGACTCTCATGCCTCACAGACATTCATATGCATTGGGCTGAAAAGAGGGCCCCTTAATCCATTTAGTTTTGGTTTGGCGCAGCCTCAAAACCAAATCTCCACCTCTCAGATCCTTTGTCACTTTCTGGATGGCTTGAAATTTAAAATTTAGTCTCTCAGAGTGACAATCCTTCATATGTTGAGTCAGAGGAGATCTTACATCCCAAGCACTAACCGCTCTACAGTGCTCATGTATTATAATTTCTCACCTGTTTTGTATGTACAGCGGGTTGGGTGGGAGATAGTGTTTGTATTTTGTATCATTGTTCACATAATGTGATGTAATGATGACCAATCTGTATCGAACTTTCTTAGAAGGTGTAAATGTGTATATGTATATTTTTTACCACTCTGATGAAGTCCTTTCAGAGGACGAAACGTGTTGGCTGGGCTGTTTCATTGATGTTTTGAAGAATAAGAAAGAGAATTGTTTTGAGACTACATACTACTCCTCCCATGTTATTTTGGTCTTGTAGAAGAGTATGTTTTGATTGACACCATAGAATTATGTGTTCTCCGTGAAAGGAGGAGAAAAAAAGAGAACAAGCTCTGTAATACAATTGTTGGACTCTTGAGGAACTCCCTTGTGTGTGTTTTTGTCTGTTTAATTGTATTTATGGCTGTTGAGTAGTTTGACCATTAGAGGGTGAGTGCCTACAACTATTACTTTACAAGACTAGCATTTGTGCGGCTGTTCGTAGCCATAACTACTCTTGCTTTGGGATTATTTGTACAAAAGGCATATGTTACACATATTAAAAAACTCAAAAGAAGCACTGAATTGGATACACCAGGATGAAAACATATGAATAAATCTGCTCTTGCAGGACTGTGCAGCTGGCTCACTACAAGCTATAAATCCACCAGGGGAGAGGTCAGGATTAAGTGATGGCAATCTTGTGTAATTTGGGTTCATTAACAGTGCTTTTTTTCCTTTTGTAAAGTCACATCTCTGAGTTGCTGGCGTTGTGCTGCAGTCCTTGTTTTGACCTGTGCCAGAGCTCTATTGTGTGTGTCATTTCCAAAAATACACTTCCTAGCAGGTTAAGTTTTGTGATCCAAAAACTCCCCCAGATAATTGCCTTTTCTTAGCATCCTATTATCAAAACAGCAAACAAAGGTTAAAGATGTGCACTTAGTGAAATTTGATAACATGCAGAGGACTCACAGGTACAAGCATAAATCACACATTACAAAATAAATAATAGTAAATAAAAATACATCTGGGCTATTTGACAAACAATATATCACTTATTGTCAAGCTTTGGCTACAAGGTTTAAGTGATACAAATGCTACATTCAAATTATGGATATTTCGTTAAAACAAAATATTGTGATTGTGCTGACATAAGATATACACACGCACGCATTACGCACACACGCACACACACACACACACACACACACACACACACACACACACACACACACCAATGTATTCTTTTGGTTTATATTTTGTCACTTTTTATATTGATAAGTTCGGTACTTTAGGATCATGATTCTGCACCAAGAGTTTGTCACAGAATGTGCTTGAGTGCAGTGGCTTTGTTAGTCTTCAGTTGTGTTCTAGGGTCAGTTCTGCTGAGTTTGATGAAGGAAGCTGTGCCATTATTGGCATCTTCGGCGGCTCTATGTTCAGTTCTGTTTTAGGTTGCACTGGGTGTTTGTGACTATGCTTGAATTATCTATTTTATTTACAGTCACCTTCCTTATGGGATGTTGACAAAGCACACATTGGGGGTAACTTTAACAACCCCATGCAACTGCTACCGTACTCAGTATCTCTGACTGGCATTTGTCAGCCATCACTTATCAAAATACAATAAGTGCTGGCAGGGTGGTGAAGGGAGTCTCTGGGTGACTCATTCACATTCTGCACTGAAGAGTAGAATAGTGCATGTTCTTAAATCCGTATAAGTCATTTAATTGGGAATATTACTAAAGCAACCACTCAAATCGTATCATATACCATGAAAAATCAGCATTCATGGGAAGGAAAACCTTGTATATAAAAAATCTTTGCACCTCTCACACCCCGAGGGACCAAAACAAGGGGGAATGGAGAGGGAGAAAAGAGAGAACATTAATATCAGTTGAATGATATTACTCAGATAAGACAAAGTAGGTACATCTGCTCCATCCTTCTCAGAGGTATGCCTCTGTGTCAGCCTACGGCCGAGAGACAATATAAAGATGAAGAGTTCATCACTTCACGACTTGATCACTGGGAGACCTTTCTGTGCACTAGGAAGCCCATGGCGGCTTCCTACTGAGTGAAGTTGTGGGATTTACCCTCTTGTGCACTAGGAAGCCCATGGCAGCCTCCTACTGAGTCAAGTTGTGGGACGTACCCTCTTGTGCACTAGGAAGCCCATGGCGGCCTCCTACTGAGTAAAGTTGTGGGATTTACCCTCTTGTGCACTAGGTAGTCCATGGTGGCCTCCTACTGAGTGAAGTTGTGGGACTCACACTCTTGTGCACTAGGAAGCCCATGGTGGCCTCCTACTGAGTCAAATTGTGGGACTTACCCTCTTGTGCACTAGGAAGTCCACAGCGACCTCCTACTGAGTGTAGTTGTGGGACTCACGCTCTTGTGCACTAGGAAGCCCATGGTGGCCTCCTACTGAGTCAAGTTGTGGGACTTACCCTCTTTTGTACTAGGAAGCCCATGGAGGCCTACTACAGAGTCAAATTGTGGGACTTACCCTCTGGTGCTCTAGGAAGCCCATGGCGGTCTCCTACTGAGTGAAGGTGTAGGACTTACCCTCTTGTGCACTAGGAAGTCCATGGCTGCCTGCTTCTGAGTGTAGTTGTGGGACTTAACCTCTGGTGCACTAGGAAGCCCATGGCACCTCCTACTGAGTGAATTTGTGGGACTTGCCCTCTTGTGCACTAGGAAGCCCATGGTATCCTATGACTGAGTCAAGCTGTGGGATTACCCTCTTGAGCTCTAGGAAGCCCATGGTGGCCTCCTACTGAGTGAATTTGTGAGACTTACCCTCTTGTGCACTAGGAAGCCCATGGTGTCCTCCGACTGAGTCAAGCTGTGGGACTTACCCTCTTTTGCACTTGGAAGCCCAGGGCAGCCTCCTACTACGTCAAGTTGTGGGACTACCCTCTTGTCCACTAGGAAGCCCATGGAGGCCTCCTACTGAGTCAAATTGTGGGACTAACCCTCTGGTGCACTAGGAAGCCCATGGCGGCCTCCGACTGAGTGAAGTTGTGGGACTTACCCTCTTGTGCACTACGAAACCCATGGCGGCCTCCAACTGAGTGAAGTTGTGGGACTTAATTTCTTTTTCAATGTTTTGGATCTTTTATCGTCTCTCCTAGGTTGCAGAGCTTAGTTTTGGAAGATTAATATCTTGCACCATCCACCCCAGACATCAACACTTTCTTGGTAGCTGCACATGTAGGCGTTGGGGTGTCCAGGTTAAGTAACACCACTCCCCCTCCATGGGTACTTGTTTTAGCACCTGAAGTGGTCCGCTGAAGCACTCTGTATACCTCCAATGCGACATATTCCTTATCCTCCATTACCTCTGTTTGCAGAATATGGAGCATTAGCACCTCAGTGTCCTCAGATTCGGGGACCAGTTGGACCCCCAATACCCTCACTTTGAAGCACATGCTCTAATGTCCACAATCTCACGTTGCGCAAGATGCATCACTAATCATACAGGTAATGAATTAACTTCATGTGGTTCCCCATATCCATCACAGAAACCCTCTCCTCAGTCTGGCCCACTTGTATCTTTAACTCCTCAATACTGGTGCTCTTGAGAACACATGTGTGGTTTGTGCTTTGTGTAGTAGATCTTAGCTCATGTATCTAGCGATAGAATTTCCTTTTTGTTAAGAATAGTCATGCCGAGGTTCTCAGGTGCAGTAAAGTCTTTTTTCTCAGAGCTCCACTTTGACTGGCTTTCCTTTCATAATGGTACGGGTCTCGACTGCTCATTTCTTGGCTCAATGTTCATCCCTCTCAGAGCGGTGCTCATATCAGACCTGGTACTGAACTCATCATTTTCAGGCATTAGGCAAGATACAGTCATTCATGTGGAACCTCCCTCACCTGGATATCTGTGATCACACCAGACCTCTCTGTCTGCAAGAACCCCCTTAGTTCCTCTTCCCACTAGGCTGATGGGTCCGGGTCTCACCCTTGTGCTTCTGGTTCACCCCTGTGCTTCTGGTTCACCCCTGGGAGCTTTGATTTTAGATGCTACCTGTTTAATCCCACACTCCCAGATCTGGCTCTGTGTCACAGAGAACTCTCTTTTAACTACATCAAGCCCTGCTGCGACCCTGCTTCCAGACGATGGGTACCCAGGTGGCATCTTGGCCTCCCCGTTCATCTTGGGATGGGGTCATCCATCCTCAAATCATCCGGTCTAAGCTACCTCCTGGTAGTCTGATCTCACTCAGTCTCATGCCTCTAAGGTTCTCACATCACCAGCTGTCAAACTCCCAGTCCACTTATGATTTCACTCGCCAGATCTGTCCCTGGAGCGGGAGCTGTGCCGGAAGTGATTCTCTAAGAGCGTGGCAATATACACGTAGCCCCTGTCATGGCATTTTGAAGCTAGTAGTGAATCTCTCTCTGCTTCTCACCATCTCCTCTACTCCAGAGTGCCGTAGATACCATCTTCCTTTCTTTTTATTTACACATATTTAATAGTAAACCAGTGTCTGTGTTTTTGCAATTTTTGATTGGTTTGTGTTACAATCAAGATGGCTGCCCCAAGCCATTGACTTGGGCTACATCTTGCGTTGTCTTTTTGCGTACATTTTTGCTGCTCTGGTTGTCCTATTTGTATGTCCTATTCGGTAGAGCTTCAGTCTGTGTATGTTGACTACTATTTAGCAGGGGTTTTTTTTCTGTGCAGTTCCACTGTGCCACTTCTTTTCTCTATTTCCCATTATACCATTGATATATTCATGAACCAGCTATGCCTCTGAAAAATATTTATTGCCAATAAATCTCATATACGTATTGACGGACCAGAGGGGCCTACTGCATTCAAGGTCGGGGAGATGGGTCGTGGGTGACTAGATGTGCTTTGGGCCGGTTAGCTGCACTGTTTCCAATTCTTTTATGAAAGTATATATGTAGTTTTATGTAGAGTGAATCAGCCCCCTGAGGACGTCAGCATTCTGAACACAGATGTTCGAGGGATGTATAAGCTGGAGCACATAAGACACGTGTGTCTAAAATGGAACAAGAACTTACCAGTGAGGCCTAGTTTTGGATAAAATTAAGATTATATGGACAGAGTATACCCTTACTGGAGTGGGCAAATTAAAGGACGTGAAGAGTTGTTTTGGAGGTTGGACCCAATACTCACTGCTCCAATTGGTGTCTTCCTTCTTTCTAGCTGAGCCGATTAGGCACCAACTGATTGTGGCCAGTGGCTTGTTGCTGCTTGACTCTGCTGCTATTTTAGTGCGGATTTGGACTTTGTGCTTTGTACCAATCTATGTCCTATGGATCATGGTTGTTCCTGTACTTAGTTTGCTGATTTATGTAAAGCGCCCTGATGCTCTATGGCCTGGTACGCGCTATATAAAAACCTATAAATAAAATAACTAAGGAGAGATATAAGAGTTAGAAAGGTGTGGCTCTGAAGTTGTGTTACCTGCCACTTTACATAAAAGAGCAGAGGACTGTTGTGACGCTTCCCAAAGAATAATGAGCACTGGCAATGCCAATAGCTCTGGCGTATGAGTGAAAGTACCTTTTGTGTCATTCATGGATTTAGGTACACAATAAGTCATCCTACATGCTGTCAGTCACCTCTGCGCCCAGGTATCCATTCATCCACAGACTTATTCTTGCATTCACCCTGGACACTGCTGCAATAAAACATAAACAAACTCAATAACATATGCAAGATAAATTAAAAGAATACAAGCAAAAAAAAGTAAACAGGTTCCCGTCTAAGCAAGGTAGGCATATGCTTGCAATAACAAAACTAAACATAGCAGAGGGGTGCCCAAATTGCAGAGGTGTTGTACATAGTGTATTGTTGTTTTAAAGTTCCTGCATGGCTACCACATTCAGAACCAACATGTTGGCCATATTGGAATGGTAAAACAATGACACACTATGGACAACAACATTCCATAATTGTCTCCTGGTTTACAGTCTGTGACTACACTGGATACAGTGCATTGCAGATGAAATGTGCTGCATACAAGCAACCCGGTGGCACTGCATGAGGAGTTGTAGTATCCTGTAAAGAAAATTTAAAATAAATAGAGAAGAAGCAAATGAAATAAAGGGGCACTATAAAAGACAACAATTTAAAATTAAAGGACTGGCTAACCAGCTCTGACTTTGAAGGGCATTCATTTTCAGAAGGATGTGCACATGTCTTCAGAAAATGCCGTGATTCGCAGGGCAAGAGAGCCAATGACTGATGTGGACTGAACCATTACCCCGTGTAGTACTCTGCCATGGATGTAACAGAGTGTAAATCACCCTCAGAACGACCAATGTCAAAAGAGAGCTGGCGCAAAGACCCTCTATGTATCTATATATATATATTTTTATATGGAGACGGTTGAATAAAACATCATAGCACCGAATTGGGTCCGTGTCCGTGATTTGGGAGAGAAAAGACGCTCCAGTGTGCGGAGTTACTGGCATATTTTTATATATATATATATGGATTTATGTATCATTTAATTTTTTTATTACAAGATCTTGCCAGCCAAGCCTTCCGAAGAGATTTTAGCAATAATTATTACACTGCAAATCTTCTAACCCTAGGGTTTTTCAGAGGCGACAACCAACACTAAAATCCTTCTCTAAAAAGTAATCTGTGACATTTCATGTCACAAAAACCCCATACATAGGCTTTGATACGGAGAAATAACAATCCGCTCCTAAATACCTATTGATTTTAACATATGCGTTTCACAATCAATCTGTCAGACCTGCTGCCTCTATTGTAACTTTTTTATAATAAACAGATCATGTAGCGTCTGAAATATTCCAAGCCTCTAGCTTGTTATCATTGGCTTGTCAGCACAACCTATCCTGCCTCCTATATTGAGTTTTCGGTGTACTCGTGGTTTGTGAGAGGAGCATAAAACACCAAAACCTGTGCCTACTACGGTAATCTGTGGGATTCCATGCAACAAAATACCTATATGTGGGCTTTAATTAGGGCTCCCGGTTTTATGGTATTTATATTTTTTTCATTTCCGTCTGTATTTATCCATATTTACTTTTTGCTAATTTTACCTGTCTTTATCCATATTTGTTTTAGGTTTTTGTGAAAAAATTAAGCTGAAATGTGTATATTTCTGCATTTATTTAACTGGTTAATGTACACTATTGCCTGAACGCCTGACAGATTTCATTGATATATATACACACTCAGATGATAAAATATGCACTTATAAGAAAACATGCACATTTTAGTATCACGGTTGTGCAAATCTACTGCAGTTTAAGGCTCTTTACTAAAATTCCTTTATTTTTGTAATCCCCTTGCCTGTCAATCCGCACAGCTTTTGGCTTGGCAGTCATGATTGACAGCATTCAGAATCACTCAAAAACAACCCAATTTCCGTTTTTATCCACATTTAAAAATAAATACAGATAAATGTTTTTCTGTCTGTATTTATCTGTAAAAATCAGTAAAAACGGAAAACAGGGAGCCTTAGCTTTAATACAGAGTAATGACACTCCACCATATGCTTCTCACAGTCCATATGTCAGGCCTGCCGCCTTTATCATAACTTTTACATAAAAAATAATCAGGCCTATACCCGTTATTATTCGCGTGTCACCATCATCAGCTCAGATCTCCTGTGTCGGGCATAAGTCTTCCCACCAGGCAGCCATCAGGTGGACCGTAGTAAAACCACAAATACGTATACAATTTCAGTTGTCAAAACAATATAAATTCCCCACTCATAGCAGGGCATATCTTCCATTCCCATGGTTTGTTTGGGTCGATCTCAACACCAAAACCCTTGCATGTTATTGTTATCTGTGAGATTCCATTTATTAAAATATCTGCTTGCAAGTTTTAGCACAATATAATAACATTCAATCCTTAATAGCCTATTGCTTTTAACACATGCTTTTCACAATAAACAGGTCAGACTACTGGCTTTATCATAACGTTTCATAATAAACAGATCTGCTCTATCAAATAAAGCTTCACTCTTCCCAATGAACCAGTAAGGCCAATACCTTTTCCATTGGCTTTACACCTTGTAGCACTGGCCTGTTCAAGAGCGCATAAACTGGCCACTATCATGCATGCAGTTATAAAATTACAAATACATAGAAAGTACAGTTTGCAGTACAATACTAAACCCCTCTCAATAGGGGTTAGCAAGATCACCACAGAGAAAACCCCTAAGATTTGTTGGAGTGCGTGGCCAGCACCAAAACCCTTGCCTTCTACGCTGACGATCTCTGAGTTTGGATGTATCAAAATATCTGTTTATAGCCCGTAACATAATGTGATAACAACCAACTGGCTTTAACAAATGCTTTCAACAATAAATAAAGTAAACTTCCTGCTTGTAATGTTATGTTATGAGGATTTGTAGAGTACGCTTATCACTTAAGGGGGATCCAGGCCCTAGAGTAGGTAGGTAGGCTGAACGGGCTCCTAGTCGATTAGTTAGGTCTTCAGTTTTTTGCAGAATTTGAGAAGGGATGGAAAAGTCCTGATGCGGTGTGGAAGGTCGTTCCAAGATGTATGAAAAGGAATGTCCTCCTGACTAGTATCTGCGGATGCGGGGTATGTGGGGTACATAAGGAGGATTGAATATGAGCACACTTGCTTGGTGGGTTGGTGAAAGTTGAGGCGATGGTTGAGGAAGGCACGGCTGACATTGTGAGGAGCTTTGGATGTACGGGTGAGCAGTTTGAATTTATATTGCTTCTTGATTGACAGCCAGTGTAGATCTTTGAGGTGGGGAGTGATGTGTGCATTGCGGGGGGTGTTGAAGATGAGTTTGGCGGTGGGGTTCTGGGTGATCTGAAGTCTGTGTAGGAGTTGATTTGTGATGCTGGTGTAGAGAACATTGCCGTAGTCTAGTCTGCTGGTGACGAGGGCCTCGGTGACGGTGCGTCTGAAGTTGATGGGGAGCCAGTGGAATATTTTGCAGAGCATGGGTAGAGTGAAGAAGCAGGAGGAGGTGACAGCATTCACTTGTTTGACCTTTGGGAATTTTTTGTCCATGATGATCTCAAGGTATTTGGCGTGATCGGTGGGGTTCTATTGGCCACCGGGCGGAGTTCCATGGAGACCAACAAGAGTTGCCGAAGATCAGGACTTCAGGTTTATCTGTGTTGAGCTTTAGGGAGTTCTGTTTCATCCAGTTAGTTATGTGGGACATGCAGATGTTGAAGTCGGTCCTGGTGATGTGGTTGTCTGTGAGGGAGAGGATGAGCTGGATGTTGTCTGCGTAGGATACACTGTTAAGTCTGTGGGATTTCATGATGTGGGCGAGTGGTGCCATGTAGACATTGAAAAGGGTAAGACTCAGTGATGATCATTGCAGGACTCCGCAGATGAGATTCTTGGGTACAGAGGTGTTGGGCAGTCCCTGGGTCCATTCGGAGAGGAAGGAGGCTAGCCATCTCAGGGCAGGAACATGTATTTCGGGGTTGTAGAGTCTGATGACAAGGGTGCTGTGGGAGACGGTGTTGAAGGCTGCGGAGAGGTCGATTACTATGAGTGCAGCAGTTTCTCCTTTGACCATGATGGTCCGGATGTCGTCAGTTGCTGCGATGAGAGTGGCTTCCGTGCTATGGTTGTTGCGGAATCCAGACTTTGAGATGCCCAGTAGGTGGTGTTGTTCGAGGTGGTTGGAGAGTTGTTTATTGATGCCTTTGTCATAACATTTCATAATAAGCAGACCAGACCTATGATATCGAACATAACGTTTCCAGGTGCAGCAATCAAACCTATTTCTTCTCACCATAGCCAACTGAGGTCCACTGCTTTGAGGATAACCTTTTCCACAAGGCAATCGTCAAGCACACAATCATATAGTCTGAAAAATATACAAAATTATTGCTGGCTAAGCAAAATACTATCTCTCCTAAGAGGGCCTAACAAGGATTCTCACAGAGAAAACCTTCTATATCCATGGTTTGTCATGGGGGTAACCAACACCAAAACCTATGCCTACGATGATAATCGGTGAGATTTCATGTTATGAAATTCCTATCTATAGACTTTAATATAGGGCAATAACAACGCACCCTTAAATACCTATTGACTTTAGCATATGCATTTCAGAATAAATGCACCAGGCTTGCTGCCCTTATTGTAACATTTCATAGTAAACATATCTGGCCTATTGTCATGATCATTGTACCAGAACCAACTCACTTGTGCTGTATTGAGTATAAGCTTTTCCACAAGCCACAAAATGCAATACAAGCACTCCTTTTAGTGGAAGCACACAAATTCGGCTCAATCAAATATTGCTCTCAGGGGAACCAACATGTGGGTGAACCAAAGCCCCTCTCTCAGTAATTCTCAGAAAGCTATTTTTGTTGATCATATAAAGACATGTGACAGCTGCACTGCCAAGCCAGACATAAAAATCCATGTTGATCAGTGTAGCCCTGGGCATTCCCATATTGCTGTCAAACACAGAACTGCACTCTGATTGATGTGGAGAGTGCTGGGAGTGGAACACAGAAATATATTTCTTATGACTGCCCTCCTCTTATTTGTGCTGTTGTAAGGGAAGAACATACATGAGAAAGTAACTAAATGGCCAGAAGTGAACTGATCCATGTAACAGGTTCAGTTTCCAGGGCGGGAACAAAACATCCAAAAGGCTGGACAAATGTAAAGCATTTACTAAAGAAACCAAAGGAATTTTGAAAGGCAGGTCAAAGAACGAATGAAAGTAATCGGCATGTGATAGGCAGAGAAATGGGCAGGCTGGGTGGGTATGGTGCCCACTGGCAAGTGGCTCTGTGTGGCAGTCATGTGACATCTTGCCTCTGCCAGTTCAGGGTGCTTTGGACTCACACTTAATGTATGCTGGACAAACGTGAGGATCGACAGGTGTCGGACGACGCGTGACATGGTGTCACTTGGTAGCCGGGCTGATGTCCTTATCGGCCATGCACACATGCTCATGGCTGGCAGTCGTCAGTAGTGAGCATTGCCTCTGAAGGGCTCTGCTCACCATTTGACTGGCCATCATTCTTTCCTCTCTATCGCCAATCGCCTCACGTGCTGGTTGGCGGGAAATGCAGTGCACACCATGGCAGGCACTGGCAGCAGTCATGACCCCCTCCCCCCCTGCCTCAGAGCCAGCATTTCCCACCAACCAGCACGTGAGGCGATTGGCGAAAATTCAGTTTCACCCTGTGTTTTTGGAACTGTAATGGGATGAGGGAACAGCATGGGAGTTCTGAAAATACAGGGCGACATTGAATTTTCATCAGGGTCTGTATAGTTTTAATCCTTTTAAATCTGTTCCTTGCCCAGCAGCCTTTCACCACCGACTAAAGCACAACACCAAACTGCAGGGCGGTGGACGCTTTAGTTTCAATTAATTGTTCCTTGGGACACTTCTGCTTACAATACAATCGGATCAGGCGGCAAATATCGCAGTCCCTCACATTTTAAAAATGAGAGGTAACTAGACATTTTACGCTACTCAGGAGTCTAGAACCAAAAACCTAAGACAGTTTGGTGGGTTGAGTACCTGTTGCTAATATCTGTGTGTAGCCTGCGAGGCACAGGGTACACCTCGGTGGGAGCAACCAAGCCCTTCACACTTGCGAGGTCGATAAAATGAGCACCGAGTGATGGTTGTACAGATGCCTTGTGGCCTTTCCTGTCCTCGTCTTTTCTTTTGGAGGTCATTGCTATCAGATGCATAATTCCAATGAAGCAGACTTGATTAGGACTACAACTCCCAGAATGTCCCAGGACTAGTAAACGTGTCATAGTGACATGCAGATTTCTGGTCACCCTACTACTGCGATATATAGGGTTCCCACCTATGCCATGTCAATTATGGGCTGTCTGTCCAGCCCAGAACTTTTCACCTACAAAACATTGCTATCAAGGGCCGTATTACGAATATGGCGCACTTTCCGTTTTTGTGCCACTGCGCACCTTTCAAACAGTGGCGGCTGGCAGGGGACTGGGTGGAGGGGCGGGCAAGGGTGGGAGGGGGAGCAGGGAGAGAATTTTTTTTTTTTTAAATCCACTTACCTTTTACTGACGGCCATCTCTCCCCTTTGGTTTTGCATTGTTAGCCCTAAGTTGGCAGGGTATGCCCAGACGTGGGTCCCTTGCTCACTTTGCCACTGGATTCAAGCTAGCCTGGCTGTTGAGGGCTGTTAGCCTGAAACCGGTCCCAGGATGCTTGTTTCTTGTCCAGGGAAGACATGGCTTGGCAGTTCGGGCTGGACTGTTCCCATGAGGCACAGGGTCAGACTGATTTGCATATGGCCATGTCTGAACTGGGGTGGCAGAGTGAGCTAAAGAATGATGATGGATTAAACCCAGATCAGTTGACTGGGGGTGAGTGCTTGCAATGTTCAACACTCCGTCCATCATCCCCTTTGGTTTTGCTATGTTCGCCCCTAAGTTGGCAGGGTATGCCCAGACGTGGGTCCCTTGCTCACTTTGCCACTGGATTCAAGATAGCCTGGCTGATGAGGGCTGTGAGCCCGAAACCGGTCCCAGGATGCTTGTTTCCGGTCCAGGGAAGACATGGCTTGGCAGTTCGGGCTGGACTGTTCCCATGAGGCACAGGGTCAGACTGATTTGCATATGGCCATGTCTGAACTGGGGTGGCAGAGTGAGCTAAAGAATGATGATGGATTAAACCCAGATCAGTTGACTGGGGGTGAGTGCTTGCAATGTTCAACACTCCGTCCATCATCCCCTTTGGTTTTGAAGATGAAAAGTGCGCAGGACTGTTTGGCTGGCCCAAGAGGGCACACCGACGACACAATATATAATGCGGGCACTGGTGTGTTTGTCTATTTCCTTCAAAGGAAGCAATCCAAAACTACAATACCCAGAATGCATTTAGTTGACACAAAAATCACTAGAAACTCTGTAATGACAGAGTGAGATGGTCACCCTGGAGATGGGATCTATACGTGTGGCTATGGGCTACAGTTACTAAGTCTTTGCTGTTTTATCTTTTGCCCTTTTGGGCTGCTTTGAACATAGGGGCGTTAACTAATCTGCCCACTGTATTATTCAAGTGTCAAACTCCCCCTGTTTGGCCTGAGTACTCCTTGATCAGGAGTCTTTCTGTGATGTCATGTGGGGTCATATGTTCTTTGATATCGCTTTCAGTAATGACATGGGTGATAAGAAGTCATTTGATGTCACTTTTCTTGCCATGTGATTTCAATGAGGCAATTAGTCAGGGGTCACTATTAGAGATTTTTTTCTTTCACATTCCCTTGAAACTGCAGCTCAGTCTCTAGGGGTTTGGTAGCTGGGATGTAGGAGAGGAAGTTACTAATTTTGCTTGACTTCAAACAGGCCTCAGGTCGCTATCATTACAGTTGGTGACCCTGGATGACGTTACTAAAGCATTCTACAGTTCTCCTACCCCCCTGTCAGTTTATTATCCCGGGACATAACTCTTACTCATATTACACTACCTTACCACTCTCATAGTTCTGTTATAAATTGTTATGAGCCTCCTACCTCATCGATCCATGCATGTTGATGCACCAGTGATCAATGGACTATGATACACTCACTATATACATTCTGTAAGTGTATAAATTGTAGGATATGTAATAAAATGTCTTAGTTCTTAGGCAAGTCCCAGGCGGCAGGCCCTGGAAACCTCTCTAGTATTAGATTCAACAGTGGGTTTAATATGAAAATGTTGGGAGGGTTTAACAACATTTTTTTATTTCAACATGTCAAAGCCAATGACCTGCACGATACCTCATTATTTCATGTGTTCGCTACAGTATTTCCAGTTCTGAACATTGCACCTGCAAATTCTTGCTATCTGATGTGTTATTGTCATTTGTTCAATGGAAGCCAGCCAAGACTCTAAGACTCAGAATGCATTTCACAGTTACATAAAATCCCAGGACTGGAAGCTGTCTTGTGTCATCGCTGAAGTAGACAAATCCTTTTATCCTCTGCAGATTAGGACATAGATGTGCTATGGATCTCACGTAATATGTCACCACACTCAACCTGTTTCCATTCCTGGACTTTTCTCTACAAGGCTGTGTAATGTGAAACTTTAGTCCAAGGGTCTCGATTAAAGTTATCCAAGGCTACCACTCCAGGAATACAGAACAGCTCTAAATGGCAATCCATGAATGGAAAGCAGATGTCCAGTTTGACAATGAGACATCTGCTCCATTAGTCTGTCACCAATCACACAGTATCAAAAGGCTTATTTATTGACATTCATTCCCTTAACTACTTAACCAATGCCTCGCTAAACCCGTGACTCTGATGGCAGCCAATTTCTATCTGAACTCCAGGACATAGAGTCTCATTTACTTCTGCATTAAACTTGCTCCCACCTTCCTGCAATTGTGGACAGAGTTGAAGGCACACTGTATGCTTGTAAAACACTCCTCAGCGACTCCCATTTTTGGTTTGTGTCGTGAGATTTTCATCTAATTGCACCCTTTGACTTAGATTGTACTCTTCAGTGACCGTTCAGCGGCACAGTATGTAACCTCAACGTATAGTAAGAACAACTATTTACTTTTTCATTGCGCTCTCTAGGGGAGTGCCTGTGTTTTTTTACCCTCTTTGCCATCCTCACTTCTTTACTTCTGTGTTGTACCCCCAGCTCTCCCATGTCATCTCAAAATGAAGAAATGAACAGCAACATGTATATTTTTCCAGGTTTGAATGAAGAGCAGACTTTACAGGGTTGGTTTCCTTTTATCTCCTGTCTTACACATTGTAGCAAATCTGCCTTTTCTGTTTAGTATCCAAGGATTTTTCGCCTTTTTCTGGACCCTTTATTTGCAAGATTTAAAACTCTGTGCACTCTACCATGCTAGACAGTACTAAAATGCTTGTGTTTCCCCATTAAAACATGTGCTGTACATTAGAACCCCCTAGTTAGTCTATTTAACTTTCCTTTAAGGCCATTGTAAATAGTACACTTTAAAAGCTCTTTTTGATAATTGTATTACATATCAAACAATTTATAGACTTACGGGATTTTTATTGTTAGCTTATCAAAGTCCATTCATCAGAGATGCATCAACATACACGAATCAGTGCGGTATAAGGTTTCTAACACTTGCTAACAAAACTAATAGGAGCGGTACGTATTGTAAACAGTGCCTACAGAACACCAATGGCATGAAAAGTTAGATGTCTTATGTGGAGTGCAGTGTGTGTTTACACCACCTACATATATCAGAAAAAATTGTGTCTCCCAGGAGCACTATTCTGCTCTGACTGGGATACAGTCTTACTATCCAGCAGTGACCCATGGCAGGTGAAACGCCTTTGTAGGAGAAACTTATTTTTTAATATATTCATAAGTCACCCCTAAAAGAGTGCCTTATAAGCTCACAGGCCAGGGTACTAATATAAAAAATAGGGCACTCTGCATATTGGGGTTAGAGTGCCCTCATGTTGAAAAGAAAATCAAAAAGCTATTTCAATCTGTAGGTCTGGCCAGATCTTTCCCTAGTAAGCCTAGGTGGGAGAACATAGGGTCATATGTACGAAGCATACAAAACACAAATTGCGATTCAGTAAAACGATACCAAATCTCAGTTTGTGATTTGGTATTTGGAAGAGGTGTGTTTAGGGTGTCTCTTCCTAATACCGAGTCTGAATGGTATGAACAAATGTTTTGCTTCCAAAATGAGCTTGTGAAATAATTGCACTTTTCCACCAACTCAAAGTTGGTGGTAACCTATTCACAAATGAGAAGGGTACCCAGGAGACCCTTTCCCCTTTGAGAATGGTTGAAAAAATATTTTTAAAGAGTAGGCAGTGGTCCCACAGACCACTGCCTATTCTTAAAAAATGAAAAGAAATCTTTCTGGTAATCGCAAACACTAATGTTAGTACATGTGGCTCATAGGTGAAATCAAATATTGTGATAACTTAAGCAGAAAAGTAACTTTGTAAAAATGTACTTTAGGCTGCCTGATGATAGAACTGACTTAAACAGCTCTGCTAGTTATCACACCTCCAGAGCTGTAATACACATCATTGGCTGGGAGAGGTAAGGATTCTGGCTTAGAGGATCATGGCTTGCTTGTGGCCCATGAACAGTCTATCAGTGTTAACTGTTATTAATTTAACTAAGAAAGACGGTGAGGGTAAAACCAGTGTGCACTGAAGGTAAATCACCCAAAAGTATCTTCCTAGTAGTTAATCCACAACGCTCAACTTCTCATGGCCCACCGTCCCAGGCACCATTAACACAAAATTGTACAATAAGGAAGGAGCGTTCAATATATATACAATTAATCTGGGAATTCTAATTTTCCCTTTTTCCACAGTTCAATACAGTCGTCCCAACAGAAAAATCCTCGAAAGGTATACTTCTTGTATAATGTTCTTTATTTCACATCAAATCAATGTAATCCAACTTGAATATAGTTATTGTAAAACACAGCCAACGCGTTTTGTCCCCCTCAGGGACATCATCAGGGCTGTAAAGCAAAAAAAAATTTTTTATAACATAAGAATTTCATTTTTGCACAAATTTTCCAAAAACATACAATATAACCCAAATGACAAGATGGCACCATCCCACCAATAGTATTCATATTCTGCCTATTTAACAATCTATATACATATACCCAGAACAATTGATCGGTGAACGTCTAATGATCCCTACAAAAGGAGTGTAATTTTATAAAATGATATTCATAAATCGCAGGTCTGACATATTACACTAACTGATAATAACGGCCCCCTACTCTCTTAATTAATGGTTTAAATAATTTCATTGCAAATTCACTCTATTCAGCTCACCTTTTTCATCTATTCATCCAAATTATGTACTCCAAAAATTAAACTCGTTCATCAATCCATATAACTTCCCAGAAGAGAAATTATTTTTCTTCTTCTTCATCTCCTGGATCCCTTTGAATATCTAAATCTAAATCTAAAATACCAAAAAATATATAGGTTATCCTCACAACACCAGTAATTACATAATCCCTAATCACCACCCTCAGTTCAAATATTCCCCTCTATCTCATTCCATACCTTCAAAATCAAATTGGTTTCATTCCAAAGCGTCCTCCATCCGGCCCGATAAATCCGGAATGAATTCCACAACCCATACGCCATCCAGTTTTAAAGTATCCACTGACCAATCAGGCGCATTTAAGCAACCACCAATCATATTGCACCTAACTTCAATCACAGGTGTTCTCTTTCTGGTCCACCGGTGACATCAGCGTCACAAATTGACCAATCAAATTCAAGCTCTTCAAGTCATTATTCAAACTAGTCCTCTACGTACCAGCGTCCTGTTTCTGTAACCACCAATCATACAGCACCTGTCTTTAAACGCTGGTGTTCCCTCTCTGGTCCACCGATGACATCAACATCATAAATTACCCAATCAGGTGTGAATTTGACAAATAAACATTTGCACCAGTCCCCCATGTTCCGGCCTACTATTTCAGCAACCACCAATCATAAGACACCTATCCTGAATCGACGGGTGTTCTCTGTCTGGTCCACCGGTGACATCAGCAACTCAAATTACCCAATCAGCTGGGAGTTTAGCCAATAAATATTTACACTAGTCTCCCATATACCGACCTCCTATTTCTGTAACCAGGTGACATCAGCGTAACGAATTGTCCAATGAAATGTGAGTTTTTCAAGTAACCATCTCACTACAGTCAAATGTTCACTTAATTTGCGCACAGCCATCCTGCTTCATTGTCTCCAATAATTTTCTTGATTCACCCAATACTTTTAAATATCTAACCTGCAAAATTAGAAATGCAAAATTAACCCAACAGAGATTCTCTCTTATTCCTACCACACAATCAGCTGTAAAACCTACCATTCCCAGCTTGTCCTACGAATATTTTTCGAGAAGGAAAAAACACTAACCCTACTGACCTTGACTTCTGACCCCCTAAAATGGCATCAATCTAAGAAATAATGCAATTCAGTATCGGTATTTAACCCCAAGGAAGCAGATCTGCATTTACTGATCCATCTGGCTTCAGCCTGTCGAATCTTCAGTTCCCAGTCACCTCCTCTAATCCCTTGTACAATTCTCTGAATCCCATGGAACCTAAAGTCTTGTTGTGCATTATGTTGCTCCTTCATATGCACATACAAGGGTGATCTCATATCCTGATTGATAATCGAACGTCTATGTTCCTGAATCCTTACTTTCAAATTCCTTTTGGTGCTGCCTATATAAATTCGATTGCAGGCACAAATGATAACATAAACCACACCAATGCTATTACAATTAATGAATTCCTTAATGAGATAACGTTTCTGGGTGTTATACCTAAAATCTTTTATCTTATTCATACTCAAAGCACAAACATTGCAAGAGCCGGGTAACCAATTCAAATCCCCTCTGCCCGTGGCTTGAATATAGTTCCTTGTAACCATTTCCTTGATGGTTGGACATCTTCTGTAAATTACCAATGGCTTATCTCCTACCAAATCAAACAAACCTGGTACTCCCTTTAATAAATTCCAATTCCTGCCCAAAACCTTAGCAATCCTATCCTTCTGTACACAGTGAGTAGTGATCATAGCCATGCGTTCCTGGGACTCTTTTTCACCTTCTGCACCAAAGTGGATTCCCTATTAATTTTTGTCACTCTTCCTCTGGCAATCCCCAGATCTCTCCTCTTATATCCCCTGTTTGTTAGTCTGTTTTGAAGGTTATCCAATTCCCTTTTGAAATCACTCTCCAAACTACAATTCCTTCTCAAACGAATCATTTCCCCATACGGAATCCCTCTTATTACTGATGTCGGATGAAAACTATCAGCTCGCAATACCGAATTGGTCGCTGTATTCTTTCTGAATAGCCTGCTCTTAATGGAGTCACCATCCACAAATAGCTCCACATCTAAAAATTCAATTTTGCTGGTGTCATGACTAATGGTGAAATAACTGAAATATTCCAATAACTCTGCCTGAGTCCCTCTCCAAATCATCAAAATATCATCAATAAAACGGGCCCAAAATAGGATCAGGTCAGTCCATCTTGAAGCTTTTCGGCTCCAGGCGTGCTCCCTCTCAAACCAGCCCATAAATAGGTCGGCGTAAGAGGGAGCGAACCTGGAACACATTGCGGTTCCCCTCACCTGATGAAACCATTCATCTTCAAAGAGAAAAAAATTATTGTTCAAAATTAATGCACTCATATCTACCAACATTTTTGAATGTTCATGTAAACTTGCACTGCGACTACTCAGAAAATGATTAAGCGCTTGTTCTCCTCTGGCATTATTAATACAAGTGTATAGTCCAACTACATCTAACGTGACCAGTATCATTCCTACTTCCCATTTAAAATCTTGCAATTTATTTAAAACATCCATAGTATCCCGTATATACGATGGTAAATTAATTACCAAAGGTTTCAAGACACCATCTACAAATTCTGATAAATGTTCCGTGACACTTCCAATACTAGACACAATGGGTCTCCCTGGCGGTTCAGTTTTCGATTTATGAACTTTGGGTAAAGTGTAAATAAAGGGGAAGGTAGGATGAGTAACATTCAGATATTTAAATTCTGCCTCATCAATTAAACCCTCCTCCTTCCATGAGTATAGTCTCCCTGAAATTCGTCTGGATGCTTCTAATACTGGATTACCCAATATTTTAACATAACAATTCGAATCACTAAGTTGCCTTCGAATTTCTTGGGTGTAGTTGGACCTGTTCATCACCACAATGTTCCCACCCTTGTCAGCTTCATGAATTACTATGTTGTTATCACATTTTAAATCCTTAAGAGCTGCTCTCTCTTGCTGGGCTAGATTATCCCTGCTCTTGAATTTAAACCTGCTCCCATCCTCTAATCGATGGAATTCTTCAAGAGTTCTCCTCACAAAAATGTCAATGGCAGCAAACTGTGTTCCCTGAGGTATGAATTTAGAATTAGGTCTTAATCCACTAGTGCATGAAAAATCTGTTGTCAAAAATTAATAGAGAATCCACTTTGGTGCAGAAGGTGAAAAAAGAGTCCCAGGAACGCATGGCTATGATCACTACTCACTGTGTACAGAAGGATAGGATTGCTAAGGTTTTGGGCAGGAATTGGAATTTATTAAAGGGAGTACCAGGTTTGTTTGATTTGGTAGGAGATAAGCCATTGGTAATTTACAGAAGGTGTCCAACCATCAAGGAAATGGTTACAAGGAACTATATTCAACCCACGGGCAGAGGGGATTTGAATTGAGTTACCACCGTCGCCTAAAGGCTTTTACGCTTGTGGCTCTTGCAATGTTTGTGCTTTGAGTATGAATAAGATAAAAAAAATTAGGTATAACACCCAGAAAAGTTATCTCATTAAGGAATTCATTAATTGTAATAGCATTGGTGTGGTTTATGTTATCATTTGTGCCTGCAATCGAATTTATATAGGCAGCACCAAAAGGAATTTGAAAGTAAGGATTCAGGAACATAGACGTTCGATTATCAATCAGGATATGAGATCACCCTTGTATGTGCATATGAAGGAGCAACATAATGCACAACAAGACTTTAGGTTCCATGGGATTCAGAGAATTGTACAAGGGATTAGAGGAGGTGACTGGGAACTGAAGATTCGACAGGCTGAAGCCAGATGGATCAGTAAATGCAGATCTGTTTCCTTGGGGTTAAATACCGATACTGAATAGCATTATTTCTTAGATTGATGCCATTTTAGGGGTCAGAAGTCAAGGTCAGTAGGGTTAGTGTTTTTTCCTTCTAGAAAAATAGTTGTAGGACAAGCTGGGAGTGGTAGGTTTTACAGCTGATTGTGTGGTAGGAATAAGAGAGAATCTCTGTTGGGTTAATTTTGCATTTCTAATTTTGCAGGTTAGATATTTAAAAGTATTGGGTGAATCAAGAAAATTATTGGAGACAATGAAGCAGGATGGCTGCGCGCAAATTAAGTGAACATTTGACTGTAGTGAGATGGTTACTTGAAAAACTCACATTTCATTGGACAATTCGTTACGCTGATGTCACCTGGTTACAGAAATAGGAGGTCGGTATATGGGAGACTAGTGTAAATATTTATTGGCTAAACTCCCAGCTGATTGGGTAATTTGAGTTGATGATGTCACCGGTGGACCAGACAGAGAACACCCGTCGATTCAGGATAGGTGTCTTATGATTGGTGGTTGCTGAAATAGTAGGCCGGAACATGGGGGACTGGTGCAAATGTTTATTTGTCAAATTCACACCTGATTGGGTAATTTATGATGTTGATGTCATCGGTGGACCAGAGAGGGAACACCAGCGTTTAAAGACAGGTGCTGTATGATTGGTGGTTACAGAAACAGGAGGCTGGTACGTAGAGGACTAGTTTGAATAGTGACTTGAAGAGCTTGAATTTGATTGGTCAATTTGTGACGCTGATGTCACCGGTGGACCAGAAAGAGAACACCTGTGATTGAAGTTAGGTGCAATATTATTGGTGGTTGCTTAAATGCGCCTGATTGGTCAGTGGATACTTTAAAACTGGATGGCGTACGGGTTGTGGAATTCATTCCGGATTTATCGGGCCGGATGAAGGATGCTTTGGAATGAAACCAATCTGATTTTGAAGGTATGGAATGAGATAGAGGGGAATATTTGAACTGAGGGTGGTGATTAGGGATTATGTAATTACTGGTGTTGTGAGGATAACCTATATATATTTTGGTATTTTAGATTTAGATTTAGATATTCAAAGGGATCCAGGAGATTAAGAAGAAGAAGAAAAATAATTTCTCTTCTGGGAAGTTATATGGATTGATGAACGAGTTTAATTTTTGGAGTACATAATTTGGATGAATAGATGAAAAAGGTGAGCTGAATAGAGTGAATTTGCAATGAAATTATTTAAACCATTAATTAAGAGAGTAGGGGGCCGTTATTATCAGTTAGTGTAATATGTCAGACCTGCGATTTATGAATATCATTTTATAAAATTACACTCCTTTTGTAGGGATCATTAGACGTTCACCGATCAATTGTTCTGGGTATATGTATATAGATTGTTAAATAGGCAGAATATGAATACTATTGGTGGGATGGTGCCATCTTGTCATTTGGGTTATATTGTATGTTGTTTTGGAAAATTTGTGCAAAAATGAAATTCTTATGTTACAAAAATTTTTTTTGCTTTACAGCCCTGATGATGTCCCTGAGGGGACGAAACGCGTTGGCTGTGTTTTACAATAACTATATTCAAGTTGGATTACATTGATTTGATGTGAAATAAAGAACATTATACAAGAAGTATACCTTATGAGGATTTTTCTGTTGGGACGACTGTATTGAACTGTGGAAAAAGGGAAAATTAGAATTCTCAGATTAATTGTATATATTTTGAACGCTCCTTCCTTATTGTACAATTTAGTGTTAACTGTTAGCAGGTATTAGCTCCCCGTGAGTGGACAGGAACAGTTGGCAGAACAAAGGGCAAATTTAACATAAGCTCTTTTGACTTAGATATGCCAAGGAGGGCTTTTTCTATTTATCCCCATTACACTCCTAGACGGTTATACCCCAGGCACAGTAAGAGGAAAATCCACCTTTGACCATATCAGGTAGGGAGTAGCCGTGATGCTAAAGATAGGCTTGTTGGCAGGCAGCAGGGTTCTGCCATATTGAAACAGGGCCTTTTGGGTAATTTTACAGTAAAGCACAGAGGAAATGCTGCAAAATGATGTGGGAGAATGCAAGAAAAGTGGGTGGTAGAATTCCACCAATCACTGCCTACTACATAAAATAAATCGCTCACCTCCACCACCATTTCCTCAGAATACTCCTGGACTTGGAAACACTGTCTGAAGATGGCCTTTGTGGAAGACGAATCCTAACTTCTGACTTCTGCTGGAAGAATAGGACTTACCCAAGGATTTCTGAATCCTGCTGGAACACAGGTGCTGGAACGGTTTTTCAAGAGTCAAGTAGCTGGCCTCTTGTTTACCTGTTTCAGGGACACAAAAAGTTGAAGGACTCCTAAAATTCAAGAGAACCCATCTGACTAAATAGGGCTAGACCCTACAGGACCTGGATGGCAGGAAACCTACGGCAGCCATGCGCTCTACAAATCTCAACTAATGATAATAAAATGTTATGTGTATTGTAAAGTGCATTATCACCCGCGAGGGTATCCTGGCTCTGAGTAGGTCTGTGTGGCCCTACCTATGGTAGATTGGTTAATTAAAAAGCCTGGTCTTTAGCTTCTTGAGGAATTCAAGAAGAGAAGAGTGGGCTTTGATGTAGAGATGGAGGTTTTTCCACGCTTTAGGAGAGATGTAAGAGAACGCTCGTTCTTATGATCTACTCGCCAATATCCCATATATTCCCAGAACCAGAAGTCCTGCGGAGTGGAGGTGTCTGGAAGATTGGTGGAAGGAGATGCGACTGTTCAGATAGGTGGGACCTGAGTTGTGAAGTGCCTTAAATGTGTGTGGGGATTTTGAATTGATTGTGTTTGTGTATTTGAAGACAATGTGATTCCCTGTGGTTCCCAGAAACCTGCCCTAAAGAACTAGAAGCTGCAGAACTGACAAACACATTTCCAAGCTATTTGGGACTAAGTCAGAAAGTTGAACCATTTCCAGTGACAACTCACTTTGTGTATCTGGCCTCTGCTCTATTGCGATCGGTCTGAAATTTTGAATAGGTCCCAGTCCACTGTGAACTACTATTTTTCCATGTTGTTTGACTTTTTCTAGGCGATTTTTTCCTTAAAGCTTTAAAAATCTGTATCTCTGGTTCCCCTCTCCATATTGGTTATATTCGGATGATATTGGTGTCTTTTTGGTCTCTAGTTTCCTAAATTGGTCAGGGAACTTTATTATGTTGTTATGTCTACCTTAGAAATTCTTGGTACTGTTCGAACTGAGCACACACTTCTCTGTGCGTTGCCTGCTTCTTGTGTCATATCTACCAGGGGCTGAGCAGAGATTCTCTCAGAATTGTGCTTTGTCCTAATCAGAGTAGGTTTATTGAGTTAGCAGGGGTGCTCCCTCACAAATGAATAACTCCATTCCTGACACACATGTTGCGTGAAAGTCCCGGCTTTGGCACACAAACACAGCCGTTATGGTGCTCTGGGAGGGCTGGGCTGCTGCATTAAGTCTGCATCTGACGCAGACGGTTTGGAGTGACTGGGTAAGAGCTGTCCCTTCGACCCACAGGCCATCGATCTGCATCCTAGGAGGCTGCAGGTACCAAATGGCCAGTTAAACGTTTTGTGGAAAGTAAATGGCAAGTGTTTCCCTTTAAATTCTGACACTTCCTCAGGCAGTTGTTATTTTCTTTTGAGTACTCTGCCACTTTTTAGCTGTATCCTGGGCAACAGGTTTTGAAAATCTGTTCAGATTTTCCTTTGTGAAATCTGAAAAATATTATAGCATTTCTAAAGACTGAAAATATTGAATTTAATGTTCAGTTTTGAGATACCTTAAAATGTGTTTGCTTTTTTCCAGTAGTTTCTACTTTTTTTCCTTTTACCCTTTTTAAATAATGCTTTGCATCAAGCAGTGACAAAGCCAATAGAATAGCACTTGTATTATAAAGGCAGGACCTGTTTGCTTTTCCAATGCTTGTTCTTAAATTAAGCCCTACTCCTCAGACAGTACTTCAAACATTATCTGGGAAAACTGCTCCATTCACCTTCTTTGACCCCTAAACCTAGGGTAGAGATGTTCACATAATGTTGAACTCGCCCTTTCATTCTCTCGTGCCCTTTTTTTACTGTTTCAAAAGCCACAAGCATGAAAATAATTTTAAAAACTTTGTGAGTTTCCCAGTGTCTTGACAAAGCCAATGATCTTTGAGCGTTGTGTCAAAACTAGAACAGACTGCGTCTCTTCCCTTCTTGAATGGCCTTTTGGAGCCGTGGAGTATCTCAATCTCCGATGTTGAAGACGGGAGGTCACACGCTGCCGGAGATGCTTGAGTACGGGTGAAGTGGATCCTTCCAGATGTACTTGTTTCAGTTGCATCCGCCGGGGATGTGACGCCTCGTTGGAGGTTAGGCATTCCTCTTCTTCTGAGACTTCCCTTTGAACCAGCCTTGCATCATTAGCATTGCTGGTCATGGTAAAAAGCTTCCTTGCTAGACTCTTGTTCCAGGACTAGTCAAGTCTCCACTGGTTCCATGACTTTCAGTTCAGGAATTTAGTCTTACATCGCTCTAGCACACTCGTACCTACATCTTTCCATACCTTTCTTGGTTTTTCCAGGAGTTTTTCCGCCAGGAATAGGATCAAATGCCGGAGGTGTTTTGGGCATTTTGTGGAGGTTCGTCTGGAAAATGTCTGTTTTCTGTGGGCTGCTGCCCCCTGCATAGGCAGACCTCAAGCACAGGTGGATAGCATGTTATATTTGTTGATATTTTTCAGCACTTGGCTAATGACTTGGCCTGTAACTTAGGACTATCAAGCCACATCTGTGGTACCTGAATCCTGGACATTATACCATTGCATGTAAACATATAGCTGCATTTGCAACAGTTTATGAACTAAAATAGAACAGATTGAGGGAGGACACATGCTTCAGTACAAGACAGATACATAATGAGAAACGTCCTTTGTGTCCAGCTATCCTGCGCCCTTTGCATCTAGCATTCTAAAATCTTCCTACGTGATGGCACAATTAGACAAAGTTATTTCTGTCGATAAAAAGCTAGCATTTAAGGTTTTTGTTGAGCTCTGGTAGAATTAGCAAACACCGGTAATGAATCATTACTCATAAAAACATAACATTACATCATATATTATATTTTGAAGGGGCCATCCAGTATGGAGTAAACAACAGCTCTTTTTACCGAGTCATGCACTTCTAACAATCACAACAACAGGTTCTGCAGATTGTTGCTTTTTTGATGATATTGTGGGGTTTTGAGAATTATTGTTACATCTTTCGCTAGATGGTTCCTTTAAAGTGCCTCCATGGGGTTGTAGAGGACAAAATCAGTTGCCCAATCCTGCATCTCTAACAATCGCCGACACTAGACATTCCAAAATGTTCCTTTATTTGATGATGACATCAGCTTGGGTTTTGGGATGTATAGTGACATCATTCACCAGATGGCCCCTTTAAGTTATGTTAAGTCACTGATAGTTTTTGAGTTTTTTTAGGTACCAGGGACAATTTGCTCTTTAGACAGGGCTTTATGTGAGCCGGGTCCATCTGGGTCTCAGATCTAGTTGGAATTAAAAGCAGACCTTGAACTGTGTTCATGTAGGCCCTATAATGATGTCCTTAACCTTACAGGCAAGAAACACTGATTGGGTGAACAATGACTGTAAAAATGACTAAAGCAATCCGTGTCAGCGGTTTAGTTCCCGAGGTGGAGGCTGAAGTTCCGTACGAGTTTTGTACACTGCATGTAAGTGCGCCGTAATGGGATTCAGTAGACATGTTCATCCAATCCTTAGCCTCTCTGCAGATCATGCAGAGCAATGCTCGTGTAGGTCAATTGATATTGTAATTCTATATGAAAGCCTGTGAAGTAGTGTTATATTTTGGGGAATGTACCTTTTTTTATAATATTTGCAGGGTTTTGTTTTTGACATTAACAATAATCTGATCCCTGATCATTTTGTCTGACATGTCTCTAAAATTACAGTTCTTGGAAAGCCCCCGAAAAGCAGTTAGGGATTCGTCAAATGTTTATTCACTTGTCTGGGTATTGGTGTAAAATTTAAATCTGTTCAGTGCTAAACTAGAAGTAGGTTTGAACCTATGTTCCATTCTTAATAGTACTTCTTGAAAAACATCCATGTCTCCTTGTCTCGTAAGACTTGTGGAAACATCCTGAAAACTAGTTGCCCCTCAGAACCTAAAGAGTGTAAAAGAATAATTTTCTTTCTTTCTTTCTGTCCCCTTCAATGGCCTTCATATAAGTAATAAATTCTTCTTTCCATCTCGTCCAAGGAATGGATGGATCCCCTTTATGTTGCAGGAAGTTAGCTGAGGGTTCGAATTGCATGTTGCTGTAATAAAAGTATTAGCACAGAGTAGGCACGCTCATAGATTCAGTTTAGTTCAGTTCAAAAAGTAAGTTTATTTAGACCGTTGGTCTTTAAAACACAATAAAACACGACATTTTATTTAAAATTCTAAAAAAAGCCATCAAAAAATTATTACAAATTCATTATCTCCTTACATCATAAGAAACTAATTTTCCTAACATCAATCTTAATTTGTTAAAAACAATTCCATACACAATTTATGAACGCGATCTAATAACACATATATGATCCAAGGATTTTATATTTCTATTTTATAACAATTAAAATTACCCAGTTTAAAATCTCTATTTATCAATACACAGTCCACTCCTCCATTCCTTATTCCATAAATAACCTTTTAACAGCCTGAATAAACTTCGCCACCGCCATTGCAATATCAAGATACTGCATATCCATAAGGAGCTCAATTGCTTGCGTCCGTGACCTAATACCATACTTTAAGAGAACTGGACGTAGGAACAGTTTTCGCTGGGCTAACAATTTTTGGCAATCCATTAAGATTCAAAAGTAAATGTCTACTTCATCCAGAGATAATAAATAGATAATTTAGCAGCAAAGTCTAGTTCCTCACTAGTAGTACCAAGTACTTGGCCGCAATAACAAAAGTGACTAACAGAATTATGATGAATACTTTCAAAATTGTACTGCCGCACAGAGCATAATGACATGGCACTCGACCAGCAAACCAATCCAAAATGGCGTCTTCTGACAATGCTTACGTAGAGCAACGTGCGTAATGTGCTGCAAGGACATGCGCACCAATGACAAAATGGTGAGGAAACAGATCTGCTGCGATGTAGAGAGAACAAGGAATGTGTAGCTGCTGTAGAACAGTGCGGTAAGTGGCAGAAGGACGCGCTACAATTTCTAATGATGCAGATAGCACAAACAGTTAATCTGCCGAGATGAAAAAATGCCACAATCAGTTAAACATAAATGTCTCACCAATCTCCAACGCAGATCCAACTATGTTATCCGTAGTACTTCTGTTTGACTTGTAGTATGTAGAAGTATATCCGTATGCTAATCCATCAGGCAAACAATTGAATAAAGTCCCATAAATTCATCCATGGGTTCTAATGGAGAGTACTGCACCTGGGCTGTTGATAGTAGCAAGTGCCTCTCCAATGGTCGCCACTTGTAATGAAGCAAATATACTCCAAATTCCAGGAGCAAAGTTTATTTCTGCAGCACAGTTACCATCACCAACAGTCCAATCCAGAATAATACAGAATTCTACAGAACCTTGCTGAATCAGAGCTTTAAGTTCCAGAGTTCATCAAGCAAGCACTGTGCGAAATTCAAAATAAAACACTCCAAACATTGGAACAAAAAGTATATTCTACAAAATATAACAAGTAAACAGATGTTGAAATATTGACAGTAAAAAAGCGGAAGAAAATGATGTCCTTAAAGGTGAGTGAGGTCATGGAGTGTGTAGGGGGCAGTGTAGTGAAGGAGATGTAAGGAAGTGCATGCAGGAGAGAGTGAAAAGAGGGTGTTGAGTACCAAAGGGATGAGATGTGAGATGTGCAAATGGAGGATTTCAGAAAGAAGTGGGAAGATAAAGGGCTTGGATTTGTAATAAAGACTACAGACGAAAGTAGTGTGACTGGAAGTATGGGATAGCTTGAGACATTCCGAGACCACCGCCCTTTCCACAGACCTTCTAATGTTTAATTGAGTCATGTTTTCAAAATTGAAACTTTTTTTAAATTCTAATTATTCATAACAAAAAATTGTTAATCATGTGTCTGATACTGGTAACAAGCATTGGCAAAGCCAATAGGTTTGGCTTGTTTTAGGTGCATGTCCCTTACTGAATGATGTGTCTTTGATGAATGCTCACAGAGAGGCTCAAAAATGCTGGTCGGGCAGTACTACGGGAAACACAGGATTTAACTTCACATGTTTTAAACCACTCCCTTAATTATGTAGGCCATTCCCTTGGACAAGATTCCTAGTTTTGCATCTTAGGCCACGCCCCCTTTAGAGGTGACTCTATTTTCATCCCACTTAAAACCCTAAATTTAGGACAAATACTGTGTCTAGTGTATAGCACATTGAGGTGGAAATGTGACGTCTGAGCTCCATAACAAATGTTGTAAAGGAACATTGAGATTCATGCCCCCTGAGGTGCCAACTTTCAGCCATCTCAGAGTTGCAAAACCTCTGGCTGACAGGCAGCCGGGGGTAACTTACCAATGTATGTAAAGGAGTGTGGTATGTTACTGACTCTACCCCTGGTCTACTGGATTTATAGGTCTCCCACTGTTATAAAATTCAATGATTTCTCCAGAGATCCGTCTACTCTCTGTTCTAGGAGGAGTTTGCACTTTCACGCTGTGAAAATTAACAGCTACTAAAATCCATTAATAAATTGTGTGGTTTTCAAGTGACCGAAATACATCTGGTGTTTTATTACCCCAAATATCCTTATTTTTAACGGCGCGAACATTCACTCGACAGCTTGTGAGGCTGTAATGTGTTTCCACGATGCTAAAACCAGGTTGTGAGAAAACGTGCCCCTGGGGGGACTGGTGTGTGCATCCGGCGTGACGTCTTCATCAGATCCGCTCAATTGTGCTTGTAAAAATAACTCCGCTATAACAGATTCTTGAGCGGAATTCCAGTGCCTAGAAAATTCCAAAGCTCTTTACAAATGGCTTACGTGCTCGAGGTTCACCATCGACCCAACAATTAACGAGCTAGACCAGGTTAGTGTGGTCTCCCTGGCTTTCACTGCTGGACTGTCCAGTTGTGCGGTCACTCTATAGCCACTAGGCCTACCACTGCAGGACACACTTTGAAAAGACACCTTGATGCCCATTTTGTCTGGGCAGGATTTTTTAAAATAATGTATTTTTGTTTAAAAACGTCAAAACTGCACTCATGAACAAATTAGGGGTGTGGAAGTTTTTAACGCACCATCCTAGTCTTGGAGAGTTCTCGATTATTTACCTATCTATAGTTAACCATGTTTTCTGCTTTTCCAGCACTTAAACTCTCCTGTAGTTTTCTCTGGTTAGTTTTGGAAGACAATGCAAGCTCATGGCCATATTGTATGTGAGTGCCCTCCTTGCTGCGTTTTTTTAACCTTGTTTTGTAACAAAGAGCACATCTGTGACACAACACCCATGAACAAAAATCTTGCGAAGGTCATGTTTTTTACATAAAAGCCCAATTCACATGAAACTTCGCAACATTTCAATATTTTTTTTGCCTTTTGTGAGAAGAAAACTTGATAACTTTGCTCATGGCTAGATAAAGTAAAGTCACATATTGTTAAATCAGCATTTAGTATAAAACTCAATCAGTCCTTGTTCTCCATATTGAGTGAGTACAGAGCAGTGACTTTCATTCCCATCAACATCGAAAGATTATCTAGGCACTTTGTGTATTCTTAATATTGCTTTCCAATCTTTGGACACTTATCTCAACAGTTGTAATGCAATGATTAACATTCACTCACAGAATGGCATCAATTAAATCATTTACTTTTCATAATCTAGCACCACACTCTTTCTCAATATAAAGTTGGAAACGTACGATCAGTGTAGTGTGCTTGTATAGATTTCTGGCTGGGCATTGCGAGAACACTCGGACAACTGTTTTGAGTTCTCTTTGTAGAATGCATGTATTATTTCTGGTATTGGCATTCCAAATCAAGATTAGGGGTATCCAACGTTTTTAGGTCGAGCATCAGCACATGCGATGTCTGCAAGACCTGCTGTAATCACTCTTCGGAGTGCAATTACAGCTACTGCTTGCCATTGGTTGAAAATTCTGTTGTTCTTGTTTACTGGCTCCTTATTGGCCGGTGCTCCCTATACATCACTTCCGTTTGTAAACAAGGAGCACTGTCCAAGAACAGTTTCATTACACTGTAGGTTTTTATATTTTTGTTTAGGGACTATTTTTGCTTTTTTTACAAGCGCCGTATTCTGCGCTGTCCCTTTAATGATGGCCCTGACACTTTCTTTAGACCCGGCTCGTTTAAAGAAAAGGGCGCGGCCGCTATTAAAGTGAAAGCGCGGAATGGGGCGCTTTAAAAAAAAAAACATTTGTTTGTCAACTTCAGAAACAAATGCTTTTTTTGTAAAAGCGCCCCATTCTGCACTTTCAATTTAATAGTGGCCACGCCCCTTTCTTTAGACGAGCCACGTCTAAAGAAACGGAGTTGCAGGCTGAGGAAATAACAAGCATTATTGCATTACAAATGCTTATGTTCTTTTCTGCCGCCCGCATTGTAAATAAACTTCTGGAAGGCTCTCATTCCAAACTCGGGGGTTGACGGGTTGTCTCCTCTTCCAGTCTGCCAGGGGCCTTTTGTTTGAACAAAGGTTAAAGTTCTCTTCGTGAGCCTGCTCACACCTGAGGTTGGGGTCCAAAGAGGTAGGTGGTATTTATTACTTTCATCTGATGTTTTTGGTACATTACCCCTGTGTAACTTAAAAAAAGAAAAACTGCCACCTCCCACCCCCCGAGATGTGGAGGGTAATCCTCTCCGTTTTAGGTATCTAGCTATAGTATACTGCTGATCAGTTACATTATTTGCATCCCTCGCTTTAGGGATAATATCTCGGTAAAGTGAATACAAATAAACACCACCTCTTTAAACTGTACGTCAAATGTAGTTTGAAAAGGACTCTGTGGCACTATGGGCCTCTTAAATTTGAGCTTGTATACTGAATGCACAACTTTTGTAATGTTTAAAAATACTTCTGTAGTTACTATCTTTGTTGTAATGCGCATGCCCCGTTTATTTTCCGTTGTTTTGTTATTATAATGACATGACAACATAATTTGGCCAGCAAAGCAGACGTTGCAAAACAGTTGTTGTTGACCTACATCTATATATAACTTAGAACGTGCAGACTTATTGTTCAGTTTTATATACACTTCATATAAAATATCATAATACAATATCTCATATTTTTAAGGGGTAACCGGGGTATTACAAAACGCTTTTCTGATGGGTTTCATTTCTTTTTAAGGAGTTGTCTATTTTTTTTTTTTTGTACGTGGTTTGGACTTTATAAGCTGTTTTTACAGAGGTTAAATGCCTTTTCAATACCCAGATCTACATGTAAGTGGCTGATTTAGAGCACTTTGTTACATGTTTTCAGGTGTGTTTATGCATATGTGTTGTTTTCCTGTATTTTGCGATGTTCTAAGGCTTTTTGCTTATTGAAGTGTATATTAAAGCTATGTATACCCACGCGTTGTGAAGAAAACACGAGAGCCCAGTGGTGTGTAAGTGTTGCCATGCCCTCACTAGAGTAATAAAGTATGTTAAGGTCTGCCAAGTATATCAGCTATAATACACGGTGCAAGTGTATTCTAGAGGCCATGCATATGTGTTGTATAAGGCCTGCCAGATGTCCCGTGTAGTATGATATAGTGTGTAAAAGCTAGGGTCCTGTGATCCTCAGTATACGCTATCAGGCAAGCCAGAGGCCTTGCCTAGTGTGATAATGTATGATGACCAGCAGGGCCCTATCAATTGTACTACACCGTGTCATTTTAATTACACCATAAGGAGCCTTATTCCCAGGTATGGCAACGCTGCCCGACACGTGTTTTGCGATACGTATTGCTTTCTGGATGCCTCTTATAGTTAACATGTTCCATTAAGGTTAAGTTGTCCCATTGTCAGTGATGTCCGGTTTAATATAGAGTAGTCTATAGCAATTAAGACGCCATCAAAACCTTAAAAAACACGTGTTGTGGCATAGTGCCCCAAACCATTTGGCAATGGACTACGGCACTATGCCATGACACTTGGTTTTTGAGGTTTTGATGGAGTGGTAACTACTTCGGACTACCATATAAGAATATGTATTTTAGTGACAATAGGGTAACTTAATTATGATGGAAAATGTTAACTGTATGGGCTTGGAGGAAGCAATGTATATCGCACAACACATGTTGGACAGTGTTTGCATATTTGTGTATTAAGCTGCTTATGGAGAAAATCATAAGTGTCCCTCATTCTTTTAGAATAAAACAACACACAGTATGCCGCCACACCCTCCTTACCCAAAAAAACAATGGAATATCTAAAGAAAGGCAAACAATAGGTTAGTGCACAAATACGTGACCTATCCATCTGAATACATTTCACATAAGCTAAATCCACGCACTGCAAACATCCTCAACACTCACCATTACTTTGACCACCCCAACAAACCCATAAATCACATATCTAATAATACAAGCCATTTTGTGCGGACGCAAGTTCCAAAATACCATCCAGGACTCATCATCAAAAATTTACTGTTTAGTTAATTAAAACCATAACAATCATTTATCACAATAAAACATAAAACACGTTAAAAAGAGTTAATTGTCAACAGAAGATTGACAGTGTTAAAACCATGAAGCTGATAGTGGATCAAGCAACCACCTTCATTATCAGCAATAAGTAAAGCTTTAAACAGGAAATTCATAGTGTCATCTTAGATTAGTTCGTTTTTTGAGTGTCTCTTTGTCAGATCCTTGTGGCGAGGAGGATGATATGGTTTTCTGATTAGCCAGTCTAGTTGTTCTGTCCCTCCGAGTGTCTATTTGTTCTGTCCTCGTGCAGACAGAAATATTATGCTCATCTATAAAGAAATGTGATACGTTTAAAATCTGTGCAAAATCTAAGCAAGTTCCTCAGTGTTTGAAGCGGGATAGAACCTAAGTCTTTTAATGGTTGGCAGTTGGCAAGCTTGTTCGAACAGGCAGGTTTATAAAAGTGTCAACTCCAAGTGTTGCAGTTCTACAGGATACAGTCATGCGGGACAGTGGCGGCTCCACGGAGGATTTCGTGCAAATTATCGGCTCCCCCTGATGGTGATCCAGACTATCACAGTATTCTGCCCGCTTCCGCGAAGAATTTGCCGACCTGTGCTAGGTCTTTTGGAGTGACAGATGTATATATGAATAGTATTGCTTCCTTGCATGATCTTAACTCGTGTTGCATAAGGATAGGCCTTAGATACCTGCGTCTCTGTTGTGATAAGCTTGCGCAGCAGCATACGATGTGAGCTGCTGTTTCAGAGTGGTAATTGCACAGCCTGCATTGTTCCTGTGTCACTGCACAGTTGTTCCAGAGTGCCCTGTACTCCCTAATGGGTATAGTCAGTAGCCTAAATGATAAAATGTTCTTAAATGCATGCTTTCCAATTGCTGCTCTCAGGTATGGTTGGTAAAGCAAGGTTTCATTGGATGTTATAAGCTCCTCAGCACCTCTGATGCTTCTTGCCTTGATTAAATCCAGATCCCTCGAGGTCTTCTTATCTTGTATCTTTACTTTGCTTTTTAGTTGTGCTTTGCTAATTTGGAGAGCCGTCAGTGATGTTAGATCCAGATTTAATGTTGAAGCGGCTAGTTCCAGGTACTTCGCCCAGCCACTTGACTGGTCCGTGAACAATGCCTGAGGGCACCCCGCAAGGAATCAAGGTCTGCCCGGCTCACCTGGACACAATTCCATCCAGGACACAGTTCCACCACAACCAAACAGGCATACACAGCAGAAGAAGCACACAACTAAACCTCTTGGAACCTCACACAATTTGCTGTGTTTCTTAAACCTGTTTAGAAATCCTGTGGAAAGTTTACAGTTTTTCTGTCAATCTGTTGCTTTCTCTTTTAATTTGCTTCTCTAATTTAATATTTCCTGCTTCTCAGTTTTTGATATACCCTTAATGGTCAAACGATTTTGTTTAGTTAAAAAATTAAATGCAAACTAATCTTTGAAAGCAATGACGCACGTTTTAGGCCCTCGATCTCTTTTCAAATAGAAAAAGGCTTAAAAACAATTTTATCCACCTTTCCTAGTAGTACAGTGTTTGAAGGTGTTCTCTCTATAGCCACTGGCACCCTTACCAGACACCCCCTTTTGAAATGAGGGGCACTTGATGTGGTGGCACTGCAAAAACACAAATGGTCCTTGCGCAAGCAATAAAAATCATTTGCAATGCAATAGGTCTTGCAATTGCGAGATATTGAGCTATTGGCATTATAAATGACAATGCCTTTTATTTATGTGTTTAAAAAACATGCAATAATTAAAGGCATTGTCATTTGCAATACCAATAGGTCAAAGTTTCTAAAATGCAAGACCTATTGCATTGCAAATGCTTGTTCTTTTTGCAACCTTCATTAAGTTCTATTGAAAACTTTTCAACTACGTAAAAGTTGCAACATCCTTAATTTTGTCAAGTACGTATGAAAATTGTGACATTCGTATCAATCTATGTCACTAATACGCTCATTCAACAATAACAAAATGGATCTGCATAGATTATGCCTCGAAAGAAATAATCATGGTCTTGACTAATACTATTGTGCATCCTAGAGTCAGCAATGGTAACCTTTCAGGGGAATATTCTGCAAACATTTTTCAGGGTGGCTGTACTTGATAAGAACAAAACCTATCTCGCTATGCAGTGGCTATTATTTCACAATCTAAAACAAAAAACCTTTGCACGAGTAAAGATGAGGGAAAATAGGGATGTGCTGATCCCTTTCAACATGGCACAATTTAGAAACTTTAAAAAAAATGTTTCTTTTCACAGCCCTAACCAAGATGTAACTATGGACCATGGAACTAATACCTGCTACCCCAAAGTCTTCCTGAATGGTAGCTGTGGTTCATCCTTAAGAGGCGGAGTGGCCCTGCCCACCCTCCCCCCCCACCTTTTTCAAAGCATGAATAGTGTCTGACAGACTGAGCGACGGTCAGGCTGACAGACGCTCTTCATATTCAGGTCATGCAGCCAAGCGCTGTACTTGCACTAAATGCACAGGCGCATGGCTGCATGAGCTGAACTTTGCTGGGCTGAAGATGTGACAGCCCTGTGGGAGTGATCTCCTCAGCCATGGCAAAGCGCTTGGTGGTCCTTCCCCTCATGACTGATAGCCTCGGACCTGGTCATTTCAGTTTTAAGCCTTGATTTGCCCAGGGCCAAGTGTCCATCAGTAACGCTTGTCATAGAGTTGGGTGAGGTCAGAAAGACTCCCTGAACCCATCCACTCTATGACGAGTACGGGACTGCCGCCTACTCTCATTTGCTAACCCATAACAAGGTCAGCCAATGAGAGGGGTGGCAGTCCCAACCCTCCAGGAACCTCGGAGGCTTCTCTCCCACCACCCGAGTTCACCGCTGAGGCCCAGTAAGTCTGTCTTGCTTTTTTTAATGCTTGATGCATGCATGTGGGTATGTATGAATTTATGTGCATTTGTGAGTGCGTGCTGTGAAAGGGTGTGTGTGTGTGTGTGTGTGCGCGTATGTGCTTGTGAATAGTGGTTTAATGTGACTACACATGTGAATGCATGGGTGTGAGTGAGTGTGCGTGTGTGGTCCACCCCCTGACCCCGCCCACTCGAAATACTGGCTGCCACTGATTGCAGGGATGGAGTTCTGATTTAGTAGCAAATAGCAGGGGTTGTAAATAGCTGTCTGCCTTATCAAAAAATGCCTCTTTTTGTATGATCACCCCCATGGTTTTGGACTGATGATGCTGTGTTTTTTTTTTACTTTGAAGGTGCACTGAGGCCTGGTAACCAGACCTCAGTGCCAATGTTCTGACCCTACAAAGTGAATGTTTGATTGGCTTACACCCAATTGGCTTAAGTTAACTTACGTATAAGTCCCTAGAGTATGGTACAAGGCGTACCCAGGGCCTGTAAGTTAAAATGTCCCCCAGGGCTACAACACTTATATGACAACGTGAAGCATGTCTCCCAGCCTGCCACTGCAGACTGATAGGGCAGCTTTTAAACTGCTAACTCAACATCGCTATTTAAACTAAGGGCAAAGCCAAACCTCCCTACAGGAGGCCTATCAAGTCCTAAGGCAGGGTGTGGTATATTAAGAAAAAGGATATGTGTTTTAATCTGTCCTTAAACCCAAGAATGTCATTTTTACTGTGGAAAGGCTAATAGTCTCATTGGCAAGTACATGGATACACGCTGACAACTCAGCTGTGCTAACTTTTGAATGGGACTTCTAAAGTTGATACTTCAAGGTATCAAAATAATCATTACATTAAAGACAACTTGCTGCCCAAGTCAAATTTAATGTAACTTTTTAAGAAATACAACTTTTAGAAAGTTGCCACTCTGTTGCCCAATTCCTCCTGTGCCCACTCGCAGATGTTAGCCACAAGACAGCCTTCTGCCCTCCTGGGAAGAGATGTGAATGACTCCCAGAAGTACAAACAATATAGTCCTGCTGCTGGAAGAGGTGTCACTTCTGCCTTGCAGGAAGCCACACAGGGTGTGGGTCCAAAGGGTGAGCTTCAAAGGGAAAGCTGCCTTGAAGGGCAAATGGTGAACACACACCAAAGGGGCTACTCTTTCATTAAGGTAGACAGGATAGCTAGATGGTGCACGTTGCAGGAACTCGCTACAAGGTGGGACGGATCCTAATAGCACATTGGCTAGCAACTGCTACCCCCCGAGGGCACTTTCTTGGCATAAATATGACCTCTCCGGCTCCCAGACCTCAGATCTCATCAGAACTGTAGAGAGGCCCAAAGAAGGACTGCCCTGGTGTTCCCAGGACCTGGCAAAAGAGGCTGCACCAACAGTTGAACTGCACCTGCAGTTCCTTGGGCTAGCAAAGGGAGGACTGTGCCTGTGGTTCCTGCCTCATGGGAAAGCTAACCCTGAGCACCATACAGAAGAGGTGCACTCCAAGAGTTAGTTGGCTGACTTCCTGTCACAGCACCGGGGCCACAAAAGCTGAAGAAGCCCACTCTGGCCGGTTAGTAGCCACAATCGCCTGTTCACCACTGACCGCTGACGTGCAGCCCAGATGACCAAGTCCGACTGCACAAAAGTTGAACCCGACTCTGCCGGACCTGGGTGAGTCATCAGAGTGCAGTATGGTTACCCGAGACGGACACTAGCCTTTACCAAAGGGAACCACTGGTTTTGCTGTGATCAGATGCCAGTAGTCCAATGACAACTGGACTTTTACTGGACCAAAGAAGACTATGAGGGACATTGACCCCTCTACCCAAAGTCGTCCCTCCTAGACCATGGACCAAGGAGTCGCCCTAGGAAGACCCTTGTCAACTGCACAGCATCCTCAGAATCTTACAGCATCTTCAGCATCCTATATCACTCCATTGAAGTCTATGGTGTTTCGCCCATAGAGCCTGAAACTGGACTTGAGACTGCTTTGCTACCACGGTAACTGTCCTTTTACTCCTCATTGGCCACTGTGACCTTCCCCCTGTTGGATTTAGTAGCCTAATGTGGGCCAGAGTAGCCAAACACAACTCTTTAAATGTTTTACAAAGTTTCCATACTTTATGGTTACTAATGCTTGTTGACATTTTTGAATAAAAAACTGACATTTATGTTTTACTTAAAAATCTGTCTCTCCAGAACTGTGTGGTGGATTTTGTTCATTTTGGTGTCTAAACATTCACAAAAATACAATCTAATTTTATACATTTCTGTTGGATTTCTTTCATTTCGCATAACTTTCTGATTCTGATTTTGTTGTTCTGGTACTTCTTAATGCTTTACACCTTGTTTAAGACTTACTGCTCGACGCCACAGCTACACAGGGTTGAGATAAGTTTTAAAAAATGAGCCTCACTGGACCGAGTATGTAACATGAGTACATTCAACGTGGAGGTCACATAACCACACTATATAATCACATTTCCTCACATGCCTCATTAATATTCATCTAGCTGGGCCTTCGGGAATTCTTTGTAAATGGACATTTTGCGACATTTTAGTACAAAAGTTGTTTCACAAGGAGACAGGCAGGTCATATAAAGTTGCTGTGCAGTTTGCAGCCTGCTTGCTTAGATCTGGTCCCATGTTTCTTGAAAAGGACCTGCTATCAAACACACCTGCTGAAGTAATCTGTGTATCAGTCCTTTGTAACATAGCGTTTAGCAAAAATACAGCGCCCACTAATGCCGTGCATCACTGAAAATACAGCCAACAGGTTGTGAGAGCCTTGCCTTAGGTTGGAAGGATGGCATTTGCAGTGACTACTCAACAGCGTAAAAATTCGCTGTCTTGTATATGGTACATCTCAAGAGTGAATATGCGTCTGTTCCCTGCAGGAGCTGCAGCCAATGACTGCATACCTAGGCATAAGTAGGGGGTTAGGCCAGTGTAATCCATGTGTGTCACAACACCATAGACAATGCTTTCCTGTGGTCATTGCACCTTCTCCAGAACCACAAAAGAACATTTAAAAGTTGCTTATTCTCCCAGTTGTGTGAAGACCATGTGTGCAGGATCTGTCAGGCCAGTGGTTGTAATCCCAGCCTGCTCTACCATCACCAGCAGTGATGGACTTTTCTATTTAGGATAATTGTTAAAATGTTGGTATTTGGTGCTGCTGGACAAAGACAAACTCTCGTGTCTAAAATTAACATATGATACAAGGCTCTCGGATCCCAGTTTCTGGTGCCCTGTAAAACTGGTAAATATAAGTATAGATATGTAATGCCCTTGTTGAAAAGAAAAACATGATGCCCGTGATTTATTGTATCTCAGGATTATTCTAGAACCACATTTCCACTGACATGTGATCCACTGATCTTGTGGATCTGGGCTCCAGAGTGTTTAAATCTCTCCCTCTCTGTCTTTATTTCTAAGCGTACAGGTGATTCACCTTTCAACCTCGCATGTTGATCCCCAAAGGCCACCCAGCCACTGTTTGACTGAAGGAATTGAACTTTCAACTTCACTGTAGGTTCTGTGTACCGAAGCAATCAGTTGTCCACATAAACCAACAAGTAGGTCAGAGATGACTCCCGCACACAGGTTTGTTAATGAATATACCATATTATGGACAGTTCCTGCTCTAATGTGCTGCATACAACGCTGCCCCAGTGTTTGACGTCAGACTCACTATTCAGAAGATGAGTCAACAAACCCCAAACATGTGTCACTGGGAATGGGGCTGTTCTGAGACAGATGGTGATGCAAGGGGCTTTTTATGTTTATCTTTTTTTAAATAAGGAATGTCAGCCCATGGAGCGTTTCAAAAGTTCCACTAGGCCAACAGCTCAAAGAAATTTAGAAGTAGGAGGTAACAAGGAACAGTGTTTTGGAGAAAGGGTTGGGGGTGAATTTTTATCAATATGAAGTAATCTGACAATAAGAATTTGAAATACATTTACAATTTTATTAAATAATATGGTGACATCCAGTATCTGCAATATCATATATATTTGTAGTAAAAGTAGAAGTCATGATGCCTCTAGATGCCTAGAGTTCTCCTTACAGTTACAGTTTTGTTAAACATTGTGATGGGGACATACAGGTCTACATACACTTTCAGATGGATTAGACATCAGGATGTGAGTTATTTAACATAAGGTCAGTAGGGAACGATTTTAATTATGTCTACTCTACCGGCAAATTATGTAAAAGAGGGCGAATTAGTATAATTGTATGTACATTTACCTCATGTGGGTGGCATGAAAATATAGGTTTCATTCTTATGTAGGCCATTTCTAGCCCAGGTCTCCCTGAATCTTCTGTTGACTGTCACCTCTACAGGGAAGGTATACAGAAGTCCAGACCTGACAAAAATGTACTGGAGAATTGTATAGAGACCTCTGGAACTCAAAGTTTACATATTGCAATCTCTGCATTTATAACTCTTTTTTATTAATTACATTCCTATAAATAGAATATTGAATTATGATGCCATGTATCACTATAAAATTAGCACAGGCAGACATGAGAAAAGAAAATACAAAGAGTGTCCCTAATGTGACCAGATGGCAGTGTCCTAATACATAAAGTGTGATTGTAAAAGGCATCACTCACAATCTGGCCAGTGAGAGGATGGTGTTCACCCTCACACCCCTTCATTGTATGTGCTTTTCTGGAGAACCGACACCGGACCCAGTGACTTCTGCTCAGGTTTCACATCTGCATATCTGCTACAGCGGTGGGTAGTGGGTACATATATGGTCCGCCCCCTCCCTCCCGAAAACTTAAATTGTGGGCGTTAAAAACACTTTCTACTGTACCTTTGCCTACAAAGGAAAAAAAATATTCCAGAAAACGTAAGGACTATTGAGCTGCTGTCCACAAGTAGAAACAATACTTGAGCAAAAATGTACGAAAAATGGAATTACATACATGAGTGCAAAAATGATCCTACAAAATGTAAGAACGCCTTTGGGCAAGTAGAAGCAATTATTTTACACATCTTTACTTTAAAAACATAAATGTATGCCACACGTGCAGTGAAGGTAAATTACTTGGCAGGCTAAGTGAGGCTAAACCAACGTGCTTTGTAAGCTTGCTGCCTACTCCGTGAAGCAGATGCTACTGCTAATAAAAATGTGAATGCAATATAAAGATTACATGGAAATACATGGGAAACAAACTGCTAATGTACTACACACCAATCATAGCGAGCAGCCAACATCTACAACCTTCCAACAAAGCACCATAGACATCACATGGTCTAGACGACTGGGGATGTGGAACCAAAGGCCAAAGGGTAAACGTGCTACGTCAAATATCAGGTGTTACAGATTTACAGCATGCTGGATTTTGCAGGCACCCCCGAATATAGGCCTCCATTATTGAAATTTTGCATACATTTACATTAAAGACATTACCAAATTTATTCATATCTACAACTACATCAGATGTGACGAATTTCATCAGCCAATGACAGCCATACTTCCATTTCCAGGAGGCATTATGCAGTAGGGCCAGGCTGTGATCCAGATGTACACAGTACATGTGACCTTTGCCCTGAAGGACAGAGGTCATCTGCGGTGAGTCCTGTTGCACTAGATGGTGCTCAGTGATTATTTAACGGTGCGCATGGCTGCTGCTTGTCTTATGTTTTTACTGTTATTCAGTATTATCATAGTGCGCATAGTGTGGCATTGCAGCGGGGGGAAGAGAGGGGGAATTGGCATCTGAACGAGACAAAAATGGATGTGAATCAGGAGGTCGAGCCAGGGGCTTATGATGTTGGGCAGTGATGGGTCTGTGATTTAGTTTGTTCGAAGGATGGTTAGAAATGTCGAAGGGGCGGGATATGCCAGGATCTCCCGGGCAGCTGAGGGTTCGAGCGTGGCGGGAGTTGCTAAGGTCTGGGCTTTGGTTTGATTGCCTTGTGGCGAGGACACCAGGTGTAGTGATGGAGGCCATGGAGAGCCTTTCTGAAGAGTAGTGATTGTGTTCGTCTAACCAGTCCTTCTCTGGGGGTTGGAGGTGAATGGGAGGAGAAGCACCCACGTTGGCCTGTGATGCTTCGTGACTCACAACAAACGTGGACCATTTATTCTGTTGTAAGGTATTTCAATCATTTCTCCATCCCTGAAGTACGAGAGGCTGTTCTGTCCTCTCCTAGAACCAGCCCATTGCACGCTCCCTAGCTTTCCTTACCAAATTCAGTGACAGGCAGGATTTCATGGTAGGCTGTCACTACTCCTCTAAGATTCATTTCTAGCCCTCTGGCTCACCGCCTGGTCACACCGGGCTTAGCTGGCTCCTACACCCCCCTCTCTGTGCAAACCAGCAGTGATCACGGGCTGGGAGCATGGCATCCTTCTACTGCCATAAACCTGGGGTTTGCACAAGTCTACAGGGCGACCTAAAGACATTCCACTGGCTCTTGGCCAAGAAGCAAGAAGACTGTAGATCCACCAGTGAAACATTTGTTTTTCAACCCAAAATGTCTGGTATAGTTAACAAATGCGACAAATTAGAACCCATCCATAATCCGGTGTCTGCTAGGGGGGTCTCTTGTACTAAAAATTGCTGAGGAGGAACTGTCCCCTAGGTTTCAAAATCATTACAAAAAGAAAGAGTAATGCCAAAATGGTCAGAAAAAAACCTTGCGTTGCATAAATACAGAAATCCTCATTGGTGAAGACAGAAAGTAAAACTATTTTTTAGTAAACTGGATACTGCCCAAGTAGTGGAATGTACATATGACATTCCATCCTTTCAAAGGAAAGGATAGCAAAGGATAACATACAGAAAGTTTGACAGATTCACAGCATAACCAACAAGACAACAGTGTGGTGACGTTTCAACTTTGTAAGGCTGCAAATTGATCATGTGGAAAAGATGCAAAGAGATTTAGCTACTGTGAGTCGAGAGAAAGTTTTCAAGGGGTGGAAAGGTATATATATGTTTTAAAGTGTAATCTGCATGAATAAGCCGGGGTAGCATGTTTATTCATCCAACAATAGGATGCTCCTACCTTGCAACTAGATTGAGCCTTGCTAATGTCGTTATAATTATGTACATAGCTTGCAAGGGATTCTGACATTAAAACAAAGACAATACTTAGAGGTTAAGAGAATACCTGCTTCACTTTCTTTGCACTGCAAGACCAGTGCAGGAAGAGAGGTCACAAGGATAGTAATTAAAAGCAATAACTTGGAGCATAGCAATTGGCGAGCAGGGACCGGTCTCTTTTCATGTGTGTTTTTATTTTGATGAGAAGCAATAACAAATGGTTGCGATAGAAACCACCTGGAAAGTCAATGCACACAACTTTCATTTCTAAATAAGTTTAGTAATCAACGTGTTTACTATGGCCTGACACATGACTTCCCATGCCAATAACACACTGTGTGTTCTCTTGCACTTTGGACTCAACTTTCTTAGGCTATCCTATGAAAGGTTGATAAGACTGTGGAACTAGTTGTCAAACACCCTGCCAGTTTTCCCTTTTTCTTGTGTGACCCCAGAGCCATGCTTGCATTTGGCAATTCTATTAGATAATTATGATATATTGAGGAAGGAGCCTGCCAAATGAGATGCCATGGCGTGCCCAACAGTGTATCCTGAAGAAGGCTTCCTCGTAGTAGGAATGGAGCCGACATGGCGGACGGTGAATGTTGTGTCTTTGCCACCTGCTGGGGTGCCTAGCGCTCATAGCAGGCACAAAAGTGGTGGATTTCAAGTCACATCTCTATACTGGGGTCTTTACCTCCAACTGCAAACTCTGAATCTCACTCTGTGACCCAGAGAATTTCGTGATCAGATTCATTCAGATTAATGAATAGAACAGTGCAGAGATCTGCATGCTCCCATCCCAGGCGTGAGGTGCTCATCCACGCCTTGTGTTTCTCAGAGTTAATTTCCTTTTGGCCCTGAATTTACAAAACAGATACTTAAGTACCGAAATGTAAGGAAACGAGCAGTACCGGGTGAGCTCCCGGCACTAGGGACAGCTTGACATCTCTGGCAGAGCCCAGCTAGCACTTATTTTGGGGATACTACCTGGACATCATATTACAGATTTTTGGGCCACAGTTAAGCTCTTCAGTATATAACTTCAAACCACACCTGCCACTATCATGGTTTGCACCTGGAGTCCAGTAGCACATGAGAGGCACTGTTACTGGGAGCAGGTAGAGAGCTACAATATTGAAGAAGCTGGGTAAGGTCTGCTGGCACTGCCCTCTATCAAGGGGTTAGATCTATAGCATACTGCCAGCCTGACTCTTCCCCAGCCCTGCTATATATAGGCGCTCTCCTATTACCCATCTCACAGATCCCATCAGGCTCACTCCATCTCGAGCCATCAGTACTAGTGTTTCAAAGACCAGCCCTTATGCGCTACGCTGGCTCATGGAAGCATGTATGGCAAGGGGGCACACCAATGGTCCAACAGGGCTAAGAGCGAGCCAACCATTTAGGATAACCACTCCCCATTTAAATGACTCCAATTCATATTAATTGTATGTAAATTGTTGCATGTTGATGCCCTGAAGATCTAGTGTAGACATTGCCTTCGCGGACCAATGTTGGACATCCCAAGTATAGAGTCTAAAGCAGGGGTGTCCAGCATTGGTCAATACATGCCTGTTATTCAGGATATCGGCAAAGGATGTATATACATATAATGTGTCTAAATGGGGACCATTTACAAAGCCACCGTTTTTCCTGGAAATCTGACAGGAATTCGGCCTAATTTCGGACTTTGGAGCAAGAATGTAAACAAAACACTGGAAAAATAGACCTGTTTGGGTGCACGTGAGCCGGTAAACACACGCAAGGAAGCCAAGGTAAGGGGGTGAGTACAGTCTGACCCACAATTCGTGACGTCATCCTGGAGTAAATATTTCATGACCTTTGGGACTGAATATCCAAATGACAAACAGAGGTTGCACAGCCAATGGTCAGTCCTTCCTGCTTGATATATAAGCCTTGCCAGCTGCTGGCTTGTCGGTGCTTCCATATGAACATGAAATCTCCTGGTGACGAGACAAAACTGGGTCTGGAAGGAACTGTGGTCAGGTAAGAATTCTGAATTAAAACATTGGAAAATAGGCAGCTCTGCTGAAAACAATGAAGTGGCCAGGGGCAAATATTGGCTGGTGTAGACCTTCTCTTTCAAAATGTCTCTCTCTATTAAATGTGGAACATTGTCACTGTTCTGATAGTATTGTAACCCGTCTGCCTCAGGCTGAACCAGTAATTAAAAACCCTCTACCTCATTCCAGTGCTGGTCTTTTAGCTTCTCTCTGTTTAATTTAGAACATTCTACCAAGCAAATGGATGTCACTGTGGTATTCTTCCAGAATATTGTATTTGAAATATTGTGCTACAAAAATATTATACCCAGATAGCGATTACTGAAATATTGTGAAAGTAAGTATATATAGATAAGTATAGATTTATAATTCTTAAATCCATATATGTGTATTTTCAGGCTATAGTAAATTTAAGGTGCATAGATTTTTAATTTAACCTATATGTAACCTGATGATATATATCAATTCAATTCAAAATCTTTCTTCGGTCTAGTTAAAGATGGACCGTAAAAAATTACATGAAATACATTGCAAATCCATGATGTAGAAAAAAATGTAAAATTTTTACACATAATTAAAATAATTAAAATATAAGCATTTACAAGGTTTTACAGCTCCATATTTCAACAAGTGTCCAAATTAGTAGACAATTGAGGGTGCAATTTATGTTCAAAATTCGAGGCGTCAACATACTCATAGCACATACAGCCAAAGCTAAAAAGGGGGAGTAAAAAAATCTCAAATAAGGGTCCGCTATGTGCTCCTACTAGTGCACGAGTCGGGAGGGGCGCCTCAGCGTAGCACCACATATCGAGGACAAGCTCTGGCGAGTCCTGTCTTCCTAAGCATGAACGCAAACAAAGTGAGAAAAGGGCTGTCACACATATCTTCAAGGTACATAGATGTGGATTCAAGGTTAGTAAATTCATGCTAGCGTATAAATTATATATATATAGATTTATCTTCATGATATTGTTTGTCACTATTTGGACTATAACATTTTTCTACTTGATATTCTGACATACAAGTGTTACTGGTGCTAGGCAACAAGAAGGCACCGTTGCAAAGGATGCAAGGATAATGATCTTTCCAAGAAGCCATTGATGCTAAACTCCTGCAATTCCCAAAGCTCTGTAAACAACGGAAGTCTTATCGCCCAACATGTGATACTGAACCTAAGAAGGATGTAGGACTGAGTTGGGTTGTAGCCCGCACCGTGACTTGGCAGCTCTGTGCGAGGAGGTTCCCAATGATGAAACATGCCACCTAGGGTGGGTGAGGGAGTTTGTCCTTTAAAAGGAATACTCACATTAGCCAGGCACATTGACCAACTCTTTCCTCCACTTTTTTCTTCTCTGTCTAGCTCCAGGTGTTTGTTTGTGGTTTGTTTGTGTACTGAGTTGGCTGCCAGCACTAGAGCCTATGATGTGGCACAGCTTCTGGCTATCCAGAAATAGGGGTCAAAGGTTGACTTTATCCTTTCTCAAACCTCAGTCTTCCTTCACAGTGTTGATTAGCTGCATTTGTCGATCATTGTTTTAAGGTGTATTGTTTTTAAAGGAACCCACTGTCTGTTTTGGTTGGCACCCTCTAATCTCCTGATACCACAAGGCCCTTTAGTTTAACCCTGGCTGCAATTCATGTGTCCCTAAATATTTAAGTAAATGCTGAAATTACTCTAAAAGAACCACTGTATAATTTTATGTGCTGATAACCTCAAGTTTCTAGGGCTGTTGAGTTGCTCCTGTAGATTTAACCTGAGTTCCTTACATTTTGTTAGTTTACAGTGGGCGTAGAGCCCTCCCAGTGCTTACCATTTGTTGACTTCATTGTCACTCTCATTTGCTTGCTTCTTATTCATTAGCTTGTGTGCGCATTCCTTCTTCTTCTTGTGTTTGTCCCTCCCTTGCCGCATGGATGCTTTAATGTGTTCTTAAACTACACACATTTTCATGCACTACTTTTTTTCTCTTTATTTAAGCACTTCACAACAGTGCATGTGTTTCCATCTGTCTCTAGTGCGCTTCTCTTCCCCTCTCTGCGCTGCTCTCTTTCACTCTTGTGGTTTTCCCAACCCCTTTTGTGATGCACTCTCCCCCACTGACACTGCTTGCCACCTGCGTACTTCCACAGCCCCCGGTCCACATTGCTCTCTCTCTCGCCTATTTGCTTTTCTTCACAACGGCGACTCCCCCGTAATGGCGGAGAAGCACCGCCCCATTGCTCAGGGCCAGCAGATGAAAATAAAATGATAATAAAAGAATTTTATTATTATTTTGTTTTTCACTGATTGAGCCGGTGCGATTCTAGGTTGTCCCGTCCTCTATGCCTATGGACAGTAGCAGGGAAGAGGAGTGGTGGGCACTTGTAAGTGTGCATGCATTTGGCAGTCTGTCTTAAACCGGCCAAACCGACATGCACACTTCTATTTCTCCAACTCAGCTGTGTTGCACAGACGGGTGGAGAAAAGGCACCGGCTCCCGATCCCTGAGCGAGCAGCAAACCAGTCCGCTCAGGCCAATACCAACGCTTCTCTCATGCTTGGTAATAGCATGAGAGCAGCGTTTGGATTGGGTGGGGAGTCTCTCATGTTGATTCCCTCTGCCCACTTTGAACCCGTAATCCTTCCAAGCTTCCAATACCCGTTGCTTTCCCCACCCACTTTCTGAAACAAAGAATTTTGTGCTTTTTTATTTTTATTTGTAATAATCTTCTGTTGACTGTCACCTCTACAGGGAAGGTATACAGAAGTCCAGACCTGACAAAAATGTACTGGAGAATTGTATAGAGACCTCTGGAACTCAAAGTTTACATATTGCAATCTCTGCATTTATAACTCTTTTTTATTAATTACATTCCTATAAATAGAATATTGAATTATGATGCCATGTATCACTATAAAATTAGCACAGGCAGACATGAGAAAAGAAAATACAAAGAGTGTCCCTAATGTGACCAGATGGCAGTGTCCTAATACATAAAGTGTGATTGTAAAAGGCATCACTCACAATCTGGCCAGTGAGAGGATGGTGTTCACCCTCACACCCCTTCATTGTATGTGCTTTTCTGGAGAACCGACACCGGACCCAGTGACTTCTGCTCAGGTTTCACATCTGCATATCTGCTACAGCGGTGGGTAGTGGGTACATATATGGTCCGCCCCCCTCCCTCCCGAAAACTTAAATTGTGGGCGTTAAAAACACTTTCTACTGTACCTTTGCCTACAAAGGAAAAAAATATTCCAGAAAACGTAAGGACTATTGAGCTGCTGTCCACAAGTAGAAACAATACTTGAGCAAAAATGTACGAAAAATGGAATTTTTCACTATAAAATTAGCACAGGCAGACATGAGAAAAGAAAATACAAAGAGTGTCCCTAATGTGACCAGATGGCAGTGTCCTAATACATAAAGTGTGATTGTAAAAGGCATCACTCACAATCTGGCCAGTGAGAGGATGGTGTTCACCCTCACACCCCTTCATTGTATGTGCTTTTCTGGAGAACCGACACCGGACCCAGTGACTTCTGCTCTGGTTTCACATCTGCATATCTGCTACAGCGGTGGGTAGTGGGTACATATATGGTCCGCCCCCCTCCCTCCCGAAAACTTAAATTGTGGGCGTTAAAAACACTTTCTACTGTACCTTTGCCTACAAAGGAAAAAAATATTCCAGAAAACGTAAGGACTATTGAGCTGCTGTCCACAAGTAGAAACAATACTTGAGCAAAAATGTACGAAAAATGGAATTACATACATGAGTGCAAAAATGATCCTACAAAATGTAAGAACGCCTTTGGGCAAGTAGAAGCAATTATTTTACACATCTTTACTTTAAAAACATAAATGTATGCCACACGTGCAGTGAAGGTAAATTACTTGGCAGGCTAAGTGAGGCTAAACCAACGTGCTTTGTAAGCTTGCTGCCTACTCCGTGAAGCAGATGCTACTGCTAATAAAAATGTGAATGCAATATAAAGATTACATGGAAATACATGGGAAACAAACTGCTAATGTACTACACACCAATCATAGCGAGCAGCCAACATCTACAACCTTCCAACAAAGCACCATAGACATCACATGGTCTAGACGACTGGGGATGTGGAACCAAAGGCCAAAGGGTAAACGTGCTACGTCAAATATCAGGTGTCACAGATTTACAGCATGCTGGATTTTGCAGGCACCCCCGAATATAGGCCTCCATTATTGAAATTTTGCATACATTTACATTAAAGACATTACCAAATGTATTCATATCTACAACTACATCAGATGTGACGAATTTCATCAGCCAATGACAGCCATACTTCCATTTCCAGGAGGCATTATGCAGTAGGGCCAGGCTGTGATCCAGATGTACACAGTACATGTGACCTTTGCCCTGAAGGACAGAGGTCATCTGCGGTGAGTCCTGTTGCACTAGATGGTGCTCAGTGATTATTTAACGGTGCGCATGGCTGCTGCTTGTCTTATGTTTTTTACTGTTATTCAGTATTATCATAGTGCGCATAGTGTGGCATTGCAGCGGGGGGGGGGAAGAGAGGGGGGAATTGGCATCTGAACGAGACAAAAATGGATGTGAATCAGGAGGTCGAGCCAGGGGCTTATGATGTTGGGCAGTGATGGGTCTGTGATTTAGTTTGTTCGAAGGATGGTTAGAAATGTCGAAGGGGCGGGATATGCCAGGATCTCCCGGGCAGCTGAGGGTTCGAGCGTGGCGGGAGTTGCTAAGGTCTGGGTTTTGGTTTGATTGCCTTGTGGCGAGGACACCAGGTGTAGTGATGGAGGCCATGGAGAGCCTTTCTGAAGAGTAGTGATTGTGTTCGTCTAACCAGTCCTTCTCTGGGGGGTTGGAGGTGAATGGGAGGAGAAGCACCCACGTTGGCCTGTGATGCTTCGTGACTCACAACAAACGTGGACCATTTATTCTGTTGTAAGGTATTTCAATCATTTCTCCATCCCTGAAGTACGAGAGGCTGTTCTGTCCTCTCCTAGAACCAGCCCATTGCACGCTCCCTAGCTTTCCTTACCAAATTCAGTGACAGGCAGGATTTCATGGTAGGCTGTCACTACTCCTCTAAGATTCATTTCTAGCCCTCTGTCTCACCGCCTGGTCACACCGGGCTTAGCTGGCTCCTACACCCCCCTCTCTGTGCAAACCAGCAGTGATCACGGGCTGGGAGCATGGCATCCTTCTACTGCCATAAACCTGGGGTTTGCACAAGTCTACAGGGCGACCTAAAGACATTCCACTGGCTCTTGGCCAAGAAGCAAGAAGACTGTAGATCCACCAGTGAAACATTTGTTTTTCAACCCAAAATGTCTGGTATAGTTAACAAATGCGACAAATTAGAACCCATCCATAATCCGGTGTCTGCTAGGGGGGGTCTCTTGTACTAAAAATTGCTGAGGAGGAACTGTCCCCTAGGTTTCAAAATCATTACAAAAAAGAAAGAGTAATGCCAAAATGGTCAGAAAAAAAACCTTGCGTTGCATAAATACAGAAATCCTCATTGGTGAAGACAGAAAGTAAAACTATTTTTTAGTAAACTGGATACTGCCCAAGTAGTGGAATGTACATATGACATTCCATCCTTTCAAAGGAAAGGATAGCAAAGGATAACATACAGAAAGTTTGACAGATTCACAGCATAACCAACAAGACAACAGTGTGGTGACGTTTCAACTTTGTAAGGCTGCAAATTGATCATGTGGAAAAGATGCAAAGAGATTTAGCTACTGTGAGTCGAGAGAAAGTTTTCAAGGGGTGGAAAGGTATATATATGTTTTAAAGTGTAATCTGCATGAATAAGCCGGGGTAGCATGTTTATTCATCCAACAATAGGATGCTCCTACCTTGCAACTAGATTGAGCCTTGCTAATGTCGTTATAATTATGTACATAGCTTGCAAGGGATTCTGACATTAAAACAAAGACAATACTTAGAGGTTAAGAGAATACCTGCTTCACTTTCTTTGCACTGCAAGACCAGTGCAGGAAGAGAGGTCACAAGGATAGTAATTAAAAGCAATAACTTGGAGCATAGCAATTGGCGAGCAGGGACCGGTCTCTTTTCATGTGTGTTTTTATTTTGATGAGAAGCAATAACAAATGGTTGCGATAGAAACCACCTGGAAAGTCAATGCACACAACTTTCATTTCTAAATAAGTTTAGTAATCAACGTGTTTACTATGGCCTGACACATGACTTCCCATGCCAATAACACACTGTGTGTTCTCTTGCACTTTGGACTCAACTTTCTTAGGCTATCCTATGAAAGGTTGATAAGACTGTGGAACTAGTTGTCAAACACCCTGCCAGTTTTCCCTTTTTCTTGTGTGACCCCAGAGCCATGCTTGCATTTGGCAATTCTATTAGATAATTATGATATATTGAGGAAGGAGCCTGCCAAATGAGATGCCATGGCGTGCCCAACAGTGTATCCTGAAGAAGGCTTCCTCGTAGTAGGAATGGAGCCGACATGGCGGACGGTGAATGTTGTGTCTTTGCCACCTGCTGGGGTGCCTAGCGCTCATAGCAGGCACAAAAGTGGTGGATTTCAAGTCACATCTCTATACTGGGGTCTTTACCTCCAACTGCAAACTCTGAATCTCACTCTGTGACCCAGAGAATTTCGTGATCAGATTCATTCAGATTAATGAATAGAACAGTGCAGAGATCTGCATGCTCCCATCCCAGGCGTGAGGTGCTCATCCACGCCTTGTGTTTCTCAGAGTTAATTTCCTTTTGGCCCTGAATTTACAAAACAGATACTTAAGTACCGAAATGTAAGGAAACGAGCAGTACCGGGTGAGCTCCCGGCACTAGGGACAGCTTGACATCTCTGGCAGAGCCCAGCTAGCACTTATTTTGGGGATACTACCTGGACATCATATTACAGATTTTTGGGCCACAGTTAAGCTCTTCAGTATATAACTTCAAACCACACCTGCCACTATCATGGTTTGCACCTGGAGTCCAGTAGCACATGAGAGGCACTGTTACTGGGAGCACGTAGAGAGCTACAATATTGAAGAAGCTGGGTAAGGTCTGCTGGCACTGCCCTCTATCAAGGGGTTAGATCTATAGCATACTGCCAGCCTGACTCTTCCCCAGCCCTGCTATATATAGGCGCTCTCCTATTACCCATCTCACAGATCCCATCAGGCCACTCCATCTCGAGCCATCAGTACTAGTGTTTCAAAGACCAGCCCTTATGCGCTACGCTGGCTCATGGAAGCATGTATGGCAAGGGGGCACACCAATGGTCCAACAGGGCTAAGAGCGAGCCAACCATTTAGGATAACCACTCCCCATTTAAATGACTCCAATTCATATTAATTGTATGTAAATTGTTGCATGTTGATGCCCTGAAGATCTAGTGTAGACATTGCCTTCGCGGACCAATGTTGGACATCCCAAGTATAGAGTCTAAAGCAGGGGTGTCCAGCATTGGTCAATACATGCCTGTTATTCAGGATATCGGCAAAGGATGTATATACATATAATGTGTCTAAATGGGGACCATTTACAAAGCCACCGTTTTTCCTGGAAATCTGACAGGAATTCGGCCTAATTTCGGACTTTGGAGCAAGAATGTAAACAAAACACTGGAAAAATAGACCTGTTTGGGTGCACGTGAGCCGGTAAACACACGCAAGGAAGCCAAGGTAAGGGGGTGAGTACAGTCTGACCCACAATTCGTGACGTCATCCTGGAGTAAATATTTCATGACCTTTGGGACTGAATATCCAAATGACAAACAGAGGTTGCACAGCCAATGGTCAGTCCTTCCTGCTTGATATATAAGCCTTGCCAGCTGCTGGCTTGTCGGTGCTTCCATATGAACATGAAATCTCCTGGTGACGAGACAAAACTGGGTCTGGAAGGAACTGTGGTCAGGTAAGAATTCTGAATTAAAACATTGGAAAATAGGCAGCTCTGCTGAAAACAATGAAGTGGCCAGGGGCAAATATTGGCTGGTGTAGACCTTCTCTTTCAAAATGTCTCTCTCTATTAAATGTGGAACATTGTCACTGTTCTGATAGTATTGTAACCCGTCTGCCTCAGGCTGAACCAGTAATTAAAAACCCTCTACCTCATTCCAGTGCTGGTCTTTTAGCTTCTCTCTGTTTAATTTAGAACATTCTACCAAGCAAATGGATGTCACTGTGGTATTCTTCCAGAATATTGTATTTGAAATATTGTGCTACAAAAATATTATACCCAGATAGCGATTACTGAAATATTGTGAAAGTAAGTATATATAGATAAGTATAGATTTATAATTCTTAAATCCATATATGTGTATTTTCAGGCTATAGTAAATTTAAGGTGCATAGATTTTTAATTTAACCTATATGTAACCTGATGATATATATCAATTCAATTCAAAATCTTTCTTCGGTCTAGTTAAAGATGGACCGTAAAAAATTACATGAAATACATTGCAAATCCATGATGTAGAAAAAAATGTAAAATTTTTACACATAATTAAAATAATTAAAATATAAGCATTTACAAGGTTTTACAGCTCCATATTTCAACAAGTGTCCAAATTAGTAGACAATTGAGGGTGCAATTTATGTTCAAAATTCGAGGCGTCAACATACTCATAGCACATACAGCCAAAGCTAAAAGGGGGAGTAAAAAATCTCAAATAAGGGTCCGCTATGTGCTCCTACTAGTGCACGAGTCGGGAGGGGCGCCTCAGCGTAGCACCACATATCGAGGACAAGCTCTGGCGAGTCCTGTCTTCCTAAGCATGAACGCAAACAAAGTGAGAAAAGGGCTGTCACACATATCTTCAAGGTACATAGATGTGGATTCAAGGTTAGTAAATTCATGCTAGCGTATAAATTATATATATATAGATTTATCTTCATGATATTGTTTGTCACTATTTGGACTATAACATTTTTCTACTTGATATTCTGACATACAAGTGTTACTGGTGCTAGGCAACAAGAAGGCACCGTTGCAAAGGATGCAAGGATAATGATCTTTCCAAGAAGCCATTGATGCTAAACTCCTGCAATTCCCAAAGCTCTGTAAACAACGGAAGTCTTATCGCCCAACATGTGATACTGAACCTAAGAAGGATGTAGGACTGAGTTGGGTTGTAGCCCGCACCGTGACTTGGCAGCTCTGTGCGAGGAGGTTCCCAATGATGAAACATGCCACCTAGGGTGGGTGAGGGAGTTTGTCCTTTAAAAGGAATACTCACATTAGCCAGGCACATTGACCAACTCTTTCCTCCACTTTTTTCTTCTCTGTCTAGCTCCAGGTGTTTGTTTGTGGTTTGTTTGTGTACTGAGTTGGCTGCCAGCACTAGAGCCTATGATGTGGCACAGCTTCTGGCTATCCAGAAATAGGGGTCAAAGGTTGACTTTATCCTTTCTCAAACCTCAGTCTTCCTTCACAGTGTTGATTAGCTGCATTTGTCGATCATTGTTTTAAGGTGTATTGTTTTTTAAAGGAACCCACTGTCTGTTTTGGTTGGCACCCTCTAATCTCCTGATACCACAAGGCCCTTTAGTTTAACCCTGGCTGCAATTCATGTGTCCCTAAATATTTAAGTAAATGCTGAAATTACTCTAAAAGAACCACTGTATAATTTTATGTGCTGATAACCTCAAGTTTCTAGGGCTGTTGAGTTGCTCCTGTAGATTTAACCTGAGTTCCTTACATTTTGTTAGTTTACAGTGGGCGTAGAGCCCTCCCAGTGCTTACCATTTGTTCACTTCATTGTCACTCTCATTTGCTTGCTTCTTATTCATTAGCTTGTGTGCGCATTCCTTCTTCTTCTTGTGTTTGTCCCTCCCTTGCCGCATGGATGCTTTAATGTGTTCTTAAACTACACACATTTTCATGCACTACTTTTTTCTCTTTATTTAAGCACTTCACAACAGTGCATGTGTTTCCATCTGTCTCTAGTGCGCTTCTCTTCCCCTCTCTGCGCTGCTCTCTTTCACTCTTGTGGTTTTCCCAACCCCTTTTGTGATGCACTCTCCCCCACTGACACTGCTTGCCACCTGCGTACTTCCACAGCCCCCGGTCCACATTGCTCTCTCTCTCGCCTATTTGCTTTTCTTCACAACGGCGACTCCCCCGTAATGGCGGAGAAGCACCGCCCCATTGCTCAGGGCCAGCAGATGAAAATAAAATGATAATAAAAGAATTTTATTATTATTTTGTTTTTCACTGATTGAGCCGGTGCGATTCTAGGTTGTCCCGTCCTCTATGCCTATGGACAGTAGCAGGGAAGAGGAGTGGTGGGCACTTGTAAGTGTGCATGCATTTGGCAGTCTGTCTTAAACCGGCCAAACCGACATGCACACTTCTATTTCTCCAACTCAGCTGTGTTGCACAGACGGGTGGAGAAAAGGCACCGGCTCCCGATCCCTGAGCGAGCAGCAAACCAGTCCGCTCAGGCCAATACCAACGCTTCTCTCATGCTTGGTAATAGCATGAGAGCAGCGTTTGGATTGGGTGGGGAGTCTCTCATGTTGATTCCCTCTGCCCACTTTGAACCCGTAATCCTTCCAAGCTTCCAATACCCGTTGCTTTCCCCACCCACTTTCTGAAACAAAGAATTTTGTGCTTTTTTATTTTTATTTGTCATTATTTTTATTTGCTAATCCAAGTTCAATCTGCTAATAAAAAGGGAAAAAAAAGGGGCTGTGTCATTTTGTAGGCGCATGCATGCATCTCCAAGATGATACGATAGGCCTTGGGACCGTGCTGTACGTGATTGGCGATGCTTTACATCATGGCTAAAAGGCTTTGACAAAGTCAATAGTCCCAAAGCCGAGACCTAGGGACTTTGCAAGTGCTTGTTGCCTATAGTCGATGATGTTCATTATGAACCTTCAGGATTCAGTTTACGTTGATGTGTCATCTTGTTTTCAAATGGTACTAGTTCACCTTTTATTTTGTGACTGATTCCATTTATTTCACATCCCCATTGTCCTACAAATTAACACCATCATAAATGCATTCCTATTTCAGACAAATACTATTGATTTCATTTTGTCATTGAAAACATTCAGAAGCATAACATGGCTTTCTTATAAATGGAGTTTAATAACCTTTTATTGAAAGAGCTGTGCCGCCGGTTAAACCCATTTCGTTTCTATAACCATTGATCCTGTATAGATAAAGACATAGGTAATATGATGTCTTCCTGTAAAACTGAACTCACTCGTCCTGGTAAAGCAGCACACCATGAAGAGGGATTCTGCATACTGAGTTACCAGGAAAACGTTTTCCTGAGGAATCAACGTTACTTTATTGAGTTAAATCAATGCCAAATCAGGGGCAACTCCCAATTTAAGGGGATAGGTCTAAGGGGTATATATTAAATTGAAATAGTACCAGATTACAGCTCTGTTTCAAACCATTATCTATAGAGATTTCTTCAGTATAGCCACCCTCACTTCTCAAATGCACCAGGTCTAGATCTCCAGATGTAGCTCGCCCAATAGCAGCTGGACTTGGTGTCATTCAAATTTCAAGGCTCCGTTCTTCGCCACAGTGCATCTGTGTTTGCCCGACCAATGATGGACAATATGTCAATAAAGAGGGTTTAAGATTCCGGACCCGGTGTTTGTATATTTTATAACCAGGTTGTCGAAAGCTAGACTCAAACGATGAAAGGATTGGAGCATCAGAAAATGAATCCATTGACTTCGCCTAGAATCCCGGGTGTGAAAATCACGATGTTGACCAACAAGCTTTCGCGTATTCTCTAGGAGAGCAAACAATCTGTAGGTAGAGTATCTATTTCAGAAGATGGAGTTGTAAGACTGCCTGTCCAGTCTCAGGAAGCACCCCTCGTTCTCCCACTCTCCGTCACCTCAATATTTTAGGTGACAAAATGCATAAACACTGGTTAACTTTAATTTTTTTACAAGTAAGAAAAGTACTTTATGCGTTGACAAAAAAATAAACACTAAAACGAGAACAACTAGCTTTTATATCTGCTTTGTCTATTTATTAAGTATGTGGGAAAGATTAAAAAAATTAGTTCAACTGAGCCAGAACACATGGATGACTTATCAGAGGTGTGGCTGCTCTGTCTTACCCTGCCAGAAGCTCCGCCTATGGAGCATATTTCCCTGAATGAGGTATTATTTTGGTCTATTTCCTGGTCTGGGATAGATTTATTCTCATAAGAGCTTTTGCTAAGTACCTTGGTTGTAGCGGGGCGATGGGCAGGGCTGCACGTGAAACTTCGAACACGCTTTCAAGCCAAAGGGTCTTTCCCATTAGGGATCTCAAAACGAGTTGCCAACTCATTGTCTCATTTGCGTGCATAAGTAATAATTAGTCAGATGGAAAAATGAACTTGTGCACAAATTTCACCCTTTCTGGTCCATAAATTTGAGCGGATAAAGATTGGCAAAATGTGTTCGAGGAAACCCTACAAGTATCTGAATTTTGCAGCATGTATGGGAAGAAAATTAGCATCATTATCACGTTGTCTCCCCTTCTGATCACCATAACTCGTAAAGGGGAGGTAATCTCAAAAGAGGGAACTACCGCACCCTATCATATTGTATTTTCCTTGGCGGTGTAACCTACCCAAGTACCGGGGCGCTTGGACCCTGAAAGGGATCCGTCTTGAAGACATGTGGATCTGTCCTGATGTGCTGTTACACAAGGGCGTGCGTCCTCCAGACATTAAGTGTGTGCCGTAATATATAGTCAGGCTGTGCACTATGGAACAAGTCCAGAACACCTTTGTGAGCGAGCATCTAACTTCAGTCAAAATGTATTGATATAAGAGTACAAATTTACTTTTGAAAGTCACCAATCCCGAATTCTCAGGTACATGCCAGTGTGGAAATATTTGGAGATTTACTCCTGTCAAGGGCAGTAGAAAATGTTTATCCAGGGTGGCAATGGTAAAGGAATATTGGTGGAGAATTAAGTGAACTGGGGCCAGATGTACGACCATTCCATTTTGCGAGCCACAAATCTGAGACACTATTTGCGATTCTCAAATGGGTCGCAAGGGATCTGCCTCATTAATATTCATGAGACAGGTCGCAATTTGCTACCCATTGGGAATGGCCTACAAACACAGGGATGGTGGCCTGAAGGGGACAGCAGAACTCCATGTCTGCTTTTGCCTTTTCAATAAAGCAGCTTTTTTTTTCAAATGCAGCCTGCTTTCCTTAAAGGAAAACGGGATGCGTTTAAAAAAAAAAATGAAAAGTTTTCTTTTCCTTTTTTAAGGGCAGGCAGTGGTCCGGAGGACCCCTGCCTCTTCTTAAAAAATATTTTTGCAACAGTTCACAAAGGGGGAGTGGGCCTCTGGGGACCCCTTCCCGTTTGCGAGTGGCTTACCAAAACTGCGAGTGTTTTGAGACCGCAAATGCGTTCGCAAAACAATTGCCGACTTGCAAAATAAGGTTTGTACATACCGCAATCCGTTTTAACGGTCGCAAACGGGACGATCTTCCGTTTTCAACCGCTAAAAACGGTTGTACATCTGGACCCAGGTGTATTCTCAAGAAAATAATATGCAATTTCACACACGCAAGACAGATATCCACAGATAAATGTCTTCAAAGTGCAGTTCCACATGCACAAATGTCTTCGCGTTGAGGTATATAAGAACTCAAAGGCTTTCTAGGAGAACTCCTCAGAATAGAGACTCATAGCTTTGAAGAAGTAATCTTTGCAAATGTGAAAATATATATCCAAATGTAGATGTAAACTACATCCGAGTCATTTTTAATTTTTTTTTACAGAACCCAATTTTGCAGAATTCCCTATTGGGCTTCGTGCTCTTCTAGTAATTTTTGTTGGTCGCATACGCCTTTCTTATGATTTTTGCCCCTTAAAGTCTTGTTCGAGTAGCATCAGCAACATTCACTGCGAAACTTAAACTGTATCAAAAATAAATTGAACAAGTATTTCACGTGACTTTTCTACGTGAGGTCATACCTTACACACAATATTCACACAGACAGATGCCAAGCGTAATTCTTGAAATTATCCCCAAAAATTACAATCAGAAAAAATTATGTAATTTCTCCAACTGTAAACCTTTGTTTTGGGGGCGTGGTGGATGTATTGTGCCATTTGACTGCATCCCAACCCCAAAATGCGGGCTGAAAGCAGTAGCCTGTTAAAGAAGGAAAGGTGTCTAGTGGTAACCCGGCGGATTGTGGGACCTGAATCATCAGACCATATCACAGAACTTCACCACTGGTACCAACAAGGTAGGGCAAATCCGTTTGCAATATTTGTGCTGTTTGTGGAATTGCTCCGGTTATTACCACAAGAAGATTTTCAGGGCACCAGGGCTAATGTTTAGAAAATAGATTATGAATCTAAATGCATCCAATGCACTGTTTATAAACCGTTTCAGTAGATTATAGCAAATTTAACAAAGAATTTGTGGCCCATAATAAAATTGTTAACAAATGCAACCCTAATTTGCACAATGTTTTCTACTTATGTAATAAAAAAAATGTCAAATGGGTTTTGCCTGAAACACTGGCTCATATTTAACATTTTAAAAGTGCAGGGAATGTCTTGTACCGACTGTGTTGTATTAGACCAGCATAAACAATATGAAATCATATTTAAATACTATCAGACCTTTTGTGTATTACACAAGCTGCAAAAATGATGCCAATGGATTTGCAATCTTGTTTTGTTTAGCTGGGTCTGGTGGCTTAATGGACTAACTAATGCGGCCTCTATAGGGGCCTGAGTTCAACGTCATGGTCACAGGTTGAAATCCTGGCAGGTGTCCTCAGCCTTTCATCCTTCTAAGGCTGATAAAATGAGTACCATTGAGTTGGGTAACAATAAACATCTGTTATTCTGCGCCAAGATACCCTTGGGTGAACGTGTGCTTTACAAATATATGTTATTTTATATTACATGTGCAATGTTCCAATACCACTGCCACCGTTCTTTACTCCTACTTGCTGCACTTGACCATATCGTGCAATATTGCTGTCACCTTGTTGTGACAAAAGTGGAAATGTTTACTAATATGTTAAATGGCAATATTAATCATTACCACTTATTAATCAGTAATCAGAGTGATTCCACTACCTTGCTTGCCATTCCTTACTACCTGCCTACTTACTGGCATGCACATAAAACTCCCAGGGCTTTCTCAAGAGGAGGGCAGAGGGGGCATTATGCCCAGGCTCTGTGTTTTCAAGGACCCCCGTCGCCCGCAGCAACTTTTTTTTAGATTTTAAATTCCGAGCAAGTTTCCCTCTTCAATATTAATGAGGCATCTTTTCTGGCCAGCAGGTGCGGCCAGCACAGGTAAGAGCGGTGGGGCGGGCCGTAAGATGGTGGAGGATGCTTTGTTTTCTCTTTCCCTGAACTACATTCTTTTTTATACTCCTATGACGGGTGCTTATGGCACCTGAGAAAAATGGAAGAAGCATCAAGAGGCCCCGCATGAAGTTTTGGACCAAGGCCCCCCTCACAAGATCACCTGACAAGCTGTAAACTCCGACCAAATGCTCCTCATAATACAAAAGGGTTGCAATATATTTAAGATACCAATTCCTCCCTCTGCCGTAGCACACCCTGAGAGAAAACCTTGGTTGCACGTGGGACAGATGCTGCTTGTGCAAACATTTTGTTAAAAAACTCTGTGTATTGGGTTTGAAACATAAACAGCTTTCAGTAAACATCTGCTCACCGTTGTACTGATGCATGAATGCCATATCTTCATTGCTACCAGTACTCAGTACTATTAAGGAATGCATGTGTAACCTGGGTACCAATCGCGTTCCCTTTGCATTTTGTGTAATGGTCCCTCTCTCTAGCTCATTCAAGTGTCCCATATTGTGGAGTGTTTGCGGGTGCACCCACGAGCCTCGTAGACCGGCTTCTCGCGGGTACAGCACAGGTTCACAATGCACTCTACCTGTTTGAAGACCAGTTTGCCACCTGTGTTGACCAATGTCCTCCTTACCAGAGACCATGACCAGTCGCAGTAATGGTTTCTGCATGTGTGTACCCTTCGCTCTCCACTACCTTCAATAGGGCCGCAGCTCAGCGGATACAGTGTGGAGATCGGCTCCTGTCCATGTGCCATAGGCAGCGTGGGCCAGGTAGATCTGATGAACATACTAGAATTGAATCAGCCTCTAACGTGCCGAGATTGCAACTTCTCGAAGAACCATACATGCCATTGTACAGTTACGGTCATCAAGTGGGCCAAGAACCCGCTCTGGTTTGTTATTCAGGTCCAGAAAGGAATCAGGGGTGTTTATAGCCAACATTTTATATATGAAGGAACCTTGGCTGCCCTCTGGCATAGGCGACATCGCCAGTTTTGCTTCTAAGGGGCTATTTTCTGCCAAGCCTGCAGTGTCTGGACGAAAGCGGTGAGAGTGTATGTAAGCTGTAAGTAGTGGGAAAATTATCCCCTTTCGAGACCTTACTCGCTTTAGAGGTCTTCAAAGGATGCAAACATTTCTATTTGGCTGCGTAACTCTGGCTTAGATGCTCCACTGCATCAGGCAGATCTGACCAAACAGGAAGAGGTGTCTCCCAACACGGGTGCAAGCGGCAATCCTGGAATGGCCCTGCTTGGATTGTAGACACCTGGGGCTAGTTGTTGGTGGCAATATTGAACCTCATCTATGAGTTTGGGCAAGGTCAGGGCTGGCGGTCCTTCATCAGGGTGGGTGAAGTTTCCTGGCTTTGACTAACTTTGCCCATAGCCTTCCTGGCATACTTGTGATTTCCTATCGCTGCCCAGATCCTGCCAGTACTCTTACAAAGGTAGGACAGCAGCTATTTGGGAATCATTTGCTGCTTGGCTTGGCCGCACCATCATTTGAATGATGCTAGGGTGAGAGAAACTGTACTCTGAGTAGGTGGTGGAGGTTTATCTGCAATCTTCACAGCCCTGAGGGACATTGGAGGCTGCTAAACTTCCCTCTTTCTTGTAAACGTTGCACGCTTAGAACTTTGCGCAGGGTGGGCAGATTAAAAAACACATCCGTGAAGCTGCATGCCACTTGCCTCACTTCTGATATCACCATCCTTTGCCAACAATAATCTATATTTGAGGTGTCTGCAACATTGAGTACATTTAAAACTCGGATTTGGAAACACTTTTGGTAAGTCCTCACTGCTAGTCCTGGTTAAAACAACCGGAAGTGAACTCGAGTCACTTGGATTGTGGGTGGTTTGGGGGTTGTAAATGTTTTTTGATGGTTTCAGAACTCAAATGAGCGTGTCCAGTGGCACTTTCACTGCTTGGAGCACATTCCTGGTAAGGCTGGAAAGAGGGAGAGAGGACAGGCTAACATCCGTCCTCTGCAGACTGACCAGGACCCTGAACCACCCTCCAACTGCAACAAAGACTTGCTCCTTCATTGGTGACACTCGTGAAAGTTCTCAAAACCCACCTCCTCACAATCTTCCCTCTGTCCTACACTGTGAAATAAAATAAAGATCTAGGTGCATATTTACAAGCCCCTTGCGCCACCCGTACGTCACTTTCCCCATGTTAAAAATGACGCAAAAGTGGCGCAATGGGCTTGTAAATATGCCCCTATGTTTTGGTTGCACACGCAGATGCACGACAGAAGTGGGTGCTGAAACACAGAATTGTGGTCTTGAGAACAGCGAGAGGATAGAAACCCCTGCGCCTGTTATCCACCATGAGAGAATAAACTAACGTTTCTCGAAGTGTCGCACATCCTGTCTTAAAAGTCGAGTTACGTAATGTTCGACATTATTGCCATGCATATACATTTGATGTGGCTCAGCCTATCAGGAACTTGGCTCAATGGGCAAGTTGAGGAAGTTGATAGGTCACGTGTACATGTAAAATACGTCTCCTAAGGATTACTTACTGCTAACTTACACTCATGTTCGGGTTTGGCCGAGTCAGCATTTCAACCTTCGAAGGTCGATATTTTGAGCAAAACTCAAACGCTATTCAGCTCGCAGGCAACCCTGAGCCCTCTTCTCACACCTGCCCAGGCCCCTTAAGGCCTTGCTGGGTGCACCCCAAAACATTCCCCGCCATTTTGGTGAGTTGCAGTCTACCTGTGCTCCAGATTGCAGTGAAGCAGCAGAGTCCAGGAAGTGGTAGGTAGGCAGACCAGTGCTGTCTCTTTCCTAACAATTTAAAAAACGATTTTCCCTACCTGTGATTGTATCATTTTTTTATTTTCTTTAACTGTCTTTGCCTGTGGTTGTTACAGTTTAAAATTGTAGTTTTAACCTGCCCGTGATTGCAAACTTTATCACCTGTTTTGTGTTAAACTTGTGGTTCTTCCTTGCCTGTGACTGTCTCCATTTAACCTGATGAATCGTGAGATTTGCAGTCCTAACTCTGTAGTTTTTTCCCTCTCATTCCCCGTGACTATGAGTTTTTCCCTCTGTTTTTCTCCCTTGCTCTGTGCTAAGACCTGTATGTTAAGCAGTCCACCCCCATCTCCCATTTTGTGTTAGCAAGTGAGTGAAACCAGCCCCCTTCCCCTTCCTAGCAACAGGGATTTTTCTACATCAGAGAGAGAACAGAGGGTGCTCTGAGACAGCAGTAATCTGCTGTTTAAGGAGTGGAGAGGTGTGGTGCAGCGGCCAGGGCAGCAGACTTCGGAGTACAGGGCTCACGGTTCAATCCCCGGCTGCAGCAGCTCAGCACCATGTGACTTTGGGCAATAGCTCACTTAATTTCCACGACAGCCTTGAGACCCGTAAGGGTGAGTAGTTCGCGCTTTACAAATACAGAGTTACATTTTTTTTTTTATTGTTTAATAGGGACTGTGCACTTCGTTTTTTGGCCAAGAGAGGGAGTAAAATGTTATACAAACAGTATTGTTAGAGGACCAGTTTGTTAGGCCCTTACCTGCAGAAGTCCAAAGTGTGGATTGAGCCTGTCTGTCTCCTAGGAGAGTTCAGAATAGAGGAGCAGCTCCCCAGCCCCAGCCCCACTCCCAGGCCAGCAAACCTAGGCCTGCTGATTTGCTATTCAGCTCGCAGGCAACCCTGAGCCCTCCTCTCACACCTGCCCAGGCCCCTTAAGGCCTTGCTGGGTGCACCCCAAAACATTCCAAGCCATTTTGGTGAGTTGCAGTCTACCTGGGCCCGGATTGCAGTGAAGCAGCAGAGTCCAGGAAGTGGTAGGGAGGCAGACTAGTGCTGTCTCTTTCCTAACAATTTAAAAAACGATTTTCCCTACCTGTGATTGCATCATTTTTTTTTCTTTAACTGTCTTTGCCTGTGGTTGTTACAGTTTAAAATTGTAGTTTTAACCTGCCTGTGATTGCATACTTTATCACCTGTTTTGTGTTTAAACTTGTGGTTCTTCCTTGCCTGTGACTGTCTCCATTTAACCTGTTGAATTGTGGGATTTGCAATCCTAACTCTGTAGTTTTTTCCCTCTCATTCCCCGTGACTATGAGTTGTTCCCTCCGTTTTTCTCCCTTGCTCTGTGCTAAGACCTGTATGTTAAGCAGTCCACCCCCAGCTCCCATTTTGTGTTAGCAAGTGAGTGAAACCAGCCCCCCTTCTCCCCCCCAGCAACAAGGATTTTTCTACATCAGAGAGAGAACAGAGGGTGCTCTGAGACAGCAGTAATCTGCTGTTTAAGCTGTGTTTAATAGGGACTGTGGACTTCGTTTTTTGGCCAGGAGAGGGAGTAAAGTTTTATACAAACAGTATTGTTAGAGGACAAGTTTGTTAGGCCCTTACCTGTAGAAGTCCAAAGTGTGGATTGAGCCTGTCTGTCTCCTAGGAGATTTCTGAATAGAGGAGCAGCTTCCAACTCCCTGGCCAGCAAACTTTGTCTGAGGTCGCTGGGTCCTTATATAGTCTGCTATTGGTTGGTACATGTGTACACTGATTGGTGGTTGTATCTGGTGTTTCTATTGGATTAGGATTAGTGTCCTCATTGGTTGGGTATTTGAGGGTTCTGATTGGTTTCTGGGTCTGTGACTCAATTAATGTAGGGTTGGGACTAGGGCTAGGGTTAGGATTTCTATTGGAAGTAGGGACTAGGACTTCCTGTGTGATTGGTTGTTGGGACTAGGGTTGGGACTAGGGCTAGGGTTAGGCCTTTATTTGGAAGTAGCGATTAGGGCTTCTGGTGTGATTGGTTGCTGGACTAGGTGTGGGACTAAGAGTAGGGTTAGGCTTTCTATTGGAAGTAGGGACTAGGGCTTCCTGTGTGATTGGTTGCTTGGACTTGGGTTGGGACTACTGGTAGGGCTAGGGCCTCTATTGGACGTAGAGAGCAGGGTTTTTGAACCTGATTGGGTGCTTGGGCTAGGCCTAAGATTGGCTGTAAAGTTCTGTTCTCCTATTGGTTCTAGATTTTAGAGCTAGTGTTGTGATTGGATTGTGTTAGGGCTAGGGTTCCCATTGGCTGAAGGGGTCACCTGATTAATAGGGCTATAAAAGGCCAAGGCTTAGGGCGCCTCAGCCCGGGCGTCGAGGCTAAGGGCAGAGAGGACAAGGGCAGTTGCCTGTTTGAGCCTGTTAAGGGCAGAGAGGACAAGGGCAGTTGCCTGTTTGAGCCTGTTAAGGGCAGAGAGGACAAGGGCAATAGAGGACAAGGGCAGTTGCCTGTTTGAGCCTGTTAAGGGCAGAGAGGACAAGGGCAATTGCCTGTTTGAGCCTGTTCGAGACTGGTAGGGACTAGGGCCAGGAATGCTGCCTATTTTCCCATTCAGTGATACCCAGCCCACACCATCCACATCCACAAACAGAGCAACACACTCATCACACCAAATGTACACCACACACTTATTACAAACCAACACTATGCACAAATCCATGTCTCAGCACCCACTACAAAACCACACAAACCACACCTATACACCCTTCTATCCCAGCTACCACACATTTCCGCCATCACCTACAAACAATACACAACTCTATCCTATACCACAAACCAATCCACTCATCACTAACACAACCCCATTCCACACCATACTTAACTACATCTCATCCAGACACACACTCCCTGCTCTAATTACTCCTAACAGACCACTTTTTATCACTAACAAACATATAATCAGCCATCCATCATTTGTCAAACCAACACCCTACTCTACCTTCTACCATAATAACACAAACGCACAACACATACACTGCACAACACCATACTTTTGAACTCTTGCAACAAACCAGTCTAAGACAAACACTCTTACCTCTACTTCATTCATTCCCACCTTCACAAAACATACATTCTACTCATAAACACATCACCACCCCCTCTACCTTACAACCTCCTCTCACAAACAATACTATACAAACAAATCCATTGCATGAAACAAATACAGCATACACATACCCATTACAAATGGACCTTTCCTGGGCAAACTGATAGAAAGAGCAGCGTTCGCCCAGATGTCACAATTCATTGAAGAGAATGACATACTTTCAGACTTCCAAACAGGTTTCCGTCCGAGAAGAGGCACAGAATCTGCCTTCCTTGCTGTCTGGGATGACCTGAAGACCACAGTAGACCACAACGGGGTTGCTGCGCTTCTCCTCTTGGACCTCTCGGCTGTCTTTGACATGGTTGACCATGACACTCTGAAACAAAGACTCTATGAAGCCGGCATAGAGGGAACTGCTCTAGACTGGATCGCGTCCTACCTTCGAAACAGAACTAACGTCATCCATACCCCACCTTTCTCATCCAAATCATACTCCACAAAAGCAGGGGTCCCTCAAGGCTCTATCATCTCGCCCATGCTTTTCAACATCTACATGAAGTCATTACCGGTACTGATCAATCAATTTCACCTCACGTGCTATAACTATGCAGATGAAACACAAATACTCCTTCAACTGGAATGCCCCAAAGATATTGGAAACTCCCCAATTTTCAGTTGTCTCAGAGCCGTGGATCAGTGGATGACTTGGAGCCACCTCAAATTGAATGCTTCTAAAACGGAAATACTCACATGTGGCGATTGGAAACATTATGACCTGCTTGCCGCCTGGCCTGATGAACTGGGATCACCACCTAAAGTATCGAAGGAAGTAAGAAACCTCGGAATGACCATAGACTCCAAGCTGTCGATGAATGCCCAAGTGGACAAACTAGCAAGATCAAGCTTTGTCACTATAAAAACGCTGCGACGAATTTTCCCTCATTTGGGATTTCCACACAAGGTCCAAGCTACCATCTCCCTTGTTCTGTCTAAACTCGATTACGCCAATCGCCTCTACCACGGATCACCTTTAACGACCATGAAAAGACTACAACAGATTCAGAACTTGGCTGCCAGACTACTCTTGCATATCAAACCGCGAGACCACATCTCACCTGCCTTGAAAGCCCTGCATTGGTTACCGGCTGCCAGAAGATCCACGTTCAAGCTGCTTTGTATCACCCACAAAGCAATACATGGAATGGGACCGCTCTTCATCAGGAATAAAATCACCAAACACATTCAACAAAGGAACCTCCGCTCTAAAATGGCACCTCGCCTCAAAATCCCAAGATACAAGAAAAAACCCATGGGTGGCACATCCTTCTCTGTTCAAGCAGCCAAACTATAGAACTCTTTACCCCTCAACATAAGATCCACAGACAGCCACCTTATCTTCAGAAAACTGCTCAAGAATTGGCTCTTCCCCACATAAGCACCATACGCAAACAGAAATTTACAGCATATCCCTCTGTATATAATCATTTATTTTTACAATAAATATGTACCTATCTTTGTGTATTGCTTTGTATAAACATGTAGAATAATTATGTTAAAAAAAAAATAAATTAAAGTACAATAACACTTGAAATCCGTAGTTTATCTGGTGCATCTTTGGTCTACATGTACTTCTTCCATTGTGCATCTATGTACCTCCATGTACTTGGATCTGTGTGTTTGTTACTTTCCTCCTGAAAAGCATATCCAATGCACTACCCTATTTCTCATCCTGTACCTCTATCAATATCTTTAATCTACATATACCTACCTCCTTTATACATCTATATACTTTCAATGTACTTATGGATCTATATATTTATCACTTTCTTCTAATTCAGCATATCCAATGCACTACCCTATTTCTCACCCTATACTTCTCTCAATATATCTTCTAACCTACCTTTCTGACTCATCTAAAACTTCTTTCTACTGCTCTTTCAAATGCACTACCCTATTTCTCACCCTATACATCTATCAATATATCCTTTACACCCACTCTCTCATTTATCCCAAACCCCATACCACTACTATGATCCCCAAAATAACCCTTTCTAGACTCTCCCTTACTCTACCCTCCTTGCATCATCTGACACCTCTTTTACTATACCGATCCCCAAAACAAACCTTTCTAAACTCTTCCCTCTGACTCTTCACCTCCACAACCCCTTTTTACTCATCCAAAAGCCTCCTCCTACTGCTATGACCTCCAAAACAAATAAAAATAAAATCAAAATCCTTCACTCTTCTATCCCTCCACTATCTTTTTCAATCAAAATAACAGACTAACATGTTCACTTCTCAAATTCCATATTCCACTATACTAATTCACCACTAATCCTTTATGGGTTCCGGAGTAGCGTGCTACTCGCCAATAAAGCGCTTCATCACCCCATCAGGGTTACAGGCGCTATATAAATGCAAACCTTTTCCCTTTTCTACCCCTCCCCAACCCTTCTCAATCCAAATAACTGACTAACATATCCACCACTCAAATTACTTTCATGTTTCACCATACTAATTCAACACTAATCTTTATGGGTTCCAGAGTAGCGTGCTACTCACCAAAAAAAGCGCTTCAAACCCCATCAGTGGTAGCAAGAGATGTATAAATACAAACCTCTTTTCCCTCTTCTATCCTGCCGCTACCCTTCTCTATCCAAATAACTGAATAACATATCCACCACTCAAATTACTTCATATTTCACTATACTAATTTTCAACACTAATCCTTTTATGGGTTCCGAAGTAGCATGCTACTCGCCAGAAAAGCGCTTCAACACCCCTTCAGGGGTAACAAGCGCTATATGAATGCAAACCTTTCTCCACCTTCTATCCCTCAGCTATCCTTCTCACTCCAAATTACTGACTAATATCCACCACTCAAATTACTTTCATATTTCACCATACTAATTCACCACTAATCCTTTATGGGTTTCCGGAGTAGCGTGCTACTGCCCAAAAAAAAAAAAGAAAATGCCGCTTCAACACCCCATCAGGGGTAACAAGCGCTATATAAATACAAACCTTTTTTTCCTCTTCTATCCTTCCGAATCCAAATAACTGACTAACCTATCCACCACTTTAATTACTTTCATATTTCACTATACTTATTCAACACTAATCCTTTATGGGTCCCGGAGTAGCATGCTACTCGCCAAAAAAGCGCTTCGACGCCTCGTCAGGGGTAGTAAGAGCTATATAAATGCAATTACAATTACAATTACAATTACAATCTGTTATTTAAAGCTCTACGAAGTGGAACAACGGTGGTACCAAGCACTACATAAAAATAAGGTTTGTATTCTTATTGTGGTGGGCTGTTGTGTCTGTGGCAGCGCTTATAAAACCTGACTGTGAAAGGAGGAACGAGGCTTTCATTCATGAGCGAGCGCTGCATGCCCGTCGGGTGAGATCATCCCTGGATTACTGCGCTCCAAGGCCTTGGCTGCTTCACTTCCGCTCCCTGATCCCTCACTGACTGAGCAATGTTCACCCAGAGGTGAGGCGGCTCTTGGCTGCTAGAGCGCATTACGCGGCGCATTATATCAGATGGGCTTCACAGCACTTTACAACATCTGTGACGGGGACCTCTGAGAATCAGTCAGTGATTTGGGGTGGGGGAGGGGGGAGGCCTCAAGTCACCCCATACGCTGTGCAAGCAGCTCCTTCAGTCTCGGGGCCAGGGCACTTGCTGCGCCCACGTGTGTTTTTTACCACCGCATGTATTCAAATGTGTGTGGCCCCAACCACATCTTTTGCACTCCACGTAATTTGCCTATGCTGCGAAACACATTTGGCACTTGAAAATACTTTTGGAATTGTTAAAGTTACTCTGTTCCAATGTTTAATTTGTAAAATAGTCGCATTTCTGAACACACAAAGTAACTTTAATGCCCAAACGTGACTCGTAAAATCGTAAAAAGAGCGTGAAAGTCAGATTTATTTGTTTCATTTGGCCAGATCACTTGCACAAACGCAGATTTGCACTAGTTTTATAATTATTAAGCTTGGTTTTAAAGGTTACTTTATTACGAAATATAGTTTTAGGCTCAGAATGAATGCTTTGCACTTAACGTTTGACAATCCTCAATTTTATGACGTTGTTATATTTGCAATGCTATAATCGTTTTATTTGCGATATAGTTATGGCTTTAATTAACTGAAATAATAAAGAATAAATAAATACGTGGTGAATTGCGACTATTTTACAAATTAGGCACTGAAACAGTCAGTCTTGTTTTTGAAGCGCAAACAGTGGTGCCGGCCCAGCCGGTGTGGTGAGGAGGGCTCCTCTGCCATCCAATCAGCACTGGTGGAGTCACGTGGTAAACTGAGGGCCTGAAGGCAGCGCACTACTTTATCTAATCATTGCTTCTGACAGGCTCTCCACTTGTGGCAGGAGGGCGTCTGACCACACCCACCCTCCCCCAGACCCCGCCTCGGTTTCTCAGCCATAAACAGAGGTGATGGACTTGGGCGGGTCAAGTAGAACCTGTCAATCATGGCAGCGGTTCCCTGCTTCTTCAGTCAGTGGCATCACACAAAATGATGTGCCCGCCCCCTGCAGAATCTGCGGAGGGGCTCCTTAGTCTCCCCTATATCACAGATATTCATTGGTCTTGGACTGATTGGGGCTCCTCTGGAGGGTTGAGGGGCCCTCTTAAAGTTTGTGGCACCACTTTACTCCAATAGCCTACATTAAGCCCCTGGCTTCGCTTTTCTAGATATCCAACGCCCAAACTGGTAGTGGAGAAAGACCACATGAAGTGTTCCCAGCATAGGGACATTTGATGTGTAGTGTGTACATGCATGTGGGACTTATATGTGGGCATGCATGTGTGCGTTTGGGAATGTATGCATGTCTGCATTTGAGTGAATGGATGTATGAGTGTGGCCAACTGGTGCACATACCTGGCATTGTGGGCATTTTGGGCATAATTGTTTCCCTTTCTGGCATAATGGTTGTCCCTCTTCGAAATATTGTGGGCGTTCTCAACATAATTTTGGTTGTTCCTGTCATAATGGTGGCCAATAGGCTACATACTGTGGTTATGATGGACACTCTTAGGCTATGCCTGCATAAAGCTGCCCATCCCTGACTTATTCTGAGTATTTATGATTTAATGTTGCATTTTCCTAAATGCTCTAATACACCCTCCCAGGCAGGAAACATACCTGTAAACAGGAGGCCACTGCACTCTGGATTTGATATTACCCAGAATTCCCCTTCCCCAGCCTGGATGCTTTCCATGAAGGAGGGGTTCACCCTTTATTTCCTGACTGCAGCACCTCTCTAATCTAGATGCAACTCCAACTAGACTGGAGGCGCCTTTAATGGGCTGGATTGGCCCCCCTAGGGTGGCCCTAGCCTCTTAGGCGTTATGCATCCCCTTGGGCTGGATGCACCCCCTCAAGTTGAATGAACTCATCCATAAACAGGATGGTTTCCTTTCTAACTGCATATACCCCCCTTAGGTGATTGCAATCCCCATTATGCTGATGTGAGCCCTTAAGTAGGGTCTGGCCCTTTTAGGCTTGGCGTACCGCCTCCGACTGAATGTAGACTCGTTTTAAAATGGATGTAACGTCTAGAGGCACTTGCATCCTTATAATGCTGAACATAGCGCCCCAGGTGGATACAAGTTCCGTGCACAGTGTATGTACCCCCTAAGCGGGTTGCCTCTCCTTTAGGGTGGATGTGACCAGTTAGTCTAGATGGAAACTCCTTTTGTCTAAATACAGCCAGCGTAGGCTAGTAGTATCTCCCTTTTGGTCTTTATGCCCCACTTAGGTATGATGCTTCATGCCCTAAAGCTCCCTACACAGACTGTATCCCGCCATAAGGTGCGATGCAGTTCCCTCTTCTTCCTTGGTCTTCACTCACTCAGCTCACAGGCTGGATATACCAACACTTTAGCTGTCCTCCTTAGATGTATGTGAACATTCTTTAAAGTTTCTTTTTATTGTAAAGTGCTCAAATACCCTTCCAAGGTTCTGTCTACGGCATATTAAGTTAAGCTTAAAATAAGGTAAGAAATACACTCAATGAACTATGTTACTCAAAGTGGTTAGTGGTTTTTAGTATCTTACTCTAAGGGGTTAGGTTTTAAATATCTTACTAGTGCCAAGTGAAACATATATATAGATTGCGGTTTTATTCCTCATTGCCTTTGACTTCTCCAAACCGACACTTCCAGCCAAAGTTACAGAAAAGCATTCTTGGCTCACCTCCCTGCTCAGCTGCATTCACCAGTGCTTGCTTGCCACATTATAATCTTTCTAGGATGTTTGGTTTATTCTGTTTCAGAATTCCCTATTATACCTGATTTCAATTTGCCAATCATGGCCGATGTTCCCCATCTGTATATTTTGATGGACTTCTTGCACATTTTTCCGGATCTACCGCATCCAAACCCCTCTAATCCCCGGTGGTCCCCGGACAACCACGGCAAAGTTTCGCTTTCAGTAGGAATCTGGGATTGGGAATGGATCCAAGAGGTTGAGGAAGCTCATGACTTCAGAGCCGTGGGAGCCATCCGCCTGGCTGGCCTCCATCTCTTTCTTTTCATGACTTCTCCCAGCTTGAATGAGGTATTATTTCTGTTCCAGTTTCCAGTCTGAGCTCTCCTCATGCTGGCTTACAGCACTTCCTCGCGGTGGTGCGATCAGTGAAAAGATGTCCCTGGACGAGCTGTGACTTGGCCTTGTTCCCAGATACAACAAGTCCAACAGTTGAATAGAAAATTGTGCCGCACAGTCTCCATTGGAAGCCCACGGATGTCCTCTGCCCCATGCAATTGACATTACTCCTAATGTGGCGTGGCAACTGTAGGAGAGTAGGATCTGCTTCACATGGGTACCCCCACTTTTTGCTGATGCTTCACTGTTTTTCGACCTTAGTCTGGCTGGGGCCCTGCTAATCAGAACCCCAGCCTAGCTGCTTCCTCTCTAAAATGGTTTCCATGTGCCTTAGGCACATCTCTGATTGGAATCTGGAGTGCCCTTATAAGTCCCTAGTATATGGTATACTATGTACCCAGGGCCTAGGTACCTCAGAGGCCTACCAGGGGCTGCAGCATGTATTATGCCACCCCTGGAAGGCCATCCAAACTGACACCACAGGTCTGCTACTGCAGCCTGGGTAAGGTGGTGCATGCACCCCTTACTGTGATATAGGCTACCTATATCACTATATACATACACACATATAAACCTATAAGTCACTCCTATGGCAGGCCTTATCAATCCTGAAGGCAGAGTGCGTGGTTCCTATGTGAGAGGGTGCCCTTGCATGAGCAGGGCCCCTCTGCAGCGTTCGGAGACCCTTCTCTGATGCTGTTTGTAGTGCAGCCTGACCATATACTCTAAAGCGCATTATAACCTCGCGTTAAATGCTAACTTTGGAATGGCTGCACCGAAACATGTCGTGTTTGGTGTCAAACATCTTGGAATACTACCCCCCCGCCAATTCTGGCGGCGGGGGTAGCATTCCACCCTTCTAGATGGAGAGACATGTTAACCCTGGCCTGGCCGGTAACTTCTGTCTAAAGCCCTGGCATCACAAAATGGATGCTGCTGCCACAGACACAAGTCTGGCCTCCTGCTGCTGGACGAAACTCCGGCAGGGGAGGCCTGGACAATAGGTTTCCTGTCCCAGGGAGGTGTGACCACCTCCCCAGACAGGATAGTGTGTATTGGGGCTGGGCGGGAGCACTTTCGGGTGCTTTGAAGTCCTGCACTGGGGGCACACTTGGTGTCCCTGTGCATACCCCAGTTCAAACCGGATCAGGGGCTTGCAGCCCCTGCTTTGGCGCGAACTGGACAAAGGGAAAGGGGTGTAGCCACCCCTCTGCCCTGACCCACCCATAGGTGGGGCCACAGAGTAAGTCCAACCCCTAAACTTAGTATAAGTATAGGAACCCAGTCCTTAGGACTTTAGATTATCCCTAGACGAAACTCTGACACTGAATCCTGGACCTTCGACGCTCTACTACAAGATTAGAGGACTGAAGAATCTCCCTTAGGGTCAAGGAGTGACTCCCCTGCTTGGCAGGCACCAAAGAAGCAATTGTCCGGTCTGCATCGCCTAAGCTCCTGTCGGACGCCGAAGTCTTTGCATCACCAGAGGTGGATTTCCAGACTTCCCTGAGGCTGCCCTGAGTCCCCAGCAAAGCTGAGGCCCGTAGCTGTCGTGGGTAATGTGGAACCGTGACCCCTGGACACCGCATGCATTTGCAAGTGCATCCTCTTCTGGGTCTCCCACGAAGTCGTACTTTGGGCTCCGAGTAGCCCTAGCCTCCAGCACCAACTGCACTGAAGATCACTGGCCTCCACTCCACGAGTGTCCTGTGAGCCAGCTCCACGTGCACCGTCTTGAGGCTCCTTTGCGGTCGCTAGCCCGTTGGCTAGTAGCCCTTCACGAAGGCCAATCTTTTCCTACTTGGGCTCCCTGGTTGCTCCAGGCTTTCCCTCACTTACCCTTGCTGGGTGAGTTCCTCAGACCTTGCTGGTCTGCATCATCATCAATCTTCATCTACATCGAGACTTGCCGTTGCTAAGGCTTGTTGGGTCCAACCCGGTCGCCGACACCTCAGCACTCGACAGACATTGTGTACCAGCCCGAATCCTGCTCCTGGTTGCCAACAACGCCTCCTGGACCTCGTGGCTGAAGAGTCAAGACAACCGTCAACCTACCTGAAGCACTCGACATCGGTGGGCATCTGCTCATCGCCTTCCTGGTCACTGGCTAGTGACCCAGACTCTGTCCCCTCTGCTTTCAGGTTCTTCAGATCTCCGATCCACCTTTGGATCCACCCGGACACTTTTCACTTGGTCGCCAGCAGCACTTTGCAGCAGATCGCCATTCAAATCGACGACGAAACCCGACCCCGAAAGGCACCTATGCACCCGGCTTCCCTGGGTGAGGTAACAAGAGTACTCCGGTGAGACTCTAGAACGACCTAGTTCTCAAAGGGTTTGCTCCAAGTCCTTCTTTAAGTGTCCCTTTTCTTTAATTTCCAAACCACGACTTTCTCCATAGAAGTTAACGGCGATTCGCGGCTGTGTAATTACACTGCACGCGTCCCCCGTGGGTCCCCTGTGTCACTACCTTGGGTGGTTCCTTGTGGTCCAAGCACTTCTAGAGGCTCTAGGCCTAGTGTCTAGCTCAGTCGTGGTTCTTATACCACTTTATTGGTATATGGTTTGAGTACGCCCCTAGGGCCCAAACGTGTATTTGTGCTATTACTGTGTTTAAATAACTTATAACTTATGTACTTCGAACTCTAGCCTCATAAAGAGACTAGAGGGGTGTGTTTAGCAATAAATACATATATTTTGAATATATACCTGGTGTGGTGCTCTTTCATTTGATCACTCAAGAGATTATAGACTGGTAAAACAAGCTGCTTTACATTCCTTCAAGACTTAGCCTGAAGGCTGCTCTCCATAGCTACCACTAGGATAGCTTTCAATAAGGTTGTCTTTAACCTATCTCCAATAAGGGGTTGTTTGGACTGGTGCAAGGTGCCCACTATAATTAGTGGACAGCATATGCCAGGCCAACTTCTCACATTGGTGTGCAGCGTGTGGGATTCCAGCTTGCTATTGTTTTACCAGATAATCTCAATTGAATTGATCAACTGAAAACCACTAAAGGTACCTAAGGTACATATAAATTAAGCTTAGTATACAGGAAGTTGTACTGAACTTAGAGTTGTGTGTTAAGGGATAGCACACCCTTTCTACAACTCAAGAGAGTTTAGTAGGCCACACTAGAGTAGGTAGTGCATACACCACACCTCACTAGTGATGTCTTCAAAGCCAGGACCCAGTGAGTCCTTGCCAGAAGCCCCTGGGCTTCTTCCCTCCAAGTATGATACACTCCCATTCTTGGAATTGAGAGCAATATGCAATGTGAGGAAACTGAAGACAGGCCAAAGTCCCACCACCCAACATCTGAGAGAGATGTTAATGGCTGATGATCTCAACAGGCCCTTAGGGACTGAAGGGGTAGGTGCAGAGGGTGGGGCAGAAGATGAGGATGGGGCCAGGGGTAGCAACACCCCCAGCCCCCCCTCTGGAACTGACCAGGAGGGTGACAATGACCCTGACCTGGAAAACCCAATTCCTCCTGTGGATGAGGAGGAGGCTCAGGATGACCTCCACTTTGTCCCCACAGGAAGGATTGTGAGTGTGCCTAGAAGGTCTAGATCTCCTTCTCAGGAGTCTAACCACTCTGGCACCTCAATAGGGACCTCTGTCTCCTCTCATAGGAGGGATTCCTCTCATGAGAGGAGAAAGAGGCTGATTCAGTATGAGGAAGCTCAGCTTGAACTCAGAAAACAGCATTTGGCTATAGACAGGGAGTCCCTAGATCTCTACAGAGAGAGAAGAAAGTTGGGACTAGAGTCCCATGGTGGCAACAATATCCCTAAAGATAGGGAAAGGTCTTATGACCATAGAAACCTGAGCAAGATTGTCCCTCCCTACCAGAGTGGGGATGACATCCACAAATGGATAACTGCTCTAGAGAGGGCCTGTAAAGTACAGAAGGTCCCTCAGGAGCAGTGGGCAGCAATCTTGTGGCTCTCCTTTGCAGACAAAGGTAGAGACAAGCTCCTCACTGTAAGAGAAGAGGATGCTGATAATTACAAGGTCTTGAAGAGTGCTCTTATTGATGGGTTTGGCCTAACAACTGAACAATACAGGTTGAAGTTCAGAGATGCCCAAAAGCACAGACTCAAGACTGGGTAGACTATGTGGATTGTTCTGCTAAGGCTCTGGAAGGCTGGTTGATGGGCAGTAAGGTGTGTGACTTCACAGGATTGTACAATCTGATAATGAGGGAGCAGATTCTTAATAACTGTCAAAATCAGCTGTTGCATCAGTACCTGGTGGACTCTGATCTGACCTCTCCCCAAGAATTGGGAAAGAAGGCAGACAAATGGGTCAGAACCAGGGTGAGGCAGAAGGTACAGAACCAAGGTGGTGACCCTAAGAAGCAAGATTCTAAGAACTCTGATAAGGGTGGGGAGAAGGGTAAAGATCAAAAGTCTTCACAAGGCCCCCAAAAATCTTCTTCAGGTGGGGATTCACAGTCTACCAAAGGGAAAGGCCAAAGAAAACCATGGTGCAAGGTCTGTAAGCAAAAGACCCACTGGACCAGTGATTGCACCAAGTCCAAAGACTCAAGTCCAGCCCCCACCAATGCCCCTAAGGCACCTGTTCCCCCTAGTACAGTTACAGTTGGTGGTGGGAGTACTACAGCCAAGGGTTTAGTAGGGTTGACCCTGGGTACTGAGATGGGCTCTGACCTAGTCAGAGAACTCACTCAGGCTGTGTTAGTCTGTGATGGAGGCATGGATGTGACCTCCTCTGTGAGTCCCAGTAATCTGGGCAAGTACAGACAACAGCCTTTAATCAATGGACGAGAGGCTTTGGCATTTAGGGACACAGGGGCAAGTGTCACCATGGTGACACAAGACCTTGTGAATCCTGGGCAAGTTATACTTGGTGAGATGTACCAAGTGACCAATGCTAGCAATGTCAGAACAGACCATACTCTGGCAGTTGTTAACTTCTCCTGGGGAGGGGTAACTGGCCTTAAGAAGGTTGTGGTAAGTGCAGACCTACCAGTTGAATACTTGCTTGGCAATGACTTAGAAACTTCAGCTTGGGCAGAAGTGGAGCTCAGGACCCATGCAGAAATGCTGGGGATCCCTGCAGATGTGTTTGCTGTGACCAGGTCACAAGCCAAAATGTCTAGCACTGAACAGGCCTTGGATTCTGGAATAATGGACCAAGTGCCTTCCAAGAGGAGGAGTAGTAGGGTAAAGGCAGTGCCTTCCCCTTGGCTCAGAAGGAAGATCAGTCCCTTGAGGGGGATGATCTCAGTCCTGAGGAAGGAACTGTCCCAGAGGAGCTTGAACCTGAACAGGTTGAGTTCTTGGGGACAGGGGGACCTTCCAGGGCAGATCTGAGCCAGGAGCAGCAGAGCTGCCCCTCTCTTGAACCCCTCAGACAGCAAGCTGCTGCTGAGGCTGCTGGGAAAGCTAGTGGTCCCCATACTGTGTATTGGGATGATGGACTCTTATACTCAGAGTGTAGAGACCCCAAGCCTGGTGCTACCAGGAGGTTGGTTATACCTCTGAAGTTCAGGGGCTTCCTATTGACCCTAGCCCATGATATTCCCTTAGCAGGTCACCTGGGCCAGAACAAGACTTGGGACAGAATTGTCCCTCACTTTCACTGGCCCCACATGTCTGAAGACACCAAGGAGTTTTGTCGCTCCTGTGTAACCTGCCAGGCCAGTGGCAAGGCAGGTGGCACTACAAAGGCCCCCTGATACCACTACCTGTGGTGGGGGTTCCCTTTGAAAGGGTGGGGATTGACATTGTTGGTCCCATGGATCCCCAAACAGCATCTGGGCACAGGTTTATCCTGGTGGTAGTGGATCATGCCACCAGGTACCCAGAGGCTATTCCCCTTAGGACCACTACAGCACCTGTGGTGGCAAGGGCCCTCCTGGGAATTTTCTCAAGAGTGGGCTTTCCTAAGGAGGTTGTATCAGACAGGGGTGCTAACTTTATGTCTGGATACTTAAAAGCAATGTGGAAGGAGTGTGGAGTGACTTACAAGTTCACCACACCCTATCACCCACAATGCAATGGTTTAGTTGAGAGATTCAACAAAACCTTGAAGGGCATGATTAAAGGGCTCCCAGAAAAGCTTAGGCGAAGATGGGACATACTCTTGCCCTGCCTTTTATTTGCATATAGGGAGGTGCCTCAGAAGGGGGTTGGCTACAGCCCTTTTGAACTTTTGTTTGGCCACCCTGTCAGGGGTCCACTGTGCTTGGTGAAGGAAGGATGGGAGTTACCTCTCAAGCCCCCAAAGCAAGACATAGTGGACTACGTACTTGGTCTCCGCTCCCGGATGGCTGAGTATATGAAAAAGGCAACTAAAAACCTTGAGGCTAGCCAGGAACTTCAAAAGGCCTGGCATGACCAAAAGGCTGTACTGACTGTTTATCAGCCAGGACAGAAGGTGTGGGTGTTGGAGCCAGTGGCCCCAGCAGCTCTCCAAGACAAATGGAGTGGACCCCACACTATTGTTGAGCAGAAGGGTGAGGTTACCTACTTAGTAGACCTAGGAACACCCAGGAGTCCCCACAGGGTTCTCCATGTCAACAGGTTAAAACCATATGTGGACAGGGCAGACATGGGCTTGCTCATGGCTACTGATGAAGGGCAGGAGGAAGAGAGTGACCCACTCCCTGACCTGCTCTCACAGAACCCTGACGATGGGTCAGTAGATGGTGTAGCCTTGGCAGGCAGCCTCACTACCCAGCAGCAAACTGATTGTAGACAGGTGCTCAATCAGTTTAGACACATGTTTTCACTGACACCCAGTCAGACCACCTGGTGCACTCATGAAGTGGACACTGGGGACAGTCTGCCTATTAAAAATAAGATTTATAGGCAACCTGACCATGTCAGGGACTGTATCAGGACTGAAGTCCAGAAAATGTTGGATTTGGGAGTTATTGAACCCTCAGATAGCCCTTGGGCTAGTCCAGTGGTCCTTGTGCCAAAACCTCACACCAGTGGTGGAAAAAGAGAGATGAGGTTTTGTGTGGACTACAGGGGTCTCAATGCAGTCACTAGGACTGATGCCCATCCAATACCAAGGGCAGATGAGCTAATAGACACTTTGGCCTCAGCCAAGTATCTAAGCACATTTGACTTGACAGCTGGCTACTGGCAGATCAGACTAGCTGATGCTGCAAAGCCAAAAACAGCATTCTCAACCCCTAGTGGGCATTATCAATTTGTGGTGATGCCCTTTGGTCTGAAGAATGCACCTGCCACTTTTCAGAGGTTGGTGAATACAGTCCTCACAGGTCTGGAAGCCTATAGTGCAGCATATCTAGATGATATTGCTGTCTTTAGCTCCACCTGGGAGGATCACCTGGTCCACCTCAGGAATGTTTTACAGGCCCTGCAAAGGCAGGCCTGACTATCAAGGCCACCAAGTGCCAGATAGGGCAGAGTCAGGTTGTGTACCTGGGCCACCTTGTGGGTGGAGGCCAGGTTCAACCCTTGCAGAGCAAGATCCAGACCATCATGGACTGGACTGCTCCAACTACCCAGACTCAGGTGAGAGCCTTCTTAGGCCTGACTGGGTACTATAGGAGATTTGTCAAGGGGTATGGATCAATAGTGACACCCCTGAATGACTTAACTTCCAAGAAAATGCCCAAAAAGGTTCAGTGGACAGTTAGCTGTCAAAAGGCATTTGATGACCTGAAGCAGGCCATGTGCACTGCTCCCATTCTACAGAGTCCTGATTACTCCAAGAAGTTCATTGTTCAAACTGATGCATCTGAATTGGGGGTAGGGGCTGTACTGTCACAATTGAATGAAGAAGGTCAGGATCAGCCAGTAGCTTTCATTAGCAGAAGGCTGACCCCTAGAGAGAAACGTTGGTCAGCCATTGAGAGGGAGGCCTTTGCTGTGGTCTGGGCTCTGAAGAAGTTGAGGCCATACTTGTTTGGTACTCACTTCCTTGTTCAAACAGACCATAAGCCCCTCTTATGGCTAAAACAAATGAAGGGTGAAAACCCCAAACTGCTTAGGTGGTCCATTTCCCTACAGGGGATGGACTTCACAGTGGAACATAGACCTGGGAGTAACCATGCCAATGCAGATGGACTCTCTAGGTACTTCCACTTAGAACATAAAGACTTAACTGGGCAAGGTTAGTTTAATGTCCCTACGTTTGGGGGGGTTGTGTAGGAGAGTAGGATCTGCTTCACATGGGTACCCCCACTTTTGCTGATGCTTCACTGTTTTTCGACCTTAGTCTGGCTGGGGCCCTGCTAATCAGAACCCCAGCCTAGCTGCTTCCTCTCTAAAATGGTTTCCATGTGCCTTAGGCACATCTCTGATTGGAATCTGGAGTGCCCTTATAAGTCCCTAGTATATGGTATACTATGTACCCAGGGCATAGGTACCTCAGAGGCCTACCAGGGGCTGCAGCATGTATTGTGCCACCCCTGGAAGGCCATCCAAACTGACACCACAGGTCTGCTACTGCAGCCTGGGTAAGGTGGTGCATGCACCCCTTACTGTGATATAGGCTACCTATATCACTATATACATACACACATATAAACCTATAAGTCACTCCTATGGCAGGCCTTATCAATCCTGAAGGCAGAGTGCGTGGTTCCTATGTGAGAGGGTGCCCCTGCATGAGCAGGGCCCCTCTGCAGCGTTCGGAGACCCTTCTCTGATGCTGTTTGTAGTGCAACCTGACCATATACTCTTAAGCGCATTATAACCTCGCGTTAAATGCTAACTTTGGAATGGCTGCACCGAAACATGTCGTGTTTGGTGTCAAACATCTTGGAATACTACCCCCCGCCAATTCTGGCGGCGGGGGTAGCATTCCACCCTTCTAGAGGGAGAGACATGTTAACCCTGGCCTGGCCGGTAACTTCTTTCTAAAGCCCTGGCATCACAAAATGGATGCTGCTGCCACAGACACAAGTCTGGCCTCCTGCTGCTGGACGAAACTCCGGCAGGGAGGCCTGGACAATAGGTTTCCTGTCCCAGGGAGGTGTGACCACCTCCCCAGACAGGATAGTGTGTATTGGGGCTGGGCGGGAGCACTTTCGGGTGCTTTGAAGTCCTGCACTGGGGGCACTCTTGGTGTCCCTGTGCATACCCCAGTTCAAACCGGATCAGGGGCTTGCAGCCCCTGCTTTGGCGCGAACTGGACAAAGGGAAAGGGGTGTAGCCACCCCTCTGCCCTGACCCACCCATAGGTGGGGCCACAGAGTAAGTCCAACCCCTAAACTTAGTATAAGTATAGGAACCCAGTCCTTAGGACTTTAGATTATCCCTGGACGAAACTCTGACACTGAATCCTGGACCTTCGACGCTCTACTACAAGATTAGAGGACTGAAGAATCTCCCTTGGGGTCAAGGAGTGACTCCCCTGCTTGGCAGGCACCAAAGAAGCAATTGTCCGGTCTGCATCGCCTAAGCTCCCGTCGGACGCCAAAGTCTTTGCATCACCAGAGGTGGATTTCCAGACTTCCCCGAGGCTGTCCTGAGTCCCCAGCAAAGCTGAGGCCCGTAGCTGTCGTGGGTAATGTGGAACCGTGACCACTGGACACCACACGCATTTGCAAGTGCATCCTCTTCTGGGTCTTCCACGAAGTCATACTTTGGGCTCCGAGTAGCCCTAGCCTCCAGCACCAACTGCACTGAAGATCACTGGCCTCCACTCCACGAGTATCCTGTGAGCCAGCTCCACGTGCACCGTCTCGAGGCTCCTTTGCGGTCGCTAGCCCGTTGGCTAGTAGCCCTTTATGAAGGCCAATCTTTACCTACTTGGGCTCCCTGGTTGCTCCAGGCTTGCCCTCACTTACCCTTGCTGGGTGAGTTCCTCAGACCTTGCTGGTCTGCATCATCGTCAATCTTCATCTACATCAAGACTTGCCGTTGCCAAGGCTTGTTGGGTCCAACCCGGTCGTCGTCACCTCAGCACTCGACAGACATTGTGTACCAGCCCGAATCCTGCTCCTGGTCGCCGACAACGACTCCTGGACCTCGTGGCTGAAGAGTCAAGACGACCGTCAACCTACCTGAAGCACTCAACATCGGTGGGCATCTGCTCATCGCCTTCCTGGTCACTGGCTAGTGACCCAGACTCTGTCCCCTCTGCTTTCAGGTTCTTCAGATCTCCGATCCACCTTTGGATCCACCCGGACACTTTTCACTTGGTCGCCAGCAGCACTTTGCAGCAGATCGCCATTCAAATCGACGACGAAACCCGACCCTGAAAGGCACCTATGCACCCGGCTTCCCTGGGTGAGGTAACAAGAGTACTCCGGTGCTCCCGCGGGTAGAGACTCTAGAACGACCTAGTTCTCAAAGGGTTTGCTCCAAGTCCTTCTTTAAGTGTCCCTTTTCTTTAATTTCCAAACCGCGACTTTCTCCATAGAAGTTAACGGCGATTCGCGGCTGTGTAATTACACTGCACGCGTCCCCCGTGGGTCCCCTGTGTCACTACCTTGGGTGGTTCCTTGTGGTCCAAGCACTTCTAGAGGCTCTAGGCCTAGTGTCTAGCTCAGTCGTGGTTCTTATACCACTTTATTGGTATATGGTTTGGTACGCCCCTAGGGCCCAAACGTGTATTTGTGCTATTACTGTGTTTAAATAACTTATAACTTATGTACTTCGAACTCTAGCCTCATAAAGAGACTAGAGGGGTGTGTTTAGCAATAAATACATATATTTTGAATATATACCTGGTGTGGTGCTCTTTCATTTGATCACTCAAGAGATTATAGACTGGTAAAACAAGCTGCTTTACATTCCTTCAAGACTTAGCCTGAAGGCTGCTCTCCATAGCTACCACTAGGATAGCTTTCAATAAGGTTGTCTTTAACCTATCTCCAATAAGGGGTTGTTTGGACTGGTGCAAGGTGCCCACTATAATTAGTGGACAGCATATGCCAGGCCAACTTCTCACAGCAACTTTGCAGTTCCCAGACCCTATAGAGGCGGGCGATCATGAGACACGCTTCTCCTTATACAGGCTTATCGAATCACAAAGCAGTAAAATCCAGTATAGCTTTCAGAATGGCTGCCAAAGAAGCGTATAACATCAGATATGTATTCGTATATATTTATTTATTATAAGCTTACTAGACGTTCGGGTAATTCAAAGGGTTGAAGATCAAAGCAAGAAATACAGTTTAGGAAGAGAAGACATCAGTGTCCAGGTGGAGGAGGTGGGAACTCATATCCGATATTCTTTGTAAAGTGCATTCTCCTTGGCTGAGCTCAGGTGAAAGGCGTTCTAAAAAGCTCGAATATGATGCGTTTCCTGGACCGCTTCTGATTTGGTTCAGATCTGAAATCAGGTTATAAGGCAATCTACTGTTAGGGAGCTGTACACTCAAGGATTTGTCCCTGTGTTTCTGACCTTATGATGATTGGTCCCGTATGCTGAATGTTGGGTTCTACATATGGATGGGGGATAAATTTCGCTCCACCAGCAGAGTGCACGGAGTTTTGGCCAGTCCGCTCTCTGCTTGGAACATGGAGTTCCAGTAAAACTCTGTCAACCGCTGCCCGCGTGGTGGAGATTTTCGACTCGAGCAGCAGGAAGAAGCAATGCCCTCTGCGGGTGCCATTCGCACTGATTTTACAGCACGGAACAAGCTCCCAGTGCTCAAAATCAGCATGAGCAGCGTCATGTGCCAAATTCTGCCGACTCGCAGCGTCTCACTGAGTTTTTTTGTAACTCCGTGGAATTCCGCAGAGTGAAACTGTGAGTTCTGCCCACCCCTAGATCTACAAGAGGCTTTTCTGGCTATTGCCCCAATATGATTTATGAATTGTGCAGAGGACCCTGAACTTGATTCTTGCTACTACGGGAAGATCGGCCTCAAGTACATTCATTGTGCATATCCTGTGGACTAGTGGCCCACAAGGGCAGTTTTGGCTTGGGTCTGCCTTTCAACTTTCAATGACTAAACTTTCTTTAATTTGAAATGAACAGTACCTGCACTTCTCAGCACTGTTGTAATACATTTAATGGGAAAGTACTGTCACTTCTCAGCACTGCTGTAATACATTTAATAGGAGAGTACTGGCACTTTTCAGGAGTAAACCGGTACTCTGGATAGCAAGTACCTGCACTTCTATATTTCCATTGAAAGCACTGGACAGGTCTGTGAGTGACTGAGTGAAAGGATATATGGTGGCAGAGGGCAGAAACTGTCATGGAGTGAGTAAACATTTTTGTGCCAGAGGCGCCCCGGGAGCCCCTATACATATTTTTCTACACGTCTTAAGCTGGGAGATGGTACATTGTGTGTGGAGATGGCACATTGTGTGTGGAGATGGTAAATTGTGTGTGGATGGTACATTGTGTGCATGATAGCTCTTGCCTGGCAGAGGAGTTGAGGGAGCGTAGTGTGTGGTGACGGACTGTGGCAGGGAGTCATCTTCACGGGCTATGCATTTTTCACAAAGGCTGGCAATGGGAGGGTCAATGGAGAGTGTCTGCTAGTTCCTCCAACAACACAAAGCAGGATTTGATCCACTGTTTCTCATACAAACCCTCCTACATTCTCTTCTGCTTAATTCTATAAATCTTCCTATCTTTTCTTTCATTCTTGTCTCTCTTGTTAAAGGGGTCTTTTCTATTTTATTTTGCTATGCCTGTTCTGCACTCAACTTCTGTGCCTTATATTCCTATGACCCTTTCCTGCTGGTGCAGTCCTTTACGCTGCCTGTACTCGTCTCCCCCTCTTTGTTATCGCACACTTTATGTATTGTTCACTGTGCCAGCACTTTGATTTCTGCAACCTCTTCCTCATCATAGTGGGAGCACTTCACAGCAGTATTCATGAGTATGAGAAGTACTACTACAGGAGTACTGTTTTACACACTCATGCACGCTTTTGTGAATTGATCCGAAACATCTACCTCTCGAATCGTAAAAGAGTGACGTAGGCATAAACCTAGCTATTTCTACTAATTGTACATGAATATTCCCTGAATATTCCCATTTTATTACACTTTTAGATGTTTTGGGGCAAATTCATAAAGGCATGTAAGAGTCCGTAAAAAAGAATACTTTATGTGTATGTATGTGTGTATGCATGTATGTATGTACGCATGCAGATTGAATTTCTACAGTGCAAACCTAACCAATAGGCAGTGTACTTGTTTAAAGATCAGAGTAAAGTTAACTTTGTAATATGAGAAGAAGCTGGGATGTGGACAGTTAATGCATTGTGATGTAGTGTTCTTTAAACAGTTAAGGCTTCAACTCTTTCCTAAATTGGAGCAGGATTGGGGTGGTCCTGATGTTGTTCAAGGTCCTGGGTGCGTAGATGGAAGAGACCTGTTGTCTTGTTTTTTTCTTTTTAATACTTCTTAGTCTGCAGTCTGAGGTGTGTCACCAGAGGTGGTGAGCTTGTCTGCAAGATAATTGAAGCGGCTGGTCATGATAACTTTGTAAATGATACAGCTGGTTTGTAGACAGTGACGGCCGGTAAGGGGAGTCAGGGAAGTTCCCCATAAGAAGAGGGTGATGCGTCCTATTTCTTTAGGCCCTGAATGAGACATGCTGCAGTATGTTACCTATCCCTAATGCCATGCCAGTGCGGAGTCTGGGATGCCATGGAGTAGTGCATTACCACCATCCAGATGCAGCAGTATGAGGGGTTGAACAGTAATTCTGAAGTTGCTTTCTGGAAGAAGCAGTCTGACTTTCCTTAGAAGAGAGTTCTGGCTCCAGGCCTTCTTTGTTTTTATGGCAATGTGGTTCTTAGTGGTGAATTTGATGTCCAGGTTGAATCCAAGTTACTTGGCATTGGGCGAGAGTTGAGGTTCTAGGCCATCTATGTTCTTATTGTGGCAGGTTTCTACTGCATCTTGTTTGTTGTTCTTGTCAAATAACAGGAATTCTGTTTTGTTACGTATTCGAAAATGGTTTTGTGAATTGGACCCCTTGATCTAATAGTTAAATCCTACTCACGCTGAAGGGGGTGCTCTAGACAGGAATTATGGCTCTCTTTCCGATGGTAATTCTACCCATTTAAGGAAGGACCCTTAATGCAACTATCACGATGTGTCTTCCACAATGATTTCGGCCTACTGTCCACTACAATGGCTGCTTGGAGAACCTTCTCCATTTGACACTAAAGGCCTATTCACATTCATCAGCTGGTACAGAGGCCCAGATGCATTTCACCAGTGCTGAGTTACTACGCCATAGGCTAATCAGTGCAAGAGGTCTTACACTACACAATGTAAAGTTGTGGATGTATTGCATGAATTGTGCTGTGAATTTATTCCGCTATGCCTTCCTTGCACTGAAATCCATGAGGCCCGTGATATAGTTTGACTGTGTTGCACAGTTTCCTCTGTCCTGTGTCTTACTGCTGTGTAGCTGTGTTGTGTTATGTTTGCATTGCACCAGTTTGTATGACTCTGTGACTACACTATGCTGAATCCGCATTGCCCAGTGAGTGAGTCCATTGTGATCTGGATTCTATTCGCTGGGCTGAATTCCAGCAAGTCTTCATCGTACTGTGGCTGTATTCCACTGTGGCGGAATTGCTCTGTATAGACATTGTGCTGATGCAGCATTTCATTGTGGTTGCATTGTACTCTGCTTGCATTGCTCTGTCACACAATTGAACTGCCTCTGGATTGCAATGCTTCTACATTGTCCTGTGACTGCCTTGCACTGTTGCCCCATTAAACCACACTAATATTTTAGTGTGGCTGTGTTGACCATTGCTAGCTTTATGCTGTGGGTGTGTTGCGCTGTGGTTGAAGTTGTCTATGGCAGCATTGTGCTGAATCTGCAATATGAACAGACTTTGCATTGCACTGAATGCTGCTGGGTTGGTCTGTGGTTTCAACGTCCTTGTTCAAGATGCAGGAGTCAGACTCACTGCTAGGTTGTGATAAGGGGATTATATCATGGGTGCATAGTGAAAATATTAACTGGCTTAAACTCGAGGCGAAGGCCAACTTCATATATCTACATATCATCCGTAAATGTCTATCGAAGGCACGGCAACATCCAACTGAATCATTAATGCATACCTACCGGACCAGTCAATCTGAAATGTTCACACATCATCCAAAAATGTCCATCCCAAACATGGGAGAGTCAACCTGACCATTGTTAGTAATGGCTAGCTTACACATATGACGGTCAACCTAAGATGCCTGTGCATCATACACAAATGTTTATGCATCATCCACAAATGTCTATGCATCATCCACAAATGCCTATATATCTTACAGAAAAGCCTATGCATCATCCACAAATGTCTATCAATCCTCCACTAATGACTATGCACCATACACTGATATCCATGCATCCTCCACTCATGCCTATGCATCATCCACAAATGCCTATATAACTTCCACAAATGCCTATGCACCATCTACAAATGACTATGCATCATCCACAAATGCATATGCATCATCCACTAATGCCTATGCATCATCCACAAATACCTATGCATCATCCACATCCTATGCATCCTCCACAAATACCTATGCATCATCCACATCCTATGCATCCTCAAAAAATACCTATACATCATCCACAAATACCTATGTATCATACACAAATGCCTATATATCATCCACAAATGCCTATGCATCATCCACTAATGCCAATGCATCACCCACAAATACCAATGCATCATCCACTAATGCCTATGCATTATCCACAAATGCCTATGCTTCTTCCACAAATGTCCATGCATCATCCACGAATGCCTTTGCATCATCCACGAATGCCTTTGCATCATCCACGAATGCCTATGCATCTTCCACAAATACCTATAAATCATCCACACATACCTATTCATCCTCCACAAATGCCTATGCATCATCCATAAATGCCTATATATCTTACAGAAAAGCCTATGCATCATCCACAAATGTCTATCAATCCTCCACTAATGCCTATGCACCATACACTGATATCCATGCATCCTCCACTAATGCCTATGCATCATCCACAAATGCCTATATAACTTCCACAAATGCCTATGCACCATCTACAAATGACTATGCATCATCCACAAATGCATATGCATCATCCACTAATGCCTATGCATCCTCCACAAATACCTATGCATCATCCACATCATACGCATCCTCCACAAATACCTATACATCATCCACAAATACCTATGTATCATACACAAATGCCTAAATATCATCCACAAATGCCTATGCATCATCCACTAATGCCAATGCATCACCCATAAATACCTATGCATCATCCACTAATGCCTATGCATTATCCACAAATGCCTATGCTTCTTCCACAAATGTCTATGCATCATCCACGAATGCCTTTGCATCATCCACGAATGCCTTTGCATCATCCACGAATGCCTATGCATCTTCCACAAATACCTATAAATCATCCACACATACCTATTCATCCTCCACAAATGCCTATACGTCATCCAGAAATGCCTATGCATCATCCACTTATGACTATGCACCATCAACTAATGTCTATGCATCATCCACTAATGCCTATGGATCGTGACACTCATATGCCTCTTCGGCTTCATCGTCCGTAAATGCCGATCCAAAACAGAGTCAGCGTCAAATATTCAAGAATCATCATTAAATTCCTGTCGCATTCAAGCTTCATGGTCTAAAACTGCTGATCCCAGACAGATGCACCTTTAAACTTCCACACATCTCCCATTGAGGCTCACTCTTATTGTCCATAAAAGCCCACCCCAAACAGACTCCATCGCCCAGAAATGCCTCTGCACCAAAATAGCTACAGAACAAGACTCTTTTTGTGGGCAAACATCTGCCCCAACTGCTGTGAGAGCCCCGATGCACCTAACACATTCGCCTCTATCTGCAGAAAGAGTTTTCAATGAACAGATTCTGTGATGTTGAAAACGTGTCTCTTTGAATCACTGCTGTGTGTGTTTACTTGAACGGATCTAATCGGAGCTCCAGGCACAGAGCAGCGCTCTGCAGATGTGACCCCTCCCTCCCTGCATTGTACTCCAGATGTGCCCCGAGCTGGCTGTGTTGGCAAGGAAACCGCTTCCTTTTCTATGGCTGCATTGAACCAAGATTGTATTATAAAATGAGATTCTGCAATCCTTGTATGAAACGTCTCTACTTTCCTCTGTTTTGGGTGGCTCCCCTATGAAGCCTCTATTGTTTACACCGGATTCTGAATCTGGTAACTCACTGCTATGACATAGCAACAGTTGATAACAAAACTGCTCACCCACTGCTGCTAACTGCTACGTGTCTGCTTTGACTGAAAGCAGAAAGCACAGCTACAGGAGGGGGTAGGATGGCAGGTAAAGGATTTGTTTTCACATTTGAGTCATGGAGGAGCAGACACTTTATGTATGGCAACCCTACTTTGAAAACAGGGACAGATGATTTTCGGGGCCAGACATAATGTGAAATTATGATGGATAAAAAGTGAATTATAGAAATGTTTTTCACCTCGGGTTCTGAGTGACATCATAGACAACTTGAGCTTTCCTCCCCTTGTTTGTTTGATGTCACTCAGATTGACTCAGTGAAAAATATCCATGTACTTCACTGCTACTCATATATAATTCTATATGTATTCAGTGACTTGTGACGCACACAGTTGCCTATTGATAAAGACATGAGATAGCCACTCAACTGTAACAGCTTATTACAGTTGAGTTCCGATGTCACGATGGCTGCTGCTATAGCCAGCAGCTGAGGAGAAAGACAAGTCAACATTGTTTTTCTTGTCCTTTTACTCTGTTTTTCTAGCTGTATAGTGACAAGCAGAAAGGAGATATTTTTGGCAACACGTATATTGTTTGCCCTCCTTAGATAATCATATAATAGTTAGATTATTTCCACGTGTTTCTCCACATTCTGAGCTACTGCACTTTTAAAAAATGACTGACTTGAATTAAATTTATTATATCTTTTAACAACAAATTTCTAACTTTTTTTGCTCTGTTTATTTATGCACTAGAGATTCTATTTTTATTCCTCGTGTTTGCAAACATTCTCTCTCTTTTATATAAAAGAGCTATGCACCAAGGATTTAAGTGGCTTGTGAGAAAGGTGATGGTGCGACCATGTATTATAAGGAATATTGTACCCCTTGCTGTACATGATAAGGATATTTCAAGTCACCTCAGTATTCCATAACCTTATAAAAGAACTCAGCCTTCGGCCTTGTTTTTCTAGATAGCCATGGAACTCGTACGTGACTTGCAATATCCTTATAAGGTATTGCTGGGGGTACGTTATCCCATATATAATTTGGTTATTTTCTAGAGCACCTGCACTATGACGTGACTGAGTGGAGCTTTGCAGTGGCGGCTCCTCCGCTATGGTGGAGGGGCGTCGCCCCACTGCTTTTGAGCAGTGCAAAGTTAAGGAAATATAAAATGATAATAACCTTGAGTTATTATCATTTTATGTTTCCTTTGCGGGCGGACGGGTGGGCAGGGCTGCTCTGCTCTCGTAGCTGGGCAGGGGAGGGGAGGATAGGTTTGCCCATTCCTAAGTGCGCAGTGACTGTTTGGTCGATCCTCTCGGGCCACCCAAAACAGTCATGCGCAATTTCCCTGTTCTCCATTGAGGCTGCATTACAGCCAGCGTGGAGAACATGCCCAGGCCCCCATTCACTGGTTGAGCCTCGAACCAGGACTCTCAAAACCAATCACAACGCTGCATTGCAGCGTTGTGATCGGTCAGGGGAGCCTCAGTGCTTAACAATCACAACGCTGCATTGCAGCGTTGCACTTGGTCAGGGGAGCCTGGCTGTTCGTCCTGGCCTCCTGTTCCTCGAGTCCCTCGAGGAGAGCAGGAGCAAGGAGCAGAGACGCGGGAACTGGTGGCTAGGTAAGTGTATATATATATTTTTCCAGTGCGCAAACCCATGCCCCCCCATACCTCCTTCACCCCCCGCCACCCGCGAGGCATGCCGGCCACCACTGGCGCTTTGTCTGCATTTTGTTGTGACATATGGCTGCATCGCACTCTAAGTACACCTGGAATTATTGTGTTTTAAATGCTGGCCGCTGTCGGCGCTAGACACTGTCTGTTCTTGGCACTGTGCAAGTTTTAAATTGTGGATTCACTATCAATTAAAACAATTGCCGTAAAAGTGTTTAGGGCTGAATGAATACCCAGCCTAACATCATCGAACAATGCAGCGTTCAATAATTGCTGTTGCTGGTGATTGTTGGTGATGCAGGGCTGTGTAAAGAGAACTCTTTTTTTTTCTCTTCACTGGTAACACCATTTAAAATCCCCATGCAGTAGTAAATTAGCGGCAGATATCAGAGTGGTGCGAGATATAGTAGGCCGTGATACGAGCTAACACCATATTAAACAGAAGAGGAAATGGCCAATTTATGTCCCAGATAGTCACCAGAAGAGATAATATCTCAAACTAGTTGTCTCACCCACAATGTACCTTTAGAAATAACTGCTATCTCCCCCTCTCCCATTGGGCCTGTCTGTGAGTATGACTTTATGGCCTAAAATAATTTCTATGCTGTGACTTCCTTGTACTGTGATATGCTGGGGTTGTATCTGTACTAGGCTGTGACTGCATCGGGTTGCACCTCCTTTGTAATGCTGCTTCACTGCGCTAACGCTGTCCCTGTGGTAATAACACATGCATTGCACTTTAATTGCATCACACAGTAGCTGAATCTTACTACTTCACACTGCAACTGCAATTTCTTGCATTTTGAATTAATTGAATTGTTAATTATACACATATGGTGCACTGTGCCTATACTTTATTGCATAGTACGGTAACTTTGCCTGCATTTTTCAGCATCTCTCTACCACACTATGACCTTATTGTGTTATGAATGAATCGCAATGTAACCTCTATGCTCTGTTGCTGCACTGCACTGTGGTATTCAGTGGCGGCTGCCACAAAATGAAAGTGGGAGGCGGGGAAACAGGTGGGTGGTGGGAGGGACGGAGAATTTAGGTACAAATTATGATTTGAAAAAACTTACCTTTTGCTGCCTCCGCCTCAATCCTTCAATTCCAGCAGTATCTGAGAAGATACAGGCTCCCCATCCAATCCAGACGCTGCTCTCATGCTATGAAAGCAACACCAAGATTGGTTTTAGCAGCCTGGTCTGCCGCTCCAACAGCTGGGTTGGAGAAATAGAAGTGTCTGAGACAACCGGCCAAACGTACATGCGCGCTTCTAAGTGCCCACTCCCCACTCCTCCCTTTCATGGCCGTCCCCGCCCCGCTCTAAACAGGCATGCCAGCCAGTCACAGAGAAATAAAATTATACTGTTTCATTATCGTTTTATTTTACTGTGACTGACTCTGACGAGTGGGGCGATACTCCTCCACCAGTGCAATAGATGTTGCGGTGGGCGTTCCACCGCAACACCCATTGCTTTTTGAAGCTGCCCTAGATTTACAAGGATGTATAAATTGTGTAACTCTGAGGCAGCGTCAAATACTAATGCCATGCAAGAGCAGGCATTAGAATGGTGAAACAAGGAGAAATGATTTATTTCTCCTCCTTTTTGCTTTTTCTAGATATGCTGCAGCCTGCAGCACAAATAGAAAGAGCAAATCGCCATTATTGATTGTTTATGTGCAGGAAGGAACACCTTCCTGCACATAAACAATTATTCCTACCAACGTGCCTACGCGCCCTTGAATTATGGTGCAAGGGTGCCCGTGTTGGCGCTAGGCAGCTAATCTTAGTCTCAATTCTAGGGAAAACACCAAAATCCCTGCATTTTGGAAATGTCGGAGCGTGGCGCTGCCAAATTTGGGGCAGCTCTGCGCTCTGACATTTCATTGTAAATATGCCCCACAGTCTCACACCATGGTGCAGAGTTGAGTGTGTTGTTTAGAACAAGATTTCTACTGTGCATACTCAGGATAATACCAACCATTGGATGTGTCCTGTGCACTGCAGCCCACATGTAGTGTGTTGCTTTCTGCCTGGTTCAAGTCGGCGTTGATGTTTGATGCAAAGAACAGTCTGGTTATGTTATTAGGCATGTCAATCTGGTTATATTAGGCATGTCAAATCCTATGGGTGTTTCCACTGGTCCTGCCAAGGAACACCCTCATGAAACAAAGCTCAGGGAGAGCAGCGGAAAACTCTTTTTGCGCTTAAAAAGCACCTTTTGTGCTTGATAGTAAATCTCATGCAACGCTTCTGCTTTATGTTGCTTTGAACCCATTCAACTTCTTAGAAAATCTGGACTCGTGTCTGCGTTGCACAGTGCACTGCACTTCTCTTTTTTTTTTTGCAGGTTTGCATAGAGAGAACTCGACCTGAAGGTATCAGAGCGCTTTACAAGAGCAACAGTTACAATACATACGAACACATTCATTTTTAGGCACGTGGAGATTAAGTGATTTGCCCAAAATCACAGGATGTGGGAGCCGCCCGCCAGACTCGAACCTGGGTCCCCAGCTTCAAAGCTGCCACTCTAGTCCATGGCCTTATCCTGAATTTGTACATCTTCGTTTCACATGGTTTCAATTTGTCGAACTTGTCTGGTGTAGGTGTGAATTTCTGCAGTGAGTGCACTTTTTCACAGCTTTCCCTCACAGATTACTATAGGATTTTGTTCCGCTTTGACAGGGGTCTTAACTTGACTCTCACATCTGTGGTGTAGATTTTGGTAAAATGCATGCCACACTCACACCGCAGTGTGGAACAGTTACTCTGATATTCAGTTTCTTCCCGGTGTATATTGGATCTATGATTTTTAATCAGTTAAGCCTGAGTAGTGAGTACCTCTCTGTTGAGGCGTGCTTTTCGTCCTGTGATCCCTGAATATGCAGAAGAGAGGGGGTGGGGAGGCTGTGTGTGTGGCCCTGTGCCCTCTGGCTGAAGAGCGCTAACAACTCTGCAAAGTGCTGGGAACATATATATCCCTTCCAGATGAAAGTCAACATTAGTGGAAGTGTTTTCATGGAATCTAATTTAGAAAAAGGGTAAAACTGTCTATGTTTTCATTTAGTCTGTGAGGAAAGCGGTTTATTATATGGTGTGGTTATGAGACCTCACTGTGTAATAAACTCACTACCTCTACTGGGTTCAGTCAGATTAGTTTGAAAAATATTAGCTCAACCCTGGATAGGTGTGGCACAGAGCAGTCAGGCTTTGTCAAAGGAACAAGTATAAACATTAAGAAGTACTAAAGCTGTCAAATAAGAAAGAAAGAACACACAATAAAATTCCAATACCAATTTATAAACATTGGTTGTATGTTTATGTTCAAAATGACACCTCATTAACAAAATTCCACTTCAGGGTTCCAGAGATATACATTTTTAAAGGAACAATAAATCACAGTTTGTTCAGTTAATTCAATAAATCATTGTAATGAACCATGCTTGATGACATATTTGCAAACTTTGAAAAAGATTTATAAAGTTGTAAACTACTACTCCAGCCTTCTTTGGTTGACCAACTCCAGCAGGGAGCAAGTCACAGGGGCCAGAGAGGCTTGGCTGGAGAGTTACCTCACAGTCAAAGCAGTCTCCAGTCGAGTTACAGGCTCTGCAGCCAAACCGCCATTAACTAAAATGGAGTGGTCCTGATGCAAGGGATTCAGAATGCTGAAGGATACTAAAAGATGCTAATCTGGTCACAGGGGCCTGCTTGGGGATACTCTTTCATGCACGGTCATAGTTGGGTGATTTTGGCCACAGGGGTCGATGTCCCTCTCAGTCCAGTTGAAGTACAGCCAAAATCCAATTGCCCCTGGTCTCCGGTTAGTGAAACCAGTGGTTCCACTTAAGTAGTGATAATTTCTGTCTTGGGGACCAATTATTATTATTTTCCAATTATTCCTTGTATTGAACTCTTGCAAATGCCACTGCAAGATTTCATTATATCGCAGGCAGGATCGAATCACTGATCAATAAAACATATTGCCACGTAATAAAGGGGAGATCGTGACCGTAGCTGGTAGAGAAATCAATATGATGACATTACAAGTAATTCAAAATGTAGAATTCAGGAATTTAAATTGGGTAATTGGCAGTGGAGGCTTTGCTAAGAAAGGGAGAGATAGTCAAGGAAACTAATTCTGTGGATATTACCACGAGGTTAGAACATTTTTCTAATTTTATTTTCACATGCTAACTTTGCAATGGCAGTCTTATGAAAAGCGGGGCAATCAGTCAAAACGAATATGTACGTGTGGAATTTCTAAATGCGGTATCAGACATCTGACGTAAGCGGCTGTATTTTTCTTCATCACTGGTGACTTTGGTGTAGCTGTCATTGTGATCGGTCGTGATCCGGTATGTTGAGTCATTGTGTATTCTTTAATTGTGTGCAGACTTTAGAAGGTGAGTGAGAGAGTGTATGTATGTATCACTGTTGTTACATTTGGATGTATGTATATGGTACTACTATAGCGCCAACCTAGACAAAAAGGCAGCGGGGAGCTCTACACGCTGAAAGACAAGCATAGAGTCAACAAGTAATAGGAGAGAAAGCTGGGTTGTGCCAGTTAATACATTGTCATGTAGTGCTCTGTAAAGCGGTGAATCCATATTTTTTGGAAATTATTTCGGCATTGTGGCGGTCCTGATGGATACAGAGATGTTGTTACACATAACATTTGTCTTTGTTGGTGTGTTTAGATGTTATTGTTTTTTTAGTGGATTTTCTTGGTTTCTCTTTTGATTTCTCTTGTGTTGAATTTGCCATTATATGGCTGTTGTGTGAAGTTAATTTACATACTGTTCCAGTGAGCGTTGTTTGTCGAGTTGGCTCTGATTGAGTTGTTAGCTTGGTGAAGTCAATGCCTCAGTTCTGGTGGTAAATGGCAGTTTTTTAGACTTGTGTAGAAGTAGTGTCCTGTACTACAGTGATATATTCTTTGAATCTGTGCATTCATTGTGGTGGTGTTATGTTGTGTTTGTTTTCTGGTCCTATGATATATTCAGCTTTGAGATAGTTTACATTGTGAATCTTTTGGGGTCATTTGTACAGCAATAAATACTATGTTATTTATGTCTCTGTTTTTTGGACTTAATCAGTCGTATTGTTTTTTTATGTATGTGCTTTGTGCGGGAGTGTTAATGTGAATGCTTTGTAATGTCAATATGTGAGTTTTGTGTATTATGTATTTCTTACTCACCTCTGAAAAGAAGGGTGCATCCAAGTTTCTTTTATGTTAAGTTGTTGGTGTGATTTCACATTGAATGCAAGTTTTGGTTGCATTAACACATACCAGCTTGTGGTTGGTGTTGATTTTCTGTGTGGTCTTTTGCTGAAGTTTGTTGATGGAGCTATCAGTATCCTCCTCCATGTTTCCTTTATATTTCATTCAGGGTTTTAAGTGGGATAAAAAAACTGGGGGGTCTCTCAAAGGGGTGTGGCCGATGTAATTAAGGGCGTGGATTGAAAACACATAAACTAAAAATATGTTCTTAGCATAGTATGCCGCCCGACTGGTATTTTGCTGTTTCTGTCAATGCATCCAGATATATAATACCAGTAACATTACACCTACGGCAAGCAAGGACTATTGGCTTTGCCAATGGTTGTTAGTTGCATAAGATAAATAAGCAACAACTATAGCTTTGTTGTATATAATATTGAAAACTCCGCAAATTCCAGACCTTCCAGAACACCACAGCCAGACTCATCCTCGACATCCCATGACATGACCACATCACCCAACACCTCTGCGACCTGCACTGGCTCCCCGTTGAAAAATGAGTAACCTTCAAACTGCTCACACACGGTTACAAAGCCCTACACAACACCGGACATCAATACCTTGACGAACGAATCTCCTTCCACGCCCGAAGAGAAACCTCCACTCTGTCGACCTAGCCCTAGCCACAGTCCCCAGCATCCACAGGTCCAGAGCGGTCGGCAGATCCTTCTCCTACATCACGGCCAAGACCTGGAACAAACTCCCCCTCCGCATCAGAAGAAGCCCGGCACTGCACCAATTCAAAAAGGATCTCCAGACCTGGCTCTTTAAATGACCTATGGAGCTGCTCGTACCCCCCCCCTCCACATCCCCAGTGCCTTGAGACCCTCACAGGTGTGTAGCGCACTTCAAAAATCCCTGATTGATTGATTGAAAATGCTTCAGTCTGAAATGATGAGACTGAGAAAGAACTATAACAAGTCTCTTTGTTGTTAAATCAAATGTAGTGAAGGGTGGTACTGTTGCAGAGGTAAGATGTTTTCCCTCCAGATGGTGAAAGCAAAGATGGAGTGCCCGATAGGGACCCTTCTCAGCACCTGCTTTTTAGAACTGCCCGTGCTGAGCACCGTGATTGTCTTTCCTGTTGAGAGGCAGAGAAGTGTTAATGTTTACAATGCCTGTTGTATCATACGGCTGTCACTTGATGATCCTAACCTGTTTTCTTGTTGCACCTGTCTTTATAAATGCTATATAAATGCCATGTTCATATATTGATGTCAACAGATTATTAGCTGATGGATTACAAATAAGAATCAATTTATATCGAATAACTGTGACATATTAGCTGTTAATTAAACTGTGTAACTGTTACTTTGTAAACCAAGCACGCTATTCACACCAATTATATCATAACTGATTAATGCATGCTCCCAACGTCATTTCCCCACCCCAGTCTGTCACTGGAGCGCACATTATGTGTTATTTGTTTTAATGGTATTTTTTAAGGAATCTTATTCTTCTGTTGATGAATTGGGTTTTAATAAGAGAAAGTGTTTTTGCAGTTAACTGTGATGTTAACTGTCCCCTTTATTTTGTATTAAGACAAGTTGTGCCTATTTAAGTCAGGTGTCTGCTATGTGTGAGTAAACATATGAAATCATTTTATATTTTGAATTCTTGCAACTTTTTAGCTTTCCAAACTTGTGAAAAGTGTTTTGTTCTCTCCTTATTGTGGCTAATCACTTTGGGTGGTTGGTGAGAAGTGGAGGAGTGTTCTTTCTGTATGAAAAACAGAAAATAAAAGCTTTTCAGAGCTAAGTCGCAATTTATTTGTCTATCAATTTTTAGGTCTCGCCTAGGCAGCTCTTGCGCTGTCTCTTCGAGACATGCTGTATTCAGGATATGGGCTTAAAGCTCTGCCCACTTCCCACTCATCTTTTTAATTTACTCCTGTCCCTGTCCTTTGTAAATGGTGGCTTTTCATTGGTCAATAGGCTTAGTAGTCCCTCCTTAGTACCGCCTTGTCTCTTCTTGTAACCTCCCATGAGGACAACCCCTGTTACATGTGTTGTTACTTCCTAGGTTTTAATAACAGCCTAAGGCACTATTTTCTTAAAAGGCTTCAGGCAGGACACACACTTGGTCCTAAGCTAGGCTGGCAGTGGTAACTTCACTCACTAGAACATCTCACATTTATATAATGTGACTGTCTATAAATTTTCCTTCATCAGCTCCACACAGAGTACAACCTAATCCGAAATTAATGTAATAATTCTTTTGTCACATTTCAAAGCTACTAATTGTATATATGGACATAGCTATTTGAATGTACTCTTAGTACTGTCATGCATTCAATGCATTATGAGTAGGGTGGATTTACCATATTTTCTGCAGGGTGCAGTACCATATGTGACCAAAAGAGGTCCCCTTTTGGAGACATATGGTACTGCACCCTGCAACATGGCTAGGTAAAAAACATTGTCATTTATAATGCCAATAACTCCATATTTGTAGACATGCAGTGCTGGTGCCGTGCTTACTAGGGACCTCTAGGAGCAGCTTGCGGCACTGCACCTAGACATGCAGTGCTGGTACCTTGATCACTAGGGACCTCTAGGAGCAGCTTGCGGCACGCACCAAGACATGCAGTGCTGGTGCCTTGCTCACTAGGGACCTCTAAGAGCAGCTTGCGATAGTGCACCAAGCCATGCAGTGCTGGTGCCTTACTCACTAGGGACCTCTAGGAGCAGCTTGCAGTAGGTACTGCACCTAGACACACAGTGCTGGTGCCTTGCTCAATAGGGACCTCTAGGAGCAGCTTGCGGCACTGCACCTAGACATGCAGTGCTGGTGCCTTGCTCAATAGGGACCTCTAGGAGCAGCTTGCGGCACTACACCAAGACATGCAGTGCTGGTGCCTTGCTCAATAGGGACCTCTAGGAGCAGCTTGCGGCACTGCACCTAGACATGCAGTGCTGGTGCCTTGCTCAATAGGGACCTCTAGGAGCAGCTTGCGGCACTGCACCTAGATATGCAGTGCTGGTGCCTTGCTCAATAGGGACCTCTAGGAGCAGCTTGCGGCACTACACCAAGACATGCAGTGCTGGTGCCTTAGTCACTAGGCACCTCTAGGAGCAGCTTGCAGTAGGTACTGCACCTAGACACACAGTGCTGGTGCCTTGCTCAATAGGGACCTCTAGGAACAGCTTGCTGTACTGCACTGAGACATACAATACTGGTTCCTGGCTCACTATGCAAGCATTTGCAATGCACTAGGTCTCGCATTACTGAAAGTATGAGCTATTGTCGTTGCGTTAATATTTGCAATGCCAATCTCTCAAACTATCAGTAATGCGAGACCTATTACATTGCAAATGCTTGTGTGTGTTTAGTGTCGGGATGTTACTTAGGTACATTTCTAAGTTGTGTACCTTTTCAGTACATTTTGGGGCATATTTACAAGCCCCTATCGCCACCACAACGTCAGTATCAGTGACGTTGTGGTGGTGGTAGGGGCCTCGCCTTACTTACAAGGCAGTGTTAAGCCACTTAACGTGGCTTAACGCTGCCTTGTAAATAAGGCACCCTTTCACTCTGTATTTAGCGTGAAAGGGGAGGGCAATGGGTGTTGTGGTGGGCTTTCCACCCCAACACCCATTGATTTTGATGCTGCCTCCTATTTACAAGAGCAGCATAAATAAGAGGCTACCCCAAAATGAAGGCCAGGGAAAACCTGATCTTAAACAGGAGAAACGAGGAGAAATGCTTAATTTCTTCTTGTTTTTGCTATTTCCATGTGCGCTGCCTTCTGCAGCACACATAGAAACAGCAAATTGCCTATGATTGTTTATGTGCAGGAAGGTGTCCCTTACTGCACATAAACAATAATTTTTTTTTAAATGCCGTTTTGCAACTTCTATGTGTGCTCCATTAAGCAGCACACATAGAAGTTACAAAACAGCATTTAAAGATTGTTTATGTGCAGGAAGGGGGACCTTCCTGCACATAAACAATCTTCTCCCCAACGCAGACATCCTTGCACTATGGTGCAAGGGTGCCTGCGTTGGCGCTAGGCAGCAGAACTCAGCGCCAGCGCAGGGGGAAACACAGGAGTGAGCCGCATTCTTGTGAATAAAGCACATCCCTGCGTTTTCAGAATGGAGAAGCGTGGCGTTAGCCATGTTTGCTTAACGCGATGCTTCTCCATTCTGCTGTCAATATGCCCCTTTGTGTTCTTGCCATGGCGCGCAAATGTCTGATTAATGTGCAAATGCGATAGATTTCACTCTGATGACAACAGCAGACTCCACAAACGTGTTGTCGAAGGCTGTGTATTTGTGTGGTGTATTTGTAATCAGATATTGATGCCCCCATACGTGTCATGGAATTTTTATTGGGTGGTTGTTTTTACACCTCGCTTCCTAGCACATGTCTGCAGGGCGGAGGGCTGAGATGGCCATGCCAGGATTCAGGCTTATGACCTGCAGATCGTCACGTATCAAGTCAGTGAGTGTTCAACTCACTGAGCTATCCTAAGCCATCCAGCCAGCCACTACCATTCAGGGGTATATTCTAACAGCATGGGTGTATGGGGTGTTGCTAATGTGCGTTCAGATTGTATGTGTGAGTCTGGTGTTTGTAAGGTTTGAAGATCGATGCATGTATAGTTTTTGTGTGGTGAAGTGATGTGTCTTTGAACTGTGTGGGTTGTGTTGGCTGTGTGTAGTGTGGTGTTTGAGGGTCGATGCATATACATAGCTTTTTCTGTGTTGCTCAATTTTATTTTATTTTTACACTTGAGAGTGCATCAAGTGTTAGGCCCTAAGAGTGATGTGCAAAGGAACTGATGGATTGACGTGTGAAAGGTGCCACTGTGAGCGTGTGGAAGGATGTATGTTCATCAACACAAAGATGTGTATTCGGGCTCTGTAGTCCATTTACATGACATATAGAATTTTGAGAGTCTTTTACATACATCGAATAATAAATAAATCCACTCTTATTTTTTTTCTTTTCCAAAACGTTTGGATAATGTTTAGCCATAAACCCCGCAGTAAATCTTTGTTGGAAGTTGTGTCTAAAGTGTTCTCTCAGAGTGTAGTAGGTGTTTCCTAGTCTTGAGTACAGTGATTAACAACTGAATGGAATTGTGTGTGCTTTATCCAACATGAACGGTGGGATGTAAAGTTTGTAGCGAGAGTAGGGATGTGTAATACTGTGACCATACCTGCCTGTGTGGCCTATTCTCGCTTTCTTGAATCAGTGTACAATGTTGGTTCCAATGTGTATTTTTCGATGAGATCATCCTAGGTGTCTTACCTGTGCAATGTTTGAGGTATGGAATGTGTTTTGTCTAACGGGTCCTGGGGCAGACTTCTCTTTGCTTCAAAGAGGTAGTTTATCAATTAATTAGGACCGCAGGTTCTAGATCTCTCTGTCCTGCAACATATGATGTGCCCATGACCCAAGAAAGTCAGCTCTAGACATCACTGCCGTGGGCGGTGAGGCGAGGGAGGGTGTCTCGCAAGGGGGCGTGATATGGTGCTGTGTTATATGGCTTGTCATCTACAACATGTGGTAAACCAGTGTAAGCAACATTCAACCTGGGAAACAGACCTACTCAAGGGCACTCGCGTGTAAGCCTCCTACCAGAGTTAAGGTGGCTGGAGGGGTCCAAACTACTCCCCTGTTGTATCCAGCTTGACATGGACGTTGACGCTACTGTCGAGTGTGGGCAATATCTAAATTATGTTAGGCTCTGACAGGAGACAAAATGCAGAAGTTGATGTAAATGCAGATTGAAATGGGAGGCAAACTTCCAGGACTCACTGACAGACGGAGAAAGGGATAGGGCGCCCCTGCAGGTTGAGGCAGTATCCAGCAATGCTGGTTTAAGCTACTAGTTCAACTCCCTTCACAGAAGATACCTGGCACTGGTAAAGTGAACCAGAAGATATCCCGCATGCACCACACAGTGCCCTAGAGCCCCAGAGACTGAGGCAGAGTTAATACACGTGTCATGATCCTGCACAAAAACAAGGAGGATTCTGGGAAGAGGTGGTGAACATGACACATACCGTGACTGCCGCGGTACCAGCCCTTGAAATGAAGCAATGCGTACAGCTTCTAGTTCCCAGACCAAAGGAAAAATATATATATAAATCCGCCGTATTTGGGCTAGTTTTACAAGAATAGCCGTCATGGCTCCAGCCCTGACTAGCCACTGGTTGTCAAACACACAAGAATGGTCAGTAGTGGACAGTGCTTTAAATGGGAAAAAATAAGTGCAGGTACTTATTAAAATGAGCTAGATGTGTAGTGAGGGGGCGGGGTTAGGGGCGGGGCTAAAGGCAAGACATGATGATACTTAACGACTTCTATATTAGTTGCAGCACATACCAAAACACATGAGAAATGTGTTTATATAAACAAAGCAAGTTAACTCATTACACAAAATGAAAGAGAAATGCTATAATATGTTAACATTTCCTTTTTTTGCAATAGTTGCACCTTCTTAATGCCATACTGTTAATTGCTGTTGTTTGGCACAATACTATATATTTTTCAGCACGTGAGTAGGAAGAAACTGAAAAAAACCCCACTTCGAACCAAAGCTCTTATGGCACAAAGCAAATGAAGCAAATCATCATTACCCTCTCCAGAAGATAGGTCTTGTCTCTTCCATAGATCTATCCATTCATTCTTTCATCCTACCATTTACCTGCTGATGTCCACCATTTAACCTTTACATTCTGTCGTCTATTCAGTCTTTCATCCATCATTCAGTTTTTCACCATTCCGTCTGTCCACCCTTCATATCCAAACCTATCCATCCAACTTAAAACCTATCCATTCATCCTTTCACTCATCCATCTCTTTATCCACCCTTTCGCTCATTCATCAATCCTTTCGCTCATCTATCCATCAACCCTTTCGCCCCTTTATTCCATCCACCCTTTCATTCCATCCACCCTTTCACTCAATCCATCCTTTCACTCATCCATCATCCACTCTTTCATCCATCCTCCCTCCCTTCCATTCATCCAATCTTTCACTTATCCACCCATCATCCGCCCTTTTATCCAATCATCCACCCTCTTTCACCCAGCAATCCATGCTTTCACTCATCCATCCATCTATACATCCACCCTTGCTCACTCATCCATCCACTCACTCACCCTCTGAAAATACCCCCACTTTGAACCAAAGCTCTTATGGCACAATGTAAATGAAGCAAATCATCATGACCCTCCCCAGCTCCCCAGAAGATAGGTCTTGTCTCTTCCATAGATCTATCCATTCATTCTTTCATCCTACCATTTACCTGCTGATGTCCGCCATTTAACCTTTACATTCTGTCATCTATTCAATCTTTCATCCATCATTCAGTTTTCACCATTCCGTCTGTCCACCCTTCATATCCAAACCTATCCATCCATCCATCTCCAAACCTATCCATTCATCCTTTCACTCATCCATCTCTTTATCCACCCTTTCGCTCATTCATTAATCCTTTTGCTCATCTATCCATCAACCCTTTCACTCCTTTATTCCATCCACCCTTTCACTGAATCCCTCCTTCCACTCATCCATCATCCACCCCTTCATTCATCCTTCCTCCCTTTCATTCATCCATCCAGTCTTTCACTTATCCACCCATCATCCGCCCTTTTATCCAATCATCCACCCCCTTTCACCCAGCCATCCATGCTTTCACTCATCCATCCATCTATTCATCCATCCATCCATCTATACATCCACCCTTGTTCACTCATCTATCCACTCACTCACCAACCCTCCCTACTATGCTATTTATGAATCTTTGTCGCGGAGCAGACATGTACACACAAAGTGCCACCCATTTTCTTTAAAATACCTCCTGAGTGTGTTTTGATCCTCTCTCTCTCTCTTTCTCTCACTTTTTTCTTACAAAAAACAGGCATACGAATGCAGGCAAACACACAAACATAAGCAGGCACACAAAAGACTTGGGTATGATGAAAGCCATGTTATACTCTTCACCTACCATGGCTTTTTTAATTGCCACCAGGGCCGGACTGGCCGTAGCCTGATTGCCACTACCAGGGGACTGCCATGATTCCTGTGTTTGCACAAATGCACAGGATAGTGTGACTGTGATTGACAGCACAGGGCCTGAACGGACCCTGCTCTGTCAAACACAGCGTGATGGTGAGCACCCGGCAATTATTCAAATGATCGGGGATACAGAAGTGGCGCCTTGGCTGCCAGAGACACCTTCCACTCCGGCTCACCAGCACTCACAGCCAATAAGCCTACCTTTTCATGAGTACCGGTACTCTCCTCGGCAGAAGAGAAGTGCCGGTACTCAGAGGGATAAATCTAAGAAGTGCCGGTACGCAGTACCGGTGAGTACCGGCCCATTTAAAGCACTGGTAGTGGAAGAAATACATGTGAAATTGGTGAGGACACAAGATATACTTACAGAGTGCCTAAGGGCTGGAGAGCGTTGCTGCTAACTCTGCTAGACAATTCACAGTCCGGACCACCTTGAACACGGCAGAGGTAGTAATCAAGCGACAGCACCATGCAGAAGAAGAGGAGGCCTGGAAAGGACAAAACCATAACAGAAACCATAAGACAAGACACAAACAGGTGAATAAGATGGACAAAACGTAGGACCACAGACAGCAGACTGGACAGAGAAAGATGCCATAGTAACAACGCTGAATGACATGAGACGCCGTAGGACGCCCACTCCATGTTCCTTATAGCATTTAATGTCCCATGCCATGCGATGTATGGACACAACTACATACTTGTTCGTTGGTCTTTCGTTTATAACAATTTGTGATCAAATATTTAATGCGCTGATTAGATTTATTGCTATACCACCATTTTGAATTTGTGAGATTTATCTGTTGTTTCCGAATATAGATAGTATATAACTATAACGTTCAGCAAATTCCCAGAAAAGAAGGTGACAACAGTGCAACTGTATTTCATTCAAGATAAACCAGCCACACTAAGGGTGACGGAATGCTTGAAAAAATTCTAACCACTGGCAATCGCTCGGGTAGCATTCACACCCATAGTTTTTCAATCACTGTGCCACTCTAGACAAAGACCCCACCTTATGGAAATCATGGGTAGAGTGCACCCCAACCTGCCAGACGAGGCCCCCTCCAGAAGGGAACACAAGCAATCCCACACTGTATAGGGCATTGTTAGGCCTCGTCGACGAAGAGGAGCTTGGATCATAGGGCGCAGTGAGCAAGGGACCCATGTCAACACCAATCACACAAAAGGTGGTGGGCAGAATGCTGGCAAAACGTCTAACCACTGACAATCGCTCGGGTAGCATTCCAGCCCATCTTTTTTCATCATGTGCCACTCTACACAGAGGTCCACCCTATGCCAATCAGTACTGACCCTGCTCCTCAGGGCAACAGCCCATCCCGAGCTGCCAGACGAGATAAAGATGGGGGAAAAACAGGAAAGCAAGTGAAAGTAAATTACTAAGTAGATTACCCGTTTTTCACACTTAGAACTACAAAAAGTTAAAAGTTGTGAATCCCTCGTAGATCAAGCAGTAACACAACCAGGCATTACGCATCCAACAGCAATTGCAGAACCAGATGTCTCACACACATGTGGACTTGCATGGCGGTGGGTGCACATAACTCTCACAAACTGAGCAGAAATTCGGCATCCATGGAAATACTATTACTGAGGGGTAAAGATGTATGATTTTCCAAAAGACACAAAACTCAGCAGTACCACCCGCAGCTTTCCAGGCGTACTACTGAATGACTTCTTCAGAGGCTGCTGTTCCCAGAATGAGTAACTGTGCATCGTGTGCAATTTTGCTTCGTGGAAATGCAGCCCAATATACAAATACACACCACACCTTGATCTGTCCACTCCCAACTTCTTGTTTGGGGTTTACTACTGCGTAATTCAACTAAAACGTCCTCAATACTGGAACCAGTAGACAGTGTCCACTCTCATCTGATTTGTATCCCTGGCGTAAAGTAGCCAGGACTGGCATCGTTGTTTTCCTGGTCGCTCTTCCTTCTCCTTCCGGATCAAGGGAACTCGCAGTATGGAGTGCACGTGGGGGCGCTACCATGGTACCCCTGCAGATGTAGGATCTTTGGACCTTCGGCATTTATGAGACAAAGTCTGGTTTCCGGGCCCTGTGGCCTTCTCTCCCACTGGTGAGAACAGACAGGGTTCTAGTCTAAGCCGAAAAAGTCACAGAAGTGTTTAGCTAACTAGGCAGGACTCATCTGTGTTCCTCTTTTTGAAAGCTGTCGACTGAAGTAAGAACAGGGTCTCTCTAGAAGAGCATTTGATTGGACGCCGCTACACTTGTGAGCGTTTTCAAGGAAGAGGCAGATGCTCTAACTAGGTTAATCATTGTCATCCAGGGTGCTTAGACCTAAATTAATATGAAAGGCCATTGATATCCTTCTGATCTGTAAGCACCCAGGTCCTGTAAATAAAATATATAGGACTGGTATCCTTTTTCCCCCAAGTCCCCATTGGTAAAGCACTCCGCAGATGGTGGAACAGTCGCGATGGACCAATGATTGAAGTGGCTGCATCGGTCTCATTTGCATATAGTTGGGAGGTGTTGCAGAATTGCCCAAATGTCTCTCCGTTCTACTTCCTCGAGGCTTGGAGTTTTCTCCTTGACTTACAGGGCCATGTTTCAGTTGCTGAGCTTTGCACCTGGGTTCTGCAGGAGTTGGCCTAAATCTATATATGGTCGTTTTAGAATAGCATCTAAGTTATCCAGACAGTGGAAAGAGCCGCAGAGTGGCGTTGTACTACAGTACATGGCTAGGGGTTAGCCACTTAGATTTAAACCTGCCCCAGGGAGCAGCCCCTATCGCCACAACAACGTCACACAATGTCACTTTCAGTGACGTTGTTGTGGCGATAGGGGCTTCGCCTTATTCACAAGGCAGCGTTAAGCCACTTAACGTGGCTTAACGCTGCCTTGTGAATAAGGCCCCCTTCATGCTGTGTTTAGTGTGAAAGGGGCGTGCAGTGGGTGTTGAGGTGGGCGTTCCACCACAACATCCATTGATTTTGACGCTATCGCCTATTCACGAGGGCAGCGTGAATAGGAGGTAGCGCCAAAATTAAGACCAGGAAAATCCTGGTCTTAAGATGGCGAAACGAGGAGAAATGCTTAATTTCTCCTTGTTTTTGCTTTTTCCATGTGTGCTGCAAGGCAGCACACATGGAAAAAGCAAAATGCCAAGGTTTGTTTATGTACAGGAAGGTGTCCCTTCCTGTACATGAACAAACCTTTTTTTAAAATGCCGTTTTGTAACTTACATGTGTGCTGCATGAAGCAGCACACATGTAAGTTACAAACTGGCATTTTCGGTTTGTTTATGTGCAGGAAGTGACACCTTCCTGTACATAAACAAACCTCCCTGCTTGCAGACACCCTTGCACTCTGGTGCAAGGGTGCCTGCGTTGGCGCTAAGTTGTAAAACTTAGCGCCATCGCAGGGGGAAACGCGAGGCTGCACCATAACCTTGATAATATGGTGCAGCCTCGCGTTTCCGAAGTGGCGGTGAGAGGCATTAAGCCAAGAAGGCTAACGCCTCTCTCCGCCACTTCCTTGAGAATACCCCCCTATGTTTTTTTCTATTTTTGCCTATCTGGTAAATTCCTGTGCTCAGTTGGAGCCTTCAACATCCTCTCAGACAGGTACTGGCAACCGAAAAATAACATTTTTTTGCATAAATCCTAATAATGTGCTTCAGCATTGCTTTCATCACATAAAGGCGCTCTTGCTCGGACACCACAACAAACATTTATCCTTTACATTTAGTGTTGTACATGTATAATTCTTTTTTACCCATGGCACACCATAAAACTAAACATATTCACTCACAGTCCTTGCAGGGAGCCTGTTTTATAGGCGTTTGTCTGCTCTCAGGACTCGACCCCTTTTAGCCAAAGGTTTGCTCAGATTTCTACTTAAAACAAGAAATGTTCCTGCTGGATCATTCAGTAGCCTCCTTTAGATACTGAGAGGGTATTTCACAAAACTAGAAGGGCTCTAGTATGTATCCAGATAACATCAATTCCTTGAAGTGTTCATACAGGCTTTCAGCTATGTTTGTGTCCCCAGTCCAGGCATCAGGCCTCCAGGTCTTTCAATGTTTATTAAGCAGTTGTCTTTCGCCAACAATGTCCTTCTTCCTCTGTATGGTACTCGTGCCCATGAAGGCTGCCCCAAAGCGGCATCCAAGGCCTTCCGGTGCCATGTTTTGCTTTGCCATGATCAATGAAGGAGCCAGGGCTTTAAGTGGGCCGGATCTCACCGGGTCTGAGCACCGGCAGTTTTTTTACGGAGGCCTCGAAATGGGTCTCTATCGGGCTCTGTTTTGTGTCCTGGCACAGGCGGTCCGTTTTTCCCAGACTGCAGTGACAGCAGGCACATCGATGTGCGCTGCTCACACTGCTCACTTCTCACTAGTGGAGAAGTTAAAAAGGCATGACGTCATGCCAGGTGAGTGTTGTAGGGGAAGGGAAATCCTTTAAAGAGAGTCATTTTCTCTCTGGATTTCCCTTCTCTTTGAAACTTAGGGGCAGCAACATTGTCGTGGTGTTACCAGGGCTTTAAGTGGAAGCCTTTTCAATAATATATACAAGCCATAGTTGCTGCTTATTTATCTTATGCAACTAACAACCATTGACAAAGCCAATAGTCCTGACTTGTTGTAGATTTGATGTTACTTGTTGTATCATATATCTAGATGCAATGACAGAAACAGCAAAATACAAGTCGGGCGGCACACTATGCTCCGCACAGATTTTTAGATTGTGTTTTAAGCCACGCCCTTAATTACACTGGCCACGCCCCTTTGAGAGACCCCCCAGTTTTTTCATCCCACTTAAAGCCCTGGAAGGAGCCATGTGTATGCCACCTTTTCTATGTATTTGATGCTGGCTTTGGATTAGATTGACTGTGTCTGTTCCTTGATTTCTGTCCACAACTTCGTTTTTCTGAATTAATGTCGCTGCATGCGCCTAGATGACGCCACGTGCACTCGGGTGCGTTCCCATCTTTCAACGTTCTGCTGCTGTAGATGGGGGTATAGGTGGTCTTGGCAGCACTTCTGCACCAGGGGGCAATGCTCCATCACTCTGGAGAAAGACGCTCCATCATGTCTCACATGAGGCACCATATGAACAAATTGTACACGTATCACTTTCCTCCAAGAGACAGCATCAACACAAACATTGAAAAATACTATTTCTTCTCAAGAAACACAACAATTACATCTACTACTATAGCACCTTCGACAACTACTAGAACAACTACTACTTCTACTACTATTGCTATTACAACTATAACCTTTATGTTGTAGTAGCTGCCCCAGTATTGTAGAAATTCATGACTTCATGGAAGGATGGAAGGACGAGTTGTTCAGGACACAGTTTATACACAGCACTTACAGATGCATGAAGCTAACCGCTTGTGACATTGGATCACGTCGCTTACACCATTGGCTCTCTTGCACTGTGAGTGATGTCATGTTGCCTGTTCACATGTGAGCATCTACTTAGAAGAAGTGCTCTTCAGTGGCATGTCTGTTGGGCCAAAACTTTACTTCAGCCAGGATTACTCCCTACTTTCCATTCTTAATCATTTTTAGTGACCATTCTGTGTTTAAAGTGGGACTGCAGGTTGCAGCAATTCAAAGCCAATAGTGTTTTTTCTTTGTGCCAATAAGAATCTTATTTACCTGACTTTAAAATTGATGCTTGGAAGCAGCATGGTATGCCATGCCATGATATACTTACATATTATGAATCTGTTCCAAAATGAGGTACACAGACTTCACTGTCAGCGGGCTCCTGGCTGGTACATGAGCGCTCCCTCCAGGTGATGACTGAGATGCATTGTATCTGCATGCACCGGCTATTGGGGTAGTAACACCAGCACAACTGGTGCTACTGACATGGATTGAGGTACATTCGAATCAATCACAAAAACATAATTTGTAAAGCACAACACTGTCACCCCTCGGGGTATCTGGGTGCTCTGTCTCCGTCAAAGAGCCAGGTCTTGAGTCTCTTTCTGAAGTCTTCCAGGAAGGAGGCTGTACAGAGCTGGAGTGGAAGGTCATTCCAGGTCTTGGCAGCGATGTAGGAGAAGGAGAGACCACTGTTGCGACGGATGTGGAGGTGTGTGTGAGGGTGAGTGAAGAGGAGCGCAGGTGTCTAGAGGGTTGGTGGAAGTTCAGTCGATTGTTGATGTAGGCAGGTCGTAGGTCGTGGAGGGCTTTGTAGGTGTACGTGAGGATCTTGAACTGGCATCTCTTTTGGATGGGGAACCCGTGGAGGTCTCTCAGGCGGAGAGCGTATGTTCCGAGTTCTAAAAAATCAGAGTTGTTAAAGGCCAGCTTAAAACTGCTCTGAAGGGCGATCATTAACCCGTTCCGTGCGCGCGTCGGCCAACGGCTGTCGCGAGCACTACCTCGCTAGTGCTGCGCACGTCCGTTGGCCGACGCGGCCCCGCCCACTCAATAGAACTCCCGCACCGCGGCGGAATTTGTGCCGCGGTTAAGGAGTTAAACACAAGTAGTGTTGCCTGTTAGATTTGGGGTGCACTTGCACAACTTGGACCAGCTGTCTGCTGGGGTGGGAAAGAATGCAGCTGGTCCCGACTGTTGAACTGTTAGTCTTCAGGGAGGATCTTCAAGGATGAGACGTGCGCCAGCCAGGCACAGGAGGGTGCCCTCTTTTTTTACATGCTAGTCTCTTAGGTACAGCACCGGGTACATAGTCGCAGTGCTTCATTTGTGAAAAAGTAAGTGCCAGGGCTCTCGTCAAGAGACCACTGCAGCTTGCACCACACACTGCCCTTGCTAGCGCTGCCAATGATAGTCACAACACAACCACTAACCATCACACCCCTACAAGTGTGAGAATTCGGACAATTTCAGGCCCCCAAAGCTATAAGAATGATTTGGGAGACAGGTATTAGTATTTTTAATGTACATTGAATTAATAATTAACTGTTGTTGTGGTCATCTTAAAATTAGCCAGACAGCGCCTCCTTGTGGCAGACTGTCACAAGCGCCGGTGTTGACAATTAATAGCCGGTGCCGAGCACCGGAAACCACCTGCTCAAATTAAGCACTGCATAGTCGGTAGTCACCCACCACCGGTAACTATCTACAGTCTTCCACTCAACACACACTCATTGACATTCTACTACAGGCAGCAGCTGGGGGACACACAGGAAGCACATAGCATACTACACACCTCCCATAGAACAGTCATTCCTCTGTACATATCGTCCTGGGCCAGTCATTTAAATTACCAAATCTACCACAAGCCTAGGTAACCCATTCAACTAACAAGCAATGTTACACTCTACATCACCCAGCCAGACACACAAGGATTAGAATTACGCTCACAGTAAATCCAAAGAAAAACCCTGCTACATCCCAGGACACGAGGCTGCCACGCCTCACGTTCAGATTTTGCCTAACATTATGCAACAGTCCAATATCCACTAGTCTTGCAACCACCTCAGACACGAGGTCTACCACCACAAGTTTGCACACTCACAATCACGCCATACGAACACTTACACATTCAGAATACATAATCACTGACTCCTAGTATTGGGTGGACAGGAAAGGGAACCCTAAGACGTCCTGTGACAAGGGCTTTCCACGTCATCCCAAGTCTACACATTCAAGGCACAAACCAACACAATAAAAGTAAGTGTAACCATAAGCCGTCCCTCAGACACAGATTTGTTTTAACAGCTTGTGGCCATCTATGCATGCACAATAATATTTCTCTTTTTGCATCTCAAATGGCCTTGAACAGTCCTGTCATATTTGCTGCATGTACTCCTCCCCAGCGAGTCCTTCCTCTATTTCGCTTCGGACTCACCTAAAGTGTCACAGCCCTGCTTTACAACAACAAGGTTATTTGCTCCGGAGTCTTTCCTCCTGTCACAGGCACACGTTGCATAAGACCGTTGCCCAGTGCATTCCTCTTGAGATAAAAAGTGTCCACGCCCCTTTTCTGCACATGACCCACACACGCCCTCTCCTGGCACACAGTACCCTCCCCAAGTTGTGCAGTCAGATTATTCTAGGCAGCTCTGAAGATACATTTTCCTTGTACGTCCTGCGTACACGTAAGAGACTCCTACACTGTCAGATGTCCAGAATTCGGTGTCCAATGCACCAGCAACTAACAGACCTTTCACCCTGCCCACCCCTACTCACTGTGCTCCTGTCCAGCAGCGACTGCAGGTACCCCTTGCCAGCAGGGTTGAGGGTGGTTGGCCATAGACTTTGCCTTCCTGGTTTGTGAGTGCTTTTTCTCCATCTCATCTCCGCCTCGAGGTTGATCCTGCAGTTCAACCAGGTCCTTAAAGAATTCTCATCACCAACATCCTGAGAAAGTTTATTCAAAGGTGAGTGAAGAGCCCTTAGGTGCAGCCAGCATCAGTTACCTAGTGAAGGATTCAACCTCCCCCAACTGTAACTGTCTCCAGGCTTTCACTCCACGCCCAAGGTTCAGCTTTCTATTGCAGCATCTTTCACTCTCAGCATTACACACACCCGCTCAGACATGAAGGAACGTATACGCCCAGGATGCCACAAGAACGTTGAGTCCAGGAAGTGCAATTCTAGGGCAGCTATAACTCTGTGAGCTGCAGGACATTAGTACTAGAATAGCCAGGACTGCCACAGATCCGGATTGAGGTGCTGTGATCGAGCTCTTTATGTGCATTGATAGAGCTGTGTGTTCCTGGTGGACGATAGGCAGTAGTGCTGCAGATTAGAGTTAAGGCTCTGGAATTCCTGGGTGTGGATCCATTGGCTGAGCTCTGGTGTCTGGGTCTCACTGCTAGAGTGGAAGGGGAGGGAAGACACATATTTGGATTGTGGCGCTCTGAAAGTGCTATATGTGTCGGCCAAGTGACTCAGTAGCAGGGTCTGCTGCAGGTCAGGGTCTCGATACATTTGTATACCTGTGAGGGTGGCTCTCTGTAATAGGTACCTCAGGTCAGCACTGAGGCGATTTGAGGTGCATTGGTGCAGGGGTGTGTTGTCACAAGAGCTGTAGTAGCAGGGGTCTCTAGGGTGTAGGGATAATGTGCATTGGCGGTGCTCTGGTGTCTGGGTCTCACTGCTAGAGTGGAAGGGGACGGAGGGATCACACAAGTTTCGATTGGGGTGCTTTGAAAGAGCTATATGTGTCGGCCAAGTGACTCAGTAGCAGGGCCTGCTGCAAGTCAGGGTCCCGGTACATTTGTTGACCTGTGAGGGTGGATCTCTGTAATAGGTACCTCAGGTCAGCACTGAGGCGAATTGGTGCAGGGGTGGGTTGTCACAAGAGCTGTAGTAGCAGGGGTCTCTTTGGTGTAGGGATAATGTGCATTGGCGGTGCTCTGGTGTCTGGGTCTCACTGCTAGAGTGGAAGGGGGCAGAGGGATCACACATGCTTGGATTGGGGTGCTTTGAAGGAGCTATATGTGGCGGCCAAGTAACTCAACAGCAGGGCCTGCTGCAGGTACAAGGTCTCGGTACACTTGTTGACCTGTGAGGGTGGCTCTCTATAATAGGTACCTCATGTCAGCATTGAGGTGCATTGGTACAGGGGTGTTGTTACAAGTGCTGTAGTAGCAGGGTCTCTAGGGTAAAGGGATAATGCCGGAAAAGACGCAGGTTAGGAGTGAGGTACATTGAAAGAACTCTTTGTGAGTCTCTGTTGGACCTGGCCCTTTTTGGCAGGTTCACCCCTGAACTTTTTGCCTTTTCCCTGGCATGGTGTTAGTGGTTTTAGGCCTCTGGGCACTTGGACACGGTGGTCCAGTGCCAAGTGCGTGCGCTCTCTGTGTGTGTGTGTAGTAAGCTTGGCCTGCCCTCCCATAGGAATGCATGGGGGATAGTGTGCCTGTGGTAATTCCTGGTATGAAAGGTGCAGTGTGGTCAAGTCTAGTATGTATGAATTCGTGAGAATAAATGCTGCGCAATGGTGTGCGCAGATTTATTGTGACTGGTGTAGAAATGCCACTTTTAGAAGTTGGCCTTTATGTGTGCTCTGAGTCTGCCTGCCTGATGTGGCTTGCATGTCTGGCTCTGTGAGTGACAGGGGCTGGGAGGTGTGTGTGGCTCCAGGAGGGGCAGGGTGAGTCAGCGCTGGGCTGAATGGGACACCTGAGCTGAGAGTGGTGGGAGGAGAGATCCCCTGACCCTGAATAGGATGTTGCCTGCCCTGTACAATGCTGGCTCCACCTCCTGTGGTGCGTCTGATGTCCCTAGCCTGTCTTGTGAAAGGGAAGAGGAGCTGGGCAAAACAAAGTGCTCCAAAACTTCCCTGAACCAGTTGCATCTGGTTCCCCCATGCCCTGCACCCTAACACAAAGGAAAATGGTGTATAAAAGTAGGGGCTGTGACCCCATAAAGTTGTTCAGTTCTTGTTCTGGTGCTGTTCCGGCTGGGGCATGCTGCTGCTGGGGCCCAGGGTGGGCTGCCATGAGGGCTTGCCTCCCTGGGCCCTGCATTGCCCCTTGATGCCTGGAAGGACTTTTTGGGACCCCTTTTTGCTTGTCTGGATAGTCCAGGAACTGCAGGACCTTTTTCCTGTTCTAGCGCCTTGGGAGCGCTGGATTTTTGGAGGAAAGGAGCACGAGGGCTCCGCAGCGCTGAGCTGCAATTATCCCTGAGGGAATCCCGATGTAGGGATTCCCCCCATGATGCCGATCCTGGCGGGTGCCTACCCCGCTTATTTCTATATTTAGACAGTGGGTGCCCACCCCACATGCCCACCCCGCATTATTTGCCTGCTAATGAAGTCACCGCCGCGGCCCCGAGCCACGAACACAAGATGGGCGCGTCCGCCTGATTGTGGGCGGGGCCTTGCGGACGGAAGGAGGAAGTCCCGGAGCCTCGCAGGCTGCATGGTGAAGTCCCGGGTCCCAGGAGGGGGCCCGGGTGAAGAGGAGAGAAGGCCGAGGCCGCCGATGGCAGCGCGGGGCTCCTGTGTGCGAGGGAAGCCCCGCGTGCTGAGGGAGTGCTGGCGCTGGTTGGCGGGGCTCTCGTAGCGAAGAGAGAGCCCCGCATTTTGCGGGAGAGCCGGCGAGAGGAGGACGCAGCGGAGACGCCTCCGAGAGAGAGCCGGTGAGTGGAGCTGGCAGGGGGGAGCGAGGTTAAGGCCCCATGCCGGTGCATCTTTCCCGAGCGGCCCCGCTTGACAGAGGGCCGCTCCAACGATGGGCATATTTGTTTTCAAGCCGTGGGGGTCCCGAGGGCACAGTGGTGCCGGGGCCCCTTTGCCTTATCCCCTGCTGTGCGCACCAGCGCGGGCAGCTGCAACACTTGTGGGCATGTTTATTTTTAGAGCCTAGGTGGCTCCAACGTGGGGCACAGTTATTCATAGAGCCTGCGTGGCTCCAACCCTGGGCATGTTTTGAGAGCCCGTGGCGCTCCCACGAAGGGGGCACATTGTTGATTGAGGGGCCCGTGTTCTCCCCAGTTCTCGTGCCGATCGAGGCACCAGCGCCAGTGCGCCCCAATGATGGGGGCATGTGTTTAGTGCCAGTGAGGGTCCCCAGGCACAGTGGTGCCAGTTCTTTATTTGCTTTACAGCGGCGCCGCAGTTGCGGGCCGCTGCAACGAGGGGGCTATATTATTTTAGCCGTCCCTGAGAGGGACAGAAGCGGCACAGTGGTGCCAGGCTTCATTTGGAGATTCACAGCTGCCCAGCAAGTAGTGGGCAGCTGCACCGTTTAGGCGCACAATTCTTTGGGGGCATGTCGTTCTGAAGTTAGGAGTGGAACGCACTCCTTGGTCCCCTATCTTTCCCAGCTGCCCAGCAAGTAGTGGGCAGCTGCAACGTTTAGGTTTGTGCAATGGCGCCACCCTTGACTTTCGCTGCATAGGCAGCGCGCCCTGACTTTTGGGACACTGGGCATTTGAGCCCCTTTTTAGGTAGCCAGTTGGCCAGGGGGGCAGTATATATTTTATAGGGCGCCAGGCCCTAAGTGTGATTTATGTGCTAAATGTGATTTATAGGATGCTAGGAAATGTAATGTATGTAGCATGATTTACGCACCCTGTTTGATACCTCTAAATGTGTTTTATGATTATGAAGTTGTTTTGCATATTATGGTTTATGCTAGTGAGATTATGTTCCACGGATATTATTTCCTAATATAATTTATACTTAGGATGTTATTGTCTAATGCGTCTAGACTGGAGAGATAATTGCATAATGGGTTTAAGGTGGTGAGGTTGGCGCATAAGGTTTTGCGCCTAATGTGATGCTGTGCATAATGTGGTTTATGTTACAGGCTGATGCTAAGTTCAGTGGTTGCCAGCGATTACTGGTTGTACGGTTCTGATATGTCTTACATTTATTATGTGTTCTACATCTATTACCTTTTACTAAGTGATGGTTCTGACAGTGGTCCACGTGGCCCTGTCATGTGTACATAATCCCCTGTAAATATTGTCCCGTGCCAGTTGGCACAGTGTATTGTATGTGAGTACTATTCTAATGTGTTTTATGATAATACAAAGGCTATTTTTATATATAACCTTGTGTGGAGTTCCTTTTGTAGTGTGCCTTGGGTGTTGTGCTGTGTGTGTGTGTTGCGCAAACGCTTTACACATTGCCTCCGGGACAAGCCTGACTGCTCGTGCCGTGCTACCAAGGGGGTGAGCAGGGGTTATCTTGGGTGTGTAACTCTCTTGCCCTGACTAGAGTGGTGGTTTCTGCTTGGCTTTGGCGCAAGCCTTAGCCAACCAGAAATCCCATTTCTAACAGTCTCAGAACTAGATCAGGGCATATTTGTGGCGCACTGGTAGAAACATGTGGGGCTCTCACAGCTGGGGTGGTGTGAGTCAGCGAGGAGGTACATTGGCAGAGCCCTTGGTTGCTACAGTGGTACAGCAGTAGCAGCAGCCGGAGCTGAATATTAGAATGAGGTGCGTTCACTGATTAGCGTGGGGTTGCCAGTGAGCTGACAATAGGGGGTGACACTATAAGATGTGAGGTGAATGGTGCTTCTGCACGCGGTTGTCATGGAAACAAGACGGACGGAAGCACAGGATTGGAGAACATTGGCTGGGTGTGTGGTTCCACATTTGAAGGGCACGTGGTTCTACAGAAACTGGGCACTTGGGAGTGAGAAGATAAATGCTGGGCCGCTTGCGCCCCCTAGAGGCCCCTACAAGTAACACTGATGACGGGTCAACTCTTTCCATATGTACTTATATCACAAGCAAACGTTTATTAAGCAGTACACTATTATTAAACATAACAATGTGGGGAAAAATCCACATATTTTTAGACGAAAAGGCCTATTGTGAAATCCGTCGAGTATTTGGGATCCGAGAAATGGGAGAGGTAGGGGCCAATACCTTGTATGATGGCGCAGCCACCAACCTGAGAAAAAACAAACCATTTGATGGTCCGGCGAAGCTGAAGGAACAGGCCCAGATGCTGAACAGTAAAACAAGAGGTTAACAAAGTACACTGAAGGTGAGCCTCGGGTAATATCTTAACTTAGTGTGCCGGGTCTGGTGGCTCAGTGGACTATGCATCCTCCACTGCAGGGGCCTGTCTTCGACCTCATGGTCGTAGGTACAAATCCCGGTGGGTCCACTCAACCTTTCATCCATCTGAGGTCGATAAAATGAGTACTATTGAGTTGGGTAACAACAAACATCTGTTATTCAGTGCCAAGATGCCTCTGGGTGAACGTACACTTTACAAATGCACATTATGTGTCAAAACAGTGAGAGGCTGGGCACTCTCTCCATATAGATCAGTTATTCCTAACCTTTTGACTTCTGTTGACCTCCACTTTCATTACTGGTACCAGGGACCCCGACTGAATCATTATTGTAATGTGGGGACCCCCACTGAGTAATTACTGGAAGCCGGGGCAACCAGCCTAAGCATTTTACAATAAAACAAACTCACAAATGATAAAATATTGTATTAAATTTGCAAACAAATATTTTAAAAAATCTAATTTTGAACAGAAGATTAGAGCTTTTATAAGTTCAATTGAGGCCACTCATCATCCACACTGCTTTCTGTTTGATGCACTTGCACTGCTTCCACGAATCAATCTGAGGACGCTAACAAGTTTTTAGCCTCCAATTTTAAATTCCTTCACATTTGCAGTATATTTTAGTATTTATAATAATACATTTTGCTTATTTATTTATAAACGCTTTATTAATCTGTTAATACTTTTTAAATCTTCACTTACCCCTGAGCTGGCTTCACAGACCCCCAGGTGTCCCGGTCCACAGGTAAAGAGCCAATCATATAGATGAAGCGCCTTGAAAAGTGGAACGATTCATCTGAAACTGCTCAATGACGTTTAGCTCCAAAGTATCCCTTAAAATTGTTAGTAAAACCTGTTAATCACATTTCATTCTTTCACTTTCGATTCCAAGTTAGCTTGGCAGATTATTGGGGGAAGGTGCCACCCAGTCACCCTGTCATCTGGCCCTCATCACCCCAGATATTTTACCCTTAAAATAACCACCACGACAGGCACAAATAGCCACCCTGGCTGGGGGTCGCACAGAGGCCAAAAATTGAATAAGCATAACACCTAAACTTCCCTTTGCAACATTTCAATGCACACCCCTTGGCGGGTGGGAGAAGCTTGCACTGTTGGGAAGGCTTCGGTTCTCCCTTGCACATTTTGCAAACATTAAATCCTCACTTAATGTGCTGAAATTACTTGGATGTTTTTCATAACAGGGGTGTTTTTTCAAAAAATATATATTCTGCTACTGTATTGATTAAATACACATTTCTCTAGAAAATCGGTGCTTTGAACACATACTGTACTGCTAAAAATGTAACTACCCTAATGTATACGTCTGATCCAATGCAAACGAGTTACTCTGGAAAAACAAACACAGAAAAACATTTAACCTGAATCTGCCTGCAACCCTACACACATGAATGAGGTTTATTGCCACCTAGCCCTTCCAATAAACAATGCGCTGTCTCTCAGAGCGTTTCTGTCCTGACATCATACAGGAAGTCCCGCCTCCACCAACATGGCGTCATGTAGCTGTGTAACTGGGGCTCTTTATATCAGACTTTAGCTCACCTTCTCAAGAGTGGAAGAACACAGAAAAGACCCGGATATTCTGTAAAAGGCTGATGAAGACATTCAAAAACCCTGGCTGCAGTTCCTCTTTAAGAGGAAGCCATTCCGTGCCAGGGCTGTCCGCTGAATGGCGTGCCCCAGTTCTGCCAGTCTTTTTGACAAGGCGAGTTGCGACAGCTCTTCCCTGCTGCCATTTAATGAAAGGCTGGCAGTTGAAGTCAGCCTTTGCCTCAGACCGTGGGCACTCGAGTTCATTCAGAGCACGCCGCGTGCTGTTGAGATGAATGAGGTAGTCTGCTATTTCAGACTTCTTTTGATTAAACACGTTCTCACCAGCTAGAAATAGACTCTGCACGCTACACCTGCCTCAAGGTTCCTTCTGACAGTGATTTCTGAACAGTTCTTTCTCGTCGGCAGGGAAGGGCTGGCGGCGCAGCGGCCTCGGTAGCAGCACGCGGCCTCACTGCCACCATAACGTTTCCGCTCTGTGACAGTGATACGCTGTGGGTCCCCTCTTAGCCGCCTCATCAGGCCTGACCTCCTCTCCAAGGGCCTGACGCTGTGTAGCAATATGGCTGACCTCTTCCATCTTGGGGCGGGCAGTGTCCCGCCTTCACACAGGCTGCCAGCGCTCAGTGCTTCCTCCACCAGTCTGATAACTGCACGCAATGGACACTCTGGAGGCTTAACGCCGAGCCAGTCCACTTAGCACTTCTGATGATATGTGAAAGGAGTGCGCAGATGTGCGATGAATGTATTTGTCGATTCGGCTGTTCTTGACAGATGCAAACCCCTAAGGCCATACACCAGGAACCTTGCGTGTTCACAATGGAAGCGACTATAGAATAAAGAGACAGAGATTAATCGTTTAAACATAGAGATTCACCCTTAATATGATGAACTCTCTCATCCTTATGTAACATTGTAGTACTCTTTAATGAGGCGAGGCTTCAACTGTTTCCTAAATTGGAGCAGGCTTGGTGCAATCCTGTGTTTCCAGATCCTGGGTGCATCGATGGAAAAGGCCTGTTGTCTTGTTTTTTTCTTATTTACACAGCAGTCTAATGGTGGCCTGGCTGCAAGTGTGCCAAGAACCATGAAGACTGTGAGCTTGTCTGCAGGATAAGCGGGTGCTGGTTGTGATGGCTTTGTAAATGATGAAGCAGTTTTTTCAAGATGGTGCGGGCCAGCAAGAGAAGCCAATTGAGGTCCATTATGCTCAGAGTGATGTGTTCATATTGCTATAGGCCCTGGATGAGGCATGCTACAGCGGGTAGGATGCTTGAACAGCAGTTCTGAAGTTGCTTTCTGGAAGAAAGAGTTTCACTTTCTTTAGAACAGTGAGCTGATACCAGGCAGTCTTTGTGATTTTAGTGAGGTATTCCTTGAGGGTGAGTTTGCAATAAGAATGAGAAAAAACTTTTTATCTACTTTCAGGTATGGAAAAGAGGGGTCATCTTAAACTTTCTATCAAAACTAAATCCATACGTTTAAAAACACCCACAACTGCCTACTTGCTGACAATCTCAAATCATATGTTGCAGTGCCCTAGGATGTGATTTACAGCAGGTAGCAGAATCACATAGTCACCTAAACCGGTGTCCTACAAATGATGAACACAACCCTACATCGAGTGTATGTCAATCCATTTTCACATGATGAGCTACCACCGCATTTTTCCCCATTCTTTGACCCTAAGACTACTTTGAACTAAAGCTCCTTCACTCCAGGAAAGCCTACAATTACAATCAGTGTGCGGATCCCCGTGAGGACACCCTTTTTATCGTTGCATCCGGAAGCAGTGTGCTATGGATCTGTTGATGAAGTATGCAGTGCCTCATTTGAGCCTTTGGTTGCAGGTGGGGCCCACTGGTACTCATTTTTAGGGACCGGCACTTATGTTTTTTAAAGCTTTTGTTCCAGAGCAAGAGAGAGGAAAACACAAAGGGATATAGAAGGAGGAAGAGAAAGATGGAAAACAGTAAAAAAGGGAGAAAACTATGATGAAAAAGAACTTGCAAGAGTGAGACAATGAGGCAGGAGGTGTCGGGTGGTGGATTAAAGAGGCATGAGGTGGAATCAAGACTGCACAGCCTTGGTATTGGCACCCCAACCTTCCATAACGTTGGGCGCTGGCAACGCTGGGAGCATGCCACTAATAGCGAGGGTGTACTATTCAGTTACAGGAACCACTCTTCTGGCAGTGGGACCTGTTTTGGGTTGTAGGATGTTGGTTGTGTATTTTATGTCGTAAAACGTACAATACTGGTTTGTCAGAAATGCCTGTATATTATTAATGAACTGAATAAGCATCTCTTAACACAGTTTCTCTTTGCTACTTAGATTGTATTTAAATTTACAACATTCACAGACATAGTTCCTTTTTTGGTTGGTTGTCTTGTCGTCGTATCTTGGTCTGCCTTAAACTTCTGCGTCTGTTTGACCCCCCGAAAGCATTTGTTTCTTCTCTAGCTTGGCATGGATGGAGAGAGGCCCACCCGATGCTTAAAAATGATGCCAGCACACACAGGTTTGAGGTGGGCAGAGATCCTCCTTGGCGCAGACGCTCTCAAAGAGAAGATACAGCTCTCCTTCTCAAGACAGGGAATTACCCAGAGTTCCCTAACTCCTGCATGGCTTGCTTTATGTAACATTCTAAGCTTACGAGTGATTGGTTGTGCAAAAACAAGTGTTAGCGTCACATTCATTTCCATGGGAATAGCCGTAGTGCCAGGGTTCAAATCTTTATTCCCCTTTGCTATCTCTATAAGATTTATAGAGTTACATTACCTCCATTTTCTTAACAGAGGAGTCTCAAGGAATACATAGCTCTTTGTTCCTCTATCAGCTCTTCTGTGTTAGTTAATTTTCAACAAACTGTTAAACAATAGATTAACTAGGGCCCCAGGATTCCCGTACAGATATCCCACTTGCAGCCTATCTGGTCTCATCACTACACTGGCTGCTGAATCCTTTTTGGGCCTGATGAGGAAACCGGCCAGTAAATACTGTAAAAAAAGGCCTTAGGCGTGTATAACATTACCATTACAGGCACCACATTACATTTTAAGTAGGGTGAAAAATTGTAGAATAACCAGTGCAAACATTCATTCTGATTGTCATTGCCGCTCTCTTTTGCTAGAAGTAAAATGCTGTCAGAGGCGTGACTGAGATGAACAGGAAGTGAAGTGGCAATGCTGCGTGCCTTATGTTGGTACCGTTTCCACTCCTGGTCCATGCTGGGATATTGTCTTAAGGGTGAGCCCCGGAAAAGGTTTCTGGTGATTACTGGGCTCCACACTTTTCCCTTAATGTGTTTTTTTTCTTACACTGTTAGGAGAGGAAGTGATAATATTACATTTCTGCAAATTTGAAATATTGTTACTTTTTTTAACTTAGAAATCTTAATTATTCCTTGCCTAAAATGTTGGTAGTATATTGATCTCAAGTAGTGGTAGTTTACATATTTTGGAAAATAAATACCTCTGTTGAAATAGGTCTGACAGGAGGAGGTCATTCCCATTGGATCAACACATTTCACCTTTGGGTAAAAGTTGTAATTCCCAACCCTCTGCATGAGCCCTAAATTTTGATACTGTCATATGACTGTAACAGTGGAAGTAACTTTCATCAATAAACCGCTCAACCATTAATAATGTCTGATTGGCTGAGAGTTTGGATAGCACATACTGTAGACGTAAGGGCTTCCAAGTGCTCCTCCCATGTCAATGGAGGGGCAGAAGATTGCGCAAGAACTTCACAAATTGCTCCCTTCTAGACATCAGCACGGCTCGCGGCTCGCGGCTCGCTCGTGTACGCACAATCTCTACCATAATCGTGATCAGCGAGAGTACTTGGGGACTGAGTATTGAACAGTCGCGGGCCATTAATGCAAGTGGCGTTAATTTCTTCGCTGTTTACACTGCTGGTAATATTAAACTCATTAAAGTTTAATTCAAGCCATATTTGCAAAATTAAGAGAAGCAGCTGGTGGGCACGCACCTAATCACGCTGCCTAATTACTCTCGCTCCCCTGCGGTTTCTTGGTGTGTTTCGCGAGCTCTTTAGTTCTATCTCTATCTGCGTATTACGCACCACGTGTAGGATCTGCTTGAGGACTGCTGGATGGCGGAAGATCCCTTGCGAAAATATCACCCTGACCACAATATCATGAAGGGAAGTATATTAAGATGAGTATAGATTTACTCATCTTAACTTCGCATCTACATATCTTGAAGAAATATATATTGGCGAAGTACTTAAGTGTGAAGTGAAAAATAATAAACCTATCTATGTGGAAGTAGATATCCTGACTACATTTTGTAGGACTAGAATAAAAGTCGATTTTGTAGGAAAACACCATCTGTGTTTTTTCATGTTATGAAGTGAAAAATTACAACGCTGATGTGTTGGGTAAGTTTTAAAAAATCGTACGTTTTGTAAACGTAACTTAGATGCGATTTAAAAAGCTAGAATTTACAAGATGTATGTATGTATGTATGTATGTATGTATGTATGTATGTATGGGTAAAAGGTTTGCAATCATTTAAAGAAGACGCTTACATAAAATTTGATGTTTTTAAATGTCAACCCATATGCAGCACGAGTACGGCATGAATGAGGAAGGAGTGGGTTAGAAGTGCTGTATGGCAAAAACATTTAAGACGTTATTATTGAAGGGAAACAAAATAAACAGGAATTAGATGGAGATATTGCTCCAAAATTGTGTAACCAATCAGTTTTTCAATAAAGCTAAGACCATCTGTCTTTGGACTGTTAAAAAACGAATATTAATATAAAACCATCATAGTACTGGCCCCTGAGGTACACCTGGAGTAGCCTTCTGGTCTTGGCCAATTTTTTATTGATCCAACAATTTCAATATTCAAGTCGATCAGTTAAAAATTATTCCTTCACAGGCCATATGGGGCACAGTATCACCTTTTCCGCTCTTGTCAAGATAGACAAATTCAATTAACATCCTTGCATTTGCCCTAGGGTGAAAATCAGATTTTTGTAATTATTAGTTCCTTCTAAAGTCTACTTGGTTTCTGTTTAATGTTCGACCTTCTTCCAAGTGAAGCCAAGTAATTTTGGTTAAAATTGAAGATTGTTGCATTTCATCGATGAATGAGACAAGCTCGCTGTCTTAGGTATGTATGTTTCTGATGGAACAACATTTTCCAGATAAACATTTTATATACAGATCTTGCTAAGCCATCCATACTTACTACTGGAAATAATTTACTCTAGTCTTAATCTCCTCAAAGTGGTACTTCGGAAAAGCTGGAGATGCAGTGAGAATTGTCTGCCCACACACAAACTAACCAGCCTTAATCCCCCAAAAAATATTGGCGTGCAAAGATTAGGCTAAACATTTAAATATGTAAACTACATATTACAAAGAATTAATAAACATATATATCTACACAGACTTCAACCTGTTGCAAACGCCAATATCAAGCCATGCTCAATTCCGACTCACTGATGAAGCCGGTAAAGTTGGGTCCCTAGCTGCTCTCCTAACATTTATGGTGCAGGCTCTTGAGGGAGGAACTGGGTGTATCCAAAGCGTGTGTTTATGATTTTAAAGGTGCTCATTTTTGCATGGCGTGTTTTTGTATACAAGTGAATAGTATGTTTGATACCAATCTTGACCTGTTACTTTGATGTTTACCAGTAAATGTTCATGCGCCGGACCTGTCCTATGATTAAATCAGAGACAGAAACTTCAGATACAAAAAATCAGGATAGGAACGTTGAGAGAGAAAAAAAAAAAAAAAGCAGGGGTGCTATTACCTATAGGGTGCACTTTCCCTGGTTGCGCCATGGTGCATCTCCAAAAAGGGAGCCATACACAAACATGGAAAGTGCGCCCTATTAGGCTGAATGCGCTGCCCTCAGCGCAGCTGCGAACTGAAAAATGGAGCAGCCACTTCAACACCGCTCCGTGTTTCACTGTGCCGGTGGCACTCACCGAGAGAGATATCCCATTGCAGGTGGGTGCAGTGAGTGACTGCACCCGCCTCCAAGGGGATGTCTGAGGGGGTCCATAGGACCCCCTTATCTCCTTCAAGATGGCTGCCATCAGGGGGCGCACTGACAGTGCACCTCCTGATAGCTTCTTTACCTCTACATCCTCATCCATAATATGGCAGGGTGCAGCGGTAAAGAGATTCCCTCATTTGCATAGGGCCACGCCCCATTGCAAATGTCAGAATGCCCTTTTGAGATAGAGCTATCTATATTACAGAAGGGGGTGCGCAAGCATCTGCAGCCCTTTTGTAATACCAAAGTGCCCCAGGGGCGCACAAAGTGGGGGCAAATGCTATTGAGACATGGTGCTTCCTCATTTGCATGGGGGGGGTGGACCCATGCAAATGAGGGAATCACTTTGTCTCTGTGCCCGCGCCGTATTATGGACACAGGCGAAGAGGCAAACATGTCCTTAGGAAGCACACTGAAAGTGTGCCACAAAATGGTGGGACACTGTCAGTGTGCCCCCTGAGGGCAGACCCCCTAAAGAGGGTAAAGGGGGTCTCATGGACTCCCAGACACCCCCTTGCAGGCGGGTGCAGTCACTCACTGCACCCACCTGCAAAGGGATCTCTCTCCTCTCTTAAAAGTGCAGGCGAGTTGCCTCCTGCACAGAGGAACACAGAGCAGCTTTTATATCAGCCGCTTCCTATTTCACTTGAAAGCGCAGCCTAGGGGGCAGTGCAAGTTCAAGGTTGTCCTGAGGGCAGTCAGGGGCGGCTCCTCAGCTAAGGCGGAGGAGCGTCGCCCCACGCTTTCAGCTGTGTAAATAAAGGACAAATAAAATGATGATAACTCATTGTTATTATCATTTTATTTGTTCCTGCTGCGGTGTCTGGGCGGGGCGGGGCTGCTCTGCTCTCAGAGCAGGGGGGAGGAGTGGTGGGCACTCTGTGCCAGCCAAACAGTCATGCGCACTTTGCATGTTCCCACCCAGGCTGCATTACAGCTTGGGTAGAGAACATGCCCAGGCTCCCATTCTCTGGCTGAGCATCAACCATGGCGCTCAGACCAGTCACAATGCTGCATTGCAGCATTGTGATTGGTCAGGGGAGCCTGGGAGCTTCCTGTTCCGGCCCAGCTGAGGGACGACGCCGAGAGACGATGGAAGAAAGACAAAACTCAGCGAGGAAGTACGTTTTATTTTTTTATCTTTACGCCTGCTCTCCTCCCCGCCACCCCCGATCCGTGCCAGCCGCCACTGAGGGCAGTGCATTCTTCCTAATAGGGCACACTTTTCTTGTTTGCACATGGTGCACATGATTTTAGCTGTGGCGCAAACAAAAAAAGTACGCTCTATGTGTAATAGGGCTGTAGAAGTTTATGCTCATAAACCAGAAAAGAAAACTAATATCAAAATTAAGGCATTGCTCATATATTAATGCAAAAACAATGACACCGTTAGGGACCCAAAATTAGTTACCATGAGATCAGTCTCCTGAGATTAATCAATAAGTAATCAGTGGCTCCCATTAAATTAAATGGAAATGCCCAGGTATGGACAGACCAATATGTGTTGCTAGTACCCCACCAGATGACCATTTGTTACTCCGTATAATTTGGAATTATGAGCTGTATTTATTGTATTATGCCACACAAAATGTCTGTCTCTTTTATCCATCACTAGCTATGATGTGCTATACTGTAATTACTATAGAATTTGTTACTTACTGTCCCAACCAATGTCAATCTTTTACCTATCACTTATTCCATACTTTGCTTACTAAATGACATACCTTTTATTGTCGACATTTGCATCAATTACGCCCTTGCTGACGGACCACAGGCTAGCCTTATCATCCCATGTATATATTACCTTATAGCTCATCGAGGTTCTCAGTCTCCTGTGCAGCGCTCAGATACCTGGACAGGGCCGGTTGTTTGCATAGTATTTGCCTTGACTGTGCTGTGCCTCAGTTGTGAGCTGTGACCTGCAGCTCTATAGGGTTTGCATCTTCTACAGCCATAGACTCGATCCTATAATCTCCTCTGTGCAGCGGGTGTGGACCCGCTAGTCATGGGGCTCAGCAGGTCGATGGGCATGGATGGGCAATGGAACAACCTTGCTTGCCTTTGGGCTGGCCACGCGGCTGATGGCTACCATGAGCGCTAAGCACTCTGAGACTCCTGTAGCCAGAGTAACCCACCTCTGCAGCGCTCAAGCCAGCCAGTATTTGCTATTGATGAATTCATTGGATATCTCATTCATTACTTAATTAATTCAGTGCTCTGCGTGCTCAGATATGAAAAGAAGCCATCAGTATTATCAACATAATTAATCTATAAATACAAACATGTTGCCGTAGGTATGGCATACATAGCAGGAGTCACTTTGCAAGGGTAAGGGTTATCCCACTGCTATGATTGTGTGTTCTCTCTACATCCGCGTTTGCCTTCTCTAGACTATAAGCTCTTTAGGTGGCACTCCTTTACTCTTATAGAAAAATGCATGAAAAACCCACTTAATATGCAGGTGTGAGCCGGTGAAAAAAATGCAAATGAGCAAGATTCCTTAGGGCAGTCGATACTAGAATAAAATTCCCTCGTGCCATTGTGTTGTGAAATGCCCTACATAGTGGTTACGTGAAGTGTCTACTCCCTTGACTCCTTTTAGGAGGATCTGTAAACACATGCTACTGGGGATATTTTTCGGTAATACTGCAAGGTGATGCTGCTAGGTGAGGCGTGCGTCTTAATTTCCTGAGTGATTCTGCTAGGTTAGGCTGCCGTATGATATGTTCTGCATGATTCTGATAGGTGATGCTGCTAGGTGATGCTTATATCTTATTCTTCTGGCCAAGTCTGCTAGGCCACTTTGCTAGGCGATGTTAGGTGAGGTTTGCATCTTATTCTTCTAGGTGTGTCTGCTAAATCATTATGCTAGGTAGTGCTGGTTATTCTTCTGTGTGATTCTGCTAGGAGATGCTTCTATGCTAGGAATGCTGCTATGAGAGGCTTGTATCTTATATTCTGGCTCATTCTGCTAGGTGAGGCTCGTATCTTAATCTTCTGGGGGACTTTGCTAGGTCATGCTTGTATTTTATTTTTCTGTGTGATTCTGCTGGGTTATGCTGCTAGGTGAGGCTTGTATCTTATTGCTCTGCTTGATTCTTCTAGGTGATACTGCTAGGTGAAACTTGTATCTCATTCTTCTGAGTGATTCAGCTAGGATGAGCTGCTACAAGATGATTTTATCTTATTGTTATGGGTAATTCTGCTATGTGATGCTGCTAGGTGCGGCTGGTATCTTATTGTTCTTGGTGGTGGTGCTAGGTGATGCTTTTATCTTATTATCCTACATGTTTCTGCTTGATGATTCGGCTAAGTGATGCTACTAGGTGATGCTTGTATCCTAGATTACTAGGTCGTTCTGCTAGGTGATGCTAGGTGAGCTTTGTATAGTCTTCTGAGTGATTCTGCTAGGTTTTTTTGCTAGGTGAGGCTTGTGCCTTATTTTCTGGGTGGTTCTGCTAGGTGATGCTAGGAGAGGCTTGTAATTTATTCTTCGTTGTGATTCTGCTAGCTTCTCTGTGAGATGTTGCTGCCGGGTGATGCTTGTATGTTATTGTTCTGTGTGATTCTGCTAGGTGATGCCACTTGTTGAGGTTTGTATCTTATTTTTCTGGGTCATTGCTCTAAATGATGCTGCTAGCTGATGCTTGTATCTAATTCATCTGGGTGATTTTGCTTGATCATCCTGGTGTGTGACACTGGTAGATGGCAGTTAATTCTGTTAGGTAAAGCTGGCACGTAATTAAGCTAAGTGGTGCATGTATGGGATTATTCTGGATGATGCTGCTAAGTGATGTTGCTAGGTGATTTTGGTAGTTGATTCTGTTAAAGTGTTCTGCTAGGTGATGCTGCTTAGTAATGTTTATTGTAATTCTGAAAGTTGAGCTTCCAGTTGAGACTTCTGGGTGAGGCTGCTAAATGATACCTTTAGATGATGTCGCATGCTGTTTTTTTAAATCATATTCTTAATTCTAAAAAGTTGGCATCCCTTATTTACCTCTTAACAACACTTAAACCCGATTACGAGCTTCGGCCGTGCGAGGACGGCGGGACGCCACCGTTCCCCCCACCCTGCCCAGACTCGCTGCTGCCAGCTCGCCAGATTACGACTTTAAAATGGTCAGGCGAGTGGCGTGGTGGCTCCAGGTCGGTGCCTCTTTCAAAGGCGGCAGTTCTTTTGAAAAAGGCACTGCAATAGGAACGCCTCACAAGGTTCCTGCACGGCATGGACTAGAAAGTCCATGCCGTGCAGGAACTGTTGTGCATGCACACAGGGGGGCACATGTCATGCCCCCCTGTGTGCATCCACAAGTGGTGGAGGCACAGGGGGCCCATTTGGGCCCCCATTTATTTCCACTCCGCCAGGGTTGACATGGAGTAGAAACCTCCATGTCACTGCCGCCGGAGAGGAAACTTGTAATATGCTTGGCGGGACCGTGGCGGACCCGCCAAGCATATTACGGCCTCTGGCCGCTGCGCCACCTCCAAACGGCAGTTCCCTGGTGGCGGCCACAGACCCAGGACGGTCCAACTGCCGAACTCGTAATGGGGCAGTCAGACCGCCGGTGCAGCGGTGGCTGGACTGCCACCGCTGCGCCCCTGCGATTCTGGTAGTCCTCGGACCGCCAGACTCATAATTTGGGCCTGGTTGTCTTTCTTTTTCAGATATATATTTGCACCCCCTGACCAACTTTTTTAAACTGCCTTTTGACTAACAAAACAAACCAAACCACATACATCTCTTCACCTCCCTTACCTACTACTCACCCCTCATCCTAAATGTAGTAAATGAACACATTTAGGCAAACATTTATAGATAGGTTATGTAATGACGCAGATTTACCCTTTAAGACATAGTTTTATCTAAAGTTCTTGTTGCCAAGTAACTTTAAATGGTAAACATCAATCTCTGCTCAGTTCCCTGTGAACTCAGCAATTTCCCCACCCAGGACTGGTGTGGAGTCGTCTTACCAGGACTGATGTGGAGTTGTCTTACTAGTGCCTGTGTGGAGTTGTCTCACCAGGACTGGTGTGGAGTTGTCTTAACAGGACTGATGTGGAGTTGTCTTACTAGTGCCTGTGTGGAGTTGTCTCACCAGGACTGGTGTGGAGTTGTCTTAACAGGACTGGTGTGGAGTTGTCTCACCAGGACTGGTGTAGAGTTATCTTAACAGGACTGGTGTGGAGTTGTCTCACCAGGACTGGTGTGGAGTTGTCTCACCAGGACTGGTGCAGAGTTGTCTCACCAGGACTGGTGCAGAGTTGTCTCACCAGGACTGGTGTGGAGTTGTCTTACCAGTGCCTGTGTGGAGTTGTCTCACCAGGACTGGTGTGGAGTTGTCTTAACAGGACTGATGTGGAGTTGTCTCAACAGGACTGGTGTGGAGTTGTCTCACCAGGACTGGTGTGGAGTTGCCTTAACAGGACTGGTGTGGAGTTGCCTTAACAGGACTGGTGTGGAGTTGTCTCACCAGGACTGGTGTAGAGTTATCTTAACAGGACTGGTGTGGAGTTGTCTCACCAGGACTGGTGTGGAGTTGTCTCACAAGGGTCAAATGAAAGGAAATGCGACCCGTCCTTGGGCGACTCGACGTTGGGCATGAACAAACCGGCCACTGAGCTCTATTTGACGGACATGTGGTGTTTGAATACTTTTTTTCATGTGTGCCCTCATTCCATCAGTAGTAACAAAGCCAGCATCTTATTGTGGTATCTTCACGTCAGTATTCAGATGTGAATGTTTTATACTAACTGGCAATGAAAAGGTGGTACTTGGTCTCCATACTTTTTTTAATGCACTTCGAACACTGTGCTGTACAGACAAAGGGTGTAGCAATCTACAGAGTACACCCCAATACTCCTATGAACCAGGGTAATTAAATGTTTAACAATTGACTTTGGTTCACTTGGGATAGCATTAACCCTACAGAGTTACGCTATAACCTGAACTTTAAAACATGTCCATCAAAATTACGAAAGAATAAAGCGTAACACTGTGGTAAAAAACACATCTAACAAAAATCATGAGGATCCGTGGAAGTCACTACTTTTATCGATTTCTCCAAAACACTTTTTCAGCCTACACAGAAATGTCTTTTAACAAAAACTCAGGAAAGAATATCTCATCAGTGATTATTTTAATCGAAAAGACAAAGCAGAAAAGATTCTGTCACATAGAAAACTGATATAAAATATATGTAGAATAGATGGCTGCCCAAGATTCAACAGCAATACTCAACAGATGGTTGAATCAGAGAACTCAAACATCTAAAATAAACAATTATAGAGCAAATTCGGGGTGGTACATCTCAATTAAATACCGGTGGACGTTTTGCCCCAGAGGTAGAATTGACCAGGGCCGTCATCAGGACAAGTGTTGCACAAATTACAAAGACAACTGATACGGACACTAACAAAATAGAAAGGGGCAATGACACCCCACAGCCAAGATGCCTCAAAAATACTGAGTTGGATTACTGATACACCGAATTACGACACGATGTGGGGTGCACAAGGCCCTCTTCCAATCTCTTGCAAACAAATGCACAGCGAGACTAACAAGGTAAAGGGAGATGAAGGTTTAACTAAAAGATAAGCGAATCCAAATGCTTCTGAAAACTCACATAGTGTGCTCCAACGGCGCCAAAGCGTGTATGTCTCACCCAAACACCGCGGGAGCCATCCCTTGCAAATCCTTACTTAAACACCCAAGAACAACCGTTACGGCAGGTCACGGCAGCCCAGTGCGCATCACAAGTCCCTCCCAGCATCACAGTTTCCATACTGTTTTTTAATGCACTTCAACCTCTGTGCTGTACAGACAAAGCGGGCACTGGAGATTCGTGTGCGTGATTATATGGTATAACTAAACTCTAAAGCTGTGCAGAGAAGGGGGCACAGGGACATGTGTGCAAGATGACATGTAGATTGATATCACTGCATCAAACTGAATAACTGCAAAGGAAGGGGATGTGGTGTAACGTCCACACTGGGGAGCCAGGTTCGAGTCTCAGCATCTGTATTCTGTCATTTTGGGCAAATCCCTCAATCTACTCATACACATTAAAAACAAGAAGGTGTCCGTTTGTGATGTAACTGGTGCTCATGTAACACACTCCAATGCCTCCGGGTTGAATGCGCACTATATAAAACTACAAAAAAAAGTAGTCGCGTATACTTCACGACTCCAACTAATCATGTGAATAAACAGGTAATGGAACACATGAGGGGGCATTCACCACGATTCGAACTTGGTTCCCCAGTTCCAAAGTCGGCAGCTTTGGCCGTAACACCACATACATAAAGAATGAAACATTCTCACTGTACAGAGCAGAGGAAGAAGGTCCCACTCAGTCGATCTTGCGCACATTATGACATCACACAAACAATTCTCACTGCACAGATGAAAACAAATGCCCCATGCACATTATGACATCACACAAACAATTCTCACTGCACAGATGAAAACAAATGCCCCATGCACATTATGACGTCACACGACGAAACGGTCTAACTGTGCATGCGGCATGGAGGTCTCGGCGCATCACGGCATCACACAATGAAACAGTCTTCATATAGAGAGGGCACAGAGGTCCGATTACATCATGACATCACACAAGGAAACTATCTCACAATACAGATGGGACAAGAGCTCCAAGCACATTATGCAACACACAATGAAACGGTCTAACTGTGCATGCGGCATGGAGGTCTCGGCGCATCACGGCATCACACAATAAAACCGTCTCCATATAGAGAGGTCCGATCACATCATGACATCACACAAGGAAACTATCTCACAATACAGATGGGACAAGAGCTCCAAGCACATTATGGAACACACAATGAAACTGTCTAACTATACATGCGGCATGGAGGTCTCGGCGCATCACGGCATCACACAATGAAACAGTCTTCATATAGAGAGGGCACAGAGCTCCGATCACATCATGACATCACACAAGGAAACTCTCTCACAATACAGATGAGACAAGGGCTCCAAGCACATTATGCAACACACAATGAAACTGTCTCACTGTGCATGGGACATGGTAGTCTCGGCGCACCATGACATCACATAATAAAGTATTGTCACTGCACAGATGGGTCATAGGCCCAGTGCACATTGTGACATCACGCAATGAAGTACTCTCACTGCACAGATGGGGCATAGGCCCAGTGCACATTGTGACATCACGCAATGAAGGATTCTCACTGCACAGATGGGGCATAGGCCCAGTGCACATTGTGACATCACGCAATGAAGTATTCTCACTGCACAGATGGGGCATAGGCCCAGTGCACATTGTGACATCACGCAATGACGTATTCTCACTGCACACAATGAAGAATTCTCACTGCACAGATGGGGCATAGGCCCAGTGCACATTATGACATCACGCAATGAAGAATTCTCACTGCACAGAGGAGACTCCTTACAATGCCTCTGGACAACCAGACATACTCAGAGGCAAATGTAGGTAGAGAGCTTAAGAGGTTGAGATATAGAAATAGACAGATGAGCGAGATAAAGGGAATGTTTACTCTCACAGTGGGGCCCTTGGAAGGTAGGGGCCCTGGGCAATTCCCTCTTTGCCCAAGCCTTTAAAACGTCTCTTAAGCATAGAGTGCACGATTGCAGATGGAAACTGTTTAACTGCGCCCTGTCCATGACGAAGGAGGACAGGGCTAGAAGAGGGCATAGTGCCATCCATCGCACAGTGTGCACCAAACCCTTCAGGGAATGTCGGTGGAATCTTCCCTGCTTGGAATGCGGACCTCCGCCCGGGGCTTTTATTGTAAAAGGCTGTTATGCATTTATTACAGATGGTGCAGGTTCATCGGTGGATGCGAGCGAGGCTATTATGGCAGGGTGGCGCATACCTTTCTCGAGTGAAACATGGGCAGATTATGCACGGGACACTGCTGCATCTGGCTTCAGGTTTAGCGTGACCTCTGTGTTAAAGGTCACTAATGTTGGTCACGTACGGCAGATTTCGGGGAGCGTGTGTTCTCCAGCGTGCACCCCGAAGGCCGCAGGGGGCATAATTTAGGGATCAAGGAACTGGTATTGTGGGAAAAAGGTACATCGTTATAACTGCCTGCTTTCGCACTAGACTGCACTGTGTGATCCTCGACAAAGCACTATATAGTTCCCTGTCATTCGCTCCTTTTTCTACCAATCCTTAAATGACCTAGAAACAGGCTGAATCAAGTTTAAAGCACTGCACAAGATTGCACGTGGTTAGAAATATGTTATCAAGTAACTGCAGCAAGAAAGTTGTACTATTCGAATATGCTTTTCATTTCAAACAAAGTCCCTAAATGAGACAAAGCTAGAAAGAGGATGAACAGGGCTTTAAGTGTGATGAAAAACGTCGAGGGTCTCTAAAAGGGGCGTGGCCTATGTAATGAAGGGTGTAGCTTAAACACAAAAACCTCATTTCTGTGATTCACATAGTGTGCCACCTAATCGGTTTGTTTGTTCCTCGCCTTGCTTTCTATTATTGCATATATGACGCAACAACTAACGTACACCTAAAACAAGCCAGGACTATTGGGTTTATCAATGGTTGTTACGTGTTTAAAATAAATGAGTACCAACAATGATTTTATTTTAAATAATTAATATTGAAAATGTTTAAGAACTGAAACTGTGAGACTGTCAATTTAACATCACTGAGGCCTGTGATCATCACAATGTCTCAACCGCTCCTGTTAGGTTCACTCTATCTTTCACATATTCGCCCTGTTCATTTCCACATCTCCCCCATCTGCATTCCATACACCTCAGCTCTTCCCTCTTCAGCACCCTCGTTTCACTCTCTCCTGAATCCACTTCCTCGCATCTTCTTTACGTCACCTCTCCTCACAAACACAGCACTCCCACTCACCTGAAAGCACTGCAGTTTTTTTTACTTTCGCAATATTTTGACAACTGTGCACCTCGTTCACACATATTTGCACAGAATCACAATTGCAACTGGTAATGTGACCATTACTCTGTGCGCTCTGCAGAGAGGCCTAGGATTGGAGGAGCATGCATTTCGAACACCTATTTGACCCACTGACAGTCTCGGTGAGAAGCTCGCACTGCCTTCAGAGCGCTCAGTCGTGGCCTGTTATATATACATGGAGGTGGCTCAGTTGAAAGTATGCTCTATACAAGAGCTATATATTACACGAGAAAAAAGGAAACAACATCCTGGAAATAGGTAATGCTGTTAAAGAATGCAATATTAAGTAAAACATGAAAAATAAACAGAAAGCAAATCGCTGACCTGGATTAACTAAAGGTCTTTTACTTTCGGTTTAAAAATCGATCAGTATTTTTGGCCTTTAAGGTTAAGGACATGAATACGTTGCCCTAATGGGATCCGTTTCATTGTCCGTTCTGATTACTACCAGGTCTGAGACCCGCAGAGACCTGGCTCACTTAAACCCTGAGGATGAATAAGACCTAGTAGCCATTTGAGGATGGGGAATGGGATGTAGCATTGCAGGGCCTGTGGGTCTTCGCAGTATGTGCGGGGCATGTGGTATAACTCCGCATACCACATAGGGAGTATTATGCATATTACATAGGGCGTATTGTGCAAGAATATCCCGGCATAAAATGGGGCGAGCACCTAATGCAATGCGCCTATGAGGCTGTGAAACGGTGAGATCCTTCTATCATATTTTGGGAATGTCCAGCAATACAGACTTCCTGGCAGTCAATACTGGGTTGCATGTCACGCATAATGGGGATTCAGCGACATGGCTCGCAGAAGTGAACTCTACTCAACATTGTGAGGAATCAACCACTACACACCAAAAAAATTTGGATGGCACTGGGCCTGGTGGTGAAACGTAACACTGCCAGTAAATGGGGAGAGGAGGGAACCCGAACACTGGAGGAGTGGAACAGGGACATGGACTGGTTTATGCGAACTGAAAAAACAATCTATGAGGTCAGGGGTTGCCCCAAGAAATAGACTAAAATGAGAGCAACGAGGGGGCAAACAGTGGAATCCAACAGAACACTCCGATATACTTGGAAGGAACTTACCCGACCTTTCAAGTTGAGTCAATTGGACACTGCGGAAGAAGGGAGGGGTACTCGACTGATGGGACACAGGCTATATATTCCATACATTCATGGTCAGCTGTGTAATACTTGTCCATCTACAAAGTCTAAAAAGTTAAAACAAAAAAAAATAGACTGAGTAGCTCACCATAACTGAATATCATTGTTTTTGGGTTTTAGCCATTCTGTCGACGAGAAACAGTATAAAACAGCACAAATCCAAACACTGTATATGAATGTGCAAATATTGTATAGATACATAGATGATATATTGTTTTTATTTACCACCTATAAGGTGAACAATCAGTCAGTGGTATAGCATTGGAGCAAAGTCAGTAGTCCAGGGATGACTTTTCCAAACAGTTTAGAGATTTCCTAACAGACCAATTTATAAACATATAGCTAAAATACAGATATATTTAGATCATACATAATGAGTAACTGTTATACTGACCAATACTGCCATTGAGGAGTTGTGGTTCCATCAGAAACTATGAACGCTAAATATTTTCTGAATGTGAGCAGAACCCCGAGATGGAAATTCAAGACCAAATTACACGTGGCGCTCATTATGTATTTTTTTATTTCAAATGTTTATCTTGAGTAGTAAGCTCGAAAAAAGTGCTGCTAACAATGGGTATCGATCAGAATGATAATGTTAATGTTTGTTTACTTTTTATTAATAAATTGTTGCTAAAACAATGGACAATTGTAAGGGTCAGCTGATTTAAGTATTGACCACATAATTATGGATTTATCAAATTTGACACATGCTTTAATACATAATTGGCAGATTTCACAAAATGTTGTTTCAATCTGAAATTGACGAAAATTATACAGCCAGATTTTGTGTGGTATAATATCTATCTATCTATCTATCTATCTATCTATCTATCTATCTATCTATCTATCTATCTATCTATCTAGCATCCATCCATCCATCCATCTCTGTCTGTCTGTCTGTCTGTCCTTATATATAGGCAAACAGAGAGTGATCATAAACCAGAGCCTATTCCAGAAAATCTGTGAGAAAGGACAAACATTTTGTTGACTATAAATTATCCACCAGTTGATACCTGGGCAAGTGCCCATATTACATATTTGTAATGCAGTGTTATAGACAAATTCTATAGAGCGAGGGCAGTTATACCATTTAGATATTTTTTTCTTGAACTTTTCAGAAGATTTTGAAGCTTTGGAGATTTTTGAAGAAAGTAGTATGTACGGGTGTCCGACTTAAAGGTGTTTTATCTCTCGCTGATGCTGTAAGCATGACTTTCAGGTGTATGCCACTGTGCCCATCTCAGGAATGTGTGTAGAGTATTTTACTAAATAACAGAGTGTTGCCCATAGGGCCTGTAAGAAAGTATTGTTACACTGCCAAATGTATACCTGGCAACCTCCTAAAATTGAGGGTCATCTGAAGGCTCTAAGTCATGGGTACTCACAAACTTTCTCCCGGGGGCCAAATTTACAGTGTGGTTTGTGGCCGAGGGCCGCACCGGTGGGGGCGGGGTCAGTGGGTGAGGGGGCGGGGCTAGAGCACAAAAAAAAGACTGTGACCATGAGGTTGAACAAAGGCCCCTGCAGCGGATGCCTTCGTCCACTGAGCCACCAGACCCTGCATACACACATCTCTCTCTCTCTCTCTCTCCCTCTCTCTCTCCCTCCCTCTCTCTGTCTCCCTCCCTCTATCTCTCTCCCTCTCTCTCTCCCTCTGTCTCACTCACTGTCTGTCTCCCTCTCTCTCTGTCTCCCTCCCTCTCTCTGTCTCCCTCCCTCCCTCTCTCTCTCTGTCTCCCTCTCCCTCCCTCCCTCTCTCTGTCTCCCCCTCCCTCTCCCTCCCTCTCTCTCCCTCTGTCTCCCTCCCTCTGTCTCCCTCTCTCTCCCTCTGTCTCCCTCCCTCTGTCTCCCTCCGTCTGTCTCCCTCTGTCTGTCTCCCTCCCTCTCTCTCTCTGTCTCCCTCCCTCTCTCTCTCTCTCTCTCCCTCCCTCTCTCTATCTCTCTCCCTCTCTCTCTCTCTCTCTCTGTCTCCCTCTGTCTCCCTCTCTCTCCCTCTGTCTCCCTCTCTCTCCCTCTCTCTCCCTCCCTCTCTCTGTCTCCCTCCCTCTCTCTGTCTCCCTCTCTCTGTCTCCCTCTCTCTGTCTCCCGCTCTGTCTCCCTCTCTCTGTCTCCCTCTCTGTCTCCCTCTCTCTGTCTCCCTCTCTGTCTCCCTCTTTCTGTCTCCCTCCCTCTTTCTGTCTCCCTCCCTCTCTCTGTCTCCCTTCCTCTCTCTGTCTCCCTCCCTCTCTCTGTCTCCCTCTCCCTCCCTCCCTTTCCCTCCCTCCCTCCCTCTGTCTCCCTCCGTCTGTCTCCCTCCGTCTGTCTCCCTCTGTCTGTCGACATCTGTCTGTCGCCCTCCTCCCTCTGTCTGTCTCCCTCTCTCTCTCTCTCTGTCTCCCTCTCTCTCTGTCTCCCTCTCTCTCTGTCTCCCTCTGTCTGTCTCTCTCCCTCTGTCTCTCTCCCTCTGTCTCTCTCCCTCTGTCTCTCTCCCTCTCTCTCTCTCTCTCCCTCTCTCTCTGTCTCCCTCTCTCTCTGTCTCCCTCTCTCTCTGTCTCCCTCTCCCTCTGTCTCCCTCTCCATCTCTCTGCCACTCTGTCTCTGTCTGTCTCTGCCTATATCTGTCTGTCTGTCCCTGTCCCTGTCTCTGCCTCTATCTGTCTCTGTCTGTCCCTGTCTCTGTCTGTCCCTGTCTGTCCCTGTCTCTGTCTCCCTCCCTCTGTCTCCCTCTCCGTCTCTCTGTCTCTGCCTCTATCTGTCTGCCCCTGTCCCTGTGTCTGCCTCTATCTGTCTCTGTCTGTCCCTGTCTCGGTCTGTCCCTGTCTCTGTCTGTCTCTGCCTCTATCTGTCCCTGCCTCTATCTGTCCCTGCCTCTATCTGTCCCTGCCTCTATCTGTCCCTGCCTCTGTCTCTCTCTCTGTCTCTATCGCTGTCTGTCCCTGTCTGTCTCTGCCTCTGTCCCTGCCTCTATCTCTCTCTCTGTCTCTATCGCTGTCTGTCTCTGTCTGTCTCTGTCTCGGTCTGTCTCTGCCTCTATCTGTCTCTATCTGTCTCTATCTGTCTCTATCTGTCTCTGCCTCTGTCTCTGTCAGTCTGTCCCTGTCTCTGCCTCTATCTGTCTCTGCCTCTATCTCTCTCTCTGTCTCTCTCTCTGTCTCTATCGCTGTCTGTCTATCTCTGTCTCTATCTCTATCTGTTTCTATCTCTATCTGTCTCGGGCAGTACACACGTACTGTGTCTACACGTCCCCGTCACCAGCCCCCCCACTCCCCCCTCTCCCTGTGTAATGTAAAAGCCAGCTCGTTTTCTCCTGGAAAAGACCACTTTCAGCTTCAGCCTCCCACCCCCCCCTCGTGTGTATCAGCCCGGGCTGAGACAGCTTCCCGGGCACACACAGCCGCACCCCAGTACTTCACAGGTCTTTAAAAGACCATTTACTTGTTAACGAGGCTTTGTTGTATTTCGCCTCTTCTTAGCCCCTGCATCTCCACTCTGACTATCCTGGAATCGCCCGGCCCCCATAGAGCAGAGTGAGTCCGCGCTGCAAACACAGGTACGATGTCTGCAAGGTCCGGGCCGTACTATGAGTACCCGTGCTCTAAGTGGTTAATCCCATTAAGATAAATAAAATACAAATTTGTCCACACCTTCAGTGTGCTAGATTAATTCAAGGTCAGAAACCCTGTAGGACCATGTCACACCCAACTATGTCACTTTATCCTTTTTTTTTTTCCAGTGAATCTCTAGTTTTTTTTTTTTAACATAAGTTTAAGTCGTATTACCATAGCTAACTATAATACCACTTTACTATGTTTTTGTTTTAAAGTGAATATTAGTTTTAGAAAAAAAATCATATCCACCCAACTTTCCCGATTTTGGCCATGCACAGAGGAGGGTCTGGGTTGGTCAAGCCCTGCGCCTAACCCCCTCGTGTTCCCGCTAACCCTCTGCAGCACACGGCCTTTTGCCCCAGGAATTGTTAATTTATGCAGGCGTAATTCACGTTATTTTGGGAATTTTGTGTTACTCTTATTATGCAAAATTCCTGAAATTCCACCGTTCTACCACAGTGCGTAATTATGCATCACCCATGACAAAATCCTACTGCAAACGTTAGGGAATAATGTGAACAGCCTGAACACTGAATGTGAGTGGCTCTTACCACTTGTATGGTTTTCGTGCTATTTTTTCAAGTGCGAAATGTGTCCTCGCCTCAAAAATTGACACAAAGGCGTATTTCATTTTAAGTTTTATCAAAGAGAACTAACTCTGGAGTGGGTGCTCCTAGCGTAGGTTTGTTTTGGAAAGGCTCCAGTATCTTTCCTCTCTCTCCTTTTGATTTTTACTATTATTGGCAGCGCACAGCTGTGAGAGTTAAATCTCTAATAACACACCACTCGTATTTCATTTTAAAACATGACGCTAAGAGACGGATTGGCATTTCACATAATCTTGATTCATTTTTCCAAACTTTTTTGCAATTATGCAAAAGCAAATTGCACGAATTTTGCACACCGGCTGCAAATCCGACTTCAGGGGGGCATTGCAAGGAAAAATAATTAAAAAAACACTCACATACCTTTCGCTGCCGGCCGCCGTGCTCATCTGCTCCCTCGCCGCGCTGCTCCCGGCACTACAGCCATCAGGACAACAGGCTCTCAGACTCCCACGCAATCCCAGAGCTTCTCTCATCAATTACTCCCAGCATGAGAGAAGCAGTGGTATTGGGCGGAGCGGGCCAGTTTCACGCTCCAGCAGGGACTGGGAGCCTGTGGCCTTGAGCACTGCTGATATCTCCCAGGAACAGCCTGGAGATATCCAAGTGCGCATGTCTGTTTGGCCGTCCTAAGATGGCTGTCCAAACAGATATGTGCACTATCACCACGCCTCCCCCTGCTGCTGACGCTGAGACATGGCCCAGCCCCGCCCCAGGCTGGCCGACTGGAAGTGGAATATAAAACGACAATAAAATGCTTTTATTGTCATTTTATTTTTCTTCTGTCTGCAGCATTTCACCGATGGGGAGACTCCTCTGCCATAGCGGGGGAGCCGCCCCTGACTTCAATGAACCCCATTAATAGGGTCATGGGAATGCCGAAGTTCGACTTTTCTCGATCTTTGTCCTGCTTTGTGCACAGTAGTAGCACAGATTTGACGCTATGATGCTTAAATAAGCATGAAATATATGTATTTTTCAAATACTTTGTTATTTAAGACATAATAATAAAATATTAAATACATTAAATATTATTTTTTACGAATCTGTGTCTACATATCCAGATGTGAAAGAGACAGATGTAGCCAGGCTCTGTACGGTGTTTATTACTGCTTCGCAAGATAATTGCCATGAGCTTTATAACATGGGTAACATGACTTATGAAGTATTAGTGACCTTGAATTAATACTCCGAGTTGACCCAGAATAGACCCAATGGAGGCTTCGCTCTCATCTACGCTCAGGTGTGAAGAGTCTCAAAGGAAGCTTCAGTACTCTGCACTTTCGGTTGAGCCTGCAAATTGCATTTATAAAAAATCTGTGATCACACAAAAAGTGGGTGTTTGTGAAGGAGCGGAGCTTCCCATGGTGAGGAAACACACACATTTAAAGTGCCTATTGGAAGTTTCTAGAATCAAGGCACATGAGGAAAGTTTTGTGAGTCTAATCAGCAGGTGCAGGAATGAGATAATCAGAAGCAGTGAGACTGGGAGTTACTGTCCTTCAATTGCGTCGATGCTCGCGCCTCACTGTTGTTTATAAACAAGTAACCTCCTGCTATAAAGGAAAGGCTTCTGGGTAGACTCATTCAGAGGCCTAAAAAAGAAGGCTACTGAGGGGTCATGGTTCAAAGTTAACTCAACTAAACTTTATCAAGAGTGTCCATAAGAGGATTTCACCCACATTTCTTCCTACAATCATTTTGTCTGGGAGGGAATCCAGTTGATCCCACAACCAGAGATGTCTCTTCATAAAAATGCAGATGGTTAGAGACAAGTTCCTCCTTTCCCAAGCAAAGTTAGCATCTCAACTTAATATTTCAAGACTGCCTGTTTAGTACAGACTGTTTTCATTCACCCACTAAATATAATAGGGCTTATTTCAATATTTTGTGTAGTCCACAGTATGATGAATGAATATGTCATACACCGGTTGCATTTCACAGCGGGTAGCAAAGCACATACATGGTACAAGTATGGATCCTGGGAGGCCGCCATCACACAGACGCGCAAACACCCGAGGCTCTGCAAGGGTAAGGATTGCATCTGCCTCGTGTGGGATATTTACACCTTTTGCTGGACTCACACCTTTGAATCTTAGGCCTGTGCACCTGCGGCCTCCATATGCTTTTGGATATATGTCTCATCCTTCCCCTATAGCATTTCTCACTGGTTATTAGAGTGATGCCTGAAGCACGCCACGGACACTGGTGTGTCCACAGAACATTTTTAAAATTAAAAGGATGTCCTTTTAAAGTAACAGGGACTTGTGAGATGTCAGTGTGTTTGTTTCACTTCCATATTTATTAGCAATTTATACAGTGTTATATAGTGCATTTTGTTGCACGCACTGCATCGCATTTGGCAATGCAGCGCTCACAACGAAATTCGTTTTATTTATTTAAATGTTTACTTACCTGTATTAGGCCTTAATCCGTAGTTTACTACCCCCCACCCTGCCCCTACCCCGCCCCACGTCACCGCCCGACCGGCACTCCTACCACCGACCGCGCCTGTCCGCACGGTGACAAGGCACGCTCCACAGATACTGATCGATTGATTGAATATGTCTGGCGTTGCCTGCCTACCTATTGGCTTTGTCAGAAGTTATTTCTGGCAACGGCGGTCTGAGGCAGGATAATGCTGGTGGTGCGGCAGCGGCACCCCAGCGCATATGCCGAGTTGCCAAACCACCACCCTTTCCATGGCAGTGAGCCTGCCATGAAAACGGTGGCAGTGAGGCACTACGCCTCTGGGCCCTGGGGGTGCATGTAGTACCCTCTGGATGTACCCCCCCAGTTCCTGCATGGTGTGGTATGCATGCCACACCGTGCATGGAGGTGCAGTTGATGCTCTGACAGCGGCGGTCTGCATGTTAGGCTCTTTTATGAGCCTGACAGACTGCCACTGTCAGACTGCTGCGGCACCGCCCACCAGACCAGGATTTAACCTCTAATCTGGCGGGTGGCAGTACTACGGCTTCGGTGCTCCTACAGCTTGTGGCACATTTCACCGGCCGCTGTAGGACCCACAAAGTCGTAATCAGCCCTTATTCTTTATATGTCTTTTTTTTGAAACAGTTAACAAATGTTTCTTAAAAAGTGCCTCATGCACTTTAGGAACATCTGTTTGGACTTCCCTGAATTGGTGGCTAGGGGTGGTCTTCAGCGTATAAGAGCACCTGGGGTAGCCCAGTCTCCGTCACATCTTTTCTCTTGCCACTTTTACCCCTGACAACAATGGGTTTCTCAACTGCTATGAGGCCTTACCTGTCTGCTCAGAGAGACTCGGCTAACCCAGAAGGTTGGGGGCCGGGGGAGGGGGCAGCGGGAAGCCCTTTTAGTATACTTTTCTGTATTCCATTTATTCCGATTTAAAGGCCTCAGAATACAACTGTTGTATATATTAACAAGTCGTTACATGAGGTTAAATCCAGGTTGAGTGATTTTATCTAGAATATTGGAATATTTGTGGGGTTGAGTAATGAGAACAGAAACAGAGACAAAATACATAAAATATGGAGACAAAGTAAACTAAAAATGAACCTATGAGATATCTACAGCATTTTCTTATTTACACTCGTCAGGGAGGGGCAAGCAGGGAAGTGGAGGTGGTTAGATCCATTCTGAAGAGTGAAGTATCATATGTGAGGGGTAGGGTGATGGAGTTTTGAAATTCAATAAAGTGGGCAGTCTAGTCTGTCTAGTAATGTAAAGGGAAGAGGGAATCTCTCTGCTGCATGGGGAAAATATTCCACTGTAGTTGGCCACACAGCATGAAATATCTGAAACGCACTGAGGGAGAGAGTGTTCTGGCTAAAGCTAGCAAATGAGGCAGACGTCATACCAAGGATAGTGCTGGCGGAGTCGTGGTAGCTTCAATAAAAGTCTAAGATATTTTTAGTGAGCTCTGAATTTGGTAGAGATCCACCTAAATTTATGCTTGTAGGATGAGGTTGAAGAGAGGTGGGGCAACTTGTACATCTGTCTGGTGGTGAATTTGATGATTATTCCAAAGGGGAAGATAGGCATATAGCCTGGGATGTAAACTATTGAAATTATCAAGATTACTCATCACTAGACCATTGATCAGGGACTGGTTTGGAGAAAGGAAGATGTGGTTGGATTTGTCTAAAGTTGAGGAGTTGAGAATTATGTTGAGCAGAATTGATGAAGTATGAAAAATAAATGTTAGATGTATCAGCGGAGTGAAGTTGGCAGAGTTTAGATTGCATGGGTTAAGAGAGTTGGATGAGGAGAGATGGGAGGTGCAATGGATGAACATCAGCATATCCAGCATTTTGGAGAAGAAAGGAAGAGAAGTTGTGATTCTGGATGCTACTTGAAAGAGACAAGCAGGTCTACTCTTTCTTTGCTTACCAGGGGCAGGACAACCACAGATTTAAAGTAATCCTGGAGGGACCAGAGAGTAGGATGTGGTAGAAGAGGGTGAAGAGCATCGTCAGGACATTGGATGAGTGGGCTAACGGCTTGATCTCTTGGGGCTGAAAGGGGCAAATTGGGCGGATGAGCGGTTGGCCAATCTGACTATCAGATCATTTCTAAGATTGTGAACAATCTTTACAAGACGGCTTGTATGTGATCAATATATCAAGACTAATAAGAGATCTTAGTTGTTCATTAATGGTGTTTTTATGCCTTAATGACTGCCAGGTAGAAGAAAAAGCGGTTTCACTCCATAATTCTATGAGTACAAAATATGTTAATGCAATGGATTCCTGAATGGTATTCACCACGAACTGTAGTTAAAGTCAGGCTGGTAATTTGTTTGTATGTCTGGCATCTTATGATGTTCATGATAGCCTCACCTCTTTGATATCAGTACCCAAAAGACCACAGACTACAGTGGCCAGGTATTGAGTTTGAGATTCTCCATACATCACACAAGTGAAGAAACCTCAATAGAGCAGCACTACCTCCTGGCTGTGTCCAGGGTGCAATTGTCCATGAGGGGAGAGGCATAATTTCCCTTTTGAGCTTGACTGTGTTCTGAGAACTCTGCACTTCGAATGCCAGAGTGGTGAAAGCGTCTAGGAGTGTGGGGTCCTAGTTCATTAGCAGTAGATCTGTTGGTTGATAGATTGATGCATCTGTGGCTGAAGAAGGGGGTTGTGGCTGTGGCTTGGGTGTTCTTTAAATGCCTATCTGGTGTCCCCAGGGAAGGATTCATCTGTTCCCGGGGATTCGCTGTAGCTGGAACCTGGTATTCTGGAATGAATCTTGGAGGTTGTAGGATTGGTATTTTAGTAGGCTGATGGAACTAAGGAGGTCGAGGCAGGTGCTGGCTATTGATCTGATGAGGACAGTCAGTGCCTTAACTCTCTTCAGTGTTGCACACAAGACATTTGGTTTTACAATGGCTTGTTTTACGGTGGATGATGTGGTAAGAGCAGTGCTGCGGTTCGTGAGCCACACACGGTTAGGAAACAAGTTCTGTTTTGTCTTAACTGAGTTTGAGCAAGCTCATGGTTATTCGTCTTTTGGAAGAGGTCAGCTCAATTTCTGGTCTTTTGTTGATTGAGTTTGTTCGCGGTGCGCAGATTGCCATTGGAGTAGAAGTGATACAGGGAACATGGCTAAGATGATCTGGAGGCTAATTGGAGATAGATGTTGTAGGGATCGAAGTAAAAGTGAGAATAAGCGGCTGACTGCAGTAGGCAAAATAGAGTCTTTGTTGTTAAAATTACACACTTGAAAATAACAGGATGTGTGCATCTAGCTGGGCCATAATGGACTTTAAATATTATTAAATTCAAAAGTAGTAGTGAGTTGTTACATTTGTTGCACCCATTTGAGTGTAATGTAGTAGTAAAAGAATCTAGGGGGCATATTTAGTAGAAAAAGTCGGAGCTGCGCCAAATTTGGCATTGCCGTGCTGCGACATTTTCAAAACACAGGTATGCGCCGTATTTACTCCAATACGGCGCACCCCTGTCTTTTCCCTAGCGGTGGCACTAAATTTAGCTGCCAAGAGCCAACACAGGCACCCTTGCACCATAGTGCAAGGATGCCTGTGTAGTAGGGAATGATTGTTTATGTGCAGGAAAGTGCCCGTTCCTGCATATTAACAAGCCATAATGGCGATTTGTTACTTGTATGTGTGCGGCATTCTGCAGCACACATAGAAGTAGCAAATCGTCTTTTAATGTTTGTTTATGTGCAGGAAGGCACACCTTCCTGCACATAACATAAACAATCATTAATGGCTTTTAGCTCTTTCTATGTGTGCAGGAAAGCAAAAACGATGAGAAATAAAAGTATTTCTCCTCGTGCACCATTCTAACGCCGGCTCTTGCATGGCATTAGTTATTCGCGCTGCCACAGATTTACACATCCTTGTAAATCTGGAGCAGCGTCAAAAAGCACTGGGTGTTGCGGTAGAATGCACACAGAAACACCCATTGCATGCCCCTTTGCCGCAGAGGACTGCAGCGGAGAGGGGCATACTTACCAGGTGGCGTTAAGCCACACTAAGTGGCTTAGTGCCACCTTGTAAATATAGAAAGCGCTCCGGTGGCAATAGGGGCTTGTAAATATGCTCCTAGGAGTCTGACTCAACTTTTTAGTTTTTCAGAGTTTGATGACATGAGTAGCATTGATGTTTCCACGGTCTGGCATGTTAACCTGTGCCTCACTTATAATTAATCAGAGCTGTGCCTATGCTATTATCCATGTTTACTTACATGTACCCTCTTCTTTCATTACCCGCAGTGCCAACAACATGCCTAAACAGGTGGAAGTGCGGATGAACGAGAGCCACCTGAACACGGAAGAGGTTCGCCGGATAAATCCGCTACGGACATGCCTGAAAATCTGGAGGAAACTAACGGGCAACCTGCTCTTGACGCTCACTGTGTTCGGTAGGGAGGCCTGTCATGTTTTAAAGAGTACTAATAATGGTGCAGTACCACATTCAGCCACTAGATGTCCCTGAAATGAATACATTTAAACATTCCGCTGATTCCACTGCCAGCAAACAGATGTACAAAAAGTGATCATTTACTATTTTTAAGTGTTGTTTTCTGTCGAGTGTAGGCTGTGGCAGAATGTGTCTGTCTTCTAGTATGGGAATGTAGGTGCGCCTATGTGTGTTTTTGTTTTTGTTTTTGTTTTATTTGCAGGGAGGACAGACCTGGGATAGCATTTTGGTATCTCTCATCATGTGGAGTTGTGGGATGGGGGACAGGACAGTTACCAGCTGCTATCATTCTCTACTTCCTGCTGTCTGTGTGGGTGAAGCTTGTTTAAGTCCTCAGATAACATAAGGAAGGAGGTCAAATGTCATCCTATCCATCTGATGTCACCACAAGGATCTGTAACACTGGGGGTAGGGATGCACACCTATTTTCTTTATTCTTCCAAACTTTTCCAATAATGTTCTTTGAACGCGTGCAACTCGGTGAGGTGCCATGCCCAAAAGGCACCTAAGTAAGAATCGATTTATAATTTGGGGCGTCTTGCGCCCCAACCAAATGCACTGCTAAATATAGCCAACTAGTGGTCACGCAATTGCTCCCAATTAATCCATGTATTTCATCAAATCCTTAATGTAACAACGCTTGTTATTCAACTTGATTTAAACAATTTTTACATCCACACGCGGAATGGTATGCCAATTTTCTCGTTGTTCTGATGTTAGAGCTGGGCCATCCGAACCTCTTGCAATAACATGAAAGAATGCGTTGAATGAGGAAAAATGAGTGTATTTGCTGGCAATAAGAAGCGACAGATGATGGGTTTATGAGTTGTAGGTGAGTGAAAGATAAAAACCTGGGGAATGATTTACATGAACTGATAGGTTCTCGTTGTTTAGAGGCATGTATTATTATGGCAGAACTGGTTATGGGGTATGAACTTCAGTGAAATTTGAATGGTGGACCCAGATAAATTGCAAATTAACGTATAAACATTACTGATGCTAGAGATAGAACTGTTTTTTTGAAAACGTGTTCGTTTTATTTGTCATTCTAGTGACCCCTGACGAAGGGCACAAGTGGCCCGAAATGCATTGGGTTTTGAAATAAAATAACACTGCCTTGGACGAATTTGCGTCTTTCATGTTATTGCAAGAGGTTCGGATGGCCCAGCTCTAACATCAGAACAACGAGAAAATTGGCATTCCATTCCGCGTGTGGATGTAAAAATTGTTTAAATCAAGTTGAATAACAAGCGTTGTTACATTAAGGATTTGATGAAATACATGGATTAATTGGGAGCAATTGCGTGACCACTAGTTGGCTATATTTAGCAGTGCATTTGGTTGGGGCGCAAGACGCCCCAAATTATAAATCGACCACAAGGATCTGTCTCACCATCTTGTTGGCCCCAACCAGCCTTCTATTAATATGAGGAGGCTGGCTTAGTATATGGTGCTCTCTGATGTAAGTGAAGCACCCTGCACCAATTCAGACAACCCTTATGGTGCATTTAGTGGTCTTAGACAACCTTAGAAAGCTCTTTAAGTGGTAGCTGTGGAGAGGAGGCTTCAGGCTTAGTCCAGAAGGAGTATAAAGCAGCTTGTTTCACCAGTACTCAATCTTGTAGTATGAGTTAAGTGAAAAAGAACAACACAGTGTAGTTATAAAAAAATATGTATTGATTATAAACACTCACTAGCACATTGCAATATCTCCTACCCGGAGATATAAACACAAAACACACAAATACTTAGTCAATAGAATACGTAAATAGCACAGAATACACAGTGGTCACCAGGGGGAGACAAAACCATATACTAAAATAGTGGAATGCGAACCAGGACTTAAGTCAAGGATGGACCCAGAAGACGTAGAAGAGTCAGGGACCCAAGGAATCACCCAAGGTGAGTATCTAGGAACCCCACGGAGGCCGTGTGCAGAGTGAGAACACGACCGCGTACTCAATTGAAGTCTAGTGGACCCTGAAGAAACCCAGTGGAAGATGGAAGGTTGGAGAGGCACCCCACCTGTGGATACCCCAGGAACCAGGATATCTGCCCCAGGGAAGCCGGGTGCATAGGTGCGAAGTGACGTCGGAAACCACCGTAGACCACAATGGAGGATTTCAGGAAGATGCCGCTGGCGCAGAAGGTGAAAGTGTTCGGTGGAACCCAAAGGTGGATTCGAGATGAGATGTACCTGAAAGCAGAGGGGATGGAGTCTATGCCACTCAGGATTGACCAGGAGGCACGGAAGACGAATGCCCACCGATGTTGGGACAGCAGGAGAGTTGACGGTGCCCTTGAAGTTGCAGCTGTACGGACCAGGCGACGCTGAGGAAGACAAGGAGCCATTCACGAGCTGTCCCACATCGGCTGTCGAGAGCCAAAGGGTCAGTGTCTGGCAAGGGCACCGACAGGCCATGGCAGTGGCAGGAAACCTACGACCTAGGTGCAGTGTCGGTACCAGCAAGGTACAAGTGACTCACCACAAGCAGGTGAGTCAGAGCAAGCAGGGAAGCCCACTGAAGTCAAAGAAGACCCTCAAGCGGACTTGCTTGAGGCTGCAGAGAATGCTTGAAGCTGGAGCTTCTTGGAGCCTGAAGATCTCTGGAGATGAGAGTCAACAAGCCTTGGCAACGGCAAGTCAACGCCGGGCACAGGGGTACTGCTCCCGTGGTTCAGACGAGGGATACTGACCTCAAACTTGTGTGAAGACAGGGCAGGCCTCAAGGGAGTAACAGACCCACCACTTGTGTTGCTTAACCTTTCAGAGTCTGTAAGAGCTCAGGAACAGCAGACCGATCAGCTTTTTTGCAGTGCCTTTGCTCCAAGGGAGATTCCTTCAGCTGTCTTGGATGTACACAGGCCTTGTGAAGAACCTGTATGGAGCACAGGCACAGACGTTGCTGCAGACTTGCAGTACGACGAGACCAGGAGCAGCAGGAGTCTTCCCAGTTGCAGTCTCGGTTCCCCAAAGTGAAGTCCAGTGATGTCCATGGTGCCCAGACAATCGAAGTTGAAGTGGTGTTGGATCTGAATCTTGTCCCAAGACGAGTCTAAGGACCCACCCACAGGTAAGCCCTTAAGTGCCCTAAGGAAAGGGAAGGGATGGAATGATTCAGTGGTCCCTCCCAGAGGAGAGGCTGGACAGGTGAAGGTTACTTCCATGTCCTTTGTCCAGTTTCGCGACAGAGAGGGAGCAACGGCTCCCTGAACTGGTTTGGACTGGAGTATACAAGTAGGGCACCATATGTGCCCTTCAAGCAGTCTGAGTGGCACTGGCAAGTGCCCCCACCCTGTCCCAATACACTAAGTCCTGTCTGGGAGGTGGTCCCTGTGACAGGATACCTATTGCCCTGCCTTCCTCTCCTCGAGCTCGGAGGGGGGCAGAATCGAGTCTCTGGTCGGCAGCAGCCATAGTATGCTGTCCAGGTCTTGAAGACTGGCACCGGGATCACTGAGGGCCCCCCGGAGGAGCTTTACAGTGCATGGAATCATACCTCCCACCCCGTTTACGGCGTGTTTGATACCAAACACGACAGGGTTCATTACAGACAGTTTAGAGATAGTCATCGTGTAATGACGCATGGCCACTCTATGTATCGTAATGGCTGATGCACTTACAACTCGGGAGAATGGACTCTGAAGGTTGTAGAGGTATCCTGCTCATGCAGGGGCACCCTCACACTTATACCCGTGCACCATGCCTTCAGGATTGAAAGGCCCGCCAGAGGGGTGACTTATAGGTTTTAATTGCAGTGGCCGCAGATATAAGGAAACTTATATCTGTCATAAGTGGTGCTAGCACCAGCTTACACAGGCTGCAATGGCAGGCCTGTAGTCACAATTTGAATGGTCTTACATGGGTGGCATAATACATGCTTCAGCCTACGGGAGACCCCTAGTGTACCTATGCCCTGGGTATCTTAGTACCATATACTAGGTACTTACAAGGGTACACCAGTAAGTACTCACCATGTCCAATTTAGCGAGGAAACACAGAGACTGGGGTCCTGACTAGCAGGATCCCTGTCAGACTAGTCAGTAAAACATAATGATACCAGCAAAAAGTGGGGGTAACTATGAAAAGCAGATCCTACTTTCCTACACGAGGCTAGACAGGGCTCTCTCATCAGTAGCAAAGTAACAGGCCAAAAGCATGTGAGATGTCATATAAACTTTGCTGTATGGCTATTGGGCTTAGCCAAGGAGATGACAAGGGGAGAGGAGGGCTTGGGCGATGGCCTCCCAGGCCTCTGGTCTAGGATGGAGATGGCATCATTTTACCCCCTCATCCCAGGTCCTGGGCAGCCAGGATGGAAGAAGGGAATGAAACCACACGACAACCCTTGATCAGGTGCTTTATCTTGCACAGGTCAGTGGCGAGAGGAAGAGGATGGGGGGGGTCTTGATCCAGTCAACTGAGGGAGGAGTACTTGTGAGTGAAGATGGTTACCATATGTGCGATAGTAGCAGCCAACTCCTGACCGTAACATATTGAGGCCAGTAAAGTGGAAATTACATGTATCAACTATTAGAACATTGGAATGTTGGGAGCTCCGTTGAAGACAATGGAGTGCTCCGGGCTTCTAATAGCTGGTAGAAGCCCGGAGCTCCAACATTCCAATGTTGTACTACAAAGCTGTTGCTGTGAACTAAGGCCTCACGTAGCCCGAGGTGATTACAATCTTCTCGGGCTCCGTGAGGCCTATGTTTTATTTGTTAGAACATTCTGCCCTCTAGTGGCGGAATGTTCTAATAGCCTTATAGCCCTCCGTAGCTGGGCCATACCGGCATTAAAATCCTGCTCCATTGTTAAAGGGCCTCACCTTTGGCTCGGGCCTCTAAAGCTGGAGCGGGCCTTTAATGGTCAGTATAGCCTGCTACTGAGGGTTATAAGGCTATATTAGAAATGCCATTGTCAAAGAAGCAGTCCGAGAGGCACTGTCTATTGTATTCACTGTTATCTAATGTTAATGTTCCTGAGATTTCTAGCCTATTGTAGCTAGCATTTGTTTTTAAAAGCAAACCACATTCAAGTTTGTGAAACAGCATGACATGAATGAAATACTGTATTTGTCCAACTTGATGGGAGTCATAATGAGATGTGTTGTGTACACGAGGATTCTGTATGCTCCTATTTATAAAAGTATGTGGAAACAGATAGCTGTTAAACAGTCCTTGGGCAATGGAACCGTAAACTGTGACTGTCACCCATAACTTTGTATCATCCCAAATAGGTCAACAGCTCTTCATCAAGGTTGAGGACATATGGACTTTTGTTTCCAGTTCCACAATATAGCATTATTCAATTTGTCATTGTATTTTCCCTCAATTTGTAAATGTTGCTCCTAATACACCTTGTAAGATGTGGAGAAAATTGTAGCTTTATTACAGAGTCACAGTAACAAGTACAAACAGTGTTTTAGTCCAGTCGGACATCCCAAGTCGTGTGATAAATTTAGTGCAATTACTTGAATAATCTTTATGCAAATTCCTCAAGGATTTCCACTGGGAAATCTTTGTGGGAGGGGACGGAAGAGGTGGAGGTCCTGAGTCTGCGGTGGGCATCAATGAACAAGGGAAAGCATGGGGTTTTGCAATATGTGGTAAAACTGAAACTGCAATGGGGTATGTGGAATTTGGAATGGGCAGGTAAATTCAGACTTGGAAAATGCCTAGTTTAGTGATGGTTTGTCTCCATGGAAAATGTACTGCATGGTAATTTCTTTCAACATAGAATGAGGGATGACATTGAAGTTAGCCAGGCCATAAGAAAAGTGTTGACTGTTAAGAACTGGAGCCGGTTAATAGCTGCACAAAACCTTCCAACAAAAGTACAGGATGTCCTAACGTTTGATCTTAGAACATTTTCTGCAAATCCATCAGAGGTGGAAAGTGTAAGGATGACCACAAAAGTTTAATTTCTTTCTCAAACTCACTTCAGATCGTTTACTCAAATGTGGCTGGTGAAGCTGCTTAATTTGATAGTATTTAGTAGTGTTTGTGTGTAATAAAAGTGCTTTTCTTAATTCTGCTAAGTGTTAATGATATGAAAAATCAATAAAATGTTGTTACAAAAAGAAACAGCACTGACTGGACAATAATTTATTGAGTGCTGTTGTTGCATGCCAGCCAATTGAGACTGCTAGGGCACACCACCTCCTTTAAGTAGGCCTGGGACTGCTCTGCTACGCTACCATGAGAGAGTCAAGTGCTACAATAGGGTTCTAGCTTCCCAGTAAAGACATTTATAGGCTTATTACTTGTTCAGGACTCCCATCCATTGCAACTAATAACCCAATTTCTTACAGAGTAATTTTATGCCTCCATTATAACACATCTTCTGACATCAGGTATTAACAATGAGTTAACAACTGTATCGCCTCTTTATTACTTTAGGTGTTATCATGGGAGCGGTGTGTGGGGGCCTGCTGCGCATGGCATCGCCTATTCATCCTGATATCGTCATGGTGATCGCTTTCCCGGGAGACATACTCATGAGGATGCTAAAAATGCTGATCCTTCCCCTGGTCATCTCCAGTTTGATCACAGGTGAGATTAATATATATGGCCTGTTTATATAGCAAGTGTTTTTGAGCCTAATTTGGTCAATTAAAGAAAGTGAGTTAATGGGCAATAAAGGGAGTTACTGGGCTAAAAGGGGAGTGCCTAGAATCATGTAGAGTGGTCAAATGGCAAAGAGATGATCAGAACTGGCTTCTCCTTGTTTCAGAGTCATTAAACCACCTTCATGCGTATACATTTGTGGCCCCTATTGCGGAAGGAACCAACATCAGCTCTGTACTCCCAAAGAAACTCAATAATATACCCCAAGAGGCTCCAAAATCAACCTTCTACAGTGTCCTGATCCTACAAAGGAAAGGGTCACATGAGACCTAATCTGAAAGTACTTCACTGGCTCCCAGTAGAGGCAAGAAACCAATTCAAGGTTATCTGTAGTGTATAAAAAGTGTGAAAGGCTATGGGACCAGTGCACCTTGTTATGACCCAAACAGGTCCTTGCACTCAATAATTACACAAGAATCGGGGACTACGGAGTGCAGGCTCTAAATTTGTGGAGTGCCCTGAGTCCAAGCATGAGGTCTTAACCTTAGAGTCTGTGCTGCAGGAAGAATGTGCTTTTCTGGCTGGGGTATGTGAGGAAGGATATTAAATTGAGGCATCCCCTTTGCTGACTGGTCCATAACTCCCCCCTCCCCCACTTGTACTTTTACAGATCCAACCTTAGCGCTCTGATGAGCTGCCTGCCAACACGCATCACTCTACAAAAGTCCTTGATAAATAATTAAATGCCCAGTGATGCTAAAAAGCTAACGACAACCACAGATGTAGTGACAGGGTTAGAATTCTAGGTGCTTTGTCTTTTGCAGTAAATTCCATATCTTTATTATTTGACTTTCTGGCACATTTTTAGACCAAAGAAGTGATTCATTCAGTTTTAAAATCAGGCTACTGACCTCTCAGACAAACTCCTGACAGCAAGAGCTGATCCGCTCTGCTCTCCTAGTTGAAGAGAAAGTCCAGTCTGGATCTGTGCCACAGATATTTACATTTAAATGCAGAGTCCTTATTCAGCTCAGAATTTGAAATCTTTCATCGGAATTGTTTCTCTGTGCAAATGAGGTTTCTTTTTGCACCTGAACTTCCAGGCAAAGAGGATATACAGAAGCATCGAGAAAGAGGAGGAATTGATACAGCGAAGGAGGCGGGGCTCAAATTGGCTGATAAAGCATAGCCTTATTGAGGGGGTAATATCTTAATGTGTCAGGAGCTCAGCTGGGCTGCAGGCTGGGAGAAGCAGTGGGCACCTTCTCAGTGTGTCACTGCAGGGAAGCCTCACTGCTCTAATCAGTAACCATCCAATGTTTCCATGCGTCCCACCGAAAACGATTGGACACCTCATTAGGAGTAGCAAGCGCTCTAAAAATGCAAACCCTTCCCTCTTCTATCCCTCCGCTATCCTTTTTCAATCCAGATAACAAACTCACATGTCCACCGCTCAAATTAATTTCATATTTCAACATACTAATTCCCCACTAATCCTTTTTGGATTCTGGAGTAGCGTGCTACTCGCAAAAAAGTGCTTCAAGCCTCGTCAGGGGTAGTAAGCGCTATATACATGCAATTACGATACAATACAAAAATTGGAGGGTGCCTCTCTCGCTGACTACCGCAAACAAAGGGTAGTAAAGATGGTATTTAGCAAGGACCTAGACCCTGAGATCCAGGAAAAGTAAGGGCCAAGAGAGATAGTTAGAAGGAAGTACCATGCACAAAGTGTTTCCATTAGCTTACTTTTTGTATTTTCATGAATAAAATACAGTGTGTGCACTTTTCCACATTTTTGGCATTCTGTTGAGAAATATTAGTGTTGTGTTAACAGATTTTCAGGGTTCCTTCATATATCTCACTTAAGCTGGCAACACAAAGTTATAAAAACATTTTCCCAAAACGTGATCACATTCACTCTGGTGCAATCTTGTGATAGTTCCAGCATTTTGCGTAACGACTGCTTTGCAAAATGCCTGAGATTACGCCATGCTGCGTAATTGAGACTTTGGACCTGACTTCGACCTCGGCGGATAGGATACTGCCTCACAAACGTGACAGATATCCAGTCTGCCGTATTACAAGTTCATTATATCCTATGACACTTTTAATACGGGTATCAATCACGTTTGTGACGGAGTCACCCATCCGCAAGGTATGAATCAGGCCCCTTGTTCGGGTAAAAACCCTATCGCGGGAGAGCGTGAAGAAGGCAGATAAACTGTGTGTGAGCTGCTGTAGTTCAAGTCACGTGCAATTCTGCAGTTTTAGATAAACTCAAATGGATGCTTGTGCCATATATGGACATAGTGATTTTTTCGTGCTAAAGATTAGTACACAATGCTGAAGCTAGCATTTCACATAATAGCAAGTAATCTCGTGTAATTTATGGAGCAATTTGCATATTTTTTTCAAAGGAAATTGCTCATATTTTGCTCCTCCAATCATGGCTTCCTCTCAGTCAATGTACACTTTCGAGCAACCAATAGCAATTGATTTACATAGTAGACTAGTGATTTAGATTTCTACTATGTCAGAGAGATGTCTCAGAGAACCTGTACTATGCCTTCGAAACCTCCCAGTAAGAAAGTTAAAACACTGGTAATCCAATGCTCTCCATACCAGAATGGCTACATAGAAATCCAGGTGGACTAAATGAATTGTGTGCATTACACCACATTTCAGTAGGATTTATGGCATTGAATCTTAGATTTTTACTTTTAATGTCTCCAAAGATAGTGTTATCATTATCTGACATGAAGAAGTGCTGTATTTCCTAATACTATTCTTGATCTATTAATGCAACTGAAAGGTTTTGGAAAATCCCTTCTCTAATGTTCAGCACCAGTTGTAAACTTACTATCACTCGTAGTTTGTGAATAACAAAAAACCCGTACATTTACCCAAAAGTGTAAGCTTACCTTTGTGAATCAGGCCCTCAATTTTTAGATAAAAAGAAATTGTACTACCATTTTGATGCTCTGTAGGGGAATTAGTTACTAACATGCTGTTAAATCACAGCATATGTAGGCGGATAATATTCCATCACTATTTAACGTGGTAACCATAATACTTATTTAGAATCTGACAGCCTTTTACAGGACTAGATTGGGGCACTTCCAAGCATCAAATGAAAGGTGCCAATACTTGCGTTAGCAACAATCAGACATGTTATGCAGTGTGGTTTAGGACATTAAGTTGAAGGTGTTTCACTGCATTGTGTAAACAGGCCTGCATCAGGACAAATTCACAGTGAGCACCTTTTAACATAGCGAGTTCAAATCTTGCTAGTAGGTTTTTTTGCTCCCTTAGGTGAGCTTGAAACAGATGAAAAAGTGCATTTCTATTGATCATCATGCATTGGTGAATGGTATCCAGTGCAGAAAATGAATAGATTTTCACAATACGTACAAGAAACAAATTTTGATAGAATTAATATATATATCGCTTATATACAGTTAGTAGATGTACTGGAACTCTGTCATGCATCTAGCCTTCCTAGAGCTAAGTTGACTGTTTCTGGCAGAGGAGGTTGGGACCTGAGGTTACTTTTCTAGGGGGTGGAGATACCATTGGTGCTATGTCAGAGCCATCCCTTAGAGTTTGGCAGAGATACAGAGGACCTCACACACTTGTTGATCACAACATATAGTGAATATTTTGGAGTTCACTGATAAAGATTCCTCAGCTAAAGTTTTCAAAGTATAATGTGTTACTAGTTTACTTGTGGAATTCAGAAATTGACAAGGGGTCGCATGGGTCATAAAAGATCACACAATATAATCAACAGTGATTAATCCTTTACTTTCATTGCCAAGCTTTTGGCGACCATCTTGGAGTCTAATGATGCACAATATAGATTTATAATTCCTCGCTATCTACGATTGCCTCATTGCGTGCTGGTAAAAATGCCTATGGCACAATTTCACTGCTCACCTTGGGTCTGGTGAGCTTAAGAAAGGCAAATAAATTTAACACCAAGAAGAGGTTGAGTGGAATAAATTTAAGCAACTCAAAGATGATCATGCCTACTTAGGCCCTGATTACAAGTTGTGTGTAGTAAGAGTCCCTTGTGGACATTTTATCTTATATGTTGACTGGTGTTCATGCAACCAAATTTCCTGAGTGCAGCAACACCAAACTGGTTTTTACTGGCTAGAAATTCTGGAAAGTAGAATGCTTTTGGGATTCGGATGCTTTGCAGCACAGATCCGTTTTCCTGGTCCAAACCCTCAACCAAAGTATGGGAGGGAATATAATGTTCCCCTCCTGCCCGGCAATAACTACCCCTTGCCTCACCCTACCTCCTCATCACTAGCCCTCTCTCCCTACACAGTAGTCCATGCAGATATTTACTACCTCCTCAGAGCAGCAGAAATGGAAATCACAGAATTTGGCACTACCTTGTGGTGTTGCAGCATTTGTAGGATCCCCAATGAACAGGTTAGGCTTGCTTGTTGTGTAAATACATGTTGTAATAGGAGGCGGGGTCCAAGAGAGGGCCCCGGGTCCCTCTCCTGATGCCCCTCTCCTTCTGATGGTCCTAAATCCACCTGTTCTAGAGAAAATAAGCGAAAGAAGTTCTGTTAGTGGCAAGCAATCCTTTCGAGCTTTCATCCTGGTGGGATGTTTGAGATGTCATTGGTTAGATCCAAGTACAAACTCTTAGGGAAGGTTAACAGTTGCACCAAATACAACAACATAGACCAACCCATTCAATTGGACATTCTGGCCTTAGTCGGATAGGGTGTGGAGATGGTCTTAGTTTGTTCAGAAGTTCCTTAGCAGGAAGATAGTAGACAGTAAAGGTTGGATACTTTCAATAAGTCAAAATCTATTTATCAGTGCAGGGCCTTGGGTATTGCTCCCTTCGCATCAGCTATCAAACTTATGTTTTTCGCCACACTTCAGACTATTTACAAGATACTTCAATAAAATCAACTCATAAAATCAATACTCATCAACTGCTGTGGTGAGTACCATTGGTACTAGAATCTTGTCGCCCTCTAGTGGCCAGCGTAGATAAGATTCATTACTGGAATTTGAGGTAAGCAAAGGTCTCTCTTGGTCAACATATCCATCCTTTCCTTGATTGTGAAGAACATCCAGCCTGTAAAGAAGATAAAAAGGTGGAAGGGCCACTGGAGTGTGACATGTTCCAACGCTCCTTGTTGAGAGGACATACGTTAAGGGCATCACTGGACCATGATCATTGCTGTGGCAATTAATTTAGAGTCATTATTGCAACTCTATTGGTGAAGACTAACTGAATTCCTATGATGTGATTTGATTAGATTATTAGTTTTTAGAATTACGCTAGATTATGTGCCAAATGTTCAGTAAAATCGAAAAACGAGGCCTCCCTGCAAGTCCTAACACCCTTTCCCCTAAAAATAGGGTGAAGCAGGCAGCATCGATCATCAGTCAATTTGGGGCAGCAGCACAATAGATGCAGCCAGGATTCTTTGCGATACGTACATAGCCTGCATGATACAGCTTCTGCCTTGCATGCCATAGGCTGGATTTAAGCCTGTGATTGGTAAAGCGGTGAGTCTCATGTAAAGAATTTTCCTGCAGGCCTGTACTGTCAGTACATCATGTAGGTAGGTGTTAGAAATGGGGGTCTCTAGTTGGCAATGGTTTTCACCTCTGTCCAAGTAGGGACCCTTGCTTCTAGTCAGGGTAACGGAGTTACGCCCTTAGACAAACCCTGCTCACCCCCTTGGTAGCTTGGCACGACCAGACAGGCTTATCTGAAATATGAAATGAAATACCAGCATTTGTAAAGCGCACAGCTACCTCCGGAGAGGTGTCCCGGCACTGGGGGCCGTCAGGAAGATTAAGCGAGCTATTGCCCAGAGTCACAAGGTGCTGGGCTAACCTGCCGCCGGTGCCGGGGATCAAACCGTGAGCCCCCGTGTTCCGGAGTCAGCCGCCCTGGCCGCTGCACCACACCTCTTCCCCCTGCACCACACCTCTTCCCCCTCAGAGGCAATGTGTAAAGCGTTTGTGCCCACATACTGTAATACAGTGAAAACACTACAAATGGACACTACACCAGTCTTGAAAGATAGGTAATCCTTATCTAAACCTAACAAGACCAAAAACGACAAAAATCCAACATACAATAATCAAAATATGCAATTTGCAAGAATAACCTTAAAAATGCAGTTCCTTGTAGTCGGTAGATCCGTCCTGTGCTACTGCTGTGCTGAAAACCTACCAAAATCAAAAAGAACCCCTTTTGGGTCAGTTCACATGCATAAAACCAAACTAGCACAAGGCACCCTATGTCACCGGTGTGCAGACCATGAACAAAGGAATAAAAAACCAAGTAACGAATGTAAATATGCGAATATTTGCATTCATATTTGCTTTCGTTACTTGGTTTTTTATTCCTTTGTTCATGATGTGTACACCGGTGACATAGGGTGCCTTGTGCTAGTTTGGTTTTATGCATGTGAACTGACCCAAAGGGGGTTCTTTTTGACTAAGGTCTATTCTGGTACCCTTTTCCTTTGGTCTTAGGGTCCCTCTCTCTTCTCTTTTCTGAAAACAACCAAATCCAACATTTTCAGATGACCGCATCGGTGAGGACCGGCGTAGGTGTCAGAAGACTTGTAAACAGTACCTTTTGGTTCTGGCCGACCGCGGCAATGCGGCCCAGTTTTGGCAACCATCGCGGTTGCGGTGTGTAGTGGAGCAGTGCTGCGTGCAGTGCCCTCAGCTTGCTGTGCAGGGAGCGGCTCAGTGACGGTCGTCCAACAGTGTCGGTTAGACCAGGGCAGTGGAGTGACATGAGGTGGAACGGAGTGCGGTGTCCACAGGTTGGGGTGCAAGCAGGGGCATGTTGGCGGCAGTCGTCGTTGTCAGTGAGACCAGGGTTGTGGTGCGAAGTGCGGCAGTGCCCTCTGCTGTGTCTTCAGATCACGGAGCCAGGAGCGGTGTTGGTTACGGCGTTAGGCTGTGGTTTCCCTTTGTGGCAACTGGAACACATGGTCCCACGAGGCAGTACCCAGAGGAAGGTGAAGTCATTGCTGTTCCTGACACTTCTTGAACAGAGAGCAAGCTCTACTTCAAGCCCTTGGAGACACTCATCAGAAAAAGTTACAGAAAGTTCAGTCTAGTCCTTTCTCTGCCCAAGACAGAAGCAGCTACTGCAGGCCAAAACAGCAAAACACACAGCAAAGTGGTAGTCTCTCCTCACAGCTTCCCCAGCTCTTCTTCTTGGCAGATTCCTTGAGCCAAGCGAGTTCTAAAATCCTAGGGTCTGGGCCCAAATATTTACACCACATTTCCCTTTGTTCTCTTGTGGCAGAGAGTGTCTGTGCTCAGTCCAAACCAGTTCTGTCCTCTCTGGCTCTGCTTCCTGGCAGGAGGTGGAGACAGCATTGTCCAAGGCAGACCAGGCCCATTCAGGTGCAAGGAAATCTTCTCGCACTACTCTAAATGCAGCCCAGGTCTATTCAGCCCAGCTCTGACTCATCCAGGAGAGGCAGGACACACCTCATCACCCCCAGTGACAGTCTGAAGAGAATGCATATCCCCGGTCCCTGTCACTCCAAAGCCAGACAGTCAATCCACAAACCAGCAGAGGCACACAGGATGGCTAAGCAAGAAAATGCCCACTTTCCATAAGTAGAAAAAAATGATGAGGATGCGCTCCTTCCCTTAATACGAGGTAACTTGCAAACTTGACTAGAAAGTGCGTGCGAACAGTAATTGCGGCTCGCCCAAACCACAAATACTACAAAGTATTAAAAAAACAGAGCTCTACACTTGCGCTCCTTTACTGTCGCACTGCTGAAAGTGGGGAACAACTCCCTCAATTGTATAAAGTTCATCCAGGTAAACCACAGTACTCATAGTTATCGTAATATATAATTCTCCATTATTCCTGGCTTATGTCATCATATTCTTCACCACAACGGAGACAGTGAGATCCAATCCATAATCTTTATTAAACATTTCCAATACATGCTGTATGCCATTCTAGGCTTTGTACAACAGTACGTACGAATAGGTCTCCATATGAAATATGCACAACATGTCCCAATGCATTTCGAGCCGTGTGGGCTCTTCGTCAGGGGAATCTAAAACATATAAAATGAACAGTGTAACTCATCCAATTCATTGTACCACATATGAAATGTCGAAAAAGCTGCAGTGATACTTTTCATTCAAATCAAAAGTGTATTAAAACACTCTCCCATTGTCCACTTCAGTGATACTCATTAATTCAACCCATCTCTGCTCCCCTGCCCGAACATACAATTGCCCTATTAAACTACACAACCATACCGTAAAAACCTTCGTGCCCCTAACTTCAAAGGCTCAACCCTGCGTACTCAAAGAGAGAGTTAGAAAGAGAGATTCCTCTCTGTCTAACTACCCTCTCATCCATAAACTCCCTCTTTCCTTCGTAACACACACACTCTTCCAACTAATCTCTCAATATTAATCCACGCGCTACACACACACACTCTTCCACCTAATCTCTCAAAATTAATCCACGCGCTCACAATCACGAATTACAAACTGGCAACCAATCAATCCAAAACCCCTTACTCCCCGTTACTCCATACATCCTCCACCCAATTCCTCTCCCTTCTCTCCAAGCTCCTTTATAGCTACCCTCCTCCGTGATAAAGTGGCATTTTCAAACACACAATGTAAAAATCATCTTTACTAAAATATGCAGTTAAATTCTGAGTTCAGGCATACTAAACTCCATCTTTCTACCTTGTCTCAGTGGGAAGTTATACTTATAAGATGTTATAAATAAACTCCCATTCTATCCTATAGGACAGATAGCCTTTCCATAGTGAAAAACGAAATACACTGTTTTTCACCATCAGGACATGTCACACACACCAGGATATGTCCTACCTTTCCCATACACTGCACCCTGCCCACAGGGGTAACTTGGGTCTACCTGAGGGGTGACTCACATGTAATAAAAGGGAAGGTTAGGGCCTGGCAAGTGGGTGCACTTGCCAGGTTGACATGGCAGTAGCAACTGCATGCAGACACTGCAGTGGCAGGGCTAAGATCCTTTTAAAGAGCTGCTTGCATGGGTGGCACAATCAGTGCTGCACCCCCACTAGCAGCATTTGACTTATAAGCCCTTGGCACACACAGTGCACTGTACTACAGGCTTAGTAGTAAGTCAAATAAGCCAATCATGGAAACATCAATCCATAAACACAATTCATATAGCGAGCACTTGTACTAGGGCACTGATCAGCAGCAGAAAAGTGCCCAAAGCATCTAGACCAGCAAAACAAACTCCAGAACACAGCAAAAATACAAGAGGCAAAAAAACAGGGGAACACCACGCCAAGGATGCTAGGTCTAACAGTAGGGTTGAGCTGTCCCCCTAATATTTGTTGCATCCAGTGGTGCTGTGATAGAACTGGGAAGAAAGTTTGCAGCATCTAGAAGAGTAGAACTGGGGTGATGTGATTAAAGCGATGGGTTCCATTGCCTAGGTGGGACGCTGGATGAACAGCCACAGCTGGCTGGGCTAATGAAACTTTAGAAATGCCCTACGACCACGGATCGAAATTACCTGTAAGAATGAAGTTTTCCAAGCTGTAAAAAATGGGGTTATTGGTTGAGTGGGTTGGAAGCCCGACTCGGCAACAACCACAATCTTTGTCAGTGTGAACCACTAAAATCACTAAATTAACTTGCGCATAACCCCCTAGTAGCTTGGCACAAAGAAGTCAGGCTTAACTTAGAGCCAATCCGTAAAATATTTATGCAGCACACAAACACTAATGAAGTGAAAACATAAGCCCTTTACTCATTTGAGCTGATAGTGAGTGTTAGAAATGGGGTTTCTGGTTGGCTAGGGTATGCACCTAAGCCAGGCAGAACCCACCATTCTAGTCAGGGAAAGGGAGTTACACACCCAAGATAACCCCTGCTCACCCCCTTGGTAGCTTGGCAGAGCAGTCAGGCTGATCCCAGAGGCAATGTGTAAAGCTATTGCGCAACACACACACACCAGTGACACAATAGGCACACCACAAAAAGAGACTCCACACAAGCCTGTATAAAAATATCCTTTGTATTGTTCATAAATCACTTCAGACAACAATCATATAAATCACTGTGCCACTAGGCAATTATAATGACGTCACATAGATTACACAAATCACTTTGCCAATCGGACAATTGTCATAACAACCCCAGCAGTGCACTACAGAAAATACTTGTAGAGTGCACACATCATAGAAATATCGTTACTGACATTGTATATACCACCATCACATCACTGTACCCTTGGTGCTAACCCTAGCAATGTAACACCACATTCATAATAACATCAGGGCACGAATATGAGGCATTTAGAGTTAGGCATAACACATGCTTCATAAATGCTGTGCGTACTATGCAACTCCTGTGTCCATACTCATTACCCTGACAATGCAAGAATCAAAATGAGATATTTTATAACATCAGGGCATGAGATGCATCACATTATAACATCACAGGAATCAACACAAATCCCCAGTAGTACATGAATTACCACATAAGTGCGAGAATGCAAATCAGGATGTAAAAAGGTACATGAATTACCAAATGTCATCATAGGGCACCAGTATTTAATAAATTGCTGTAAGCATATCAGTAGCGAACATTCAGTACTCCAGTGCACATACCATCATGAAATCCTAGGGCATGGCGTACCTGTGCTCCTATTACACTTACTATTGTAATTAGGCCACCAACCTAGGGCATAGCACCACCTCCGGGCCTCTTACAAGAAGTACGGTAAAACAGAGTCAGCCACCTGGAGGCCTACGTCGAGGACCCCTCCCAATGAGGCAACTACTTGTGAAGCGGCCCCGGGCATGGCCCAAAGTTAGGAGAGAGGGTGGGAGCATGCACATACGGGAGGCCGGCACGGAAGCCCTCTACTAGCCCCCATCTGCAGAATCCCATGGAAGCTGCTGCCCCCGAGTGTGCGGTGCAGCGGCTGGAATCCCGACAGCCTTTCTTCTTCTCGGGGGTAGGCAGGCAGTGTCGTCTCGTCTGCCCATACAGTGCCTGAATCCAGGATGGCAGGGTGGGACAGACAAGTCCAGAGTATCCGGGCTGCTTGGATCACGGTCTCTTCCACTGGGACCGTGGCGTATTGCTCTCCTGCAACGGCAGTGCAGGCGAGGCCACCGGGATGCCATCCCAGCAGCTGATCCTTCGGGCTGGCCTTCTCCTGAGCGGTGGTGGTATCACGGGAACCCTTCACCCACACTGAGCCACGATGGGGCACTTTACAAGCACTGCCACAGGAAAGCACTCCACACGTTGTCAAGTAGAAGCAGTAATCTGCCCAGGCGATGATCAGGTGCACAGCGCTCACCAAGCTTTGCTCATAAGCAGGCAGCAGAGCGCTCCAAACATGCTGAATGCTTGCACAAGGGAAAATTAAGTGCTCATTATGCGCTATGATAATGAGAGTCACTTGGGCACAGAGGAAGATAGCAAGGCAACCTAGGGGAGAGGATGTAGCCTTACAGCTGGAGCTGTCGACCTCGAAGCTGGGAAACAGGGTTCGAGTCTCAGCATCGACGCTCAACAACTTGTGATTCTGGGCAAATCACTTAATCTCCCCGTGCCTAACAAAAATGAATGTGTCCATCTGTAACGAAACTGGTGCTTATGTAAAGCGCTCTGATACCTGATATCTTTGGGTCTAGTTCGCGCTATATAAAACTCTGAAAAAATAAAATAAAAAAAACAGGCAGCCCATAGGATAGGTGATCACTATGGCGGTCTCTCCTGGCAACACAGCAATCCCCTGAGATTGTGCAATTTGGGCGACCAGCGGCAGGGAGCAACAAGCAGAAAAGCAACCCAGTGAGTCCTTTCAGCCACCCAGCCAGTAGCAGGTAGCAGGGAAACAGCAGAATAGCAGTACAGTTGAGTCCTTTGTGCAGCGCAGGCAGTCCTTCTGACAGAGATTTGGTCTCAGTTCCAAAAGAGCCCCCTTCATGGGGTCACAGCCCCTGTACTTATAGTCAGAATGTCTTTGTTCTGGGGGGGAGGGAGGGGGGGCACTTCAAACTCTGTTTAGAAGTGCACAACACCCCCATTCATATTTCAAGCCCTGGCTCCAGACAAACCACAGGGGGGCGGAGACAGCATTGTAGAAGGCAGGCACAGCCCTATTCAGGTGCAGGTGCAACGCGTCCCACCACTCTAAATGCAGACCAGGCCTAGTCAGCCTTGCGTTAAGTCACCCAGGAAAGGAGGGCACACCTCAACCCCCCTTGTGACTGTCTAGAGTGAATGCACATCTCCTCTCTCCTGTCAATCAAAACAAGATGGTGAATACACATCCAGGCAGGGCACAAAGACACATAAGCACACAGAAATGCCCACTTCTAAAAGTGGCATTTCTAAAATAGTAATGACAAATCCGCTTTCACCATAAGCAGGATTATCACTACCATTCCAAACATACTAAACATGGTCATGCTACCCCTCTCATGTCAGAAATTACCACTGAAGCACATATCAGCGAATCCCCGATGCAAACCTATGAGAGGCCAGCCTCACTGCAGTGAGAAACAAATAGGCTGTTTGTCACTACCAGGACATGTCACACAGTTGAGGCACATGTCCTACCTTTTACCTACACAGCAACCTGCCCATAGGGCTAGCTAGGGCCTACCTTAGAGGTGACTTATATGTAGTAAAAGGGGAGCGTCAGGCGTGGCAACCACTTTACATGCCACGTCACTGCAGCAGTAAACTGCGCGCGCAGGCCCTGCAGTATCAGATGCCTAAGACAGGTTTGAAAGGCTACTTCGGTGGGTGGCGCAAGCAGCGCTGCAAGCCCATCAGTAGCATTTAATGTACAGGCCCTGGGTATATGGGATACCACTGCACAAGGGACTTACAGGTAAATTAAGTATGCCAAGCAGGTGTAGACCAATCTTACCAGTTTACAAGAGAGAGAACATGCACTTTCGCACTGATTAGCAGTGGTAAAGTGCTCAGAGTCATAAAACCAACAAAAACAGGTCAGACAAAATACAGGAGGAAGGCAAAAAGTTCTGGGATGGCCCTGCAAAAAGGGCCAAGTCCAACACTGAGTAACCCAGATTTTTGATGTGAAACAAGAATACCTGTGATCAATCTTAACTACCCAGCTTGCAAATTGTAAGATCCTAGGCAAATATTTTCTTTCACTGTGCCTTTTAATTCATTATTACAACTTAGAGCACTTTCAAATACATGAGTTTAGAATGAGTGCTGTACAAACCTTTATGTTTAATTTAATATAATATTATGTTGATCCACCTATAATAAAATTCCAGGTTATGTTTAGGGTATCCATGACAACTCACTTGCTTCTTAGTTCACTAACGGTATTGTCGTTAAGGCATTGGGGGTACCAATGTGTTAATGCCACTTTTATTAAATTCCTCTCAATACTATGATATAATCTAAATCCTATAGGACAGTATTTTTGTGAACGATATTTAGGACACAATATTTATGCTAGATGACATTTTTGTCAATGATATACGGACATACAACCCAGTAGTGGGTGAGGTGCTATAGACAGCGACAGGACAGCTAAACAAAAAAGCCCATGAATGTGGCACCTCGGCATACACAGATGCTCTCAAGTTGGCCGTAGCTGGTGATAAATACGGAGTGTTTTACACCAGGTGGTAAATTTCAGCAGCAAGTAATACCACCTGCAGTGTGAAACCACTTAGCAGCAACAGTAAAACCATCAACCCCCAGCCTGGCTGATACCACAGCACCCTTAATAGGCCTAGACTATACTCCACCCTTCTCAAATAGTTTCCCTTATTTAGAGATATAGCTAAATGATATACAAATGTTTGCACCATTACAGCTGTCCCTGGTTTCTGAGTGTGATGCACTATTAGAACAAGACTCCTTACATGGAGAACACATTGAGACTTTTATTAGTTTTGGGCAGTTAATAAAGTCCTTCTTATTTTTGTATTGTTGAGTAATCCACACAACTCTTTATTGCCTCTCTTCTGTTTTACTCTTCTCCTCAGGTCTATCTGGCTTAGATGCCAAAGCCAGTGGTCGGCTGGGCACGAGAGCCATGGTGTACTACATGGTAACCACCATCATAGCTGCTATTCTGGGAGTCATATTGGTGCTGGCGATCCACCCGGGTAACCCAAAGCTCCGAGAGCAGATGGGGCAGGGGCAGAAGAACGACGATGTCTCCAGCTTGGATGCCTTTCTGGATCTCATTCGGAACCTCTTTCCTGACAACCTGGTTCAAGCCTGCTTCCAGCAGGTAAGCTGCTTTCTGTTTACTTATACAAGCGCATTGGTGAAGCTTTACCTGCCCGTCTGGTGGTTGTGAAAGATATCAAAAAAGCGAAACTTTAGTCCTTCAGCTGATTATCGGTTGCTCTACCATTCACATTTTGCTTATGCCATAATCTAAGGGTCTTATTTCGAGTTTGGTGGTGCAGGAACGGGGCGGTTACCCACACCCCTGCTCCTATACCGCCAAACTTGAATGCTGGCTGCCAGATTACGATACAAATCATTGAGTGATGAGCGTGCAGCGTGGCGGTCTCGCAACAGTGCAGTAAAAAGGCTCAATGAGCCTTTAATACTGCCCCACCGTGGGACTGCCACAGCGCGTTCCAGCAGGGCATGGACTGTAAATTCCATTACGTGCTGGAACTGGGTGAGTGCTTGCACACAGGGGGACACAACATGTGTCCCCCTGCATGCACCTACCTACATGGGGCAAAGGGGTTCCTGTAGGACTCCCTTTGTTTCCCCATTGCCGGCTTTTACATGGCCATGTAAGGCTGGCGGTGGAGAAACTCAAAATATGCATGGCGATGCAGCAGCAGCAGCACCACCAGCATATTCTGATCCCCTGACCGCTGCGCTACCACTAAGGAACGTGGTTCTCTGGAGGTTGTGGCGGTCAAATCATTGTCCGACCGCCAAACTTATAATAGGGCAGGTGCGACCACCGGTGCAGCGGTGGCTGGACCGCCACTATCGCGCCCCTACAAGTTTGCCGGTCCATAGACAGCCAAACTTGTAATAAGGCCCTTAGCATCAGATACCTCACATCTGGAGGGTTGCAGCGCTGTGCTCCACTGTGCCATCCTAAAAGCATCCTTGGTGCTGCAAAATGTCTCATCAAAGGTCTGTAGAAGTTCAACCACATGAACCCTACCTTAAAGGAACTTCTTTAGCTACCTCTCCGAGCCTGCATCACTTTCGGCACATGATAAAAGCCCACTGTAAATGGCACTCTTGCCCACCGGGAGAAAAGATTATAAATTAAGGATGACTACTCCACATAGGAAAGTAAGGACATGGCCAGACAAGAAGCAAGAAGCTAAAAAAGAACAGAATACATCCTTCTCCATAATGTCTCTAAGATCCATGACAGCACCCTCAGCACGATCAGAGGAGAGCCGGTCCCCTGGCAATTGGGAAGGGATCTGATGGATTAATACATATCTACGGGATAGTTTTCATCGCCCACAAATATGGGACCTTTTTAAACCATCCTGAATAGTATTTCATGGCACTTGCCAATGTTCAGTGCTCTGCTGCTGCTCCCTCGCTAGGTGCATGCTTTACAAATATACACACTTAAATCCATACACACACGCATAGTGACATGCAAACATGCAGACTGGTCTTCTGCTGTGCCCTCTTCCATTTTAACCACGGTTAGATCTTCTGGTGGGCACCTTCAGTGTATATCTCATTTCCCCCTCTACTTTAGGAGATTGTAAAGGGTCATTTTTGTCCAACTGTAATTTTATGAGGCGTCAGAGTTTCAGAAAAATTGAAAAGGCTGGTAATTTGGATGGCTGTTCATTTATCTGCGTTTGGGCTTTTCTGAGTGGTCAGTTAAGACACAGTGACCTAATGCTCTAGAAGCTAGGATCACTGACAAGAAATCCTATAGGAACAAGGGGGTTACGTGTATAGAACGTTTACATCAGAATCAGGTCAGCCAAACATAGTATTTCTATTCTAGAACAAAATATGTATTTTCTATTGCATTCTACCTCCACGAATGCAAACCACTTCGTCTTAGAAACTCAATCCTCCTGAGTTTATTTTTTAATGAAATCCCTAGGCTTTGGCAGAGGAGCGCAGTCACCTGTAGTTCCTCGCTATAAGTCCATGTGCATGAGTAACGCAGCTGTCCAACACTGCCCTTTTCTGTTAAATAAAATGTACCACATTTCCTTAACCAAACTTTTATTTTCTTGCTTCTTTCTTTTAAGTTACATTCATCAGTCTGTTTGTGAGAATAGAGAAAAATCGACCAGAGTTTAAATAATTATTGCCGTTCAAAGGCGTCTAAGAACAGGTCCGTTTCTGTCCGGGTCACATTAGACATGCGTCCGGCCCATATGACACAATATGAGTGGGTTTCTTTAAAAAAGGATTTGGCCGGAGCCCAAGATGGTGGCGCCTCTTGGGATCTCCTGATTGTGGTCTCTTTTCGCCAGCTGTTGAGTGTCCCCGGAGGGCTATGGAAGTAGTTGAGGCAAAGATGATTGTGGTTGAGCGGCTGGTGCCTCGAAGGATGCCATCTGTGAGAACACCTTGGTGACCGCGGCGGTGGCCGTGCTCTGGCCGCTGGGTGGAGGCAGACAAGCTGCATAGCTGCGCTGTCGGGCGGTGAAGGCATGGATGAGATGATTGGACTGAGAGCTGCCAGAGGAGAGAAGAACCCAGGTGATCTGGAGTCCACTACCCAGAGTTACTGAGGTTGGTGTTTCCAAGGCGCCCAGGTTAAACTGGGACAGCGGACAACATCTGGATGCCGATGGAGACAACAGCTGGTGGGACTAACCAGATGCCACACAGCGTCCATAACCCTATGAAGACAACTGGAATTGGTGATTCCTAACTGCTGTGTCATCCCTTACCTTCTTGCAGGTTGGAACGCACTGTGGTCAGTGCAGCCTAGGATGGGTAGGCTGGTGCCCTAAGTGGTGTCTTTCTTTTTTTACCAATTCCCTTCGCTGTTCACCACGCCAGATGAAATGAGCAAAAAAGAGGATTTTTAAGGTTTTGCAGTGGACTAAAGGCTGGAGGCAGAGAAGATGGCAGAGAAGATGGCACCCAGAGCCTACTGATCCTAAGCTTTATGAATGCAACAAGGGTTGCAATGATCCACTGATTGGAAAAGATAGTGAGAGCTGTAAAGGCGATGGAAGACAAAAGCAGGTGTGTAAAAAAGAGCAGGCAGATCTGAGAGGTACAGTAGCAGCCCTGGGGACCAGGTGTGGAAAATTATCTTCTGTTGTGGTGGACCTGGAGGCATTTAAATCTAAGGTGATGGGCAGGGTCTTGCCATTAGACGCAAAACCAGAATGTTTAGACAACTTGCACCGAGGGCTTTTGATGAGGTTCCTGTACAGATTTCCGACGAGTCTCTGCAGGGTGAAATTCGTACCATCCTCAGAGGTCTGCTGGAGTCTCGAGAAGGAGGTGTTCCTGTAGGTTGTGATTACTGCGGCCAGGGACCCAAAGGAAATAATGTGGATAGATTTAGTGCTGTACTGAGCATCCTGCAGAATGAAGAAAGATATTAGGGACTGACACTATAAAGGAGAGATTGATGATGAATGGTGGCGACTTCCGTTTTTCCTGAGATGAACATGGAGACGTTGTCCATGAAACGTGCCCTCATGTGTATGAAATTAACGTTGGTTGACTTTCCAATTTGACTAGGGGTTGACTATCATGGGGAGGCCTTTGTGTTTGCACAAGAGGATTCTGCCAAGAATTTTGTTCACAACCCTGTAGTGGAAGCTCCTACTTAGAATGTACGGGTTGCTTTTCTGCGCTACTTATATTGGAATGTCTGTGAGAATGTTTGATTTGGGTCAGTGGTCCTCCTCTGGGCGGGAACTGATAGGACGAGATGCTGCAATTAATCAAAGTGTGTTTTTTTTCTCATTTGTTGCTTGTTGGTTACCTGCCATCCCTCTCTCCCTTGGCTGTGGGGTCTATTGTGCTGTATTAAGGGGTTGATTGGCACTGCATGGTTTTATACTGAATTATTTTTCTTATTTCACTGATGTGAGGTATTATGGAGTTGTAGTGACTCAATTCTGTCTTTGAAATGTACTTCGTAGTGATCTACTCTGCAATGTGACGATAATGAAAACGATTTAATCCTAAAAATGATTACATTAATATCAAATACACATTTGGTTACTATTGATTCCAATAAATAGATGGCCACAGCTCTTTGCCTGAATGCAAAGGGGATTTATTACAGGACATGAGCATCTTGGCATCTTCAATGCCATCAACTCTGTAGTGTTGATCAGACATACAGCTGAAACAAACAACCCATACCTTCATCCTTCACGCCGTCCTCCAGCAAATAGGGCAACGTCATTCAATTGGCAGTGCTAACTAAATTTCTGCAAGCACTGATTTGAACTTTTTGAAAAATAGGCTGACAGTGAACTGAAAGCAGGCCCACTGTTGACAATTCGGTGGCATATGACCGATGTTTCCAACATAAATTGCACAATTTACAGAGACGAAGCTGAAATACGTTTGATGTACTGAAGTCATCCATTATCAATACCAATGACAGGGCTCTGCCAATCAGTCTTGTGTAGGCTTTGAGCAACAACCAAATAATGAAAAAGGCATTTGATTAATGTCAATGGGAGGTTGATTACTTGGTGGCGAAAGAGCTAGTGCCAACCTCCTGCGGGTGCGTCTTCTATAATTTGTACTGCTCCGGCTCAGCATTTCATGTTCACATAGATCAGACATAATGAGTATCTCAAGGACAGTCTCATGCTTCTTATCTCTGTGGTCTCAAAATGGGTGTGCAGACAAAATATCGAGTTTTTAATGTGGGTCCTAAATATCGTGAGTGAGAAATAGCGACAGCAAGAATATCGTGGTCAAGAATATCGATATAAGGTAAGAATTATCGATGTTAAAAATATCGAAGTGTTTAATATCGTTTGCAAAAATATAGTTGTTTAAAATATCGATTGTTTAATTAGTGTTATGTATTTTAGTATATATTTTAAATGTATGTGATGTATTTTTTGGTATAATAATTGTTCATATTTTTAATATGTGTAACATTTTTAGTAGTTATTAACTTTATTTTAACTGAATTTTGCGATTTTTAGTTCCATAGCGGGTTGTGGGTTTACAGGGAATAGGGTGGGAAGTAATTTAATTATATTAATTTAATGATTATTTTTATTTATTTATATTTATTTAATTGAGATGTTATAGTGTTAATTGTGTAATGTACTTTATTATTAATTAATTAATAATTGGTTGTAAATTAATATTAATTAATTGGTAATTAATTATGGTAATTGGGTAATTAATTTTAGGTGCTAGTATTGGTGCTTATAGGGGTAAAAGGTGGGAAGTAATTTATTTTTGATTAATTGATAATTAGTTGATAATTGATAATAACTAATTTATTTAAAATTAATTATGGCAATTGTGTCAGTAATTTTAGGTGCGTGTTGTGGGGCTTATAGAGGTAAAGGGCGGTAAGTAATTTATGTTTAATTAATAATTAGATGTTAATTAATATTAATCAATTAATTGTAAATTAAATATGGAAATTGTGTAATTACTTGTAGGTGTTTGTTGTGGAGTTTATATTGGTAAAGGTTGGGAGTAATTTGTGTGTAATTAATTAATAAATAGTTGTTAATTAATATTAATTAATTAATTGGTATTTATTTTGGGTAATTGTTTATTTTTTGTGTGTGGTTTTTACATTTTAAAGGGATAAAGGGTGGGTATTAAATACATTTTACTTACCTTATAATTAGTTGTTTAATAGTATTAGTTTTTTAGTTGAAAATAAGTTTTAATGGTGCAAACAATTATTTTACAGTTTAATTTAGGTGTGTGTTGTGGTAATTATTGGGTTAAAGTGTGGGAAGTTAATTAATTTTTATTAGTTTTATTTTTCTTTTAATAAATAATATTTCTTTAATTGGTAATTAATTATGTTAATTATGGAAGTATATATTTTTTAATTTAGAAGTGTGTTGTGATGTGTGTGGTGTTATAGGGTAGGAAATAAAATAAAAAATGCATGTAAAAATTTATGTTTTTGTTTGTAAATATTTTCTAGTTAAAAATATTTATTTGTTTGAAGTTTATTTTTATTTTATTTTATATAATATTTATAGGTATTAGTCATATGTAATTAACCTTATAATATGTTTTTGTTTTTGTATATTTAGTATTCAATATATTTGGATTTAAATTTTTTACATATTTATATATTTATTTATTTATTTACTATTTGTTTTATTTCTTAAATATTTTTTTTGTTTTTATTTTTGAACTGACTGGAGTGTGTATAGTACATTTTATCCCACCGCTATCCAACACTTTCCCTACTGTTGCACTCACTGGAGTGGGAATAGTAAACTTTACATCTCTGCTATCCAACACTTTCCCTACTGTTGCACTCACTGGAGTGGGAATAGTAAATTTTATCCCTCCGCTATCCAACTCTTTCCCTACTGTTGCACTCACTGGAGTAGGAATAGTAATTTTTACCCCTCCGCTATCCAACACTTTCCCTACTGTAGCACTGACTGGAGTAGGAATAGTAAATTATATCCCTCCACTATCCAACGCTTTCCCTACTGTTGTACTCACTGGAGTAGGAATAGTAATTTTGACCCCTCCGCTATCAAACACTTTCCCTACTGTTGCACTGACTGAAGTTGGAATAGTAACTTTAATCCCTCCGCTATCTAACACTTACCCTACTGTTGCACTTATTGGAGTTGGAATAGTATATTTTACTATTTCGCTATCCAACACTTTCCCTACTGTTGCAATCCTTTTTTTTTAAACAAACTTTATTGAAAAACCTCAGTTTGGTTGCAATATATCATAGCAAGTACTTATGGCATTTTTGTTTTTGTTGTTTGTTATCCAATCTTTACCAATAACAGCTTTATGCAGACTCTAAGTCACAGTACATCATGTAGTATACCGTAATACAGTCGTTACAGATTGGAGACATTTGATACATCCACAATATATAGTATAATCACAAAAGGTGATTGCATTTTGTACTTTAGAATTATGTCTTGAACTGAACCGTCCCCCCCTCCCTCCACCCTCTTCTTGGTCTGCCGGTCTTCTGCCATCTGTCTAGCCTAGTACGCCTAGTCTATTATCTTTTCCTGTCCGTTGCTGCTGGTGTGCAATAGTCTAATCGATAGGGTCTGTTTGGGCTTTTGACTCTTGTATACCGTGTTTGTCGGGGTTGTTCATGGGGTAGGATTGACATGTATGGGTAGGATATCTAGCCGTTTGAGTTCTTCCAACATGATATCCCATTCCATTGAGATGGGGTGTTTTCGTAGCCCTCGCGCTTCTTCGCGTCTGAGTGCCACGCTTTCGGCTCTGACCCACTGAGCTGCCTCGTCCCGCCATGTTTGTGGTGAAGGGCTCCTAGGGGACTTCCATCGCATAGTAATTGCTCTAATGGCCAAAATAAATGCAAGGTCCAAGAAACGTAATTGGACCTTCAGGGCGCTAGTACTATTGCGCAGACCCAATAGACATTCCAGTATGTTGCCTGTAATTGTGAGGTGTGTAATCTCCCCAAGGGTATTCTGGATCTTCCTCCAATAAGCACGTAGGTGGGGGCAAGTCCATATCATATGAATGAAGCCCGCCTCCTCCGCCTTGCATCTTGGACAGCAGTTTTGGGCTGCAGGGAACATGCGCTGTATTCTCTTTGGGGTTAAGTAAGATCTATGAAGAACCATAGTTTGAATAAATTTAAGTTTAGCATTACGGGAGACCCGTTTGGGGTGTTCTAAAATACTCTCCCATGCTTTATTAGTGAGTTCCGTGTCGGTGGTCTCTGCCCATTTCGTGCGGAGGTCCGTGAGGACAACGGAAGCTTGTGCTCGAATGCCTGTATATAGCCATTTGACAAGGTGGCCACCCCTCCCCATATAGTAAAGCAGATGGACTAGTTCGTGTTGCGGAGGTTCGTTGCGTTGAGGCGCCCATGTCGCCCTAATGTAGTGTGCAATCGTTGAATGTAACAAATAAAGGCGGTCTGGTGCGCCAGTAACCCGCACGAAAGAGTCATGGTCTAATAGAGTGCCATCCCCAAACACGGATCCAACCTCTTCCACACCAGCCTCTACCCAATCCTGCAGTCTGGTCATCGTGAGCTTGCCCCCCGTGATTGGTGTTCCTAGTAATGGGATATTTCTCGCATACGGGATCGTGCCTGAGGTATAGTGCAGGGTCTTTTTCCAACAGTGTAGTGCAGTTTTTAATAAAGGGGGTCCATCCGGAGGTATTTTTATTTTAGGGAGCAATAGATTGTGTAGGGTTCCGCGTTCCAGGTCGCGAGCGGTATATCCTATTTCCTGTAGGTTCCTACCTGCCGTCCAGTAAGACAGCCACTGGAGCTGACATGCATAGTAATATGCCCGGAAATCAGGAACCCCCAGTCCACCCCTGTGTGACACCAATTGCAGCTTCCTGAGGCTAACCCTACTTCTTCCCTTCCCCCAATAAGCTCCAGCAGGAGCGTGCCAAGGGTGCGAAAGGTTGATTGTGGCACCAGCAGGGGCAGATTAACAAAGAAGTATAGAAGGCGAGGTAACATTACCATCTTAGCGATGGCAATCTGCCCCATTACTGATAATGGCAAAGATGTCCAGAAAGATATGCTGGAGCGTATAGCAGAAATGGCCTTCATTAGATTACCCTCCAGTTGGTCCACCTGTGTCCTATATATGTCAATTCCCAAATATTTGAATGTAGTATGTGCTACAGGCAGCTTGTATGTGCCGAATTGGAGCGTATCTGGGCGCGGTCCTTCCCGGAAATAAAAGGCATTAGATTTTCCTGCGTTAATAGCTAAGCCCGATATTCTCTCAAAGGTGGAGAAAACATCGGGAAGGGGTTCTGCCCTAGCCGTAAAATCACGCAGGTATATGAGGATGTCATCCGCGTATATTGAGATTAAGTGTGTGGTGCCATCAATTGGTATCCCCAGAAGTTCAGACGACTGTCTCAGGGCTATGGCGAGCGGCTCCAACGCCAGAACAAATAAAAGGGGGGAAAGTGGGCGCCCCTGTCGCGTACCCCTGTGTATAGTATATTCGCTGGAGATGTGGCCTCCAGTACGTGCCCTGGCAGTGGGATTAATGTAGAGTAGACGTACCCATTGGAGATAATCCGGAGGGAGGCCGAAGCGTTGTAGGGCCGCAAACATGTATCCCCATGTTATAGAGTCAAAGACCTGACGCAAGCCCAGCGCCAAGCATCCCGCTTTATCGTATTCTGTAGGGGTGGCCATCATGATATGATGAAGTCTCCTAGTGTTTAGAGAAGTGCTGCGTGCAGGGAGAAACCTGCATTGATCTCAATGTATAAGGGTGGTGAGGGCAGGTAATAATCGATTAGCGAGGGCCTTGCTTAGGATTTTATATTCAGTTGCTAATAAGGACAAAGGTCTGTAGTTAGATAAGTCGGTGCCATCTCGTCCCGGTTTGGGGAGTGACACTACCAGGGCTTGCATAGTGGATTGTGGCAAGCGGCCGTCCCAGGCCGTCTTATAGAGTTCCTCCAGTTTAGGGACTTGGATGTCTGAGTATGTTGCGTAGAATTCAATGGGCAGGCCATCAAGACCAGGGGCCTTGTTACGGTTTAGACCTTTGATTGCAGCTCTTATTTCATGTTGGGTGATGGGTCCTGAGAGACTTTTTCGTGAATCTGCCGTGATTTCAGGGAATAGCAGGTCATTTAAGAAATCGTCTACTAGTCCATCATTAGTGTGTGCGGGTGCCGCATAGAGGTCGCTAAGATAAGTACAGAATGCCTCATTAATCTCCAGTTGGGTGTGAACTAACCCTGTTGAGGTGAGCGTACGCTATTGATAATAGGCGTTTCCGGGCTGTCCCTCAGTAACCGGGCCAGTAGTGTACCAGACTTATCGGCCTCTGTATGTTTCCGTTGTGTGTAAGCCTGATGGTCTATAAGTCGGAGGGTTTCTAGGGTCTCCGCATGTTTAATGCGAGCCTCTCATAGGAATTCCCGTTTATCTGGGTCAGTCACCGCGGCTTGTTCTAGATCTGTCATTAGGGTTTCTATATTAATAAGACTTTTATGTGTTTCTTGTCTAGCCCCTACCATGGCACCAATTGCAGAACCCCGCACCACCACTTTAAGCGCATCTCAATCTATAAGGTTGGAGGAAGCTGTGTTCCAATTTTCAGTTAGATAATTGCTGATGGTGGTAGATATATTGGCCCGGAACGGGGCATCCTCCAAGAGTTGGGGCCATAGTTTCCAGGTCGGGACTGGGGTTGGGACTCTACCCCATGTAAGTGTAAGCTCCAGAGGGTTATGGTCAGAGAAGGTTTTGGCCAAATAGGTGGACTGGTGAATATGTGTGGTAATGTTGTGGGAGCATAGGAACCTATCGATTCTGGTGTGGAGCTGGTGGACTGGTGAGTAAAAGGAATACTCCCTATGTGTGGGGTGCAACCTGCGCCATGCATCCTGTAGCCTCCAGCCCTGTATCCATGTGTTTAGAAGCTCAGCCTGTTTGCGGGCTCCGGCGCTATGCAATGGAGGATGGGATCTATCTAAGTCCACATCGAGGACAGCGTTGCAGTCGCCACCCAGGATCCAGGGGATAGTGTTCCACCCCGCCAGGGCTCTACCCAGGCTCTGAAAAAATTTGTCTTGATCAAAATTCGGGGCGTAGATACTTCCCAAGACTACAAGTAGGCCACCTAGGGTGCCCCTTAACAGAACATATCGGCCCTGGTCGTCTATACGACGATCTAATTCCGTAAACGGAACCCCGTGGTGAATCCATATAGTTGCCCCTCTGGCAAAGGCCGAATAGTTAGTTGTAAATACATGGCCTCTCCATTTTTTACGGGTCTTCATTGCCTCTGACTCCATCAGGTGTGATTCCTGGAGGAAGACGATGTGTGCCTTCCGCCTAAGGAGGTAAGCATTGACTCGGTGTCGCTTATGCACTGCCCCGAGCCCTCGCACATTCCAGGTCAGCAAATTATATGATCCTAAGGTGGCGTTATTGCGAGGCATAGGTGTAGATTATGAACTATGCTCCTTGCAGTTCGGAGCCACTGAGTGGGCACAGACCAGGAATTCCCCTCCCCTTGAGAACTAAACATACTCGGCGCAGCCATTAAACGTTGCTGTGCCAAACAAATAACCATAACATACAAATTCCATAAAACGGTGCATTCGCTTTGTGGGGGGTCAGTGCTGCCAACCATACTACATCTTGCTTGGCTGCAGAGCTCCGGTAGCTCTACAGAGAGCCCGGGGGGGATTTTAACATATCTATCTAAGCAGATCGTGAAGAGAATCGCCTTAAGTATTAGTATAGGGTCATGACACAGCGGCAATGGGAACACCTGGCGTTATCTAAGAGTCAGTATCAGGTGTTATGTGCAATGGCTACCTATATACACAACTAGAAATAGAGTATAGCATTTCGTAGCATACTGTAGCAATTAGATATACAACATAACCATTAGTGAACCGATTACAGTAACAAAGGATACTGGTTGACCTGGTGTACTATTCATGTAGCTTAATTGTCCCAGCCGGTGTATTTATACAGTGTAAGAAGTCAAATCTTTATAATTCAGTTATCAGGTATGTCATCCACAGTTTGAGGCGTCACTGAGGGGAACAGAGTGATGCTGTGGTCCGAGTCGGATTGAATGGTGCTGTCCTCTGAATCTGTCGCTATCTTGGTATTATCCTCGCGAAATGATCCAGCCACCGCTAGCGCCTCCGCTCTGCCTGTCATCCTTTGAGCTTGAGTCGGACCAGTTTTTGTAAGGTTCTTCGGGCCATGGCCATATCCGCGGGTTTGCGGTTGTTGAGTCTTTACAGGACAATGTCTTACCGAGCCCGATGACTTATCCTGACTCTGATCCAGGCTCATCACCTCTAGCCATTCTTCCACATCATTGGGGCTGTCGAAGAAGTAGGTTTTCCTGTTGTGTATAATTTTTAGTCTGGCCAGGAACAGTAGGGCGTATTTAAGCTGAGCCGCCCGTAACTTTTTCTTGACTGCTTGGAAAGAGGTCCGTTGGCGCTGAACCATTATGGTGTAATCTGGGTAGAGAGAGATCTGCTGATTTTCGAACTGGATTTGCGTTTTTTCTCTCGCTTTTTGTAAAAGCACGTCTCGATCTCTATAATTTAGTATTTTGACGATCAGGGGATGGGGTGGTGCTCCGGTCTTTGGTGTCCCAGTTGGAATCCGATGTGCTCTCTCCACGCAGAAATATGGGGATAAGCCGTCTTGAGCTACATGATCTCGGAACCAAGTTCCATGAAGTCTGCGGGTTTAGCGCCCTCGCACCGCTCCGGAAGTCCAATGACTCGTATGTTGTTCCGGCGATTCCGGCCTTCCGCATCCTCGATCCGGTCCTGAAGGCCATGTACTTGGTGTTGCAGCTGTTTTATTTGCGTAGCATGCTCAGAGAGTTGAGGGTCCATGCTAGTCAGGGCCTTCTCGTGTTCCCGTACTGTGTCGGCGAGTTTCCCGTGATCTGCTCTCAGGAGGGTGAGGCCGGTCTTAAGGACTCCGATTTGCTGTTCCATTATTTTCCTAGAGTCTCGAACTTCCTTGAGTATCAGGTCCAATTTACCCGAGGGGGTCTCGGCTCACCCAGGGGTGGAGGCACTCGGCGATGGGTCTCTAGTATTGGTTTCGGGCACTCCGGGGGGGCCGCCCGCATTCAGGCCGTTGTCTAACACCTTTCCTTTGAGTCTGCCCATCTTGGTTGCCAGTCGGTCGCAAGTGTTGTTGAGGTGTACAAAGCGGCTATACAGGGACACTGTCGCCACCTAACGCAGTGCAGGCCCAGCAGCACCGCCCCACAGTGCGAGGAAAGGTAGTCCAGCCAGATAACCTCAAGCAACTCCGAGACACAGCCTCTGCGCTCGCACCCCAGCGATTGAATTAATATGGGCCGAGGTGCAGTACACCAAGCTGACGACTCCGCTCACTGTTCCAGACAATTTATTAAGAATTAGGACTGGGGGGGAGGGGGATGGTAACCCCGCTCCGTGTCCCTCACGGCAGAGCCCAGCTGCACCGTACTGATCCCTACTGAACCCCCCCAATCGGCATCTCTTCCCGGAGTGTAGGTAGGTTCCAGGTCCGTGGGGTGTGTAATTATCTGTGACACCCTGCTGTCCGCAGCCACCGTCCCGCTCCGCTCCCACTGCGCTCCAATATCCACTGCCCTTGAGAGGGGCCAGTCACAGGGAACCTGTTGTCTTCACCGGTGCGCGCGGGGCCCACTGCCGGCTACCAATCTTACACGCTGGGGCCCTCAACTGTGCCTCCCCCGGTGTCCCCACGGCTCCGCAGGGATGGGGGGATCCGCAGCGTACCACTCAGGAAGGGCTCGCCCGCCCAGCCAGATACCGCCGTCTGCCCGATGCCACCAGTCTCCCTTTGTGTCCAGCCGGAGAGCGCTCGTGCCTCATCTGTCTGGACCGCTCCCCTTAATTAGCAGGCATCGGTGCAACCGGAAGGGAGGGGGGGGGAGAAGGCCCGCACTCGGCCAAGCCCCCGCCGCTAGGCACCTGCTCTCACCGTCTTTGTGTGGCGCGTTGCGCCGTGGGCCGAACAGTCCCACCGATGCTGTCCCGGCTCAGCAGGTCCCAACCCAGCAGACTCGTGCTATTGGCGCGGCTCCCCGTCCGACCAGGGACCGCCACCGGCCGTGGCAGGGCCACCGGGAACACAGACCGCCAGGAGACGGCAAGGGCCGCAGCACGCCAGCCCCAACAGATCGCCGCAGGTAGGCCACACACCCGCAGCCTCAGTCAGGCGCCGCGGATCGTTGTACCGCCGCAGCTCTACTGGAGCAGATGCACCAGCACCCCTCCCGGTCCGTTAACGGCGGCACTCAGAACCTTTTAGGCGGTGTGGATGACTCTCAGCTCGGCGATTCTACAGGATAATTCCCCCCCGGGGTCCAGAGCTTCACCAGAACACGTCCGCCATCTTAGGCGGCTAGCCACGCCCCCCTACTGTTGCACTCCTTGAAGTGGGAATAATAATTTTTTCCCCTCTGCTATCCAACACTTTCCCTACTGTTGCACTGACTGTATTGGAAAATGTAAGTGACATTTTTTTTTAATAGTTTAATGTTTTCATTTATAATAGAATTTTTTTAAATTATATTTTAAATTATTATTATATATATATATATTTGTAAATGTTTATATAATTTTAAACTTATGAAATAAATTACAATTTATAGTTTATTACATTTTTAAAAGTAAATATATATCTATGTATAAATTATTTTGTTTGTGTTCAACTTTTTTTAAATTAAGTTTATTTGTTATATTTTTGTTAAAATGTTTATTAAATTTAATTTCTTTTGTTAAAATTATTTTTATTATTTAATAAATTTAGGTATTTCTTCTTTTATTTTTTATATATATAAAAATCGATATTTTGTACAACTATATTTTTTACATCGATATTTTTCAGTCGATATTTTTGTACTTACCTGTTTAAGTATAGGGAGTCGATATTTTTGTAGTCTATCTTTTTCATCGATATTTTTTACATTGATATTTGTGACATTGGTGTCAGTGAACCCTCAAAATGTAGGCCCTTATTACGATGGCTGTCGGCCGTTTCACTGTACTCCATCACTTCGGGCAGTCTGCCCAAAATTTGATGAAGTAGTCCAATCCACAAATTTAGGATGGGACCGCTGTGCTGTCGGGTGGAAAGTGCTAATTCTACTGCGACTTATGCTGCAGCCCAGGAAAAGTGCCACAGCACAAGCCACAGTAGAAAAGGGCACTTTGTAAACATCCATGCACCCTGTGCCAGGCATCATGTGGTTCCTGGAGCATGGTGCATGGCTGTTTGGGGGGAACTACATGGGACCCCCAAGCCGCTTAGCAGTGGCCAATGGGGGAGGCCTTTTCATGGGAGCACCATGAAAAGGCGGTCGGTTAGGGACATCCTAATTCCTACCACGTTGCCTGCGCAGGCACCACCTCCATTTTAGCGATAGGAGTCCGACTGCCACCCCGACAGGAGCTTGGATCCTGTCAGAGGTGGCAGTGTTTCCCCCCGGCATTATCACTCCAACTGCCTGTATCGTAATGCACAGTCGCACCGATGCCCTGTATGTCGGGCAGACTGCCACCCATTGGCAACGGCCTGTTGGTGTCGGTCCGCCCAACATCATAATGAGGGCCGTAGTGTTTACTGACCTACCAGATGCGTTACCTAGAGTTCAGATGGATCCCATAGTATAGATACAATATTGCTCAGTCAAAACCCCAAAAAAACAATAAGGCACGAAAATACGAGGGTGTTTAATCACGGGGACATCTAAACAACAAAAAAGCTTAAAAAGCATAGGTCTTCCACCTTTTCTTAAATTGGGAAAGGGTGACAGATTTTAGATGTCCATTGGAACATTATTCCACCAGCAAGTTCATGCTCCCTACAGTACTTTTGCACCATAAGTACTCATTTTGACAGCTGAGATCGTCAACCATTGGTTTCCTATTCATCTTACGCATGACTTTTGGTCTTTCAACCTGGCCTTCCAGTGTATCCATTCATTGTGATAAACTATCTTAAAAGCCATAGCAAGAGTCTGAAATTTGACCTGCTCCACTACTGAGTGCCAATGGAGAACATGGAAGCAGGTTCATATGCTGTCGCCACCCTGGCTGAGCTATGATCCACGCCACAAAATTGTGTATTTTTATTAAGTGATCTAGCACCTTTAAAGAAATGTCCACGAAGAGGGTGCCACAAGTCTAGATGCTATTATGGCTCTTGCTAATGTGGCGCTGTCTTCTACCAGGAGCTAAGGTTAGCGTTAGAGCAGCTGGCTTAATCAAATATTTAACTTGATGATCAAGATTCTACCGAACACCATCACAAGAGTTTTAAACTTGCGATACAGATTGGTCTTAAAATTGCCTAAGCACAGATGGCTGTGAAGATCACCAGCTTCTTGATCATAATATACAGACCCACAAGGACCATCTTTTGTTTGCATTGTGCGTTAATCAGTTTTTCTGCATCCATACCTTGATTGCCTTTAAGTTGGTCAAAATCCCCACTCCCAAGGACTGACAACCTAGTGTTGTCTCTGTATATGCAAACCATTACCTCTCTGCAGCCTTCAGATTGTGTAAAGGTTTCAGATTAGGTGAACCCTTCGGACGCTCCACAGATGGAGACTCCACTGACACCCTGTTCAACCCCACTTGAGATGATCAATTGGTGAAGAAGGACTTTGTAAAAGGGATATGGAGAGAAGTTGGAATATGGAGTTGCGGCAGGTGATTGATCAGAATGTCTTAGTTAATAATATTAGCAGCCAAGAGGTCACGTAACATTTCCCCCATCCACTATTTCCAGTTTCCATTCTTACAAGTCCAGTAGTACCGAATCTGTATTTTGATGGTACCTTAAGGTAGAGTACCACTCCCCAAAGAGAGCTTTCTCTTCCACGATATTAGTCAGTTGCCGTTTGAGCAAATTTTCAAGAATGTCCTTGGAGATGTGGATCTCAGCTATTGATCTGTGAGATCAGCTAGACCTCAGTAATAGTGTTTTGAATAAAGGAGTAACCAAAGTGTTTTCCGAGATCTTCTGAATCTTCCCTTCTTTTTCCGAGCAGTTGTAGCTCTCTGATTTTATAGGGGAGCGGACCAGGCTAAGCTCCTTTACCAGAAAGGTGGGAATGGGATCACCCTGGCATTACATAACGTGAAAGGTCAGTGAGCTCATGTAAACCTATGAAATGGCACTCCTTTCATTTTTCTTCTCAGATCCAGACAGTGACCAAGAAAGTGGTGATGCAACCGCCGCCGGAGGAGCCTTCCAACATCACGGAGTCACTCTTGGCTTTGGTAAACACAACTGTGAATGAAACAGTAGAAGTCAAGGTGGTCCTGAAAAAGAGTCTTGAGTTTAAGGATGGAATGAATGTTTTGGGTAAGAAAATTCTTAATTTCTGTTTGTTGACTACTTTATGCTCAGTTTTGTTGAATATTTGGATAATGCTCTACAACATCCTAGTGTCATCAGGGTAGTCAGAGGAGCGGGATTGAGGGCACAAGATGTAGGGCTTCAAAGGTGCCAACTTCAAGTGGTCTGAAGGAACCCATGCTCCTCTGCATAGTTTACTGGTGACCCTGACCCCTCTGGAAATATTGAAGGCCTTCACTGCACACACTCATTCTTGCTGCTGAGGATTAGTTTACCAGACAATTTCCTCTATCTGGCTGCTAGAATAAAACATACAATCCATGTAGCCATTTTTCCCAAGATGGACTATCCATGAAAGGCAAGGCCATATACTTTTCCAAATGCCTGGAGGCAACATCCCCTCTTATGACCTCAGGGAAGGTTCAGTGGATACACACATAGAGGTTGGATGATTAAAATTACCCTACATTCCAGATTTTTCCTGCCTTATTCTTAACTAACCTATGTTTCTCCAAAGTTCTTTCCCGTTACACTGTGGTATGGGCTCTGAATTTGTATATGAAATAAACAAAAGAACGCCCTCTGTGTGTAAGTCCATTCCAGCGATGTAGAGTATTTTCCAATTACAAACGGAAGTTCTCTCAAACACTGAATGTATGTGCCAACCTGACATTTCCATACTCAGAAGAGCCCAGGCTTGTTATTGCACTGTGTTGTATTGTTTTGAAATTCGTTTAGCACTTTTCCTACTACGCTTAACATAGGCTGAAGATGCAAGAGAACTGAAGGGCTATATGACGTGTTGTTGAAATGCTGTATCAGATATTGCCAAGCAGTAACTCTTTAGAATTTGTGTCGCCTATCTTGGTCACCTATATTACTTTCAGTTTGCCCCATTCAGCCTGGGGAACATTTATATTAAACATGTTATGTGCACAGGGCCGGACTGGGAACCCAAAGCAGCTCTGGCAATTTTGTTAACCCAGCCGGGAGGGAGCGGGGGGGGGGTGGGGGTGTAAGTGTGAAGCACTGTTGCTTTTGTTACTGGGGGCTGATATTGTAAAACCGGCCCCCAGTAACAAAAAAAAGGCTCCACTGCTGCAAAACCGGCCCCCACCCTTCCAGCCTCCCGGGAAAACGCCTGATGCCCACTACGGCCAGTCCGGCCCAGTTTGTGTACTTAATTATAAAATATCTGCAATTTATTTACTGCAGTTCACTGATTTACTAATTGAAGGACATTCTCATTTGTACGTAATTTTTGCCAAATTCACAACAATCATTTTGATTGTGATATGGACAACAAAGGAAGTATATTGAGGGACAGCTTATCCGTGGCAGAATGTTTACTATACAAAGGCCCGTGACGTAATATGTCATAACCTTCCTTGGGTGGACATCAGTGATGAGCAGATGGTGATTCCAAAAGCTATGCGCAGTCTAGAAGTGCAAATGCTTGTATGTTGACTGTTCGACCTGTTATTCTAAGGGTGGTCTTCCCCCAACCTTTTTGATTTTGATCTCCACTGTTGCTGTATATTAATGTTAGCTCTGGGACGCTGAGCACTTTACCACTGTTAATCAGTGCTAAAGTGCATGCGCTTCTTCCCTAGACATGTGTGTAATTGGTGTATACCTGATTGACAAATGTAATTCACTGGTAAGTCCCTTGTAAGTGGTATACCATATACCCAGGGCCTGTAAGCTAACTGGTTAAAAGATTGTGCCTACTACAGAAGTAGCCATTCAAACCTGTTTCAGGCCTGCCACTGCAGTGCCTGTGTGTGCAGTTTACTGCCACTTCGACTTGGCATTGAAAACTACTTGCTAAGCCCTAAACTACCTTTTTTCTATGTATAGGTGACCCCTAAGGTAGGCCCTAGGTAGCCCTAAATGTAGGGTGCTATGTGAGTAAAAGGTAGGACATATACTTTTACGTTTTGCATGTCCTGGTAGTGACAAACGGTCTATTTCGTTTTTCAACACTGTGAGGCCTGCTCCTCTCATAGGTAAACATTTGGAATTCCTTAAAACCCTTTTAAGCTATAATTCCTGATCAGAGGGGAGTAGCTTTTTGAATTTCATATGTTTGCAATGGCATTGATAAATCCTACTTACTGGTGAAGTTGGATTTAACTCCACTGTTTTAGGAATGGCACTTTTAGAAAGTGGGCATTTCTCTAGACCTACTGCTCTGTGTGCCTTGCAGCCTGTCTCCAATACACATCTGGGCTGGATGGCAACTACACTTTGTGCATTCCCTTCAAACATGCACAAACGCAGGAAGGAAGTTGTCGGTACCCATCTACATACATCTGCCTTCTGATGGCCCTGCCTGGGCTAAATGTAAGGGAGGGGCTAACACTTCACTTGAACAGGTAGTGTCCTGTCCCCACACAAAGGGTTGATTTACTCCCCATAGATAACCTGGCAGACAGGTCTCGGCTGAAAGGGGAACCTGTGCACTTCAGAGAGCTTCTTTAAAGACACCCCCACATCAAAAGCCATTTTGGCTAAAGGTACTGGGTCTCTGACCCTATCAAAACAGACACTTCTCAGATCTGGAACAGAAGCTCTACCAGAAGAGCTGCTGTACCGCTTAAAGGACTCAACTGGACTGCAAATCTGGAAGGCCTGCTTTTCTGTTCGTTGCCCTGCTGCCTGCTGCCCACTGACTCTGCTGGAAGGAGAGCTGGACTCTGCCTTCTCCCAAATGTTCTCCAAGGGCTTGCTGGCTTGCCTCCTGTTTTGCTGAACTTGCATGGGATACAAAAGACTTTGAAATCATCACCTACAGCTCCTGGTCTCCTCTTCAATTCGCTGCTGACCCTCAAGAGGTGCCTCTGCAGTCCTGGGCCCTTGAAAGTGGTTTTTGGACCCTTGAAATCAAGGTTTTGGTCACTTCGCGAAAGCACCCAATCGCTCTGGGACTGCACTGCTTGCACTAAGGATCAGGGCGAGCTACTGTAGCATCGTCTCATCGCACAGCAAGCATCACTGCCCGTGACCATGAGGCCCCATCTGTTGTCCGCGATGCCTGTCTGACTCTTCACGCCCGCAGGATCATCGCTAGCAATGCTCTACTTGCTCCCAGTGACTGTCTCCTCTGCAAATGGGGCTCTTGGCTCAACTTGATAAGGTAAAACTTCAGCGGAACCTGTTTGGAACTGTGTCTGAGTTGCGCTCCATCACGGTCCGCCTGAACTCTGGATTTACCCCGGTCTAGTGTGACTGAAAGTAACCTTTTAGCGCTATTGACTTCTAAGCACTGTTTTTGGTTTATTCTTTAAAAATTCATAACTCTGGTTCTACTTATTGGATTTTTGTTTTTTGATCTTGTTTTACTCATAAAATATAATCTATATTTGTAACCCTGTGTGGAGTATTTTTGTGGTGTATTCATTGTATTACTGGGGGTATGTGTTGCACAAATACATTACACATTGATTCTTTAGATAAGCCTGGTTGTTCTGTGCCAAGCTACCAGAGAGTGAGCACAGGCTATCTTTTAGTGTATCTTACCCTGCCTAGAGTGGTGGTTCCTGCCTGCCAACCAGGAATTCCGGTTCTAACATTGACATATATCGCAATCTCACTCTTCACAATGCTAAACAAGCAGGATATATGCTCTACAAGGCCAGCAGTCTCATAGTAGCCCCCACATTGACATTTCTGTCTTCGTATTACCCACTGGATTTTTGAGTGCATGTGTTTGGATTTTTGGGTGCACGTGTGTGTGTTATTGTGTATGCTTGTGTCTTTGTACCTGGGTTTATGTATCTATGTACAAATGAGTATTCATGGTTGCCTGCCTTTCTATCTGTTTGTTCCTGTTTCTGTGGACATGATGCTTGACTGGACAATCAATGCCAATGGAGGAGCCATGCTTGGCATCTGGTGGGACTCACTAATCTAATGGTGACTAAGTCTCAGCGCTGCTACTTCCTGGTAGAATTGTGGATCTGGCATAAGGTGGCCATGTGGCTTTGTCAGGCATTGTGTGAGATTCTTTGGCATTATGTAGGTAATGTTTGGCACAATGGTGGCTATGCAAGAGGCTGTGGTGGGGACTCCCTGTATAATGGTGGCCAATGCAAGTGTAATGATGTCCCGGGCATATTGTGGCCATGCTGTCTTTAGTGTTGTCATACTTTGCATAATGCAGGTTTCCCTGAATTGTGCATGTACTTCCCTGAATTGTGTATTGTTTAGTGAAAGAGACCAGAGCTCTGAGACTCCTTGGATCTGAGAGATGAACCTGCCTCTTGTGAACTTGAACAAAGAATAAAATGACTCAAGAAAAACAAAGGATAGGCCAGGACAGACTACTTTGCGTATCAGGTTTGCCAGGTTCTAAGATACGAAATGGTCAAGTACTACTCTTGCTTTCCCCCAAACCCCTAGTACAGCCTCACAAGTCTAGCCTACCCTGTTTCCCTGCACCAAATTCCGGACAACTCCGGCTAAGTGGTCTTTGTGTTATGGGTTCGCGTTGTTGAATGTAGCAATGTATTTTGGAATACCAAAGCAAAACTACCACAGTCAGTGTTTTCATTCTGTATAATATCTCAGGTTGGGTCAGGTCGCCATGTCTGAAGCAGGCAGAGACGGTGGCCCTACAAGCCAATATTGGACAAGCCAATGAGCAGGGAGTAGGTCTGGGCTTGTCAGTGTTCAGTAAGAGACCTAAGGAACGACCCTGCAAGAGGAGCCCATGCAGCATCAGCATATGGGGGTATCCGGGACCCCTCAACACATGCTGTGGGGGAGGGGCATCATTTTGTGTTACGCTAATAGCTCAGTATAGTAAAATCGAATCAGATTTTCATATTGACCATCAAATAAACAAAACAGAAAAATCTGCACTGAAGTTTATAATATTTAAAATCACCTCGTACATATTCATTCCGGATAAAGCGGAAAACTGACTGGAGTTTACTGTTTGTTGGACTCAGAAGTCCAGCTCTGACTTATGGGTGATGTTCAGGATCTAAGCACCAGTGCCTTCTAGTGTCATTCGTAAATTAGAAACCAGTGACTTCTTTACTCAATATTGGTAAAAAATCTATAAATTATCATCTGCTTAATTTGTAAAAAATAATACGTGCCAGGGCTCTCGCCAGGACGCCACTGCAGCTTGCACGACACAGTGCCCCTGCCGGCTGCTAAAGATAGTAACAACACAACTACTAACCATCACACTCCTGCACGTGTGACAATTCGGACTATTTCAGGCCCCCAAAGCTATAAGAATGGCTTGGGCTGTAGGTAATTCTCATTTTTAATGTATGTTGAATCAATAATTACCTGTTGTTGTGGCCATCTGTAAATTAGCCAGACAGCGCCACCTTGTGCCGGTGCCGAGCACCGGAAACCACCTGCTCAAATTAAGCAATTTCTTACCTTTTTTGCAGTCTATCCGTCCTTTCACCTTTATTTTTACCTTCCCAACCCCTTTTTTATTTAAAGTTCTACCTTTCCTTACCTCTTTCCTTGCTCCCTCGTTATTTTTCAATGTTATTTTCCCTTTCTTCATTTTCTTTCATTATTCTTGTTACTTCGTTCCATTTGGTCACTTTATCATTCTCTTTTTTCTTTTTCATTTGTTGGTTCCTCTTCACGCATTCCTTCTTCCCTTTGTTCTTTTGCATCATTCCTTCATCATATATTTCCGACTTCTTTTTTTAACGCCCTTCTTTCTGCCTCCTGCCTTCTCTCTTCCATTCATTCTTTCTCCCCTCACCGTTCTGCCTTGCTCCCTCCCCTCCTCCGTCTTCTCTTTTGTACGTCTGCCCACATGTAATAACGATCTGAGATCCTGGTCTTTTATTAAAAACACTTCAGGCGTGTGTTTAATGAAAACGCGGAAAGGCAGAGAGCTAAAGCTGTGCGCGAGGCCCTCTCCGGAGAATAACATTGGGGAGGGATACCCAGGCTCGCGCAGAAAGGGCAATGCCGCGTGCGTTCATTGGGCAGCCAGAGTGACGCAAAGGGCCAGTTTGATTGACGTGTGTTGGGATTTATGTGGCAGGAACCTGCCTGGGAAGCAGCCAAGTGGTGAACCAGAGACTGTGCAACCATAGGGAATCCTGCATCAGGGGGAAGTGGAGGAGTAGTAGGACGGGGATGTATTTGTGTTAGGGACAGGGCACTTGGGATACCAGGTCCACCACTGCTGAAATGAATTTAATGCTTCCTTATACTAATTCACCACTAATCCTTTTTGGGTTCCGGAGTAGCGGGCAAACCTTCCCTTTTCTATTCCTCCACTATCCTTTTTCAATCCAATTAACAGACTCCCATGTCCACAGCTCAAATGAATTTATTATCTCACCATACTAGTTCACCATTAATCCTTTTTAGGTTCCAGAGTAGGGTGCTACTTGCCGAAAAAGCGCTTCCAGATCTCGTCAGGGGTAGTAAGTGCTATATAAATGCATAAGTGGCCTAGCAAGAGGGGGCAGGGGGCAGGGGGCGGGGGGCGGTCCGCCTCAGGCGGCATGAGTTTTGGGGTCAGCGGCCTCCACCCGCGCTCTTACATGCATTTGCCACAGGGCGGCAAATGCAGGAATCACCACTCCCCGCTCTTCCATGCGACCACCGTGGGGCGGCATAGGCAGGACCACCACGGGCGGCAAAGTGGCTAGCTACGCCATTGAATTACAATTAGAATTACATTTACATACATCTACTTCAGACCCCATCATTTAATGCTGCTCTCCTTTATTTTACCAGTCGCGTGCCAACTTGTTGTTGTCAACTACACCTGCCACTCAAAATGCAGGATTTGTTACTAGACTTCTTTCCCTATTTAATGCATAAAAGTGCATTATAATTTACACAGTTCAACTGCCTCGAAACACTATCAGAAGTGCTAATAGTGCCAAATGTAATAGTGCTTAATTTATTACATTTGGAAAGGTGAGTTGTCCTTACCAGGATTCAAACTCATGCACTGCAAAACAGAGTAGACAACAACAGCAAGTGCTTAACCCACCAAGCCAACTTGCCTATCAGTCATAAATGCCCCAGGGCCAGGTAGCAGCATACCCAGGTGCAAGGGTGGGCAATGAGCTTGACCAGCACTACATTATGGTCATTTCAGGCACCTGCCTTAGGATGCCACACAAGCGCCCTGTGAGGATGCTAGGTTGCAATAAATGGTCCCACATTGCTTTTTGGTGTGGGAGGGGGACCACCCGAATGGCAACTCGTGTTTTTGTAAGGAACTGTTAAACTCCTTGCTTCGGATCAGCCAATCAGAGTGGACTCTAGACTGGAGTACAGTGAAGAAGCTGCATTCCCTGGTGCTTTAAATGCACAGACGTCAGTAACGGTGGAGTACCAGTACTGCCTGGGCCTATGTAGGGATGCTTTCATCAAGCATGGTCAGTGCTTCTAGAACAGGCACTGCAACCTTCTGGAATGATCCTTGAATGTTAAATGCAGTACAGAACTGCAGGGCACAGACTCCATTGAGTTTTAGATGACGTCAGGTGCACAAATATTTAAACTCCTTAAATAGTTCATTTTAATCTCAGAAGCCTACTCCTGTAGGGTTTCATGTGTTTGCAGAGCACTTCTGACTTGTGGGATGTTTACACAGAATACTAGGTGTACTCCTGAACATCTACGACTGTTGTAGATTACCAGTGAATCCTGCCGCACAAAATTATTTCATGTGATTTTCCCGACGGGAAAATAAATCTATAATAGTAACGGACGGACTTGCCCATGTAATATTTAAACGTATTTTTCCTCGGTAGGGAACATATTTTTGTCTGTATCAGAACACCTTTGCCAGCAGCATCCTGTCCTATGACAGCGCCCCTTTCCCTTCCCTACCTCAGAAAGGCACTTTCTTCCACCATTGACAGATCCGTTTCCAGGCTGGGAAACTAAATGCAAAATGTTTCTGAATACGCAAAAACCTACTGGCTTGTGAGCGTGTCTTGCATTTTTAAGTGCAACTTCCCATATAAAGCCTTCTTTCCTACTACCATATTTTACAGTAGTGGGAAATCACCCTAGGCGCAGATTTTTCATTGTCAAAAGTGCAAATGGCAGTCGAAAATTCTAGGAATTGCAATTCTGTGAATCAAAACATGGAATTTTCTGTAGCGAATGCATCTTTAACACCTGCGTCTCACTTTGGTGCACAACAGGGTTTCAAGTTGTTTGTTGTCATCTAAAGCGCTTTGATGCCCAGTCTTCGCCTGTGGTTCTAGATGCTGAACACACCTTCTAAAGCGCTTTGAAGCCCAGTATTCGCCTGTGGTTCTGGATGCTGAACACACCTTCTAAAGCGCTTTGAAGTCCAGTCTTCGCGTGTGGTTCTGGATGTTTAACACACCTTGGCCCAGACCAATAAAAAGTGCAAACGCACTCAATGGTGTAAACAGTTTGTGAAAAGTGCTCAGTCGCGTGAATTGCACAAGATGTGCTCTGATTTCTAACTGTGCTGGTGCTCATATTAACTTTTGCGCCCACTATTAAAAATGAAAAGGTGTTAAAAGCAACAGGATTGAGTAAAATAATTTGCAAGCAGTCAATTGCAAGGATGTGCATTTGCAATATTTTTCTTTTTTTTTTAATGTAAGCATTATTTGTAATTCATTATTTGTCATGAATTAAAGAAGCGTGGACGAGAATAAAATTGCACACAAGACGCAGGCTATGTTACAGCGGGTTGGCGTGGGTATTAGTGATTTCAAAGAGGGAATTGTTCATTTTCAGGGTACAGGCAGAGGGTGGTCGCACAGCAGGAGTTCTTGATTTGAGATGCCTCATAGACCTCTCTTAGAGGCAGAACAATGGGTACCCGTTGGCGTAGCCTTTGGTAATCATGGCATGACCCTTGGTACACCTGGTCAGAGGGGTCAAGAGGCAGCTACAAGGCTTCAAGAGCTTTATAATGTCTGTAGTGTCTACTCTGCCCCTTTCCCTTCGCTGCTCTTCAGCAGGTGGGAGGCTGTTGTAAGGTAAAGGATGGGACAGTGGGTCAGGGCTCTGACGTCATCATGGGTTAAAGAGCGCGTCACGCTTCTGGTATCCATGGCATTGTACCACACCATGCCCAGGACTCACTGTACTCTGTAATATACATGAGTACCACACCATGCTCAGGGCTCACTGTCCCCTGTAGTATGCATGAGTACCACACCATGCCCAGGACCCACTGTCCCCTGTAGTATGCATGAGTACCACACCATGCCCAGGATCCACTGTCCCCTGTAGTATGCATGAGTACCACACCATGCCCAGGGCCCACTGTCCCCTGTAGTATACATGAGTACCACAGCATGCCCAGGACCCACTGTCCCCTGTAGTATACATGAGTACCACACCATGCCCAGGACCCACTGTCCCCTGTAGTATACATGAGTACCACACCATGCCCAGGACCCACTGTCCCCTGTAGTATACATGAGTACCACACCATGCCCAGGACCCACTGTCCCCTGTAGTATGCATGAGTACCACACCATGCCCAGGACCCACTGTCCCCTGTAGTATGCATGAGTACCACACCATGCCCAGGACCCACTGTACTCTGTAATATACATGAGTATCACAGCATGCCCAGGGCCCACTGTCCCCTGTAGTATACATGAGTACCACAGCATGCCCAGGACCCACTGTACTCTGTAATATACATGAGTACCACAGCATGCCCAGGACCCACTGTACTCTGTAATATACATGAGTATCACAGCATGCCCAGGGCCCACTGTCCCCTGTAGTATGCATGAGTACCACACCATGCCCAGGGCCCACTCTCCCCTGTAGTATGCATGAGTACCACACCATGCCCAGGACCCACTGTACTCTGTAATATACATGAGTACCACACCATGCCCAGGACCCACTGTACTCTGTAATATACATGAGTACCACACCATGCTCAGGGCTCACTGTCCCCTGTAGTATACATGAGTACCACACCATGCCCAGGACCCACTGTCCCCTGTAGTATGCATGAGTACCACACCATGCCCAGGACCCACTGTCCCCTGTAGTATACATGAGTACCACACCATGCCCAGGACCCACTGTCCCCTGTAGTATACATGAGTACCACACCATGCCCAGGACCCACTGTCCCCTGTAGTATGCATGAGTACCACACCATGCCCAGGACCCACTGTCCCCTGTAGTATGCATGAGTACCACACCATGCCCAGGATCCACTGTCCCCTGTAGTATGCATGAGTACCACACCATGCCCAGGACCCACTGTCCCCTGTAGTATGCATGAGTACCACACCATGCCCAGGGCTCACTGTCCCCTGTAGTATACATGAGTACCACAGCATGCCCAGGACCCACTGTACTCTGTAATATACATGAGTACCACAGCATGCCCAGGACCCACTGTACTCTGTAATATACATGAGTATCACAGCATGCCCAGGGCCCACTGTCCCCTGTAGTATGCATGAGTACCACACCATGCCCAGGGCCCACTCTCCCCTGTAGTATGCATGAGTACCACACCATGCCCAGGACCTACTGTCCCCTGTAGTATGCATGGGTACCACACCATGCCCAGGACCCACTGTCCCCTGTAGTATGCATGAGTACCACACCATGCCCAGGGCTCACTGTCCCCTGTAGTATGCATGAATACCACACCATGCCCAGGGCCCACTGTCCCCTGTAGTATACATGAGTACCACACCATTTACAGGGCCCACTGTCCCCTGTAGTATACATGAGTACCACACCATGCCCAGGACCCACTGTCCCCTGTAGTATACATGAGTACCACACCATGCCCAGGACCCACTGTCCCCTGTAGTATGCATGAGTACCACACCATGCCCAGGACCCACTGTCCCCTGTAGTATGCATGAGTACCACACCATGCCCAGGTTCCACTGTCCCCTGTAGTATGCATGAGTACCACACCATACCCAGGGCCCACTGTCCCCTGTAGTATGCATGAGTACCACACCATGCCCTGGACCCACTGTCCCCTGTAGTATACATGAGTACCACACCATGCCCAGGGCCCACTGTCCCCTGTAGTATGTATGCATGAGTACCACACCATGCCCAGGGCTCACTGTCCCCTGTAGTATGCATGGGTACCACACCATGCCCAGGGCTCAATGTCCCCTGTAGTATGCATGAGTACCACACCATGCCCAGGGCTCACTGTCCCCTGTAGTATGCATGAGTACCACACCATGCCCAGGGCACACTGTCCCCTGTAGTATGCATGAGTACCACACCATGCCCAGGGCTCACTGTCCCCTGTAGTATGCATGAGTACCACACCATGCCCAGGACCCACTGTCCCCTGTAGTATGCATGAGTACCACACCCTGCCCAGGGCCCACTGTCCCCTGTAGTATGCATGAGTACCACACCATGCCCAGGGCCCACTCTCCCCTGTAGTATGCATGAGTACCACACCATGCCCAGGGCCCACTCTCCCCTGTAGTATGCATGAGTACCACACCATGCCCAGGACCTACTGTCCCCTGTAGTATGCATGAGTACCACACCATGCCCAGGACCCACTGTTCCCTGTAGTATGCATGGGTACCACACCATGCCCAGGGCTCAATGTCCCCTGTAGTATGCATGAGTACCACACCATGCCCAGGGCTCACTGTCCCCTGTAGTATGCATGAGTACCACACCATGCCCAGGGCTCACTGTCCCCTGTAGTATACATGAGTACCACACCATGCCCAGGGCCCACTGTCCCCTGTAGTATGCATGAGTACCACACCATGCCCAGGGCCCACTGTCCCCTGTAGTATGCATGAGTACCACACCATGCCCAGGACCCACTGTCCCCTGTAGTATGCATCGGTACCACACCATGCCCAGGACCCACTGTCCCCTGTAATATACATGAGTACCACACCATGCCCAGGGCTCACTGTCCCCTGTAGTATGCATGGGTACCACACCATGCCCAGGGCTCAATGTCCCCTGTAGTATGCATGAGTACCACACCATGCCCAGGGCTCAATGTCCCCTGTAGTATGCATGGGTACCACACCATGCCCAGGGCTCAATATCCCCTGTAGTATGCATGAGTACCACACCATGCCCAGGGCTCACTGTCCCCTGTAGTATACATGAGTACCACACCATGCCCAGGGCTCAATGTCCCCTGTAGTATGCATGAGTACCACACCATGCCCAGGGCTCACTGTCCCCTGTAGTATGCATGAGTACCACACCATGCCCAGGGCTCACTGTCCCCTGTAGTATACACGAGTACAATTTAAATTGCAGTTTTCATCGTAAGGCCTTGTAGGCCAGGATGACAGGGCCGCACAGCATCCGTCAGCGCCGGTCTGCTTCTCTGTGACACATGGTGGGTGAATAAGGATGGATTGGGATGCGGCCTGAGCGATTGCCAGTGGCTGAGATTAGCTCAAGCATTCCATCCATCACCTTGTTGTTTTTGCATTTGACGCCCTGGGTGCGCCGGGTATGCCCAGACGTGGGTCCGGTACTCACAGTGCCCCCGAACCAAGTTATACCTATATACCTAGTTAAAGAGCCCTAACTAGGGCTAAACTGGTCCTAGGTTGCTTGTGTTCTGGTCCATGGAGGACCTGGCCTCGCACTTCTTGCTGGGCTGTTCTCATGAGGAACAGGGTCAAGACTGATTTGCATATGGCTGGGTCCAAGCTGGGGTGGCATAGTGGACGAATAACGATGGATTCGGAGGTGGCTCCAAGCAATTGCCGGTGCCTAAAATTAATTTGAGCATTTCAACCATCACCTTGCTGTTTTTACATTCTCTTTGACAGAAAGCACAGCTGCAGAAGGGAGGAGCAAGGAGGTGGGGGTTGGTTAAGGGCAGTGTTTAATTTGTAAACAATAAGTGCCAGGGCTCTAGTCCGGAGTATTCCGCAGCTTGCACAACCCATTGCCACTGACAGCATTACCAATGACAGTACCTACACAACTACTAACCAGCACACTGCTACAAGTATGACGATTCAGACTATTCCAGGCCCTAAAAGCTATAAAAATGGCTTGGGCGGCAGGTATTAGCTGTTTTTAACATATGCTGAATTAATAGACAATTGCTGTTCTGCTCATCTCTAAATTATACAAACAGTGCCACCATGTGGCAGCTGTCATAAGTGTCGGTGTTGACAATTAAGTGCCGATGCCGAGGACCGGAAACCACCAGCTCAAATTAAGCACTGGTTAAGGGTGGCCGATAAGGTATTTTTTTCATATTTTGTGTTGGGTAGGAGAGGCGATATTATGTATGGCTCCCTCATTACTCCTCTGCCGGTGCGTAACAGTAGAAAGCAGGGGGCAGATGATTTTGGGGACTGTACATACATAAAATTGTAGATGGTTAAAAAGTGAATTACGGGATGTTTTTCACCTCTGGTTTCTGAGACATCATCATAGACATCTCGAGCTTCGCTCTCATCTATTTGATGTCACTCAGAACCCAGAGGTGTAAAACCTCCCCATTATTCACTGTCAAATATTCAACCACATTGAGGGTGCCTATCAGTGCTGTGTACTTCCCATATATTTAGCATCACTTTGACGGCCGTATGATGCTGTAACCCACCTGCAGGTCTGATTGGCTTCTTCATCGCGTTTGGCATCTCCATGGGCAAGATGGGCGAGCAGGCGAGGCTGATGGTCGACTTCTTCAACATCCTGAATGAGATCGTCATGAAGCTGGTGACCATGATCATGTGGTAAGAAATGAATCATGTTCAACGCCCAGAGGAGTGTGGCATGAGTGATGCAAGGGGTGGGCACTTTTCAAATGTTGTGCCAAGACCCGTCCCATGCCATCATTGCAACACCACTGGCGGTACCTACCCACACCATGCCAAATAGCAGCTAGATTTCAACTCAGTTCTAATTTACATTCTTTTTTTCAGGCATATTTTTAAATTCTTTGGCTACAGAATAGCTTCAACAAAGATACAAACTGGTTAGAGGGAGGAATCATGGTGGCAGGGGAATCACTTAGGCAGTGGGCAGGCATCTTTCTGTACCAGTAGAATGCAGGATGTAGATCCCTTGGTCACTAACAAACTACTCACGCTATGAAAGGCACTTGATTCAGTTCAAGTACAGAGGCCTGTGTCAGTGGCGTAACGAAACTTGAGGGGGCCCCCCTGCAAAGCACGTGGAAGGGCCTCCCCCTCAGCGGCCCGGCCCACCACCTACCAATTTGCCCTACCACCCAGAAATCTAGTATATTTTGATTTAAAACCTCCAACATTTAAATGAAATGCCTCTATATTGTCTTTCTCTAAGTTCTAATGAGAAAGTGGGAAACCCTCTTAACATATAAGCTACGCCATTTGTAACAATAATGTCAAAAGCAGATTATTTAACTGAGGCAGCAATCAGAACAATGCCAAGGAGCGACCCTATTGTCTCAGGAACACTATGGCTGAAGAACAAAGAACAACTATGAAGGGTCTGAAATAGAATTGACATTAATGGACAATAACTTGAAACTTTGAAAGACTGGTGCAACCAACGCCTGCGAGAGAGTGTAGTGCTGCCTGTGTGTGCTACAGTGCTGATGGGGCCCCTGGAGACTGGAAAACGGGGGCTGCTGGGGGCATAGCTGCCAAGGTTTCGGATTGCCATGTGCGACTGTTGTTGATGTATGTTGCATGTATGTTGTAGAATATATTGACGTAGAGGAAGTGTATGACTTGGTAGTCATTGCAAAGTCATCCTCGTGCATTTGTGATGGATTAACATAAGTTAAGCATTAAACATGTAACGTCACCCGTAACAACGAGAATAGCAATTCTATAAACATGACAAAAATTTGAATTTTAATGTCCAGCCTAACCTACTTGTATACGCTTTGAGTAATTTACTTTGACTCTGGGAAAACCTTTTTTAAACTCTAGAGCTGAATAAAGAGTCTGTTTCAAAAACTGATTGTATTAAATTATTATTGTGTGAGTTTCAACTGTTAAAAGTGAAAACATGCACTGACTTACTATTTTTCTTAAACATGATGTTTTAGTGGTAATCTTGTATTATCATGGTAATAATTTAATATGCTTTTATGTACATGTAAGGGTTTTTATTAACTATGCATAAATAAACTAAACTAAAAGTAGTTGAGTCTGTTTCAATCAGATTCCACCGGAGTGGAGGATCTCGTGTTTGAAAATGAATCAGCGATTTTCTCATATCTTGATATATTGACCGAAGGCATGCATAAATGTGAAGTCTGTGTCCAGTAATACGAATAGGTTGAGCTCACCATGTTTCTTATGACATGTTATTTTTATTTTTATTATTGGCTCCAGTGGTACCATTAGACCACTATAAATGGTCCCCTTAGGATCCAATAAATAGGGAGTTGGGTCTCATTTATTTTGGGTTAAAGTGTGGAGATTGGTCAATCCCTCCATAGATGACAGGTCGATGGTATATTCATTTTCTATTATTATGGTGGTGTCCCACACATATGCCCTCATCTAGGTTTTCCACAGAAAATCCAGGCCATCAGCTTCTTGATGCCATTTTGGTCCTTATCCCAGAGCACCACTTCACCTCTTATAAAGACAACAGAGATATAGAACGCAGCAACCAGTAAACTACTACAACTACACCTGCTTGACCACATCACTCCAGCCATTCAACCGGCCGCATGCTCCTCCGTCAAGGCACTCCGCCTTACACCTAGGACAATCTACAGCACTGAATCCTCTTTCATCCAAGTAAAACCTTGATAATGCTTGTGAAATATCACCTTGCACATGACTGTCAGCCCTTCTCACGTCCTCCCCTTCAAGAGGGCATTACTGGTGGAACATTCTGTGTTCTGAAACTCACTACCAAACACCTCACTGTTCCCTAACAGTTGCCACCCTTATGCAAAATTCAGTGACAGACACTGACTGCCCCACTGGGAAAGAATGAGTCACCCACATAATATGGTAAGTATGAGCAAATGTAGTTGTATCTCTCACCCCTCTTCCCTCCACTCACAACACCAAAACTCTAACAACATTGGCCCCACTATAAACCCACACTCTACCCACGAAGCAATAATGTATTATCATAAGCGGGTCTGTCTCTCACTTCTCTTTACGCCACTCTATGCTTGAGCATAGGCACAGCTATGTTTTTACTGAGGCACAACAGGAGATAATGCTTAATTTAAGCCGGTGGTTGCAGGCGGGGCACTCACCAGCACTCATTTTTGGGGAGAGGCACTTATTCTTCCTCATCATCTTTTGGATCAGAGCAAGAAAGTGAAAAACACAAGGATGAAGAGATAGACAGAAAAAAAACATGACAAAGAGAGAAAGCAGGAACGTGCAAGAGTGATATAAATGGGCAGAGAGTGTCTAGTGGTGGATTAAAGACAATGCAGCCTTGGTATTCCACATTCCGGCATTCAGGAGCACTGGCCATTGGTCCCTAAGCAAAACTCTGGGCCCCTGGACTTATTCTTTTACAAATTAAGCACTGACGGGAGCCGCCCACTAGTCCTTGAGCACAACACCAGCATTATTTTCAAAATGATCACTATAAACTCACGCTCTACCAACAACGTCGAAGGGAGTAGTTTGCTACCTGTCCACCAGAAAGCACTTGGAGGCTTGCCAGGGGTACGATGTGCTTTATAAATGTAACTGCAATGCAATACAACTGACTACAGTAGTAGAATGTAGTGATATGTGTTCATGTTCGTTCCTGTCACTGTGTATGAAAACGTACTTGTTGTCCTGATGAAGGTCTGGTAGACCTGTACCACTTGTCGAAATGTTGAAATGTCAACATAAGAAATTGAACATGATGAAAAACTGTGGAAACAGGATTGTGTGGTGGAAATGGTCTGTCACAAATTCATTGATGTGTTTGTTCGTCACACAATTGTTTTTAAATATTGCGCCTAGAGATGTAATAAGAGATTAGTCTTTTATATGTGTATATTGCATCACATCATTTGTATGTGGAATGTAACTGTCGTATACACATATGTGATGGAAAATAAAATGTCTCTTTAATTGTTCATATGCCTGGGAGCTGGTGGCTGGGGAACACTGTCCAGATTGTTTCACACTCGTGGGAGCTTCTCACGGCGTAAGAGTGAATGACTGAAGTTATTTTCTCTGGGAACTGCTCGTTTGATGTCGATGTTTATGGTGACACAGCCAGTGCCAGGGCTGGGGACCAGGTGGTTGATGAAATATTCACTATCATCCACCGCCAGGATCAGTCTACTTCCTCTATTCTTCCATCCACAAATAGGAGAAGCAGAGTGGTTTCTTGTCCCCATACAGTAAAGCACAGCAGACACACTCTATGCTCACCCTAACCCACACACACATGCATAGTGCAAATGCACTCTTTGTATATGTCCCCTGCAATCTACCCAGAGTCCCTTACTCTAGCTGTCCACAGGCAGTTGGCCTTATATTAAAAGGTAAGTACTACAGCTAGCAGTTTATAATCCAACATTAACAGAGCGTGCTGTGGTTAAGACTCCATTAGGGAGGCTTACTGCACTGCAAAGGTTCAAACACCAGAGATTAGAACATTAAAAAATAAAAGATGTCACAGTTAATGACATGTTTTCCAAAATGGCATGAGAGGAGTATCCCTTCCTCGTTCCGATTCGTAGTGCAGTGTGCCAATGCTTTACCACCCCAGTTTAGGCCACAAACTACTTTCAGGTTAACATTTTCTCAAAGCAAGTAGTATTGATTTGCAAAGCGGAAGCTTCACTCTCTGAATCACAGATGGGTCTGGGTGGCAACTTGGAAGGGGAGCAGTGGGGCATTGGTCTTGCCAGAGTCTAACCTGCTCCCCCCAAATCCATTTAATGTGTAATTTTTTATTTTTTTATTTTTTTTACCAGTCCCTGACCTTTTAAGAGACTGGGATTAAATTTTAAGTAGGCATTCTGTGAATACGAATGCAGGGATGGTGCGTATGCTGTCTGGCACGTCTTCCTCCCTGAATTCACAACCAATCGCAATGCGTTTTAAAAAGAATCCGGCGTGTGCATATTAATGAGTCCGGATTTTTTGTGATTCCTCGCAGGTGGTGGTTTTAAGCTGCAACTTATTTGTGTATCAGTCACAGAGCAAAACTGTGGCGAGTTGCAAAGCCGTCGTTGTTTCAAAACACTACTGCTTTGCAACCTGTCCTTACACATTGAGGCCTTTGTTCATTGCTTCAAAACATAAAGTGCAATATGTGGAAAAAATGTATAGTGTGGCAATCCCATTAATCTTCATGGCCCTCCCACATTCCGAATCCTGAAGTCAGGCCTGCTATGAATATTGACCAGTGGAGACACCAGGCAGTGCTTTAAATAGACCGGGACTGAGTAACCGGCACTTCTTTAATTTGAAAGGGGGTGTTAGAGACCCGTCAGCACCTGCTTTTTAAAACTGCCCGGCAGGACCCACAGGATGTATCTGGAGCCTGCCCCTGACGCTGTAATTACCGCGGAGGCGGGCTGAGTCTGACCGGGCCGGTCGCCCCCCTCCTCAGTTTCCAGTCACTCCTGACCTGGCATATTCTGTGATGTACAGACTTGGGGTGCATACCCCATCAACACACATTATCTTTCTAACGATATTAACATGGACATCAATTAAGATTTGTTGATATTATTTGGATGTGAAAAATGCTATGAATTTACTAGCCCCAGCTACAAACACACCTGACCATTACAAGAAAAACGTCCTGCCGGCTGCCTGGAAACATTACCCCCAGGTCCCTCCTGTCCTCGTCCCATTCCTGAACAAAGTGGAGATGACTATCTCCGCGACAGAAAAAAAGAACAGGAGCATGCTGGGATACCCAAACCACTCCCTCCCACTGGGAGTACATAAGCGGTACCAACCCAGCATGCAGCCTGTTCTTTTTTTTCTGTCTTCCGACAGAATGGGACGTGTTGGACTTACCTGCTGGTTGCTTCACTGGACGTCTCGTCGGGGCTGCTGGGCTGTCCTCGCCGTCCTCTTTCCGCGTTCTCCTGGCCTGCCGGGCTTGCCAGGAGTCGCGTTGGATTCTGCCCGGCCCTTTGCGGCTGGGGCGCCGTTCCTCCCGGTCCCTTCCGGGTTGCGGTGCGCGTCTCCCTGTGGCTTGGCCGGTCTGGGGGACGCGCGGCTGTTTGGCGGGTCCTGGGACTCAGCTGGGCGATGTTCCTGGGCCCCCTGCCTGGCGTTTGGTTTCCTGCCGACCTCCTGGTGCCCCTGCTGCTCGGATGGGTCGCTCCAGAGCTGGCCTTGCTGTGGCCTCGGCGGCCGTTTTGGCCGCATTCTCCTCCCGGCGCTGGTTCCCGGGTGCGCGCCTGGGATGGCTGAAGGGGGGGGCAGTGAGCTGGTGGTGCGCTTTTCCTGCTCCCCTTGGTGAGTACCGCATAGCGGTTTCTATTTTTTTCACCATGGTATGCAGGCTACAGCGGCTTCCTCTGGCACTTTGTGTTGAGGCACATACCTTAAGGAGCGTTGGTGGCAGTTGGGTGGCGGCGTGGACCCGTGGCTGTGCTGGCAGGACGTTATGGGAGTCATTGCTGCGCACCCCGCATCCTGCTCATTCAATTTCGAGTCCTGCTTCTCATTGCGTTCATGATGCAGGTCCATATGCCTCTTTTCTGCAGGTTCTTTGTTCGCCCTGCGCCCATTCGAGCCTGTCCGCTCATGTTCTCGTATGGTCTCCGGAGTTGAGGTGCATATGCCCTGGTTGGTGCCTTGATGGGGGACCTCCTTGCGGTTCCTGGTGCTGTTGGTGTCCGGGTGCTTCCTTGGTTGTCAGGCTTTTTGTCTTGGCTTCCGGTGCCTCCCTGTGGGCCCTGGTCTTGTCTGCTTTCGATGGTGGACGGGGTCCGGTCTGGCTCTTTCCTGGATGGGAGTTCGCCTGGGTGTTCTTGGGTTGATGGGCTTTTGCTCTTTCCCTGGGGTTCGCTTGCGGCCCTGGCTGGTGTCTTCCCCCTTCCTTCTGGTTGCTACCGCCCTGTGCGCCTGGACCTATGGGGGTTGCCGGGGTTTGGTCCCGGGGCCTCCTTCTTGCGCTCCTTGCGCTCTGCCATTGCGTTGGGTTCGGCTGGTCTCCCTGTGGCCTTGCCCTTGTGGGTTCCTTGCTTTCTTCCGGTGCTGTTGGTTCCCGTCCTCCTCTGGTCTCTCCAGGTGCTGGTGGGTTCCTGTGGGGGCTTCTCTTTGCTGGCTCCTGTTCCTGCATGCTGGCCCTCTGTGCTTTGCTGGTTGCGTGGGGTGTGGGTCGGTTTTTTGTCTCGGTCCGGGGCCCTTGCTGTCTCCGGCCTGTTTCTCTGCCTCCGCTGGCCCTGCTCCTGGGTTCTTGGCGGTCCTTGGGTTCCCTGTCCTGGACCGTAGTTTCCCCTGTGTCACTGCCCTCTTTTGGGGTTTTTTTGCCTGGGGGGGGGGGTCCTCCGGGGCTTCCTCCATGGGTTGTGTGTTCCCGGGCCTTTTTGGCTTTTTGCTGGCTCGGCGCTTGTTGCTGGTTGGTGTCTGTGCTGGGGGTCGGTCCCTTTTGGGACTGCTGTTGGCCTGTCCCCTTGGTGCTTGTCGCCCGTCGGTTTCTGGCTTGCTGTGCTTTCTTGCTGTGCTGGCCTGCGGCCTTGGCTTCTGTTCTTCCTGCTGCCCGCCCTGTGGTTTGGCCGGGTCGGTCCTGGTTCCTCCCGGGGTGGTGTCTGCTTGTTGGGCCTTGGCTCGCTTTGGGCTGTGTCTCCCAGGGTTTGTTGGCTTCTTCTTGTGGCCTCTTTGCTCTGTCCTCTGGGCCTCCGGCCGTCCTGCCCTTCGGGCTTGTGTTGTTCCTGGTCGGCCCTGGTTGGTGCATGTTTGGGGTGCGCCTGGGTTTGCCTGTTGCTCTGGCCTGTTCTGGTCGTCCCTGGCTATTTTTTTCGGGTCCTGCTGCCTTGCAGTTCTTGGGCTTCCTTCGGCTGCCTGCTGCCCATGCGCCCGTTGGTTCATGCCCTTTGGAGGTTCGGGCCTGGTGCGTGAGTGTCTGCTGAGTCTCTGTGGCCTAGTGGTTCTGGTCTCTGGCTCTTCCTCTGCTGGTTGTGTGTTCGCATCCTGGTGTTTCCTTGCTTGTGAGTCATCAGTCTTGCATTGCGGCATTGTTATTTGGCCGCCTGCGCTGTTGGGCACTTGTTGCATCCTTCCGGGTGCTTTTGCTTGCCCCCTGCTGGGGGTTTTCTGCCTTCTACGGGTTCGCTTGGTCCTCCCCCTGGTTTTTTTTTGGGAGTGGGGGGGGGGAGGGGCTGTTGTGTCCTGCCTCTGTTCTGGTGGGCCTTTAGCATGTTGGCTTGTTGGGCTTGCCTTCGTGCCTGCCGCTCCTTTTGCCCCTGTGGTGGCTGGGTGTCGTTGGTCTTCCTTGGACTTTGCCTTGGGTGGCCCCTTGTTCTTCGGGTGCCCGGCTCCTCTGCCCTGCCCTGTTTGCTGTGCCCTTTCCCTTCTTGTGGGTGTTGGGTGTCGGCCTCCCCTGGTGTGTGGGCCTCTTTGTTGCTTCCTGCTTGCAGTTGGCTTTGCCTCGGGTCTGGGGCTCTGGCCTTTTTCCCTTTGGGGACCTGTTGTTGGGCCTGGGCTCCCCCGCAGGCTCTTTTCGGCCTGTGGTGTCTGTCACCCTTGCTCTCTTGTTGGCTCTGGGTGTTCCTTCTCCCCTGGTTTGGGTCTGTTCCCGCTCCCCTGTTGGGTGGTGCGTCTTTGGCTTCTCCGGGCTCCTCTCCTTTGGTTTCTGGTGCCTGGGTTGTTAGGGTGCGCTCTTGGGGCCTGGGCTCTGCCTCTGTTGGGTTTGCCCTTGCGGTCCCTGTGGTTGGCCTCCCGTTCGCTTGTGCGTGTGGGTCGCTGGTGCGCCTCTTGGCTGGTTGGGTCGGGCTTTGTGCTGTGGGGCGCTTGTTGGCTTGGGGTCCTCTTTTGGTCCCTGCTTGGGTCCTTGCCTGGCCTCTCGTTCTTTTGGTTTTTGTCTCGGTCCTGGGCTGGTCTTCTGGCCTTTCCTGTGCTGCTCCTTTGCGGCTGGCTGGGGCTCTGGGTCCGCTGTGTGGGCTGCTGGGCTCCCTCCCTCTGCTGCTCCGCTCTCTGGGTGGCCTGGCTGGGATTGGCTGCTGTGCCTTTCCCTGTGCCCCTTCTTGTTTGGGGGTTCTTTTTGTCTCTCCTTCCGGGTCCTGGTGGCGCTGTGTTGTGTGCCTCCTGGCTGACTGGCCTGCCGGTTTCTCCGGCTGGCTTCTTGGGCGTTTGTGGGTCTCCTGCGGGGTTGGGCTGTTGGCCTCCTTGTTGGTCTTTCCTGTTTTGCCCTTCTACGGCTCCTCCTGGGGTTCGCCTTCGGTGGTTCCTTGGTGTCTTCCTTTCTCCTCCTGGCGGTTGGTCGGCTCTTGGTTGGTGGTGTTTCCTCCTTTCCGGTTCTGGGCTTTGGTTTCCCCGGTTCCGTGTTGGGCCTCTGTTCTTGTGTTTCTTGGTTCCTGCGGCTCTTCAGTGTCTCGGCTGGGGTTGGCCTTTGGTCGGTCCTGTCCTGTGGCCCGGTCCTTCTGTGGGTTTCTGGCCTCCCGGTTCCCTGTTGCTGCTGCTTTCGGCTAGGGGGTTGGGGCCTTGCTTTGGTTCCCTGCCCTCTTCTCTTCCTAGCTGTTCCTCTGGGTGGGTGCCTGTTTGCTTGTCCGGTTCTCCGCCTTTACGGCTCTGCTGTTGGCTTCCCCTGGTGTCTTGGGGTGGTCCTGTGGTGGTCGAGTCTTTCCTGGCTCTCTTGCTTTGGCGTGCCTCTTCGGTTTCGTCTTCCTTCCCATCGCTTTTGGATGTGGGCCTTTGTGGGTTCCTGCGCCTGTGGTTCGCCCTCTTCCCTGTCTTGGGGGGGGGGGGGTTCGCTCTCTGTCTTGCCTCTGCTGTGTTCCTTCCTGGGCCTTCGGCCCTGCCTCCTTGTGCGGCCTGTTCTCCTCTGCTCTTGGCCGTTGGGCTGGGTTGGCCTGTTTGGTTCCTGGTTGGGTGGCTGCCTGGTGGTGCCTGGGGCCGTGGGCTTCGCACTTGGGGATTTTCTCCCTGGTCGGTTGCCCTTTCTGGCTCCGTTTCTCCATTTGGGGCGTGCCCGCTTCTCCTGGGCTTCCTTTGGTCGTTCGGGGGGGGGGCTTGGTTTGGCCCCTCTGGTTGTTCCCTTGGGGCTTGGCTTTGCGTGTGTGGCCCCCTTCTGGCTTGCCTGGGGGGGGGGGTTTCTTGTGTTTTTTTCTGGTCGTCCCCTGCTGGTTTTGGGGTCTCGGCTCTGTCCACTTGGTTGGGGGCTTGGTTGGTTGTGTGCTCCTCCCTGCATTTTTTCTCTTTTCTTGTGGGCTCTTTTGCCCTTGTGGGATGCCGTTTTTCGGTCTGGTGCCCCTGGCATTGGTGGGGTTCCGGAAGGCCGGGTTTTCTGCTTTGGTATTCTCCACTTTGTTCAGGAATGGGACGAGGACAGGAGGGACCTGGGGGTAATGTCCTATTACTTACCGGTAATCTTCATTACTCCTGGTCCCGTTGTCCTCGTCCCATTCCTTACATCCCTCCCTCCCTCCCTGGCGGCCGGCCTTCCGGTTGTTGGCTTGGTATTTTCAGGCTGCATGCTGGGTTGGTACCGCTTATGTACTCCCAGTGGGAGGGAGTGGTTTGGGTATCCCAGCATGCTCCTGTTCTTTTTTTCTGTCGCGGAGATAGTCATCTCCACTTTGTTCAGGAATGGGACGAGGACAATGGGACCAGGAGTAATGAAGATTACCGGTAAGTAATAGGACATTTGGCAGTTACACGGGTTAGGTGTATTTGAAAAACATTCCAGTGAGTTTTAGGTGTGTGATGGTTACCAAGAGCGAGAGAATGATATTAATGAAAAGTAAAGTGTTTTTCTCGTTTTCAGAGCTCTAAATGTGCAGGTATCTCATTAGGGCAGCACGTGAAATCTCACATCAACTGGCTGGGGTGTGCAAGCACTTTACAAATAATGTTAAATAGAGGTAACTGTGCACAGGACGGCAGTTTGTAAATTACATATGCATAGGTTAGGAAATTAGACACATTTATGATTTGTTGTCATTTCTTGTGTCTTTCAACTGCAATCAAGTTTCTCTAATAAGCCTCTTCCTGCATATTTCTATTAAAACTGCTGCATTTTCCAATGATCTCATCATCGATCGCACCCCACCACCAGCCTCACTGAGACAGACTCCAGACAGACTCACCTGAGGCCTGGGCGGCCTGCAGCTTCAGAGGCAGGCAGGCGCGAGCGCCGAGCAGGCAGCCGAAGACAGGGCAAGTCTGGCTAGCCAGGCAGGAGGGGCTAGTAATCATTAAATTATGGCCGGGGGCCCCGCACGGTGACGGTCTCTTTCGGACACTCTGGCTGGGCTGGGTCCGGGGTGGGATGCCTCACCTCACTCGTCCCGCTCACGCGCACTTTTGCATGACAATGGTATGGTCACAGACACCAGCCCCACCCTATGCCCCACCCGCGCACTCGCGCAGACGCGGAGACATCTGCGCGCACGGCGCGCGATTAATAAAGAGCCTCAGAGAGGCCCGCCCGGGGTCTGGCGGACAAAATTGCGCACCATTTAATTAATTAAGACGCCTGGCGTGCGGTGCGCACCAATGCCATTTAATTCATGCTGGCTCCACCTCCGCGGAGTGAGGGGGCCCCTGGAGCATGCCCGCAACGCTGCCCGGGGCTGCGGGGGCCCGCGCCTGTGTTACGCCCCTGGCCGTGCGCACCTGCCGCACCATTTAAAATTTATGAACTAAGAGCACGGGGGCCCCCCACAACGAGGGGGCTGCGGGGGCCTGTGTTACACCCCTGGCCTGTGTAGCAATGTGTACCATTGGGGTCAACTACAATCTAGGATCTCAAGAGACCAGAGATAGATTCAGTAGTGCTCAAAGATCGATGGCTGTATTATACAAAGTGCCCCGGGGCGCAACGGGCATTTGCGCCCGCTTTGCGCGCCCCCGGGCACTTTGATATTACAGAAGGGACAACAGACAATTGTGCAGCTCCTTCTGTCATACAGATAGCTTTGGCGAACATATAGCACCAGCGCTATCATCAGAGGGTGTTCCCACATTTGCATAGAGGCGTGGCCCCATGCAAATGAGGGAATCTCTTTGGCTCTGTGTCTGCGCCGTATTATAGACGTGGGCGCACAGGGAAACAAGCTGTCAGTGCACCTCCTGATATTAGCCCTCTAGAAGGGGCGTAAGGGGTCCAATGGACACCCTAGACATTCCCTTGCAGGTAGGTGCAGTCACTCACTGCACCCTCTTGCAAGGGGATCTTCCACTCCTCTTAAAAGTGCAGGCGGGTTGCCGCCTGCACAGTGAAACACGGAGCGGCTGCATTTCACTTGAATGCACTGCCCTGGGGGCTGCACGAGTTTGCGGCTGCCCTGGAGGCAGCGCATTCAATCGAATATGGTGCACCCTCCATGTTAGCGCCGGGAGCACCTTTTGGAAGGTGCACCCGGCGCTAACAAGGAAAATGCACCGCGTTGTATAATACGGCCCTTGGTGTCAGATCTGGAAGTGCTTGGTCGGATCCAAACACTTAGAAGTTGTTAAGAATAAAAATGCTTTAAAAAAAATCTAAATATTGACATGCACCACACTACCTACCCACACTCAGTCAAGTCCAACCTACAGAGTAGTGTGCAACTCGTCTGCTGAAATGTGCCATGCGGCCCTGTTAGTAGTTTGAAGTGCTACAAAAATGTGACTACTCCATAATACATTCATCAAAGTCATCAGTGATGCTCTGTGCGCCTTGTGTGTTCCAATGAGGGGAAGTATTATACCGTAATGTGGCTGATTCCAAGGTGTAGGAGCAGCAGTCTAGATCCATCCCTGTCTGCCCCATGGACACCCTCCTCTGTGTCCAATCAGAGAGTGACCTGGAGCCCCCAGTCTCCCACCATAGTTTGTAGTTTCCATGAGCAAACCTTGTGTTATCCAACTGGCTTCGGACCAGTACTATTCTAATGACTCCAAAGTGAACACTTGTGTCTTTCACCAGCGCCTCAGCTCGCGAGAACAATGTCGTCGTGGAAGGTCTCGCAGGTGGAACAAAGAACACTGCTGGAGTGGGATCTATCGTTAACAGCTCATGGAAGCCAGCCATGCCCAAAAGGGAAGCGGCAGTGACCTCAGTTGGTCTCTGCCGCTAATGAATGAGCTCTGTTATCTGTAGGTGCTTCATAAATGAATAGGAACCCACTGAGCTGCAATGCATGGGCTAAAGCAGCAGGGTCACCCTCATCATCAGCACCATATTGTGTAAGTGACTTATGATCAGTGCCTAATTTGTAAAAAAAAATAAGTGCCGAGACTCTCGTCAGGAGGCCATTGCAGCTTGCACCACACATTGCTGTCACTGGTAGTAACAACACAACTATTAACCATCACACTCCTACAAGTGTGACAATTCAGACTATTTCAGGCCCCCAAGCTATAAGAATGGCTTGGGCGGCAGGTAATAGTCATTTTTAATGTATATTGAATCAAGAATTAACTTTTTGTTGTTGTCTTCTCTAAATTAGCCAGACAGCGCCACCTTGTAGATGACTGTCACAAGCGCCAGTGTTGATAATTAAGTGCCGGTGCTGAACACCGGAAACCATCGGCTTAAATTAAGCACAGCAGCACCAAGTCATTGGGTGGACAAATGCATTAGAAAGTAGAACAATTATTGGGATGTTGTTGCTCTGCTACCACCCATTTCACTTAGAAAGAGGGCACTGACTAACAATAAGTATCTGCTGTCACAAATCGGAAGCCAGTGACGTCATAATGCTCCACAAGCCAATCAGAGTGTGAGCATTTCCTACTGCTGTTAAGCTCCTCGTAAGGTACTCACCCATACTAATGTTTCTTTTTTTAATATCTTTGTATTTGCATTTTACTATACGCAACAAAGACAGCTTCTGCAGTGCACGCCCGTATTCTTTACACAAATAATGTTGCTGCAGATAAAAAACATTAATTTAACATCTTAATTGGGATAGCACGTTAATAGCAAACACAATTATATAATTGACAGTGGGATTACTTATAATTGCGCCCCGTTCATATCAAGGACTCCAGTCACACAGTGACACTGTCGGTAAGGGTCACTCAGGTGGGGGTCTTTTTACACTGCCTGTCCATATACCATCATGAGCAGAGACATTCGCTCCATACCTGGTACCACCATTATGTCTTCTATTGCGATCACCAGTCCTCTCCTGGTGGGCCATCATTTTTCTTAGCTTTCAAAGAGATGACCATTTCATCCCAACTGGTCACGGTCTTCCGCCTCCTGGTTTGTCTCTGGACTGCAGTCAAAGTGTCACCTTCCAATGTCCATTTCAACAATTCTCTCATCCAACAACTGAGTGGAGGAGGCTGGACCAATTCAAAGACATGACTCTATATCCCTTGGCAACAACCCATTTTGAGCTCTTGTCTGAGCCTTGCATGACGCCCTCAAGGGTATAACTTATTTTTTTTCCCCTGTAATTCCTTTCAGTAAGGTTCAAAATCTGGATAACTCCAAAACATATTTACCTATTCTGCTTTGTGATAGTGACATCTGGGATAACCAGCAGTGCTTATGGAGTAAATTATCTGCCCTTCTTTAATCAAAAAACGTATTAAAAATTCATTTTAACTCACAGCGGGCGTACGCTATTAGCTTTATTGAACATTCGAGAGCCATTATCCTTGCTACTCACTTGTCATGGGTCCTCAACTCCGGGGAGAGGAACTGGGGCGGATGGAAATTATCTTAGACAATGCTTTCTAGAATGCTCTTCAATGCTATAATATGAGAAATGGATGGATAATGAAAAAAGTCGACTAGATCAATTATAGGGAAAGTAAATTTTTAACACCTAAGTCAATGGAAGAAAATGAAGTTGAAACAGGGTAATGCATCTGACCACCAATTTAAATTGGTCACTTGTAAACCTAGCGGTCGTATGCTGCTGTAGTGGTCACTTCCAAAACCCACAGGTATTTTGATGCCTTGACAAGGACAGTGGTACAAAGACTAACAAAAACAGTTTTTGGAATGGGTAGCATACATGTGAGTTAGTAAGGTGACAGATGTTTGACACTGATTAATATTGATGCAATAGCTGTGCTACCCAACCCAACCCTTTCACAGCTCTGTTAGCAGGGACACTGGAACTAGGGGTGCGACAGAGGCTGCAGCACCCCAGAGCTGGAGGCAGTTACACAATGGACCATGATGGAGCCTTTACATCAGAGTCAATGGTAGCTAAGGAGAGCCCAGAGAGCAACTTTTAGCAAACCACTGTACATTCCTTTGTAATATATATTTAAGTTTACATGATGTGGCTGAAAGAGTGGCATTTGACACAAACTTTTGTCACTCTTGTGGTCGAATCCTATATGGGATGGAAGAAAGATCCAAGGAAATGCCACTAATGTAAACAAATAGCACCTTTTTAATGTTTACAAACATTAATAAACATCAAACTCATTCATTCCTTTTAATTGTGGAAGGTGGTGTCAGTCAAGCCTCGAAGTAGGGTCAGAAAACAAACTAATACACACTAATTTAATCTTTGTGTGCTTGCATGGCTGAAATCTCTATAGTTTATTAATGGTTTCTTTTAAACTACTCGTTTTCTGAATAAACCGTGACACCATTGATCCACATATGTAAGAATATTGTGAGATAATGCATCATTGAGACACATTTTCACGAAGAATGTCTGGGACTGCCATCTTATCCTCCTCCTGCCCTCCCACAAACACACACGACACACTTAAACCCTTTTACTCTTTTGCCGCACACACTCGTTTAGTAACACCAGGAGTTTTTAGGACCCCTGCAATGGTAGTGAGCGGATACCATGACCAGCAACTCCAGGTCACAAAATGGTCCCAGCACCACTGTGTGTTACTTTGTATTTGCTATTTAAGAGTGCGGAGAGGGAGAGAGGTCTGTCTTGCCTCTAAAAGCTGCATTTTTGTTTGGAAGAGCCAGTGAGTACCCTGTTTTTATAGTTCCATCCATGAATTACAATATCTTTTAATTTACTGGCCACAGAAGGCTTTCCAGAAAGGTATTTATTTCAGTCCCCTTTTAAAGAAGCAGAGGCTGCTGTTATTGAATTTGTGCTGGACACAGCCTGTTGTATGGTGGTTACACTTGGCTTTTGGTGCCTAAAGTCTTTCTGTTGACCGGTGCTTCAGTGATACTGGTGTTGTCCGGCACAGATCATTACAGCCACTACATATTATTGTAGTGTTTGGGAAGCTGGGCAACCCTGACACCCGTAAGCTTTGTAGCGCGTATAAAGCAGTTTGAAGTCACCATTTCCAGCGCTAGCAGGAAGTGCTACGCTTAAAGAGTATGCGCCTTGTTGTTTTTAAGACCTCCACGTCAATGGAGGACCTAGCTGCTCAGTTTATCAGGCTCTTTATCAGCGGCTATAGGTGTTCTGCTTATTTATTTATAAATACAGAGGGTGTATAGGTGCTATTTATCACACATGATACGTAATGATACCACTCGGTATATTATATATCGGGTGCGATAAATAGTGCATATTACGAGTTTCTGGGGAATAACATGCAGATTTTGGTGTTTAACGCATTATGATACACTTAATACCATATGCTTTTCCTCCGTTAAATTTCGGCAGGTTTTGGTCTGCCAAATTGTAATGAAGGTTGAGTTATTTAATGCATCCGATAATTATTACTAACTGACCCACTCATAATCAAACCCATAGTACTTTATTTAGCACACACTCACTCCAGTCGGGCTTTAGAGCGCTGTACAACCAGAAATCGAAAACAGGCTGGCAGAATTCAGGGCAGGGTGGCCAAAGAGTTTTAGAATAGTAATGTTTGATATCAGTGTCAGGGTATCAGAGAATTATACAGTACAAGGTAGGAAGGCCCCTAGAATTTGGGCTTGTCTGTAGAGAGGTTGTCAACAGATATGAATGGTCGTTTTTTTAGTTTATCTTTTTTTTCTTTCTTTCTTTTTTGCAGAAAGTTAGTATGCCAATTTCTGATCCAGTTACAAAAGTGAATGCATTCAGAGCACGAGGAAGGGGTTTACTGCCAGCTGTAGTTTTGCTGTGAAAGGGAATTTAGGTCAATTATTATTGGCTGTTCAACTTTTTCCAGGATGCTAAAAAATGATTCTAGTTTTACAGCCATTGGTTCATCTGTTCAGTAATATTCCATAAATTGGTATACCGCTATGAAGTATAGACATGGGTGAATCAGAACAGGTTGCACTTGGTGAAAGGTACTCACCCACCCAGGTTCTACAAGTTACATACTTCCTTTTTGAGTCTGCCTAATAATGGTTTACATGTTCACGATAGAGACTATTGCAATGGACGGGTTCAGACTTTGTTATTGATCTGACTCATTCTTATTCTGAAAATAATTTGATTTTGTGATGTCAGGTATGACTTATGTGATTTACTTGAATATGAAGGCTAAGAGAGTTTTTTTGGTGCCCTCTATAAATAATTTACAGCAAAAAAGATTTCCCCAGCCATTTTGTGTGATTGCAGTTCTGCCCCGGGTGTCCTGGATCGATGTATTTTTAATAACGCCTGGTGCTTGTTGCTTTTCAGGTACTCTCCTCTGGGTATTGCCTGCCTCATTTGCGGCAAAATCATTGCGATCAACGACCTGGAGGTGGTTGCCAGGCAACTAGGGATGTACATGGTAACCGTGATCGTGGGCCTGATCATCCACGGGGCCATTTTCCTGCCATTGATTTATTTCGCCATCACCCGGAAGAACCCCTACACTTTCTTCGTTGGAATCTTCCAGGCTTGGATCACGGCTCTGGGCACAGCATCCAGGTAATGCTACCATTTCACAATTTGAATTTATAAGCCTTTGGGTCAAATCTTTTTACTGCACTTTGACTGAGAGGACGGTGCAAAAAAGAGCCCGAAATTGACTTATTTATGCAGCAAACCAGAGCAATTCTGGAACAGAGGATATACATACCCAGATGTGTCGGTCTAGTTTTTGAAGTTTTACACATTTATTTTATGCACCACTTGGATATTTGGTGTGATCCTAGGCACATCACTATATCTCGCAGTGTTTCCTCTCTTTTTCTGCTAGGATTTTGAGTGTTTGGGAACTAGTAAACCTGTCATATGACCTTTGTTGTCCTACCTGACCTATTCTAAAGGCTGGGCTAGTCTGCCTGCAGAATCAGCATAGAACGTGTACAATCGTTGAAGCCATCAATTACATTTTTGGGTGTGGTGGTTGGTGGACACACTTGTTCTCGCGCATCAGCTGGGCAGGTCTCTGGAATGGGGAGGCTCAGCTAAGTTTGGAACAGCACTGTGCAGCTTTTGCACAAAATACCATTCACTTATCAGTGCTTATAAAGCTTGCACTTGTCAGCATCCTTGGGGAGCAGGGGAGGCCTGGTGACTCAGGAGAGGCTCATGTTAGTTGGAGCTCTGAAGCTGTAACTAGTGACACAAACAATGCCAAGAAAGAAAATAAATTATTGTTTTTATTTAGCACATTCAAGTATTGAACAGTTCTTATTTAAAGAAAAACTTAGAAAATAACATTTCCATGTATGAATAAGTTGAACTGCCACAGGGATCTCACCTGACAGAGATGAGCTGGTTTGAGCTATCATCGGAGTGCATTAAACAATCTCTGTTTCTGATTTTAATTGAACTACCAACATATATGACTCTGTTCTGAGATTTTGCATTCATTCAAGATGAGAATACAAACGTGTGAGGTCATAGTGGAAGTTTGCATACCAACATTGAGTGTTTTTTCTATTTTTCTGGGGTGTAAACAACAGATACTGGCTTGAGGTAGGTGTACTTGTACACATGGTCGTGGGGCTGTTCACGCTTCTACCCTCTTCCTGGTTCTTGTTTGTATAATTCTTTTTTTCTTACAATAACATTGACATGATAGGGTTACAGACCATGACTTCAGCTTCACTTTTAAACTATTTATTGACCCCCACTGCTGTAGCCAAAAAGGGCTGCATTGCTAGTGAAATGTCCCATCTTCTCTGGTTCTGAATGAACCTCCGATAAAGAGCAGAACAAGCACAGGGTTGTTAGAGCAGAAGAGACCCTCTCTCTTGCCTTAGCTGCTGTGTTGTCTTGAATGGAACTGGGCATCTCAGTCTTTGGCTACCCAACAGGCACAGTCACAGCAATACTACCTGGTAGTAACAATAACAACATACAGAATTATAGATGAGTAACAGTGAATTACGAGGATGTTTTTCACAGAGGGCTCCTGAGTGACATAAAATAGACAACGAGAGCAAAGCACGAGTTATCTTTGATGTCCCTCAGAACCTCGAACTGGAAAACATCCGCCACTCACTTTCTACTCATCTACAATTTATTATGGATGACTACCAAAAATCAACCACCCCTGCTCTTAACTGCTACACCGGGGAAGAAGAGTAATGCGAGAGCTGGCCTCTACTCCCTCTCCCGAAAAAAAAAAAAAAAAAAGGCCCGTCCCACCGCCCTCTTTGCTCCCCTCGCCCCAACTCCCTGCGCTGTGCACTTTGCTCTCTAGCGCTTCACTGAGAGGCTCTGAAAGAACCCAGTCAGAGTAGCCTAGAATTCCTTTTTGAAGTAGCAAAAAGTAGAAACAGCTTTCGGTTCCCACTGTTACTATGTCATAGCAGTGAATAACCAGATTTAGAATCTGGAATTCACCCTACTGGTGCACAATATGAGCCCACATAACATGTAGAATTATTGATAGGTAATTATGAATGAGGGGGAAGTTTTCACTGAATGGTTCTGAGTGACATTAGATAATAAAAAACACAAACTTGAGTTATCAATAACATCAAACACACAAACATGTTAAAACTGAACAATACCTGGGATACTGCCACTCACCCACACCCTCCTCATAATTTACCCTCCCCATTACCCAACTAGAAGAAGTACCTGCTGTCTGCCACCCACCCATACCACCCTCTTTTAAACTCTTCCACGCCCTACAGCCAAATATATATAAAACAATACCTGTCCTCCTGCCACCTACCCCCATCCTCTGTGTGTTCCATCCCTCTCTCCGCTGAAGCCCCACTCGCGCAAAGAGAAAACATTACACTGACAGGGTCTGTCTGAGAGCCATTGATTAGTGTGGGATGTTTTCCGATGTCAGGACAGGTCTGCAGAAACTAGCATTGTGATGGGTAAGATGAAAGTTAGCAGCGGAAGAGTCCTGTCAAATACTCCACCACCCTCCTGCCTGTGAAGGCCTGGGATGCATGAGATGGGCAGATGAGTCCTGTCAAATACTCCACCTCCCTCCTGCCTGTGAAGGCCTGGGATGCATGAGATGGGCAGATGAGTCCTGTCAAATACTCCACCTCCCTCCTGCCTGTGAAGGCCTGGGAGGTATGAGATGGGCAGATGAGTCCTGTCAAATAATCCACCTCCCTCCTGCCTGTGAAGGCCTGGGAGGCATGAGATGGGCAGATGAGTCCTGTCAAATACTCCACCTCCCTCCTGCCTGTGAAGGCCTGGGAGGCATGAGATGGGCAGATGAGTCCTGTCAAATACTCCACCTCCCTCCTGCCTGTGAAGGCCTGGGAGGCATGAGATGGGCAGATGAGTCCTGTCAAATATTCCACCTCCCTCCTGCCTGTGAAGGCCTGGGATGCATGAGATGGGCAGATGAGTCCTGTCAAATACTCCACCTCCCTCCTGCCTGTGGAGGCCTGGGAGGCAGGTGATAGGCAGGTGAGAGCACAGATTGCCATTTCCCTGTTCCGCATGGTAATCTGGAATCTTAAGGAGAGCAGGGAACAGAGGGAAGTCAAGCACTTCCACTTATGATGGATCAACAGTGGCAAACAATATTTCCTCAACTATTGTTATGTCACACCAGTGACTAACCGGATTCCAATCTGATTAATTACAGCAGAGGCTACAGAAGAAAGTTATACGTAACATATAGGGTTAAAGGTGGGCAACTGTGAATAACATTAATGTTTTTCAATGAGGGTTTCCATGTGACAACAAATATACATTGAGAGCAAAGCTTGAGTTGTCTACGATGTCACTCAGACCAAAAAGGTGAAAAACATACTTATTGTTCGTGCCTACCCGATCTACAATTTTATGTTATGTATTTCATCTGTATTTCATCTCACCTGCTCTTGTCAGGTGTGCACTGGTAGAGTTGTCATGGAGGAGTCATACACAACACACAAGCTTCAGCCACCTACAGTGTATTACACTAAGTGTCCTGCCACCCTGCCCACAGTCCTCAGCATTACTCACACCCCCCAAAAAAAAAAAAAAAAAAAGCAGAGTACTGACACCTTCCCTCACCGCGCTCTGCCTCATTTACCCCACTCCCGCCCCAAAAATGTTACCTGCTATTCCATTCACAGTCTGTCTCTTTACTGACTCCCTCCCTCTCCCTACAGATAAAAAATAATACCGTGCCACCTGCCACCCAGCTCTATAGTCCTCTGTGTCTTCACTCCCCACTCAAGTGAGACGGGCAGCACAGGAGAAGTAAGCACTTCCCCTTATGACATAGCAACGTTAGGAAACAATTTCCCACTGTTGTAATGTCATAGCAGTGAAAAGCCGGACTCAGGATTGGGTATTTACACCATCAGCCCTCTAACATTTGAGTCAATTTGACAGTCACATAGGAAACTGCAATGTCCTTTAAGATGAGCCAGCTTTCTTATTGCTTGGCATTATGGGAATGCTCATTATTCTGCATTTGAGTCAGCGTTGTTTGTTCTTATTAGGAGTGGATAGCCTGTTGATGTGCTTTTCTGTTGTGGAAGTTTTTATTGATTTCTGGAAGACAAGGTGATGCCAATGCATGTGGTGGGTGTTCCATAGTTTGGCAGCTGAACTCAGACCAACATCTCTGCTGTGTAAAGTTTGCCAATGTGTTGGATAGTGAGCGGGCGGGCAAAGGCAGATTTGAAGAACTGGATAAGAAGGCATTTGACCAATCAGTGGGTAGGAACTTCAGTCCTCCTCTATATACTGCCAGAATGCAGAATGTCTTGAAAATAATGCAGCAAAGATGGATAACCTAAGGAGGCGGGAGGTGATGTGGTATCTTTTCTGAAGATGCAGAAGGAGCCTAAAACAGCTTGACGGTTCCTGCTACAAGCATGCTTTGTAAACATGGAGGCTGCATTTAAAGCTCTTTTTAATAGATTTAGGTCCCTTCCTGCTCTATAACATGGCATCTCACCAGCCTTTCACAATCCTTCAGTTAAAAAGTTAAACATTCACTCCTCAAAAAATAATGGGATGTAGACAAAGTTCATCACACACATGACTTGCAGGCTGTAGTATGTACTATGTGAGAGATGTTGATAGAGGTGCATGTGGTTGGTGTTCTGGAGTATGTGCTGCTGACGGGGTAAATTTAGACATCGTTATGCATACCTACATTCCAACTTATATAGTTAGTATTTTCATCTTGTAGTTATGTGGGTCAGAAGAACCAATGGCCTGATTTAGATCTCGGTGGACTGGTTACTCTGTCACAACGGTGACGGATATCCAGTTCGCCAAAATATAAATCCCATAATATCCAATGGGATTTATATTTTGGCGGACGGAGTAACCTGTCCACTGAAATCTAAATCAGGCCCCAAGTTTTTAGTGTCCCCCACAATTTATATTTTTTCATGATTGTTGACTCTCCTTGTTTGTACAGGGAACGAGTTCCAGAGCTCGGCCATCAAGGGTACGAGAATAGGTCACATCACAACCTTTTAGCAGTGTGACATTGCCAAAAGAGGAGCCACCTGGATACAAAGGCTTTGCTTGTCAATAGAGATTGAATTCTGTTCACAGAAGAGTCCAGTCCCACAGATTACTCAATGAGCCATTAGTATGGCTTTGAAATGATGCCTAAGAAACAGTGTAAGGATACAATGTTTGATGTGATATGGGTCTGCATCGGTAGATTGAGAAGTTGTGTGTTGGCCGCACCTGAATTCTCTGTAATTCTGAAGTATTACCATGGTTGCTCCTAGTTATAGTCCAGTTGCATTATCAAGATGGGAAAGTACAAATGCAATGGTATTTTGAACCTTATGAGGAAAAACAAGGTATGGGAAAACTCACGGAAGGCCTCTCATAATACAGAAGCTTTGTTTGGAGGTTTGAAGTCCATAATCATCATTAGGTTCTTTATTGTAGCCGTGTGGGATGTTGAGGGGGGTGGGGTAAATGAGGCATAGTGCGGTGAGGGAAGGTGTCAGTACTCTGCTTATTTCTTAATTTTATTGGGGGCGTGAGTAATGCTGAGGACTGTGGGCAGGGTGGCAGGACACTTAGTGTAAGACGCGGTAGGTGGCTGAAGCATGTGTGTTGTGTATGACTCCTCCATGACAACTCTACCAGTGTACACCTGACAAGAGCAGGTGAGATGAAATACAGATGAAATACATAACATAAAATTGTAGATCAGGTAGGCACGAAAAATAAGTGTGTTTTTCACCTTGTTATCTGAGTGACTTCATAGACAACTCAAGCTTTGCTCTCAATGTATATTTGTTGTTGTTGAGGCCAGATAGTTGAAGAGTGATAGGTCACCCATTTGCTCCATGCTGGTATGGGGTATTAAGCTTTAGCTAGCATCTAACGGTCAATTACGTGTAGGCATTATTAAATGGTACAGGAGTCAAGTTCCATTTGATTTATAAGCTTTAGAAGAATTTGACATTATTGGTGTAGTTAGAGTAGTTGAGATAGTGTATGGCACAAATATTGAGTAAAAAATATTGTGTTACCTAACTATGGTATCAAAAATATCATCACTACAGAAATATCTAGGAACGGACTATAGAATGTAAAAATGTTGTTTTTTAAAGAAAGTATTGTTTTAGAAAAAATATGATTGTATATAATATTGTTTACTTTAATATAATTATTTTTAATAGTTTTTAATTAATTTAATATTATAGTTATATTAATTTTATGTGTTTCCTTTATTAATGAAATTGTTTTATTTTTTGTGTGCAGTTTGTAATATTTCATGAATAATTTATTTTTTTGCATATATTTAGTAATTTATTATTTAGTAGTGGGTTGTTGGGTTTGTAAGGAAATATAGTGGAAAATTATTTAACTTAAAAAAATAGTTTTTTATTTGTATTTTTTTCTGTTACCTAAATATTTAATTGATGATTAAGTTTGTAAATTGTTTAATTGAGTAATTTGTATTTTAATTACTTAGGTGTGTTCTGTAATTTATAATATATGTTATATTTTTGGGTAGTGTAATTACTAATTTATATTTTAGTTGCTACTTAGGTTTGTATGGGAGTAGGATAGAAAGTTATTTAAATTAAAATATTGTTTTTTTTTACAAATACATTTTTATGTTAGTTAACTATTTCAGGCCCGATTCACAAAGGCAATCTGAGACAAAAGTCTAATTTTACGACTTTTAGTTTTCACAGAGGTCATTTACGAGTCGTATCTTTACATCCGCAGTCTGCCGGAATCTCTGGCTTGGGCTGTACTCTCCGCACCCGAGCCGTACTCTCCGGCTTGGGCCGGATGAAGTGTAATCAATGGGCCGGAATACAATTTTTGCAAAAAGGAACATTAGGAACTTGTGATAAATGGTAGAGGAAGTCATGAAAATCAGTTTGGGAAGGGAAAAGTGTGGCCAGACACTACAGCATATCCCAGAAAAGTTTGCTTCTTTGCATTCCACCAATCAGGCATTCCACAATTTGCGCTCCCCTCAATATTGACTGTAGATACTACAGTCAACACTGAGGGGAGCGCAAATTTGGATTGCATGTACCATGATGCAAAGGAGCAAACTTTCTGGGATATGTTGTAGTGTCTGGCCACACCCTTTTCCCTGCCCAATGATAGTATTCAACCATGAAATAAAGTTTTCCAATTCAAGTTCCTCAACTTCTCCATAACAAGAAGAGCTCGTCTATAAAGCGAGTCCAGAGCATGACCTTTCTCATGTAAGGTTTGTTTTCCTCTCCTCAGGTCACCTCCTTCTCCCACCGCCCCATGAAAAAATTCTCGTAGGTGGGGGCGAAGGAGGTGCCAATGGCCGTACCCTGTTGTTGTACATAAATCATTTTGTTAACCATGAACACATTGTGTATAAAACAATATTTGAGCATTTCCAGCATCATTTCAGTATGCTCCGAAAGTTCAATAGGTCTATCTCTTAAAAAAGTAATGCCATGCAGCCAACCCATTCTTGTGATTAATAGATGTATACAGTGATACTACATCAAGAGTGACCATTATGTATTCAGACCCCCAAGGGATTCCATCGATTTTCTTTAAGGATTCAGTTGAGTCTTTGAAGTGTGATGGTAGGCTCATTAATATGACTGTAAGAATAAGTCCAGGCACCGTGAGGTGTACTCAAGAAGTGACCCTATTGCACTGACTATAGGACTCCCAAGAGGTGCTTTTATGTCCTTATGTATATTTGGGAGGAAATATAGTGTTACCATTTTAGGATGTGTGGTCTGAAGGTATTGGTATTCATCCCAGTCCAATAAATCTCTTTCATGCCATGCTTTCAACATCAAGTGATATTCAATTTATATTTGCTGTATAGAAGTCTCTTATAGATGCTTGTAATGGTTAGTATTTTCCAACTGCTATTTGTCTTTTGTGAGATGGGTTGTCTTATCCATCAACACGGTGTCCCCCCCCTTATCAGAAGGTTTAATTGTTGATAGATTATCCCTTTTGAGCTCTGCAATATCATTCCAATCCATTAGTTTAAAATTGTATTTATTTCTTTTTGTGGGACATTTTTTCTCAGATTGTTCAAATCCTCCACTGCTAATTCGTAAAATAGGTTAATTTTATTACCTGCTGGCAATTGGTGCAAAATTTGCTCTTTGATTTGCATCCACTTCGTGCTGGCATACATGTATCGAACCTCATATCATTTAGATTTGAAATTTGAGACACTGTTGTATCTGATGTTTCTGGTGATTAAGCTAATTCATGTATTTCCATCAATTCTGGAGTATCACCAAATTTAAAATTCAATAATCTGCTAGTTGGACCTGATGCTTAAATGGATTTCTTTGGTTTCATTTCAAACTTCTTATATAGTTTGAGATTTCTAGCAAATTTGTAGATCTCAATCCAAGCACTAGAAAAGTACGGGCAGATAAGGGACAGAATGTCAAACCAAGATTCAATATTCTGTCCTGATTCTTAGTTAAATGAACAGAGGAGATGTGAACCACCAATGATTTTTCTTGGGGAGTAATATGTGCTCCTAACATGGTTCTTATTTCCTCCTTCTGTTCTTCTCTTTTTTTATTTACCCCTTCTTGCCCTACATTTCCTCTGTGGGTTTTTTTGTGCTCTGCCTCTTACTTCTTGATGTGTCATCAAGCATAGTAGACATAGTTCCTTGTGAAAATCCTCCCTCTTTGAGAGACCCTCATCAGCACTTGATCCAGCTTCCGAGCTATATTCTGTTTCGCTGCCTGCATCGCATTGGGGCTTGTCCATTTTCTCCTTAATTCTCTATCCATCATACTTCTTGGCAAAAGTGTTTATTCCCTCATATTGATGGTCTAGTTTATCTTGGGTAAATTCCCTGGCTTTCCTCTCCATTATTTCATTATCATTATCCAGGAGTGTTTTTCTATTTTTGACAATAACTCTTTTATTTCTGCGTTCTATTTCATTTGTTAACATTTCTATCTTTTCAGTTTGTTGTTCCATTTTATGTTTTGCATGTTTTATTAACATATTCATGAGTTTCATGGAGCAATCCTAAGTATTCATACACCATTCCTTTGTGAGATCATTACCCATGTCCTCATAGGTGAGTAATAACATAATACGAAGGCCTCTAGGTATTCTTCAACATTCCAGGTATTTGGAGAGTGACGTCATTCCCACCATTGTTTTGACTCTATCCTTCTTGCTTTCTCCAATTCTTTGATCAATTGAGTCAGTGTTTTGTTATTTTGCCCCTGTATGTCTCCCTCATGGTTACTATTTGTTTCATTGCTAAGTGTCCGTTCGGCGGCTAATTTCCATCGTATTTGTCTCTCTTTTATTTCTGATCTGATTGTTTTGATGTACCCCTCTCAAAGTTCAATACATGTTTTTGCGCTCAACTAAAGAAAAGGTATTGTATTGTGTTTAGCTTTGTGCCACTGATGAGTTGCATGCACCTGTAATAATTTTCAATTTGAATATAATCCTTGAGGTTTTGTTCCGATTTCACAGTAATGTGCACAATTCATCCCTGTTTGTAATACGGGCTACTTTTGCACTTGTCTGTCCTAGTGCAATTTTGTTTTATCCCATGAACGGATTACGCCACTCCACTATAAGCGCTTCTGTTTACGGCGCTGGTCTAGCGAGCCTGCTGGGCGGGGATCAGTAACTAACCTGGACGCCCTCCGGTGCTCAGAGCTGCCACCGCTGCAAGACCCACACTGACCTATATGCTTGCCTTTTTTCATGATATTCTCTTCCACAATATTTTTAACACAATATTTTGGTAGTTTACATTCAAAGTATGTAAACTCACTAATTTTGTAGACAATATTTTGACACAAAATTCTGGCAATTTGATATTGTTGTTTTCGATATTCTGTCATACAAACATTGAGATAAATCAGGAAATGCGCCCGGGGGGACACAGCCATTACAACGCAACTGTTACCATGCGTAGCCTTTGCCACGCGGTTGTTACAACTCGTGTACCATTACCACGCATAGCCTTTACCAAGTGTGATTTTACAACACATATTCCTTTATTATTTGTAAAGGTATGAATGGTAAGGGCAATAGCATGGTAACAGTGGTAAAGGCATAAGTATGTCACTCAGCATCATTAGAGGAACGAAGAGAACCTTACGCTTCCTTTTTAGGGAAAAAACTACTGCACCACGTGTCAACCTAGAAGAGCTGCCTCATCGTGAGGTAAGGGGAATTGCACAGGAGGGCGTGGGGCAGAGGGGTTTTCAGGGGCGGGCCCGGCTTTAGGGCTTTGGGCAGTTTTTTTTTTAGGGCTGGGGGTGCCCCAGGGGCCTGTTTTAAGGCTTTGGGCTAGGACTGGCTTTTTATTATAAGGGCAGGTGGCTATGGGGGTTTCGCAAAGAGTCCTGTTTTAGGGCTCAGGACTGGGGCCTGTTTTTTTTAGAGAGTAGGAGGCCAGGGGAAGTTGTGCCAGGGGTCCGGATTTAGGGCTCATGGCTAAGGTTGTTTTTTTTAAAGAGCTGAGGGACAGTGGGGGTAGTACCGGGGTTCGGTTTTAGAGCTCAGGGCTGGGATCAGAGAAACCTTTGCCACACATATGCCAACATGGGTCCAGTTTCACTGCTGGCCGGGTCTGTTTTTTGCTGGGGTTGGGCTGGGCCTATTTCCTACCTGCAGCGTTTTAAAAATAATCAATAGAATAAAATGGTTTTAAAATGTGACAAGTCAGGCCATTCTTTATTGAAAACCATTTATTTTTGCATTTGGGTGGTTCCTGTGTCCAGCAGAGTTGCCACTTGGAGCGCTTACCTTCATGGCTTTAGAGGAGGCGGTGAGGGGCCTGCTGCTGCTTGGATCAGAGAGTCCAGTACATATATGATAGACTCTTCAAAATTCAAAACAGTTTATTTCTCTATAATGTGACTGTTACACCCCATTTCAGTTTAGTATATTAAATTATACCACTGCATTGCGTGACAGTTGTAGGAAGTGATAGATTCTAATCATGAGCTTAGAGACATTCATGTGCCCGATGCTTTTTGTGAACTTCTAAGGTAGGGATGGTGGGCCGCCAGCTAACAGATAAAGCAAGATTTTGGTCTTCGGTGAAGGAGGCTCCTAAGAGTGGTTAAGGGAAGTAATAACTAAGAGAGATGAAGATGGCACAGGAGGAAAGAGAGGCAGAAGGAAAAGATAGTAAGAATGAAAATCGAGAGGAACAAGGCCAGAGCAAGGGAACAATAAAGAGGGGGAGGAAAGAGTAACAATTAATGGAACTCAAGGAGAGGACCAAGAATGTAAATAAAAAATAACCAAAGAAAGACAAACACAAGAAAACCACAAGTAGAGCTTTCAATTTACGCCATTTACCCTATTTTACTCTACTATTATTTTTCAGGGAAGTTGGAATAACCCAGACATGGGTGTGGCGATCAGCAGTACGCCAGGTGCAGTGGCACCAGGGCCCAGTGGTATAGGGGGCCATTATGCATCAATTTTAGCTGGGGGGATGGGGTCATTTTCACTGTTTGCAGTACGGATTAGGCACCTGTGCTGCGCCCTGAACCCAGATTTTTGGGGTTTTTTGCGATTTTTGCGCTCTAGGCTTCTGAGGAGTTCATATGACACAAAGGAAAGTGTAAATAGTGGAGAAAACAGTATCTTGGGAAGATGCAAGAACCTTCTCTGACTTGTAACATATGCTACTTGTACCAGCTTTGTTATCTTCAATTCCTATTTTACTCAGAGTTCTTGATCCGAAGGCAGTTCTTTGGAGTAAGACAGAGGCAGTTCACGGAGTTGGTATTTAGTGCACAATGTGCCTCGAAGACCCTTCTCGCTGCTCTCACTATGGCCTGATTTGTACTTATTACATCTTAAGTGCATCACTGCTACTTCTTTCACAGGCCACTCAATGCCAACCAGGACCTCTCCCCTAATCTTCCTTATGATTTAAGGATGTTACCTCTGTGATTATCCTCTCTGCGCCATACCTACTGCTCGTTTAATACAATCAAAAGAAACAGAAGTGTGTATAAATTTGTAAAATACTGAATTGTACAAATTTGAAAATGCCTATTTTGTGGCGTATATATTGCACAAAAGTAATATCATTTACTGTAGTTGTCCAAAAAGGGATGAACAGGAATTTCCTACACAAAATATGTGGGGAGAGTCTGCAATTCTTCCATTCTGCGCGCCCTCCAGCGGAAACAGAAATATTGACTAGAATGCTTGGGGTGTTTTACGCAGTATAATTGGTCTTGGATTAGCCAATGTGAATGACTGGAATGCCCCAGGCTCTTTCATATTGGGCTGATGCGGTGGGGTGGGTCAGGCAGCAGAAGGGCCTCCTGTAGGAAAATTCCACTATGCAGTGTGGCAGTCTCAATCCACAAACTCCCCTGTTTGCAATAATACAATATATTTGCCTCAGATGGTTACAAAGCGAGCAGCTCCTCTTTATCGTTCGGCTAGCAAATATTGAGTTATGTTGCTGCATTTTTACTTTGTATGGAAAATTCACTGGGTGTATGTGCTGACATATCAGAATTTTAAGCTCCAGTTTGGCACAAGTGTATAAATTATGGTTGGCAAAAGTGGTGAATCTTCTAGGAAAAAAAGAAAAAAACAGAATAGCACTGGGAGAATGAAAGAAAAGTGATAGCTAAAAAGGATATATATATAAATAGTTTCCCTGGTTTGAGAACACTAACACCGCAGGCTTCATGCCATGGAAATCTGAGAATCATCTCAAAATGTGCACTCAAGTGAAAAAAGCCTCTGCGGCGAACATGGCATGAAGCGTATGTGCAAAACTATGGCAACCAGACGTGAAAACATGAACATTCCCTTCCTTCTGGCATCTAGCGGCCAAGCGAGAGCACATCACAGGGCGATGCGAAACGGAGGTCTCATCAGAAATCTTAATTCTATGTGACATGGTGGGTGTGATCACTTCTGAGAGGAAGCGACAGACGTCCGTCTCCTCCAGAGTTTTAATCCGAATCATTTTATGGGAATCACATTTTCATCAATGGGAAAATTGTGACAAGCTCTATAGCTGCCTGGATCTCTGCTTTGTTTAGATGTTGTCCCTAATGTCTATCAATCTGACCTATCTACTGTATTGTCAGTCTGTCTGTCAACCTGCCCTTCTAACAGTCGTCATGTCTGTCTGTGATGTTTCTCTGCGTCTAGGATTGAATGGCATCTCTTTCAGAGTGATTACGCTAAATTGCACACCTGATGTTCCCTACTAAATATAGCGTAAGCGATCGATCTTTTATTTACCTAAAGTGGGGGCGAGGGGAGGAAACAACTCAGATAAATATCAGCAAAGTTGTCATGCCTGGAAAGACCACCAACTCCAAAGTGCAGTTTGAATATTTATTATAAGACCAAAAATAATTGGATGTAAATATATCTTAGTAGCAAAGTATAGAGGTACAGAAAAATTAATACAGAGACAAATTTACGAATATAAGTAATGCGGCCCAAAAGACAGATGATTATAAATTCCAAAATCACAACGCAACACAGAATTGATGCGATATTCAACTCTCGACTCATTGAAAGAAATCAAAATCTTTCCCTACACTGCTCTACATTGAGGGCCCTTCCTGTCTCTCTTCTATCATTCCCCAATGGTGTCAGCACGTGTTGACCTCCTAAGAAGAACTCACGTCAAATGGGTCGTTTTAGCTTATGGCTATGGAGCTCGCTCTAAAATGCTCTCCTCCGAAAGCTAGCAGAAGTCTGGACTCGCTGTCCCTGCGCATCATTAAAAAAAATGGGATTCAACCCACAATACGTCATTCTTCTTAAAACTTTCCATTGCACCTTTATGCAGTAGCTTTTTCTTTTCATGGCACAAATTTAATTAGTGATATCTTCTTTCCAGTAGGCTTTGCTTTCAGACAGACCAGATACGCAAGGCATCCTCCCTTCTCGCTTCCCAGCCATCTTCAAAGACATTCCGGGTCTCTCCTTAACTCTGAAAATAACGATGTGTATTCTTGCACCTGCAGTTGGATGAGAACATTCTCATTTCGAACACAACAACATTTAATTATTTATTTCTCGAGAGCAAGGAGAATCGAAACTTTAAGACTTTGGGCCTATAATTCAGGCAACTTAAACTAACCACAATTACGGTGTATAGAAATAATATCGTCCTGCACATTATGCATGAAGGAATCGTAATACATACAAAGTTCAATGCGTTCAGTAGTTTTCAACATCAAATGATTCAAATAAATGTTTCTTAATAGTCGTAAAACACTGCAAACAATACGAATACATGAGAGTGCGTTTAAACCATGAGTATAGTGCACTCATACAAAATAGAGTGCTATCAGCGCTCTATCAGTTCCCCCCTCTTATGACTAGTGTCATAACACCAACTTTCTATTCTCCTGTAGTTTCTCCTTGTAGAAGAGACCGACCTAAACAGAAGCTGTAGCTTGCCGTCCCTGTCTGAATCGTTCTAACCCCTTAAGGTGCTGGTAATGTCTGTCCTGCAGTCGTTCAAGTTGGTGCTCTCGCTTTTTTGAAACAGTCTCCTGATGTCGTGCCCTTTGCCATTTGTAAGCCTTGATGGTTCCTAGTAGGACAATTATACAAATGACAGCTATTATAATAGGCTTCAAGATATAGCCCATTAGTCCTTGTCCCAAATTTCCAAACCAACTGCCTATCTTGCCAAATCCTTTCCCCACTTGTTCCCAGAGTCCTTCAGCAGCCATCTCACGTAACTCTTGGTGTATATCTGAAATATTGTTGATGTATTTCCTTATATCCCAACTGTTGTCAGGAATATAAGTACAGCACTGTTGAACTTTCAATAATTTGCAGACTCCTCCGGCTTTTGCACATCTAGGGCAAGACGGTTTTGCAAAGCCATAGCCCTTATCGAAACCATCTCCCCATCTACAAGTAGTAAAATCTGAGCTGTATTTATTGAGAGCTTATCCACTAGTGTTGCCAGCTTTCTGATTTTCAAATCATTCAGAATCAGACCCATACTCGGTATCATAGCCCCAAATATGTCTCCAATCACTCCTCCTGCACTCACACCACGTTTTCCTCTGTGAGGTCTTTTCCTTTCTAGAGGCCATAAATCATTCACATGAAAAATCTTGGGAAATACCACAGCCAAATAACAAGTGCCATACCAATTTTTGGGCAACTTCACATAGGCATTCTTTCCACACACAAAATACACATTGGGCACTATTGTTATTTTGTCCAATAATGCTTTTCTAATTGATTCTTCGATCAAGAAGACGTGCTCACAATCACTCTCACCCACAAATATCTTATCGTAGTATGTGGTCGGGTGTCTATTACACAACTTCCCCTTCTGCTGGAAATCTAATGCTATGGGTCCAAAACTCCCCTTTGCTTTATGATTTAATTCTTCTTTAGTCCATGGGGTAACCTTGTGCTTTGGATCTGGTCTAAATAGAGTCTGTCTATGCCGATCTTCTATCTGATCTATAAACTTCTTTTCAATGTCAGTTAACATACAGGTTAAATTGTGTCTATGGGCATAGGACGTATCTAAAGTAATGGTAGGCACGAAATACTTTGACATTCGCTCTACTTTCTTATAATAATCATATTTATTCATGTATTTAAGAACTGGAACTTCTGAGAGTACCACATCATAATTTGAGAAATAGCACTCGAAGTGTGCCTTGCTATAAAACATGCTCAACAACACACTACAAGTAATGCCATAGGTCAAAGGCAAATGATGGTATCGAATGCCTTCTTCTACTGAGGCTGGTAATTGCATACACACATAGCAATCCTTCGCTTCCATTGTATCCACATACTCATACAATAATCGAGCATACGCATTCAAAGTGAAATCACCCTTTGACAAATCAACGTGTAATCTACGACTAGTTTCCTTAATCATTTCTAGATCCTTTGCGGATGCATCCTCATCTATCTCAGAGACTGGTGTAGTGAGTGTTGCCTGTACCCTATTCTGTCCGACATCCTGAGATCCAACTAGAGATGTAACGATCACCACAGTTATAACAATAAGCACCACTACAATGAGGGTGCCAATGATGCACTTCTGTTTGCGTGTTGATTTTTCGGACAACATGGTTTCTACTGATTCGTTCCGAAGCACAAAAGGGAAAACACAGTCTCTTTCTGTTTTCTTTGTTTAACAATATCTTTCTCACTTCTCTCCTTCCATGCAATTAATGTCAAAGTTCCTTCAATTGATACTAATCCTATTGAAGAGATGTAGTCAGCCCTACTCCTCACTCCATCATCTACTAGAAAGTCCCTAATTTTAAATCTTCTTAAACTGGGGTCTAAGTTATCTTCTTTCTAAGGCCTAATGCTTTCTTTGGTTATGATTCAAGCTTCATCGTTAATGATATTTGATCCAAGTATTTCGAGGACAAATTGCAAAATCTCTGCACGAATTTTTCCTAATTCTTGCGCGGTGAGCTGTCGGCCAAATGAAGGGAAGATAACCTGATTGAGGATCAGGAAACGCAATCCACTCAGCTTTGGAGGATTTGGAACTTGCAGAGTTAGCTTTCCAAATGCTTCTACGCCTGGGACCAGCAACTGTATTTCAATCGAGAGGGTGTCCCCTCCGTAGCTCACCGTACCAGCTCCCAACCTCCCGGACTTCGCTGGGCTCTGCATCTGCAGCCAGGTACGTCCACTCAGGAGATGCGTATCTTCGAGACGCTATTCTTTCTCTTCTGGAGCGTCTCAGACCATCCGGTCTTTCTTCAGCGTCACTTTGATCTGATTCAGATGTTTCAGGAATCGGAGTGAGATTTTTCTCGGATGCGAGCCTTATATTCAGCCTTTCTTTTCTTGCTGGCCACTTCTCCGCTCTGGCATCTGTTCTCCTCTCTTCCTCTTGATCTGATCCTTCTGAAATAGACCGCTCACCTTATTCTGGTGCACAGTTCACTTCTGCAATATCATCTATTTCAGGATCTGGGCTCAGTTCAGGAGCACTCAGCTCTCGTCTCTCATACTCACTCGGCTGTTCCGTTTCATCTTAAACTCTTACAGCTAGGTCTGTGCCTTCATCGTTGTCTGTGTCAGGTCTACACACGCTCCTCGGAACCAGGGGACTCTCTTCCTCTGCAGGCGCTTGAACTCGGCGAGTGTGGGAAGCGTGTATCCAGTTCGGCAATCCTCCACACTTCACAGCGGTACTTGTGACCAATATCACCTGATATGGTCCTCGCCAGCGAGCATCAAGACAACTCTTCCTCACGTGCTTGCGAACTAGTACCCAATCACCTGGATTAAGATCATGCAGCAGGTCTCTCGAGGTGGATGCAGTCGCAGCCTCGACCTGGTGGGATACAGAAGTAACCACATCAGCCAGCCCCTTACAATAATCCAACACTAAAGCATCAGTGATGTTTATCAATGCTGTAGCTGGCACCATAGGCAAACGCATAGCTCTTCTGGTCAAAATTTAATGGGGAGAAAGCCCTGTTCTCCTATCAGGGGTGCTACGCAGGCTCATAAGCACCAGAGGCAGCGCATCTGGCCATTTCAATGAAGTTGACGAACACACCTTTGCCACTCTCGACTTGATGGTGCCATTAACCTGCTCTACAAGACCTGAAGCCTCCTGCCTGTAGCTACAATGCAGTCTCTGATCAATGTTCAAAGCAGAGCACAACAATTTCATGATTTCGCTGTGGAAATGAGTTCCTCTATCTGTCTCCACTGCTGTCGGAAATCCATATCTCGGGATCACTTCTCTCAACAACAACTTGGCTACTGTGAGACTGTCACATCGTCTAGTTGGATATGCTTCCACCCAACGCAAAAAGATACACACCACCACCAAAACATATCTCAACCTATTGCACCTTGGCATTTCAATAAAGTCTAATTGTATCCTATTGAAGGGACCTCCAGCTCTTCCAATGTGACTCAATGCAACCACAGTTCTCTTTCCAACATTCATTTGTTGACAAGTAACACACCTGTGACATACTGTTTCAGCCCACACACGAAAGCGTGGATTAAACCACGTCTGCCTAAACACTCGCACCATAGCATCTCTTCCCAGATGAACTGCTCTGTGAATTTGCCTTGCCATTGGGCTCAGTAGATAATTGGGTAATACTTCTCTCTCATCTGTGGACACCCAAATGCCATCGTCTCTTTTTGTGCAACCTGCTCTGACCCATGAAGCAGCCTCCTCTTCTGGGACTTCATCCTGCAACCGTTTCACCTCATCCCAAGTATCGGCTATAGCTAACATCATGCTGAGCTTGGTCTCTTCTGTGCTCTCGCCTATTTATTCTCCATTGAAAATACAAGTATGTTCAGTGCAAAATCGTGCTACTTCATCTGCATAATTGTTGCCCTTAGTGACAAAGTCTTCTCCCTTTCCATGAGCTGCACATTTAACGACTGCTATCTCTTTGGGCTTCTGCAAAGCTTCCAATAGTTGGCGCACATACTCACCGTTACGTATAGGTGACCCTGAGGACGTCAGAAACCCCCTTTGTGACCATAACTGCCCAAAGTCATGAACCACACCAAATCCGTATTGACTGTCAGTATACACAGTCACTCGAATATCAGCTGCAATGATACAGGCACGTGTCAAAGCGACAATTTCGGCCACCTGAGCAGAGAATACTCTATTTAAACAGGCAGCTTCCACTACTCCCATGATGGTGCACACAGCAAACGCTGCTCTCAAATACCCTTCATTGTCTCTTAAGCATGAACCAGCAACAAAAGGATCAAATCAGATTGGGGCAAAGGTTCATCGACAATGTCAGGTCTGGGTTTGGTAGATAGGTCAGTAACATCTAGGCAGTCATGCTCTTCACAATCCTCATCTCCTTCCTCTGCCGGAACAGGTAACAATGTAGCAGGGTTCAGGGTGGTACAACGTCTCAGGGTAACATTTTCAGCGGCCAAGATAACCTGCTCATACTTGGTAAGTCTGTTGTTGGTCAGATACTGTGTCTTCGTTCGGGTCATCAATAATTCTACTGAATGGGGTACATAAACAATGAGCGGATAACCCATCACTATGCTTTCACATCTTTCAATGCTGACACCGGTTGCAGCAACGGATTTCAGACATCCGGGCAACGCAGAAGCTACAGGATCTAATGTAGCTGAGAAGTAAGCTACTGGTCTACGGGCACCCCCATGTGTCTGCACTAGGACTGCTAACGCACATCCCTCCTTTTCACAGCAAAAGAGCAAAAACGCTTTGTTATAATCCGGCATTCCGAGAGCTGGAGCACGACAGATACTTTCCTTCAGCTCACGGAAGGCTTTCAAGCACTCGTCATCCCATGGTACCGGATCACTAACATCCTTTCGAGTCAGTTTCAACAGAGGCTTTGCTTGCAAGGAAAAATTTGGGATCCACTGTCGACAATAGCCGACCATTCACAAAAACATGCGGACTTCTTTTTGTGTTTTCGGAGTTCCCATTTGCAGAATCGTCTCTATGCGATCTGGTGACACCCTTCGTTTTCCTTTCTCAATCCGGTGACCTAGGTACTGAACTTCAGACAAACAATACTGCAATTTGTTTGGAGACACTTTGTGTCCATTCTCTGCCAAATGATTCAGCAATGCCACAGTGTCAATTCTGCAAGCATCCTCAGTCTCTGAGGCGACCAAAAGGTCGTCTATATATTGCACTAAGACTGAGTTTTGGGCCATCACCAGTCCTTCAAGATTCTTTTTCAGACATTGACTAAAAATGGAGGGGCTTTCTGTACACCCCTGAGGAATTCTTTCCCATGTTAATACACGATCGTCCATCCTAAACGCAAATAAAAACTGACTTTCTTCATGCAATGGTATGGAGAAAAATGCATGACACAAATCTATCACTGTAAACCATTCTGCTTTGCATGGTATCTGGAATAGAATAACAGCTGGATTCGGTACCACAGGCCAACATGGGATCACAATTTCATTAACCCGACGCAGATCCTGCACTATTCTGTACTTGCCACTTGGCTTCTGCAGTCCCATGATAGGTGAGTTGCAGGGACTTCCTCTTATCTCCTTAAGAATACCTTGGGCAATCATAGTCTCAATCACAGGTCTTATTCCGGCCACAGTTTCTGGAGTCAATTTATATTGTGGCGTTCGTGGGAATTCAGCATTGGGTTTGACCTGTATCCTAACTGGCTCAACCCCTCTCGACAGACCTACATCCTCGCCTGTAAAATCCCACACTTTCGGATCAACTGAGTCTCTCAATTCATGTAGTAATTCTGCTATTGTGAGCACCACAAACATTTCTGCACACAGACTCATGTTAGCCATCTTAAAATCAGCATCGTCATCATATGTTTGCAATTCCACACCTCTCGGAGTGCACGATATAGTACAATTGAGCTTGCACAGAAGGTCTCGTCCCAAAAGACAGACCGGACTTGAATTGCACACTGCAAATTGGTGTTTATCCCGAAATGGTCCTATTCTCACGGGTAATTCGTTTTTCAATGGATTAGTCATTTTCTGATTACTAACCCCCACTACTTGAATCGATTGTCCCGAAAGAGTTAAATTTGGGACTACTTCAGTTCTCACCGTGGAGCGAGCAGCTCCAGTGTCTAATAAGAAGGTAACAGGATATCCATTCACATCTGCATCTACAAACGGCCCACTCTGATCTACTTCTAGGATCGCATCTAAGGTGCATTCCCCGTGCTCCCCCCTCTGACACTCTTGTAAATCTTGATTTTGATCAAATCTATCTTGTATTTCAAAATAAGGCATCTGATGGTATAACTGATTATGCATGGGTATCCTAGGAGGTTGAGGTACTTGCACTTGCGGCTCATATCCTCCTCCATACATAGACCTGGGTCTTGTCACAGTATTGACAGTCTCGGACAGCTGTCCCTCACCTTCCATCTGTATCTGATTTGCTGGATTCGATCTACACTCGCGCTTCCAATGCCTGAATTTGTGACAATAATGGCAGGCAGTGACCCTTTTCTGTTGGGCCACCCACTCACTTACATCTGGATCCATTCCTCTTCCTCTACCCTGACCAGGTTGGGTCACCATCTGTTGTCCCATTCCTCTTCCACCTCCTCTGCCTCCTCCAATCTCCTGCGTCATACAAGCGTTTCTCAACTGCACCAACATCAACTTGTCCTTCAATTTCTTCTGTGTCGACTCCACTTGATCACTGTAATATTTAGCATAACGCAGAATCTCGTCCACCGACTTATTCTGCCAACATATCAAGTGTTGCTGTATCATCAAACTAATATCAGATTTCAGTCCCAACACAAACTTCGAGACAAACTGTCCCATATCTTTCTGTTCAATTGTATCCAACCCACTATGCTGCTTAAAAGCTAACAACAATCTTTCGTAATAATCGTGTACTGATCCCTTAGAGTCTTGAGTGGTGCGATCAATCTTCAACCAATCAACAGTCTGAGGAGCTACCTTCGACTGCAACCATGTAATCACTTGCTCGTATTTTCTCATTACATCAGGTGAAGGACCATGAGTCACTGAATCTCTAGGTGGCTCTGCAGTAGGCCACTCAATGGCAATCTTACATGCCGCCCACAAATCCGCCGGCACTACTATATCAAACAAGGTGTTTAAATCAATCCACAATACTTTCGAAATCTTTACAAACCGATCTATTTGCTTGTACCACTCAGCAGGTTTTTCCCTCAGCCGAGGAAAATCATTCTTAAATGCTGCTAAATCACCCCTGCTCCATGGCACATGTACATACCCTTCATTCTGTACCTCCCTGAGGGGGAAATTTCCTGCAGCTCCCGTCCCTCCACCCGGAGGCGGAGTATTTCCTATTCCAGTCTGGAAGCTTTTCTTTTTGGCCCATCTTTCTTTTTATCTGTCTAATTCTTTCCATGTCCGCATCCCTATCACTAGTTCTCTAATTTGTGCTTTCAATCCAATCGTTCGCTTCTCTTCCAAATCCTTATCTGTGTAATTTAATCTGCAAGTACCCTGTGGCAGCTTTGTCTTTGACAAATCAACCTCATACCTTTGTGCCAAAAGCAACAATGCATCGTAAGCTCGTTTGGCCTTTCCTGTCATGTCCTTTGCTACGAACAGTAGTTCGCTCGAGTCATACATCTCAATTCTGATCAGGGGTAGATTACCTTCAATCACCTCATCTAGTTCTGCCTTTAATCCTACCACATCTAGCATTGGCGCTTTTATTGCGCTTTAACACTTTCTGAATTTCCTCGTTTCTTGTATCTTCCCTGTCACAACTTTGGGTTCTCCTAGGAACTGCACCCTCTTCTATCTTTGAAGCTGGGCGTCTATCTCTTTCCAAGCTTCAACTTCTCCAATGGTCACCTGCACAAACAACCGGTGGCTCAAACAGTACTCTAGGCGCTTCTTGCCTCTTGCTTGTTTCTTCCTCGGCATCATTGACTCTCTCACTGGTTGAACCCACATTCGAAGGTCAGACCTAGAATTCGCTAGAGCTCCTGTCCGTCTTCGTTCTGACTCACTATCCATTCTTGATGGATCAGCTGTAGCTGGCAGTGGAGTACTAGATTCCACTGGTATCCGACTTAACCCAGTCCCACTCATTGCAAGGCTCCCTCCAGACATTGTCTCTTCCCCTTTACTTATTTGCTGTTGACTGTCATTGGTTCTTTCTCTAGGAGTATATATCGGAACCACCGGCCCTATTGTGACTGGTTCCGACAAAGCATCTGGTAACTGCATGTTTCCTGCAGGTTGTACTGGCTCAGGGTTTGGATACCTCATTCCTCTAGATCCTCCCGGAATGTGTACCATTGTAATCTTGCCTCTAACTCCTGCCGATTTTTCCTCTGAACCCAGTTGTCCCACACCTAAAAGCTCTTCTGATGGGCGCAACCTCTCTGTCTCTGATCTAGAGTCGCACGGTGGGGGACGGTCCGCTAGCAATCTATCGAGGAAGCTGTCATCTGTATCACTGTCCTCCTCTGTCGTCTTTTTCCCTTCAGCCCCCTCTCTTAACGTACGAAATGGGTACAAGCGTTCTCCCTCTATGGTGTCTACTCTCCATCTTTTCAACTGGACATCCCATCTAGCATCATGATATGTCTTCATTGCTTTCCTCATTCTTCCTTGTGAAGCCTCTCTCCTTTTTACTGGAGCAGCTCTCATCCATGCATCTAATGCCTCAAATTGTGTGGGTCTAGGGGGAGGTTTCAGTGCATTCATCACTCCCCTCAGCTGGGTCAGCACTTCCATGCGAAAAGACCCGTAACGAGGGAAAGCCAATTCACCCTCTTTCTCTGTAAGTTTATGCCAATTCTGAAGCCACACTATAGTATGAAGTCCTACATTCGTTGCCATGTAATGTGCCGGTGTGTCTTCTGGCGGACCTTCTTCTCCTACCCGAGTCACTACCCCTGTGTCGCCTCTACACAAATCTTGCAATACCCTAAAGCATCTCATTGTAAAATCGATCAATTGCAAGCCCAAAATACGCTGTTCCACTGCAAACAAACTTCCACCAATCCCAGCGCGGCGTTACACCAACCAACCTATCACAGCGCGGCGCACCCTGACGTCACTTCTCACTCCTTGCAGCGGCTCACCCGCCTTTACAATTTCACCGCAAACTCGCTTACACACATTCGTACCACAAGTAACTGTATATCCAAAAGTTATTAAACCAAGTAACTGTTCCTACACAATTACAATAACTTACAGTCACATAAAACAAGTAATTGTCTGTCTCTAAAGATCGATAGAACACTCTCACAAGAACATTCAGCCGTTGTGACCCCCGACCTGCGTTGGTCACTCAATCTCCATAGTCCACCCCCGGTACCTGAGGCTTTCTACCGCGGCCTATTCCTCATTCACACAAAGTTCCCTAACACAAGTGGATCGTTGATAGCGCTTCACAACACCCACATTTGATCAGACAATTACAATACAAAACTATCCCGGGATCGTGGACTTCTCTTAAGTCCGCTCACCAAAACTTCCTGCTCCGCACGTGTCCGGACCAGTAAACCAAAAACCACAGTCACTCAACATACATCCTAACTCCGCAAGACATCACCCACTTACTCATCACCGCAATCTAACACCACAATTCCTTTCATACTCACGCCACCACTGTTTCCGCCGCACCATCAACGTCCGCCAGTCTCCGGTCTCCGCCGTCTTCCACTCCACTTCAGGGTTCTTCAACCTTCAACCCCACTCCTGATTGCTCCCCTCACCTTGGAGGTAAACCACTTTAAAGGTAAACCATCCTCTGTTACCATTTGATTACGCTAAATTGCACACCTGATGTTTCCTACTAAATATAGCGTAAACGATCGATCTTTTATTTACCTAAAGTGGTTGAGGGGAGGAAACAACTCAGATAAATATCAGCAAAGTTGTCATGCCTGGAAAGACCACCAACTCCAAAGTGCAGTTTGAATATTTATTATAAGGCCAAAAACAATTGGATGTAAATACATCTCAGTAGCAAAGTATAGAGGTACAGAAAAATTAATACAGAGCCAAGTTTACGAATACAAGTAATGCGGCCCAAAAGACAGATGATTATAAATTCCAAAATCACAACGCAACACAGAATTGATGCGATATTCAACTCTCGACTCATTGAAAGAAATCAAAATCTTTCCCTACACTGCTCTACATTGAGGGCCCTTCCTGTCTCTCTTCTATCATTCCCCAACGGTGTCAGCACGTGTTGACCTCCTAAGAAGAACTCACGTCAAATGGGTCGTTTTAGCTTATGGCTATGGAGCTCGCTCTAAAATGCTCTCCTCCGAAAGCTAGCAGAAGTCTGGACTCGCTGTCCCTGCGCATCATTAAAAAAAATGGGATTCAACCCACAATACGTCATTCTATTTAAAACTTTCCATTGCACCTCTATGCAGTAGCTTTTTCTTTTCATGGCACAAATTTAATTAGTGATATCTTCTTTCCAGTAGCCTTGGCTTTCAGACAGACCAGATACGCAAGGCATCCTCCCTTCTCGCTTCCCAGCCATCTTCAAAGACATTCCAGGTCTCTCCTTAACTCTGAAAATAACGATGTGTATTCTTGCACCTGCAGTTGGATGAGAACATTCTCATTTCGAACACAACAACATTTAATTATTTATTTCTCGAGAGCAAGGAGAATCGAAACTTTAAGACTTTGGGCCTATAATTCAGGCAACTTAAACTAACCACAATTACGGTGTATAGAAATAATATCGCCCTGCACATTATGCATGAAGGAATCGTAATACATACAAAATTCAATGCGTTCAGTAGTTTTCAACATCAAATGATTCAAATAAATGTTTCTTAATAATCATAAAACACTGCAAACAATACGAATACATGAGAGTGCGTTTAAACCATGAGTATAGTGCACTCATACAAAATAGAGTGCTATCAGCACTTTATCAAGAGGTAATAAGGCGTAGAGGTCCAGACGCAACAGCGTCTTTTGGGGCGGGGCTTGGATTTATTTGCTTAAAGTTTATCCCTCTCTATAAAGTCTTAGATGAGCTAAACAAGATGATGGGACTGCAGCACAAGGACTCCCAAGTCACTTTAAAGCGTTGGATTAAACCTCCCTTCCCCTGGTCCACTCTCTGCCTGCCTCCTTCAGCTCTATCAACCATATATTTCTATATCTTGGCTGATCGCTGGCGAGAAACTCCTGTATTTATCACCTGCTCTATACGATTCCCTCATCTTTTGTCAGGTTTTCAACCCTGTATCACACATGAAAGAAAAGATCTGGCCACCTGTCTCCCAAAAACTCCATCATCACTCTAGGAGAATTCAACCTTTATCTCAACAGTCTGACCCACAAGGACCTCTTTCACTTATTTTCTTTCTTCTCGTTGACTTCTAAACACCTGCTCACTCCCTGATCCAATCACACTCAGGTGTAGCCGTTAGATCTTATCACTCTCGCACCACTTTTGATCAAGTTTTCTATCCATATGCCATCCTACATCTGAAAACTATCAAAACACAAAGGCAACCCTACTCAACAAGAATCAGGGCCTTTAATAGCATTATCAACAACAGCAGTCATCATTGGAATTATATCTGTGTACTTAAAAAGGGCTTAGAGCCTGCTCATTTTTTCTATTGGTTGGATACAACAGCACTCTCATTTTCTTGCTTCTCATTGGTTGGTGCATACTGGTTTCACTTTCTATTTGTGTGTTTGTCACTTTGGTGGAGCATGGACCAAGTACAGCTTCCTTTCCGCGGCCTATGAACTTCTACTAGTCGCACACTTCTGGATCTACTTATTTTATTTCAGTTGTGCACTCCATAAGAGTGCCTGTGTTTGCAGCCCGTGTCCCTTCATTCCCCTATCATTTCTTGCATCCAGCCACCACCCAGCCCAATCCTACATCATTACTTGCACACAGCCCTGCTCCCCTCCTGCTACATTGCATATATCAATAAACCAACCACAAAATCCTCCTTTTATGCCACTCATCAACATCCTACGTTTGGGAAATCAAACTGACATGTTTCATTATAGCTGGCTATTTATGATCATAGGCAATGTCGTTATATAGAAATATTAAGCCGTCGTTTTCTTCAGCACTTTTTCTCACAGTAATTTGTGTCCATAAACTTTTTTTTGGTCAAAAGTCTAGCGTCTTAACATTTTGCAAGTTATTTTACAGCGGTCTATGAAAAACTACTTAGCACAGAGCAGGATTGTTCTTTGACCGTCTGAAACAAATACCATCAGGGTAGCGCACAGGCTCGCGGATACTCAGTGAGCCCTTTAAACGTGCATCGTTCGCCAGTTCTGGGCACTGGACATGGCGGCGTAGCACACGGACACTGGCCTTGAGAGCCAGTGTCACCACAGTAAGATAGATCTATGCTTGTGCAAAAACCAATAATAGGGTTACTGTTTCCGTCACCCCAGGCCTTCCAAAATTCCTCTTCCCATGCACAGTTCTCAATGTCTGAAAAAGGGTAATGACTTCTAAAGGTTTCCTGGGGTTTTCTTCTATAAAGGCAGAGGGCTGCAATTTTGGCTGATTTCCAAACAATTTTGATGAACGTGCGTTTTATTTGGTTTTCTGGATGAGCATTCATGTAATCCTGAGATAGACAGAGGCCATAGTTTCTAAATATGGACCATTGCATAAAAACCCTGGAACTTAAAAACACAAGCATTGGTAAAGCCTATTTGTCTCACCCATGAAAAAAAGCGGTATGATGTAGTCAGCACTGGTGACTTCATAGTACTTTTTTAATTTACTTTCACCCATGCGGCACAGCATGCAGCTGCGTGCAATATGGCTAGCAAAAACATTGCCAAAGCCAATAGCTCCTGCATAGGTGGGACATATTGATTTTCTCCTTCTCATTGTGCTCTTCACTCTCAAATTATACCCCTTTGCCAATTGACATCCCAAGAATTCAGTTGCAGGGTCACTCTTCTGTTTTCTTCTCAAAGGCAAAACAACTTATTTTTCTGCTAAATCAGAAATGATGCATCTAACATTTCATACTCTATTTCTTTCAAACACTCATTTTCAGGTAGAAACCTTAGTGTAGTACTCAACCCAACCAAGAGCTTAGAATACTTCTTCTTATAGACTGGCACTGCTGCAAGATGCACAACGTTGCAAAATGAGTCCCCAGACCACTCCAAATGAATAAAGCTCAGTTCTATGGTTCCGTCCTTTGCAAGTTAGATTGCTGCAATAGCCGTCTGCATTACCTTAGATTCAATTCTAAGATTGCCCCAAGAAACTTTGATAATCTTCACAGGCACATCCATACCGCCATTTGACCACCAAATTAAACGGGTATCAAACAAAACATGTCTACATAAAGAAAACCACTTATTTTAGTATTCAAGGCCTTAAATGATCGACCTCCCATCTCCTTATCATAAATGGTGACCAGATATGCACTCTCACATCATCTTCGGTAGACTCATCCAAGCCGCTTTGTCTCCCCTAAACATCCCTGTGCTGCCTGTTGAGTCTGCTCATTCTATCTACTAGGGCCTTTACTCTGGATTAGACCCCCTGCAAAAATAAACTCCGCCTCCTCTCTTACTCCTTTCAAAACTGCTTTAAAGTCTACAAACCACACAGTTGGGAAACAGCATTAATTAATCCTACTTCGCTCACAAATGCACTTTGATTCCTCCCTAATATTCCCTAATATCAGTATGTTGATATGCATATATTTATTGTTTTATTTTAAATTGTATATGTAATAGACTCTGTTGACCTGTTTTAGTATGTTTGATGTGGTATTTCCCTAAAATAATAATTATTATTTAATATAATTACTTTATTAGTATGTTTTTTTATTCTTGCAACTTTTTATTCATTACCAACAAAATTTAGTTTCTACCACCAAAAATATTAACTGTCATCCATATGGGCTGTTATTTTGCCATATATAGCATTACAAATGCTAATGTCTTGCATAATAAATATATTTACATTCTTGTTAATGAGTGTAGATCTATCAAAGTCACAAATGATTGCCTGGGTAATGTTGGTTTCCATAAACCTGGGATGCAGAAAAACATACAACTGATATATGTTTGGCTGTTCCTAGTCATTGCAACAGAAATTCTTTTCTGTTAACTCATTTTTCTGTTTGTGGGACATGTTAAAAAGCACATAGTTAGATACAATAGCCTAGTCAGTATTTTCTTTTAGGTCGGTAACTAATTTGATTGTGAAATTATTTAAGAGCCTATAGTTAGTTGGAGGCCTTAGTGTGCATTCCTTCTTCAGAACTGAAAATAACGCAATGCCAGCTAAAAACTTAAAATGATGAGATGAGCCTTTCACATAATGATTCTTCAGGTAACTCCTGAAGACTTTGGTATCTGGTTCAGAGAACGAATGCATAGGGTAACCCACAAGTGAGTCATATGTGTCAATGATTAGGCCCTGCGTACCACACATAATCATATTCTTGATATTAAAAAGGTAGATGAGTACAGTAGGTTGCCGTCATTACAACAACAACAGACTTCTCCAATTGCTGATTCTAGAATACATGCAAAATAGTTATTAGTGACTTTACAAAGCATTAATTAGACTAACTTAGTTGTACAGCAAAAAGATATCAGAGAAAAGTAACTTGCACAAAAATGTTAAATTAAAATCTGCAAAGTTATTTTAGCTCCTACTCCCTTTCCAGTGGTATTTCCCCCTTCTCCCTAGTGGATTCTTGCTCTTGCCTCATGAGGGTGATCCCTGAGTAGCAATCCACTCCACTGGATCACTGGCAAATCAAAATAAATCATGGGTAAAATGCCCCTTCTCGGCGTGAGCTAACACTACCCCTACCACCCAGGATGAACACAGTCTATCTGCAGAGGTAAATTGGGGCATTTATCCACAGAGGGCAGAAAAAAACACTAGTAAAAAAAAAAAAAATGTGCGGGCCGGCCTGTTTGGCATCTGGTTGCCCTCAATCTACATGACCTCTTCACAGTCTTTATGCTCCCATCTTCCAATCTGCCCCCTCGGCGGGGCTCACAGCCCAAGACACGAGGGAAAAATATATTCAAATATATATATATATATATATATATATATATATATATATATATATATATATATATATATATATATATATATATATATATATATATATATATATATATATATATATATATATATATATATATATATATATATATATATATATATATATATATATATATATATAGGATCAGTAGTCCCTAGTGGTTCCAAGCATGCGCTTCGGGTTTGACATTCAAGTCAAGAGTTCATAATTATTGTGTGCAATTTGACCCTGGGATGCAGCTGGTATTTTCTGGTCCCCGTGCCTCTAGGTGTTTGGTTTTTATCTGTGGGAATGTGATATCCACATCAAGGCAGAAGTCAAGTCTGATCTCGTAGTATAGGTCAGAGGTGATCTTGGTAGCAGCTCGGGCTATTATTTCGGGACAAAGACTATTTGCATTTGGCGAACTCAGAGACATTCAGCAGCAGTGTGTTTTAAATGTTATCAACTAACCATTTTATTTTAACTTTAGGCATTATAGAATGAGATGTTTGGCGGGACAATTCATACACTTGAAAACATTCCCATGATGGTGGGCGACTTATATTGTTTGTATGCCCATGCATTGTACAATAACGGTATATCATGTCAATAATTATTTGCACTTTGCAATTTACACATTATAATATGATTTACCTGCAACAGCGCTGATTTTCAGCTCAAGTGAGCACTCTGATGTCGCATAGGGCTTAAATGGTGGCTACATACTTGATAGTATGTCTTCTATGTCTATCTATTCACCAAGTGGGAAGGGATATTTAATGTGTTTGTATAATGGCGCCAACCAGATTGATAAAGGCTTCCAGTAAGCCGAAACTCGTCTCTCTTTTATCTCTGGGATTGCGCGTGACCTGATTTAATAAACAGATGCCGTATCCTGACCATCTCGAGTCTGTGCCTTCTTCCATGGATGCTTCTGTGAGAGCTAGATGTTGTGTTCATTCAATTCAGCGTGAGCGGTCGTCACGCTTTACACGGAACGCCAGTCGTTTGTGGCTCTCCCTTCTGACTGCATGTTTTTGGAGGAGTACGGAAGTGCTAGAGGGGAGCCCCCAGTTTGGCAGGCGGGATGAGGAACGAGGATGACTGCAAAGGGAGACTAAGGGCCCGCAGCGGGGCGGTTTTCGCAACTGCCAGCACGGGATCTACATTTACCCAGCAAGAAATGCCTTGCCCAGGAGACTGGCGCTATCTGGTGCCTGGGCTCCTCGGACGCCTATGCCGATGTGGTGAGATGTGTCTGGCATAATCATTTTATTCATCGGTCCCCTTCAACCTCGAGTTTGTGCCTCATTAGAGCTTTATTTTATTGCTGCCTGCCAATCATGATATTGTGACATTTGCCTTTGCCCTGATTATAAGCATCTTGAAACTGACTTTGCACCGGACATTTGTTAATCCATCAAGTGGCATTATGGGATCAGTAGTCCCTTGTGGTTCCAAGCATGCGCTTCGGGTTTGACATTCAAGTCGAGAGTTCACAATTATTGTGTGCAATTTGACCCTGGGATGCAGCTGGTATTTTCTGGTCCCTGTGCCTCTAGGTGTTTGGTTTTTATCTGTGGGAATGTGATATCCACATCAAGGCAGAAGTCAAGTCTGATCTCGTAGTATAGGTCAGAGGTGAGCTTGGTAGCAGCTCGGGCTATTATTTCGGGACAAAGACTATTTGCATTTGGCGAACTCAGAGACATTCAGCAGCAGTGTGTTTTAAATGTTATCAACTAACCATTTTATTTTAACTTTAGGCATTATAGAATGAGATGTTTGGCGGCACAATTCATACATTTGAAAACATTCCCATGATGGTGGGCGACTTATATTGTTTGTATGCCCATGCATTGTACAATAACGGTATATCATGTCAATAATTATTTGCACTTTGCAATTTATACATTATAATATGATTTACCTGCAACATCGCTGATTTTCAGCTCAAGTGAGCACTCTGATGTCGCATAGGGCTAGAATGGTGTCTACATACTTGATAGTATGTTTTCTATGTCTATCTATTCACCAAGTGGGAAGGGTTATTTAATGTGCTTGTATAATGGTGCCAACCAGATTGATAAAGGCTTCCAGTAAGCCGAAACGCGTCTCTCTTTTATCTCTGGGATTGCGGGTGACCTGATTTAATAAACAGATGCCGTATCCTGACCATCTCGAGTCCGTGCCTTCTTCCATGGATGCTTCTGTGGGAGCTGGATGTTGTGTTTATATATATATATATCTCTCAGTGGCGTAACATAGGCCCCTGCAGGCCCTGCGGTGCGGGAGGGGGACCGAGCTGCAGGGGTGTCCCCTCAGCACAGTACCTGGCCTGGGAGCTCCTGATTGAGTCCAGAGGGGGGCCCTCCTTGTGCCTTGCAGGGGGGCCCCCTCAAGTTTCGTTACGCCACTGATATATATATATATACACATATATATATATTTAAAAAACAGGAACTATATATTTAAAGAAAGGAATGGATGGTGGCTAATCCTTCTGGGCACTGGAGCGGAAGTCCCACCTACCACCCACCAATGCCTAGACAATCTGTTTGTCCGTCACTGGAGTAGGCAGACTGTGGTCTTTTTGTCATGTCCCCATGTCTACCCACCCCAAGGGGCTGAAAGTCCTATAGACGCCCTAGGAAAATATACAATTAAAAAGAAATAGGTGTGGAACCGGATCGGCCTAGCATTGGTCCACCCGGATACTCCGGAGTGCAGAGCTTGAAGATTGCAGCCATCCCCCATGGCAAGCAAGGGGACATTTATATTTATTTGGGTGCAGTTTCGACATATAGTCTGACAGAGAGGGAGTAACCCATCCCCCCTTTTATTGATCCTACAAAACCCATAATATCAGTGGCATGCACTGTAATTACACTGAATTGATTGGGTCTGTGTGTAACAATAAACTATTTTTCCCCCCATATTCCAGTGCTGGAACCTTGCCAGTGACCTTCCGATGCCTTGAAGAAAACCTTCACATCGACAAGCGCGTGACAAGGTTCGTGCTTCCAGTTGGCGCCACCATCAACATGGACGGGACCGCTCTCTACGAAGCCGTGGCAGCTATTTTTATCGCTCAGATGAATGGCATCGTGCTGGACGGTGGACAGATCGTGACAGTCAGGTGTGACAAGAATTTTCTCTTCTAATTTTAAGTAGACACAGAAGAATCCATTTTACTTTTATCAAAGAGAATAGGATTGTTGATACAGACTGTCAGAAAATAATGCTATATATTTAAAAAGAAAGTGTGTCCTTTGTACTTATAAGTGCTCATTTACACATTTATTTTGTACATTGAAAACAATAAATTCTATTTACTATCACAGCATTATATTAGCATAAAAAAGACTTTGTACTGCATTATAGATTGCACATTACAGTCACTTTACAGTAGACCTGGGCGAAATTATAATTTCGCCAGAGTAATCGGAGTCATTTCAAATAATTACGCATTTTTCTCTTGATGTGAATTTACATGATTATGTCAGCTTGTGTAATTAAGAGTAAATTGTGTTAGGGCTGTCCTCTTTGAGGCCTATTGGAATCTAGTTCACCCTAGGCTTTCTCTGGTTTGCTTTTTGTTGATGGTGGGGAGAAAAAACATTAATCAAAGTATTTTGTTGTTGCATTACCTGAAACCGGAGATAAAGTTGACACTTCGAGTTCAAGCCAACCACACTCTGCCCTGTCAGGTAAACATCGTTTACCACAAAACTTTTTCCCCGCAGGAAATTACACCGCGGTCGTTACAACGACCGTGTTGTAACAACGCATACCATTACTCCACAAGTCGGAACAACGACTTGCAGAGGGGTAAGAAGGTGTTGCCTTCCCTACTGTTGCACATACTGAAGTTGGAATAGTAAATTATACTATTCCAACATCCAGCGCCCCCCCCAGATCAAGTCGTTGTTACGACTTGCGGGGTAATGGTATGCGTCGTTACAACGCGGTCGTTGTAACAACCGCGTTGTAATGTCCTGCGGGGAAAAAGCATGCACTGAAAGGAGGCATATTCCTCTGTCAGCAAGGTAATGGATGGTAAGGTTCAAGAGCGAGCTACCTCCGATGATGAACAAATGCCTGGCTCTGAAATAAAGAAAATAAATCTACAAGCCACAGAAAGGCAGTAGAGTTAAGAAATGAATGTGCCCCTGTTTAAGTTAAAGTACGTGCTGATGGTTCTCGCCAAGTTTACCTGGTTTCGGATTTAAGTGTAGAAGTCCTTGAGATCTGTGTCCATGAACAAGGATGATTCGGCTCCTGCATATATTTCTAGGGCTACTGCCTCGGTCATTGGTGACCACGTGATACTAATGGATCAGGAGTTAAAAATGTCCAAAATTGAAGGGATCAGGTTGGTCTGGCATCGAGTAGCAACACCTTCAAATGAGGTATAAGATATATAATGATGTTCTGCGCATCATTTTTAAATAGAGTATAATATTGCTGCTGAGCTGACACTAACATTTAAAAGTGGGCTTACGGTGACAAGTGGCCACAGTGACATTTGGTTACCTGCCTTTCATCAGATTAAATGGGTGGTCTTTCCTACTCCTCGAACTAGATCATCAGATCTAACTCTGCTTCAGGAGAATGTGGTAACAGCTTCTGCTTCTGTTGTCTAAGACTCCAGAATGAAGATTTTCCAGCAATGACGCGCGAAGGAAACAACTCAAAGTTGCAACTTTAAATGGATCAAGAACGGATTATGGAAACTCTCTCTACTTAGACATCCTTGTATCCTTGGAAGGTACCAAGGATATAGAGATTGTTAAAAAATTAGGATCAGATTGGAAAGAGGGATATGCTAGTTTGTTCAGTGTCTCTACATTGATGAGTTCTAAATAGACTCCCTGAGGAGTATCAGATAACTCTGTACATTTATATGTGATATGATTCCACAACTACTGAAAGGTGTGGCTTTGTATGCCTGTCGTCACTTAAAATGGCAAATTCCAGTGGGTGAATTAGGTGGGAGATCCTGAAGCGGAGGACTGGAGGGAGGCCATATGAATTAGCAATCTCCTCCCGTATGCTTATGAAACAACTTATCCATCTCCACGCGACCTACCTTTCCCCTCACCGCCTGCATCATATGTCGCACCGTTTCCACGCCGCGTGTCCGCGATGATCCCTCCCTGCTGCAGATTTCTTCCATATGGTCTCGGACTGCCCGGTGCTCTACCCCTTGGGGGATCTGGTGGCTAGGGAGCTCTCGGCGGTCCTTGGCTGTTCAATTGAATTGACTCCGCGCTCTGCACTCTTGGGATTGGTGGAGGAGTATAGGGGCCCGTGCCGAGCAAACTTTTATTAGGATGGCCTGCCTTATAGTTAAAAGAGATGTGACGCACGCGTGGTAGCAGCCGACTGCCCCCTCAATTTCGAGTTGAGGCAGAGGAGTTGATTGGTGTGCGCAGCTTGAGAAACCTATATACACGGTACGTGGCTGCCCACACAAACATGATAGGGTTTGGGGAAAATGATGTTCATTTTATGGTCTGCCTATGCAGTGATTGATGCTGCCTACCGGAACAAAGATAGCACTTTCAATGTTATTTTGTACACAAAGTGTGTTGTATATGTCGATGAATGTACCTGCTGTGGAATTCCAATTAAAACAATAAAATTGGTTTATCAAAAAAAAAGGCAAATTCCATTCCTATGAAATATTTTATGGTTGATGTTTCTAGACACTTTAGGCCAGATTTATCAAGGGCTTGCGTTACCCTAGCGTCACCTTGAATGACGCAAGCCCAACGCAAGCCCTTAAGTCAGATTTACTATGCCACACAGAGCCACCTTGCATGCCTCTGCATTCCGTAGAAAATTCGCAAGCCGCTGCCTCACGTTGCTCTGCATTGGGAAGGCGTTCCATGGGTGGAGTGTGGGCGTTCCCACGCATCCACCAATGATTTTTGGCTCATTCCCAGATTTACTGAGACTAATAATCCTGGGAATGCATTAAGTGCTAAGCTTTCCCAGGTGAGGCTTAACATGGAGAAATGTATTTATTTCTCCTCTTTATTTCCTCTTTCTATGTGTGCTCCATACTGCAGCAAACGTTGAAAGAAGAAAATGCCTTTAAGGATTGTTTTTATGCTGGAAGGTGCCCCTTACTGCACAAAAACAATCCTACCTGTAACGCAGGCACCCTTGCACCATGCTGCAAGCGTACCTGCGTTGGAGCTTGACAGCCGCAAGTGCGCCAACGCAGAGAGAGAGCAGAAATGTGCCATATGTTGGTAATTATGGCTCATTCCTGCTCTCTCCATTTGACGTAGCGCAGCAAGTTGTCTTGCTGCGTTGCACCAAATCTTAGTAAATTTGGCCTTTTGTGCAGTACTTTGGCAGGGGCTTCTTACCCTACTCTAAGTTCCCAGGCCAATGTAGGCTCCATTTTGCCTGTAGAATTTAATTTAATAGTCTCTCGTTATCTGCTTCCAGATAAGTCATTAAAGGGTATGTGAGTGGTGTTCTAGAAAATAGTTCTGCTTCTGATGTGCTATCCCATTGGTAGGCACTGCAGGGAAGTGACAGGCATCATTTCACTTTTGTAGGTGCCTATCACCAGGGATTATAGAGAGGATGATTTGATGATTTCAGGCCTTCGATTAGGATGTCTGATCGTCCTGGGCATTCGAGTTCGTTCCACCGTTTGCTCTAGACCGGCCCTTGGATCACTTGTTACTTGTGATGCCTTGGGTGACTTGTTTCCAGAAGGATACCAAAACGTTGTTTTTATATATCCAGAACTCTCTATATAGCTCTTAGAAGAGTAGTTTTACTGTTTCTAAGTGCTGCATTTTGAACAGATTGAAGGTGAAGCAGAAATGTATGACTGATGACAATAGAAGAGCCAAACAAAGAGAGTTGGTGGCAGCCACCAGCAGAAGTCAACAAAAATGCTGGAAACCGACTGAGGTGTTGAGTTGTTGGGTGGCATCTCAGCAAGGATGAAGGCTGGGTGGAGCAGTGGGCATCTGCATAATGAGTCCTTCCAAGGATGTTGAAAAGCCAGGGTCACCTTATATCTTCTATGACTCAATTTTGCAAATACATGTACACTTTTATGGGCACAAACGGCGAAGTGAGGCATCTGAATTTGCAGAACGTTTAGCGACCTTACTTATTACAATTTGCTTTATAAAGATTCTGAAACTAGAACTAGACTATGAAAGAAGTGCAGTGAGTTAAATTTGTAGCTTTTAATATGTTCGTCATTAAATTAAGTAACATTAGTAGACATGCTTGCCGGGTTTCCTCAGGTTTTTTCAATACATTTTGTAAGTATTTCTGCAGATTCACAGTTTTCCGGCACTTGGACCGCCTCCTCTAATGACCTTGCTTGACCCTGAGTATCAGTACAATGGCTCCCCCTTTCAGAACTGCCTAAACCACCAGGAAATGTTCAGCCCTCCTACTGTTGACTGGTGGCATTTTAGGTCAAGACAAGGAAACAAAACTCCAATGTACTGACCCTGTAGCACTCAAGTAACACTCTATAGATCCATACGTGCGATTTACCCTATGCTGTTTACAGGACATTGGCCTTGATTGTTGGAGCTGATGCCTCTTTGGTGTCCTTGTATTTGCAGCTTGACCGCGACCCTTGCCAGCGTTGGCGCAGCCAGCATCCCCAGTGCTGGCCTGGTCACCATGCTGCTTATCCTCACCGCAGTGGGCCTCCCTACTCAAGACATCAGTTTGCTTGTTGCCGTTGACTGGTTCCTGTAAGTATAATTTCTTATATATATATTTTCATGTGGAAGCAGTCATGAACATTTGGACAGAAATATTATAGTGCTACGAGTGCATAGACTGTCGCTAGGTCGATCACTCGATCAGTCAGAGGTTTGTGAAGTGCAACTACTCACCCACGAGGGTCCCAAGGCATTAGGGGTGGGGACGGCTCCATAGGGTGCTGTGGTCATCTGAAGAGCCAGGTCTTGAGGTCCCTCCTGAACTGGAGCAGTGTAGGGCTTTGCCGGAGGTGGAGGGGGAGGATATTCCAGGTCTTAGCTGCGTGGTAGGAGAAGTACCTTACCCCGTTCTGGTCTTGTAGATGCGTTGCATGGTGGCCAGAGAGAGGTTGTCGCCTGGGTTTGCAAGTGGGCTGGAACTCAAGGCTCGGCGCTTACAGACTTGCAGATTCTGTCTGTTGGGGTCCCAAATCAAGTTAAGACCCCCCATTTTGTTTTCCACTCATGATGCCCATCCTCTTCCCCAACGGTCATCAGATCACTTCAAGGCTTCGTGGACAACCCTTTCTAGCCCTGGGCTATCCTACAATAACCTTCTGCATTCTGGGAGTTGTAGTCATTGTTCATTTCAACTGAATGATTTGGACTAACATAGCAGAAAACAGTGATTTGTAAAAGGAAAGCTTCAACTGGACCCTGGTGTCCATGAAGATATGGAGTCATCTGGTGAGTTTACTCTTATTCCATTCCTCTCCGTTCCCTCATTCCCATCTCTCCTGCATTTGGCAGGATATTTAGTCTCCAGAATGGGAATCGCCTTGTCAGATCATAAACTGCAGGTTTTCCATGATTCCAGACTATTCTGCACACATTGCACACATTTACCACCTGCTCTATGCAGGTAGTACATGTGAGCGGGGGACACTGTTTGTGGGTGTTTGGAAGCTGGGGATCGGGATCTCAGTGGAAATGTCCAAAAATCAGGGAAAACCAGTAGAAAAGAACACAGAAATTGTATCTCCGCATGGTAATTTCCCATGCCAGACCAAGTATTTCATAGTGGGAATTTAGCGGGAAGCTACCGGGTCGGAATCATTAATTCCAACCCGGGATCTTCCCATCATATATCTGGCCAACTCAGAAAGAGGGTTCAAGTGTATAAAATCTATATGTCACAATTTGCACGTCCATTGTAAATGTAATACTATACCATTGATCGATGCTGTGATGATGTAAATAGAGACGAACACACAAGTGATTCTTGGACTCCTGCACTTAGCTCACAAACAAGCTGTCTCTTGGAGATTAGTACTGCAGGCCTGGAGGTTCTACAAAGTGTGAAAACCTGAGAAGGTCGCCAGGATACCCTTTGGGTGGCAGTGCGCTTTAAATGCTTCAAAATAAAATAAATAAAAGGTGGGAGACCGTATACTTCAGGAACACCTGTGGCTCAATCAGATGAAGAATGAAACTTGGAAGGAAGACAACGAGTAGGCGATGGTGTGGCTCTGAGCGAGAGGCTCCAGAAGTCCAAAGGTTGCCAAGTAGAGGTGGCACCAATTGTGCACCTTGTGTCAAGCTCTGGATGCCATCCATGGTTGGAAGTAACCGGTACCTGGAACCTCCTCCATGTGAAGCTGGCGGAAATATCACTGCTTTGACACATTTCCAGACATCATGCGTTTGTGCAAGATCCGGACAGAGAGAAGAAAGAACAATGGGAACAAAAAGCTGTATTTTATTCAGTGCCAGGGCTCTGTGATGTCAACAGTTAATAGAGGTAATGTCCCACGGTGATTCCGTTTATCAACCTACTACTGTCTGTTTTTAGAGGAACGTCCAGCAGATGCCGTGCAGGGCATGCCTGAATGGACATCAGCATAGCAACTTCAAGGGCAGGGATGTCCACCCTGGTCACCAAGCATATAAGTATAGAATTGAAGAGCCGGATCTATACTGGGACATTCAGGTCCCCTGGTGAAAGTGCTGACCCCCCATCATTGAGGCATGGGTTCAGCGGAGGCCATTCGCCATTCTCATACATAAGTTCCATCAGTGTGTGCCATGCTGGTGGGAGCCACTCTAGAGCACCTGCCCAGCTTTACCAACTCCTTGAAGACAAGTTTAGTTGAACTTTGAAGATCCATAAAATAGATGGTATATTTTAGATGGCGTAGAACTTGAGTTGTAAACGTAGACGTCCCAAATGTGAGCCCAGCCCTATATTCCTAAACTAAAGAGCCCCATTTAAAACATGAACTGTATATCAACAAGGCTTCATGTCTACAAACATAGGGTGTCTTTCAGCAAACAGGAGGCCACCCATCCTATTCTGGGGGGGATCTCTGTGCTGTGAAGGGAGCCAGCACCAGCCTGTTCCAAGATTCTTTGGCTCAGAGTGCAACTTTAGACAGCAACACACCATACACAGAATATCCTCGGTTCTTCTGCAATCCTGAAAGTCCAGCCCAAACTGCTAAGCCACTCACTTGTTGGAAGTGGAACACAAGCAACCCAAGGCCGGCTCTTCCTTATTGTGCCACATCAGTTAGCGGCAGCTTAAGACCTATGGTACAGGGAGCTACAGCACCCACATTTTAGCATGCCCGTCAGACACAGGGCAGTTCACAGTATTAAAAGGTGATGAGTGGATAGTCTGAATGAAACTTAGCCTTAGGCAGTTTGTCACAATTGTATTGCAGTCCTTTTTTGGTACATTGTACCACTGCAGAAAGGGACCAACCATCATGAACGTCAATTCACCAAAAAGCCAGAAGTAGTGCAAATTACATCACACTTCACTTGACCTTTATGTTCACTTACACATACACTCACACATACAGACACTGTCTCTCACATAAACACACTCTCACCTGCGCGCATGCACACAACTTCCATTTAAAAGTAGTTTTTTACTTACCTTTGCAGCCAGGAAGGATCATAATTTAACTCCATTTTTTTTTACGCTAATATTGATAAATTTATTATTATTCACTATTAGTGTAATAAAAAAATTGACAAAAACAAGGAGATTGCAGTCGCAACCGATGTCCATAAAGACGAGCTGCCTCTTTGTTCCTGGCACGGAGTTTGCTACCTCTGAGGCTAGGGGTCCCAAATACAGTGCCAGGGGTCACATGGGGCAAGCCAGGGGTCACAGCTGCGACCCCTGGAGACCCCTAAATGACGTCCATGCCAATCATATGTAGAGCAGACGAGGCCCTGCTCCAATAGAAACAGTTGCCCCATATTTTCATCTATCTTTTAAAATATCTGCATACTTTCACCAATTATACTTGTCAATTTTTTTTAGTGTCAGTTAATGAGCAGATAGCCATCGAAAGTTAATACCAGAAAGAAGTAGTTCACGGTGGACTGTCTGTTTTCAATGTAGACTTGAGTGTAATTTCTGATTTTTATCCTTTACACACAAGGTGCATGCCTCACTTCCTCTGGCCGCCCCACAAAAGGAATGCACTAACTGCGTTCCTGCAATGCAGCGCCGGTTGTATGTCGGAACCACGCAGGCATTTACCACGCCTGTCTTAACAACGTGGTCTGAACCACGAATGCATCCTTACAACGCATTCCGATACCACGGAAGTCGTTAGAACGACTGGCCTTAGGAAAAGTGCTGTATAATTTACTATTCCAACTCCAGTCTGCGCAACAGGAGGGAAAGTGTTAGACTTAAAGTTCAACATCAGTTCAACAATGCTTTCCTTAAGGCAAGTAATTGTAATAACTTGCGTGGTAAAGGAATGCATTATAAAGACCCGTTCGTGGTACAGACCGCATTGTTATGGCACAGCGTGCTTAGAGCCGCGGTGTAAAGGCTGTTTCTCTGCAGGGTCAGCGCCCAGTGTATCCATTAAGCCACATTGGTTCTCAGATGGTAGTTGAGAGCACAGCATTGCAGTGCCGCTAAGCCTCTGTAGGCTCAGGGTCACAAAGAAAATCAGGTTAAGTCTCTCTGCCTTAACCATGCAGATAAAAGTCACACCATGTCAGTTTTCTCTATGATAACCTACCATATTTTATTCTAAGGTAACCAAGACCAAGGTGAAGGCCTAACCGCCCTAGCCTCGAAGAGAATGGAGGTGAATTGGATAAATAAGGTGCAATAAACCAGTCCGGTTTCATGTTTTGATTTCGGGTTTATCAATAATTTGGAGATTAATCTGTGGTGAATTATTTATAAGTGCTTAATGTAGTAAACCTGTTTTTTTACTGAGATTTCTCTGGCCTCTTGCTGATTAACACAATAAAAATAAGAAAGGAACACATACTTCAAATAAAAGGAAAAAATAAATAGTGTAAGGGTTAAAGAGCAAAGGTAAAAGGAAGGCTGTGAGTCTTCCACTTAAAAAATAGGACTTCTAATAAAAATCTTATGAAACATGAATTTGTCAATTAACGTTCCATAAAAAGGGGGTGAAAGACAGTGTTCTGTCTCATCCTACTCCCCTATTTTATATTTAAACTTAACCTCTGCTTCTGATGTGTTATTCCTTCTTTCTGTTTTTCTAACTCCTTGTCATTATTAGTTATCTGTAACTTCCTGTTATTCTTGTAAGCAAAGTAGTGTTCTAACAAGGTAATTATCCTACGAATATTAAGTTCGTAGTAGCTAACCTGGGTTTATTAAGCACTTTGAGATTAATGTCTGGTGATTAAAATCGGAGTGCCTCTGTCGTAGTCCTAGGTTTTTAATTGCATTTTCATTACCTCTGAGGGACCATTTTCAGAAATTTTAATTTTAGTTAATAAGTTGTTGGTTGTTTTTAATTTTTTCTGTTTTAATATGGGAGACCCTCTGTGCCCCTATAGCCCCCTAATTACTTTCACCTTTATCTCTTACCCATTTTATCACTTGAATCTATCTCCCTTCATTACAATTAATTGATACTCTTGTGTTTTTTTATTTTCTTAATTAACAGGAAGGGGGTCATCATACCACCTTATTTTATGTTTAAACATGACCATTACATTTAATTTATTTCTAACACTCTCCTTTACTATAACCTTTGTCTACTGTACTCCTCCCCTTATTACATCCAGGTTATTGACAAAAGTGGGTTACTGGTGATCAATCCCACTCTGAGAAAAGCACTCTCTGAGGTGTCTTCCTATATCATTGATCAAAGTAGCCTGCACCTCCAACCCCCCAAAAACTTGTGATTGGCTATAAATACAGGAAGTCCATCAATCAGGGACTCACAAGTTCTGCAAGAGGTAGCCTGAGGGACTACCTTGTGCCTTCTATCCAGAAGCTTAGAGAACTGCCATTAAGGACGGTGCCCCCAGAGGCTCTAGTGCAGTGGCCACCTTAGCAGACACATCTGCTGAAAACTCAGAGTCTTCAAGATTCTTCTTCATGTGTGTGCAGCCGTGCATGCTCCCCTGCACACCAAGCTAACATTGAATTACAGAACTTCCAGAGAGTAAGAACGGATGCCATTTTGTTGTGCCAGTGAGCATCAAAAAAGGCGGCAGTCCACATCTCTCACCAATGAGGAGTGACAGTTCATCCTCCCAAAAAAGAATCTTCAGACTCCAGACACTGCCAAACTGCTCATTTACCCAGAACATTATTTGGTGGTGCTATTCACATTACTCTGCTCAATTTGCGGGTTACTCTTGGATTCCCGCATGAATCAGAGACACTTCATGAATTTTCTGCCATTCATTCTGTGGTTTTCAGTCTCACCATCTATTTACCTCTATGCCTTCAACTTCCACTGTTCTGTCTATCGGGCTGCCACACCATGGCTAAAAACCACTGCGCAAACACTTTTTCATTTTTTCTGTCACAGCAAGTGCCCCTCAAGTGCAAAGTCTTCCCCAGCCTCTCGTATGCACGTATGTATGTATATGTGTATGTATGTGGCATTTGCAAAGCGTGAACCTGGCCAAATTACAAAAATCGGAGGAGGTTGCATCACTGTAGTGATGTCATCTTCACGAGCCTCAACAGAGCACCACCGGGCCTAGAGTACTGGGTTAGAGTCAACATCTGCAAAGGACTGTTTGTTGGGCCTCATTGCAATATCATGTATAGTTATAACTTGCTGGTTTATGCTAACCATACTCTCCATCCTACTAGAGAAAAAATTATTATTTTTATTTCACAGTTGTTAATGGTTATAGGGTACCTAAGTAGAGCACAGATGCATTATGCACTGCTAGGATTATACATTTCTCCTAAGGCAAATGCTGTGCCAGATACGTAGCCTCTCCACCTACACCCACAGACGCAGATCCATCAGGAGGGTAGAGAACACTGCCTACACCCCTCTGGAGGCTTGCAATATCATCTACATTCCTTCCCATGTCTCCTCCGCCTCAGGTCCCCCATCACCTTTTGGCCAAGTTGCCCTTAGTCAAGATATTGAATGGTTCCTTCTGTCACCTGTTTGTTTGCCAACTTAGGGCCTTATAACGAGTTTGGCAGTCTCACAGTGAGCCACCACGCCATCGCCAAACCTGTAGTCACTTCGCCCGCCAGATTAGGCCTTACATCCTGGTCTGGAGGACGGCGCTTTGGCGACCCCACGGGCCGCCATAGTCTGAATAAGGCCCTAAGTGCTAGAACCCCCTGTACTATTAGAAAAGCACAGTACAGCTCATGAGGTCAGAGATTTCAGTGTCCTGGGAACTATTTCTATTGTAGAACCATTTAATATAAGGAATATTTTGCGTAAATTTTTATGGCGGTCTTGCCAAGTGACTATAAACGGTTCTTTGTTGGGATTCTAAAGTGAAGTTAGGTCCCATTTTTAAGTCGAGCTGTCTGGACGATCTGTTGTATATACTTTGTGGGATCTGGAGATCAGCCCTAGGACTTGTCTGCTTCTGCCTTGGCCTAGGGGACTTCTTTTTCTGTTCAACTGCCTTTATTTAACTGTCTTGATAGAAAACGACCAGTAGAGGTCAGTAAAATACCAGAATTGCTTTCTGCTTGTTCACCTGCCTCTAATTAACTATCTTGATAGAAAATGACCAGTAGAGGTCAGTAAAATACCAGAATTGCTTTCTACTTAGGGGACTTTTTTTATTTTGCTGGCAATTGCCTCTATTTAACTTTCTTGATAGAAAATGACCAGCAGAGGTCGGTAAATTACCAGAATCGCTTTAGCATTCCCTAGATTCCAGGCCATAGAAACTTGTATTCAACGAGCACCTGTAGACAATAATATTTTTCAAATCTTGTATTTTCAGTGATATAAACACCGAAGGGGCTGATTTTATATTAAAAACAGAGGTTTGGACAATACAATTTACAGCTGATAGACAGTATTTCTCTCCATGTATTCCCATACCTGGAGTGTTCCGCAGTTTGGTGCTTACTTTCCCTCCATGTTAAAGAACAGTAGATGTTTCAGCACCCAGGCTAATGTGCTGCATAGCTAAATACATATAATGTCCCAAAGGCGAGACCGATTGCATTGAAAATGCTTGTTATGTCGGACGGCATTCTGTATTCAAATGCCTTGAAGAAGCAGAGAATGTAATTGGTTAAGAGGATCAGACATGGGGGAAGGAGAGTTTCTGGATATTTCAAAAGGGGTGGAGTGACAGATCCAGTTGATTAGGCTTGATTTAAACCAGGTTAGGGCGGTGTGTACAGGAAAGATTGCGCCACCAACAGTTTAAATTGTCACTTGCCGGTCAAGAGGCCGTACATTGGAGAAAAATAGATCATCATCAAAGTGGTGGGAAACTTCTCAGACATGTCTTGATCTAGATGTGAATTGCATCAGTAGTGGAGACACTGCTTTATGTAATTGATGTTTTTGTAGTCCAATTTCTATTTTGTTACAGTCTTTGCTATGATGAGGGTGGAGAGAGAACAGCCCTTTCACACTAATACATGGTCCATAGTTTTTTTTTTTTTTTTTTTTAGAAAATGAGGGAATTGACTAATGCCCCTTCAATCCTCAGTCACTCCAACCTAAATATTATTTAATGTTTTGGGAATTAATTTATGTGCCGATTATTCTGTGCAGAGACCGAATGAGGACTTCCGTGAACGTGGTTGGAGACTCGTTTGGTGCCGGCATTGTTTACCACCTCTCCAAAGCGGAGTTGGAAGAGATGGATGCTCAACACGCACAGCAAGACATCGAAATGACCAAGACTCAGTCTGTGTACGATGACATGAAAAACCACCGGGAGAACAATTCCAACCAGTGTGTGTACGCTGCTCACAACTCGGTGGTGGTGGATGAGTGCAAGGTACCGTTGACCTTTATGGATATAGAGACCTGTATCTAGCACTTGCATGGACTTCTTTTTTTACATCTGCATGCTCTACATTTTATATTTAATTTTTAATTTTTAAAGTATGTCCATGACGGCAGTCTCTATGAACCCCGGACATAAAAACTGAGCTTTGTAGAATTTTGGACTAAACTCCTGCTCTCTGCTGCTCACACCTAAAGTAAAACGTGGCACTGGTTTGCAATTGCCATAACCTGTTCTGTGGCATTTTATGGAATTGCTTAGAAGACTGAAACAAATCAGTGTAGTCTTATCTGGGCATCGATATTTCTGCAAAATGTCCAGGTGTAAGAGGTATCGATGCTCATCTTCCCACCATAAGAAAGGCCAAATACATTGAACGAGAACCTGTGACGCAGTAAAGTAATAGTACAAAGGACACTCTTTGTGTGCCATTCTACACACTGACACACTTGTTCCGCAACATGTATATAATCTGTTTTGTTGTCAAATATTTTTTATAAGCAAAATTTGATTCTGTAATTATTCCTGAGAAGTTAGCTGAAGACTAGCATCCTACAGGGTAGCTTTTTTGGCATCTAAGTTGCTCCAACATTTGATATCCACCAGCACTGTTTGGTACATACATTCACATCACAGAAAGAGAAAGAGAAAAAAGACTACCAGATCTTCTACAGCCATCTTGATAAGTCGGTCCTGAATCCAAGCAAAGGAAGCTAACCAGGCACATTAAAAAATACATTAATGCTTCATAAAACCTGTAATGAAACCAGGTAAGGTTTAATTCTTTAGTATATATACACAAAACATATTTTAAATGATACATGCAAAATAAGTAAGTAAAATTATACAAATATGAGGCTCAGCTCGAATTCTCATGTTCCTTTATTTCCCTCCCCCACTGTCCAGCCACCTAGTTGTTCAACCTACATTGAAGTCACTGAAAAAAAGCCTATCTTTACATCTATGAATCACTCACCCTGTGTTTCTTCCTCACCTTCTTAATATAGCCTATTGGGAGGCTTTGAAGATAAGTCAAAGTTTTACGACTGTGGATTCAGAAATCCTCCAGAGCTGGTTTAAAGCACACTAGCAGACAGAGTGTAAAGCTAACACACTTGAGTTTTCACTTCTTTCCATCCAGCACTTTTCACAGCACTATATTCACTCCCTATAAAATTGTACTTCCTTTATATTTAGTAGGAGCATCTGTCAAGTGAAAACTATTAAGTTGCTATCAGCTTAATGCCCATATTATGGGCCCAATTCACATAGGTAAATTGAGACGACAGTCTAACTTCACAACTTTCGGTATTCACAAAGGGCATTTAGTCTAAGGACTTTTGGTCTCAGGTAAACTAAAGATCAAAACTTAAGTTTAACTGAGACAAAAGTCTAACTTTACTGTTCTTAAATGCCCTCTGTGAATACCAAAAGTCGTAAAGTTAGACTTTTGTCTCAGTTTACCTGTGTGAATCGTGCCCAAAGTTCTTCGTGCTCAATTATGGGGATTTAGTCATTTCAAAATGTTTTGAATATTCATGCATGAAAAGTTTGTGACCCAGAGAACATGGCAATCGAGTATTTATTTACTTTAAATAATCTGGTCATCACTTTATTGCTAATCTTTGCAACAGTGTTGCTATATGTATCAAGTGTTGGAGCAATTTGTATGCAGGAAACTGCCAAGATCCGCATTAGGACTGAACAAAATTATCATGAATTTTAAAAAGGGTAGAAAAAACGGTCAGTAAGAAAGCATTTGGTCTCCTGTGTGTGTCTGGCTACCTGGAATGGGTATCCTTGTTTTTCTAATAGCAATAGTTGACTATTGCCATGATATTTTATAATATCAGTGTGCGATGAACTTTATTGTAAGAAGAACGAGTTGTAAGCTTTTAGGCTGGTTTATGATGAGCACAACCCCCCCTGCTACCTTCCCACACAGTTTCTGAATAGCTGCTAGTTTTGCTAAGTCGCCTGGCTTTGAAATACTGTATTCTGTTCTTATGATGGGGTCTAGTGGCTGTTTATGCATGCTCTTTTTAGTCTTGTTTTCTTCTCCTAACACTTAACACTACCTTGCCTGTGAATTTTAAATGCAAGTTTCACCTGTGTTGCACGTGGCCTGTATTGCATGCATAGACCTTCCAGATCTCTGGGAAGGCAGGTGGAACAGTATTGAATCATTGGTGCATCTTGTCATGTTTCATGTCCCATGCTTTCATACATGCAGTCTATCCATCATGTGGAATACCAGTCCTGTCTTTAACTTTCATATGAAGTCCACGGATGCAAGCATGGAAGGTAAGCTAGGAGAGAATTGATCCGTCATTAGAATTAGACATACCAGGTTTGCTTCCTCATTGTCTAGAAAGGTCCAGTTCCTCCTGAGCCAGCCCGGACTAACCAGCTCTTGTCTTGACGTGCTCCTTTCAGTGTCCATCAGGAGTGGAGACATATGCCACAGGTTGACCGGTTTTGTCATCATGCATTTATGACATGCCTTCTTCCTACAAGACAATGCTTCATCTTACAATTTTTTCGCTTATCCAAACAATGTTCCCCATGTAAGTGGTTCTCATGCTAGTCGGACTGAGAAAAGGTCCAATGGAAGTTTCACGTTTTCCAGACCTGAAATGTTGAGGTTTGAAGAGTTTGCAACTGGTAGTGTGGCCAGCTGGATTGCCTCTCCAGGTGAAGGACACAGTTTAGACATTGATACAAGGAGATTGGCCAGTCTTTGGGCAGGAAATCACAGTATTATCCTGCTTCGGCCTCCAATTCGAAAGTCTATCGGCTCAATCACCCTCATCAATACTGGGTCAGCGGGAGAAAACAAACAAATTATGCTTAGATTGGAGCTAAAAGAGGAATTGTGATCACGCCCGAAATCTACATAACACAATGTGGATGGGACAATTTCTCTGCTGTCTGACCTGTGTGCAGAAGACACTGCAAGTCAGAAAAATAGAGACATTCCGGAAATACATAAATTGTTCCTTAGTTTGCTCTATTGAAAAGAAATTAAAAACAAAACGTGAAAGCAGTAATGTAGCTCTTTGTGCACCACTGGTAAGAAATTATGTTGCAGCTTACAACTGGAGACCACTTATTAGCAAAAAATTGTAAATTTGAGTTATCAAGGAAATATAATTTCTTTGGGAGGAATCTTAGTCACAGGCATAATTATATTTAAGGGACAGTACCAGCTTTTGCCTGGCTTCACTAACCTCAGTAACTGTATGATCAGTTATTATATCCACTCCTATATAAATGTGTTCCATAATCATTTGGCTCTCTTCCAATTCCACTCAAAAGCTTTTTCAATATGCCCAGTGTCCGTTGAATCACCATACATACTCCCCTGGTGCACAGTCCCTCTACTGCACAAATCTGCACTTATAGGAAATGGTCTGCTGAGCCACTCCAGCGCAACACTTGCCTGACGCGCAATTCTTTTGATCTGTAACTTTTAACAAGCCTCTATACACACACCTCCCTATTAAGTCTGACGCCACGATCACCCCAGAAAACCAGTAACATACAATTAGCACTGAACAAGCTTTCCTTAGTACTTGAGAAAAAAACATGTTTCAACAATAACTTGTTCATGGCTGGCCTTCAGCTTGACCGTGTTTTTTCCTTCAGATTAACCAATCCTGTAGTCATCCTGTGGTCCATTTCACATGATAATGACTCACAACACCAGCTCCTTTTCCCACAAACTTCCACCTAGGATGCCACAGCAGTGATTCTGTGTTGTTTCTTTTTTCACCATGGTCACCACTTCTTTGCTGTCCACATGGAGTAACACCATGTTTCCCACCATCCCACCGTGTGTCCACCTAACCAGGACAATGTCAACAGAAATCAAAAGAATTCCAAAATAGCAGTGACAAGCCATTTTCCTGCATCAGTTGCCCCACAGAAAAGAAAACACCAACATGCTATTGTTTCTGATGGGTCTGAGAAATGAGTGCTCCATGTGAGGCTTCGATGCCACTTTCCTCAAGAAAAATCTCACAAGTGCCTTCGCATTGCAGGCCACTGAACAGCAAGAACCTGTATTTTCACCAGTAAGTGTTATTGTTTGGTAACTATCTTTAAAAAAAATCCCATACATCTCCTCCCTTATGTGACAAATCCACATATGGAGCAGCAACAGTGTCGTAACATAGGCCCAGCAACTCCGCAGTGCGGCAGGGTCCCCGAGCACCAGGGGGTTCCCTCAGCACGTACCCTGGCCTGAGAGCTCCTGAATGAGTCCGGAGGGGGGGGGCCCTCCATGTAGTTTGCAGGGGGGCCACCTCAAGTTTCGTTACGCTAGTGAGCAGCGACCAAAGTATAATAAGGCGATAGTATGCAGATGCCTTGGGGTGCCACACAAAGTGGTTACAATTGGAACAAGAGCCACAAATAAGCACTGGAGCTGCACATTCTTGCCCTGGTATCTGTGTAAGGGGACCATGATAGGACTTTCCCAGATTGCCTCATGTTTAGAGGTGCAGCTTTGGTTCTCCTGAACCTAACTTTAACAGAATGAAATAGTCGCGTCCAAAACATCCTGAATTACTGCAACATCATTAATGCATTAATAAAATTGTTTGAAAATGTGGCTGGAAAAAAGACAAGAGCTGAGAAGGGCTTGGCCAGATTGAAACTGAACCTTATTTCAGGGCATGACTAGAAATAGCTGCATTTATAAATACTTTTCAAATACTGTGTGGAGTAGTCATCACCATTTTCTTGCTTTTCGGCTCTTTCAAATGTCGAATTATAACTAAAACAATTAAGCATGACAAACAACTTAAACAAAACAGATTGATCAATGTTTATCTCAGTTAAACATTTAGATTTCAGAATATTGTTAATTATATGTGATAAAGTCGTCATATCCTGAATTTTAGTTTCACAGTGCGCCTGTGGAACAGAATGCAGCTCTATGACAAGGCAGGTTAGCAGTGATGCTCCTCCACATGACCTTTGACCTTAGTATAAAGAAAAAGTGCCTTAGGTTTTCAAGAGTCCACGGTTAACGAGGATTAATTTCAGGTCACTCTGGCAAACAACGGCAAAGCCGCCGACTACAATGCCATCGAGGAAGAACCTCTGGAAGTCGTGGAAACGAAAGACGTGTAGAGTCCCATGTCCCGCCCAACAACCAACCACGCCTGCAAAGCGAATGATAATTTATCGATCAAACACAAGCCTGTTGTGTACACAATACACGAACCTGTATCTTTGTTTGGCCAGCCCAAGTGTGGAGATCTGGAGGAGAGTTTTATTTTAATGTACCTTTGCCAAGTAGCATGACGTTACGCCATGGTGAGTCACTGAAGTCTGTATGGTATGTAATCTTGTATTTGTGTAGTCCTGGTTGGTGGTGAAGAGATGCAATGTCACAGCGCCCCCGTCTAGTTTAGGAGGATATTGCTCCTTTTGTCAAAGAGAGAGGGGGCTTGAGCCAATTATCATGGCTGTCTGCGACAAAACCTCTAAATTTAGAATTGAAATGTTCCTTCCTCTGTATTTCTTACTTGTTTGTTGGAACCTTTGGAGTAGAACAATGTTTAAAAAGAAAAAAAGAAATTTCACCTAGTCAGGCAAATATTCAGCCCTGTTCTTATGCTGGCCTTTGTGCTTCTTACACGCCATAATGCCTCGCAGATGCCATGTGTAGAATTTAAATTAACTAAATGTTGAATGTGTTCAATGGTTGTGAAGTTCATGCAGGGGGGGTCAAAAAAATGGAAATTTTATACTCAAAATGTGTCTGCGGAAAATATACTTCTACAGGATGATTTGCGCTGAACTTGTTTCATCAACGTTGGCATAAAGAAACTTTAAGTAGAAGGATTTTAAAGCCACCCCCTCTTTTAAACATTGCATTGGCGAAGACAACGAAAGGAAGCCCGGCAGAACAATTCTCGGTGTGTGCAAATAGAAAGCAAGAGACATACAGGACATAGAGAATGTAGGCTAAGCATGCTTTGTGTACAAAAGAATCTTCAGAATGGCCGTCTGGCTCTTTTCAGACACTCAGGGTTCTAAAACTTAGAGTATTTCATATGCTCATGACAGTGTTCCAAATTACCTATATGAAGCCTATAGCTCAATTTAGTCGGCTAATGTGTTGTCATAATGTGTAGCTTTGTATTTTTATTGCAAATTTTATGTTTTTTGATGGTCTCATGTTTTGGAATGAATGAGAGTCAGATTAATAAGTACATATCACTCATAATATTACAATATGCTTTGAATTATGGCATCCATCAGGAGAACCCCACATTCTTTTCCCAGAACTGCCCATTGAACAGCCCATTAAGCACAGCAAATTTTAAGGATACCCACAAAAGATACATTTACAAGTATTTTCCTTGATGGAAGTCAAGCACATTTCAGGAAATCAATCCTTGTTTATACTTCAGAGATACAGAATTAAAGATTAACTGCCATTGTTATTCTTAGCTGGGATTATAAAGAAGAAGTTTTGTGTTTCTTCTATAAGATTTGACTGCTTTAGGTATTTTAAAATTGTCCCATCCTGATATTAGCACAAGAAAAAAATCTAAATCCTTTACCAGATAAAACCTTCATGCTTTCTCAGGCTATCCTTTCAAGAGCACTTTAAACGTTTGTTATGGATTTTAAATATACATACAGACAACTAAAGAAACCCCTATTTTTATGCTGTTTTGTGGCAATAGTGCCATCAGTTCCTAAACAAGGAAATATTTCTATAACAGATACTTTTGAAATATATTCATACATTACTTCATATTTCTATTATTCTTTTGTGGTGTATTTGTTTCATAATTAAAAAAAAAAGACAACCTTGTACTAGATTGCAAACCTGGTTAACACAGTAATGATTTCAGATAGAGGTTCAAAGAATAAAGTAACTTCTAGGACTGTAGTTGCGCTAAACTCACAAGAACAGTTTACAAACTCTAAACATTTATCATCAGCAGAGATCTGAGATCTCCAGATATCTTTATCCTAAAAAACACTGATCTTCTGTTTTGAATGCATGCTGGCACCCTCTGGAATTCCCTCACAGCTGACATTAGTCATACGATTGACTTCTTGATCTTGGGGTGAAAACTGAAGATGTGATTGTTTCACATCTTCAGTTTGCTTCTTCTAACTGAATATTGTGATAGCAATCAGCGCACTAAGGCCTTCTGATCACAAACTAGGCACTGTATATATTTTTAAACAAAATGTCATATTAACCTCCTCCTGGCTTTCCAAAACTCAGCTGACAGCAGAGTGTTGGGAAAGCATCATACATGACTTTTCAAATAATCTCTGTCTTTCAGAGCCCTCCTCTGAATACCGTTATGAGCCTGGAAGCGGTAAATTAAGAATTAGAAAGGTATCCACACTAGGGTTGGCTTTTTATTACTATTTAGAACTCATTTTTAACCCGGCCTAAATTTCCAGTGAAGACCGTAGAAACAGTCCATCTGTCGCACAGAGGTTTTACCTCTGACAGTCCACTAGGATGATAAAAGCCAGGATTGTGACTGATAGCTTACATTTCATATGTATGCTCTTGTTTTCTTTGTTTTTTTTGCTGCTTCCTCTCTGTCTTATAGAGGTCTTCCATACTCAAAAGCAGGTGCTTTCTGGAGCAGTCAGGGAAGCACCCATACCACACATTCAGTAGCTGTTTTCTAGATTCTCAGGGAGTTTCAAGAGATACTGCATAGCATTCCAAACCAAAGTGTTTGCATGATGGTTCAACAGATTATTCTAGAGTGGACAAATGCCAGTTCTACATTAGCTCAAGACAAAGCAGACAAAAATCCATAGGAGACCTTTATTACACTTGAGCTCTTTAGCTTCGGACCATGATGTATTGCACTTGTTTAACGACAGCCCATACATTCAGGGGCTTCCTTAATGTATTACTACTTTCATGGTAATGGTCACGAGTGAAAGGATTTCATCTGTGATTTAGCACTCTCGAATATACTCTTCCCACCTGCAAATGGAACACATGGCTACTTGTCCTTGAAACTACTTGAATCTTTATTTGTTCTCATCAACATTGGTGTCTCAGCAGAAGAATTTGAACAGCTGCTTGGGATTTAGAAAATCTCATCATTGTATGATGTGCCAAGCCTAATATGTCTTATTGGAATCAAACGGGTGGTCATGGATGTGCAGCATGTCCTTGTGGGGTATGGGTGGCACTTGTGTAGTATTTTCCATAGCAATAACGAGGTAGTTTTCAGGCACAATGGCAGTGATTGGCACAGTTAATACGTCGTCTCTGTCTGGGATAAAAGTGGCAGTACACCAAGAAAGAAATCGGAATACAGTTACAGATGACAATGCAAGTCTTCCTTTTCAGATAATGTGTCCTCCTGGTGGCTCAGTTTTCAGTGTTAAAAGACAAGTGTTCGGAAAAACAGCCAGGGCATGGCCATCTGATCTGCGCCCTTGCATCTCTAGCACATAATGAGACCGCTATGATAAAATAAAGATTGCCATGGCTACTGCTTCTGTACATGTGATGAAAATCAATCTAGTCAAACATATGTCCTACGCCACTGCTTCTTCATATTTCCTGTTTAAGAACAAACAATTAACCCCAGTCAGTTTCTAAGGCACTGAATGCTGAAGGAACTACCTTGCAGCACAATGCATCTCCCCTGTTCCTCCTGTCTGGCTGCTCTCCAGTGAGATCGCTGGGCGTATTGATACATTCGTACTTCAGTCTTCTTCAGCTTTTATCTACTAACTCTGTTAGTTGATTGAGAACTCCTTCCAATTGTTTACAGAAACAAATTCTAAAGTTTTCTCACCCACCGTAAAATGTGGAAATTGAGGTCTACCAGACTCACATTGTCTGCATAGTCACTTTCTGCTCTGAAGGCAGAGTTGTTTACCCATCTTTGGCCTTTTCTTTGTTGTTTTCTCAACCATTGTTCCCCTTACGCTTTTCCTTATTCAGGTCAAGCAAACAGTTTAAAATTAATCACACCGGTGTTGAAGGAAGATACAGGAGTTCACTATGATTCATAGGATATATTGAGTTTTTCTTTGACTGCAGAGTTTGTTCTTTTAGGTCTGATGTCAGGAATCCCAGGAATCATAATTCACTAAAAACACAATCTTTCCTCTTAAACTTTATTTAATCAATTGGAGTTATTGAATTGTTCCATTCTATCCACTTACTAAGTCCTTCTTCCCCATTATATGTAAGTAAATCTTGGAATATCCCTCTGAAGGACATATGGGTCAAGACATGTATTATGGTTCATAGAAAAATAGCATCTCTGTTCCTTCTCTCTTCATACACAAGCATAACTTTAATGTATTGATTGCTGAATATTGGCGGCCTGAAAGATTTGGACAGAAAAGTACAACAAGTTGATCAATTGGTGCACTGACTGCTGGATATTGATGCTGCTCAAAATACTGTATGTGCCAAATATTATATGCAATAAGTTATTGAGCACAATGCCTGGCTAATCCAGTGTATGGGTCTGTTGTATAAAATGGTGGCCTACGGCAGGGGTCCATGCTTCTACTGAACTCCCTGAGTACACCCTTGGGACTTATTAGTTTGACAAATATCTACAAAAGACTAGTCTTGAATCACAGTATGCACCAGTCTTTCTTATACTGGAGCCAGTATCAGTCCTTGTATACCTAATATATTGAATATCAATTACTCATCTAGAAATTTAAATGTCATCAAAATGTCTCACCACCTCAGCTAAAATGGCCTTATATCGACAATGTTTGCAGTCAGCTCGAATGACTTTATATTAACAAAGTTTGTAGTCAGATGGAGTTTCCTAGGATCTCAAATGTGCGTTTACACTCTCTTTGTATTCCAGGCATTAACACTATTCCTGAAAATATTCGAAAATCAAGATTACAAGCCCAACAACCCTAGACAACATCTCAAGAAAGGTGTCAGGATCTTATTTGGGACCAGCAACCAAATATCTAGTGTTTCTGTTTTAATTGAAACATGAGATCCTATTTATTTGTTCAATCTTCATGAGCTGAGTTTAGAAATACCCAGGACATTGGCACATCAAATATAAGAAAACAATGTCAATCATTGTTGACTATTGACTAAACACAGGGCTTGTATTCCATGTTTGTGATATCATGTTTCAGGCTTAGATAAAAACTGTGCTTCGTCTGCTTACTGACATAAACTTTGCAGAACAAGCTGTATATGTTTTTATATCTTGTAGGGATAACAAACAACTTGTTTTTCAAATTGCACATTGCAAAGGACTGTATTCTCAATATATGGTTCTTGTTATTGCCCTACAAAGAATGAAATGCGGAGTCAACATTCTGTAATTTGAACCTGCAACTTTTACATTTAATACATCATTTAGCTACTATGATACTGTTGACAATTTTCCTGGTTGACGTCCAACTATGAAAAATCAACAAATCTAGATTTCTTCAGTAAATAGTAGGTCATGGGTACAGGTGAACATGCCGTCAACAATGTCTTCAATGGCGATTTTAAGCAAGCTTCAGTGTTCACTTGTATTGCTCCGCCAGCAGCATCTCCAGCCAATGTTCTGGCGAGAAAGAGTTGGTGAACAACCAAACCAAATGTTATACAATTTAAATCCTTCACACACTTCAGATCTTGGCACTTTCATCCCCAGTTTATATTTGAGGTATTAGAATAAATGCATAGATGGCAGCCCAACATTTTCTACAAATGAGCTCTACAATTGTTATACAACGGCTAACATTTTTAGCACACATTCCATATGCTGTACCACTGTCACTCTCTGTCATATGGACCAATTTCTCTTCTGGGCTGTTGTTTACAGGATCAAATAGACGAGAGAGAGAAAAGTTTCTGCATTGACCATATCTTTGAAACAATTTCTTTGTAGTCCAATCTCTGCTTATTGCATTTTCAGACAAACTCTTTAAAGTTCCAATTTCTTTTAAGAGATCTCTGTGTTGCTTTGTGTTAGGGATTGGCTTATAAGTGGTGTTTACAAATGCTTAGATTACAAGGCAGAGTAAAAATAAAATGAAGGGAAGTCCTTGTAAACTCAAATAAGCTTTATATTTTACTGAGAAAGGAAGTTATGGGGTAATGTAGTAGAGTGGAGAGTTTTTGGTACCACTCCTTCAAGTGTATACTACAAGAAAACTTACTTTTAGTACAATTAGGAATTATTGTTTAATTTGTATCTAATAACAACAATAGCTAGGTATGATCCTTCTTTTCCTTTGTGTCCTTAACCTCAAGTAATATGCTCTCACTTGACAAGTGCTTTCTCTGCACAAGTATTCAAGCTGTAGTAAGAGTGGGTTCATATTCCATGATTGCTTCTGTGAGTCTAATTATTTTCCAGAACACTCAAGATATCTTCTAAAATTATTATCATGAAGTTACAGCTTTAACTGCCATTATTTTCTTGGGCTTTGACAAGACAGCAAACCATTAATCTTTTCACATGGAAAAACGCCTAAGTCAAATCTGTGGCCATTCATTTTTAATATATCTAAATTGATTAAAAATATTTTTTTAAACTCCACTCCGGCTCTTCCCTGACCTACAATCAGTAGTGATTTTGTCATGTACGTTTTGCATTAGTTGTTCTAATATTTCAATGTGAATTCTGAACATGTGTTTACAAATGTCTTCTTTTATATTGTATGGGCTAAGAGTTTAGCAAACATTTGTGACTTGTCTGACATTCCTAAGTAGCCATATCTTACAGTGTGTGGCATTGAGTAACAAGCATCCTGTGTGTAGCTTATCACTGCCCAGTTTTGCTGTATAATAAACAATGTACTGTATACATATCAGGTTAATACAATAATGTGAACTGTTCTTATTAGAGTGCATGATAAGAAATTATGCATAGGTGCTATAACCTATGTCATATAATTTGTGTAATTAATCGTAGCTTTTTTGATGCAGTTTGTATGCATTTGTACCCGTTTTCCAGATATCCGGAACAACTACAGTGTAGCTTGAACTGAACTGCTCAGTATCTGTAATTTGCAGACCAACCTTATTCTCTAACCCTATTTTCTATGGCACAATGGTGGCGAGAGGAAACAAGTTCTGTAATCGATCCCTGATGGACATGCAGAAAGACTTGCTATATGATGTTTGAGTAGTTGAGGTCAATTGCCATTTGACCAGTCAGGGTACGTGACCTCAGTCGAGCATTAAAGGAAGCGCACAAGTACACTCGCAAGTGTTATTACTAATTGTGGTGTAATTTTACAAATGTTCTTAAATGCTGGAGTTTGCTATGAATCCGTACAGACATCTTCTGTTATGCTAACTGATCCGTTAAATCCTCTGTCCCCGGAGGATCTGCGAACTCTCTTTTTCTTTGTCGACTTTGAGCCTGGATTGTCCAGGACAATATTTGTACTATTGCCTTCATAAAACTGGACCAAGCTAAAAAAAGACAAGTATGGGACCACTGGGAGTTTGATTGAAATATGCCTTCCTGCCTTTTTCATAGCTTGTATGGAAGCAAGCAGTATATTTTTTAACAGAAATTTTTTTTTGGTTTATTTTTTTAATTTTTTTTTACAGTTGGTTCCATCTGGGAGATTACCTGCTGGGATGAAATTTAAAAAATGAGAAAATCTACTTTGGTCATAATCATAGACACTCAGTTCATGGTATTGCAGAAAGTAGCAGTGAAGGAACAGCATGGGGAGTGAAAATCTGGTTTCAACAAAAGATTGTACCATCAATAGAACAGAAATTAATATTGTGCAGCGGCACAGAAGCTCTACAGTCATTACATAGGATTAGAACTAAGAACAATTTCCTTTTGGGATATGGTCAGTTCTCCTTTGAAGGAATCATGTAGGCAAATATACTCAGAGAAGCACTAATTATGGCAGTCAGTATTAGACAATGGAAATTGATTATGGATAAGAATTGGTTATTAATTGATGTCCTTTCCTGAACAATTCATCTGGTCCTTTTTCAAAATGGTGGTGCCTCACAAAGCTACATTGATTATAATTTCAAATTATGCCATATAATTGGGTCATGTTATCATACTGCATTCTTTCGTATCTCTTACAGTTTCAAGGGATGATTTGTTCAATGAATTTGGTCAAACTCTTTTGACCATAAAAAGATGAACAGCTAAGTCTATGCTTACTCTATACGCTATCTTAGTGATTCGATCAATTCCGAGGCTACTCCTCTCATGCTGTATTAATAGTGACTCCTACATATTTAGTGCGACAACTTGCTAGACAAAGAATAGACTTTCAAAACTTTCTGAGCATCTTTTAAAGTCCAATTGGGAATGATAGACAATTTTCCTTTGAGCATCTTGCCTTCTCCTCCTATAGTCATGTGCAGTGTTTGACAGTGTACTATGGGAAAGTGTAAGTCAATCTTTGGTAAACCAATAAACAGAGCCAGTAATCGTTCATCTAAGATTAGCAATTTGTAGCTGATTTTCCATCTCTGCTCCCTGCTGCGCAGTTGTGCCTGGTAATCTCTTAAATGGAGCGGAACTTTCTAGTGGAAAATTTCTAAGAAGTATTGATAGGTATAGAAGCATGGATTTCTGAATAAAATGTCGACACTTTGTGTACGCATGAAGAAAATGTGCCTCTCTGCACTTGGTATATAGATAATGTAGCTATTAATGTGTAATTTCAGTGAAATTGTGTTCTTTAGATGTCTTTTGCTGTGCATTCAAGTTTAGTAGTAGCTTTGACCGTTGTCATAAAAAAAACAATGTTTTGTTGATATTTGTGAATATAGTTACATAGGTGTACAATTTCTTGTACGTTGACGTGTTTTATTGAATATCTCCTTCAAACAATTCTATTCCAGGGACACCACATATGCAGCCAACATGTACATATGGTAAATTATGTTTGCAAATCCCCCAACAGCACTGTTTGTGGTGTTCCAATGGGTTACTTTTCTGGAAGTGATTCTCCCGTCTTGGTGCTCGCTGTGAATGTAATTGCGAGTCCCGAACTGCTTCTGACCAACAAGTATATAAGATTTAAGGAAACGGTGGCACAAGCTGAAATGCAAACTTTACATGTGAGCTGGGAATGCTTGAGTTGTAAAAAAATGGTGCTACTGTTAAACAGCACATGGATGTTAGGGAGAGGGTAATTTTTTTAGCCATCTTCCAACCACTGTGCACCTCATTTTCTTGCACCCTCCTAAGTTAAAAAGACAAACACTCCTAATTGCATTTGCAGGATAGGATGGCATTTCATGAATGCACACATAAGAAAGCACATACTTTAAAGCACTCTTCTTATAGCACATACAACCCAAGCACTCTTTGAACAGTTACTACCTTAAGTTGGATCTATGCTAGTTTAGTCAAAAAGATATGCACTACCAAACCCATCGAGTAAATCCCGTCTGCGTCTCTTCACCTTAAAAGTATCTTTACAGAAGTAGGCAGTGGCGGCTAGCATGAATCTGGGGTGAGAAGGCGGAGGGGGGGGTAGTAAAAATATAAAAATAAACTTACTTCCTTGTTGCTGCATCTCGTCGTCCCTCCTCGTATTTGCTCTGTTCTGGCCAGAAGCAGGAAGCAGCTAGGCTCCCCTGAGCCAATCACAACTGCAGTGTTGTGATTGGTATGAGCACCGTGGTTCGGCGATCAGCCAGGGACTGGGAACCTTGGCATGTTCTCCACCCAGGCTGTAATGCAGCCTGCGTGAGAACATGCAAAGTGCGCATGCCGGGTTTGCCGGCCTGAAACGGCCGGCCATACTGTCATGCACACTAATAACAGTCCATACCACTCTCCGTGGCTGCCTGTTTTTCCCCTGGTCCCGCCCCCAAGACTCCAGGACACAAAATAAAATGATAATAAACCATGGTTTATTATCATTTTATTTTTATTTTCTTTACTGCTTGAAGGGGGTGCGATGCTCCTCTGCCATAGCTGAGGAGCCGCCGCTGGAAGTAGGTCTTTTAAAACCAATTTTATTAAATCGCTTGTTTTCTAGTTGCTAATATAATAATAATAATACCAGTATTTGTAAAGCGCGAACAATTACCCGAGGGTGTCAAGGCGCTGGGGGCCGTCGGAAATATTAAGCAAGCTATTGCCCAGAGTCACATGGTGCTGGGCTAACATGCTGCTGGTGATCGAACCGCGAGCCCCCGTGTTCCGAAGTCAGCCGCCCTGCCCGCTGCGCCACACCTCTTCCTCAACTACTATTAATGCTAGTTCTGCTAACAGAACTTCTGTTATGTCTACCATTTGGACCACTATTCATGGAACAAGTAACAATGCACAAAGTGCTGGTGGTAGCAGGAGCACTACTGTTATGTTTACCATTGGGAGTACTATTCATGGTACAAGTAACAATGCTCAAAGTGCTGGTGGTAGCAGGAGCACTACTGTTATGTTTACCATTGGGAGTACTATTCATGGTACAAGTAACAATGCTCAAAGTGCTGGTGGTAGCAGGAGCACTACTGTTATGTTTACCATTGGGAGCACTATTCATGGTACAAGTAACAATGCTCAAAGTGCTGGTGGTAGCAGGTGCACTACTGCTGGAGCCATGGCTGCCTCTACTGCTATGGCTACTACTGTTACAACTATAACTGATACTACTACAAGTACTTAGAATGCTACAATCAAAACTACTTCAAGTACTAATGTTACATTTACTGTTATTAGCTGCTACTGTTACTGAAAATAATGAGTAAGCATCTTGAAAATCAGTTCACTCAATTAAATGGATGCCATGTACAGTATAGTAAATGAGTACGAACTCAAGTTTGAGTTGAGTTTCAGAAGTCCTACTTCCTTCTAAAAGGTCAGGGCATGGTGCCTGTTCCACTCCCCCTGCATTATAAGAGCACAGTATCTGGTGGACTTTCTTCCCACAGTACTCGACTTCCAGTGCGCTACGAGGGTGCATATGAACACCCCGTAGAAAGGCACAAAAGCAAAGCACAAGTTCTGCGCCCCCAAAAGCAATCCCTAGAATAGTAATAAAATGAATACAGCAGAGGAAACATTGCATGTGTGTTATTTTGTAAATGATTGACCCTGTGCGTAAATTAAGCCTTTTAGTAAGTTTGCCGCTCTGTCCTTTTAAACCCTCAGAACGTAGATTGGGTTCTCATTGGTCAGCTGACCGTCTCGACCGTAAAGACCTGGCTAGGAAAATACAGCCTGGTTAGAGCTTTAAAAACGACTCAAGCACAAAGTTGGTTTTAACATTTTAAAGGGACAGGGAGTAAATTTATGACAGAAATGATGTCTTCACTGAGGTCTGCTTTCTAGCAGTTTAAAGACACTCTTGCCTTTAACCAATACAGCGAGCTGACCCGATGAGTACTCCATGCACTGACAATAAACCCTAGTATAAGAACTGTAGGCTAGGTACAAAGAGCTGCTGCTTTGCGATTCTTATATATGTAGTGAAAACCTTGGGCAAAATCTTTCAGGTTGATATATTTTTCTGGTACAAAATTCCCACAGAGGGAGTTCGTTGGTTTTCTCATTAGTAATTCCTGGTGATATTGGCAATTCAAATATTTATCCTTTTCTCTCATACTTCTATTGACTGAACAGAGAAAATGTCTCTTTTTATCTAGATGAATGTAGCAGCATATGTCTGAGCATGCGCACTTCACCCCACAATACTGCACGAGTATTGCAGCCCTCTACAGGCGTGAAGTAGGAACCATGAGGAACTTTGTATTGCTAACAATGCCAACTCCTATCTAGACCCTGCCATCTCGACACTGTAAAAGTCTCCAAATATTAAGCAGGCAGACGCTTAGACCTCTCTACACATACCTAGGGAAGTTGGGAGGACTTTATTTTACACATTAATTCCTAAGTTCGGTAAACTTCACAAAAGTTATAATTTAGATCACTACACCAACAAGGGCTTGCACAGGTGTCTGAATTATCTAGCTCACTCGTAATCGATACCATAGCAAATCGGTGCAGACATGCCACAAGAGGCAATGGCATGTCCGCATCCTGTGGGATACTGACAACTTAGCTCCCACAGGTCACCCAATATCAGAGTCATGAACTGAACTCAGTCTGGTCTACTTAGCTCACCTTCATTTCGATTGTTGGACTTCTCCTATTTTGAGAGTCAGGTCAATATTTCAAACTAAAACCAATATGAATACACCAAGGCCTATGTGTCAGAGTTTCAAAATGAAGCACAAACCAGTATCACTTGATTAGTTTGGCACCTACTTGCACAATAAAACAAATAGAAAATCTTGCGATTGACAAAGCACATTAGTCTAAAATCCCATCAACTTGGAAAGGGAACAGTTCTTTCTTATACAGTGGGGACTTAGCACACACAAATCTAGCAAAGTGTCACCATTCCTGAAATCTGTTCCTTTTAGCACATTGTGAATATATTTTATAATGTGAAAAATTAACCTTGTGATTTTGCAATACTAAACCTCAAACTTACCGTTTCCTTAAGTCTATATATTTAATATGAAAGATGAGGTGAAATATGTGTAGCACATTTGTACTAAAGACTTAAAAAAATAACAAAAAGTTGCAAAAATAAGACGTCTTTTCAGGTTCTTCCTTGTTTCCTGTAATAGAAAAGGCCTTTTTATGTAACCTCCCATTTTAGCGTTTCTCATCCTTACAGAAGTTTGGTTATATCCTAGAAGATTGTGTTAATGTTTTCTTACTATGTGAAATGAATTTTTGTGTAACTCATGTATAAAACTCTAAATTCTTATATATGACTGGAATAATCGGTGAAAAACATGTGAATACAATATTTCACTAAATGTTGTACCTTTTGTGTACATATCAATAAATGTGTCTTCATATTTTACTGGATTTGGTTTTCATTAATGAGTTCTTTGCATCTAATAATGCCAGCCAGGTGGCTACTGTAAAGCTGAAGACCACATAGAATAAAGTTACAAAACTAAACAGAGTCCGAGTTGTTGGAGAAGATATCGACATCAGGAGAGTCGTGACCACATCCAGTCAACATTGACTGTGATTGAACTTTTTAAATTAGCCATACGCATATGGGGCATACATATACCAGATCCATGCCAGATATTTTGTATATCCCCATTTAGATAAATGTAGTTATCTTAAAAATCTGGCATGGATCCGGCCCTTCAGGACTGAATTTGGAGAACCCTGATCTATATGAAGGGTTAAAAATGAAGTGGGCTCAATGAGATGTCTTTTAGCTCTACAGGTCAGACTCCCAGCCAAGGGGATCACCGATAACATGTATGACAGGACTCTCACTGGGTGAAATTCATCCTAAAAGTACCTGATTCTGCCCTTATTGTCAGCAGAATGACCCAACAACCATAGAGACTTTTTTGTGTTGGAAACAACAGTCAACACACAGGTTGAAACCAATGCATACTTTTTTCTTTGCTCATGTAGGATATGGTAATACATAAACACTACAAAACGTACGTGTAAGAGAAGAATAATGTTAAGGTAAACAATATTTGAACAGAGTAACTAGGTAGCCATATACGATAACACTTATAATTCAAGAATGTCTGTGACAAAGTGCTCAGATAAAAATAGCAAATATTACGTTCCAGGAAGTTTCTGAGTCACAATAAATATAGAGGGTTATGTTGAAAAATAAGACGTGAACATCTAAAAAATCAGCACAATGCATGGAATACAGTGACAAATTATACTGTGCCAACACAGATGAGATTTAAGCAAGAATATAGCCAAATAATTGTGTGAATTAAATAATCAGAGCAGAATACTATTTCAATAACAACAACATGACCCAGCTCTCACGAAAATCAAACGTGTGGATATTCGTCCTTATCTGGATAATCCCAAGTTTTGAAAATCTAGCAGAAATATTAACTAGGCCTGGACGCTGAACTCCACTCCGTTTGCGGAGTCTGCAGAGTTTTCCACACTCCACGAAGCACGCAGAGCTTTGTGGAGCAGTTTATTTCTCGCTCGCAGTCGCCAACTTTGAGTTGCCGAGCGCGAGCGAGGAAAATCCACGCTAGGTCACCACCCAGTGAGATTTCTCAACGCTGGTGGTCGCGGATGGCCGTGACGCTCACGTAGAGAAACCACCCGTTGCTGTTGAAGAAGCTGCCGCTCAAGTAGAAAATATACTCGAGCGACAGAAAGAAGCAGCGCCCTCTTGCGCTGAGCATGGTGCGGTTCACGCTGATTTTCCAGTGCAGGACAAAAACCCAGTGCAAAAAATCAGCACGAACGGCGCGACCTAACGCACTCCGCCGCTTGCGAAACTCCACGAACCCCGTCCAGGCCTAATATTAACTTACATTATTATTTTAATTTGTGATAGGGAAAGGCTAACAAAACTCTTTCATAAACAAAGGAGTTTTCAAGGCTCGTTGAGAGTACTGGACGTGGGATTTTTCATCAATTGCATTCAGAATAAAGGGATTCCTCTGATTAGGCATAAACAATTCTGACAATCCCAGCCGACGTGTTTCGCTCTCACTAGGAGCATCATTAAAAAACAAATATCAGCTGGATTTTTTACTCCTTGTAAAACTCCTTCATACATAGGTTAGAGGGCTACTAGCCCTTCCTTACTGCAAATTTTGAATTGCATTGGGTAGGATTATCCCTCCAAAGAGGGCACTCAACTCCTCTACTTACTACTAAAATACACTCAACATACGAAAGAGGAAGTGCTAGTCCAGACGTTTTAAAAGTTTCGTTTACCTGAAGTTGAGAGGAACAGGTTTTGCAATTGATAAATACATAGGTACATAAGAGGATACTATTTATGAATGCATGATCAGTTCAGATTCAGATCTGGAAAGTCATGATGGGCATAGAACGTGTTCCAACTATCACAAGAGATCATACAATTGAAATAATGCATGTCTGTATTATGAGTTAAATTATAGTCATAAGTAAAAGCCAGCAGGTAAGGACTTGAGGCGTGTGCATCAGAATCAATCAGTTATGATTAACCATGTAAGCAGACCTCATTAAAGTAACTAACCAGTAGGTCCATAACGGATGGCACGCAGATCAGCAGGCCATCTAGTAGGCACACAGCAGCGAATACGTTGGCAGTGCAAAAGAAAACCGTGGGAAGCTCCAAATAACAGTTTGAAACCAGGCACCACCTACTATTTCTAGTAATGTTCAACAAATGTATACAGTATCAGACAAACATTATAAACGTAAGCGCTGGAATGGACAATAACTTGTGGCACTCCGATTACCAGGTAAGGATTGGAAGAGTCGAATCCGGTGTGAAATTAAAAAATGATTATGCAGACACTAGAATGTGACGGCTCACAATGATTCCAATGGATCTCTTCAATTCAGGAGCAAGACAGCACCCAGGGTCCATCGATACTGCGTCCATCAGGCCTTCACCAAGAGTGGTCCAACACAGGTGGTGTTTGATCTTTGTTTAGAAAAGTGCTCAGTCATACTTGTTCCTTGTTTACTATCCTTCCTCCTGACACGTAGGGCACACTGTGCTTGTTTTGCACTGCTGCGCACATTTAAATAGGTGTGCCAGGCACAAACAGGAACAGTGTGTGCTGTTGCATACAACGCTCTGCTCTTACGGCAGCCACAGACTCGTTGCTTTCCTGAAGGTAGCGCATTAGTGAAAGGCAGAGCGGCTCTTTCAAGCAGCTGTTCTGTAGTTCTTAGTGCAGTTCATAGTGCACAGGGGGCAGAGACCCCCTGTGCAGGTGGGTAAAGGGAGTAACTTCACCTGCCTGCAGGGGGATGTCTGTTGGTTCCGTCGGGCCCCTTCCTCCCCCCATTCAGAGGGCAGCCACACATGATCTGAACTTTGAACCTAAGGGATACACCACACAGCCAAGCTCATTGGCTGCTAACATCTTTAACAGGTAGTTCAAGCTATGCTGCGACCTACTGTCCTGTGGTCTTCCCATCTCTCTGAATTTACCAAGACCCAAATATTCCAGAACTAGTGACATTGATCAGTTGGAGAATACATGATGGGGACAGTGTTACATGGGTCAGCCTAAACCAACAGCTGCACGTCCATGCATGCATCAGGGCAGTGTTAGGTAGAAAGATCTGTGATGAGCATAGGCATGGGTACAGCCTAGACTTCCAACTGTGCATCCGTGTATGTACTAGGAGAGTATAAGGTAGCAGTACCTTTGATGGGCACAGTGTTACATGGGTCGGGCTAGACCTCCAGCTGTGCGTCCATGTATGCATATAGACAGTGTAAGGTAGACGTATCTATAATGGGCACAGTTGTACACAGGCACAGACTAGACCTCCAGCTGTACGTACATGTATATACTAGGACAGCGTAAGGTAAAAAAATCGGTGTTGGGCATAGTGTTACATGGGTCAGGCTAGACCTCCAGCTGTGCGTCCATGTATGCATCTGGACAGTGTAAGGTAGAAGTCCCAATAATGGGCGCAGTTTTACAAGGGCACAGACTAGACCTCCAGCTGTACGTACATGTATATACTAGGACAGTGTAAGGTAGAAAGGTCGGTGTCTGGTACAGTGTTACATGGGAAAGGCTAGACCTCCAGCTGTGTGTCCATGTATGCATCTGGACAGTGTAAGGTAGAAGTCCCAATAATGGGCGCAGTTTTACACAGGCACAGACTAGACCTCCAGCTGTACGTACATGTATATACTAGGACAGTGTAAGGTAGAAAGGTCGGTGTCTGGTACAGTGTTACATGGGAAAGGCTAGACCTCCAGCTGTGTGTCCATGTATGCATCTGGACAGTGTAAGGTAGAAGTCCCAATAATGGGCGCAGTTTTACACAGGCACAGACTAGACCTCCATCTGTACGTACATGTATATACTAGGACAGTGTAAGGTAGAAAGGTCGGTGTCTGGTACAGTGTTACATGGGAAAGGCTAGACCTCCAGCTGTGTGTCCATGTATGCATCAGGACAGTGTAAGGTAGAAGTATCTATAATGGGCGCAGTTTTACACAGGCACAGACTAGACCTCCAGCTGTACGTACATGTATATACTAGGACAGTGTAAGGTAGAAAGATTGTGGTTGGGCACGTGGTTGCAACTAGACCTCTAGTTGTAAGTCCATGTAGGACATTGGAAGGAGTAGGCAATTTGATGGGCACATTGTTAAATCTGCAAAGAAAAACTGTTCATCACTTTCCCACTCTTTGAATCTGTCTTCACAAGAAAAGTGTGATGCTGTTATGGTTCTTACGCACAGTGTAGCACAGCTTTTGGTGTGCACACAGTAATAGTAGACCAGTGTAAGACTGTAGCTTCTTTGTGCAGCTGGATGGGGACAGCAGAAAGTTTTACTTATAATCATAAAAAACTCACAATGCAACAATAATACATAATTGGGTTCTCAGGCAAAAACTCTCATTGGAAGGTATTTTATTGAAATGTTATGCCCACAGTGCCACAAAGCTTTGTGTACTTGTGCTTCAGAAATAAAATATTACACAACATCACATACAACTATAATCAACGATTGTGCCAATTTCCATTTGGCCTCTGCTGTTAGATTCCTGCTTGCAAACAAAAAGTGTATTGTATTGTGTATAGCTGTCTGTGGCTACCGCCTATTCTCCATATTTATCGACACAATTACCATTGTTTAGAGCACTGTGTTAAAAGCCAAAGCATTCTCAGGTATTACCAGAGATACTGGTAAAGAAACCGTGTTTTAAGCACTCGTCTGAATTTCAAAGGATGTTTCCTGTCAATGCTTGACGGACAAAGCATTGCAGGTTTATGGTGGGTAATCTGTAAATGCCGGTTCAAGTATAGTCTGTTTTTCCACACGTGGCTTCTGGGGCCTCAAAATATCTCCTTGTGGCGACCAGGCCATTTCAAAAGTACTGGAGTGTAGAGTAGACAATGACTGAAACCAGAGGGCACTAGTGTAGAGAGCTCCACGCTAGATCCTAGAGTAGCCAATGCCTGGATAGTGAGTTCAGCAGCGCAGATATCATGACGCTAGAGCCTAAAGTAGACTATGCCTGGATCCAGAGGATGGCACTGCAAAGAGCTCCATGTAGATCCTAGTGTATACAATGCCTGGATCCAGAGGACGGCAGCGCATATATCTCCACACTAGAGCTTATAGTAGACAATGCCTGGATCCAGAGGACGGCAGCGCATATATCTCCACACTAGAGCTTATAGTAGACAATGCCTGGATCCAGAGGACGGCAGCGCATAGATCTCCACACTAGAGCTTATAGTAGACAATGCCTGGATCCAGAGGACGGCAGCGCATAGATCTCCACACTAGAGCTTAGAGTAGACAATGCCTGGAACCAGAGGACGGCAGCGCATAGATCTCCACACTAGAGCTTAGAGTAGACAATGCCTGGAACCAGAGGACGGCAGCGCATAGATCTCCACACTAGAGCTTAGAGTAGACAATGACTGGAACCAGAGGATGGCATCGCATAGATCTCCACACTAGAGATTAGAGTAGACAATGACTGGAACCAGAGGATGGCATCGCATAGATCTCCACACTAGAGCTTAGAGTAGACAATGACTGGAACCAGAGGATGGCATCGCATAGATCTCCACACTAGAGCTTAGAGTAGACAATGACTGGAACCAGAGGACGGCAGCGCATAGATCTCCACACTAGAGCTTAGAGTAGACAATGATTGGAACCAGAGGGCATTAGTGTAGAGATCTCCATGCTAGATCCTAGAGTAGCCAATGCCTGGATCCTGAGTTCAGCAGCGCAGATATCATGACGCTAGAGCCTAAAGTAGACTATGCCTTTATTCAGAGGAAGGCACTGCAAAGATCTCCATATAGAGCCTAGAGTAGACAATGCCTTAATCTAGAGGACGGCAGCGCATAGATCTCCACACTAGAGCTTACAGTAGACAATGCCTAGATCCAGAGGAAGGTAGTGTAGAGATCTCCATGTAGAGCCTAGAGTAGACAATGCCTAGATCCACAAGACGTTAGTGTAAAGATCTCCGCACTAGAGCCTGTAGTAGAGCAATGCCTGTCTCCAGAGGACGGCAGTACAGAGATCTCCATGTAGAGCCTAGAGTAGACAATGCCTAGATCCACAAGACGTTAGTGTAAAGATCTCCGCACTAGAGCCTGTAGTAGACAATGCCTGTCTCCAGAGGACGGCAGTACAGAGATCTCCATGTAGAGCCTAGAGTAGACAATGCCTAGATCCACAAGACGCTAGTGTAAAGATCTCCGCACTAGAGCCTGTAGTAGACAATGCCTGTCTCCAGAGGACGGCAGTACAGAGATCTCCATGTAGAGCCTAGAGTAGACAATGCCTAGATCCACAAGACGTTAGTGTAAAGATCTCCGCACTAGAGCCTGTAGTAGACAATGCCTGTCTCCAGACTACGGCAGTACAGAGATCTCCATGTAGAGCCTAGAGTAGACAATGCTTTTATCCAGAGGATGGCACTGCTAAGATCTCCATGTAGAGCATAGAGTAGACAATGCCTGGCTCCAGAGGACAGCAGTACAGAGATAGCCACTCTAGCGCCTAGATCAGACAATGCTTGATCCAGAGGATGGCAGCGTAGATATCTCCTCACTGGAGCTTAGAGTAGACAATGCCTAGATCTAGAGGATGGTAATGTAGAGATCTCCATGTTAGAGCATAGAGTAGACAATGCCTGTATCCACACAACGCTACTATAGAGATCTCCACTCTAGAGCCTAGAGTAGAGACTGCCTGTATCTAAAGGACGGCAGCACAGAGAACTCCATGCTAGAGACTAGAGCAGAGAATGCTTGGATCAAGAGGATGGCAGGGTAGAGATCTCCATGTAGAGCCTAGAGTAGAGAAAGCTTGGATCCAGAGCATGGCACTGCTGAGATCTCCTTGTAGAGCATACAGTAGTCAATGCCTTGATCCAGAGACGTCCGCTCATAGATCTCCACACTAGAGCTTAGAGTAAACAATGCCTAGATCCAGAGGACGGCAGTACAGAGATCGCCACTCTAGCAACTAGAGCAGACAATGCTTGATCCAGAGGATGGCAGCGTAGAGATCTCCACACTAGAGCTTAGAGTAGACAACACCTAGATCTAGAGGATGGTAATGTAGAGATCTCCACGCTAGAGACTAGTGCAGACAATGCCTGGACCCACAGGACTTTGGTGTAGATATATCCATACTAGAGTCTAGAGTAGAGAATGCCTTTATCCAGAAGATGGCAGAGCAGAGATCTCCATGTTGAGCCTAGAGTAGACATGGCTGGATCTAGAGGACAACAGCTCATAGATCTCCACATTAGAGCCTACAATAGGCAATGCTTGGATCCAGAGGATGGCAGCGCATAGATCTCTACACTAGAGCTTAGAGTAGACAATGCCTGGATCCACAGGACGGTACTGTAGAGAGATCCACGCTAGAGCCTAGAGTAGCCAATGCCTGAATCCCGAGTTCAGCAGCACAGCGATCGTCATGCTAGAGCCTAAAGTAGATTATGCCTGGATCCAGAGGACGGCAGTACAGAGATCTCAATGTAGAGCCTAGATTAGATAATGCCTGGAACCAGAGGACGGCAGCACATAGATCTCCATTCTAGAGCTTAGAGTAGACAATACCTGGATCTAGAGGTCGGCAGCACGTAGATCTCCAAACTAGAGCCTAGAGTAGCCAATACCTGGATCGCGACTTCAGCAGCGCAGAGATTGTCACACTAAAGTAGGCAATGCCTGCATCTAGAAGACGGCAGCCCATAGATCTCCATGCTAGAGCTTAAAGTAGACAATGCCTAGATCCAGAGGCTGGTAGTGTAGAGATCTCCATGTTAGAGCATAGAGTAGACAGTGCTTGGATCCAGAGGATGACAGTGTAGAGATCTTCATGTACAACCTAGAGTAGCCAATGGCTTGATTCAGAAGACAGCAGAGCAGAGATCTCCATGTACAGCCTAGAGTAGCCAGTGCCTGGATCCAGAGCAAGGCAGCGCATAGATCTCCATACTGGAGCTTAGTGTAGACAAAGCCTTAATCCAGAAGATGGCAGAACAGAGATCTCCATGTAGAGCCTAGAGAAGACAATGCCTGGATCTAGAGGACAACAGCACATAGATCTCGACACTAGAGCTTAGAGTAGACAATGCCTGTATTCAGAGGACGGCAGTACAGAGATCTCCACACTAGAGCTCAGAGTAGACAATGCTTGCATCCACAGGACGGTACTGTAGAGATCTCCACACTGGAGCCTATAGTAGAGAATGCCTGTATCCAGAGGAAGGCAGCACAGAGAACTCCACGCTAGAGACTAGAGCAGACAATACTTGGATCCAGAGGACGTTATTGTAGAGATCTCCATGCTAGAGGCTAGAGTAGACATTTCCTGGATCCAGAGGACAGCAGCGCATATACCTACACTCTAGAGCTTAGAGTAGACATTGCCTAGATCCAGAGGATGGCAGTACAGAGATCTCAATGTAGAGCCTAGATTAGATAATGCCTGGATCCAGAGGATAGCAGCACATAGATCTCCACACTAGAGCTTAGAGTAGACAATTCATGGATCTAGAGGTCAGCAGCACGTAGATCTCCACACTAGAGCCTAGAGTAGCCAATGCCTGGATCGCAACTTCAGCAGCGCAGAGATCGTCACACTAAAGTAGGCAATGCTTGGATCTAGAGAACGACAGCACATAGATCTCCATGCTAGAGCTTAGAGCAGACAATGCCTAGATCCAGAGGATGGTAGTGTAGAGATCTCCATGTTGGAGCATAGAATAGACAGTGCTTGGATCCAGAGGATGACAGTGAGGAGATCTTCACATACAGCCTAGAGTAGCCAATGGCTTGATTCAGAAGACAGCAGAGCAGAGATCTCCATGTAGAGCCTAGAGTAGCCAGTGCCTTGATCCAGAGCAAGGCAGCGCATAGATCTCCATACTAGAGCTTAGTGTGGACAAAGCCTTGATCCAGAAGATGGCAGAGCAGAGATCTCCATGTAGAGCCTAGAGAAGACAATGCCTGGATCTAGAGGACGACAGCACATAGATCTCCACACTAGAGCTTAGAGTAGACAATGCCTGTATTCAGAGGACGGCAGTACAGAGATCTCCATTCTAGAGCTTAGAGTAGACAATGCCTGGATCTAGAGGTCGGCAGCACGTAGATCTCCAAACTAGAGCCTAGAGTAGCCAATACCTGGATCGCGACTTCAGCAGCGCAGAGATTGTCACACTAAAGTAGGCAATGCCTGCATCTAGAAGACGGCAGCCCATAGATCTCCATGCTAGAGCTTAAAGTAGACAATGCCTAGATCCAGAGGCTGGTAGTGTAGAGATCTCCATGTTAGAGCATAGAGTAGACAGTGCTTGGATCCAGAGGATGACAGTGTAGAGATCTTCATGTACAACCTAGAGTAGCCAATGGCTTGATTCAGAAGACAGCAGAGCAGAGATCTCCATGTACAGCCTAGAGTAGCCAGTGCCTGGATCAAGAGCAAGGCAGCGCATAGATCTCCATACTGGAGCTTAGTGTAGACAAAGCCTTAATCCAGAAGATGGCAGAACAGAGATCTCCATGTAGAGCCTAGAGAAGACAATGCCTGGATCTAGAGGACAACAGCACATAGATCTAGAGCACTAGAGCTTAGAGTAGACAATGCCTGTATTCAGAGGACGGCAGTACAGAGATCTCCACACTAGAGCTCAGAGTAGACAATGCTTGGATCCACAGGACGGTACTGTAGAGATCTCCACACTGGAGCCTATAGTAGAGAATGCCTGTATCCAGAGGAAGGCAGCACAGAGAACTCCACGCTAGAGACTAGAGCAGACAATACTTGGATCCAGAGGACGTTATTGTAGAGATCTCCATGCTAGAGGCTAGAGTAGACATTTCCTGGATCCAGAGGACAGCAGCGCATATATCTACACTCTAGAGCTTAGAGTAGACATTGCCTAGATCCAGAGGATGGCAGTACAGAGATCTCAATGTAGAGCCTAGATTAGATAATGCCTGGATCCAGAGGATGGCAGCACATAGATCTCCACACTAGAGCTTAGAGTAGACAATGCATGGATCTAGAGGTCGGCAGCACGTAGATCTCCACACTAGAGCCTAGAGTAGCCAATGCCTGGATCGCAACTTCAACAGCGCAGAGATCGTCACACTAAAGTAGGCAATGCTTGGTTCTAGAGAACGACAGCACATAGATCTCCATGCTAGAGCTTAGAGCAGACAATGCCTAGATCCAGAGGATGGTAGTGTAGAGATCTCCATGTTGGAGCATAGAATAGACAGTGCTTGGATCCAGAGGATGACAGTGAGGAGATCTTCACATACAGCCTAGAGTAGCCAATGGCTTGATACAGAAGACAGCAGAGCAGAGATCTCCATGTAGAGCCTAGAGTAGCCAGTGCCTTGATCCAGAGCAAGGCAGCGCATAGATCTCCATACTAGAGCTTAGTGTGGACAAAGCCTTGATCCAGAAGATGGCAGAGAAGAGATCTCCATGTAGAGCCTAGAGAAGACAATGCCTGGATCTAGAGGACGACAGCACATAGATCTCCACACTAGAGCTTAGAGTAGACAATGCCTGTATTCAGAGGACGGCAGTACAGAGATCTCCACACTAGAGACTAGAGCAGACAATACTTGGATCCAGAGGACGTTATTGTAGAGATCTCCATGCTAGAGGCTAGAGTAGACAATGCCTGGATCCAGAGGACAGCAGCGCATATACCTACACTCTAGAGCTTAGAGTAGACAATGCCTAGATCCAGAGGATGATAGTGTAGAGATCTCCACATTAGAGCATAGATTAAATAATGCCTGGATCCACAGGACGGTACTGTAGAGATCTCCATGTTAGAGCCTAGAATAGACAATACTTGGATCCAGAGGATAGCAGTGTAGATATCTCCATGTAGAGCCTAAAGTAGACAATGCCAGGATCTAGAGAAAGGCAGCACATAGATCGCCACAGTAGAGATAAGAGTAGACAATGCCTGGATCCACAGGACGGTATTGTAGAGATCTCCATGTTAGAGCCTAGAATAGACAATACTTGGATCCACAGGACAATAGTGTAGAGATATCCATACTAGAGCCTAGAGTACAGAATGCCTTGATCTAGAGGACGGCAGTAGAGAGATCTCCACGCTAGAGCCTAGAGTAGACAATGCCTGGATCCACAGGACCATAGTGTAGAGATATCCATACTGGAGTCTCTAGTTTAGAATGCCTTGATCCAGAAGATGGCAGTAGACAATGCCTGGATCCACAGGACGGTACTGTAGAGATCTCCATGTTAGAACCTAGAGTAGACAATGCTTGGATCCAGAGGACTACAGTGTAGAGATATCCATATTAGAGTCTAGAGTTGAGAATGCCAGTATCCGGAGGATGGTAGTACAGAGATCTGCACACCAGAGCATAGAATAGACTATAATTCAGAGGATGGCAGTGTAGAGATCTAGAGTAGACAATGCCTGGATCAGGGAAGAGGTGTGGCGCCACGGCCAGGGCGACTGACGCTGGAATCTGGGGCTCATGGTTCGATCCCCGACACCGGTGGCAGGTCAGCCCAGCACCATGTGACTCTGGGCAATAGCTTGCTTAATCTTCCCGACGGCCCCCAGCGCCGGGATGCCTTCGGGTAGCTGTCGCGCTTTACAAATACTGGATTTATATTATATTTTATATCCAGGATGGTACTGTAGAGATCTCCACACTGGACCCTATAGTAGATAATGCCTGTATCCAGAGGACGGCAGCACAGAGAACTCCACGCTAGAGACTAGAGCAGACAATACTTGGATCCAGAGGACGTGATTGTAGAGATCTCCATGCTAGAGGCTAGAGTAGGCAATGCCTGGATCCAGAGGGCAGCAGCGCATATACCTACACTCTAGAGCTTAGAGTAGACAACGCCTAGATCCAGAGGATGGTAGTGTAGAGATCTCCACATTAGAGCTAGATTAAATAATGCCTGGATCCACAGGATGGTACTGTAGAGATCTCCATGTTAGAGACTAGAATAGACAATGCTTGGATCCAGAGGATAGCAGTGTAGAGATCTCCATGTAGAGCCTAGAGTAGACAATGGCAGGATCCACAGGACAGTGGATATGCTAGATTCGAGAGTTTCGAATGCCTTAATCCAGAAGACGCCAGAGCAGAGATCTCCATGTTGAGCCGAGAGTAGACAATGGCTGGATCTAGAGAAAGGCAGCACATAGATCGCCACACTAGAGATAAGAGTAGACAATGCCTGGATCCACAGGACGATACTGTAGAGATCTCCATGTTAGAGCCTAGAATAGACAATGCCTGGATCCACAGGACGATACTGTAGAGATCTCCATGTTAGAGCCTAGAATAGACAATACTTGGATCCACAGAACAATAGTGTAGAGATATGCCTTGATCCAGAGGACGGCAGTACAGAGATCTCCATGCTAGAGCCTAGAGTAGACAATGCCTGGATCCACAGGACCATAGTGTAGAGATGTCCATACTGGAGTCTAGAGTTTAGAATGCCTTGATCCAGAAGATGGCAGAGCAGAGATCTCCATGTTGAGCCTAGAGTAGACAATGGCTGGGTCTAGAGAAAGGCAGTACATCGATCTCCACACTAGAGATAAGAGTAGACAATGCCTGGATTCACAGGACGGTACTGTAGAGATCTCTATGTTAGAACCTAGAGTAGACAATGCTTGGATCTGGAGGACTATAGTGTAGCGATATCCATACTAGAGTCTAGAGTAGAGAATCCCTGTATCCAGAGGATGACAGTACAGAGATCTGCACACCAGAGCATATAATAGACAATAATTCAGAGGATGGCAGTGTAGAGATCTCCATGTAGGGTCTAGATTAAATAATGCCTGAACTACTTTTGGTTCCACATACTCTTCCTAATTAGGATGCACCCCTACGAGATAGGGTTTCTTTCTGGGTATGTGTGCTATGCTTTTTGCTTTTCTTACTTAACACAAGTTAGCTGTTAAATCTTTCTTTGGGTGACATAACGTATCATACAAGGGTTGGCCTGTTTCAAGTCATCATTAAATTTAATTATTGTTTGACTTGTTTTTATGTTCCCCTACAGGTATCACCGATTAATCCAATACCTGTTTCTACATGGATCACTGGTGTTGTATCAATTATTTCTTTCTATTTGGAGCATTTCACTTTCACAGCAGAGGCTGAATAAGATCCTGAAGAAGGCCACGACACTTTATAGGTCATTGGCTGAAACATGTCGATCTAGCAATACTACGATAGGATCTAATGTTTCCGGTCGTACTCTCTTGTTTTTAATCCTAGCACATGGTAGCCAGAATAAAATAATGTGGTAAACCCTGTAGCTAGTTTTAACATCACATCACTCCCTGCACTGCACTGCACCTCTCACGACGCCAGGTTATCTCACATTGGGTTTTAGTAATAACCTCTCTTGCAACATCCCTAAGCTCCTCCTTCGCAGTGAGGGGGTTGTAGCCCGCATCATGACTAGGCTTCATGATGCGAGGAGGATTCCCAATGATGAAGCATGCAACCTCTGGTGGGTGAGGGAAACCGTCCTTTAAAGGGACGCCTTTTTTATAGTCAGCCCTTGTTGTCTCCCAGCTAACTTTGTACAGACCTGAGGGTTTCTTTGTGTTTTGTGTATCCAGGGGACGGTAGTACAGAGATCTCCACAATAGAGCCTAGAGCAAACAATGCTTGGATACAGAGGATGGCAGTGTAGAGATGTCCATGTAGAGCCTAGAGTAGAGAATGCTTGGATCCAGAGGATGGTACTGTAGAGATCTCCACACTAGAGCCTAGAGTAGAGAATGCCTAGATCCAGAGACGGCAGTACAGTGATCTCCACGCTAGAGCCTAGAGTAGACAATGCCTGGATCCACATGACGTTAGTGTAGAGATATCCATACTAGAGCCTAGAGTAGAGAATGCTTGGATCCAGAAGATGGCAGTGTAGAGATCTCTGCATCAGAACCAGGTGATTTGAAGTGACAGAGCTCGAGATAAGCTTTGCAGATGCCTGTTACACTGCACAAGAAGGCACCAGGGCTGATCCCAGAGCCAGAGCAGTATTGCATGTCTAGAGTCCAGCCTGGAAGATGTGAGGCTTCCCAACCATCCATCAGAATAAATAATCTGCCGTTCACAGCATAAACCCCAGTGCACCCCATTGCCAAGGCAGGTTTGGTCATGTTGATTTTGCTGGGTGCAGAGTTACCCATGGAAATGTAACACACAGTGGTGGCACTGGTGTCACGTGGTGCCACTGCATGCTCCTTCATCCAGAGAAGTTTGATGGGCTATGTAATAAATAATATTGGCAATGGCAGAGAATCCTTGGATTGGTTGGGCATATAATTTTGTGGGTTGGTATGGGCACACACTCCTTGGGTTGGCCACGGCATAGAGTCATTTGGTTAGTAAGGGCACATAATGTGGCATATAATGCTTGGGTTGGCAATGACACAAAGTCCTTGGGTTAGCAATGGCACATCCTCATTGGGTTGACAATGACACCGAATCTTTGGGTTGGTATGGACACAGAATCCTTGGGTTGGTATGGACACAAAATCTTTGGGTTGGTATAGCCACGGAGTCCTTGGGTTGGCAATGGCACAGAATCTGTGGGTTAGTAAGGACACAGAATCCTTGGGTTAGTATAGCCACATAATCATTGAGTTGGCACAGAATCTTTGGGTTGACAATGTACAGAATATTTGGGTTGGCAATGGCACAGGATCCTTGGGTTGCCAATGGAACTGAATCTTTGGATTGGTATGGACACAGAATCCTTGTTTTGGTATAGCCACAGTATCATTGGGTTGGAAATGGCACAGAATCTTTGGGTTGGTATGGACACAGAATCCTTGGGTTGACAATGCACAGAAAATTTGGGTTGGCAATGGCACACGATCCTTGGGTTGCCAATGGAACATAATCCTTGGGTTGGCAATGACACAGACTCCATGGGTTGGCAATGGCAGATAATGTTTGGGTTGGCAATTCCACATAATCCTTGGGTTGCCAATGACACAGAATCCTAGGGTTTGCAATGGCATAGCATCCTCAGATTCACCAAGGTAGCTAGATGGAATCAGCACAAACATCAATACTATAAAAATTGATTGGAACCAAGCATAGGTTCTCTGCCGCATCTTGGGTGGAACTTGGGTTGGAACTTACAGAGAAATGCACCTTCTTCCAGATGCTGGTATTGTTAGCAGACAACACATTTAATTTTCCAATAATCACCCCAACGCATGTGAAGTTAGCGATAGGTCAATCAGTGTGATGTACAAGGTCTCTAATAAATTACGTATCTTGCCCAACTTTTATCTGGTCTCAAAGTTGCAGTTGCTGTCTTTGATTACCAGTATGGTGTTCTATAACCCCAGAGACCTAAGGATAATGTAATAATTCATGAAATCTTGCATCATTGAAATGTGCTGCTCGTCTCAAAGATGCCACAATTGTTGTTGCTCCTTGAAATCCCACAATTATTCTTACTACGCGACAGTAAAAGAGTTTGACGTTAGCCAAGATTTCCAATATTCGATGCTACATTTGAATTTGGATAAAAAATACAATCATACTGTTAGAGATTTATTCCAAAGGACAACCATTTTATTCACAATAAAATGAGTGCAGTTTACTGGAAAAGTCCACAAATGGTGGCATTTCCTTTGCAGTTGTGGCTTCTGGACTTAACGTTGTCAAACTGTTTTTGGGAAATTGTAGCACCCTTTTTTTTCTCTATGTCCTATTTCTTTTTTTTTATATAATTGTTGTATTGCTTACTGTTCAGGCTGTAACTGCAAAGCTTTCAGTGTTTGGATAAGTCTTCTGTTATTATTCAAGAAATTGCTATATGATTGCATTACATCTAATGCGGCATCTTGTTTTCTAGCCTAAAACCTCAGATTTTCTGTCCGATTCTATAATACACCATTAAATACCTTCAGAGGGGAAGCAATGGGCCAGATGGGCGGTTCAATCAGCCTTACAGCGTTTGTTTTTTCTTCTGAAAAGTCATGTAAAGCTGATATTACTAAACCGGGCTACCTCACAAGGATGAAGAAAACTTTAAACCATATATATACGTTTTGAGAAAAGCGATGTCAAGTGACCCCAATGCAGTTTACAGTCACGTTATTTCATCGCATCATATGAATTGTTTCGTGGCTAAACCAAACAAAATATCTAGAAAGAATATTTGGGTGTACTAATTAGCAAGGGAAGAAATGCATGGAAATTTGTGGAGACATAAAAGCCTGTTTGAGAAATGAGGTGACAATGTAGATGTCAAAATGTTTTCAGAATGCGACATCACCTCTCCCAGAGTTCCATTTAAACCACAATGTCGAGGAATGGTGCAGTCTGTTGCCGCCAAAAGTCATTTGAGGGTTAAGAAGCCAATAGTCTGGGTAAGTAATCGACTTCCAACAGCAAAGTTGAAATTTCAGATTTCAGCTTTGCAGTTGGGTGGCGATTGCTTGCGGCTAGCTTAATACCAATGTGGGATGCCTTTGGCAAGGGTTACAAAGCAGTACACGTTCTTTTCCAATCATAATTAGCACAAGTGTATTTACGGCTCACTTTTTATATCTTGTATCTTCGTTAGTATTTTTTGTATCCTTTTTATCAAGTTTGTACGGCAGCCACACATGCGTTTACCACACATCCTTTACCATGCAGTGTCTTACCACACATTGCCTTTACTACACAAACCTTTACCACAATGTAAGGTGAATATATATATATATATATATATATATATATATATATATATATATATATATATATATATATAATACTAACTATATTTTCAGAATTAAAGTCCCTGCTTCTCATTCGGATTTCATGAATTATATTATCAGTGTAGGAAGGTGGAGTATTATGTGTTGCGGGGTTAGACCTCACCATGTAATACTATCACGATACTCCAAAGATAGAGTGTATTTTTATCTTAATTTAGACACCAAAATGAACGTAATAGCATACATAGAACCGGAGTTATCGATTTTTGAAACAATATAAAATCAGTGGAAAATAGTACAGTGAAAATAAAGTTGACATTGTGGTCAATGGGACAAACCACTACTGAAAATGGGTCACTTTCAGGTTGAGTTGTGGTCTACCTTTGCAGGGTAAAGGTGATGGGAGTCCCAGGACCAAGAACCAACAGTCAGTTCAATTTAAGCTCGCTCGTGGCGCCCGGGTGCAGAGTTGTCCTGACTGTCCCTGGTGCTAAAAGGGAGCTGTGGGGGGAGCTGCTTTTACCGCTTTACAAGGTGCTGCTGAAAACAAGATGCAAAATACTAAGAGCGGGGTTGTTGCCGAAGTCGGTTGCAGGTGTTGTGGAATGACTTCTTGATGCAGCGTTGAGTTAAGGGGTCTATTTCCGAATTGGCGACCCAAAAGCCTTGTCAGCGGTCAATAAATCAATCAGGATTTGTAGAGCACGGCTGCTTCACCCGTGAGGGTCTTGAGGTGCTGTGGGATCGTACTGGGGATCACGCTGCCTGTTCCTATTGGTTGAACATCAAGGTCTTGAGGTCCTTCCTGAACTGCTGGAGCGATGGTGAGGCTCTGAGGTGCAGGGGGAGAGAGTTCCAGGTCTTAGCCGCCAGGTGCTAGAAGGTGCGGCCGCCTCTTTTTGTCCGGCGGATGCATTGTGTAGCTACTAGGTAGAGGGATTCAGAATGGAGTTCACTGGTTGGTTGGTGGTAATTCACTTGTTTGTTGAGGTACGCTGGTCCTTCGTTGTGTAGTGCGTGGTAAGCGTGGGTGAGCAGCTTCTACTAGCATCTCTTTGTGACTGGTAGCCAATGGAGTTTCCTGAGGTGACAGGTGATGTGCGTCTGTTTGTGGAAGTCGAGGATCAATCAATCAATCAATCATGTCACTTATAAAGCGCACTACATACCCGCGAGGATGAGTCTGGAAGCTGTATTGTAGATGGTCTGGAGTTCCCTCATGAGTTGGGCAGTGATTCCTACGTAGAGGGAGTTACCGTAGTCAAGTCTGCTGGTGACGAGAGCTTGCGTGATAGTTCACCTGGTGCTGGGTGGAAGCCAGATGAAGACCTTCCTAAGCATTCGGAGGGTGAGTAAGCAAGCAGAGGAGACGGCGCTTACCTGCTTCTTCATGGATAGCTGGCTGTTGAGGATAATGCCAAGGTTGCGGGCGTGTTCTGTGGGTTTGGGGGGTGGGCCCAGGTTGGGTGGGCACCATTCGTTGTTCCAAAGGGTGTCTTTGCTTTTCCCGAAGATGAGTACTTCTGTCTTGTTTGTGTTGAGTTTGAGACAGTTGTTGTACATCCAGGTGACCACATCTTTCATGTATCTTTCGAACTTGTCTTTTATGGTCGTTGGGTCATTAGCAGGGAGAGAATAAGTTGGGTGCCGTCTGCATAGGAGATGATGTTGAGCCTGTGACTCCTGAAGATGTTGGCCAGGGGTGTCATGTATACATTGAAGAGGGTAGGGCTGAGGGATGAGCCTTGAGGTACACCACAGGTGATGTTCTTAGGGAGCGTGGGGTAGGGAGGGTGGATAATCTTCTGTGTTCTTCTTGTGAGGTAGTTTACGTGGGTCACCCAGGGTGGCACAAACAGTGCTGCAAGCCCTGGGGACCTCTTTACCACCCAGGCCCTGGGTACCACTGGTTCTATATAAGAGGGGCTCATAAGAGGGTAAAGTCGTTGTCAATTGGGAGTGTCAATTTATGCATAACATTTTGAGGGAGAGAGCACTGGCACTGGGGCCTGGTTAGCAGGCTTTAGTGCAGGTGGCAAAAGCCCTGTTTTCTTACACAACCTTCCGCCTTAGCTAACACGCCCAAAAGACTCAGCCCAACCCTGGGAGAGTCTTCCTGATTTGTCAGCAAGGAAGAATGAAAACAAAAGTAACTGTACTATTTCAGGGCCTACTCTGCCTCACATCCTCCTATCAAGGTCACTCCCTCTGTACAGTTGACCCATCTCAACAGTAACAGGACCCAATTTAAATTGAACTTTAACTACAGCTGTGTCTTTTTCTTCCTCCCCTTCTAATTTGGGTAGTGAGGGTGCTTACCTCTTCTAACCCTACCTTTGCTAGGGCACCACCTCTCATTCCCACAGAGGTCAACTAACACTTGAGCAACCTCACCATGACCAGAAGGGACTAGGGGCCTAACTGACTTTTTGCTATGGGATCTGCCTCCCATGCCAAATACATTGCTGCCATGAAGGGCAGCACCCAGCAGAGACTACTGACAGCTGTCGGTATCCAAACCCACACCCTGAGCTCTCCACTGACAGATGAATGAGCTACCTTAGGGGCAACTGTGTGTGCTTGAAACTTCCCTTGCTGTTTTTTAGTGTCGGGGCTACCACTTCTCGTGTCAGATACATGTCTTCCAGTCTCTCTTCTATCAGTTCAGGGGTGGCACCCTGATTCTGAACAGCTGCCTGACTGCTCTGGACTTATTTTGGGTCAGAAGAGGCCTTACCGGTGCCAACTTTGGGTATCTCCCTTACTGGGGTAGAATGCCCTTGGCTTACTGGATCTCTTTTTAAGAGTGGCTTTCCTTTCCTTTTTCTTATGCTTTTTTCCTTTCTGTTGGGGCTTAAGACTCCTAACTATATGGACAGGATCCCCAGAATCGTTGGGTTGGTTGGCACTCTGAGCTGCCGTCCCTTTTGGGATCACACCAACTTCTGGGAGGTCATTGCCTAGGATACAATCTAGGGGAAGGCAGGACTGACTACCACCCTATGCCAGCTAAGGGGACCCTGACTGTGACCACCCCTGGGACTACCCTTACTATTTTTGTTCCCCCGGGCACATACTGATCGGGGGACACCAACTGGTCAACTACTGTGGTATGAGTGGCACATGTGTCAGGGATCACCAGCTTACCACCTGGACTCTTCTCCCAGTAAAAAGCTGAGAGGACCGCCTCATCTGAAGTGTCCTCCCCAATGGCTACACTGGACTGCCCAGTGCTAACTACCTATTTGGGGTAGGCTGCATCCCCTCTGTAGTGCCCTGCCTGTTGGCAGTCAAAGCACACCCTGTTGTCCAAGAGGTTTTTTTTAGCAATAGGTCCCCCTGCATCTGCTTGCCAGAGGTCGGGTGTGTTTTGCTGTCTTTCTTTTTAGGGTTATGGGAGTCTCTTTGGTGGGCTAACCACTTCCCTCCTTTGCTTTTCGTGGGCCTAACCGCCCCTTCCTGGAGTCAGTCGCCTGTGTTTGCTTGGGGTACTCTTGTCCTTACCCACTCATAAGCTTTATTGCCCAACTCTCTGGGGCTAGAAAGATCTGAATCTACCAGATGCTGGTGTAACTTGTGTGAGGTACAATTGGTTAAAATGTGCTCTGTCAGAATCAAATTATACAGCACATCATAAGTGTTCACCTCATTACCTTTTATCCAGCCTTCCAGGGCCTTGACTGAAGACTCTACAAAGTCCACTCATGTCTGATTTTGACTTTTATGGGTGTCCCTAAACGTCAATCTGTATTCCTCAGTAAGTAAGTCCAAATCCTTCTATCAAGGTAAAATGTAAAAAAAAAAAAATTTAATAAGGTCTCCTTCATATGCGGATAGTACTCCACTACATCCTTATTAAAGGTCAGCAGCCTCCTCTGCCCTTTACTGAGAATAACTACCAAAGTAGAGAGCCCCAGTGGTGTCCTATCCTCCTTATTTTGCAGGCCCTCTCAAACGCTGCAAACCACTTATCAATGTCATCACCATCACAATACTTGGGGACAATTCCTTTGGTGATTTTAGAGTCAAAAGATTCCTCTCTCACTTTTTATGGGTATTGCTGCCACCATCTTTAAGCCTCAAAGCCATCTTAACCCTTCTTTCCTCAAGGGCTAGTCTCCTCTCCTCCTGTTTTTTCAACTCCAGGAGAGTAGGTCAAGCTCATTCCTCGAGGGTTCCTACCACCTTACCCTTGTGGGGGGTCTACTATAGTGACTCCTGCCACTTCCCTCTGGTAAAGGGGGTCTGGGGAATTATCAATTTGGGCTAAGGCCTCATCCTCACCCTCTTCGGGGTATTCTGAGGAATGGCCCTCTCTCTCTAAACTTTCTTTCTCATAGGAGCTGAGGGCCTTTTCAGTTTCCTCCTTTTTAGCTCTCACTCTATAGCTAATGCCCCTTGCTTTGCACAAAACGAATGTCCCTCATGAGTAGGGTGACAACGTCTAGTACTTGGGTCTCTGTTAGATATGTGGCTTCCAGAGATATTATGTTATGATTTCTATAGCACACTAATTACCCGATAGGCAATCCAGGCGCTTGGGCAGGTGTGTAGGTGTGAGGCCCCCAAGGGGCTTATACAAAAAGCCAGGTCTTTAGCTTCTTGCAGAACTCAAGAAGTGAGGAGTAGGCTATGCGGTGTTATGATGAAGGCCATTCCATGTCTTGGGTGCAATGTAGAATGAGCGACCTCCAGTTTTGCTTTTGCGGATGTGAGGAATGTGTACGGGTTAGAGTGAGGCAGAGCGTAGGTATCTAATGTGTTGGTGAAAGTGTATGCAGCGGTTCAGGTATTCTGGTCCTGTATTGTGTAGGGCTTTGTATGTGTGCATGAGAGATGCACACCTGTTTTAGGTTTCTGTCTTCAGCAATCTTGTAATAGAACACAGGCCTCCCTGCCGGCATGTCATAGGAGAACTGCGGTCACAGATTATTTCCACCCCCACTTGGTTCAAGCTGTAGACATTGGAGATGTCTATGGGTAAAATGTATGTTGCAATAGGGCGCTGCTACATATTTCATTGCACGGCAGAGGTGCAAAACAACAGTATTGCTGGTAATCTCAAGATGAAAGCTCCAGTTTTTTCTGCAAAACTGACAGACTGTTCACCAAGAGAATCCCATAGCAAGCTTGCACAATGCCTAGTATGCTATGCGAAGAGGCATAAAGATCCTTCTGCTGATCCTTTAGCTCTTTGGTTACAGATGAAGTTTCAAGTGTAGGATAGGTTGTTTACAACCTAATGTAGTACAACACAAGGGTTAGGTCCTGTATGTCTCAGGGAGACAGGGCTGATACCTTCCTGCATCTTGATGGATTCTGGTATAAAGGCCGAAAGGTCTGATTGCAGTTAGTGGCCTTGCCTTTTTATCATATTTACCTAGGCCGGTATCTCAAATGGTAGAGTATACTGCACTACGGTTTGCCCAGTTAAGCGTTGTCTAACACACTTAAATAGTATATGAATGTAATGGCTCTGCCATGCTCAAGGGCAGAGAGGTTTAGGAGTGCACCTGTATGGACTGTGGGATGTGGCGGGCACATTTTTAATTTTGCCTGCTAAGCTTTACTAAGTTTGCAAACTTTGCATTCTGCAAAGATTGGAAAATAATAACACATTCTAAAACTTCACCTAAGGGAAAATATATTTGTAAAAAAAAGTTCTTGTGGACAAATATTACTGCAAAAACCTTTTTGAGAAAGTTTCCTCCCACTAAAAATGGGGGTTTGTATTTTTGTTTCTTAAAAAAATTACGTGTTCATGGTTTTTGTCTTCTATTTTTTTAATCACAATGTTTTCGAAACATGGAAAGCTTAGCGTTGTTTGTTTTAAAAAACATCACCAACTTACTAAAGGCACAGTTTTGCGACTGTATACAACCCTACTTTATTCCTGGATGGCACAAAGTTACCCAGGTATAGGGTTCTGACTGTGCCCTTGCCCTCACTATAGTAGTGTGGGGCTACAGAGGCTGTGCATGGCACAGTGATACATGGGTACAGTGCATTAGCAGTGCTACATGCAAAGTGGTGAGAGATCTGTGTAGCATTGGAACACAGATCCCACACCTAGAGATTTTCAAATGCTTCACGACATGACAATGTACAATAGCAATTGATATGATATATCTAGTAAGGTGTCAAGTGACAATCTCTTCGATCTAAAACCCCATGCAACAATACAACAATGCAGAGGCCCACAGGCCCTACTCTTCTGACTTTATTTCTTTCACGTCCAGCAGCATCACGTATGAGCGGTAAAATGAAAGCTTACTACACAAATGTAACAGATGTTATTTAATGACCTTTCAATAACACTGTATGTGAATTTGTGATTGAATTAACCTGACCGGAAAACACTGCAGTTACAACATGAATTGGCAAAGCCAGTAGGTCTCACCTAGGAAAAAGCTATTGGCTTTGCCAATATCTTCTAGCCATGTTGTACACCAGTGTGGCTGTTGTTCAGTTAAAAGTTAGTGGGATAAAGAAGAGTGGCATAGAGTGTCGTAAGGTGGAGTAGAGTTGAGTGTTATGGAATGGCGTAGAGTAGAGTTGAGTAGCATGGAGTGTCATGAAGGGAGAAGAGTGTCGTAGAGTGTAAGGGCATAGAGTAGAGTAGAATTGATTGGCGTAGAGTGGATTGGAGTGTCGTGGAAGTGTGTAGAGAGCGTTTCATACAGTGGAGTAGATTGTTGTTGAGTAGAGTGGCATAGAGTGGAGCAGTGTAGGACAGTGAATGGGCATAGAATGGAGTTGAGTGCTGTAGAGTGGAGTGGCATAGAGTGCAGTTGCCTAGAGTGGAATAGAGTGGAGTAGTGTGTCATAGGATAGAGTGGAGTAAATTGGCATAGAGTGGCATAAAGGGAGTTGCCCCAGAGTGTCGTAGAGGGGAGTAGTGTTGCGGCATGAAGTAGTGTTGCAATGTGGCATAGAATGGAGTTGAGTGTCTTAGAGTAAAGTTGCATAGAGTGGAGTAGGATGTCATAGAGTGAAGTAGAGTTTAATGGGGTAGAGTATCATAGAGTGGAGTATCGTAGAGTGTAGTGTCGTGGAGTAGAGTGGCCTAGAGTGAAGTGGCGTAGAGTGCAGTGATGCAGAGTAGACTGGAGTAGAGTGCATTCATTTTGAGTAAAGTTATTTAGAGTGCATTGGCATACAGTACAGTGACATAGAATAGACTGGATTAGAGTAGAATGATGCAGAGTAGAGTACAGTGGCATAGGGTATAGTGGCGTAGAGAAGATTGTTTCAAAGAGTGGAGTGGAGTGATACAGAGTAAAATACAGAGGTGTATAGTTGAGTGGTATACAGTAGAGTGCAGTGGTGCAGAGTAGGTTAGAGTGATGCAGAGCGTAGTGGCATAGAGTGCAGCAATGTGGCATAGAGTTGAGTGTTGCAGTGGCTAAGAGTTCAATGACATAGAGTAGAATGTTGCAGAGTAAAGTGTTGCAGAGGAGAGTGTTGCAAGATGAGGAGTGCAATGGTGTAGAATGGCATAGCATACAGTAGTGTAGAGTGCAGTCTTGCAGATTACAGTGGTGTTCAGTGCAGTGGCGTAGAGTGCAGTTTGCAGAGTAGAGTGGCATTCACTGCAGTGGCGCAGAGTAGAGTGGTGCAGAGTAGAGTGGTGCAGAGTAGAGTGGCGCAGAGAAGAGTGGTGCAGACAGCAGTGGCATAGAGTAGAGTGGTGTTGAGTTTAGTGGCGGAGAATGCAGTCTTGCGGAGTAGGTTAGTGGCGGAGAGTGCAGTCTTGCAGGGTACAGTGTCCGCCCAAACTATCCGACAAATCCTTAAGAAGCCTGCAATACGCAGATGACATTGTCCTAGTGAGTCAAACCCCGATCAGCCAACTGGTACAATAGACCCAAACGTGGGGGTTAGGACTAAACCACAAAAAAACAAAGTGTTCTGCTTCTCAGCTACTTCAAGGAACAGTCATCCAAAGTTCAGGTGGAAAGCCCATGACAAAACTTTGGAGCTGGTTAAAACCTATAAATATCTAGGTGTCTTAATGGATGCTCGACTGTCATTTAGAGAGCACTTCACACTCAGAAGAGCCACTGCAAACAAGTTACTCATCAGAGCAAAATTTCTTCCATCATTAACATACGGCTCTGAGTTGCTGACGGGAAAAGATGATCCTACTCAACCAGCTCCGGTCATCACTCATCAAAAGACTCTTCCATCTGCCACAATGGACATCTCAATCTCAAGTGAGACTAGAGTTTTGCCTGTTTCATCAAGGCCCGGTCAAGAGCGGAGATATCCTTAAATTATGTTGGAAACTCCGGGCAGCCCCACATGCTTCACTGGCCGCCATGTGCTGGTCGGAAATGAACAGGCAGCTACTTCAAACCTCCTGGCCAACGGAGCTACAGCTGTCCATGCACAATTCAAAACTGAATAACGTCTGGAACTCTAAATTGCATTTTGCTGCTTTAAAAAAAAAAACTATCAATAAAGCCACAAAACAACATTCCTGGATCAACAATAAAGCTGTTTGCCCAGAAAAGGCATGCATGAGCAGTTTCGCATTCTTACACTACATGGTCGCCACAACCATATTTGATGACTCATATTACAGCTTCCATCCAACATGCTCTGCTATTAGTTCGCCTGGGGGCATTTCCATCGAAGGATCCAGTTCCATCATGGAAGCATTCTTGGCCAGATATGCAATGCCGGCTATGCGGCCATAACCAAGAAAGCCTACTCCATCTTATATGTATGTCTCCCTCCCTTCTACCCCTTAGATGGAAACTGTTATGCCTCGCATTGAGGGTGAGTCAAATCAGGTCCTGCCCTCCCACAGTAATAACTTTCCATAATATCCAGCTGTCTTGTAAGACCACCAGATTCCACAGCAAATACTGGCCTTGTTTTAAAAAAACATTGATTTATAAAAATATCCCAATAAAAATTTGGAATTTAAAAAATCAACATTGATGTGTTACTATATCCTACCATCCAGAAACATGAAAACTAACACCTGTGATCCACTGTGTCAGTCTTATAGGGGTTATTTTGTCATCAGTGTGGCCAGGGTTGTCCATTTTCCTCTGCAGAATGAGTCATTTTACTGTAATGTAATTATTGTTTTAATTTGGTTCCTTCTTTGACCCCACGTGATCATATCTTAAGTGTACCAAAGCGCACACTTGTTTCAATGCACTGCAGTCACTTTCATTACTGTTGAGTTGATGATATATGTATTATATAGAGTCAAGTGGTTTACAGTAGTGTAGAGTGACAGCGTGCAGTGGTGTACTGTGCGCTGGTCTTGAGTGCAGTAGCATAGAGTGCAGTGGCATAGAGTACTGCAGAGTAGAGTATAGTGGCATAGAGTGCAGTGGTGCAGAGTAGTTGGCGTGGAGTGCCATGGCGTAGAGTGCATTGGTTTTGAGTATATCGGTGTTTAGTGCATTGGTTAGCGTAGAGTGCTGTAGAGGGCAGTGGCATAGAGTAGAGTGACATTGAGTCTAGTTTCAAAGGGTTTAGTGGCAGAGAGTGCAGTGTTGCAGAGTAAACTATCATAGAGTGTAGTGGTGTATAGTAGAGTGGCATAGAATACATTAGCGTGGAGGGCCGTGGCATAGAGTGTTGCAGAGTATAGTGGTATAGAGTACAGTGATGCAGAGTAGAATAGAGTGCGGTGATTTAGAGTACAATGGCGTAGAGAGCAGTGGCGTAAAATGTTGCAAAGTATAGTGGTGTAGAGTGAAGTGGTGCAGAGTAGATTGGCATAGAGTGCAGTGGCGTAGAGTGCATTGGTTTTGAATAAAGTGGTGTGGAGTGCATTGGTGTGGAGTGCAATGGCACAGAGTTGAGTGCATACATCAACAAATGCCTGACCCTCCACCAACTGACCCGACACCTTCAATCAGTTGCCCTCTCCCTCGCAGACACCCCACTGAGCCATCGAGCAAACAGCGGAGGGAGCTCCTTCTCCCACCAGGCAGCCATAGCTTGGAAGAACCTCCCCCGGCACCTCTGGACTGCACGGTCACTTCAGCAATTCAGAAGAGAACTAAAGACCTGTATGTTTGAATGGTCAAACCCCCACGCAGCAGTACACAACTCCAGGGCCTCGAGACCCTCACGGGTGATTTGCCACGTTCTATAAATATTTGATTGATTGATTGAGTGGCACAGAGGAGAGTGGCGAAGAGTGCAATGGCGCTGAGTGCAGTGGCATAGAGTAGATTGTTTCAGAGTACAGTGGAGTTGTGCATGGTAGAGTGCAGTGGCGTAGAGTAGAGTGGCAAAGAGTGCAGAGTAGATTAGAGTGGCGTAGAGTGGATTGGCATAGAGTGGAGTGGTACAGAGTAGAATGCATTGATGTAGAGTACAGTGCTTTCGAGTGCAGTGTTGCAGAATGGACTGACATAGAGTGGAGTGGCGTAGAGTGGAGTGGTGCATAGCAGAGTTGTGTGGGGTAGAGTGCACCGGTATACAGTAGAGGCGTAGAGTGCAGTGGTGCAGCGTAGAGTGCAGTGACACACTGTGGAGAGGAGTATGGATGGTGTGGTAGCGCACTGCCATTACAGACAACATATCTTCAATTGAAATGACCATTACATTTGCACAGACATATAGTTTTACTAATAAAAGTATACAGCTCACAAACGCTATTGTGTGGGAATGTCATCCCCTAGTACATTGCTTTGTTTTGATCGTATTAAAATATTTCTTTCCACCACACTTCAGAATTACCAAAAAATGTGCTTCATTTGTGCTTTTCTAATTATGATATATTCTGATATATTCTGAAATAGCTGCACGGTTCATTTATAGACATTTAATTTTTGTTGTGTGCTAGAAAAAAAGATAACTTCGTGCAGCCTTCCTCAAGCACTCCCCCATGAGCCAGCATGATTGTCACATAAATCCTCTCGCTTTGAAGACAGAGAAAGAAAAGTAAACCCCAAGCTCCCGGGTGCAAAGAGCTTGTCTTTAAATGTACAGCAAATGTAATAAGATAAGAACAAGATTTAAAAGCCTATTTACAGAAATCCAGTACTGGTGGAAGAATACAGTAAATTAGGTTTGGGCATGGAAAGAGACGAACTCAAGCTTGCCAGACTAAAACAAATAAAGCCGGCAAATAGAAAGCAAGCAAATGTGAGTTACAAACCACAAAGCCACTGGTAAGCAATTGGCGGAATGCATTCCCAGTGAGGCTTTCCGAATGTCCCTAAGATGTTGTTAGCAAACCAGTCAGCTACGCTGTCTGGGAGGCTTCGACCCAAAAAGGACAAAGCTCACGGTGTGATTTTGGAAGCGAACAACACAATTTATTCTTTACTTCAAGAAATTCTTGTTTTGCTCTCAGCGCGCGACCTTTGTCAAGGAGCGCGCGGCTGAAGGTGAAAAATCTCAATGGCTGCCAGAGCCTGGCCTGAATCAATGAAGCCGATTCACATCAGCGAAACTTGGCTCTTCAAAGCTCCCTTGTGCATGAAAACTCATTGTGATCCTGCCAAGCGGGATCCTGTTCCCCAGCCAAAGAACTTCTCTTTACCGTCCCTCAGTCTCTGCCTTCAGCTGTGGTGACATTATCAGGGACATTTCCGCATCGTCACCTTTTTTCAGTTGTTTCGCAAACATTGAAGATTATGGGCAGTTTATTTATACATATGCAGAGTCTACAGTGTCATTTATGCTTGTGTCACCACAGAAAAAAATCTACGTGTTATGGGTAGTGATGCCTGTATTCAACCTGCAAATTAACTACAATGGTGAGATAGTAAACTGTAGGGCTTGTATTAGCATAGTTTAAGGACTACTTCCTGTGATACCTTCTGTGTTTGAAATAGCATCTATGTATCACAATACGGCATGTCTAGTATTTATCGCGGTGATTTATTCAGCTTCATCTGTAAGCGAAGTCAGTTCTGTACTTCACTGCTCGTTCTTTAGCCAACACGTGTTCATCGCTGTTACATGGGATTACCCCGCCACTTTCAGGGCTAAGGAATACATAACAAGTGCTTGTTCGTGCATACATTGATAGTTTATACAGATGTTTTTAAAATGTTGTGAGGGTGACTGTAGTGACATTTGTGAATTTCTAGTTTGAAGCAAATACTGCGTGGAAATCCATGCGGTGACTGTTGTCAGACATGCAGGTAGTGCAATAATCATTAGTGCAATATTAATAGTGCAACACTATATGTGCGGGGCTAGAGCGAACGGAAAGTCCCCAGCTCCTAATAGTTTTCCATCGCTATGTCCATGAGCACATCTGATATTATCGACTCCTTCATTAGAATCCTCTCAGTGGGCATGGTGCACTAGTGTACATGCAGCCATCTCATTTATATTTTAAATGTTTTATAAGCAGTGCATCCTCACATTATAAGAGGTTACATGTGAGCATGCCGACGTAATGCGTGTTCACACGTTGGAAATGCTCCATGTATTAATCTAGAATACGATACCTATTGTCAGTGTCTTGAGATCTCTATGCATCAAAAAGACATAGTAAAGGCGTGTCAGCAAATAGTTGACAGCTCGCTCATTATAAATCTATGCTAGAATAGTAGGCCATTGTAGGTCCCTACTACTTTCGGTGATACTTCCAACCCCAAAGGGTTTCTGTAAGTGAGTATTAATCCTGGATATGTCAGTCCCCTGTGGCCTATCTTTTTCTTATATCTTTATTCTTTAGTATGGCGCGTAGGTTGCAGAATAACACTGCTGCCCGATCCTTAAGTAAGGTTAGATTACAATCACTAATGGTCAGCAATCCAATCCTACGCATAGGCAGAACCTACCATCCTATTACATTCTTCTAATAAGCCATGACTGCAGCCTTTACGATTAGTTCGGCGTCTCTATCGGCAAGATTGTTGAGCTGGCATTCGATTTCAGGCTGGCGTACACCGCTGCCTGTTCTGCTCTGAGAAGGCTTCCCGGCGTTGCTTGATAATACGGGTGATAGAGTAGCGGACTGAGCCAGATCCCGCTACTAAGCGGCCGCCATCTTAGTGTAGTGTTATCAGGACCCCGGGGCTTTGAGTCTGGAATTGCAACCCGACGTTAATAAAGTGTAATAGGTAGGTAGGGAGGGTAACCCCTGAACTAGGCTGCTCTTGTTAAAGTTGTTATTGTGATAGTAGCTTTGGTCGGCATGGCATGGCCGAGTGATTAGGTGACAAATGTGAAACTGTGATTACAACATTTTCTGGCATGACTGCGTTATATAATACATCGTTTTTTATTTTTTAGTCCAGGTAAAATTATTCTCAAAACTTTATCCAAACAAATTAAAACAAAACAAAAACAAACCAGATAAGAATGACCATGCTCGGTCTAGACTTTTTGTGCATACAATATATGGGGGACATTGCGTGATAGGCATTAGTTTATCTATTTGTGATCCCATAATCCAAGCCTGGTGTATCCTGTTATGAATATCTAGAAACCATGGATACACCAGGCTTGGATTATGGGATCACAAATAGATAAACTAATGCCTATCACGCAATGTCCCCCATATATTGTATGCACAAAAAGTCTAGACCGAGCATGGTCATTCTTATCTGTTTTGTTTTTGTTTTGTTTTAATATGTTTGGATAAAGTTTTGAGAATAATTTTACCTGGACTAAAAAATAAAAAACGATGTATTATATAACGCAGTCATGCCAGAAAATGTTGTAATCACAGTTTCACATTTGTCACCTAATCACTCGAGCGCACCGCCATGCCGACTAAAGCTACCGCACTAATAACAACTTTAACCAAAGAGTAGCCTAGTTCAGGGGTTACCCTCCCTACCTACCTATTACACTTTATTAACGTCGGGCTTGAAATTCCAAACTCTAATGCCCCCGGGGTCCTGATAACACCACGCTAAGATGGCGGCCGTTTAGTAACGGGACCTGGCTCAGTCCGCTTTCTATCACCCATATTATTAAGCAACTCCGGGGAAGCCCTTCTCAGAGCAGAACGGACGCGAGCGGCGTACACGCCGGAGCTGGGAAATCTAACCCTTCAACAATCTTTCCGGTAAGGGACGCCGAACACAATCGTAAAGGCTACAGTCATCAATCAATCAATCAATCATGTCACTTATAAAGCGCACTACATACCCGCGAGGGTCTCAAGGCGCTGTTAGAAAGAATGTATAGAGATGGTAATTCTACCTCTACGTAGGGATTGGGCTATTGGCCACTAGTGATTGTAATCTTACCTTACTTAAAGGATCGGGCAGTAGGTTGTTATTCTGCAACCTTATGCGCCATACTAAAGAATAAAGATAAAAGAAAAAGATAAACCACAGGAGACGACATCTCCAGGATTAATACTCCACTTACAGAAACCCTTTACGGGTTGGAAGTATCACCGAAAATCAGGTAGGGGACCCTACAATGGCCTACTGATACTCACAAATTTATAATGAACGAGCTGTCAACTATTTGCTGACACGCCTTTACTATGTCTTTTTTGATACATAGAGATCTCAAGACACTGACAATAGGTATCGTATTCTAGATTAATACATGGGTATTTCCACAGTGTGAACACACATTACAGTCGGCATGCGCACATGTAACTCTTATAATGTGAGGATGCACTGCTTATAAAACATTTAAAATATAAATGGGCTGCATGTACACTAGTGCACCATGCCCACTGAGGAGGATTCCTAATGAAGGAGTCGATAATATCAAATGTGCTCATGGACATAACGATGGAAAATATTAGCAGCTGGGCATTCTTTCCGTTCTTTCTAGCCCCACACATATAGTGTTGCACTAATTAATATTGCACTAATGATTATTGCACTACCTGCATGTGCGACAACAGTCACCGCATGGATTTCCACGCAGTATTCACTTCAAACCAGTAATTCACATATGTCACTACAGTCACCCTGACATCATTTTAAAAACGAACAAGCACTTGTTTATGTATTCCCTTAGCCCTGAAGAAGTCGCGGGGTAATCCCATGTAACAGCGACGAAACACGTGTTGGCTAAGAAACTAACCAAGTGAAGTACAGAACTGACTTTGCTTACAGATGAACCTGAATAAATCACTGCGATAAATACAAGACATGCCATATTGTGATACATAGATGCTATTTCATGCTTATAATTTTAAAACGTGTGCAGAGGATTTGTTTCTTTGTAGTAATGTGGTCTGGTGACCATGCACCTGGGGATGTGGTGGTTTTTCCCTACCTGATGCACCGTGTCAGATTTTGCTACAACTACTTGATATATGCGATACAACCTGAGAGCGCCACTCACCTATTGTCTATCACCAGTTCGATTTAGTTTACCTTCTGTGTTTGTCTGCATTAGCAGGACTGGGAATCTGCGCTCCAATCCGGCCTATGAACTACGTCACTACGAGCCTTTTTTATGCAGATTTGATAAGAACACTGCACTGCCCAACGTAGTCCTGCCGTCCCCCAATAACATTACATTATCCTGTGGACGCTTGAGAGTACAAATAGCTGCGCTAACCTTCTTTTAAAAGGTTTTTCAAGTTTTCAGGCACAGAATTCCCCGTGATCACCAAATTTTTACAAGACAACCTGAGTCTCAAGGGAAGATGCACAAGAATTTGTGCATCAGTTCTTGGGGTGCGCTCACCCCCGAAAGAAGTGCTCTGACAAACCGTGCATCCCCCATTTAGTGTAGAAACAGATGATGCACACTTAAGCTATAAAAGTCTTCTGTCTGACAAGGGAGCTTGCTTGCTTGCTTTTTACATTTGCATGTGAACTATTAATTCCTACTAATTCAGTGTTGTGTGTTTTATTGCGAAAGCCCTTGGCTTCAAGGATTAAGGAAAAGAGAAACTCTAACCTGTTCATGACAGGCGTTTACCTGTTAATATTTATTTATTTATTGGTTGTTTTCTCCAGTGCAAACTGCCTAAATAAACGTTAGAGGAAGAATTGGTCCCCCATTATGTTTACCCGTATATAAAAATGTGTAAATATGGGACACCATCTTGGATTGGGAAGCTATATATGATCCAAAATGGCTCCCGCACGTGCCAGAACTGCGATGTGGGAGGAAGAGCTACCCCTACAGGCCAGCCTGGAGAATGTTATTTCTTCCGACAACTGAGACCCGAGGCCCTTCAGGCTTGAAAAGGGGGGGCGAAGTCTGAATGTGGGTCCTGCACCATGTGCATGAATGCGTGGCAAGACCCCACATGCAGCACAGCACTGCCTGACAGCTGGTCTCAGGGCGCTCAGCAGACATCTTGGGGAGGACCACAGAGCCTTGAAAGGGTTATGGTGACCCACGATCAGCCGCAATGCTTGCAGGGAGGACTGAGAAGCTAGAAGCTCGCTGGAGGGCACTGTGGAAATTACAAAGGTTCCAAAAGGGAGAAGACGCCTGAAGCTCAATGGTCATCTGGTCAGGAAGTTTCCTAAACTGTACTAATTACCTACAAATTCCTCAGAGAGCTCTCTCAGAAACCATGACCCTCAATTGGAAACCCAGAAAAAGGGTTAGAAATTAATTTTAAAAAAGTGAGTCAAACAAGATGATTTTGATATAACTATCAGGAAATATGACCATTTCACCAAGGAGGTGAGAAGAGGGTGGAGAAGAACAAATACTTAAGAAAGGTAGAATGAGAAAGAGGTACTGAGAAAACCAATTATCAACCAGGAGATAACAGAAGTTCAAAGACCACCAATCTTTTTCTTAGCATCTGCAAGGAAGGGGCCTTACTCAAAAAACCCTAAAAAGTGGAGAACCCCAATGCTCAGAGGGAGAAGCAGACTGGCAGAATGCAGGACTGACAAACCTTAACTTTTTCTTTCCGAGGCAGGTAATCCACTATTAAAGGGATTGCAATATAAACATTTGGGTTGGCATGTAGGCAGGTGGAGAAGCAGACTAGTAGAATTCAGGAATGGCAAACCATCGTTTGTAGGGCTATAGGAACGCAGGAATGACAAATCATCATTTGTAGGGCCCAGCTAGTAGACATAACCTACTCTTTACAAAACATAACATATACAGTGAGTGGACTTTAGGTCTGCCCTTTGCTCATGACTGAAAGACTTTGATGTCTATCTCAATTGTCTACTCTTGATTTGATGGCTTCATCCGTAATCTTGTCTTTATCCAATCCAGGCACAGTTCGGTCTCACGGTGTTCTGACTGAATGAAAGAGGTGTGGCGAAGCGGCCAGGGCGGCTGACTCCGGAACACTGGGGCTCAAGGTTCGATCGCCGGCGGCAGGTTAGCCCAGCACCATGTGACTCTGGGCAATAGCTTGCTTAATCTTCCTGACGGCCCCCAGCGCCTTGACACCCTTAAGGGTAATTGTTTGCGCTTTACAAATACTGGGTTACTGAACGAGTTGTATCCTTCTGTGGCATACTGAAAATGATTCTTTTCTTTGGTTGAGCATATAGCTCAAGCTGTCTGGTTGCAAATGACCTTTTGTGAGCTCACCAACAGCATACAGGTGCTATGGGCCTGCCCATTGCTTATAAGTGGTTGGATTTATTTCACACTCATTTGCCTGCTTCTTATTCAATCGCTTTCTTTGTCCCGGCTTATTCATAATGTGTGTTTCTCCCCTGCAGCATAGCCTCTTTATTATCTCTACCTCCACTGTTCAGTTTTATAGAACTTTTTATATTTGGTTAGGCACTCCATGAGAGTGCATGTCTTTTTCTACTCTCTCGAGCTCTCTCCTACTCCCCCAAATGTCCACCACTCTCACTTCATGTTTCTCTTTTGGATTTTCAAATAGGCCTCAGCCATGTCTCATCAGCTCCAGGATACTCGCCCAGATTAAATACATTCTTTAAAAGTACACAAAACATAACATAACATGAGTATTTGTAAAACGCACATGTCTTGGGTCTTTTGGTACTGAAATACCAGATGTTTATTGTTCCCAACTCAATGATACAAAAGTCATTCACAAAACCTCTGGGTCCCAAAGGTGAGATCTATTAGCTTGCTTAATTTTTTTGTTATTGCACACTTGATGTGGGTGCATGGGTTTCCTTACTCTCTTTCCCTTCCTCCTCTCAATAAGCCAAGGCCTATTGGTTTTGCTTATGGAACCTTCTATTAAAGAGGACTGAAAGCTCATATACAAACAAGACTGGAAGATATATAAACAAACCAGAACAAGTCTGGAATCAAGGAATGGAAAAAACAGTGTGATATAATACTGTATGTATGTGATGTATATAAGAAAAGGAAATAAAGAGAAATCTGCCATAATCCTTTGGAGTACAGCTGTTTTAATATTTACCGCCTGACATGCTAGTTTCTCATGATGTTAATATACACTATATAGGCAAAGTGATTATTAACATTAATAAACTTTGGCTTCATACATGACAATTTATAATGAATCGATTTAATGATTGATCACGTTGATGCAGTTGTTCTTGATATTACACTCCAAGCATCAACAGAGGAGCAGATTAATGCCAGAAATTGTTATCTAGTCACTATAGAGTTCAAGGGGTTGTAGACTCCCTAAGATAACCATTGTTCGGTTGTCAGTGAAGATATTAGGTCGCAGATCCATGGCCACTGGAGGGGATCCTGTTATATCCTGAGTTTACATTCATATGTAATCAGCCTAGGTCTTCCTAGCTGCTCAGCCAGAGTGAGAGATGGCAACGGAATGTTGGTGTGAATGTGATGAATGGAATGCCTGGGTGCCTGTGTGGATGAGTGTTGGAGATGGGCTGAGCAGCTAGGCAGGCTGCTCCTGGTGGGACTGGTGTAGGAGATGTAGGAGCTGTTACATGGCTGAACCTTGATTGATACCACATGTCCTGGAAATAATAAAGAAGACTTAGAAACTTACAACATGGCTACCAGTGTCTTCATGTACAGAATACAACATCTTTTTGGCGACGAGCGGACCTGGACTCATGCGTCTTCCAGGATTGAAACAGAAGCAAAGATATACTAAAGATTACAGAAACCAAGAGAAACGTGAGAACAAGAAACCAAGTAAAGAGCGTTGTGTATGGAGCAACAGGCAAGCCAGTCCCACCAGTGTCCAAGTCAACGGACGGCCCTCCCACCAGCCTGAACTTACGCCATGGACTTGACCACAGGTATGGTCTGTTATGTTAGGGTATGTCTGTCCTACCACTTCCTTTTATGTGCCGCATGGATGTATCTGTAGCGTAAAGGAACTGTGGCTGTACAAAATGTGAGTTATAACCTAACTCTGTGAAGCTTATTCACAAGTGCAACACTTGGAGTGGTGTGGTGTTGCTAAGTCTTGTGCTTTGGTCTCAATTAGAGCACAAGTAAGGACGTTTTGCAAAGTGGATGACTAGAAGCCCCCACACAAACGTGCTGTACATGGTCTCAAGAGCTTACTACTATAGCGACATACAGTGATGTGGCGCAGACTGAGCCTTCATGTACAGTATGCATATTTTTTTTTCTCTACATTGATGCTGCACAGAGTATCTGCCTGATTAATGCCTGCGTTGGAATCGCCCTTCATCACGACGCTACCCAGAATGTGTCCATTATTACTGCCGGCGTTGGAACAGACTTTCACTACTTTCATGCTGTGCAGAGTTTGTGCATGTTCACTGCCTGTGTTCCAACGCACTTCTCTACACACTTCGGTTTTCACGAAGGTCTTTAGACGGATTTACATCCAGTTTTGTTTCAAGGATTGATGTTTCTGGATGTCTCTACACTGGCAATGTGTAGAAAAGGATACATTTATCTTTATCATGCTCACTGCCCATGAGGAGCCTTACAGAGGAGAGCTTGATGTCTGTTGTGCTCTGATGCTGGGCAATTCACTATTTTTCAAGTGTCACTTGGTCGTGGAACCTGCAACAGGAGTACAACTTTTGCGGTGAGGAAAATGGTGTCATTTTTATTATGTGCCTCTTTACATTCTCTGAGGCAAGCTGTGGAGACGGGTGGAGAGCGCAAACACAGACACAGGCTTTACGTATTGGCCAAGGTGAGACACTTTTGGTCTTTGATTATTTATTCATTGTTGAGACTCTTATCGCTCTATTGCTGACTAAACCGTCATTTTGGAAGTTTGAAACAAAGCATAGCACGAGCTCTGTACAGCGCGTGCAATCCTACCTTTTTGTAGACGCCCGCAGCTCCGTGGATCTTCTATGACGCATGTTACTCTGTTCCTTTGTTGCTTTCCGATGTTTTTAAAGCACCTACGCGCCGGGAGCCACCCGGCGCGACGCCCACAACGTGCCGCCATCTTGGGTTTGGTGGTGGCACATATAGTCTGATGATGCTCTGCCTTTGTTCTGCCGTCCACGCTGCTTCGTTGCATCTGCCAACCACGCTGTTTTTGTTGGTTGGAATAAAGTTTTAGCAAGAAAAGATGTATGCCGGGGACAGTGCGGTGTTCTTTTGTCTAGAGCAAGATGAGGAATCGTCAACGAGGGATTCCTTTTGGTGGGTTGCTCCACTTCATCCTTGTTGGAGATGTGCTTATTCATGAGACTATCTTTATGGGGCATATTGTTGCAGCGCTTGGAGCAGGGAAGACATATCTCTGCTCTTTCCCACAGTCTCGTTTAGACTAGCTGTTGGTAACATATTGCAAGAAATTTTTCTTTAACTGTGTGTGATCCATACAATGTGATCTTGGTGGTGTCCTTACACTAAACATGTTGATATGTGATAACTAGGTAGCAAGTGACAGTTATCGTATTTCGTGTTGTTGTCACATTTGTGCCATGTTTTTCTCAATGTGTTACTTCATTTTTAGGCATGTTCTCTATTTAGTTCCCTTACGCAGGGGTATCTGTTTCCTGGCACAACTCGGGTGAGTGGTCGCTCACCGGCGTGGAGCACAGGTCACTTGTGTTTTACACTAGTTAGAATTGTATTAACATTTTCTAAGTTTGATATGTAGTGATGCCACGGTTTTACACAGTTTAATGGTTGGGACGTCTTAGTCTCCTAGTGGATGGGCATCACAGATTATTCCTTACATGAGGGATAGGTCGTGGCCATATTTCTTTCCTTAAATGAGGGATGGGTTTGGGGCTATGGATTTAGTCCTATCAGTGTTGGGTTTGAGTCCCAGTTAGTAACCTCTACATGAGGTTTAGGTCATGGGTTTGTTCCCATACTCAATAGTTCTTACGGTAACCCTTTCACAGGGTTAGTTATGGGTTTATATCCCATTTACAGTTGTGCGCAGTACTAATGTACGTCATGGGTATACCCCATTTACAGTCGCGCGCAGTACAGAAGTACAACTAGGGTGTGGGTCTGGGTGCGTGCCCCTCACACAGTGTTATGGGTCGTTGTCCCATTTCTTGGCAGTTTCCCTGTTGTTGGGATTGGCATTGCGGGGTTCTTACCTTTTACATTATAGTATATATTGTACAGCTTGTTTCAAAGTATTACAATGTGTCTTTGATTTCTACAAGGTTACGCTTCTAAATATTTTGATAATTTGTTATGAGGGAGGATGGGGGATATTGATGCATGTTTTTATGTCGTATTTTGCCCATCTTTTCTTGATTTGCATGTTCATTCTCTTGAGATGTTTTACTTTTAGTTGCATCCCTGAGTTATGTACATTTCTGTTTTTTGTGTCTAGTTTTCTTTAGTATTGTAATTTTTAGTTTCTATTTAAAGGAAAGGGATAATGTTATATCCTGGAGTTTACATTCATATGTAATCAGCCTAGGTCTTCCTAGCTGCTCAGCCAGAGTGAGAGATGGCAACGGAATGTTGGTGTGAATGTGATGAATGGAATGCCTGGGTGCCTGTGTGGATGAGTGTTGGAGATGGGCTGAGCAGCTAGGCAGGCTGCTCCTGGTGGGACTGGTGTAGGAGATGTAGGAGCTGTTACATGGCTGAACCTTGATTGATACCACATGTCCTGGAAATAATAAAGAAGACTTAGAAACTTACAACATGGCTACCAGTGTCTTCATGTACAGAATACAACAGATCCCTTCTCAGCAGGGATGGAGAAGGGCAGGAGCAATCAACTAGTAGGAATCTAGCAATTCATGTATCTGTCACCTATTGCTGTGTCATCTGGACAAATTGAATTAGGACTTCTAACAGTTACATAGTGTGAACAAGAACAAACCCCTGAAGGAATTATTTTAAAAATATTTTTGTTATAACTTTTAGATTTCTCATTCAGGATCCACTGAAGCCAACACAATTGATGAATGTCATTTATGTATAAAAGAATCTTTTGAGAGCATAGAAAAAGTTAGGTGAGTATTCTGTGCTACTGTATGAAAAAAATAAATAGTTTTAATAATAGCAGGAAAACATTCTATACAACACAAGGAAGAACAAACAAATAAATGAAAGGTCACATATGTATAAGACTTACAAGTATCTGATATGTATGAATACACAAACGGTCCTATGTAGTGAATACAACTCAGCCTAACAACAGAACTTTTAAGATTAAGAGTGCAAAGGATTGTAATACAAATAGTCCTACTTTATATGATTTGAAGTCTGTAAATTGTGACTTTCGGTCTTTAAACAGTAAACATCCATGAGGCCATCTCCAGGACTATATTTTTGTGTAGAAGGAACATCTTCTCGATACAGACTTCCATGTAGACAAAGCCTACAAGTCCAATGCGATGCACTATAAATCTGTAGCTCTACTTTCGTACGATTGAGTTTGCTTATAGATACTGCAGTTAATATACAAATTAAACGTGCGGGCAGTCCCCAGCTTCAGAAACAAATCATGGCAACAAACATACCAGACAGCAGTGGCGTGAAAGTCTACCATCTGCAATTGTGATAGTCACTAGGTAGAGACTGCCCACACATCTAATTTGCATGTTCATATAATTAAAAATAATTGCTTCAGGAGTTTCTTGTTGTTCATATTATTCACCTATCTCCTAAGGGTAGATTAGGTTACCCCATTTTGTTCTAGTAATAGGCACATGGTAGCATAATATCTATATTGACAAGTAGCTAGGTAAAAAAAGGATAACATCCTTTTCTAAGTAATCTGGAGAAGGATTTAACTCAGATCAAATCACACAATGGAAATATCACCAAGCAGTGGAACATCATTGTAAGCTAGTATACCTAGACATCCACCCAGGTAGCCACCAAATAATTGCTGAAGATTTGGAGTCAGTGAGGCTACTCCTCCCTGCATGAGAATTAGGCCTGGGTGTAAAATTCTGCTCCACTCGCGGAGTTTGCGGAGATTTTCCCACTCTGCGCTCCGCATAGCACTCCGAGTTTTTTCCTCACTAATTGGCGAACGCAAGCTACGAAAATCTTACTCTGGACTACCCCCTGGCGAGATTTCTCAACGCGGGCAGTCGCAGACGGCCGCTACCGCTCGCGTTGAGAAACCTTCCGTTCGCGTTGAACAAGCTGCCACTCAAGTAGAACATCTACTGTAGCGGCAGAAAGAAGCAGCGCCCTCTAGTGCTGAGAATGGTGATGTTCGCGCTGATTTTCCAGTGTTGGACAAACACCCGGCGCTAAAAATCAATGTGAACGGCACGACCCAACACACTCCGCCACTTGCGGAACTCCGCGTAACGCAGCAGAGTTTTTTGGTCACTGTGTGGAGTTCCTTGGAGCGGAACTCTGCAAATTCTGCCCAGGCCTAATGAGAATCACATGCACTGTGACTTAGGTTTAAAGTTATAATTCTCAAACTGTCCTTCCCAGACTAAACTCTGAACAGTCACTTCAACTGCATCATCCTATTTCAGAGCAAAAGATAATTGTAGTGTAGTGATGAACAGCAAGAGCGCAGCCTGAAGGTTTCCTGGAAAGATTCCATAAAAATTTGCAAGCACGACCTATTTCCAACATTGATTAAAATATTGTTTTGGGAACAAAGAACTGTCCTGGAACCGTTTCATCTCACTTTTTGGAAAGGAATGAAGGATCAGTAACAATGCTCTTTTTACAGTCTGGTTGCACAATTTAAAGTTGATGTGAATATTATCTCTGAAAACGAGCGCAAGTTACCTGCCAGCTGTGATTAGCTGACTTATAGGAAATCAACCACGAGATGTCATGCCAGGCAGGGACTTGGCCTTCCATGCTCCCACTGTGTGAACTTTTACACAATGCTCCTCAGAATTACCTCAAGCTGTCAAAATGCACCGCCACACTACTAAAAAATCTTTTGATAGAGTCTAATGGCATATTTAGATCGCAGACCTACAGCAGATAGGTCTGTGTTCAAGAATGGTCATATTTATATACATTTATAATTTGATTTACAGGGAATTGTGGTCAGTGGCAGCAATCTCTCTCACAGATTTAAAGCCAGCGTTCCACTGACTTTTATCTAGGTTTGCATTACACAAATACTGTGTACATCCATACATCAAATGGGGAACAAAGAAGGGGTTCCATAATAATCTATTTTTTCTCTGAATGCTGCATTTTTCCTAACCTAGTCATAACCCAGGTATCAAGTGTTTTTCTGTAAAATATGCTTCTATTAAAACTGCAAGGTATGCAGCAGATGATAAAATGCTCAACTACTGCAGGAAACTAAGTCAAGACTTTCCAAAATATACATTTTAAGATTCTGGACTCCATATGACATTTCCTCTAATTTTGATCATTCCCAACCGAAGGTATTTGCTCCAATCTTTCTGTGGATTTGAGGTTCTGAGGGAATCTTTCTCCTTAGACAAGCCATGCCCTAGACTTCTATCATGTAAAGAAATATAACGCTAGCCTTTGTTGGCATCCCATCATGTTATCAAGATTACATTTTTGCCACCCTCACCTTTCCATTGAGCATATAGAATTGTTCCACATGAGCAGACACTCCACTGAGCTATATCCTCTCTCTCGATACTTTCTCTTGCCTCCCCTCAATCTACTGGCACTGTACCAGTCTAGGCTGACTGTATGCCATCAACTCAGGACACCAAAGGGCTTATTGCTTTTCAATCTGGTACCTTTTGATGCCTCCACAGCATGCTCAGACAGGCCTCCAACTTTCTCCACCCAAAGGAAATCCACCTCATTGGCTGGCTATACTGTAACTCCCTACCTTTAAAGAATGCCTGGTTTCTGTCTCTGCTAGACATATTCCATCCAAACATCTCCAGGCATTAACTCTTTCTCCTTTAGAACAGTCATGCTAAATGGTGGTCTGGAACCAGTGATAGCTATTCCAACTTAGTTTTAAACTCTATCGACATACGCTAATAAAACCCAACAGATACCATTGAACATGGAAAGACATGTGGAAGCGGGCTATACCAACTTTCATTGTCTTGTGATATAGATTACGGGAGACCCAAGTAATCTGTTGTCAACTAACTACAGAACTCATACATGCCTCAAAAGACTGAAGTTATATTAGTTAATTACTTGCTTGCATAGCTCTCGCGAGCGCTTCCCCCTGTCTTGTAATCACCATAGCAAGCTGTTCCTTTTTGACCAATGCCTCAGCACAGGCGACAATCATGGGTGTGTGTTGCACGTACTTTTTGTTACTTGGATTGAGGGCTCTGTGTTCAGGTGGGCACCATAGGGGCCTTCTTTGGAGACTGCGACTACCTTCAGCTCGTCAGGCTGCAGAAGCCAGACAGTAGTCGCAGTGAATCTGTTTTTAGTAACAAGGAAAGCTTTTTTTCACCTGTCCATGCCTAGGAGAGTGAGCTATTGTCCTCTCCCATATTTTAAAAATTGACGTGGCATCCCCTGCAACTGGTCCTTCATCCAAGAGCATTATATAGATAGGAACCTCGCTGATGATTGGCTGGTGCTCACAGGCAGCCTAGACATTTAATAGCCTACTGCCTTATGAGAGTATCTCCACTTGAAAACAATGATTGCAAGAATTACATTGCAATCTTTTGTCAGGGCTCGGAGTTTCCCTCTGTTACTAACAAAGTTACCTACCGGGAAACGAACTTTACAACGCTGGGTGAGCCACGTGTGCCGTTTCCTCGCAAGCCGAACAACGCTTGCCTGTACCATGCATCTGCCTCACTACGCAAATGTGTGGTTAAGGCATAGAGCAGTCTAGATGTCCGGATGGGTGGGTAGAGGAACAGGAAGTGTCATGACAGGAAGCTCTGGATGATGACAGGTAAGTGGGGCTGGGGCCGGATTTTGGGGGTAGTTTTAAGGGGTGGAGGTCGGTTTTAGGGCTGAGGGTGGGGGGGTTGGGGTAGTTTTTTTGGAAGGGGCGGGGTTTTAGGGCTCAGGGCGTGGGATCAGTGTAGTTTTAGGGACTGGGTTTTAGTGCTCAGGGAGGGGGGAGGGGCAGTTTTCAGGGGAAGGGGTCAGCTTCAGGTCTGAGGGCGGGGAGGGCGGGCCGGGGTAGTTTTTGGCAAGAGGCAGGGTTTTAGGCCTCAGGGCAGGGGGAGGGGAAGGATTAGTTTTAAGGGCAGGGTGGAGGTCAGTTTTAGGGCCCATGGTGGGGATGCTGGGGTCCAGGTAGTTTTTGGTAGGGGGTAGAGTTATAAGCCTCAGGCCGGGGGAAGGGGACAGGGTAGTTTTAAGGGCAGGGCGGGCCAGTTTTAGGGCTCAGGAGCCGAGGTAGGGGGCAGGATTTTAGGATTTAGGGTGGGGGGCCGGGGTAGCGGCAATTTACTATTGTGCTTGTTTTTCCTTTCTGTGCCCCCCCTTGCTGCCCCTGATTGTGCTCGTTTTTCCTTTCTGTGCCCCCTTGCTGCCCCTGATTGTGCTCGTTTTTCCTTTCTGTGCCCCCCTTGCTGCCCCTGATTGTGCTCGTTTTTTCCTTTCTGTGCCCCCCTTGCTGCCCCTGATTGTGCTCGTTTTTCCTTTCTGTGCCCCCCTTGCTGCCCCTGATTGTGCTCGTTTTTTCCTTTCTGTGCCCCCTTGCTGCCCCTGATTGTGCTCGTTTTTCCTTTCTGTGCCCCCCTTGCTGCCCCTGATTGTGCTCGTTTTTTCCTTTCTGTGCCCCCTTGCTGCCCCTGATTGTGCTCGTTTTTTCCTTTCTGTGCCCCCCTTGCTGCCCCTGATTGTGCTCGTTTTTTCCTTTCTGTGCCCCCCTTGCTGCCCCTGATTGTGCTCGTTTTTTCCTTTCTGTGCCCCCTTGCTGCCCCTGATTGTGCTCATTTTCTTTTCCTTTCTGTGCCCCCTTGATGCCCTGATTGTGCTCGTTTTCCCTTCTGTGCCTGTTTCCCGCCGCTGCGCCTGCGGCCCCGCCCCTCACTGCCCATTCGCTGCCCCATTCCCTGCTCCTCCCTCCCACCTCCCCATTTATGGCGGCCGCTGCGTGGTGAAGAGAGCGACCCCTGACCTTGACTGGTAGGTCGCTCCCCCACCACACAGCTCCGTCTGTGTGCCCTGCTGCTGCCCCTGATTGTGCTCGTTTTTCCTTTCTGTGCCCCCTTGCTGCCCCTGATTGTGCTCGTTTTTCCTTTCTGTGCCCCCCTTGCTGCCCCTGATTGTGCTCGTTTTTCCTTTCTGTGCCCCCTTGCTGCCCCTGATTGTGCTCGTTTTTCCTTTCTGTGCCCCCCTTGCTGCCCCTGATTGTGCTCGTTTTTCCTTTCTGTGCCCCCTTGCTGCCCCTGATTGTGCTCGTTTTTTCCTTTCTGTGCCCCCCTTGCTGCCCCTGATTGTGCTAGTTTTTTCCTTTCTGTGCCCCCCTTGCTGCCCCTGATTGTGCTCGTTTTTTCCTTTCTGTGCCCCCTTGCTGCCCCTGATTGTGCTCGTTTTTCCTTTCTGTGCCCCCCTTGCTGCCCCTGATTGTGCTCGTTTTTTCCTGTCTGTGCCCCCTTGCTGCCCCTGATTGTGCTCGTTTTTCCTTTCTGTGCCCCCCTTGCTGCCCCTGATTGTGCTCGTTTTTTCCTTTCTGTGCCCCCTTGCTGCCCCTGATTGTGCTCGTTTTCTTTTCCTTTCTGTGCCCCCTTGATGCCCTGATTGTGCTCGTTTTCCCTTTTGTGCCTGTTTCCCGCCGCTGCGCCCTGCGGCCCCGCCCCTCACTGCCCATTCGCTGCCCCATTCCCTGCTCCTCCCTCCCACCTCCCCATTTATGGCGGCCGCTGGCGCGCCGAAGGCGCGCCAAAGGCGCGCCTAAGGCAAGCCCGTCTGCGCCCGTCCGCGCCGTGACCGCGCCCAGCGCCAGACCCCCTGGTCCGGGCATCCCCGCGCCCGCCACATCAACAGACGCCGATACGACGCCAGCACCCTCCACGCACTCAACCCCGGAAAAGATCACGCCTGCTACCAGGCCACCCCGAAGCGCACCCAAGGGCCCTTCACCTGCCGGAACTGCAGCTTCGCCAGCACCCGCCCCGCCAAACCACCGCCCAGGAAAGAACCCAACTACCTCAGATGCATCCTCCTCAACACCCGCTCCGCCCGCAAACACGCCATCGAACTCTGGGACCTTCTCGACTCAATCTCCCCAGACGTCGCATTCCTGACGGAGACCTGGCTGAATCCCGCTTCAGCCCCCGACATCGCCATTGCCATCCCGGACGGATACAAGATCACCCGCAGGGACCGCACCAACGGAGTCGGAGGAGGCATCGCCATCGTCCACAGGAACACCCTCAGAGTCTCAACCAACACCGACGACACCCTCAGCACCGCCGAACACATGCACTTCCAGATCCACACCGATCCCAACACCACCCTCAGAGGAACCCTCATCTACAGACCCCCCGGACCCCGACCACAGTTCAGCGATTCCATCGCTGACTTCGTCAGCACACACGCCATCGCCTCCACGGACTACATCCTCCTCGGGGACCTGAACTTCCTCCTCGAGAACAACAAGGACACCAACTCCACCACCCTGATCGACAACCTCACCACCCTCGGACTCAGACAGCTCGTGACTACACCCACCCACGCCGCCGGCCACACGCTCGACTCCATCTTTTCCGCAAGCCCACACGTCTCCTTCAACCACACCTCCGAACCCCACTGGACTGACCACCACTGCATCCACTTCACCTACAGGAAGCCCACCACGCACCACCGCACCAAACAAATGCCTCGCCGCTGCTGGAGCAGAGTCACGGAAGACCAGCTAACCACAACCCTCGCCCTGAGCCCACCCGCCGAACCCTCCGACCCCGACACCGCCGCCCGCAACCTCAGACAGTGGATCGACGACTGCGCCAACACCCTCGCCCCGCTCAAGAATCCGCCCAACAGCCACACCAGCAAGAAAGCCACCTGGTTCACCGACGACCTCCAGGCCTCCAAGCGAACATGCCGAAAACTGGAGAAGATCTGGCTCCACGAACGGACAGCGGACAGCTACGCCGCCCACAAGAGCGCCACCCGCAGTCACCATCACCTCATCAGATCTGCCAAAAGGGCCTCACTCAAAGACCGCCTAGACAACAACGCACACAACAGCAAAGAGCTCTTCAACATCGTGAAGGAACTCTCCAACCCCAGCTCCAACACCAACTACATCCAGCCGTCGCGAGACCTGTGCGACTCACTGGCCACCTTCTTCCACCGCAAAATCGCCGACATCCACGACAGCTTCAACACCACGACCGCCCCGGCAACCACCGAGACCACTGCCCCCACAACCACCAACCGCCTGCTCTCCTGGACCAACATCAACGACGAGGACACCAGCGAGATCATGAACACCATCCACTCCGGTTCACCGCTAGACCCGTGCCCTCACCACATCTTCAACAAAGCCAGTACAGCCTTCGCGCCCCATCTCCGGAAAATAATCAACATCTCCTTCGAGACAGCAACCTTCCCGGAAAGCTGGAAGCACGCCGAGATCACCGCCTTACTCAAGAAACCCAAGGCAGACCCAAAGGACCTCAAGAACTTCTGACCCATCTCTCTGCTCCCGTTCCCCGCGAAGGTCACCGAGAAAATCGTCAACAAACAACTGACCCGCTACCTCGAGGAGAACAACATCCTGGACCCTTCCCAGTCCGGCTTCCGCAGCAACCACAGCACCGAAACCGCCCTCATCGCCGCCACCGATGACATCAGGACCCTGCTAGACAACGGAGAAACAGCAGCCCTCATCCTCCTGGACCTATCAGCCGCCTTCGACACGGTCTGCCACCACACACTACGAACACGCCTTCACGACGCCGGGATCCAAGAGAAGGCCCTGGACTGGACCACATCCTTCCTTTCCGGCAGAACACAAAGCGTCCGCCTCGCCCCTTCCGATCCAAGGCCACCAAGATCATCTGCGGCGTACCCCAAGGCTCCTCCCTCAGCCCAACGCTGTTCAACATCTACATGGCACCCCTCGCCCACGTCGCCCGACAGCACAACCTCAACATCATCTCCTACGCTGACGACACCCAGCTGATCCTCTCCCTCACCAAAGACCCTCACACCGCCAAAGCCCACCTCCACGAAGGAATGAAGGCCGTCGCCGAATGGATGAGGACCAGCCGCCTGAAGCTGAACTCGGACAAGACGGAGTTCCTCATCCTTGGTTCCAACCCTTCAGCCTGGGACGACTCCTGGTGGCCAACATCAGTGGGAACAGCCCCGCCACCCACCGACCACGTACGCAACCTAGGGGTCATCCTCGACCCCACCCTCTCCATGACTAAGCAGGTCAACGCCGTTTCCTCATCCTGCTTCAACATCCTCCGAATGCTCCGCAGGATCTTCAAGTGGATCCCCACCGAAACAAGAAAAACAGTCACCCAGGCCCTCGTCACCAGCAGGCTGGACTACGGAAACGCCCTCTACGCAGGAGCGACGGCTAAGCTCCTGAGACGGCTGCAACGCATCCAGAACGCCTCTGCACGTCTTATCCTCGACATCCCCCGACGCAGCCACATCACACCCCACCTGAGAGACCTGCACTGGCTCCCTGTCAACAAGAGGATAACCTTCAAGCTCCTCACCCACGCACACAAAGCACTCCACAACTCCGGACCAGCCTACCTCAACAGACGACTCAGCTTCTACACCCCCACCCGCCAGCTCCGCTCGACCAGCCTCGCCCTCGCCACAGTCCCCCGCATCCGAGAAAACGACCGCCGGCAGCAGATCCTTCTCCCACCTCGCCGCCAAGACCTGGAGCACCCTCCCCACCAACCTCCGACAGACCCAAGACCTACTGGCCTTCAGAAGACTCCTCAAGACCTGGCTCTTCGATCAGTAGCAGCACTACCCCCCCCTTCCCCCAGCGCCTTGAGACCCTCGCGGGTATGTAGTGCGCTTTATAAGTGACATGATTGATTGATTGATTGATATCCTTTTAGCAATCATGAAATTTGTTGTAAAGGAATGTGTGTTTAAGACGCACCCGTGTTGCTGAGGAACGCGTAGTCTAGCCATGCGTGCTTCTGTCGTACCTCCTCACCTACCACCTGCTAACAGGCCGGGTGTATACTTCCGGGAGTTTCATTCATCCAACCACATCAGACACACGTCATTTCAAGATGCTTAAGTTCTCACCTGAATCAATGCTATTTATCCAAGGAAATACACACTTTTCTGCCAATTGCTAAGCCAAGCTAAAGCCCATTCTAATTAAAAAAGTTCTGCCAAATAAAAAGCTCATTGTGAATAAAAAGTACAAAACCTGCATATTGATTCTTTTTCCAGAAATACAGTCTGCTGTGCATCTCCTGCCTACTTATGCGCTCATTTGCATTGCAAATTAGTATGTCACGTTAGATGCTCAGATGGATGCTGGCATCCCATCAAACTGCTGGTAATTAGTCAGACCAGCTGCATTCCTCAGAGAACATCTTCTTTGGACATTGAAGATTTACCTCGACTTATTATTCTGCAGCGTTCTCCGAACAATCTACTGGGCTATGGTGTGTGTAAACCTCCCTCCCTTGAGGAGGCGACTGAAGGAGGGTGTAATATGGGCACTTCTCACCAAGCCATGACATCTTCGCATCCCTTTGTAGTCCATATCACCTTTGACAAGCTGCTGGAAATTAGGGCTTATTTACAAGCCCCTTGCGCCACTTTTGCGTCACTTTTCCCATGTTAAAAATGACGCAAAAGTGGCGCAGGGGCCTTGTAAATCTGCCCCTTAATGTTTATGTGAGAAAATTCTGCTGCAAATCAATGTTCATGTTTTTTGCAACAAAATAAGAAAAAAAAAACTTCTTGAAGTTGTAAAATGTGTGGATTTTGCAGTTTGCCAAATTACTTGGAAAGAGAAAGGGCAACTGGTTAATATCCCGAAAAAACTTACTTTCATAGCAGAAATTTCACATTACACAAGTCATATTTATTTTCCTCAAAACAAACATTGCGGGATTTTTAGACCAACTTGTATTTAACATTGTTATGTTTTTCATTTTATAAAGTGAGCGAAAGAGAAGTTGCACAACTTTATGCACCTTTATTTCAAATAATCTAAACGTTTAAAAAAAAGTTGTGGGTTTATGTTTCCCCAATCGTTTTGAAAAATGTTCCTCACAGTTGTTTAAAGAAATCTCGGACGTTTTTTTGCAAGAGTAAATCCCAACACACGCCGTGTTTTTTGATACTCCCATGTGGCTGAATTAATAAATCCATAATTCACATTTAACGTGTTTGAAAGATCTTTCAATGAATCAATTCATTCGTGAATGAATGCATGACCACACTTTATTTTCAGAGATCACTTTGGATGCAGACCTAGGCAGATTTTGCTTGAATAGATGGCACTTGCTTTTGTATACAGGTCTTTAGATGATGTGAGATGTGCAACATGTCTAAAAAATTGTGACAAAGCCAATAAATGAAATGAAAAGTATTACAAAGCGTGCAAATGCCCTTGGTGTCTTGATGCTAGCGTACTGTCTGAGCAGAGTTGAAACCTATACGAGTGTTTTTTTAGAGAAAAGCCATGTTTTAAGCAGTTTCATTAAGTGAGTCAATGAATAAAAAGATTTCATCAGTTGCTTTCTGAAGGAGAGGTGGTTGTTTTTCTGCCCTAGGAGTGTCTGTATAATAATAATATAATAAAATAATAAAATAATACATAATAATATATAATAATATATAATAATATAATAATGTATAATAATAAAATAATAAAAATATAATAGTGTGTGTCATAAGTCAGATGTCCTTTGTAGTAAGGGTGGGCGTAGTTCGCGAAGTAATGCTTCGCGAAGCTACGCAAAGTGCAGTTCGCGCTACGCAAGCTTCGCGTAGCACTACGCGAACTGCGTAGCGCACTGTTCGCAATGATTGCACAGTGCCGGATGCTTGTCCGCACTGTGCAATCATTGAAAACGGCAACTTGCACAGTGCGAGCTGTCTTTTACTGCCGCTCGAGTAGATTTTTACTCGAGCGGCAGCTTTCTCAACGCGGACTGGTAGTTTCTCATCGCGAGCGGTCGCAAGCATACGCGACCACTCGCAATGAGAAACCTGACCTCCCGCGTTGAGAATCTCGCCGGGAGGTTTATTTTCCACGCTCGCGATCGGCAACTTGATGTTGCTGATCGCGAACGAGGAAAAGTCTCGCCGGGATGTCATTTTGCTTGCTCGCGGTCGCCAACTTGACGTTGAGGACCGCGAGCAAGCAAAAATGACCGCGGCACTACGCTACGCTACGCTACGCGTGTTCGCACTGTGCTACGTGCAATTCGCGTTGTGCGAAGTAGCGCAAACTTCGCAAACTACGCGAGCGTAGCGTAGCACTTCGCCCAGGGTTACTTTGTAGTCCTCTATGGTGGAATGACCACTTCCATGTACCCTGGGAATGAAATCAACAGTCAGCGAAATAATCAGCCGCAGCCCGTGCAGGTAAGAGCGGTGGGGGGGATTTTGACAGACGATGACAAGGGAAAATTATTTATTAATTTATTTTTCCCTCGTGGTCATCTGTCGAATATCCCCCAACCCAGCCCCACTGCTGTTAACCTGCACGGGCAGTGGCTGGCGAAATGTAAAAAAATGTTGTGTCATTCATTGATTTTCATCGGTGGCCATTCATTCCTCGTTGAGGGGAAGATTGTTTGTGTGCAGGAAGGTGCCCCTGCCTGCACATAAACAGTCTTTAAATGGTGTTTTGTCACTTCTATGTGTGCTGCTTAATGCAGCACATTTAGAAGTTACAAAATGTCATCTTTTAAAAAGATTGTTTATGTGCAGGAAGGGTCACCTTCTTGCACATAAACAATCAATGGCCTTTTGCTGTTTCTATGTGTGCTGCACAACGCAGCACACATGAGAACAGCAAAAACGAGGAGAAATAAAGCATTTCTCCTTGTTTCACCTGTTTAGCACCAGGTTTTCCCTGGTCTTAATTTTGGCGCTGCCTCCTATTTACGCTGCCCTTGTAAATAGGGGGCAGCGTCAAAATCAATGGGTGTTGCGGTGGAACGCCCACCGCAACACCCACTGCCCTCCCCTTTAATGCTAAGTACAGCGTGAAAGGGTGCCTTATTTACAAAGCAGCGTTAGGCCACATGATGTGGCTTAACACTGCCTTGTAAATAAGGCGAAGCAAATATTGCCACAGGAACGTCACTAAAAATTACGTGGAAATAAGGGCTTGTAAATATGCCCCTCAGTTCGTTCTAAATACCCCAAAGTGTGAGATTACTGGGTCTATTATGGAGCATTATATATTTATTTCACATTTCTTTCCTATGATTGTGGGCATTTTTAGGTCTCACTCGCAGTCAGCTTTAGGCAGACCTAATCTTTACAATACATATCATACACTTAAAGTAAACTTTGGGTCAACCCTTCACTCATGATTGGATGGTATCGTCATCTATCTCACTTCTCTGCTCCTGATTCAATTGCTTTCCTTCCTAGTATTGTATTTGTCCTCCCCTCGAGCATTTGTTTCTCACAGTGTTTTGATTGGATGAGTTGTATCCTTTCACTGCTGATGTGCGAGCTTGGTTTGAAGTGCATGAGAGGAATGATTTCCTCTCCTTATCTCTCCACCTCCCCCTTTGGCCGCCCCACCTGGTGTACGCTTTCCCCTACCCCTAAGCCCTTTTATTTTGAGTGATTGTACGAAAGTGAAGCAGCAGCAACTTGCTGCCAGGCCATTCGCTTCCTCTTTGTTTTTCAATTTTGTTTTGCTCTGAATTTCCCACTCTAAATGGCTGTTCACAGTATAGAACAGTAAATTACAAGCATTGGCAAGGCCAATAGGTTCCAACTGTTCTACATCTATTCTCTGCAATGCTTTATATGTTGGTTTGCCTCAGCAATTGCAGAATAAACTTCAGATCCGAAAAAATGCTGCTGCCTATCTCCTTTTAAAAGTTCCAAAATTCCAGTCAGTTTTCCAGGCAATAGCTGACCTTCATTGGTTGCCAGTGAAAAACAACGGGTTGCCTTTTAGGCCCTCTGCGTTGTTCATAAAGCAGTGCACGACTCAGGCCCGGAGTACCTGAAGTCAAGGTTCTGTGAGTATGCTCCCAACAGAACTCTACGATCTACCTTCTCCAAGAATAGAAGGGTTGCAAAGTTCAAAAAGGCTCTATGGGGTTTAAGAAGCTTCATATCGTCCACTGGAAGAATGCAGAACAAGCTACCCATGCATCTAAAAACCCAGCCCGGCCTGACTCACTTCAGGAAACTGCTTAAAACCTGGCTTTTCTCTAACACTCGTATAGGTTTCAACTCAGCTCAAACAGTACGCTAGCGCCAAGACGCCCAAGGGCATTCACGTGCTTTATAAAACTTTTCATTTATTGGATTTGTCACAATTTTTTAGACATGTTGCGCATGTCACATCACCTAAAGACCTGTATACTAGCTAGAGTGTCCTCTATGCAAGCAAAATTCGCTAAGGTTTGCATCCTAAGTGCTCTCTGAAAATAAAGTGTGGTCAGAGACATGGGAGTTAACTCACCCAGATCCTTCACATCCTATTTTGGTATTTTTCATTTGAAATTTTTCTTTTGTGATGTTAGCTAATGTAACATGAGCGAAGCATTACAGAGGTATGAGCTTCCACATGAAAGTGTTAATGAACTTAGATAATTAGAAATGCTGAGCTGAGTGAACCTCCCGCCTTCAGTAACTGAGGTGGACCTTCACATCCTAAAATCTGTGTGCAATTACTTAAAAGCAATAGTTTTCATCAGAATTTGATTAAATAATTAATTTGTAGATTTATATAGCGCGGAGTATCACCCGTGAGGGTATACAGACGCTGTCCATGGGCACGGGGAACTTAAGTGATCTGCCCAGAATCACAGGATGTTGCACTGATGCCGAGACTCGAACCCGGATCCCCAGCTCCCGAGTCTGTGGGTTTGAAAATCCATTTAGAGCTTACCGGCAGTTCTCTTATCACCTTTACTTTATCCTAGTTGCAAACCTCTCTCCATTGCTAAGTGCAACCTTGCACCTAATTTCTAGCTAATTAAAGTGCTTACAGCTTGGAAGTCCAATTCCCTGGGGTTGAAGCTCAGTGGGAGAAAGGTACTTTGTCTGTCCAGAACAAAGAGATTAGGCAGCAGCAGGTAAACATATTCAATAATAAGCATCAAATGTTCTACACTGAGGACAAAACAACACCAATTATGGAACTACAAGGGAGTTGCCGAGTGATATATAAAGTAGAAGACATTACATTTTAGCAAGCACTTTGGGGACGAAAAAACTGAGGATCACTTCATACTTATTGACAGGTAATGGGCGCTGCAGAAAAATGAAGCTCAAAAAAGTGTGTGCAATGATCCAAGAGATTGCTGGGTGGGTTTCTTTTAAAAGCAGATCTTAGTTTTCAAGCAGGTGGTACGAAAATCTCCTTGGTATGTGGCCAGTGTTTGTTCTAAAAAAAATAAAAAGTTAAATGGAGGCAGCTCGTTGGGAGAGTATTGTGTGTCACCATTTGCAAATGAGTGTCTTTCCAAATCAGTGTTTAATTTGAGCCAATGATTCCAGTGCTCAGCACCTGCACTTAATCATCAACACTGGTGCTTCGCATGAGCACTAGTTAAAGACACATTCATTTGCAGGGATATTAAGTGATTTGCCCAGAATCACAGGATGTTGAGCCAACGCCGAGACTCGAACGTGGTTCCCCAGCGCCGAAGTCGTCAGCTCTGACCATTACACCACATCCTCTCCCCACTTTCATGGCTAGTAGTTGGTTCTGTTTTAGGCAACAATATTTTTTTTCTCGATATTTTTGTACTTACCATTATGTAGATAGGACTTCGGTATTCTGGACAACGAGATTTTTGTCCCGATATTTTTGTACCTCAACATTTTTGTTGTCGATATTCTGTCAGTGATCCGTCTGTCGCCCCTGCTCTTGATTCTAGTTTTTGGCAGAGTGCAGTGCATGGGTGGGCTCATTCCCTTTGATTGAGTCTTGGAGACATTTTTGAACGTATCCTTCATGACACTGGTATGTTTGATATCGGAAACTTGATTGTGATTCTTGTCTAGGCCGTGAGCCACTGGAGACTTTTTAGTTGACTTGATGGAGGTTCGCGGTTTTTTATTTTGAACACAAATCATCTGGTGTGTTTAACGATTTTTGCAATATTTTATTTTGGTATGTGGGTACATGACATTGTCTACCAAGGTATGGCTTTCTTTAGTATATATGGCAAGGTCTATTTAGGCATTTCATATGAAAGATGGCTGTCTTTAATCCTGCTGCCATTTGTGATTTTTAGGCTGAAGTCCACATGACACTGAGGCTTCTCACATTGGTTCCTGTGGTCGCTGTTTTTCCAAGCACTGCAGAGTGGAGCTGCACAACCATATTTTTTTCAGGAGTTGGGTTGACCTAGGGCAAGAATTTTCACCCTTTGGGTTTAATGTGATTTTGGCCCATTGAGGTGTCAAAGGCTTCTGCGGTGATGGACATGACTGTGAGTTGGTACTTTTCTCCTGAGATGCATAGGCATAGAAGTCAAAGTGGGGCAGGGACGTGAGGGGCTCTAAAGAAGGCTGGCCTGGCTGAAAAAGATACCTCTCCTTGTCTTGCTCTCTGGCTGCGGGAGGAGAGGAAGGATTAAGATCAGATGAGTTCTTGTCTAAGACACTGGACACAGATTGGAGGCAGGAGAGGAGAATGTTGTGACATACTGTGCTGAAAGCATCTGAAAGATCAAAAAGGATCAGCATGATCACTGATCTCCATAGTAACTGATCTAACAAGCCATTTATGTGGTGTGCTTCGTGAATATCGAAGACAAAATATCTTGATATGGAAACATCGAGGGCAAAATATCAAAACTGATCTAAAGAAAAGTAAGTATAGATTTTCTATACCTAACTCCACACATGTATGTACCTTGACCACATATATATCATCAAGGTGTGTAGTTGACCATTATCCTGAAAATTCTGCATGAATGAGCCTTTCATTGAACTAAGCCGGACATCCTTGCAGCAATACAACCATGCCCATACACGGGTTGTGGGCCTGACTCCCTGATCAAGATCTATTGTTAGGATTCTCAGGGCGGCTCCACAATCTGTGGTTCACCCCATTAAAGGCAGAATTATATTTGATGCATCCTAGCATCGTCCTGAGGTCCCTTCCTGAGGTCCAGGTTCACTGCAATGTATGATGTATCATGTACTTCATGGAGAAGGCGTCTTTAAACCTCAATCTCTTGGTATAGCCCTCAAACAAAATGCTACACTGGTCATATGGACCTTTGGTAGTCGACTTGAAGCATTGAGGGAGAGCTAGCATTCAGAATGAATTTACTTTTTAATTAAACCAATACAATTCCACAACAATGACAGAGAGGATGATGTGCAAACCATACAGTTTTATTTTCAAATTATTAGTTCATCACAATCAGCAAAATTGGAAACAATAAATGGAATATGTAATTACAGAAAAATGTTAAGGCGCTCACACACTCTGAATTTAAGTATTAAGAAGTAATCAATATGTAAAGAATGCAAAGTACCCAAACCCAGTGTCCATAAAAAACAGCCATAGCTAATTTAAGCAATGAAATGTGAAGGGGATTTCTAAAGAATAAAAGGTGTCAGCTTCACATGAACCTCAGTAGAAGTTCAGAAGAATGGAAATAGTGTCTAGCATGAAGCTTCACAGTCTGGGAAGTCAGAAAGGAATAGAGATCTGCTCTCTTCCAAGTCAGGAAAGGGTCTATGCCCTAACTATTATGGAACAAAAAATTGAAAGCACAATCAAAAGTCCCAGAACATCCATATATAGCTTGCACAGTCCAGAGCCAGCTCCAATGCGGCATTTGTCAGGAGTCGGTATTTGTCGAGAGTCGGTAACCTCCTAAATTCCCATCCCAACCCACATTGATACACATCTGTTCGTCCTTGAGAATAGCATCTTCCTGGTACGCCGGGTACAGGAGACTCCTCTAATCGTCGTTTCTCTGCATCTGCTGCCAACTTTAGTCTTCATGCCTCACTATCAATCTAGTACAAAAAAACGAGTCTTTCTCTAGCTAACAAGGGACTTGAAAACGCACCTGCAAAGACATAAATAAACAACATACTGACAGGCTCAAAATGTGTAACACTCGGCTACGGCCTAATGTCAAGCTGAGTTAGCTCTCGAGTCTAAATAGAAGCACATTATAACATTATTAACAAAAAAAGCAAGCTATCATCATTATAACATAAATATCATATAAGTGGAAATACGCGGGTGATTTATTCACTCCAATAAAACTACATGGGATTTCTAAATGAGCACAGCAAAACACAAGAAGGGTAAAACACACAAGTTAATGAGTTAAGGCGCACGTTGATTATATGAATTATATTGTAACATATTCATACAGTATATGTAGACCGTGGATTCTAAATTACGCGGCTCCATACTCGACCACTGTAAACGAATAGGCCCTGCTCAAAAAAGATGAAGGTCAGTGCTCACACTTGCTTGTCCAAGTATAGGTGCTTCTGGAAAGGCTTATACTGTCTTCGCTTCCACAATATGGACCTCCGCGCCCCTCAACGCCAGACTGCTCCGCCCTTTTTACACTTGTATTGACAAATGAGATTGTCCTGATTTTCAGCATCTTCTCAAATCCATAGCGCAAAATTTGCTTTGTATATCACAGATAGTGAAGTGCCGCTGCATTGTTTCCTGCTCCCTAACACAGCACTCAGCTGCCTTCGAGCTGGGGCAAGCGTTAACACTTTAATACTAGAATACAAATGTTATTTGGAAACAGACCTTTGTTGCTTTTCAGAGCACATCGTGTTCTGTTTCTGTCTCATTTTGATACAATAAAACTGTGGGTAATAAAACCCGCTCCTGTCTGAGTCACACAGTGCTCTGAATTCTGCGGTTCACTTTCAGTGGTGGTTGTGGGGCAGCCTGATAAATTTAGAAATGTGGTATCTGGTTTCCATTATGTCACATGACAAAAAGGAAGCCCAAACAAACAATATATAGAATAGAATTTATCTTGCGTAGATTTTGTTCTTATAATCGAGGATTGTATTGCGTATACAACTTTGCTGAAAATGCTATATTAAAATTATATATTCAAATCAAAGTGGTCTTTGATTAAACTTTAACTGTTTGATAAAATGTTCTACTCTTTCAACATTTTTTTGAGGGATTGTTGTTTCAAATACATATTTATTTTAAATATTGTTAATATGCATTTGTAAATTGTCCTAGAAGTTTTTCATGATTCATTTCCTGGAAGATGAGTGCTCCAGATAGGCCTTGAGCCTAGACCTAATCTAATATGATTTATTGGCAAGGTATGGACACCTAGAGATGGAAAATATGTGAGCATAACTCTTTGACTTCTGTGTGCTACCACTCCACTCCCAAGATGCCTTGAAACAAATGGAAATATTTTCATAGTTTTTATTATTGCGACCTTTATTATTAAAAATTACAATTACAGTAAATATGATTATATAAATTGATAATCATTATAATAGTAATTATTATTATATTAAGTACACTAAGTAAAATTTATAAATGTTTTAATTAATTTCCTTTTCCAGAGCTAGTGGTGAATGAGTGTGCAGCATCATGAAGAAGATTGAACCAAGTCCCTCTGATCCCCAGTGTATAATTCATTTATTGTCAAATGTCCAACATGGAGTTACGCTGAAAAGCCCACAGGACTACCCATGGAAAGCTTTGTTAGAGGCAGCTCAAGTAAGGACGCACATTCCACTGTTAGACATTTGGCCAATGTGGAAAGCAAAACAGTTCCCCAAGTATTTTACCGCAGGAAGGGCAGGAGCCTGTTTACGATGAAAAGAGATTTGCTGACTATTTAGCAAAAACCTGAAGCAAGTGCCAGTGATGATGCTGGAACGAGTGAGTGCATGAGTAAACGCTTAAACAGAAGAACATCATTATAGTCAAGCGTGTATGCTGAAGAATGTATATTTTGTGGAAAGATAAAATGCTATTGGGGAACATCAACGTGTGAGAAATGAATAAAGGCCACGGAACATAGAGTTGACAAAAGGCTTCCCGAGTGTGCAACCATTAATTGTGATTCAAAGATCTTAGCAGTTTGTAGTAGGGACACAGTGGCTGCTGAAGCCCATTATCATACGTCCTGTTATAGGAACTATAGAAGGGTTAAAGCAAAGGAGGAAGATCACGCGTCTAGCATGCAAACCGATGATCACTAAAAAAATATGAGAGATAAAGCATATGATGAACTCTCTCAATACATTAGAACTGTGATTATTCCTAACAAAGAGGTAACACGTGTGACGACTCTCACTGAAAGGCTTTTAACCCTTATGGCACGCAGAGGAATACAGGGAATAGATGAATCAAACAAGAAGCATATTAGAAGAAAATTGGACTCTGAGTTCGGGACAGCCTCCTCATATTGCCAAACAAACAAGGAAAATGATTGGCCCAGCCTGATAGTGTCGTGCTATAGGACGTTATAAGACAAAACCAGAGTTTGAAAAGAGAATTATCAGATTTAAAGGTTAAGGCAACAGACATGAACAAGATAATTGATCAAACATCATCGCACATAAGAACAATGATAAAAAGGAGCTTGACATCAACACCATGGCCATATCATCCATCAGACGTTGATAAAGATTCATTTACAGTGCCTGATTACCTTAAACGGTTCCTATTATGACCTCTGACTGGAGATCCACAAAACACAAAGCCGTCCAAAAGGGTGACCTTACTTATGCAATCATTCAGTCAGGACATTATATATGCAGTGACAAATGGCCAACAGATGCCCCCCAAGCAATTGTTTCTCCGATACGCTGTAAAAACGCTGACAGCAATGTTGAAATCATTTGCACTCTAAATAGACTTTGTCATGGGTTTCATACTCACAACTGGTAGAAAATGATACTGCCTTGTGTCTTCAGAACCTTGCTGCTACCTTAAATTAGCAAATTGTTCTTCCAGCTGGGATTCAGCCTCATGTCTTCACTAACATAGCATGGGATAACATTGATAGGCTGGAAGAGACTCATATTGGTAAGGGGACAGCTCATCAAGTCAATGGTATAGCTGTTCAGCCCAAGTTGTTTGGACCACAACCTTTTAAAGTTCCTCTCCCAGGCATTGAGAAACAAAAGCAAACACCATTGACCACCGCAAACACTGAAGAATTGTTAATGTATGTTTCTGGTGAACGAGTTGGGCTTCAGCCATTGATGACAAGTACTGAAGTCATGCCGGAATGTGTTGCCCAATTTAAGCTTTCACAAAATAAAAACATAATCTGGGTTGTTACAAGACAAGAAGTGAGACTTACACAGATAATACCAAGTTGGACAGGATCTAAAATCAGTACTAGAGACCTAGCTAGTGTATCACAGGATTCCCTTGGCTACTTGCCCACTGTTAATGCCTCTGCAACTGAATTGACAACTGTTTCTGAAATATGAAACAGTCAGAGCTGATAAGGGAATCAATGCATTTGGCGAAAATTATAGTGGTCATGGATCAAGCTATCTACCCAAAAGCAACTGAGATCGTGTGGAAACATAAAGCAACGTACAACAGAATCATTCTTCGAATAGGCACCTTTCACACCATTTGCAATATCATGTCCATTCTGAGAAAACTCTTTCAAGATGCTGGCTTTTGTGGCCTTTGCATTGAAGCAGACATGATAGCAGACGGATCAATATCATCAGTACTAGAAGGTCGTATGTACAATCATGCAGTTCGAGTACATAAGTGCGTGTAAGAAGCTATGTTGAGACTGGCTTGGTTGGAACTTATCCACTGGGTGGAGAAGAATTACAAGAGAGCATTCAGGGAGTCTACTCATTCATTGAGAATATTAGTGGCTTTGCAAAAGACCTATGTCAACAGAGAAGTAAAAAAGCTTTGGGATGTATTCCTGGAACATCTTCATCATGACAGTGGAAATCTCTCTGCACTTTGGATGTCGTATGTGAATATTGTTGAAAATATCTTGCTGGCCCTGCTGTGTGCTGCTCGAGAAGGAAACTGGCATTTACATCTTACAGCCATACTCTCTATGATCCCTTGGTGTTTTGCGTATGACTCTAGATATCTTGCTCTATACTATGCCAAAATGACATTACTTACAGTGAAACATCCAGAGATACACCACAATGCCATCAACAGATGCTTTTCAGTTCAACTGTCAGATGTTGATCCGTTTGGACGAATTCCAGTCAATTGAGCTATAGAGGTAACAGTCAACAAAGACCCACAACCTCCGGGTGGTACAACAAGGTTTAACCTCAAGGCAGGTGCTGTGAAAAGATGTTATATGACGGCTGAACAAAGAAGCGCCTTTTTGGGTCAGATAAGGGAAATGGTTTGTAACAAAAGATCAGATCTTACTCACGCAGATCTACATAAGTCAGGAATTGAAAAAGATGAAGATACTGTTCCAAGAGCTGTCAGTCTGGTTCAAAGCTGAATAAACCTATTTGCTGGGCCACATGATCTCATTAGTCTCTCCACAGCAAAAAAGGCATCGCAAGACATAGTATCTGATATAATGATGGTGCATGAAATAGGTGAACAGTGCTATACAGATTTCAAACTTGAGCAACCTGAGAATAATCCACCTATTAAGAAGTTTCACGACCCAATGAAAATGAACAAAGTAACAACCTTCACTAACATGTCCAAGAAGAAGGCAGTAAAGAGCAGTGGCAGGACAATCATCATGAAAGCAGACAAAGCGCTATTTGGTTGAATCACTGTGACAGCGCAGAATCGGAACCTTCACATGGCGGGTGTACTCTCTCAACCCTTAGGATGGGCTTTACCAACTCCAGAAAGTCTGTTGCGAAAGACAAACAAACCTCTTTTAGCAACATATTTGCAGAGAAACGTTACCCATGCTGATGATATACCTGGAAATTCAGCCACGCTGATTGTTGGTATGATTCTTGCTCAGAGAGTAAAAGGAGAAGAATTAAGCTTGTCCATGGCTTTGCGGGAAAGAAATAGGAGTCAAAGAATCAATGTTGTGTTTGATACGTACAATGAGACGTCTATTTAGAACAGTGAAAGGCAATAAGAGGGGAAGAACTCGGGCACCAGTTACAGAGCATCTCACCTTCCCAGATTATCCGACAGTGCAGAAAATTCCTAAGCCACATACGGGACAAAACAACTCTCATCACATTTCTTGTTAACGAACAGAGGAAAGTGTATTTTGTAAAACTTAAGAATAAAACACTGTTTGCGAACAATGAAGCTAAATACTACAACATCACATCGGAAGGGAGCCACGAAGTGCCCGATCTCAACAGAACACATAAAGAAGCAGATGGTTGCTTGTTGCTGCACGCTGCATACGCTGCTAGTGAGGGTAATGAGGCAGTAATGAAAAGCACCGATGACACCGATGTGTTTATTATGTGTTTGGGATTCCATGACAGAATCATGGCTAAATTGTTTCTGAAATGTGGTACTAAAATACGCATGCGAGTCCTTGACATTGGCAAAATAGCTTCAACTCTTGGTGAAAATGCTTGTCGAGCTATAATAGGTCGCCATACGTTTACTGTATGTGACACTGTACACACGTTTGAGGGAAGGAAAAGTAAGTGCATTCAAAATCCTGTCTGCCGACAGATATTCATAGGGAACATTTTCTCAGCTCGGAGACGAATGGGATCTCTCTGAAGAAATAATGTACAAATTGGAGCAATTCTTGTGCTTGCAATATGCACCAAAATCTTCGGTTCATCACGTGAATGAATTGGGATATCGTTTATAATCATACGGGGGGGGGAGACAGAAGAGAAGTGGAGATCCATTCAGCTTCCAAGCGTAGTACAAAGATCAAAAAAGGGGGAGAATGGATCACTTGTAACTACGTTGCCAGGGTTGTTGGTTCTTGGTACTTCTCATAAAAACCCTCATACACGCACGTAGATGGAAGGGGCGGTATATCTTGATTCTCCGCCTAAACGTAGCGTTAACGCATCATCATAGGGTTTTGTTTTCTGGTATGCTAACCTCCACCTGGAGGTAAACCACTGGATTTGCAACTTTCTTTTGTTAAAGTTTAAGAGATCATGATTCTAGAATGTCGTGATAAAGCGAGATCTAGAATCATGATCTCTTAAACTTTAACATAAGAAAGTTGCACATATGATAGTTAGGCTTCGAAAATAATAGGGTTTCACACATATTTATTTCCCTTGTGTATTTGTCATTACAGGTACTACTGACCTATTTTTGTTAGAGTGGACTCAATTAAACCGCTCTCGAGTGCTGCACAAATAGTTACAGCTTCAATTCTTTCACTGGTCCTGAAGAAAGCCCCATAGACCCGGCTGGGCATTAGGGGGCTGAAACATGTCGACCTCACTTTGACCAGTGCATTAGATCCAGTAACATGATCTAAATATGAACACCCACTACTTTTAGTTTCTTTAACACCCATTTTTCAATAAATAATTGTGAGCAAATGAGGATGTTTAAAGAATTTTAGCCCACTTCACTTCGAGCACTTGAATTTTCAATTAATATTTTTGTTCTCTTGACACTGCTGCGAATCCAGTGGTTTGCCTCCAGGTGGAGGTTAGCATACCAAAAAACAAAACCCTATGATGATGCATTAACGCTACGTTTAGGCGGAGAATCAAGATATACCGCCCCTTCCATCTACGTGCGTGTATGAGGGTTTTTATGAGAAGTACCAAGAACCAACAACCCTGGCAACGTAGTTACAAGTGATCCATTCTCCCCCTTTTTTGATCTTTGAATTGGGATATCACCTATTCTGCACAATGATGGGTGAGATAGACAGTCATCAACTTCCACCTTAGAGAGACTGTCTGAAGAAACATGCCGAATTATCAAGACGCTATAAGCAAGAGATGTCTTCCGAATTATCCACAGACGCCTAGTCCAATTGGGAGATGGTGGAAGCTGAAAAAGCACATGGGAGCAGAGCAACTAGCAGTGGACTAGATAGAGGGGCAGCCAGCACTTTACGCTGTGTTAGATCTACTAGCTTGCAACTGCATTAGTGACTGAAAACTGCCAACATGTGTCTGTTGTCTAAATTACCTCAAATGCACTGACATTTGCAGACTTCCCGCCTGTGAAAATCAAATAGACGCAGAGAATGATGACTCCTATTCAGAAGATGATGACGACGAATGTGAATGATAAAATTGTGTTTATGTTCACTCATGAGATATATTGCCAATGTAATATGTAACAACTATTATTATTTGAAATTGTAAGTGAAAATTATGCATATAATCTATATCAATATATGAGGAATACAATGACGTTTCTTTGTTATTATTTTAAGGACTATATTGTTATTATTACAATTAATAATCATAATTATTTTGAAATAATATTGAATGTAGCCAATCTGGTGGAATTAGATTTATGTCCTCACATATTATGATGAATTTGTATGCTATTCATCAAAAAATATGAAAAACATTATTTTTTCGGCTATGGTTGCTAATCCAATAATATCAGACAAAAGGCAAAGAGTGATGACTTGCAATCACATATTTACCACCTCTAGGCATCCATACCTTGCTAAAAAAATCATTTTAGAACCTATCCACCGAGTGGTACCAATGGCCTAAATTTGGAGTCCTAGCTCATGGCCTAAGACCTTCAGAAGGTTTAGTAAAAATGTAGGCTTTTTAGGCAACCTAGAATCAAGGGAGTAGCCTAGGGTCTGCCACCTTTACAGGGTTGATGTCCAAGTGCTTTAGGGTGCACTTAAGATGTGATGCTTAATATGGCATCCTGCCGAGGGTATTGCTTAAATATGCATAATACTGTTTAAAAGACTAGCTTTGCAAGGGTGATCACTGATCCCCAACTATGCCATGCCTGCACATTATGCCAGGTGACCCCTCACTCTGCGAATGTCTCTTCACTTTCAACATATAGAACTTCATTGTCATACCAGTTCCTATGCCTCCCATTATCTATAGCACTAGTCGTAGAAGCTCCCACGTCTCACAGCATGTAAGTCCCTGCTTTCAATTTGGGTTCAATCTATAAAGCGCCATTGTCATGCCGGTTTCCACCCTTTACCCCTGGATTTGCTTGTAGAGTTCACATTGGCCTGGAATGTAAGCATCATTGAGCTGATGTTTCATCACACTGCCCATCTTTCCTTCCATCTTCCCTCCTCCTCTTTCTCCCAAACCCACAGTTACCCTGCTACAGGGGATGACGAGGGTTCCAGGCTGCCTTGCATGGCAACTGCATGATCTGCTGGTCCTGTGCAGGCCGATGGAACTTTTCTGAAATTGGGAGGAAAACTGATTTCTGGTACCTCTTCTACACCCCCAGTTCATGCGCAGCTGTCCGAAAAGTAGACAGCATACGTGGAGCAGGTGTGGTCATGTCTGAAGGTGCACATGGGATGATGAAGCAGACATCTGAGGGTGTTCAAGAAGTTCAAAGCAGCATTGCCGTGTGATGTCATACCTTGCAGCGAAGCCTCTGTTGTGCAGCTCATCACTCAGAGCACCAACAGTAAAGAAAAGTGCTCTATGCCAAATCGTTAGCCACACAGCATTTTTCGTTGCATCTCTGAACATCCAAGGCAACCATTATTGGTGAGCTAAACAGACACTGGCAGTCAGAGATGGAATCCACTTTTTATGTGGGTGTAGCAAAGTGGCTTTGTGTGGCTTAAACAAATATGATTTAAGGTCTGTATAGCTCTTGTACCATGCTGCGTGGCCCGAAGTGAAAAAATGAATGCAGTGAGTAGATCACCAGGGTCTTTGGCTTCTTTAGAATGGTGAATGTGATCTGTATGCAGGTTTTTTTTTATCCTTTTATGTTGCAATGGTGTGCATGGCCTCTGGTGGGATAACTGGAAAATATCCAACAGCAGACGGTTGTCTGACGGGCTGCAGCGGAGGGCACTGGCGGCCAACCTCCTGATGTGAATGAGTGACAGTAAGAGTTACGTGCGTCTGCCTGAGCCAGAATGTTTTATGAAAGTCAGAGAGCCCAACATTTGAGTGAGAGGATGCCTCTAGTGAGGCCGGTGCTCTACATCTCATAAGATGCACCTTAGGAAAGATCTTCTTGGGAAGCCTCCTCATTGGTCGGACAAGACCTGAGGAGGATTCCAACAGTAGGGCACTGAGCTCACACTGAACCACTGCTAGATAACTGCTCTGGAATGAACCTGTGCTTGCTTTTGAGACAGCTCAGAGGAGAGGTAAGAGAAGAGTAAGTTGGCAAGACACGCATGTCACCGTTAGTGCTGCCAGTTCTGTGTGTGAGTTGGGCACTGTGTCAGGACCCTAGGGTTCATCTTAGGTGAGTACTGTCTCCAGGGCTGGTAGCTGACCGATCATCGACCTAGATGTCGTAGAACCAGGCTTGGTGCTTGTCCACTTCCTGTGCTGATGTCCTGAAGGGGGGACATGATTGAGTGTTCCCCTAATAACACATATCCTAGCATGTTCCCTGTTCTGGCCCTAGAGTTTGGATGTGGACAGAGTTAAACTAATTATACCACAGGGTCTGGGTGACAGTCAAGTGTCCCATGGTCTAGCTGAGAGGGGCCAATGAGAGAGAGAACACTTTATAGAGTTCAGATAATATCCTGACTCTACTCTCCTGTACCAATGTTTGATGGAGCTGTTTAGGGTGATAGAGACTCTGTAGAATCGTCGACTGCAAACAAAATAGTCCCAGTTGGAGCCATTTTTGATTTCTAAAAGCTATACTTGATTTAATCTTGCAACAGTGATATCTCGATTTGTGTATGCAGGATTTTTGTTGTGTTATATTCCGATAAATATTGGCTATTTTTCTAAACTGGTGTGGAGTCCTTTTGTAGTGGGGGTGTGTGTGTGTGCGCGTGTGTGTGCGTGCGTGTGTGTGTGTGTGTGTACACAAATACTTTATCCATTACCTCTGGAATAAGCCTTACTGCTCTGTGCCAAGCTACCAAGGGGGTCCGCAGGGGTTATCTTAGGTGTGTAACTTACTTACCCTGTCTAGAGTGGTGGGTTCTGCCTGGCTTAGGTGCATACCCTAGCCAGCCAGTTAATAAAAACCATAATATTTTACACAACTGGATCATTAAAAAGTATGTAAAAGCAGTTTCTTTTTTAAAGTGAATTTATTTGGACAATTTCATTTTGTGCAACGCTAAAATACATCTAAAATACTAATACTAATATTAGGATGATCATATTCATATAGTCTTTTTTAATCATTTTATCGAATCGTTAAAATCCATTCTTCTACATAATACGATGCAGTCATATTCGTGCCAGTCGCCTTTAGTTTTGTAGGAAATGAAATGATATGCTACCCGTTCTGTTCCTCCCTTTCTAAAATGCGATCATGTAGTGTCTCTTTAGGATACATGTGGATTTTAGGTTAAGTCACTCCATATTAATACAAACTTGCCGAGCTATCTATGTCTACAGCCAGTTGCAAGCTATAATGTTCAGATTGACTGACACACAGTATTTCTGAAGATGCCGACATTACATAGTGTCATCAATCCCTTTGCTGTCAATAGCCGCTCTGCTTTAAGGTAAAAGTTCTGAAGATGCCGATATTACATAATATTCATCAATCCCTTTGTAGTCAATAGCTGCTCCGTTTTAAGGTAACATTTTATAAAGGTTGTGATGCAATAGAAGATAACACTGAGGTAAGTGTTGGAGAAGACTTTGTTCCGTTACACCACCACAGTCCAGTCAGCTGGAGTCAGCTGTGGATTCTTCAGGACAAGGTAAGACTGAACCATGGGGAAGGAAGGAGGGGGGGGGGGACGGAATGTACCAACTACCAGATTATAACACACCTCTTATGCAAGGTGGACAAAGGAAAGGGAAAGGTGAAGAGGAGAGAGAGAGAGAGAAAAAAGAGCGCATGAAAAGGTACAGGAAACAGAGCATGAAAGTACATTAGCATGGATACCATTAGCATGGATACCAACTGAACATTACTCTGCATGAGCAAGGAAACTTGTAACATTATTAACTCAGGTTAAACTATAGTCTTTGGCCCACACTGGAGTAGTCGTATTTCTCTGGGAAGTTCTGGGAACTTGAGGTACCATATTACCATTAGTTCCGCCTTCATCGGAACTGTCATATTTCTTAGCTCCTACTTGATCCGGTTTGGCGCCGGGCCCCCCCGCCCCCTTGTGTGGAACAATCCTGTCCATACTCCAGGTTTGGCCATTCTCAAGTTGCACCACATTCTTGCCCACCTTAGTAATTCTGAAGGGCTCAGAAATTCTGGAGGTTTAGGAAGGTCAACCCGAACCAAATTTCCTTCCTCAAACAAACGAAATTTGACATGCTTTGTCTGGTCATATCTGCCCTTATATTTGGCCTAGTGTTCACCCACTTTCGGTCCACTACACACTTCCTTTCCTTCTTCAAGTTAGGAGGGGATAGCCTCGTTCTAGGTGCTCTGCCTTTTAAGGACATGAATGGGGATATCCCTGTGATGGTATTGGGAGTAGAGCGATACGCCCAAATGGTGTCTTGTAAAGCGGCTAAAGCAGATGTGCCAAGGGACTCTGCCCTTTATAAACACTCCTTAAACATCCGGTACATCCACTCTACCAGCCCATTAGTGCGGGGGCAATACAAGACCATTTTATGGTGAACAATGCCTAAGTCACTCAAAAATCCATTCATGTTCTCAGACGTGAATTGCACTCCGTTGTCTGTGACCAACACAACAGGGATACCTTCTTCAAAAAATGGCCCTTTAAAAATGTTATGATGGCTTCTGTGTCTATTTGATGTACACACTTAAACACAACCCATCGAGTGTGGTCATCCACCAACACCACGATGAAGCGCCCTCTTAGCGTTTTGAGGTTAAGTGGACCAATAATGTCCATTGGCAATTTGGACCAAGGTCTATTAGGGACCTCTACAGGGGAAAGCGGGGGTTTCATGTCTGGTGAATTATGTCACTCTTCCCACACTCAAAACATTCCTTAACAATGCTCTCTGTCATGGAGTCAATGCCTGGCCACCAATAATCCAAGCGTACCTTGATCTTCGTGAGGCTGCGTCCTAGATGGCCTACGTGAGCTAATTCTACAATTTTTTCCCTTAACTTCTCAGGGGGAATGATCTTCTCACCTCTACAAACCATCCCTTCTTGTATGTTGAGCTCAAGCCTCACCTCCCAATATTTGCATAGTGACGCAGGAACCTTGCTTTTGTTTGATGACCAGTCCTCCCTTATGTACACTTTAAGGGACTTCATTACCTCATCTGCTTCCCCACAGGCTTCCCATTCCTCTTTGTTAAGACTCGTTACCTCTAAGACAATTTCCCCACACTCCCCATTGTCAGCATCCTCCTCTACTTCAATTGGTGAGCGGGATAAATAATCTGCCACAATATTTTGCGCACCAGGCACATATACAACTTTGAAGTTATAACCTTCCAAACCCAAAACCCATCTAGCAATCCTGGGTGTAGTCCTGTCCGACCCTTTCGTGGCGAAAACAAACATAAGGGGTTTGTGATCTGTTTTTACTGTAAATGGTATTCCCCACAAGAAGAACTTGAAATGTCTGATGGCCCAAAAACAGGCAAGCGCTTCCTTTTCTACCACTGAGTAATTTTTCTCTGCACCTTTGAGTGCACGAGAGGCAAATGCCACCACTTGTTCCTTGCCCTCCACGCATTGAGTGAGGCTTGCTCCCAACCCTTTGTTGCTGGCGTCAGTACATAGATTCGTGGGCATGGTGGAGTTGAATCTGCCCAGAGATGGTGCAGCCAATATACCCTCTTTCACTGCTCTGAAGGCGTCATTGCATTCACTGCTCCATACATATGGAACCTTAGACTTGAGCAAGCTCTTTAATGGTTCTACAATGCTGGCATAGTTGCGAACAAATTTGGAGTAATACTCCGATAGGCCCAGAAACGACTTAGGGTCCTCAACACACGACGGCGCTTCAGTGTTTTGAATAGCTTCCACTAGATCTAACTTGGGTCTGATGCCATCGTGTGAGATAGTGTGTCCCAGGTACTCTACCGATGCCACTCCTATCCAACACTTCTCCTTTTTTAGAGTGAGTCCCGCCTTTTCCAGATTGGACAAAATACTCCTCAGCCTAACATTATGCTCCCCCACATCCTTTCCGAAGATGAGGATGTCATCTTGGAAGTATAGTGTTCCAGGGAGATCCCTTAGCACATGCTGCATGATGCGTTGGAAAGCAGCCGCAGCCGAAGCCAATCCAAACGGCATGCGCAGGAACTGGAACGCCCCCAATGGCGTAATAAAAGCAGTAAGGTGGCGGGAATCATAAGTTTTACGACCTTCAATCCCCAAGTTGTGAAGAAGTGTGTGTAACTTCCTTAACGGTGAGAATTCCCCCCCCCCCCTATGGCAATAAGATAGGATTCCAACAATCAAAACCACCGTTTACACGGTAATAGAGGTTCCCCTACCTCGTTTACAAAAGGGGATGGCTGTGACATGTTCGCAGAAGCCATGGCAACCAAGAGAAAGGAGTGGAAATGTCACAATGTAGATCTCTATTTAAGCTGGATGCTGCCCCCTAAAGCTGTGCCCATCAGCGAAAGGAAACTGACAAGCACCAAAAAAATCATTGGCTGTGCGAATTAGACACTATGCATAGTGTTTGCATGAACCAACAACCTGTGCCTATCAGCGACAGAGAAATGACAGGCAGTGGTTATTATGAAAGTGAATTGGCACGTTTGCACTGGTAAAAGATAAACAGGCTGTGCCCATCAGCGAGTACTAGTACTAAGAGGCAGATGTTTTCTGTAAGTTCCATAGCTGTGCCAGTCAGCGCAGAAGAAAACACCGCAAGGGACTCACAGGCTGCTGGTCAAATAAAGAGTAATTCTGTGCCTGTCAGTGTTGAGGCAAGCACAACAGGACAATATTTTTCTCCCACACATTCGAAGGAAACCGGCAGGTATTTAACGCTGCACAGCCAGTAATTCCTGGAGCTGACAGCGGGGAATACACACCCCCTCCACACGCCACACAGGAGGGGGCGGCAAACACCAGGACGCCCTGCCTGAAGGGAGGAGTAGTGGGCGGCAACCTCGATGCGGAAGCAGACGGCCCTGGAAGGCAAATACTGGTCCCGGAGGAGCGGCGTATGAGGGACTGCAGTTCGAAGTACGGTACCGCGCTTTTAAGCTGAGGTGACAACCGTGAGATGGTGGGCGTCGTCAATGAGGAGGCGCTGATCGAACCAACGATGCGTTGCCTGCTGAGGATCAATGCTGCTGAGATGCGGCGGGTGCCATCGCTGAAGAGGCGCTCTGAGGAGATCGTCGGGGCAGGCGCTCGCCCCAGCCGCTGATGAAGGATCCGCTTAAAAATTGTAATTCAGGGCAACCCGTCGTCGCTGAGTGGATCGTTGGGGGCAGTCACTCGCTCCAGTAGCTGGTGAGAAATCCGGACTAGTAAGGAGCAGGGCAAGCCTCCGTTCATCGCAGCGGGATAACATGCAGCCAGGGAAGCAAATGCCAGCAAGGCTAGATCGTGAGGTGCCGCGCCAACACAGGTGTCAAAGTAGTCATGTAGGGAAACAAGCAGGCCAAGGAGTGCTAAATGAAAGGCTGAAAGCGCAGGGGCAGCACTGCCAGACATACGAGGTTACAGTACCTTACCACCTCATGTGGAAGAGGATCACACGTCTTGTAGATAAGACCGCAGATGTATCAGCACACCGGCCGACAGCTTGAAGAGTTGAAGCCGGACACCAGTTATCAGTTGGTAAAGTCATCCAACAGCACCACTCCGGAGGTACAGGAGTGTGAAGAAGTAGACAGCACTGGAGAATATTTTGGGGGTGGTGGTGAACCGTCCCCACACTGTGAATCATTGCCAATGATGCAATAGAAGACAACACTGAGGTAAGTGTTGGAGAATACTTTATTCCGTTACACCACCACAGTCCAGTCAGCTGGAGTCAGCTGTGGAATCTTCAGGACAAGGTAAGACTGAACCAAGGGAAGGAAGGAGGGGGGGGAAACAGAATGTACCAACTACCAGATTATAACAGGCTGCTATTATTTGAGGAGTCTCTCCTTTCATACAAAAGAGTAAGGCATGCCGACATGATCTAATGCCGTGCAAATTAAAAATTCTTTTCAGTACATTTTTTCGTTCCGTTAGTAAAATCGGGCAAATCGATAGCCAATCAGAATTGTCATTTCTGACACTCCCACCCTAGTGGAGCCTTTCTGAGTCTCCTTGCCACCTACACTGGTCTTCAAAACCAGCGGAATCATTTACTAGGCCATCGCAACCAGCAGCCACGCCTACGTTGGGTAGAAGCTCACCATCTCCAGTGGCTGTCAGCAAACTTGCAGCCACAATACCTTCGGGTGAAGAAAGAGAGACGTGTAATAAAAAACAGGCATTCTTCATCTATGGACCCAGGACCTGGACCAACACCCTGGTATCCATCAGGAATGCTCCAACCCTCCTCCAATTTAGGAACGAGATGAAGACAGACCACTTTAAAGACTACGAGGCACTGACAGTTCAAGACACATCTACCTCTTCAATCACTTCTTGACTGCATCTTTGAGCCTATGCAGTTCCCCACTGTCTTCTGGCCAAGTTCACATTATATAAATGCAACATTCATGCATACATTCACACCGAAATACAGAGGCTACAAGTAATGGCCATCCTAGTAGGGAATAACTCCTGAATCCTACAATACAAGGTCCTATTCTGCCTGTCTTCCCCATTTAGGGAAATACAGCAGGTCCAAATTCTGCATCTATTTACCACCTGCATGAAGGAGGTGGTAAATGCATGTGTGAGCTATTTTGCTGGCTGTGGTGTGGTGTTGGAAGGGCTGAGTAGGTGAGTTTTGTTCTAGGGTGTGGGGAGGGCAGAGTTGGTAAGAGCAGAGCTTGGGGGGTGGAGGAGGCTGGGCATAGCAGCTTTCCAGAGCACCGCACAGGGCTATGGACGTGGTGTCTCCACACCCACGATTACCAGATCCGGTGTTTGCAGACCCAGTGAATCCAGGCCAGGTGGAAAGGGCTGGAGTTGTAGACCCCTCTGAGGGACACCGCTTCAAGCCACTCGGAATCAAGGCCCTAGTGTCTTTCCCTCCGCGCCTCTTATCTCAGCTTCACACGCTCCTTCCTTGTACAGTTTTGTAAATTCCTGCAACCATTCACCCCTTCCCCTCCCGAATCCCCTGGACCCTATTTCCGGCCTCTTCCAGACTCCAATGTGACTGTTTCCCTCTCGGGCTCTTTGGGGCCGCTGTTCCTTCCATCACTGGAGTGCTTGTATAAACCCTGACGCCTTCATCATGAACGTACCATTGAATGCAGACCTCTGTCCTCCAACCTGAGCTGATAAAAAGCTGCTTTTCATTCCAACTCTAGAGGGGTGACCTTCCGCTGCCGCATACACCGCACAACTGAAAGTCTGACTACATGTTTCAGCTCTCAGCGCCTTCTGAAATATAAACAACCTCTTGACACACGTTTCATTCATTCTCCCAAAATGCCTCTGCTTTACACCAGCGTTTATCTAGTGCCTAGTGGACGGCAGCAGGCGTCAGCCTGAAAATACAAACTCCAATTATATTATCGGCATAATAGCTTGATTACTTTTTAATAAACGATTTATTTGATTTAAAGTAAAGAGCATGGAATTTGCAGGTTTTTTAACAGGTTTTAAAATGGGAGTTGCAACCTGTGAACAATATGTGTGTTGGATGTGTTCTTTTCACACGTTTCTAGCGGTGGGTGACATATATCAGAATATCTGAATTATTGATTTAATAAAGATATATAGGATTCTTGTCATTTTTAACAACTGGGGGGCATATTCTCAAGAACGTGCGATAATCATCGCCAAAATAGGTTAACACAATTTTACATATTGCCGCCTATCGTGGGAAAATAACTCCGTGTTAACGTCGTATTCTCAACACGGCGGTAACATGCGATAATTCCCCGATAACGCGTTAAATATCCGCGATAAAATTACCATGACGGCGATAAAAATCTTAACCCGAACGTGAAAAAGGTTGCAATGGGCCCAACTGCGATAAAAAATACAGCGATAAGCAGCACCAGGCCTGCAAGTCCCACAAGTCAGGCGGGAAAAATCACTAGAAAAGCGGCAACAAAAAACACAAACAAAACACAAACAATTGCGAAGCACCATGGAGGTAGCGTGAGCAAGTACAGAGGACAACCAGAACCCCACAAGCCCCACGGAGGACCAGCCTGGGACCTCGGGGTCAGGGAAGGGCAAGGAGAAGAAGAGGAACCCGCGTTTCAGTACGCAGGAAAACAAGGTCCCCATAACGGAGGTGATAGAACACCACCACCAACTGTTCATCACCTCCACTGTGTCATCGACAACTAAAAATACAATTTGGTAGTCCATCTTGGCCAAGGTGAATGCAGTCGGAGTGAAGAGAAGGGAAGTGGACGACTGCAAGAAGCGCTGGACTGATGTGAAGCGCAAAACCAAGCTAAAACTCGCAGTCAACCTAAAAGCAGCAATGCAGACTGGAGGTGGGAGTCCAGCGACACACCAGGAGCTGGATGAGATGGAGGAAATGGTGTCCCGAGTCATCATTAGGGAGACGGTGGCAGGAGTTGGGGGACCGGACACTGCACAACATGACCTGAGCCAACAGCAACAGGGTGAGTAACGACCAGGGACTGGGGGGACGGGGGAGATGGGCACAATGGCACACATGCACAATTAAGTATAGCACAGTGCACACCCACAATGACTATGGATCATGTCCCTGATCCCCTTGGCACACTGCAGCACACCTAGAAACAATAAGTAGGCCCCCGTCGACTATGTGCCCAGAGGGGACCCTTCCCACACATCACCAATCTCACAACCAACCCATGTGCCAAACCCAGCAAAGCGGCGTGTCTGTGAGCCACACTGACAATGCAAGTGACACTGCATGACGAATAGCATGGCTGCAGTCAATATATCATGACATGTTGCACGCCACGACACTGAGGTGGCTGAGTGTGGACCACATCCATAAAGGAGCAGGTCACACTCTGACACATCCACGTGCACAAACAACCCCTGATGTCAACAACACATCTGCGGACAAACCATGCCCCAGAGTCCCAACTCCCACCAAGAGCCCAATTTACCCAAGTATGCAACATCTCAGCACTGTATAAGCACAGAAGTCAAAGGCACACCGCCTGAAAGGGATAGGGGCCAGCAAAATCAGAGCTGCAGTGGCGACTCCCCAAAATGCAGCACACACACATAACATTCAGAGCACATCAACATTGACAACAATGTGATATAAACTGCAACACGTTCACAACAGAACAGAGGACACAACTGGTGCTGCTTGTGTGTAGAAACTGGCCAATCACATTTGGCATAGCAGGGAAATGTGAGATGATAATGTACAAGTACAAACACACATCCGTGATGTTGTCGAAATGTCCACTGTCCCGCATCAAATAGGCAGCTCCTCCCAAACAGTCACAATGTACATTGTCATGCAGTCTGTATGTAAAATTGTACAATGTGTCAACATACATGTGAACACAATGTTAAACTGCATCTCCCCTTCACATTGCAGAGGGAGAATCAACACCTCCTGCAGAGCAGACCCAACAGCTCTTCACTGATGATGAAGCGGACCTCCACACCTTCGACACCGACGCCCTCCAAGAGCTCATGGACAGCTTCGGCACCTCACCTCCAGGAGCAGGGCAGCCCAGCTGCATCGAGGAGACCTCACCCCCTGCACAGACCACACAGCAGGAAGCACCCACCACCACGGCTGACTCCCAGGACCCCCACGAACAACACATGGCCTTCCAACGCCGTGTGTTAGGGTGCCAGGAGAAGATGGCTGATCAGGTGCGGGTGGGGTTTGACCTCATGGCAGCCAAACTAGATGCCATACGTGGGTGTCTAAGTACCATCAGGGACCACTTACAGTCCCTAACGGACACCCACAGTCTGCACCATGCTCTCCAATGATCCATGGCTGACATCGCTGGAGTCCTGACTCTGAGACAAGGACAACAAGTCTAGTCAGAGTGGCTCCAGCGATGTCAGCCGGGAGTTGGGACACATGTGGAGGCTCATGGAGAACATGGAGCAGATGCAGGCGGAAAGAATGGCTACACGGCTGCACACCAGCGACATGTAGCTGGGATCTTCAATGCCCAGCAGACCTTCATCATGGCATTGCCGCCACAAGGCCTGGCGCCGATGAATGCTGCTGCTGCTTCTACATCTACATCTACGCCCCCTGATGTGTCAGTGACACGCAGTGCTGCAGCCAATCCACCTCCGGCCACTGATGTGTCACTGCCACACAGTGATGCAGACAAAACAACACCACCCACATGTGAGGCACATGAAACATCAGAGGACGAAGATGTGGATGATTCTGCCTTAGTGGTAAGAAGGAAGCAGTATCATTCATCTCCGCCATATGGCCTGTTTCTGCTTGGTTCTACCCTCTGCATCATCACCTTCCACTGTCCCCCAATACACTCTGTGACACTTACCTTGGACCTCGACATGGACTGCCATATTCTGTTTGGTTACCAATGACACAGCAATCAGACTGCGGACTGAACTCTTCCTCTTCCGATGAACTTGTCATTCCCTAAATGACTCTGGCTGGCCCTCCACGGGCAACAATGCAAAGTGGGGTTTGCATGGCCCAGTACTGCTCCAGCTTCAACACTACACTGAATGTGAATGAAACATTCAAATTCACACAGATGTGTCATGTCTATGTTCAATCAAGTATGAAAGTATGGATGAATGTAGGGGCAGTGATTCCCCCTCACGTCCATGTTGCTAATGTTGTGGGACTTGAGTCACAGGGTGCAACTCTCTGCATCATGGTGGTACATATTTGACCCCAGAAGACGCCCTGCTGTCTTTTCTTGGTCACAAATGACTGCCTTAATGTCATGAATTTGGGCACATGTGATACACTGCTGAGTGGGATTACGTACCATCTTTGCCACCCTGATATGGCATTTTTGATACGTGACACCCTAAACAGCCTCTCTGTACAGAGGTGACACACCCACCATCTAATTGCCATTTGTGAGATTGTTAGCACTAAATGTTGCACTTACACTTGTCAGAGTGATGTGCTTATGCAGAGGAGTGACATGCACACAGGGAATGTGTGTTGGAATGAATGTATTTGCACATGCTGTGCCTGTGTTCATTTTGTCCTGTCCCATGATTGCTAAGGACAGTCACAATGTCGCATGTGAAGAAATTGTTAATGATTGTGTTCCTTCGGGCTAATCCTGCTGCAGCTGCACTGGGGTGTGGTCCACCTGCCTCATCTTCATCATCATCGTCCGGTGCATCTGGCACTTGGATTCATGGGGCATTGGTGCGTACACATATGTTGTGCAACACACAACATGCAATGATCATCTTGCACACTATTTCCGGGCTGTACAGGAGTCTTCCACCTGTGATGTCCAGGCACCTGAAACGTGACTTTAACACGCCAAATGATCGCTCCTCAATGCCCCTGGTGCGTTTGTGGGCCGCATTGTACTGCCTCTGGGCCTGGGTGTTCGTGTCTCGGAGGGGTGTCATCATCCTCGGCAGAGTGCATATCTTTGATCACCTGTGACAGGGGTGAGAGATATGTGTCAATCGGTGGTTCTGCATTCTGTGTTGGCAGGCTTATTAGTTTAGTGGTGTGTGATGTGTCCGACTTTGGGATTCATGTGTGACATCCATGTGTATTACGTTGCCTCACAGCTTCTCCTCACTCCCCCCGAGCCTATTTACTTTTGTGCGCTGCGTGGTTGCATCACTTGCACTCCTAAGACACACCATTGTCATGACTGTCTGCGCATGTCTACCAGCCTGACAACGACACTGTGATATTGGCCGTTGAAGGTGGTCTGCCACATGTGTGTAGGCTATGGTCAGGATATGGCGGACACAGAGACACACGCAGTATTTACTTTGGTGGCCATCCCGGAAGTGAACCACGCCCAGAGCCCCGGGCTATTTATTCCCACTCCTACGCTGGACTGGTGTACGTCGGCCCAGCCCACTCCGCTTACGCTTACAGGGGGGGGACGACATAGCTACATGTCCAAGGTATTCCCCACTGCCTGAGGTGACATGGTTGCGTCCACTGTCCACAACACTACAAACACCAGCAGTATATGTCCACATGGACATGTCTGTGCACTGCATACTGAAGTCTGTCCAGCACATCACCGCCACACTTGGCATTGTGAACATTCTTATTCATGGGTCACTTGCCTCCTTCGCACAGACTTGGTTCCCACCTCTCCCCACATTCTGCAATTGTGTGGCAGAGGTGCCATGACGTGGATGGTTTGTCTACATGGCTGGCCACGGTTGCCACAGTTACTTGTGTTGTCATGTCTGGTAGGTGGGCATGTTGTTTGGCATGTTGTATTGATTTTGTAACGTGTGCATTTCCACAGTTGTGAGTCGCATGATTGTGTAGTTGAGGTGTGTGGTGTGTTCATTTGGTACTTACCAACGAGCAGTGCATTTCCATAGGTGCCATCCTGGAAGCGCTGGTTGATGATGGACTGTCGGAAGATGTAGCAATCATGCACACTGCCTGGGTAGTTGGCGACGACGTTGGTGAAGAGTCCCCGGTGGTCCACTATTGCCTGCCCATTGATGGAATGCATGTGCTTTCTGTTGCTGTAATTGTGTGCAGTGTCGGCAGGGGGCACAAGTAGGACATGTGTGCAGTCAATTGACCCAACACGTACGGGAAGCCAGCTATGGCATAGAAGCCTTGCTTGGTCTCCAGCTGTTCCTGCGCAGTGTGGGGGAAGTGAAGGTGCTGGGGTACCAAGCTGATGATGGCATCCAAGACAGGTGTGAGGAACTTTGATAGGGCTGGCTGTGAGACTCCTCCGACTCTGGCAGTTGTTGGTTGGAAGGTACCAGAGGCCAACAGGTGCAGCACAGCCAGCAGCTTTGTCTGCAGAGGGATGTTGGTTGTCCGCTGTGTTGGTACCATCAGCCTGTGGGCAATGTGGGTCAGGATGTGGAGGATGGTTGTCCTTTTGAGCCTGTAGTGGGCAATGACATCCTCTGGCGTTAAGTCTGTGAGGCTGGTGCGTTTTCGGAAGGTCCGCTGTCTTGTTCTGCGCTGCCTCTGTGGTAGTCCGGGGGGGGGCTGGTCCGGGGTGGGGCGGGGGCCTGGGGGTGGTGGCGGTGGGTGTTGTGGCCCTCTTGGGTCTCCGAGCTGCATGATCAGTAGCTCCAAGACATGTGTTGGTCTTCAGATGTGGGTCTGGGCTGGGCTCCTTTTTATCCTGCAGGTTGTCGTCCTGCTTAACACCAGTAGATGGCAGGTGTTAAATGCCTGCTGCTAACGGTGTGAGAAGTGTGGCTCAATGGTTAGAGCGGCAGACCCTGATGCAGAGATCTGGCCCGGGACCAGGGTTCAATTCCCGCCTCGGCGGGTCTTGGGCTCAATTTCCTCGGACCTGATAATTCTCGCCTCGGTGCCTATTCTAATCATGGGTCCCACTCTGCAACTCTGGGCAATAGCTTGCTTAATCTCCACAACGGCCCCAACAGCGCTGGGATGCCTGGCTTCACCCTGGGGGTGCCCAGGAGTGGACATTTCACAAGGAAAGGCCAGGAAGGGTTCCACAACGGTATGCGTACAGCGCCTGGACACCCCTTTGGGGGTATAGGTGCGCTTTACAAGTACAAATTTCATTTCATTCATTTCAACGCGCCTTATTGCCTGTTTTTGGATCGCATCGCAGATTTGGCTGATCGTTGAGAATATCGCGAAGTGGTGTTTTCGTGTGTTTTTGCACGGGAACGCCTACTCTGCATATCATTAGCGTTAGTTGTCGCTCTCATCCGTGGCGATGTTTTTTGCGGCAGCTGTCGCTGGAAAACTGGCGATATCGGCAGTTTGCACAAGCTTGATAATAGGGCGATAAATCTATCGCCACTTTTGCGGCGCTAAAGTGCCGATAAATCGGCGATAAGTCCTTGAGAATATGCCCCTGGATGAGCTACTATGGTGTTGGTCATTAAATGGTGCAAATACAGCCCCTAGCAGTGCATACTTTTCCAGCAGAACGCATTGGTGACTTAAAGACATATCTACAAAAACATGTTTGGGGGTCAGAAACGGAAAATGTTTTTCCATATGTACAGTCCCATGTTACTGAATCATAATTTGTGTTTAGCGATTCAGTGTGTTTAGGGCGTCCCTTCCAAATACCAAACTGCAGTGCTATGTATGAATATTTGTGACTGAATTATGGTTGCAAAATATTCATTTTTACAGCCACCTTAAGGGTCGTGAATGTGAATGTTGAACAAATATTTTTAAGAGCACGCTGTGGTTAATATAATGGGTTGCATTAAAAAAAAAAAGATGCTCTATTAAAAAACAATCACAGACATGGTGGCTGTGATGGCCGAATTTCCTAATGGGTCGCTAATTGTGACCTACCTCATTAATATTGTGCTTATAGAGTGCGCTGCCACTCCCAGAGAAGCACTGTGGCGATAAGGAGGTAAGTCTACTATGACCCCATTAGGAATCGCTATTACTAATTTGTACATTTTTGTACATTAGTAATTGCGATTTCCTAAATGTGATTCGCACAGAATCGCAATTAGGAACTCGCAATCCCTAAGTTCTATACATATGGCCCTTATTTCTTTCTGGGGTAACAAGCTGCGACAGAGTGAAGGCGCCTGAGTCCAGGGGAAGTCACTGCAGGATCCTCACAGAATCTGTACATGGCTATGCAAGCTCCTCCCACTGTCCTTCCCTGCAGTGCAAGGTCCTTTCACTCTCTATGGCAGTGCAGACTCCTCACACAATCTGTCCGTGGCTATGCAAGCTCTTCACACTGTATATCCCTGCAGTGCAGGCTACTTCCTCCTACTTTATGGCAGTGCAGGCCCCTCACACAATCATACAATCTATACAAGGCTATGCAAGCTCTTCACACTGTATATCCGCGGCAGTGCAAGCTCCTTCCACTCTCTATGGCAGTGCAAGCTGCTGCCTCACTCAATCACAGTGCAGGCTCCTCACACAATCTGTTCATGGTTATGCAAACTCCTCACACTGTATATCCCTGGAAGTGCAAGCTCATTCCGCTCTCAATGGCAGTGCAGGCTCCATGCACAATCATAGAATCTGTCCATGGCTATGCAGGCTTCTCACACTGTCTATCCATGTAGTGGAAGCTGTTTCCTCACTCTATCACAGTGCAGGCTCCTTACACAATCATACAATCTGTCCATGGCTATGCAAGCTCTGCACACTGTCTATCCCCGCAGTGCAAGTTGCTACCTCACTCAATGACAGTGCAGACTCCTCACACAATCTGTCCATGGATATGCAAGCTCTTCACACTGCCTATCCCTGGCAGTGCAAGCTCCTCACAATCTCTATGGCAGTGCACACTCCTCACAAAATCTGTACATGGCTATGCAAGCTCCTCCCACTGTCCCTCCCTGGCAGTGCAAGGTACCACCACTCTCTATTGCAGTGCAGACCTCTCACACAATCATACAATCTGTCCATGGCTATGGAAGCTCTTCACACTGTCTATGCATGCAGTGCAAGCTCCTTCCGCTCTCTATGGCAGTGCAGGCTCCTCAAACAATCATGCAATCTGTCCATGGCTATGCAAGCTTCTCATACTGTCTATCCATGCAGTACAAACTCCTTCCGTTCTCTATGGCAGTTCAGGCTCTTCACGCAATCTGTCAATGGCTATACAAGCTTCTAACACTGTCTAACCCTGCAGTGCAAGCTCCTTCCACTCTCTATGGCAGTGCAGGCTTCTCACACAATCATGCAATCTGTCAATGGCTATGCAAGCTTCTCACACTGCCTATCCATGAAGTGCAAGCTCCTTCCACTCTCTATTACAGTGCAGGCTCCTCACACAATCTGTCCATGATTATACAAGCTTCTAACACTGTCTATCCTTGCAGTGCAAACTCCTTCCACTCTCTATGGCAGTGCAGGCTCCTCACACAATCATCCAACCTGCCCATGGCTATGCAGGCGTCTCACACTGTCTATCCATGCAGTGCAAGCTCTTTCCACTCTATGTGTCAGTGTAGGCTCCTCACACAATCATACAATCTGTTCATGGCTTCTCACACTGCCAGTCCCAGCAGTGCAAGCTCCTTCCACTCTCTATTGCAGTGCAGGCTCCTCACATATTCATAAAATCTGTCCATGGCTATACAAGCTTCGCACACTGTCTATCCCTGCAGTGCAAGCTGCTTCCTCACTCTTTCACAGTGCAGGCTCCTCACACAATCCGTACATGGCTTTGCAAGCTCCTCCAACTGTCCACACTGTCTATCCATGCAGTGCAAGTACCTACCACTCTCTATGGCAGTGCAGGCTCCTCACACAATCTGTCCATGGCTATGCAAGCTCTGCACACTGTCTATCCCCGCAGTGCAAGTTGCTACCTCACTCAATGACAGTGCAGACTCCTCACACAATCTGTCCATGGATATGCAAGCTCTTCACACTGCCTATCCCTGGCAGTGCAAGCTCCTCACAATCTCTATGGCAGTGCACACTCCTCACAAAATCTGTACATGGCTATGCAAGCTCCTCCCACTGTCCCTCCCTGGCAGTGCAAGGTACCACCACTCTCTATTGCAGTGCAGACCTCTCACACAATCATACAATCTGTCCATGGCTATGGAAGCTCTTCACACTGTCTATCCATGCAGTGCAAGCTCCTTCCGCTCTCTATGGCAGTGCAGGCTCCTCAAACAATCATGCAATCTGTCCATGGCTATGCAAGCTTCTCATACTGTCTATCCATGCAGTACAAACTCCTTCCGTTCTCTATGGCAGTTCAGGCTCTTCACGCAATCTGTCAATGGCTATACAAGCTTCTAACACTGTCTAACCCTGCAGTGCAAGCTCCTTCCACTCTCTATGGCAGTGCAGGCTTCTCACACAATCATGCAATCTGTCAATGGCTATGCAAGCTTCTCACACTGCCTATCCATGAAGTGCAAGCTCCTTCCACTCTCTATTACAGTGCAGGCTCCTCACACAATCTGTCCATGATTATACAAGCTTCTAACACTGTCTATCCTTGCAGTGCAAACTCCTTCCACTCTCTATGGCAGTGCAGGCTCCTCACACAATCATCCAACCTGCCCATGGCTATGCAGGCGTCTCACACTGTCTATCCATGCAGTGCAAGCTCTTTCCACTCTATGTGTCAGTGTAGGCTCCTCACACAATCATACAATCTGTTCATGGCTTCTCACACTGCCAGTCCCAGCAGTGCAAGCTCCTTCCACTCTCTATTGCAGTGCAGGCTCCTCACATATTCATAAAATCTGTCCATGGCTATACAAGCTTCGCACACTGTCTATCCCTGCAGTGCAAGCTGCTTCCTCACTCTTTCACAGTGCAGGCTCCTCACACAATCCGTACATGGCTTTGCAAGCTCCTCCAACTGTCCACACTGTCTATCCATGCAGTGCAAGTACCTACCACTCTCTATGGCAGTGCAGGCTCCTCACACAATCTGTCCGTGGCTATGCAAGCTCCTCACACTGTCTGTCCCTGCAGTGCAAGCTCCTTCCACTGTCTATGGCAGTGCAGGCTCCTCACACAATCTATCCAAGGCTATGCAAGCTTTTCACACTGTCTATCCATTCAGTGCAAGCTCCTTCTGCCTTCTATGGCAGTGCAGGCTCCTCACACAATCATGCAATCTGTCCATGGCTATGCAAGCTTCTCACACTGCCTATCCATGCAGTGCAAGCTCCTTCCGCTCTCTATGGCAGTGCAGTCTCTTCACGCAATCTGTCCATGGCTATACAAACATCTAACACTGTCTATCCCTGCAGTGCAAGCTCCTTCCACTCTCTATGGCAGTGCAGGCTCCTCACACAATCCGTACATGGCTTTGCAAGCGCCTCCAACTGTCCAAACTGTCTATCCATGCAGTGCAAGCTCCTACCACTCTCTATGGCAGTGCAAGCTCCTCACACAATCTGTCCGCAGCTATGCAAGCTTCCCACACTGTCTATTCATGCAGTGCAAGCTCCTTCTGCTCTCTATGGCAGTTCAGGCTCCTCACACAATCATGTAATCTGTCCATGGCTATGCAAGTTTCTCACACTGTCTATCCATGCAGTGCAAGCTCCTTCCACTCTCTATGGCAGTGCAGGCTACTCACACAATCTGTCCATGGTTATACAAGGTTCTAACACTGTCTATCCTTGCAGTACAAACTCCTTCCACTCTCTATGGCAGTGCAGGCTCCTAACACAATCATCCAATCTGTCCATGGCTATGCAAGCTTCTCACACTGTCTATCCATGCAGTGCAAGCTCTTTCCACTCTCTGTAGCAGTGTAGGCTCCTCACATATTCATACAATCTGTCCATGGCTATACAAGCTTCTCACACTGTCTATCCCTGCAGTGCAAGCTGCTTCCTCACTCTTTCGCAGTGCAGATTCCTCACACAATCTGAGGGGGGATTAGAGCACACTGCTTCACCTCCCAGCACAGTTTACCCCTTAGCATCCTTGTAAATGCAGTTCATTTTAAATGCTTACTTGAGTTTTTGCTGAAGTTTTTCACCAAAGTTGGTGCAGGTTAGTGCTGTCAATCTCTAGACACATGTGTTTCCTGATATTATCCTTCATCAGTAGAGATTAACAACTACATTTATCTGGGGTTGCTGAGCAAGCTGGCACAATCCTTTCAGGTCTCTGTACCTCTCACAGGCGCACAGGTGCATCTGCAAGAGATTGTCAGCTCAGTGGCTCAAGGGAGCCTTTTCAAACAGAAGGGGGATGGGAGCAAACTGCTTCACCTCCCAGCACAGTTCACACCTTAGCATCCTGGTAAAAGTAGTTTTGTTTAAATGCTTACTTGAATTTTTGTAGATAAATGTAGTTTTTTTATCTCTACTGATGAAGGATAATATCCAGAAACACATGGGTCTAGAGAGTGACAAAACTAACCTGCACCAACTTTGGTGAAACACTTCAGCAAAAACTCAAGTAAGCATTTATAATGAACTGCATTTACCATAATGCTAAGGGGTGAACTGTGCTGGGAGGTGAAGCAGTGTGCTCCCATCCCCTTCTGTTTGAAAAGGCTCCATTGAGCCACTGAGCTGACGAGCTAGTGGAGATGCACCTGTGCGCCTGTGAGAGGTACTGAGACCTGAAAGGATCAGTGCCGGCTTTTGGGCGGTGCGAGCGGTGCCACCGCACCGGATGCCAAGGTCAGGGGGGCGCCATTTGTGCTCTGAAATCGGCGCCAGTTGCATCGCCCAAAAGCCTGCACTGTTAAACACTGTTGTCCCTCTTTCTTTTCTACAATGTTAATCTTCAAAGACCATTTTCTCCCAAGTCCAACTGATGACCATGCACAAAAATCACCAAACATACAATTATTAAAAAATGGAAATAGACCAACATTTATACACAAACTTGTGCAACAGGTTGCATAGGGGAGTGTGCGTCAGTGACACAAAGTAAGCTGCACAACAGAAAGCAGAGCGTGATGTGTATTAGTGAGGACAGGGTGAAGCGCAGCAGTAGAACACTCGGATTTGCATCATAGTGATGTACCTGTGGGGAGGAGCAATGGGTAATAGGCATAAAAGCAGCACTAGTGACACAACTTAGGAGAGGACAAGGTGCTCAGCCTCACCGGAAGACTCGTTGATGTGCCTTATGAAAGCACTGAGTGCTGCACATCAAAGGAGCACCAAGTTGTTATGTTATATTAACATTATTTGCTATAGCGCACGACTCGGCGCTGCAAGTGCTGTGTATGAGGTTAGTGCTAGGTGTTGTTCATCTTAGGAGCACAGGGAGGTTTACAGTTCTGGGCACATAAATCTGTGCACCTTCTTGGTACAGGGTAATGGGCAGAAAGTGGCAAAGGTTGATGTAGAAGCTGGACAAGTTGATTTGAAATGGGGGCAAGCATCAACTTGTAGTAAGTAGGGGCAGTGTGCCCTGCTTTTTTCTCTGTGTAACTCGCAGCTTTAGTTCCCATAGTTCTGTTTTTCCACTTTAACACCTGCTTTAGCATTTTGTTAGGGAAACTGAACGCAGAGGCGTAGATTATATTGGTGCAGCAGGTGCGTGGCGCCAGGGCACAGGGGCCTGAGGAGCCCATTGAAACCTAAATATTGCTGTATTATGTTATTCAAACAGCAGCCAGGTAGCCCATTTCTTTTTTGTACTAGAGTCTGTGACACACAAGCTACACTACTGATTGAATGTGGATTTGAATAAGCAAGTATAAAAACTGCACAAACCCAGGCTGTATCTGTGTGGTGCGCACATGATGTATACCTCTACGGGGACATTGTTTTACTGCAAACGTAATGTAGATTGGTGTTGAATCATATTGCCAATCATGTTCCACATTTGAATTTGATGTATGAAGTAGTAATCTGGCCTTAATAAGGTACGCTTTTGGAATGATGAGAGGAAGTGCTGTATATAAATTAAAGTCCATGACCGCAGGATTTTTTTGTGAATTGAGAGCAGATAAACAGTGAGAATACCCAGCTATTTAATGGTTCCCTGGACAAGCCACTTATTGTTGAGCTCAGTGAATGTGGGCATATAATTTTTTCCAACAAACTAAAACATATTAATTTCTATCAATTTTTGCTGTATTTTCCTTTCGAAATCTCCATTTATCTTATTTTTATCAGTATTAAAGGGACTTCTATTTTGTGACCTATGGCCCAAGAAATGGAAAGCTGCATTAGAGAACTGGTCTTCTGGAAAGGGGTAAAGCAAAGGAGTAAAGTAATAGGTTGACTAACTTAGCTAAGCAGGGGTTAAAATACATTTAAAAAGTATGGGAGTGTCCCTGATTTTGAGTGTAATAGATATGCAGATAGTGAGTGTGGGAGAGCAGTCAAAGGCATAACTTAAAACAACATATTCTGTAACTGTTTTATTGGTCCTTCACCTTCAATTAACTGCATATAAAATAATGCCCACAGCTTAAATAAAAATAAATGCAAGTTAAACAAATCAGTGGGAAATGCACTCTTTTAGGCCATGAAACCTCAGTTGGTTAATGTAATTATTTTGAAATCTGTGTGTGCAACTAAAGTGTCTCACAAAACTAAATCCTGGTTGGTGCATTGAGGAATAGTGACTTATGTATTTATAGGGCTTCGAGAGCCTAGTCTGTGACAGAAAGCGCTGTGAAAATGTAACAATTGTTGCACACACAGCATAAGATAGGCTGCTGCAAAAATATTCAGGCACAGATTCACAATCATTTGATGCAATGCAGCAAGATACCTTGTTGTGCTGCGTCAAATGGAGAGGGAAGGAATGTGCCATATTTACTATTATAGGCGCATTCCTACTGTCTCTCTGCGCTGGCACACTGTGCGCAGCCTAGCGCCAATGCAGGCACCCTTGCGCCATGGTGTAAGGGTGCCTGTGTTACAGACAGGATTTTTTTGTGCAAACAATCCTTAGAGGCATTCTCCTTTTTCTGCGTGTGCATAATGCTGCACATGTAGAAAGAGGAACTAACAAGGTGAAGTAAACATATTTCTCCTCGTGACACCTCTGTTGGGGTAGCGTTGCATTTTGACACATTCCCAGGTTTAGAACCCTTAGTAAATCTGGGAATGCTCCAGAATCCGTGGGTGGGTGCATGGGAGAGTCCACACTCCACCAATAGAACGTCTTCCCAACGCAGAATAACGGAAGGCAGTGATTAAACACTACCTTGCGTTACTCTGGATATACCAAGCCATGCAGGACCATGGAAGGTGGCTTGGCGTGGCTTGGTAAATCTGACGTAAGCCCTTGCGACGCCTTACGGGACATAACGGCAGCGTACAGCCTTAGTAAATCTGGGTATCAGTATTTTTATGTGCCCATTAAAAGGACACACTCCAGAGCTCAGCTGATAACACCCTTACATTAACACTCAAAAAGAAAAACTTTGTCACTATGAAACTTCAAGTGACTCCATGAATTGAAACCTGTACTGGCTCCCAAGCAGCCTTTAGATTTGCAGATTACCAGTTGCACACATTTAACTTCTTCAGGTAGCAGGAGCCCTGGCGAGAGTTTGTTTTTTCTTAAGCTCTCTGTCACTCCTTCAGCTACACAGGGGATCCTTCAGTCTTCTCTTTTAGTCAGAGGCATCTTATGGTCGGCATCAACTTTTCAGGGAGAAGCATTCTTTAATTTAAAATGCGGGGACTGTTTTTGTAAAATTGAAAAGGCATGGTTACATCGTTCCCCATAGATACAGCCCACTACGGTCTGTGTGATAAAGTTGCAGTGGCAGAGTGTTTCAGGTCAGAAGCTCATTATGATTACTGGGTCACAATCTCCCACTCTGGCAACAAATGATAGGAGAGATAGCTGGGCTCTTGGTAGGATTCTTTAAAGATGTGCATCTTGACTGCTTGGCTAAACTGGAGCAGCGTTTGGGGGAAGTCCTAATGGATACAGGGATGATATGTTGTCCATGATCGTGTGCGTGGATGGAAACGTTAGCCACTCAGTTTTTTCTTTTATACACTTCTTAGTCACCAGTCTGATGGTGTCCTGGCTGTGGGTAGGCTTGGGGTCACCAGAGATGGTCAGCTTGTCTCAGGATAAGCAGGGTTGGTACTTGCAATGGCTTTGTAAATGATGCAGCTGATTTTGAAGATGATGCATACAGTAATGGAAGCTAATGGAGTTCCAGCAGAATGGAGGTGATGTGATCATAGTTCCTCAGGCCCCAGATGAGATGTGCAACAGTAGGATGTCCATACTGTGTTAAGAAGAATAAAAAGGATGTTACACAAATTGTTAGTCACGCACAAGCTCTGGGCCCTTTTAGGACCCCAAAACTTGCACACATGGCTACAATTTTTCTTTGAGAAAAGTGGCATCCCTAGTTTGAACCCAAAAGTGTGTTGCAAAATGTTAGTGCATACATGTAATTTGGAAAGCTTGCCACACATTTGCACTGAGTCTATGAAATGTATGTACTTTGGACCTTAGACTGAAAGGAATACACAGGCCGTATGTAAAGCAGGAGGAACTGAAAGATGCCCATAGGCATGTTTTTCTACAGAAATTCTATTTCATTGCAACAAAGGTGTGCCACTTTTAATCTTCCCATATTCCTAGTAATTTCAATACATTAATGATGATAAGTCAACATTGTACTATTATTCCGTTCTCTCTGTTGCAATTAGTACTTTGAGAGTAGTTTGTAAGTGTGACTATGAAGAGGGACAAACTATGTGTTATCTGTTCAATAATGATTATGTACTGTTTGCACACCTAACACATTTTATTATGAAAATATTCTCCCTATTTGCATGATCTCAGTCTGTAGTTCCCCTCCTCAACCAGGTACCCTTCTACAACTAAACCGCAAAGTAGATTGGATAATGCAAATATGGATGCAATGCGTGGTGCAGTTATAATGAAGTTCAAGTTCTGAGACCCCCATCCCAATCCTACCATATGACAATTAGCACTGCAAACTGATGTAGAAAGTTTGTGCATTTTTCAGGCTTACATCAGGAACTGTAATTTAGAAGAATGAGCCCAAAAAAGCTATCAGGAGCACAAAGTAGGAATAGGAAAGCGGAAAGTGAAGCACAAAGCAGAAAGCTGCAAGAAGCCTTGAGAAATTTTTACGACTTGGTGGACTATCTAAAAAAAATGTGATGAAGAAGGAGGGTCTTCGTTTGAGTGTCAGGATTCTATGAATTTAGAATTAGAATCTTCTTTGGCTTCAACTGACAAAGAAGTTGTAGACAATGTGGCAGCTGTGCTAAATGACCAAAATGCTAGTATCCTGTCTGTTGAGCACAACAGACAGGATTCTACAAATTTTGAATTAGAGTCATCTTTGGCTTCAGTTGAAAAAGAAATTGAAGAGAACTCAGCTGCTGCTCTAAATAGTCAAACTAGTACATTGTCAGCTGAGCACAATACCTCGTCATCCTCCATATGTGACTCAGCTGATCCAGCACTGTGGCCAGACAAATTGAATTCTACATTTGTAGATAATTTTGTAACTTCTGGACCACCTGATGTTGAGGATATAACATTCCGTTTAGATAAAAATAAACGTCATTTTTCTAAAATCTTTCAAATGAGGAAACTGGACAATGGTGAAATAATAAAGCGCAGATGGCTTGTTTATTCAAAAACGTCAGACTGTGCGTATTGTTTTTGCTGCAAACTTTTTCCATCTGAAAAGCCACAAACTTCTCTAGGAAGTACAGGTTTTCGTGATTGGAGACACATTAGTGTTCATTTGAAGGAACATGAAAAATCACAGGATCATATGACCTCTTATTGTGTTTGGATGGAAACAGAGGTAAAACTTCATTTAAATAAAGGTGTAGATGTGTCACACCAGCAAATGATAAACCAAGAAACTATTCATTGGAGAGGTGTTCTAGAAAGGCTTATGTCAATAATTTTATTTTTATCGGAGCACAACTTGGCCTTCAGGGGATACTCTGATAAGCCGTTTATGCCAAATAATGGAAATTTCTTGGGATTGGTACAACTTCTTGGCCAGTTTGATATTGTGACCCAAGAACATTTGAGACGTGTTTGTGCTAAGGAGAATACTGATCATTATCTTGGAAAAAATATACAGAATGAAATAATCAATCTTTTAGCAAACCAAGGGGCATATCATCAAGGGCATTATCGCCGCTTTAGCGGCACTTTTTGCTGCTAAAGCGGCGATATTCCTATCGCCCTAGAAACAAGGCGACGCTAACATGCATTAGCGCATGTTAGCTGCCGAATTCCCAACGCCTGGCATCTCAGCGATAAACATCGCTAATGAGATGCTAAGTAGGTGTGCCTGGGAAAACTACATGGGAAATTATCGCTAAGGCAGCTTCGCGATATTAGCAAAGAGCCTTAGCGATAATAATCATCGCGCTAACTCTGCCTTAACGCAGGAATTTAACGTCTGTTAAATTCCTGACTAAGGCATTCCTAACATGGGAGGTGGATTATGGTGATACGACCACAGGGTCGTATCACCAAGGCTATCGCCAGTTTGAGTTCAACATCGCTGGTTTTACAGTGATGTTGGCCCATTTCCCTGGTTAGCGCTGGAATATTATCGCCCTGGAGTAACGCGTTGTTGATAACGCGCTAACCGGGCGATAAATTCCAGCGATGGACAGCGATAAATATAAAATCGCTAAGCGCGCTTTGCGATATTTATCGCCGTCTGTTGCTGATATGTCCCCAAGTGCTTAAGGATATTCTACTTCGAGCAAAGACAGCGCAATATTTTTCTGTTATATTAGACTGCACACCTGACATAAGCCATTCTGAAAAGCAATCACTGACCATAAGGTTTACTGATATCACAAAAAAAGACATATCTGTTAAGGAGTATTTTATTGGTTTTAAAGAGGTGAATGACTCTACAGGTGAAGGACCAACAGAACTGTTCTTGGGAGTGCTGAAAGAGCATGACTTGAGTTTACAAGATCTACGAGGTCAAGGCTATGATAACGGTGCCAACATGAAAGGTCAAAATAAAGGTGTCCAGGTCAGAATACTCAGAATGTATTCAGGAGCATCTTTTCTTCCATGTGGATGTCATTCCCTGAATATAGTGATATCGGATGCAGTTGCAGCATCTATAGAAGCTGTTTCACTTTTTGGAGTACTGCAAAGAACTTACACTCTGTTTTCTGCTTCAACTCAGAAATGGAAGATTTTACTAAATCATGTACCTACCCTAACTCTAAAGCCATTAAGTGTAACTCGTTGGCAAAGCCGCATCGAAAGCGTGAAAGCGTTGTGCACCCAAACATCAGAAATGTGTGGTGCTTTAACAGAATTACATGATTCAAAAGCAGTAGATGCAGGTATCCGGCACGAAGAATATTGTCTATCTGAGCAACTTATGGACTTTAAATTTCTGATAGCCCTTTCTGTATGGAATGATATTTTATATCAAATCAATATTGTCAGCAAACAATTGCAGAGCGAAATAGTAGATGTAACAACAGCAACCGCTTTAATAGAGGGTACTATAAACTTTTTGTCCTCATACAGAGAGAATGGATATGAAGAAGCAAAGACAAAAGCAAAAATATTAGCCACATCTCTTGAAGCAGACATTACCTTCGAAGGTACACGCAGACGTAAAAAAAGAGGATGTTTGATTATGAAAGTTTCGATGAAATGAATAAAAACCCAGAGGAAACATTTAAGCGAGAATTGTTTTTCACCACGGTCGATGCAGCTTTAACATCTTTGAAGGAACGTTTCCAGCAACTTTGTGATCATACAAAGTTGTGGGGATTTTTGTATAATTTGAAATCACTACCTGAAGGTCTTTCTGCTTGTTGCAGGGATTGACATGATGCCTTACAGATGGCGAGTCTTCTGATATTAATGCATCAGACCTAACTGAAGAATTAAACCACTTTCAATTCAGTCTTCCTGATGGTGAAAATACTCCTCGTGAAGCACTGCAGTTTCTTCAAGACATGAGTATGCAAGATATCCTTCCTAATGTTTGGGTGGCTTGGCGCATACTTTTAACTCTTCCAGTGACAGTAGCTAGTGGAGAGAGAAGTTTTTCTAAGTTAAAGTTAGTTAAAACATATTTAAAATCCACAATGACAGATGAAAGGCTATCATCTTTGGCAATCCTATCCATTCAAAATGATATTGCACAACAGCTGGACTTATCCACATCAATATTGGCATTTGCAAAAATGAAAGCACGTAAAGTTAAATTTACTTGAAATTTGCAAATTGTATTTTACAAAATTAACACAGTTAGAAAATGTTAATAATTACATCAACAAGATATGTATATTGTTTTAGACTATAACATAAAAGTTATATTTGACTGATGGTGTCATAATATCTGTTCCCCATCTAATCCTTATTTAATTTACATGATATTTGAGCATACATTTAAATACTCTAAAATGTATCCTGTATATATTTATTATGCGATTGAGAAACCATACAACTCAACACAAAAAATAATGTTTGTTTGTGGGAGGGCGCCAACAAAGATTGTTGCTCAGGGCGCCACAACCTCTAAAGCCGGCCCTGGAAAGGATTGTGGCAGCATGCTCAGCAACCCCAGATAAATTTCGTTTTTTTTCTCTACTGATGAAGGATAATATCTAGAAACACGTGTCTAGAGATTGACAGCACTAACCTGCACCAACTTTGGTGAAACACTTCAGCAAAAACTCAAGTAAGCATTTAAAATGAACTGCATTTACCATAATGCTAAGGGGTGAACTGTGCTGGGAGGTGAAGCAGTGTGCTCCCATACCCCTTCTGTTTGAAAGGGCTCCCTTGATCCATTGAGCTGACAAGCTTTTGGAGATGTACCTGTGCGCCTGTGAGAGGTACTGAGACCTGAAAGGATTGTGGCAGCTTGCTCAGCAACCCCAGATAAATTTTGTTTTGTATCTCTGCTGATGAAGGATAATATCCAGAAACACATGTCTAGAGATTGACAGCACTAACCTGTGTTATATTCCATATAGGTACCCCAATATAGGCTCAGGTAACATCGCCTATATTCTCCCCTACATTATACACATAACGGTTCTTGGGGACTGACCTTTTACCTAGATACGACACTGCACACAGAACACAGGATTTCCCTAGTAGCAGCCTCATACATTATGCATGAGGATTCTTGGAAACTCGGCAGGACTCTCATCTCCTGCATAATAACTATGTATAAAGTTTATTCCTGACGCCATCCTAAGTCCGACACTGGCACAGCAAGGTAGAACCCCCGGGGAGACCTTTGGGTATATAAACATCACATCTTGCTAAGACAGAGAGAGGAGATCAGGACTCCCATGCTGACACACTGACGCAAGACGCTGTAGCCCCTGCATGCAGATACTCCAGCTCGCAGTGGTTTGACATCCCTTGCAGGGTGTCCAACCCGAGACCAGGGCAGGGTTCCACAGTTTCTCACTTCAGGTAGTGGGGGTTGATTCTATCCTAGAGGGATTCTTGGCTTAACACCTACATACATGCTAGTACACTTAGGTACATCTAGTTAGGGTGGCATCTTAGAAGTACACATTTTATTGTCATGTATTTTATATACTTGCCTGTATTCATGGTTATAGCAAGATGGTAGAACTCTACCATCCTTTTACTTCTCTAGTGCTTCTAATCATCTATATCTGTTACTGTCTAATGATTGTTTCAGCATATCTATTTTACACTAGAATAACGACTGCTCAATAAATACTTATTGAAAACGTCCCTACCGTTTATTCTGTGTATCTCTCTGAGACTAAGTGAGCATGAGTGACTGAGCGAAAAGTAGTACACTGTTTCCACGGTCCTGAGGGATCAGGGTTGTCATGTTTAATAGTTGCCAAGAACTATTCTCTCCTTGATAAGAGGAGTTTCTAGTGGCACTGTGAGCTAGCTGGTACACAGGCCAACATACCCGGTGGGGGTGTCTAGAATCAGTCTGACACCAATCCTACAGTGTATGTTGTCTGAACGAGCAGATCCTGTATAGGTTTTATAGGAACTACACAACATGGTGCCCAACGTTGGTTGGGTACTTATTTAACGGTCAAATCTGAGTAGTTCAGTTGTGCTATTCTCAGAGACCCCTACTCACATTTCCCCAGAGACGTCTGGAGTGGAAGGGTACAAACTCCGCCACAGCTGAGTAGGCAAAATCCTATGTATTGGCTGTTGGTTAATCAAGCTTGAAGGACACAGTGTTCCTATTTGCTTAAAACCTTATCAAAGTTCCCTTGAAAGGCTCTTCTTACTAAAACAATGACTGTACAGGAAGATTCTGTGGTTGCAATAAACCTCTCAGGAGAAGAAGAAGATGCAGATGCAATACACATTTCAGAAAATGTTAGAACTGCCATCACCCTAAAACTAGCTGCATACAGTTTAACATATAGGGGTGGGCAAGCAACCTTCGTGATTGAGGCACACAAATCATATAGAACAGAGGTATTTTATTCATGGATTAGATTCCCAGAGGCAAATGCATGATCAAAAACATTTAATTACTACTTAGAAGATGAAAATTGAAATATTGTCCATACGAGGATATTAATATTCCGCTCACTTACCAGGAGCATTTATACTGGTTTAAAGGTGCCCTCCCCCATACAAGAAATAGAGTAAGACTCGGTCCGCTCGGAAGAGACGGAGCAACATGGCCAGTATTAGCGGCCTCCACACCACATCTTGACATTGACACAATGCCAGGAGGAGATTTACTTACACATTATAAAGAATTAATAAAACTTTACAGAAACATGACACAGTTTGTAATGAGAACACTCACACTACAGCCAACACCGGCTATACAAACAGGACCAGTCCAAACTTATACAACTAAAATTACACCACAAACGTTACACGCAGTGATGGGTAAAATGCCCACTAAACGTGAGCAAATGCCTTTCTGGATAGCTCAAAAAATAACACAGCTAGAGGCAGTATTCCCACACACTGGTCCACATGAAAAGCATAGAATGTTAACAATTTGCTTGCCAATGGGGATAGCTCCCCCAATAGAGGATTGTACTTCTTGGGGTACAGTCTTCGCTGCAATATATTTACAGGACTCATGGTATCCCTTCATTAGCAGTAATACCAGACGTATTGAGACAGATACAGAACGAGTATGGAGCAGAATCTGCTCATAAGTTAGGGATGAAGTTATTAAATAACTTCACCCAGGTATCAACTATAATATTAGCAAACATTAAAGAGGAGGCAGCATCAGTGGCAATACGCCAATGCCTGCGGGATTTCACTCCTTTACAACAGAAGACAGAATTACCTAAAATTATTGAAACTGCTTATGCAGAATTAGGTAGAGATAGTTTGGGAGCTAGACCAGTAAAACCTCAACTAATGGGAAATCCTGAAAAGGATACTTTTAAGCAAGCACCTGCTTCTTCAAAGAAGAAATGGGACAATAACAAACAACAAAAGAATAAAGAAAATAGATCTCAATCCAGAGGTGGATCCCCTCAACAGGAGCCCTACGAAAGGAGGTATAACCTTAGGAATAGGGACAACATTAGAAAACCTGACAGGTATCAGGACACTGATACACGTTCCTCTCGTTCCTTTCAGGGCTCATCGAAAAACTCCGAGAGAGAAGGACGGTTGGAACACAGACAGGAGTAGCTTACAAAGTCCAGAGACACGCAACGCGCTGCGGACTACGCACCTAAAAAAGAAGAAACACAAAAACCTAAACCTCAATTCAAAAAGAAGAAAGTAGCAGGTCTCAAGATCAGACATGCCCAGAATTCTGAGGACTCAACTGCTGAACGGGGAATGGGCTCTGCCGATGCTAAACAGTGCAGCAGAGGTAACAATAGCTCACCAGAACCTGATGGAATTTCTGATGACAGCAGAGTTGAGTGAACATATCACAGTGGAAAGGCCTGATACTAGGGTAAGCATCCCACATAGGTTACATGAGATAACACTCCAGATGGAGGGGGACAAACCCAGGAAAATTAAAGGTCTCTTTTCGGAGAACCTAACTTTTGGCTATGACATTTTATTAGCTGAAAAAGATTGGCCGCCTGCTATTGTTATGGATTGCCCAAAAGGGGAAACGGAAATTATGCCAGCTTTCTCCGACCTCGTTCGCCAATATTTAAAACATACATATGCACAGGAGTGGGCAGTAGCCCTTGCTACTGCACTATATCACAACCATGTTGGGTTGGATGAAGAGTCAACTCACCACGTGATACTATTAAAATCTACTCCAACTCCACAGAGACAGCATCCGATAAAACAGGAAGCGAAAAAACAGGTCAGGTAGATCTTAGATCAACTTGAATACCAGGGGGTGATTGAAACTTGCACCTCCTCAATGAATAATCCTTTGTTTCCGGTAATGAAACCTGACAATACATATTGTCTAGTTTTGGATTACAGACATCTAAATTCATGCACAAAAACATTTGCAGTACAAAATGCACATAGTGCCGCATTAATGAATAACATTGTGCGGAAAAAATACAAAACCACACTAGATATCCCAAATGAATTTTTCTGCCAGAATATAGCGCCTGAGAGCAGATACTTGACAGCATTCTCAGCACTAGGGTCCCAGTATCAATTTTGTCGGCTCGCCCAGGAATATAAAAACAGCCCGGGGTTGTTTTCCGCCAGGGTAACTGAGTTACTTCAGAATCTGGATGAAGAGGCATTGTCCTATGTAGATGATATTTATCTTTAACGGATGACGACCTGGAGGTTCACTTGACCAGGGTGAACACCATAATTTTGGGATTCGCCTCTGAGGGCTACAAATTCAACTTCAAAAAATGAAAAATAACCCACCTCAGTGTCCTATTTTTGGGATATGAGCTTTCAAGTGAAGGGAAAAGCTTGGCAGCCAACTTTTTAGTAAAGTGTGCACTGCTCCAACCTCCCAAATCATTGAAAAATTTACAGTCCATACTGGGATTCCTGAATTTTGGTAGAGCATACATTTTGGATTACGCAGAAAGGGTTAAACCCTTCTACGACCTTATAAGACCTGATTGTTCAGTTAGGCAATGGACACAAGAACACACAGATACACTTTGTTCCCTCCAGGCTGACATGATAGCGTCTAAACACCTACAGACACGCATAAATGTCCGCAATCTAGTGATCCATGTAGTTGCGGGTCAATCTGGGTACACTTACCTCACATATAATGAAGGCAAATCAGTACCCATTGCTTATAAATCCCACTTGTACACAAACGCTGAGATGCGTTTCACATCCACAGAAAAACTTCTGACAGCAGTACAGACTGCTGTAGTGAGAGAAAGAGCACTGGCTCAGGGGAAACGAATAATTGTCGTGACTCCAGTACCAGCCTTAGAGGCTGACACAAAGGCAGGCATTCCTAACGCTAAAGCTTTACATCTGAGATGGATACAATTGGCTAATTCTCTCACTGCATCAGACGTGGAATACAGATAGGATCCAAGTCTAAAAACACAAGCATTCCTGCAATACGAATAAGAATATCCTCTACCAAATGAAATAATGCCTCTAGATCAGTATGAATACAAAATTTAAAATGACGGATCTGCTCAGCCGGTCACTGGAAAGAAACAACAGTACAGTGCTGCGTGTGCGATTATAAAAGGTTGTATGCGAGATGGTAAATTCCATCCAAGCAGTACAAAAACTCAGTCTCTAGGAGACTGTACGGCTCAGCTAGCAGAACTAAAAGCTCTTTTACTGGCAATGATAAATACGGATCAAGGATTCCCCACACTGATAGTGTGCGATTCTTTTTACTGTGTTCAGTCACACAATTAATATCTTCATTATTGGGGACAAAATGTGTTTAAAGACTCAAAAGTTGGCACAATTAAGCACAAAATGCTATGGGAACAGGTAGCTGAGTTGAAAAACAAACTACCAAGAGCTCACGTGATACACACGCTGAGTCATCAACGTGATGGCATTCACATTGAAGGGAATTCATTGGCTGATGAAGCCGCGAAGGGGGCAGTACGAACTGTGTCCGTAGCTGCAATCACTCGTTCAAAAACAAGAATAGACGGACAGATAATGGTAGTTGTCATTGCTTCACGCAAAGACAACAAAGCACTTCCCAAAGTTTTTCCACTCAAGTAATCCTACTAGTTAGATGCAAACAACGTTCCATTTGCTCAAATTCCTGAAGTGGGGGATAGAGTAATACCAGATATGGAGCGCAGATTAGGCTTAATATTAGCTGCACACGAGGGTCTGGGTTCTGCACACGCAGGAGTTACGGCAACGGTTTCTTTACTGAAACAACGCTATTGGTGGCCAGGGTTAACAAAGCAGACCAAAGACTATGTCTTAAAGTGCGACATCTATCAACAGATGAAGGGCTCCACCATAACAGGTCCAGCGCAGACACCATTGCTAAAATCAGACAGACCTCTCGCGTGTGTCTATTTGGACCACTGCGGCCCCTTACAATCTGATGGGGGCTACAAGTACATAATGGTTGCAGTAGATTCCTGCTCGAGATTCCTATGGGTATGGTCTCAGCGCTTGGCTGGCACTCGAACTGTTATCAAAGATTTGCGAGTCTTTATAGGGACATAAGCAGTTGGCACATTACATTCTGACCGTGGCCCTGCCTTTAGCTCTAGGGCTTACAAGGAGGCCATGGGAGGTTTGGGTGTAGCATTGCGGTACTCCTCTCCGTACCATCCCGAGGGAAATTCAGTTGTGGAGAGGAAAAACCGGGACTTAAAGCAATCATTAACAGCTAGAGTATTAGGCACGGTGATAGTTGAGTCAATCACCTATATGGGGTTCAGAGGGCCTTAAACAACATGCCAAGAAGCTCTTTGGGGGGGTCACTCCTTATGAGGTCCTATTTAGGACGAGAATGCGGGTACCTGATCTTGATTGTGAAGACACAGTGGCGGATGAAAAACCTTTTGACATCCATAAACGTTTGGCTGTTTTACAGTATCTGAATGAATCACAGGCACTACAGAGCAATGTCCAAGTGAAAACGTTCGCCACTGGGGAAGTCAAGTCAGTCACGGCAAGACCTGTCTCGATTTCAAAAGTCGGGGATCTGGTCAGGGAAAAGATAACGGACAAAAAAGAATTTGGGCCATCATACAGAAAGCCTGTACCTGTCCTGGCCGTTGAAGGAACAAGAACTGTATTTCTGCCGCCTCTTGCCTGAAAAAAGGAGAAAAGATTTGTCTCCATTGATCTGATAACACCACACTATGTGGCCGATACTGAATAGTGGGCCTCGTGTGCTCCTGGGTAGCCGACGCACTCTTCTCGCTACCATACAGGAAGTTCAAACAGAAAGGCTCATCACGTTCAAAGAGCCGTCCATACGGAATGATGGACTAAGCAACAATGCCATGGAACTCCTTCCCCTTGAACAAGGAATACAAAATCAAGAAGAAAGACAAATTTCAATTCGACCTAACACTGATGTCTACATAAATATGCCTCAATAAGCACCATCTACAGGTTCAACAAAACCTGCTGAGCTACCAAAAATAGATCGAACTGCATCTGGCTATTTGAACGACTTTGATACCTTTTCATTGGATCCAAATGAACCTGAAACAACGCCAGCCCCAATTTCTCGTAAACAACAAATCAAAGACTTCTACATTTTTCTTAAAAAGACTTACCTGTTGTCACCTTGGATAGGACTTTGGATAAGCACCGGGATACTTTTCTTTCTCTTCTGGTTAAGCTTAGTAGTTATTTTCTGCTTACTTGTTAATGGAACTTACCTTCGCCAAAGCTCTGCAGCATGAAAAGTGAACTTGCTCCTGAAACCTCATGTTTCATCACATCGTGAACAAAGAGACTTGTCATCAGTGAACATTACAGCAGTTCCTATACCCGATGGTATAGTGTGGGACAAGGTTGATTATGATATATTCGGACCGACAGAACTTTTAAAAATACCACATTTATTTAAAATTTCCTTGAACGATATCATTGCCTCCAGTACATTTTACGATGATTAGGATTTTGAAATTGTGAATAATATGTTGTCTGATTTAGAACAATCTGCCTCATTTTCTAGCAATGAAATGTTAGGATACACATCAGACTTTAACACAATGTATTGTTATCAACATTATGGCCATCATTTTCTACACAAATCCAGTAACCCTAGAAATGTCTTCAAATATCACCAATGGGAACATTGCCCAACACCGCCGAAAAGTAGTTCGAAAACTTTTGCACAAAAATGTTCATATTTTTCAGGGTTTAATATTTTAGACCGGACCTCATATTACTATAAGGTTGCAGCTACACCTGCACAGAAAAATATGTTTAATAACACAAAACAGATTTACTCTGCTTCCTTTGTTACCCAACTGTCTGAACAGGATTTCAGCTTATGGAAAGACACTATAGACTTAAAATCAGTCTGGGGTTCTAGAGACTGGCAAGTCCAGGGAACAGAAGCGCTATTTAGAGCATGCCTCATTCCTCAGCAGATGATATTTCTAAATGACACTGTGCGACAGACTTCCTGCCTTGGAATAGCCAAGAACAAGGATTTGAACACACCTCGAATTCCAACACCATCACAGGCCAAGAGTAATTTTACATCACTGAAAGGGGCTACATTAGATGACATTTTACAATACAATAGATCAGACCCCAATTGGAAGGGATGGTTGGTTTGGCCCAGACACTAATAGATGTCAGGAAAGATTCAGGGGTACAACCGAAGGATACAGTATCCATAGGCCAGACCCACACTATGTACAAAGAGAACATCCGGGTGTGGTGACATCATACATGTTGGGAAGTTATGCCTCTATTGGCTAAGAACCTCAACACTAACACAGGTGAAACAACACTTATCCTTACTCACAGAGGATGTAGACCTATGGGATTTTTATTAGGTGCTAGGAAGCCACGTCAAAAACGTTTCTATTATGGTGTCTATAATGAAAATTGGAAAATCTCCCAACAAGCAGCTGCGGAGAGACTACGAGAAATAGATAGGGTCAATTTAGAAAAGGCGTTAGCCTTAGTTGACAATGGTATGACTACGTTAACATCCAGGATTTATTCACTGGGCAACATTGTATCTTCTGCTATTGATGTACTAGAACAAGATTTGTCCATACTACAGCACGGACAATCACAATTACGTTTTATTATGTTATTAAGCTGGACGCTGCAATCATTGCGCGCAGGTTATGTGACTTGGCGAGTTATCAACAGTACATCACTATTTTCTGCATATAATCTAATGGAAAATCAGATGAAAATGGCACAGCGGGGAGCAAAATATACAATGCTGCGTATTAAAAAACTGGACAGATTACCTTTTACTGTGGCAGAATCACCATCCACAGAATTAATCCATGGCCATATAACATTACCGGTCACAACTTTCCAGTTTCAAAACTGCCTAGAACAACAACAGGATGGCAGGTATGAAGAAATGGGTAGGGAATATATCAAGGAATCTTCGGAATTACCGTACAGATTTCGATGCAGGAGTGGGGATCGAGAAGTGTTTCTAAGCGGTACAAACTGCGAGAGCGCTTTGAGTGGATCTCTCATATGCCAGGATATTATGTTGCACGGGGCCTGAGGTGGTTCGGTAGCAAACCTATCCTGCCACTTGAGGGGTACCCCAGCAGCTGTGATTACTCCGGTATTCAAGCTACATTTGAATGGGAGTTACTTGATGCTGAACGATCAAGGTTGTTGTGGCATGCTTCCGGGCATCGCATATCTAGTAACCGTGAGCTCCAGCGTTACTTGCTGTATGCAAGTATTGTTTCCACCAACACATGCAGTCAGGGAGGCGCCGTTATGGCCTTCACTAAATGTTTCTCTTATACGGTTTGGGCACACCTCGCCTACGGAAACTGAGTGCATCTTGATTCCTGTCATTTAGACCATTCTGGGTGGACTGTGTCCTACCTGTTCTCCGATGCCTGTTCAGTGGAGAAGAATGCATGTTGGATCTCTGTCTGACACTTCCATCATTTGCGCAACCAGACGTTGATGCACTACTGGGCCCGATAACGGCCCATGTTCTGCAGTGTCCACAGCGTATTCCAATGTTGATGGCGGCATTCTTAGAGCCTCCACATGAAGTTTCTGCTCCTGTCGGAATGGATACCGGCTCTTCCACTGACAACCAGACCTTGGATAGCGCACAGGCTGCCCCAGCATCGGCTGCTGGCAGTACAGAAGATCATCTGTGCTCAATTGACGTACTCTGCGAGGTGTTACAGGGACCGTCGTCTGCGGAGGCAGGCAACAGCGATGTTGCGTCTACCAGCCAGGACACATAAACATTTGGCTCATCGTGAGCTGGGAAAAAATTCGGCTTTTTAAAACAAAACTCAAATTAGAACTCCAAAGAAATTGACACTTTTTGAATCTACATGGCTTTCTGATGCTTTTAGTTGTTTGAACTATATACGGACACATTAGAGCTATTTGCTTGAGTGACAATTTTTGTTTTGAGCATTTTTTGGAGTTTTAAAAAAAAACATTTTTTAAGCAAAACTTTTGTTTTATTATAGTTATTTGCGTACCAGTGCCTAGACAGCCTAGTAGTACGTTAGAATTTAATAATGTCGTCGAGTGGGATGAGTGGGTGTTATATTCCATATAGGTACCCCAATATAGGCTCAAGTAACATCGCCTATATTCTCCCCTACATTACCCACATAACGGTTCTTGGGGACTGACCTTTTACCTAGATACGACACTGCAGACAGAACGCGAGATTTCCCCTGTAGCAGCTTCATACATTATGCATGAGGATTCTTGGAAACTCGGCAGGACTCTCATCTCCTGCATAATAACTATGTATGAAGTTCATTCCCAACGTCATTCTAAGTCCGACACTGGCACAGCAAGGTAGAACCACCTGGGAGACCTTGGGTATATAAACATCACATCTTGCTAAGACAGAGAGAGGAGATCAGGACTTCCATGCCGACACACTGACGGGAGACGCTGAAGCCCCTGCTCCAGCTCGCAGTGGTCTGACATCCCAAGCAGGGTGTCCAACCCGAGACCAGGACGGGGTCCCACAGTTTCTCACTTCAGGTAATGGGGGTTGATTCTATCCTAGAGGAATTCTTGGCTTAACACCTACAATATGCTAGGTACACTTAGGTACATCTAGTTAGGGTAGCATCGTAGGAGTACGTATTTTATTGTCATGTAATTTATATATTGCCTGTATTCATGGTTATAGCAAGATGGTAGAACTCTACCATCCGTTTACTTTTCTAGTGCTTCTAATCATCTATATCTGTTACTGTCTAATGATTGTTTCAGCATATCTATTTTACACTAGAATAACGACTGCTCAATAAATACTTATTGAAAACGTCTCTACCATTTATTCTGTGTATCTCTCTGAGACTAAGTGAGCACGTGTGACTGAGCGAAAAGTAGTACGCTGTTTCCACGGTCCTGAGGGATCAGGGTTGTCATGTTCGATAGTTGCCAAGAACTATTCTGTCCTTGATAAGAGGAGTTTCTAGTGGCACTGTGAGCTAGCTGGTACACAGGCCAACATACCCGGTGGGGGTGTCTAGAATCACTCTGACATCAATCCTACAGGGTATGTTGTCAAAACATGCAGATCCTGTATAGGTTTTATAGGAACTACACGACACCTGCACCAACTTTGGTGAAACACTTCAGCAAAAACTCAAGTAAGCATTTAAAATAAACTGCATTTACCATAATGCTAAGGAGTGAACTGTGCTGGGAGGTGAGGCACTGTGCTCCCATCCCCCTTCCCCTCACACAATCTGTCCAAGGCTATACAAGCTTCTCACACTGCCTATCCTTGCAGTGCAGACTCCTTCCACTCTCTATGGCAGTGCAGGCTCCTCACACAATCATACAATCTGTCCATGGCTATGCAAGCTTCTCACACTGCCTATCCAAGCAGTGCAGGCTCTTTCCACTCTCCATGGCAGTGTAGGCTCCTCACACAATCTGTACAAGGCTATACAAGCTCCTTACACGGTCTGTCCCAGCAGTGTAAGCTCCTTCCACTCTCTATGGCAGTAAAGGCACCTCAGACAATCTGTCCATTGCTATGCAAGCTTCTCACACTGCCAGTCCCTGCAGTGCAACCTCCTTCCACTCTCTATGGCATTGCAGGCTCCTCACATAGTCAAACAATCTGTCCATGGCTATACAAGCTTCGCACACTGTCTATCCCTGCAGTGCAAGCTGCTTCCTCACTCTTTCGCAGTGCAGGCTACTCACACAATCCGTACATGGCTATGCAAGCTCCTCCAACTGTCCAAACTGTCTATCCATGCAGTGCAAGCTCCCACAACTCTCTATGGCAGTGCAGGCTCCTCACACAATCTGCCTGTGGCTATGCAAGCTTCTCACACTGTCTATCCTTGCGGTGCAAGCTCCTTCCACTCTCTATGGCAGAGAAGGCTCCTCACACAATCTGTCCATGGCTATACAAGCTCCTCACACTGTCTATCCTTGCAGTGCAGAGTCCTTACACTCTCTATGGCAGTGCAGTTTCCTCACACAAAAATGCAATCTGTTCACGGCTATAGAAGCTTCTCATACTGTCTATCCATTCAGTGCAAGCTCCTGTTGCTCTCTATGGCAGTGTGGCTCCTCACACAATCTGTACATGGCCATACAAGCTTCTCACACTGTCTATCCATGTAGTGCAAACTGATGCCTCACTTTATCACAGTGCAGGCTCTTCACACAATCATACAATCTGTCCATGGCAATGCAAGCTCTTCACACTATCTATCCCTGCAGTGCAAGCTGCTGCCGCACTCTATCAAGGTACAGGCTCCTCACACAATCTGTCCACGGCTATGCAAGTTCTTCACACTGTCTATCCCTGCAGTGCAAGCTGCTTCCTCCTACTGTATGGCAGTGCACGGTCCTTACACAATAATACAATCTATACAAGGCTAAGCAAGCTCTACACACTGTCTATCCCTGGCAGTGCAAGCTCCTTTCGCTCTCTATGGCAGTGCAGGCTCCTCACACAATCATCCAATCTGTCCATGGCTATGCAAGCTTCTCACACTGTCTATCCATGCAGTGCAAGCTCTTTCCACTCTCTGTGGCAGTGTAGACTCATCAAACAATCATACAATCTGTTCATGGCTTTGCAAGCTTCTCACACTGTCTATCAATACAGTACAAGCTCTTTCCGCTCTCTATGGCAAATCAGGATCCTCACACAATTTGTCCATGGCTATACAAGCTTCTCGCATTGTCTGTCCCTGCAATGCAAGTTGCTTCCTCGCTCTTTTGCAGTGCAGGCTCCTCAGACAATCCGTACATGGCTATGCGAGCTCCTCCAACTGTCCACATTGTCTATCCATGCAGTGCAAGCTCCTACAACTCTCTATGGCAGTGCAGGCACCTCACACAATTTGTCTGTGGCTATGCAAGCTTCTCACACTGTCTATCCATGCAGTGCAAGCTCCTTCCACTCTCTATGGCAGTGCAGTCTAATCACACAATCATACAATCTGTCCATGGCTATGCAAGCTTCTCACACTGTCTATCCATGCAGTGCAAGCTCTTTCCACTCTCTATGGCAGTGCAGGCTCCTCACACAATCATACAATCTGTCCATGGCTATGCGCGCTTCTCACACTACCTTTCCATGCAGTGCAAGCTCTTTCCACTCTCCATGGCAGTGTAGGCTCCTCACAAAATCTGTACAAGAATATACAAGCTCGTCACAGAGTCTGTCCCTGCAGTGCAAGCTCCTTATACTCTCTATAGCAGTGAAGGCACCTCACACAATCTGTCCATTGCTATACAAGCTTCTCACACTGCCAGTTCCTGCAGTGCAAGCTCCTTCCACTCTCTATGGCAGTGCAGGCAACTCACATAATCATAAAATCTGTCCTTGGCTATACAACCTTCTCACACGGTCTATCCCTGCAGTGCAAGCTCCTTCCCCACTCTTTCGTTGTGCAGGCTCCTCACACAATCCGTACATGGATTAACAAGCTCCTCCAACTGTCCAAACTGTCTATTCATGCAGTGCAAGCTCCTTCCGCTCTCTATGGCAGTGCAGGCTCCTCACACAATCTGTACATGGCTATACAAGCTCCTCACACTGTCTATCTATGCAGTGCAGACTCCTTCCACTCTCTATGGCAGTGCAGGCTCCTCACACAATCATTCAACCTGTCCATGGCTATGCAAGCTGCTCACACTGTCTATCCATGCAGTGCAAGCTCTTTCCACTCTCCGTGGCAGTGTAGGCTCCTCACACAATCATACAATCTATTCATGGCTTCTCACACTGCCAGTCCCTGCAGTGCATGCACCTTCCAATCTCTATCGCAGTGCAGGCTCCTCACATATTCATTCACTCTGTCCATGGATATGCAAGCTTCTGACACTGTCTATCCATGCAGTGCAGGCTCCTTCTGCTCTCTATGGCAGTGCAGGCTTTCTACACAATCTCTCCATGGCTATACAAGCTTCTAACACTGTCTTTCCTTGCAGTGCAAACTCCTTCCACTCTCTATGACAGTGCAGGCTCCTCACACAATCATACAATCTGTCCATGGTTATGCAAGCTTCTCACACTGCGTATCCAAGCAGTGCAGGCTCTTTCCACTCTCCATGGCAGTGTAGGCTCCTCACACAATCTGTACAAGGCTATACAAGCTCCTCACACGGTCACTCCCTGCAGTGCAAGCTCCTTCCACTCTCTATGGCAGTGAAGGCACCTCACACAATCTGTCCATCGCTATACAAGTTTCTCACACTGCCAGTTTCCGCAGTGCAAGCTCCTTCCACTCTTTATGGCAGTGCAGGCTCCTCACACAATCTGAACATGGATATACAAGCTTCGCACACTGTCTATCCCTGCAGTGCAAGCTGCTTTCTCACTCTTTCGTAGTGCAGGCTCCTCACACAATCCGTACATGGCTATGCAAGCTCCTACCACTCTCTATAGTAGTGCAGGCCGCTCACACAATCTGTCCGTAGCTATGCAAGCTTCTCACACTGTCTATCTATGCAGTGCAAGCTCCTTCTGCTCTCTATGGCGGTGCAGGCCCCTCACACAATCTGTCCATGGCAATACAAGCTCCTCACACTGCCTATCTACGCAGTGCAAGCTGCTTCCTCACTCTATCACAGTGTAGGCTCCTCACACAATCATAAAATGTGTCCATGGCAATACAAGCTTCTCACTCTATCTATCCCCGCAGTGCAAGTTGCTTCCTCGCTCTTTTGCACTGCAGGCTCCTCACACAATCCATACATGGCTATGCTAGCTCCTCCGACTGTCCACATTGTCTATCCATGTAGTGCATGCTCCTACCACTCTCTATGGCAGTGGGGGCTCCTCACACAATCATGCAATCTGTCCATGGCTATGCAAGCTTCTCACACTGTCTATCCATGCAGTGCAAGCTCCTTCCACTCTCTATGGCATTGCAGGCTCTTCACGCAATCTGTCCATGGCTATACAAGCTTCTAACACTGTCTATCCCTGCAGTTCAAGCTCCTTCCACTCTCTATGGCAGTGCAGGCTCCTCACACAATCATACAATCCGTCCATGGCTATGCAAGCTTCTCACACTGCCTATCCATGCAGTGCAAGCTCCTCCACTCTCCATGGCAGTGTAGGCTCCTCACACAATCTGTACAAGAATATACAAGCTCCTCACAGAGGCTGTCCCTGCAGTGCAAACTCCTACCTCTCTCTATGGCAGTGCAGGCTCCTCACATAGTCATACAATCTGTCCTTGGCTATACAACCTTCTCACACTGTCTATCCCTGCAGTTCAAGCTCCTTCCTGACTCTTTCGTAGTGCAGGCTCCTCACACAATCCGTACATGAATTAACACGCTCCTCCAACTGTCCAAACTGTCTATCCATGCAGTGCAAGCTCCTACCACTCTCTATGGCAGTGCAAGCTCCTCACTCAATCTCTCCACAGCTATGCAAGCTCCTCACACTGTCTATCCATGCAGTGCAAGCTCCTTCCACTCTCTATGGCATTGCAGGCTCTTCACGCAATCTGTCCATGGCTATACAAGCTTCTAACACTGTCTATCCCTGCAGTTCAAGCTCCTTCCACTCTCTATGGCAGTGCAGGCTCCTCACACAATCATACAATCCGTCCATGGCTATGCAAGCTTCTCACACTGCCTATCCATGCAGTGCAAGCTCCTCCACTCTCCATGGCAGTGTAGGCTCCTCACACAATCTGTACAAGAATATACAAGCTCCTCACACTGTCTATCCTTGTAGTGCAGACTCCTTCCACTCTCTATGGCAGTCCCGCTACTCACACAATCATGCAATCTGTCCATGGCTATGCAAGTTTCTCACACTGTCTATCCATGCAGTGCAAGCTCCTTCCGCTCTCTATGGCAGTGCAGGCTCCTCACACAATCTGTCCATGGTTATACAAGCTTCTAACACTGTCTATCCTTGCAGAGCATACTTCTTCCACTCTCTATGGCAGTGCACTATCCTCATACAATCATCCAACCTGTCCATGGCTATGCAAGCTTCTCACACAGTCTATCCATGCAGAGCAAAATCTTTCCACTTTCTGTGGCAGTGAAGGCACCTCACACAATCTGTCCATGGCTATACAAGCTTCTCACACTGCCAGTCCCTGCAGTGCAAGCTCCTTCCACTCTCTATGGCAGTGCAAGCTCCTCACATAGTCACACAATCTGAACATGTCTATACAAGCTTCCGACACTGTCTATCCCTGCAGTGCAAGCTGCTTCCTCACTCTTTCGTAGTGCAGGCTCCTCACACAATCCGTACATGGCTATGCAAGCTCCTCCAACTGTCTAAACTGTCTATCCATGCAGTGCAAGCTCCTACCACTCTCTATGGTAGTGCAGGCTCCTCACACAATCTGTCCGTAGCTATGCAAGCTTCTCACAATGTCTATCTATGGCAGTGCAGGCTCCTCACACAATCTGTCCATGGCTATACAAGCTCCTCACACTGTCTATCCTTGCGGTGCAGACTCCTTCCACTCTCTATGGCAGTGCAGTTTCCTCACACAATCATGCAATTTGTTCACGACTATGCAAGCTTGTGTCTATCCATGCAGTGCAAGGTGCTTCCACTCTCTATAGCAGTGCAGGCTCCTCACACAATCTGTCCATAGCCATACAAGTTTCTAACACTGTCTATCCGTGCAGTGCAAACCCCTTCCGCTCTCTATGGCAGTGCAGGCTCCTCACACAATCATAGAATCTATCCATGTCTATGCAAGTTTCTCACACTGTCTATCCATGTAGTGCAAGCTGATTCCTCACTCTATCACAGTGCAGGCTCCTCACACAATCGTACAATCTGTCCATGGCTATGCAAGCTCTTCACACTGTCTATCCCTGCAGTGCAAGCTGCTTCCTCGTACGTTATGGCAGTGCAGACTCCTCACACAATGAGACAATCTTTTCAAGGCTATGCAAGTTCTACACATTGTCTATCCATGGCAGTGCAAGCTCCTTCCGCTCTCTATGGCAGTGCAGGCTCCTCACACAATCATCCAATCTGTCCATGGCTATGCAAGCTTCTCACACTGTATATCCATGCAGTGCAAGCTCCTTCCGCTCTCTATGGCAGTGCAGGCTCCTCACACAATCATCCAATCTGTCCATGGCTATACAAGCTTCTCGCACTGTCTATCCCTTCAGTGCAAGCTCCTACGACTCTCTGTAGCAATGCAGGCTACTCACACAATCATACAATTTGTCCATGGCAATACACGCTTCTTACTCTGTCAGTCCCCGCAGTGAAAGCTGCTTCATCTTGTAGGATAGTAGGATCTGCTTCACATGGGTACCCCCACTTTTTGCTGATGCTTCACTGTATTTTGACTTTAGTCTGGCTGGGGCCCTGCTAATCAGAACCCAAGCCTAGCTGCTTCCTCTCTAAAATGGTTTCCATGTACCTTAGGTACATCTTTGATTGGATTCTGGAGTGCCCTTATAAGTCCCTAGTATATGGTATACTATGTACCCAGGGCATAGGTACCCCAGAGGCCTACCAGGGGCTGAAGCATATATTATGCCACCCCTGGGAAGCCCTCCAAAAAGACACCACAGGTCTGCTACTGCAGCCTGGGTAAGGTGGTGCAGGCACCCCTTACTGTGGTATAGGCTACCTATATCACTACCATTGCACACACATATAAACCTATAAGTCACTCCTATGGCAGGCCTTAACAATCCTGAAGGCAGAGTGCTTGATTTTTATGTGAGAGGGTGCCCCTGCATGAGCAGAGCCCCTCTGCAGCGTTTGGAGTCAATCCTCTGGTGCTGTTTGTGGTGCAGCCTGACCATATAATCTTAAGTGCATTATAACCTCGCGTTAAATGCTAACTTTGGGATGGCTGCACGGAAACATGTTGTGTTTGGTGTCAAACACCTTGGAATACTACCCCCCGCCAGTTCTGGCAGCGGGGGTAGCATTCCACCCTTCTAGAGGGAGAGACATGTACACACCGGCATACCCGGTATTAACTTTTCAGAGCCTTGGCATCACAAAATGGATGCCGCTGCCACAGACACGGGTCTGGCCTCCTGCTGCTGACCGAAACTCCGGCAGGGGAGGCCTGGACAATAGGTTTCCTGTCAAAGGGAGGTGTAACCACCTCCCCAGACAGGATAGTGTGTATTGGGGCTGGGCGGGAGCACTCTCTGGTGCTTTGAAGTCCTGCACTGGGGGCACATTTGGTGCCCCTGTGCATAGTCCAGTTCAAACCGGTTGCAGGGGCTACCTGCCCCTGCTCTGGCACGAATCTGGACAAAGGGAATGGGTGTAATCACCCCTCTTCCCTGACCCTCCCATAGGTGGGTCCCCAGAGTATGTCCAACCCCCTAACTTAGTATAAGTATGGGACCCCAGTCCTTAGGACTTTAGATTATCCCTGGACGAAACTCTGAACGTGAATCCTGGACCTTCGACGCTCTACTTGAAGATTAGAGGACTGAAGAATCTCCCTTGTGGTCAAGGAGTGACTCCCCTGCATGGCAGGCACCAAAGAAGCAACTGTCCGGTCTGCATCGCTGTAGCTCCCGCCGGACGCCGAAGTCTTTGCATCACCAGAGGTAGATTTCCAGACTTCCCCGAGGCTGCCCTGAGACCCCAGTGAAGCTGAGGCACGTAGCTGTCGTGGGTAACGTGGAACCATGACCCATGGACACTGAGAACTTTTGCAAGTGCATCCTCTTCCTGGTCTCCCTCGAAGTTGTGCTTTGGGCTCCGAGTATCCCCAGCCACGAGCACCGACTGCACCAAAGATCACTGGCCTCCACTCCACGAGTGTCCTGTGGCTCCAAGTGCATCCACTCGAGGCACCTTTGCGATCGTTAGTCCGTTGGCTAGTGGGTCCTCCCGAAGGCAACTCTTCTTTTGCTTGGGCTTTCCTGGTTGCTCCAGACATGCCCTGACCTACCCTTGCTGGGTGAGTCCCTCAGACCTTGCTGGTCTGCACCAACGTCCTTTCTCTGTTTCTACGTGACTTGCCGTTGCCAAGGCTTGTTGAGTCCAATCTGGTCGCCGAAACCCCAGCACTCGACAAACGTTGTGGTACAGCTCGAATACAGCTCCTGGTTGTCGTCGACACCTCCTGGACCTCGTGGCTGAAGAGTCAAGACACCCGTCAACCTACCTGAAGCACCCGACATCGGTGGGCATCTGCTCATCGCCTTCCTGGTCACTGGCTAGTGACCCAGACTCTGTCCCCTCTGCTTTCAGGTTCTTCAGATCTCCGATCCACCCTTGGATCCACCTGGACACTTTCGACTTGGTCGCCAGCAGCACTTTGCCGCAGATCACCATTGAAATCGACGACGAAACCCGACTCCAAAAGACACCTATGCACCCGGCTTTCCTGGGTGAGGTAACTCGAGTACTCCGGTGCTCCCCTGGGTATTGACTCTAGAACTGCCTAGTTCTAAAGGGGTTTGCTCCAAGTCCTCTTCTAAGTGTCCTTTTCTTTTAAAACTCCAACCGCGACTTTCCCCACAGAAGTTAACGGTGATTCGCGGCTGTGTTCCCACACTGCACGCGTCCCCCGTGGGTCCCCTGTGTCACTACCTTGGGTGGTTCCTTGTGGTCCAAGCACTTCTACAGGCTCTAGGCCTTGTGTCTAGCTCAGACGTGGTTCTTATACCACTTTTTTGGTATATGGTTTGGTACGCCCCTAGGGCTCAAAAGTGTATTTGTGCTATTACTGTTGATAACTGACTTGTAACCTATGTACTTCGAACTCTAGCCTCATAAAGAGACTAGAGGGGTGTGTTTAAGACTAAATACATATATTTTATATATATACCTGGTGTGGTCTTCTTTCATTTGGTCACTCAAGAGATTATAGACTGGTAAAACAAGCTGCTTTACATTCCTTCAAGACTTAGCCTGAAGGCTGCTCTCCATAGCTACTACTAGGATAGCTTTCAATAAAGGTTGTCTTTAACCTATCTCCATAAGGGGTTGTTTGGACTGGTACAAGGTGCCCACTTTAATTAGTGGACAGCATATACCAGGCCAACTTCTCACATTGGTGTGCAGCGTGTGGGATTCCAGCTTGCTATTGTTCTACCAGATAATCTCAATTGAATTGATCAACTGAAAACCACTAAGGGTACCTTAGGTACATATAAAAACAAGCTTAGTATACAGTAAGTTCTACTGAACTTAGAGTTGTGTGTTAAGGGCCTAGCACACCCTTTCTACAAATCAAGAGAGTTTAGTAGGCCACACTAGGGTAGGTAGTGCATACACCACACCTCACTAGTAATGTCTTCACTGCCAGGAACCAGTGGGCTCCTGCCATCCAAATATGACAACCTCCCATTCTTGGAATTGAGAGAGTTGTGCAAGATTAGGAAGCTGAAGACAGGCAAAAGTGCCAACACCCAACGTCTCATGGAGATGCTTCTGCTAGATGATCTCAGAAGACCTATAGGGTCTGCAAGGGTAGGCAGAGAGGGTGGGGCAGAAGATGAGGAAGGGACCAGGGGTGAAAATACCCAGGACCTGACCTCTGAAACTGGCCAGGAAGGTGACAATGACCTTGCCCTGGAAAATGCAGCTCCTCCTGCAGATGAGGAGGAGGATCAGAATGACCTCCCCTTTGTCCCACCAGGAAGAGTTGTGAGTGTGCCCAGAAGGTCCAGATCTCCTTCTCAGGAGTCTAACCATTCTGACACCTCAGTAGGGACCTCTGTTTCTTCTCATAGGAGGGAATCCTCTAATGAGAGGAAAAAGAGACTGCTCCAGTATGAAGAAGCTCAGCTTAGGATCAGAAGAGAACAGTTGGCTATAGACAGGGAGTCCCTAGAGCTTCATAGACAAAGAAGAAAGTTGGGACTAGAGTCCCATGGTGGCAGCAACTTCCCTAGTGGTAGGGAAAGGTCTTATGACCATAGAAACCTGAGCAAGATTGTCCCTCCCTACCAGAGTGGGGATGACATCCACAAATAGATTACTGCACTGGAGAGGGCTTGTAAAGTACAGAGGGTCCCTCAGGAGCAGTGGGCAGCAATCTTGTGGCTCTCCTTTGCAGACAAAGGTAGAGATAAGCTCCTCACTGTTAGAGAGGAGGATGCTGATGATTATCAAGTCTTAAAAAGTGCATTGATTGATGGGTTTGGCCTAACAACTGAACAATACAGGTTAAAGTTCAGAGATACCAAAAAGGCACAAAATCAAGACTGGGTGGACTTTGTTGATTGTTCTGCTAAGGCTCTGGAAGGTTGGTTAGTGGGCAGTAAGGTATGTGACTTCAAAGGATTGTACAATCTTATCATGAGGGAGCAGATTCTTAATAACTGTCAAAATCAGCTGTTGCATCAGTACCTGGTGGACTCTGATCTGACCTCTCCCCAAGAATTGGGAAAGAAGGCAGACAAATGGGTCAGAACCAGGGTGAGGCAGAAGGTACAGAACCAAGGTGGTGACCTAGAGAAGCAAGATTCTAAAAACTCTGACAAGGGTGGGGAGAAGGGTAAAGACCAGAAGTCTTCACAAGGCCCCCAAAAATCTTCTTCAGGTGGGGATTCACAGTCTAACAAAGGGAAAGGCCAAAAGAAACCATGGTGCAAAGTCTGTAAGCAAAAGACACACTGGACCAGTGATTGCACCAAGTCCAAAGACTCTATTCCAGCCCTCACCAATGCCCCTAAGGCACCTGTTCCCCCTAGTGCAGTTACAAATGGTGGTGGGAGAACACAAGCCAAGGGTTTAGTATGGTTGACCCTGGGTACTGAGATGGGCTCTGGCCTAGTCAGAGAAACAACTCAGGCTGTCCTAGTCTGTGATGGAGGCATGGATATGACCTCCTCTGTGAGTCCCAGTAATCTGGGCAAGTACAGACAACAGCCATTAATCAATGGAAAAGAGGCTTTGGCATTCAGGGACACAGGAGCAAGTGTCACTATGGTGACACAAGATCTTGTGGATCCTGTGCAGATTATACTTGGTGAAATGTACCAAGTGATCAATGCTAGCAACGTCAGAACAGACCATTCTCTGGCAGTTGTTAACTTCTCCTGGGGAGGGGTAACTGGCCTTAAGAAGGTTGTGGTGAGTGCAGACCTACCAGTTGAATGCTTGCTTGGCAATGATCTAGAAACTTCAGCTTGGGCAGAAGTGGAGCTCAGGACCCATGCAGAAATGCTGGGCATCCCTGCAGATGTGTTTGCTGTGACCAGGTCACAGGCCAAAATGACTAACGCTGAACAGGCCTTGGATCCTGGAACAATGGACCAAGTGCCATCCAAGAGGAGGAGTAGTTGGGTTAAGGCAGTGCCTTCCCCCTTGGCTCAGCAGGAAGATCAGTCTCTTGAGGGAGATGATCTCAGTCCTGAAGAAGGAACTGTCCCAGAGGAGCTTGAGCCTGATCAGGTTGAGTTCTTAGGGACAGGAAGCCCTTCCAAGGCAGATCTGAGCCAGGAGCAGCAGAGCTGCCCCTCTCTTGAACCCCTCAGACAGCAAGCTGCTGCTGAGGCTGCTGGGAATGCTAGTGGTCCCCATAAAGTGTATTGGGATGATGTACTCTTGTACTCAGAGTGTAGAGACCCCAAGCCTGGTGCCACCAGGAGGTTGGTTATACCTCTGAAGTTCAGGGGCTTCCTATTGACCCTAGCCCATGACATTCCTCTAGCAGGTCACCTGGGCCAGAACAAGACTTGGGACAGAATTGTCCCTCACTTTCACTGGCCCCACATGTCTGAAGACACCAAGGAGTTTTGTCGCTCCTGTGTAACCTGCCAGGCCAGTGGCAAGGCAGGTGGCATTACAAAGGCCCCCCTGATACCACTACCTGTGGTGGAGGTGCCCTTTGAAAGGGTGGGGATTGACATTGTTGGTCCCATGGATCCCCAAACAGCATCTGGGCACAGGTTTATCCTGGTGGTCGTGGACCATGCCACTAGGTACCCAGAGGCTATTCCCCTTAGGACCACTACAGCACCTGTGGTGGCAAGGGCCCTCCTGGGAATTTTCTCAAGAGTGGGCTTCCCTAAGGAGGTTGTATCAGACAGGGATGCTAACTTTATGTCTGGATACTTGAAGGCAATGTGGAAGGAGTGTGGAGTGACTTACAAATTCACCACACCCTATCAACCACAATGCAATGGTTTAGTTGAGAAGTTCAACAAAACCTTAAAGGGCATGATTAAAGGGCTCCCAGAAAAGCTTAGGCGAAGATGGGACATACTCTTGCCCTGCCTTTTGTTTGCATACAGGGAGGTGCCTCAAAAGGGGGTTGGCTACAGCCCTTTTGAACTTTTGTTTGGCCATCCTGTCAGGGGTCCATTGTGTCTGGTGAAGGAAGGATGGGAGTTACCTCTCAAGCCCCCAAAGCAGGACATAGTGGACTACGTACTTGGTCTCCGCTCCCGGATGGCTGAGTACATGAAAAAGGCAACTAAATACCTTGAGGCTAGTCAGGAACTACAAAAAGCCTGGCATGACCAAAAGGCTGTACTGACTGTTTACCAGCCAGGGCAGAATGTGTGGGAGTTGGAGCCAGTGGCCCCAGCAGCTCTCCAAGACAAATGGAGTGGACCCCATACCATTGTTGAGCAGAAGGGTGAGGTTACCTATTTGGTAGACCTAGGAACACCCAGGAGTCCCCACAGGGTTCTCCATGTCAACAGATTGAAACCATATGTGGACAGGGCAGACATGGGCTTGCTCATGGCTACTGATGAGGGACAGGAGGAAGAGAGTGACCCACTCCTGACCTGCTCTCACAGAACCCTGATGATGGGTTAGTGGATGGTATAGCCTTGGCAGGCAGCCTCACTGTCCAGCAGCAAACTGATTGCAGACAGGTGCTCAATCAGCTCAGACATATGTTCTCTCTGACTCCAAGTCAGACCACCTGGTGCACTCATGAAGTGGACACTGGGGACAGTCTGCCTATTAAAAATAAGATTTATAGGCAACCTGACCATGTCAAGGACTGTATCAGGACAGAAGTCCAGAAAATGTTGGATTTGGGAGTTATTGAACCCTCAGATAGCCCTTGGGCTAGTCCAGTGGTCCTTGTGCCAAAACCTCACACCAGTGGTGGGAAAAGAGAGATGAGGTTTTGTGTGGACTACAGGGGTCTCAATGCAGTCACTAGGACTGATGCCCATCTAATACCCAGGGCAGATGAGCTAATAGACACTTTGGCCTCAGCCAAGTACCTAAGCACATTTGACCTAACAACTGGCTACTGGCAGATCAGGCTAGCTGATGATGCAAAGCCAAAAACAGCATTCTCAACCACTAGTGGGCATTATCAGTTTGTGGTAATGCCCTTTGGTTTGAAAAATGCACCTGCCACTTTCCAAAGGTTGGTGAATACAGTTCTCACAGGTCTGGAAGCCTACAGTGCAGCTTATCTTGATGATATTGCTGTCTTTAGCTCCACCTGGGAGGATCACCTGGTCCACCTAAGGAATGTTTTGGAGGCCCTGCAAAGGCAGGCCTCACTATCAAGGCCACCAAGTGCCAGATAGGGCAGAGCCAGGTTGTATACCTGGGCCACCTTGTAGGTGGAGGCCAGGTTCAACCACTTCAGAGCAAAATCCAGACCATCATGGACTGGGTTGCTCCAACTACCCAGACTCAGGTGAGAGCCTTCTTAGGCCTGACTGGGTACTATAGGAGATTTGTCAAGGGGTATGGATCAATAGTGACACCCCTGAATGACTTAACTTCCAAAAGAATGCCCAAAAGGTTCAGTGGACAGCTAGCTGTCAAAAGGCATTTGATGACCTGAAGCAGGCCATGTGCACTGCTCCCATTCTACAGAGTCCCGATTACTCCAAGAAGTTCATTGTCCAAACAGATGCATCTGAATTGGGGGTAGGGGCTGTACTGTCACAATTGAATGATGAAGGTCAGGATCAGCCAGTAGCTTTCATTAGCAGAAGGCTGACCCCTAGAGAGAAACGTTGGTCAGCCATTGAGAGGGAGGCCTTTGCTGTGGTTTGGGCTCTGAAGAAGTTGAGGCCATACTTGTTTGGTACTCACTTCCTTGTTCAGACAGACCATAAGCCCCTCTTATGGCTAAAACAAATGTAGGATGAAAACCCCAAACTGCTTAGGTGGTCCATTTCCCTACAGGGGATGGACTTTACAGTGGAACATAGACCTGGGAGTAACCATGCCAATGAAGATGGACTCTCTAGGTATTTCCACCTAGAATATGAAGACTCAACTGGTCAAGGTTAGTTTAATGTCCCTATGTTTGGGGGGGGGTTGTGTAGGAGAGTAGGATCTGCTTCACATGGGTACCCCCACTTTTTGCTGATGCTTCACTGTATTTTGACTTTAGTCTGGCTGGGGCCCTGCTAATCAGAACCCCAGCCTAGCTGCTTCCTCTCTAAAATGGTTTCCATGTACCTTAGGTACATCTTTGATTGGATTCTGGAGTGCCCTTTTAAGTCCCTAGTATATGGTATACTATGTACACAAAATAGATGCCGCTGCCACAGACACGGGTCTGGCCTCCTGCTGCTGACCGAAACTCCGGCAGGGGAGGCCTGGACAATAGGTTTCCTGTCGAAGGGAGGTGTAACCACCTCCCAGACAGGATAGTGTGTATTGGGGCTGGGCGGGGAGCACTCTCTGGTGCTTTGAAGTCCTGCACTGGGGGCACATTTGGTGTCCCTGTGCATAGTCCAGTTCAAACCGGTTGCAGGTGCTACCTGCCCCTGTTCTGGCGTGAAACTGGACAAAGGAAATGGGTGTAACCACCCCTCTTCCCTGACCCTCCCATAATTGGGTCCCCAGAGTATGTCCAACCCCCTAACTTAGTATAAGTATGGGACCCCAGTCCTTAGGACTTTAGATTATCCCTGGACGAAACTCTGAACGTGAATCCTGGACCTTCGACGCTCTACTTGAAGATTAGAGGACTGAAGAATCTCCCTTGGGGTCAAGGAGGGACTCCCCTGCTTGGCAGGCACCAAAGAAGCAACTGTCCGGTCTGCATCGCTGAAGCTCCCGCCGGACGCCGAAGTCTTTGCATCACAAGTGCTGGATTTTCAGACTTCCCTGAGGCTGCCCTGAGACCCCAGCGAAGCTGAGGCACGTAGCTGTCGTGGGTAATGTGGAACCTTGACCCCTAGACACCAAGAACTTTTGCAAGTGCATCCTCTTCCTGGTCTCCCTTGAAGTTGTGCTTTGGGCTCTGAGTAGCCCCAGCCACGAGCACTGACTGCACCGAAGATCACTGGCCTCCACTCCACGAGTGTTCTGTGAGCCAGCTCCAAGTGCGTCCACTCGAGGCACCTTCACGATCGCTAGTCTGTTGGCTAGTGGGTCCTCCCGAAGGCAACTCTTCTTCTGCTTGGGCTTTCCTGGTTGCTCCAGACGTGCCCTGACTTACCCTCGCTGGGTGAGTCCCTCAGACCTTGCTGGTCTGCACCAACCTCCTTTCTCCGTTTCTATGTGACTTGCCGTTGCCAAGGCTTGTTGGGACCAATCCGGTCACTGACACCCCAGCACTCGACAGACATTGTGGGACAGGTCAAATCCAGCTCCTGGTTGTCGTCGACACCTCCTGGACCTCGTGGCTGAAGAGTCAAGACACCCGTCAACCTCCCTGAAGCACCCGACATCGGTGGGCATCTGCTCATCGCCTTCCTGGTTACTGGCTAGTGACCCAGACTCTGTCCCCTCTGCTTTCAGGTTCTTCAGATCTCCGATCCACCCTTGGATCCACCTGGACACTTTCGACTTGGTCGCCAGCAGCACTTTGCCGCAGATCACCATTGAAATCGACGACGAAACCCGACTCCAAAAGACACCTATGCACCCGGCTTCCCTGGGTGAGGTAACTCGAGTACTCCGGTGCTCCCGTGGGTATTGACTCTAGAACTGCCTAGTTCTAAAGGGGTTTGCTCCAAGTCCTCTTCTAAGTGTCCTTTTCTTTTAAAACTCCAACCGCAACTTTCCCTATAGAAGTTAATGGTGATTCGCGGCTGTGTTCCCACACTACACGCGTCCCCCGTGGGTCCCCTGTGTCACTACCTTGGGTGGTTCCTTGTGGTCCAAGCACTTCTACAGGCTCTAGGCCTTGTGTCTAGCTCAGACGTGGTTCTTATACCACTTTTTTGGTATATGGTTTGATACGCCCCTAGGGCTCAAACGTGTATTTGTGCTATTACTGTTGATAACTAACTTGTAACCTATGTACTTTGAACTCTAGCCTCATAAAGAGACTAGAGGGGTGTGTTTAAGACTAAATACATATATTTTATATATATATCTGGTGTGGTCCTCTTTCATTTGGTCACTCAAGAGATTATAGACTAGTAAAACAAGCTGCTTTACATTCCTTCAAGACTTAGCCTGAAGGCTGCTCTCCATAGCTACCACTAGGATAGCTTTCAATAATGGTTGTCTTTAACCTATCTCCATAAGGGGTTGTTTGGACTGGTACAAGGTGCCCACTTTAATTAGTGGACAGCATATACCAGGCCAACTTCTCACACATCTCTCTTTTGCAGTGCAGGCACCTCACATAATCCGTACATGGCTATGCCAGCTCCTCCAACTGTCCCCATTGTCTATCCATACAGTGCAAGCTCCTACCACTCTCTATGGCAGTGCAGGCACCTCACACAATCTGCCCGTAGCTATGCAAGCTTCTCACAATGTCTATCTATGCAGTGCAACCTCCTTCCGCTCTCTATGGCAGTGCAGTTTCCTCACACAATCATGCAATCTGTTCACGGCTATGCAAGCTTGTGTCTATCCTTGCAGTGCAAACCCCTTCCACTCTCTATGGCAGTGCAGGCTCCTCACACAATCATAGAATCTATCCATGACTATGCAAGTTTCTCACACTGTCTATCCATGTAGTGCAAGCTGATTCCTCACTCTATCACAGTGCAGGCTCCTCACACAATCATACAATCTGTCCATGGCTATGCAAGGAGACAACTGGGGGGGACTAAGGGCCAATAAATAGGTCCAGTATACAGGTCCACAGAAACCACAACAAGAAGGGTATGCTGTTCCTAAAGAGTCCTACAGGTCTATGTGTGTAAAGAGAGCATATGAGTGCTAATGAATGTCGGAGAAAATCTTTTCTCCTTTCAGAAAAAGACTCTCACACACCCAGCCAGCTAGGTGTCTTGCTTCATCGCTGGGTCTGCTCCTTATCGGGTCGGCGCTGCAATACCCGATCGGCGCCCGTGATGGGGCCTTCTTGGCGGAGATCTTTTTTCTTAGCCGTTGGGTGCGGTGCGTGTAAGGGCCCTCGTGAGTGTAGATGTGTAGATGTGTGATGTGTGAAATATAAAACAGGAATTAGTGATCCACCCAAAACTATTTTAATGACCGTGGTTACTATCCTGATTAAAAACCAGAAGCGGCGCACACGCCTGCTCTAAGGTTGCAGGGTTGTGCGCCAAAACTCAGGCCAACATGTTTCTTGCCTAGTGTCAGATTGACGGCAATTCTTCAGGACCTATTATTGATCATTCTACACTTTATGGTTGGTGGTCTGTTAATTACACAAATAAATGACCACCCTTACAGCACCCTACAAAGTGGTACCTGTCGATCAACAACAATGCCTGTAGGAGAGAAGAATCATAAAGATTAGTACATAGTTCTTCTATGGTCTGCAGTTCAACCTAAATGCAACAGTCCGTGATATGACCATGCTATCGTTGCACTGCAAAACAAACGTGAGGAATGAGCATGCTTCACAAGAGGGTGTATGTGATCATGCACTCGGCAAATTTCAGGAAAAGTTTAAAAACAGAAGTAGCAAACAAATTAAGCAGATTTTCGAGGCACACTAGCACACTCACCCAGCATGGATCAGCTCAATGCATCAAGGTGTCGCGGCAGGTGAAGACACTGCAAGGTTCAGTGTCCTATATTTTGTAGTAATTGAACAAAAAGGGGGGGGAAATTGTATCATGAGAATGATGGTTGGAGCTAAACTCATGGCAGTATTTCATGCAGGTAAATAAAGAAAGTGGGGTGGAGATTACCAACATGGGACCCACGGGGAGTATGTCCCATTGTAATCCTGATGGTTATTACTCAGAGTACATAGTATATCCTTCATGAAGGTAGCAAGCGGTACACCAGTGGCGTGTCGTGCAGCGCGTCGTGCAGCGCGCTCCTAGCAATCACTCCAACCCCAGTGGTCTAGAGTGAAACGCTGAAGCGCACCGCCGGCACCCCCCGGTATCGCTACCAACCACGTAAAGCAAATGACACATTGAAAGTTTAGCGTGAGAAGAGTGAGCGCGGTGGCCGGCGACCAATGCCGTGCTGTGTCGCCATTATCTTCTTCGTTGTTCACAACGGTTGAACTAACTCGGGCGGTCTCCTCAATTACGGCACCCACACCGAGTAGAAGGTAGGGAGCGGAACACATTTAGGCTGGTCTTGCTATGCGGTCACTACAAACATAGCGGAAAAATTCCCTGTTTAGTCGTCAGAGTAAAAGCACACGGTTCACACACTCAACGCCTAAGCCCAAAACCCCGATACTCACGTTATGCGATCCGTCCGTTCACGGTCGACCTACCCCTCACTCTGCCGGACCCGGTTGGATGTCACTTCTCTTTCGTGTTCGAATGACATCTCCCGATCGGCCAGCGGTGGAGGCGGGACTTCCGGTATCGAGGTAGGGGCAATGGCTAGAGCGTCACCAACCACTTCCGGGCGCCATGTTGGAATCCCCATTGCGTGTGTGTAAGTGAAGGTTTCCCCAATTAACTATTTGTGGGCCACTGCGAAGCGGTAGTAATATGATTGTGTAACTAAAATATTGTAAAACGGGGAGGAACAAGGTCTCATGCTCCTAGAGTATGCCTCATCATCCGCCAGCTGGTGTAACAATGGTGTCTAATAAAATCACAACTCGACGTCCTGGAATTGACCAAGTCCCTGTACTAATGTGTAAATGTAGAAATCCTAAATCACCCAGGTAACGATGTGGTCGCTGTAGGGAAAAGAAGGCCACCACTATTGCAAAAGAAGGGGGGGGAAGGGGAAGAGAGGGAGGGAGCGGGAGGGGGGCGCGCGGGGGCGGGGCTAGATGTGGCACTCAAACGGGAAAAGTATCCCTGTGCAGTAATGGCCACAACAGGTGGTCGGGCCCCTCGCAGTATGGTGTCCTAAAGAGTGCTCATGACAGGTACCAGTATAGCACTTGTTGGTGATAATTGGTTCGGGGATAGCAGTGCCAGTAGTAGTCAAGAGTTGCCGACAGCGGGAAAAACGAAGTGGAGACAGTACATCGTATGATGTATTAAGTCAGCAAGCTCCATGGTATGTCTTCATTGAGTCCCTCTTTGTCCGAGGACAACCTCAGTACCCACCTCTGTTCTATGCGGAACAGGATGTTTTGGTGCATACCGGGGTGAGCTTCCAAAACCACCCACGAAAGCGAGTCAGGTGAGTGTTTGTGATGTTCAAAGTGGGTCGTCATCTTGGTGTTAGTCTTATGACACCTGAAGTTGCTCCTGTGTTCAGTCATCCGGGTTTTCACCGGTCTGGTCGTCATCCCTACGTAAAGGAGTCCGCACGGACAGGTCAATGAATAGATACAGTTGTTGGTGTTACAGTTGGTGTGTCTCTTCAGGACCCATTTCACCCCATTCGTGAATGTTATTACTTTTGTGGTCTTGGTGAGAGGGCAGACCGAGCAAGACCCACACGGGTAGTGTCCGACTACGGGAGGTAAATCCCATAGTCCCCTTTGTACATTGGTTTTCATGGGGCTTGGTCGTGTATGTATGAGCATGTCCTTCAGGTTGCTTGTGCGTTTGAACGCGAATCTGGGTACAGGGAGATCTAGTGCTCCTGTATTCAGAATACCCCAGTGTTTCTTAATAATACGCCTCACTCGATTCGAGTCGGGAGTAAAAGTAGTTACACAGGTAATCGTGGTATCGGGGTCCTTATGTCTGCTCTCAAGCAAACTTTCCCGGTTGTTGTTTCTGGCTCTTTTATGAGAGAGTGACACAGGGTGTTGTGGATAATCCCTCTGTCGCAGGTCTTGAGCCAAAGTATCAGACTCATTGAGGTAGTCAGTCAATGAACTACAGTTCCTTCTTATACAAAGGAATTCACCGAATGGTAGATTCTGTTTGAGTGCTTTGGGATGGTGACTGCTAATTAGAAGCAAACTGTTTTTGTCAGTTGATTTGCGATAGAGTGTGGTAGTGATGCAGCCATCCCCCAGCCTTACCAGCAGGTCGAGGAAGGGTACACTGGTCTCAGAGATGGTGCTAGTAAATTTCAGAAAGGGGTTTAGAGTATTGATCCAAACACAAAATTCATCGCATGTTCCGCGGTCCCCTTTCCAAAGGTCCAAGATGTCGTCAATGAACCTTTTCCATACAAGCACGTTCGCTAGGTATGGATTGTTGTGATGGTGAATCTCCCTCTCCTCAAACGCTGCCATGTACATACATGCCAGGCTCGGCGCAAAGGTACTGACCATCGAGGTGCCTTGCGTTTGTTGGTATAGTTGTTTGTTATATTCAAAGAAATTTTCTGCAAGTGCCAGGGTGGCACACTCCAGTATGAATGCTACCGGAGTAGGGGAAGTCCAGTTCTCTCTGCTAAGTGCGTCCTCCACCACCTCTAGAGTAGCCCTTTGAGGGATATTGGTGTAGAGGGCCTCAACATCCAAGGTCAACAATAACCTGATTTCCTCTGGATGCTGGACCCCCTCGAGTAGTCGTAGGACCTCGGTGGTATCTTTCACAAAAGAGGGGGTGGCCCTAACAAGGGGTTGGAGAAAGTGATCACAAAATCTCGACAAGGGTTCCAAAATGGACCCGATCCCCGAGACTATAGGCCTACCTGGGACCGGGGTCACCCCCTTGTGAATTTTGGGCAGGGTGTAGAAGTAGGGAATCTTCCGGTCAGTGGTAATGAGGAAGTCTGCCTCTTTTTTAGTAATCCAGCCCTCATACTCGGCTGAGAATACCTTTGAGGAGATGGTGGTACTTAATCGAGGAGTGGGGTCCTCTCTCAACGGAGTATAGTACCTCCGATTACTCAACTGCCGCTGGCATTCTGTATCGTAGTCCACAGTGGACATAATGACCGTCGCCCCACCCTTGTCTGCCTGTTTGATAGTGATGCTGGAGTCATTCGCCAGAGCCCTGACGGCTGACATTCTACTGGACGAAAGGTTATGGAATGAGGCAGGGGTAGCTCCCCTATTGAGATCCTTCAGCACCGCCTGTTCAAAGGTCAGGACTTCGGGGGGTACCATACCGCTGTGGGGTGTAAAGGTCGAGGGTTTGTGTAATCCTGAATCACTCTCCTGAGGTAGAGCTTTATCTTGAAAGTAGGCTTTTAACCGTACCTTGCGGAAAAAACCTTGAATCTCACAGGAGTTGCGAAATTTGTCTACCTTGGGGGTAGGTACAAAGCCTAGCCCTTTCTGTAGTACACCCTCTTCTGTTGGTGTCAAGACCCTTTGGGAGAGATTGATGATCAATTTCTCTTCCCCCTTGTCTGGCTCGTCGTCTCTACTGGGCGTGTTGGTTGATCCTGCCACTGTACTCTTTTTTGGTGCCCTCCTCTGCGCCCTCTTCCTCTGCCCCAGCCTCTGTCTAAAAAGGGGGGTTCATTGATTGGCTGGAAGAAGGGCGGTGGGCCCTGTTGGTACATAGGGTACTGCCAGAATTGGGGTCCCTGGTATGGTGGCATATTGTATGGTTGGTACATGGGGCGTGTATTATGTCTCAAGTTCTTATTGCTCCAGCTCCCACTGCTGGAATCACTGTTCGATGATGAGCCTCTCCGTGACTGGTTTGAGTTGTCATCTGAAGAGTAGCCTCCACCAGGTGCGGTGTAGTCTGCTTTCAAGTAGGGATATACCTTTTCTTTGTCAAACTTCTGAATGTCCTTTTGGAGTTTGCCAATCTTTTGTTTCATGAGGTATTCTCTGTTATCCGCGATTTCTGCATTGATTTCAGCTAGTTTAGTCTTAAATGCAGTTGTTTGGACAGTTACCTTGATAGCTCCCTCTGCAGTTTGTATTCTAATCAAGAGGGCATCTGCTATCCTTTTAGGGGTGTTAATGATGAGAATGAGAAAATCCCTAGTGCACTTCCATGCTACTAGGGACCACTCTTTCTTTTTCTGAAAGGAGAAAAGATTTTCTCCGACCTTCATTAGCACTCATATGCTCTCTTTACACACATAGACCTGTAGGACTCTTTAGGAACAGCATACCCTTCTTGTTGTGGTCATGGCTATGCAAGCTCTTCACACTGTCTATCCCTGCAGTGCAAGCTGCTGCTTCACTCTATGACAGTACAGGCTCCTCACACAATCTGTCCACGGCTATGCAAGCTCTTCACACTGTCTATCCCTGCAGTGCAAGCTGCTTCCTCCTACTTTATGGCAGTGCAGGCTCCTCACACAATAAGACAATATATACAAGGCTATGCAAGCTCTACACACTGTCTATCCGTAGCAGTGCAAGCTCCTTCCGCTCTCTATGGCAGTGCAGGCTCCTCACACAATGATCCAATCTGTCCATGGCTATGCAAGCTTCTCACACTGTATATCCATGCAGTGCAAGCTCTTTCCACTCTATGTGGCAGTGTAGGCTCCTCATACAATCATACAATCTGTTCATGGCTATACAAGCTTCTCGTACTGTCTATCCCTTCAGTGCAAGCTCCTACGACTCTCTGTAGCAATGCAGGCTACTCATACAATCATACAATTTGTCCATGGCAATACACGCTTCTTACTCTGTCTATCCCCACAGTGCAAGCTGCTTCCTCGCTCTTCTGCAGTGCAGGCACCTCACACAATCCATACATGGCTATGCGAGCTCCTCCAACTGTCCACATTGCCTATCCATGCAGTGCAAGCTGCTACCACTCTCTATGACAGTGCAGGCACCTCACACAATCTGTCTGTGGCTATGCAAGCTTCTCACACTGTCTATCCATGCAGTGCAGACTCCTTCCACTCTCTATGGCAGTGCAGGCTCCTCACACAATCCTGCAATCTGATCACAGCTATGCAAGCTTCTCACACTGTCTATCAATGCAGTGTAAGATCCTTCCGCTCTCTATGGCAGTGTAGGCTCCTCACACAATCTGTCCATGGCTATACACACTGCTCACTCTGTATATCCTTGCAGTGCAAGCTCCTTCCACTCTCTATGGCAGTGCAGGCTCCTCAAACAATCTGTCCATGTCCATACAAGTTACCAACACTGTCTATCAATGCAGTGCAAGCTCTTTCCGCTCTCTATGGCAGTGTAGGCTCCTCACAAAATCTGTACAAGGCTATTCAAACACCTCACACAGTCTGTCCCTGCAGTGTCAGCTCCTTCAACTCTTTATGGCAGTGAAGGCACTTCACACAATCTGTCCGTGGCTATGCAAGCTTCGCAAACTGTCTCTCCATGCAGTGCAAGCTCCTTCCGCTCTCTATGGCAGTGCAGGCTCCTCACATAATCATACAATCTGTCCATGGCTATGCAAGCTTCTCACACTGCCTATCCATGCAGTGCTAGCGCTTTCCACTCTCCATGGCATTGAAGGTACCTCACACAATCTATCCATGGCTATACAAGCTTCTCACACTGCCAGTACCTGCAGTGCAAGCTCCTTCCACTCTCCATGGCAGTGCTGGCTCCTCACATAGTCACACAATCTCTCCATGGCTATACAACCTTCTCACACTCACACTCTCTATCCCTGCAGTGCAAGCTCCTTCTTCACTCTTTCATAGTGCAGGCTCCTCACACAATCCGTACATGGCTATGCAAGCTCCTCTAACTGTCCAAACTGTCTATCCATGCAGTGCAAGCTCCTACCACCCTATGGCAGTGCAAGCTCCTCACACAATCTGTCCACAGCTATGCAAGCGTCTAACACTGTCTATCCATGCGGTGCAAGCTCCTTCCGCTCTCTATGGCAGTGCAGGCTCCTCACACAATCATACAATCTGTCCATGACTATGCAAGCTTCTCACACTGTTCATCCATCCATCACACAATCTGTACATGGTTATACACACTGCTCACACTGACTATCCTTGCAGTGCAAGCTCCTTTCACTCTCTATGGCAGTGCAGGCTCCTCACACAATCTGTCCATGGCCATACAAGTTTCTAACACTGTCTATCCCTGGCAGTGCAAGCTCCTTCCACTCTCTATGGCAGTGCAGGCTGCTCACACAATCATACAATCTGTCCATGACTATGCAAGCTTCTCACACTGTTCATCCATGCAGTACAAGCTCTTTCCACTCTCTGTGGCAGTGTAGCCTCCTCTCACAATCATACAATTTGTTCATGGCTATACAAGCTTCTCACACTGTCTATCTATGCAGTGCAAGCTCCTTCCACTCTCTATGGCAATGCAGGCTCCTCACACAATCATATAATTTCTCCATGGCAATACACGTTTCTCACTCTGTTTATCCCCGCAGTGCAAGTTGCTACCTTGCTCTTTTTCAGTGCAGGCTCCTCAAATGACCGTACATGGCTATTGGAGCTCCTCCAACTGTCCACATTGTCTATCCATGCAGTGCAAGCTCCTATCACTCTCTATGGCAATGCACGCTCCTCACACAATCTGTCCATGGCTATTCAAGCTTCTCACACTGTCTATCCCTGCAGTGCAAGCTCCTACCACTCTCTGTGGCAATGCAGGCTCCTCACACAATCATATAATTTCTCCATGGCAATACAAGTTTCTCACTCTGTTTAACCCCGCAGTGCAAGTTGCTACCTTGCTCTTTTTCAGTGCAGGCTCCTCAAATGACCGTACATGGCTATTGGAGCTCCTCCAACTGTCCACATTGTCTATCCATGCAGTGCAAGGTCCTACCACTCTCTATGGCAGTTGAAACTCCTCACACAATCTGTCCACAGCTATGCAAGCTTCTCACATTGTCTATCCATGCAGTGTAAACTACTTCCGCTCTCTATGGCAGTGCAGGCTCCTCACATATCTTGTCCATGGCTATACACGCAGCTCACAACTGTCTATCCTACCAGTGCAAGCTCCTTCTACTCTCTAGGGCAGTGCAGGCTGCTTACACAATAATACAATCTGTTCATGGCTATGCAAGCTTCTCAAACTGTCTATCCCTGCAGTGCAAGATGCTTCCTCACTCTTTCGCAGTGCAGGCTCCTCACACAATATGTACATGGCTATGCAAGCACCTCGAACTGTCCACACTGTAGTGGAGGCTCCTCACACAATCATACAATCTGTACATGGCTATGCAAGCTTCTCGCACTGCCTATCCAAGCAGTGCAGGCTCTTTCTACTCTCCGTGGCAGTGTAGGCTCCGCACACAATCTATATAAGGCTATACAAGCTCCTCACACGGTCTGTCCCTGAAGTGCAAGCTCCTTCCACTCTCTATGGCAGTGCAGGCTCCTCACATAGTCATAAAATCTGAACATGGCTATGCAAGCTTCGCACACTGTCTATCCCTTCAGTCCAAACTGCTTCCTCACTCTTTCATAGTGCAGGCTCCTCACACAATCCGTACATGGCTATGCAAGCTCCTCCAACTTGCCAAACTCTCTATCCATGCATTGCAAGCTCCTTCCACTCTCTATGGCAGTGCAGGCTTCTCACACAATCATGCAATCTGTCCATGGCTATGCAAGCTTCTCACACTGCCTATCCATGAAGTGCAAGCTCCTTCCACTCTCTATGACAGTGCAGGCTCCTCACACAATCTGTCCATGGCTATACAAGCTTCTAACACTGTCTATCCTTGCAGTGCAAACTCCTTCCACTCTCTATGGCAGTGCAGGCTCCTCACACAATCATCCAACCTGCCCATGGCTATGCAGGCGTCTCACACTGTCTATCCATGCAGTGCAAGCTCTTTCCACTCTATGTGTCAGTGTAGGCTCCTCACACAATCATACAATCTGTTCATGGCTTCTCACACTGCCAGTCCCAGCAGTGCAAGCTACTTCCACTCTCAATTGCAGTCCAGGCTCCTCACATATTCATAAAATCTGTCCATGGCTATACAAGCTTCTCACACTGTCTATCACTGCAGTGCAAGCTGCTTCCTCACTCTTTCACAGTGCAGGCTCCTCACACAATCCGTACATGGCTTTGCAAGCTCCTCCAACTGTCCACACTGTCTATCCATGCAGTGCAAGTACCTACCACTCTCTATGGCAGTGCAGGCTCCTCACACAATCTATCCGTGGCTATGCAAGCTCCTCACACTGTCTGTCCCTGCAGTGCAAGCTCCTTCCACTGTCTATGGCAGTGCAGGCTCCTCACACAATCTATCCAAGGCTATACAAGCTTTTCACACTGTCTATCCATTCAGTGCAAGCTCCTTCTGCCCTCTATGGCAGTGCAGGCTCCTCACACAATCATGCAATCTGTCCATGGCTATGCAAGCTTCTCACACTGTCTATCCATGCAGTGCAAGCTCCTTCCGCTCTCTATGGCAGTGCAGTCTCTTCACGCAATCTGTCCATGGCTATACAAACTTCTAACACTGTCTATCCCTGCAGTGCAAGCTCCTTCCACTCTCTATGGCAGTGCAGGCTCCTCACACAATCCGTACATGGCTATGCAAGCTCCTCCAACTTGCCAAACTCTCTATCCATGCATTGCAAGCTCCTACCACTCTGTATGGCAGTGCAGGCTCCTCACACAATCTGTCCATAGCAATGGAAGCTTCTCACACTGTCTATCTATGCAGTGCAGACTCCTTCCACTCTCTATGGCAATGCAGGCTCCTCACACAATCATATAATTTCTCCATGGCAATACAAGTTTCTCACTCTGTTTAACCCCGCAGTGCAAGTTGCTACCTTGCTCTTTTTCAGTGCAGAGCTCCTCAAATGACCGTACATGGCTATTGGAGCTCCTCCAACTGTCCACATTGTCTATCCATGCAGTGCAAGGTCCTACCACTCTCTATGGCAGTTGAAACTCCTCACACAATCTGTCCACAGCTATGCAAGCTTCTCACATTGTCTATCCATGCAGTGTAAACTACTTCCGCTCTCTATGGCAGTGCAGGCTCCTCACATATCTTGTCCATGGCTATACACGCAGCTCACAACTGTCTATCCTACCAGTGCAAGCTCCTTCTACTCTCTAGGGCAGTGCAGGCTGCTTACACAATAATACAATCTGTTCATGGCTATGCAAGCTTCTCAAACTGTCTATCCCTGCAGTGCAAGATGCTTCCTCACTCTTTCGCAGTGCAGGCTCCTCACACAATATGTACATGGCTATGCAAGCACCTCGAACTGTCCACACTGTAGTGGAGGCTCCTCACACAATCATACAATCTGTACATGGCTATGCAAGCTTCTCGCACTGCCTATCCAAGCAGTGCAGGCTCTTTCTACTCTCCGTGGCAGTGTAGGCTCCGCACACAATCTGTATAAGGCTATACAAGCTCCTCACACGGTCTGTCCCTGAAGTGCAAGCTCCTTCCACTCTCTATGGCAGTGCAGGCTCCTCACATAGTCATAAAATCTGAACATGGCTATGCAAGCTTCGCACACTGTCTATCCCTTCAGTGCAAACTGCTTCCTCACTCTTTCATAGTGCAGGCTCCTCCACACAATCCGTACATGGCTATGCAAGCTCCTCCAACTTGCCAAACTCTCTATCCATGCATTGCAAGCTCCTTCCACTCTCTATGGCAGTGCAGGCTTCTCACACAATCATGCAATCTGTCCATGGCTATGCAAGCTTCTCCACACTGCCTATCCATGAAGTGCAAGCTCCTTCCACTCTCTATGACAGTGCAGGCTCCTCACACAATCTGTCCATGGCTATACAAGCTTCTAACACTGTCTATCCTTGCAGTGCAAACTCCTTCCACTCTCTATGGCATTGCAGGCTCCTCACACAATCATCCAACCTGCCCATGGCTATGCAGGCGTCTCACACTGTCTATCCATGCAGTGCAAGCTCTTTCCACTCTATGTGTCAGTGTAGGCTCCTCACACAATCATACAATCTGTTCATGGCTTCTCACACTGCCAGTCCCAGCAGTGCAAGCTACTTCCACTCTCAATTGCAGTCCAGGCTCCTCACATATTCATAAAATCTGTCCATGGCTATACAAGCTTCTCACACTGTCTATCACTGCAGTGCAAGCTGCTTCCTCACTCTTTCACAGTGCAGGCTCCTCACACAATCCGTACATGGCTTTGCAAGCTCCTCCAACTGTCCACACTGTCTATCCATGCAGTGCAAGTACCTACCACTCTCTATGGCAGTGCAGGCTCCTCACACAATCTATCCGTGGCTATGCAAGCTCCTCACACTGTCTGTCCCTGCAGTGCAAGCTCCTTCCACTGTCTATGGCAGTGCAGGCTCCTCACACAATCTATCCAAGGCTATACAAGCTTTTCACACTGTCTATCCATTCAGTGCAAGCTCCTTCTGCCCTCTATGGCAGTGCAGGCTCCTCACACAATCATGCAATCTGTCCATGGCTATGCAAGCTTCTCACACTGTCTATCCATGCAGTGCAAGCTCCTTCCGCTCTCTATGGCAGTGCAGTCTCTTCACGCAATCTGTCCATGGCTATACAAACTTCTAACACTGTCTATCCCTGCAGTGCAAGCTCCTTCCACTCTCTATGGCAGTGCAGGCTCCTCACACAATCCGTACATGGCTATGCAAGCTCCTCCAACTTGCCAAACTCTCTATCCATGCATTGCAAGCTCCTACCACTCTGTATGGCAGTGCAGGCTCCTCACACAATCTGTCCATAGCAATGGAAGCTTCTCACACTGTCTATCTATGCAGTGCAGACTCCTTCCACTCTCTATGGCAATGCAGGCTCCTCACACAATCATATAATTTCTCCATGGCAATACAAGTTTCTCACTCTGTTTAACCCCGCAGTGCAAGTTGCTACCTTGCTCTTTTTCAGTGCAGGCTCCTCAAATGACCGTACATGGCTATTGGAGCTCCTCCAACTGTCCACATTGTCTATCCATGCAGTGCAAGGTCCTACCACTCTCTATGGCAGTTGAAACTCCTCACACAATCTGTCCACAGCTATGCAAGCTTCTCACATTGTCTATCCATGCAGTGTAAACTACTTCCGCTCTCTATGGCAGTGCAGGCTCCTCACATATCTTGTCCATGGCTATACACGCAGCTCACAACTGTCTATCCTACCAGTGCAAGCTCCTTCTACTCTCTAGGGCAGTGCAGGCTGCTTACACAATAATACAATCTGTTCATGGCTATGCAAGCTTCTCAAACTGTCTATCCCTGCAGTGCAAGATGCTTCCTCACTCTTTCGCAGTGCAGGCTCCTCACACAATATGTACATGGCTATGCAAGCACCTCGAACTGTCCACACTGTAGTGGAGGCTCCTCACACAATCATACAATCTGTACATGGCTATGCAAGCTTCTCGCACTGCCTATCCAAGCAGTGCAGGCTCTTTCTACTCTCCGTGGCAGTGTAGGCTCCGCACACAATCTGTATAAGGCTATACAAGCTCCTCACACGGTCTGTCCCTGAAGTGCAAGCTCCTTCCACTCTCTATGGCAGTGCAGGCTCCTCACATAGTCATAAAATCTGAACATGGCTATGCAAGCTTCGCACACTGTCTATCCCTTCAGTGCAAACTGCTTCCTCACTCTTTCATAGTGCAGGCTCCTCACACAATCCGTACATGGCTATGCAAGCTCCTCCAACTTGCCAAACTCTCTATCCATGCATTGCAAGCTCCTTCCACTCTCTATGGCAGTGCAGGCTTCTCACACAATCATGCAATCTGTCCATGGCTATGCAAGCTTCTCACACTGCCTATCCATGAAGTGCAAGCTCCTTCCACTCTCTATGACAGTGCAGGCTCCTCACACAATCTGTCCATGGCTATACAAGCTTCTAACACTGTCTATCCTTGCAGTGCAAACTCCTTCCACTCTCTATGGCAGTGCAGGCTCCTCACACAATCATCCAACCTGCCCATGGCTATGCAGGCGTCTCACACTGTCTATCCATGCAGTGCAAGCTCTTTCCACTCTATGTGTCAGTGTAGGCTCCTCACACAATCATACAATCTGTTCATGGCTTCTCACACTGCCAGTCCCAGCAGTGCAAGCTACTTCCACTCTCAATTGCAGTCCAGGCTCCTCACATATTCATAAAATCTGTCCATGGCTATACAAGCTTCTCACACTGTCTATCACTGCAGTGCAAGCTGCTTCCTCACTCTTTCACAGTGCAGGCTCCTCACACAATCCGTACATGGCTTTGCAAGCTCCTCCAACTGTCCACACTGTCTATCCATGCAGTGCAAGTACCTACCACTCTCTATGGCAGTGCAGGCTCCTCACACAATCTATCCGTGGCTATGCAAGCTCCTCACACTGTCTGTCCCTGCAGTGCAAGCTCCTTCCACTGTCTATGGCAGTGCAGGCTCCTCACACAATCTATCCAAGGCTATACAAGCTTTTCACACTGTCTATCCATTCAGTGCAAGCTCCTTCTGCCCTCTATGGCAGTGCAGGCTCCTCACACAATCATGCAATCTGTCCATGGCTATGCAAGCTTCTCACACTGTCTATCCATGCAGTGCAAGCTCCTTCCGCTCTCTATGGCAGTGCAGTCTCTTCACGCAATCTGTCCATGGCTATACAAACTTCTAACACTGTCTATCCCTGCAGTGCAAGCTCCTTCCACTCTCTATGGCAGTGCAGGCTCCTCACACAATCCGTACATGGCTATGCAAGCTCCTCCAACTTGCCAAACTCTCTATCCATGCATTGCAAGCTCCTACCACTCTGTATGGCAGTGCAGGCTCCTCACACAATCTGTCCATAGCAATGGAAGCTTCTCACACTGTCTATCTATGCAGTGCAGACTCCTTCCACTCTCTATGGCAGTGCAGGCTCCTCACACAATCCTGCAATCTGTTCACAGCAATGCAAGCTTCTCACACTGTCTATCAATGCAGTGTAAGCTCCTTCCGCTCTCTATGGCAGTGTAGGCTCCTCACACAATCTGTCCATGGCTATACACACTGCTCACACTGTCTATCCTTGCAGTGCAAGCTCCTTCCACTCTCTATGGCAGTGCAGGCTCCTCAAACAATCTGTCCATGTCCATACAAGTTACCAACACTGTCTATCCATGCAGTGCAAGCTCTTTCCACTCTCCATGGCAGTGTAGGCTCCTCACAAAATCTGTACAAGGCTATCCAAACACCTCACACAGTCTGTCCCTGCAGTGCCAGCTCCTTTAACTCTTTATGGCAGTTAAGGCACCTCACACAATCTGTCCGTGGCTATGCAAGATTCGCAAACTGTCTCTCCATGCAGTGCAAGCTCCTTCCACTCTCTATGGCAGTGCAGGCTCCTCACATAATCATTCAATCTGTCCATGGCTATGCAAGCTTCTCACACTGCCTATCCATGCAGTGCTAGTGCTTTCCACTCTCCATGGCATTGAAGGTCCCTCACACAATCTGTCCATGGCTATATAAGCTTCTCACACTGCCAGGCCCTGCAGTGCATGCTCCTTCCACTCTCCATGGCAGTGCTGGCTCCTCACATAGTCATACAATCTCTCCATGGCTATACAACCTTCTCACACTCTCTACCCCTGCAGTGCAAGCTCCTTCCTCACTCTTTCATAGTGCAGGCTCCTCACACAATCCGTACATGGCTATGCAAGCTCCTCTAACTGTCCAAACTGTCTATCCATGCAGTGCAAGCTCCTACCACCCTATGGCAGTGCAAGCTCCTCACACAATCTGTCCACAGCTATGCAAGCGTCTTACACTGTCTATCCATGTGGTGCAAGCTCCTTCTGCTCTCTATGGCAGTGCAGGCTCCTCACACAATCTGTCCATGGCCATACAAGTTTCTAACACTGTCTATCCCTGGCAGTGCAAGCTCCTTCCACTCTCTATGGCAGTGCAGGCTGCTCACACAATCATACAATCTGTCCATGGCTATGCAAGCTTCTCACACTGTTCATCCATGCAGTACAAGCTCTTTCCACTCTCTGTGGCAGTGTAGGCTCCTCTCACAATCATACAATCTGTTCATGGCTATACAAGCTTCTCACACTGTCTATCTATGCAGTGCAAGCTCCTTCCACTCTCTATGGCAATGCACGCTCCTCACACAATCTGTCCATGGCTATTCAAGCTTCTCACACTGTCTATCCCTGCAGTGCAAGCTCCTACCACTCTCTGTGGCAATGTAGGCTCCTCACACAATCATATAATTTCTCCATGGCAATACAAGCTTCTCACTCTGTTTATCCCCGCAGTGCAAGTTGCTACCTCGCTCTTTTTCAGTGCAGGCTCCTCAAATGACCGTACATGGCTATTGGAGCTCCTCCAACTCTCCACATTCTCTATCCATGCAGTGCAAGCTCCTACCACTCTCTATGGCAGTTGAAACTCCTCACACAACCTGTCCACAGCTATGCATACTTCTCACACTGTCTATCCATGCAGTGTAAACTACTTCCGCTCTCTATGGCAGTGCAGGCTCCTCACATATCTTGTCCATGGCTATACATGCAGCTCACAACTGTCTATCCTACCAGTGCAATCTCCTTATACTCTCTAGGGCAGTGCAGGCTGCTTACACAATAATACAATGTGTTCATGGCTATGCAAGCTTCTCACACTGTCTATCCTTGCAGTACAAGCTGCTTCCTCACTCTATCACAGTGCAGGCTCCTCACATAATCATACAATCTGTCCATGGCTATGCAAGCTTCTCACACTGTCTATCCCGGCAGTGAAAACTCATACCACTCTCCGTGGCAATGCAGGCTCCTCACAGAATCATACAGTTTGTCCATGGCAATACAAACTTCTCACTCTGTCCATCCCTGCAGTGCAAGCTGCTTCCTCACTCTTTCACAGTGCAGGCTCCTCACACAATCTGTACATGCTTATGCAAGCTCCTCCAACTGTCCACACTATCTATCCATGCAGTGCAAGCTCCTAAAACTCTCTATGGCAGTGCTGGCACCTCACACAATCGGTCGGTGGCTATACAAGCTTCTCAGACTGCCTATCCATGCAGTGCAAGCTCCTTCCACTCTCTTTGGCACTGCAGGCTCCTCACACAATAATACAATCTGTCCATGGCTATGCAAGCTTCTCACACTTTCTATCCCTGCAGTACAGGTTGCTTCCTCACTCTATCTCAGTGCAGGCTCCTCACACAATCATACAATTTGTCCATGGCTATGCAAGCTCTTCACACTGTCTATCCCTGCAGTGCAAGCTTCTGCCTCACTCTTTCACAGTGCAGACTCCTCACACAGTCTGTCCATGGCTATGCAAGCTCTTCACACTGTCTATCTCTGCAGTGGAAGCTGCTTCCTCCTACTTTATGGCAGTGCAGGCTCCTCACACAATCATACAATCTGTACAAGGCTATGCAATCTCTACACACTGTCTATCCCTGGCAGTGCTAGCTCCTCCCTCTGTCTATGGCAGTGCAGGCTCATCACACAATATGTCCATGGCTATGCAAGCTCCTCACACTGTCTATCCCTGGCAATGCAAACTCCTTCCGCTCTAAATAGCAGTACAGGTTCCTTGCACAATCTCTACAAGGCTATACACGCTCCTCATACTGTCTGTGCCTGCAGTGCAAGCTCCTTCCACTCTCTATGGCAGTGAAGGCACTCACACACAATCTGTCAATGGCAATACTAGCTTCTCACACTGCCTGTCCATGCAGTGCATGCTCCTTCTACTCTTTATCGCAGTGCAGGCTCCTCACATATTCAGACAATCCGCCCATGGCTATACAAGCTTCTCAAACTGTCTATCCCTGCAGTGCAAGATGCTTCCTCACTCTTTCGCAGTGCAGGCTCCTCACACAATCTGTACATGGCTATGCAAGCACCTCGAACTGTCCACACTGTAGTGGAGGCTCCTCACACAATCATACAATCTGTACATGGCTATGCAAGCTTCTCGCACTGCCTATCCAATGAAATGAAATGAAAAGACCATTTATTAAGCGCGATAGCTACCCTCAGGCGTCCTAGCGCTACGAACAACGCATATAGAAAAACAATTGAAAGGTTATTCAGGTTTATTAAAAAGGAGGGTTTTTAAGTGTTTACGGAACAGAAGTAAGTTGGGCTCTGATCGCAGATGGAAGGGAAGGGAGTTCCAAAGTTTAGCTGAGTTATAGGAGAACGACCGGCCCCCACATCTGGCTCTCTTAATCCTGGGTACTGTCGTGAGGAAAGAGGATGCTGATCTGAGCTGTCTGTTCGGGTGGTAGGGAGTGATCAATGAATGGTTGACAACAGCACCTGTTTTCCAGAAAGCTCGGTGGGCAATACACAGGGTCTTAAATTCGATTCTTTCCCTGACTGGGAGCCAGTGAAGGCTCTTTAGTCCGGGTTTGACTGGGAGTCGGCGAGGGATCTGAAGCAGTGTTCGAGCAGCGCAGTTTTGTATGATCTGGAGCTTGCGCAAGGTGGTTAGGGGGCCCCTAAGTAGAGGGCGTTCCCATAATCCAGGCGAGACAGAATGAGACCCTGAACCATAATCTGTCTCGCTTGGAAAGGCAGTAAGGGGAGAATCTTCCGCAAAAGCCTAAGTAGACCAAAGCAAGTGGCCGATAGTTTAGCTGCTTGGCAGTTAAAGTTAAGGGACTTATCCAACCAGATGCCCAGGCTCTTGATTGTGTCCTTTGGCGTGGGAGCAGGGCCTAGGCAGGTGGGCCACAATGAATTGATTGTGAGCATGGGGGGTTGCCCAAGAGCATCAGCTCAGTTTTGTCTCCGTTCAATTTGAGACATGACGATGTCATCCATTTGGTCACTTCCTCTAAGCAGTCCCACAGGCTATTATGCGCGGTGTGTAGCTGATTGAGAGCCACCACTAGCTGAGTGTCGTCGGCATAGGTGATGATTTTTATCCCAAACGGACGGACTATCTCAGCTAGTGGGCTCATGTAAATATTGAATAGCGTAGGGCTCAGAGAAGAGCCCTGTGGCACCACCCGCAGCCAAGAGGCTTGCTGGAGGAGGTGATATCACCCTCAAAAACCTGGAAGGAGCGGTCTGAGAGGAAGGATTCAAACCAAGCTATTGCTTTCCCTGAGACTCCTAAACTAGTGAGTCGATGTAATAGAATATTGTGGCTTACAGTGTCGAAGGCGGCACTTAGGTCAAGGAGGATAATTGCTGCAGATCCTCCCTGATCCAAGATCTTCCTGGCCTCCTCCGTCACTGCAACCAAAGCGGTTTTGGTCCCATGCATGGGACGGAATCCCGTCTGAGAGGGGTCGAGCAGGTGGTTGGTCTCGATGAACTCCGCCAACACTATGTTGGTATGTTTCTCCAAAATCTTGCTCAACCAGGGCAACAGGGAGATCGGTCGATAATTACTAGGGTTATGTTGGTCAAGATTAGGTTTTTTAAGGAGGGCTTTAACCATGGCCCGCTTCCATGGAAGTGGGACAGTGCCTGCGGACAGGGAGGCATTAAGCAAGTCAAGTATGGTGGGAAGGACATTGCCAGTGGCTGACAACAAGGTACGCGGTGGTGCCGGGTCATTGGGGGAGCCGGATTTCACCTGATGCATAATAGATTCTAACATGATAGGATTGAGTAGGGGGAAAGATTCGAGTGTTACCAGGGGCTGAGTCCCGGATTCAAGTGATTTGGTAAACGGAAGGTCAGTCGGAGTGGAAGAAAAGGAGGTATAAATGGTTTGTATTTTTTGGGAAAAGAACTCTGCCAGGTTGTTGCAACGGGTTTGCCAATTGATGGGATTAGGGGGCTCTTTCCACTCTCCATGGCAGTGTAGGCTCCTCACACAATCTGTACAAGGCTATACAAGCTCCTCACACGGTTTGTCCCTGAAGTGCAAGCTCCTTCCACTCTCTATGGCAGTGCAGGCTCCTCTCATAGTCATACAATCTGAACATGGCTATGCAAGCTTCGCACACTGTCTATCCCTGCAGTGCAAGCTGCTTCCTCACTCTTTCGTAGTGCAGGCTCCTCACGCAATCTGTACATGGCTATGCAAGCTCCTCCAACTTTCCAAACTGTCTATCCATGCAGTGCAAGCTCCTACCACTCTCTATGGCAGTGCAGGCTCCTCACACAATCTGTCCACAGCAATGGAAGCTTCTCACACTGTCTATCTATGCAGTGCAAGCTACTCCTGCTCTCTATGGCAGTGCAGGCTCCTCACACAATCTGCCCATGGCTATTAAAGTTCCTCACACTGTCTATCCTTGCAGTGCAGACTCCTTCCACTCTCTATGGCAGTGCAGGCTCCTCACACAATCCTGCAATTTGTTCACAGCTATGCAAGCTTCTCACACTGTCTATCAATGCAGTGTAAGATCCTTCCGCTCTCTATGGCAGTGTAGGCTCCTCACACAATCTGTCCATGGCTATACACACTGCTCACACTGTCTATCCTTGCAGTGCAAGCTCTTTCCACTCTCCATGGCAGTGTAGGCTCCTCACAAAATCTGTACAAGGTTATCCAAGCACCTCACATAGTCTGTCCCTGCAGTGCAAGCTCCTTCAACTCTTTATGGCAGTGAAGGCACCTCACACAATCTGTCCGTGGCTATGCAAGCTTCGCAAACTGTCTCTCCATGCAGTGCAAGCTCCTTCCGCTCTCTATATCAGTGCAGGCTCCTCACACAATCTGTCCATGGATATACAAGCTCCTCACACTGTCTATACTTGCAATGCAAGCTCATTCCGCTCTCTATGGCAGTGCAGGCTCCTCACATAATCATACAATCTGTCCATGGCTATGCAAGCTTCTCACACTGCCTATCCATGCAGTGCTAGCGCTTTCCACTCTTCATGGCATTGAAGGCACCTCACACAATCTGTCCATGGCTATACAAGCTTCTCACACTGCCAGTACCTGCAGTGCAAGCTCCTTCCACTCTCCATGGCAGTGCTGGCTCCTCACATAGTCATACAATCTCTCCATGGCTATGCAAGCTTCGCACACTCTCTATCCCTGCAGTGCAAGCACCTTCCTCACTCTTTCATAGTGCAGGCTCCTCACACAATCCGTACATGGCTATGCAAGCTTCTCCAACTGTCCAAACTTTCTATCCATGCAGTGCAAGCTCCTACCACCCTATGGCAGTGCAAGCTCCTCACACAATCTGTCCACAGCTATGCAACCGTCTTACACTGTCTATCCATGCAGTGCAAGCTCCTTCCGCTCTCTAAGGCAGTGAAGGCTCCTCACACAATCTGTCCATGGCTATACACGCTGCTCACACTGACTATATTTGCAGTGCAAGCTCCTTCCACTCTCTATGGCAGTGCAGGCTCCTCGCACAATCTGTCCATGGCCATACAAGTTTCTAACACTGTCTATCCCTGGCAGTGCAAGCTTCTTCCACTCTCTATGGCAGTGCAGGCTGCTCACACAATCATACAATCTGTCCATGGCTATGCAAGCTTCTCACACTGTTCATCCATGCAGTACAAGCTCTTTCCACTCTCTGTGGCAGTGTAGGCTCCTCTCACAATCATACAATCTGTTCATGGCTATACAAGCTTCTCACACTGTCTATCTATGCAGTGCAAACTCCTCCACTCTCTATGGCAATGCACGCTCCTCACACAATCTGTCCATGGCTATTCAAGCTTCTCACACTGTCTATCCCTGCAGTGCAAGCTCCTACCACTCTCTGTGGCAATGCAGGCTCCTCACACAATCATACAATTTCTCCATGGCAATACAAGCTTCTCACTCTGTTTATCCCTGCAGTGCAAGTTGCTACCTCGCTCTTTTTCAGTGCAGGCTCCTCAAATGACCGTACATGGCTATTGGAGCTCCTCCAACTGTCCACATTGTCTATCCATGCAGTGCAAGCTCCTACCACTCTCTATGGCAGTTGAAACTCCTCACACAATCTGCCCACAGCTATGCAAGCTTCTCACACTGTCTATCCATGCAGTGTAAATACCTTCCGCTCTCTATGGCAGTGCAGGCTCCTCACATATCTTGTCCATGGCTATACACGCAGCTCACAACTGTCTATCCTACCAGTGCAAGCTCCTTCTACTCTCTAGGGCAGTGCAGGCTGCTTGCACAATAACATAATCTGTTCATGGCTATGCAAGCTTCTCACACTGTCTATCCCTGCAGTACAAGCTGCTTCCTCACTCTATCACAGTGCAGGCTCCTCACATAATCATACAATCTGTCCATGGACTATGCAAGCTTCTCACACTGTCTATCCCTGCAGTGAAAACTCATACCACTCTCCGTGGCAATGCAGGCTCCTCACAGAATCATACAATTTGTCCATGGCAATACAAGCTTCTCACTCTGTCCATCCCTGCAGTGCAAGCTGCTTCCTCACTCTTTCACAGTGCAGGCTCCTCACACAATCTGTACATGGTTATGCAAGCTCCTCCAACTGTCCACACTGTCTATCCATGCAGTGCAAGCTGCTACCACTTTCTATGGCAGTGCTGGCACCTCACACAATCTGTCTGTGGCTATATAAGCTTCTCAGACTGCCTATCCATGCAGTGCAAGCTCCTTCCACTCTCTATGCCACTGCAGGCTCCTCACACAATAATACAATCTGTCCATGGCTATGCAAGCTTCTCACACTTTCTATCCCTGCAGTACAAGCTGCTTCCTCACTCTATCTCAGTGCAGGCTCCTCTCACAATCATACAATCTGTCCCTGGCTTTGCAAGCTCTTCACACTGTCTATCCCTGCAGTGCAAGCTGCTTCCTCCTAATTTATGGCAGTGCAGGCTCCTCACACAATCATACAATCTGTACAAGGCTATGCAAGCTCTACACACTGTCTATCTCTGGCAGTGCAAGCTCCTTCTGCTCTCTATGGCAGTGCAGGCTCCTCACACAACATGTCCATGGCTATACAAGCTCCTCACACTGTCTATCATTGCAGTGCAAGCTCCTTCCACTCTCTACAGTAGTGCAGGGTCCTCACACAATCATACAATCTGTCCATGGCTATGCAAGATTCTCACACTGCCTATCCATGCAGTGCAAACTGCTACCACTCTCTATGGCAGTGCAGGCTCCTCACACAATCTGTCCATGGCTACACAAGCTTCTAACACTGTCTATCCTTGCAGTGCAAACTACTTTGGCTCTCTATGGCAGTGCAGGCTCCTAACACAATCTGTCCATGGTTATAAACGCTGCTCACACTGTCTATCCTTGCAGTGCAGGCTCCTTCCACTCTCTATGGCAGTGCAGGCTCCTCACACAATCATACAATCTGTCCATGGCTATGCAAGCTCTTCACACTGGCTATCCCTGCAGTGCAAGTTTCTGCCTCACTCTATCACAGTGCAGACTCCTCAAACAATCTGTCCATGGCTATGCAAGCTCTTCACACTGTCTATCCCGGCAGTGCAAGCGGCTCCCTCGTACTCTATGGCAGCGCAGGCTCCTCACACAATCATACAATCTGTACACGGCTATACAAACTCTACACACTGCCTATCCCTGACAGCGCAAGCTCCTTCCCCTCTCTATGGCAGTGCAGGCCCCTCACACAATCTGTCCACAGCTATGCAAGCTCCTCACACTGTCTGTCCCTGCAGTGCCAGCTCCTTCCACTCTCTATGGCAGTGAAGGCACCTCACACAATCTCCTCACACTATCATTGCAGTGCAATCTCCTTCCGCTCTCTATAGCAGTCATACAATCATACAATCTGTCCATGGCTATGCAAGCTTCTCACACTGCCTATCCATGCAGTGCAAACTGTTACGGCTCTCTATGGCAGTACAGGCTACTCACACAATCTATCCATGGCTATACAAGCTTCTAATACTGTCTATCCTTGCAGTGCAAACTGCTTTGGCTCTCTATTGCAGTGCAGGCTCCTCACACAATCTGTCCATGGCTATACACGCTGCTCACACTGTCTATCCATGCGGTTCAAGCTCCTTCCACTCTTATGGCAGTGCAGGCTCCTCACACAATCTGTCCATGGCTATGCAGGCTTCTAACACTGTCTATCCTTGCAGTGCAAACTCCTTCCACTCTCTATGGTAGTGCAGGCTAATCACACAATCATACAATCTGTCCATGGCTATGCAAGTTTCTCACACTGAAAATCCATGTAGTGCAAGCTCTTTCCACTCTCTGTAGCAGTGTAGGCTCCTCACACAATCATACAATCTGTACAAGACTATGCTAGCTCTACATACTGTATATCCCTGGCAGTGCAAGCTCCTTCCGCTCTCTGTGGCACCTCACACAATAATTCCATGGCTATACAAGCTCCTCACACTGTCTGTCCCTGCAGTGCAAGCTCCTTTCACTCTCTATGGCAGTGAAGGCACCTCACATATTCATACAATCCGTCCTTGGCTATACAAGCTTCTTGCACTGTCTATCCCTGCAGTGCAAGCTGCTCCCTCACTCTTTCGCAGTGCAGGCTCCTCACACATTCCGTACATGGCTATGCAAGCTTTTCACACTGTCTATCCCTGCAGTGCAAGCTCCTACCACTCTCTATGGCAGTGCAGGCTCCTCACACAATCTGTCCGAGGCTATGCAAGCTTTTCACACTGTCTATCCCTGCAGTGCAAGCTGCTTCCTCGCTCTATCACAGTGCACGCTCTCTATCACAGTGCACGCTCCTCACACAATCATGCAATCTGTCCATCGCTATGCAATCTTCTCACACTGTCGGTACCTGCAGTGCAAGCTTCTTCCGCTCTCTATGTCAGTGCAGGCTCCTCACACAATCTGTCTGTGGCTATGCAAGCTTCTCCCACTGTCTATCCATGTGCAAGCTGCTTCCTCCTACTTTATGACAGTGCAGGCTCTTCACGCAATCATACAATCTGTCAATGACTATGCAAGCTTCTCACACTGCCTATCCATGCAGTGCAAACTGCTTCAGCTCTCTATGGCAGTGCAGGCTCCTCACACAATGTGTCCAAGGCTATACACGTTGCTCACACTGTCTATCCTTGCAGTGCAAGCACCTTCCACTCTCTAAGGCAGTGCAGGCTCCTCACACAATCTGTCAGTGGCTATACAAGCTTCTCACACTGTATATCCCTGCAGTGCAAACTGCTTTGGCTCTCTATTGCAGTGCAGGCTCCTCACACAATCTGTTCATGGCTATACACACTGCTCACACTGTCTATCCTTGCAGGGCAAGCTCCTTACACTCTCTATGGCAGTGCAGGCTCCTCACACATTCACACAATCTGTACAAGTTTATGCAAGCTCTACACACTGTCTTTCCCTGGCAGTGCAAGCTCCTTCCACGCTCTATGGCAGTGCAGGCTCCTCACACAATGTGTCCAAGGCTATACACGTTGCTCACACTGTCTATCCTTGCAGTGCAAGCACCTTCCACTCTCTAAGGCAGTGCAGGCTCCTCACACAATCTGTCAGTGGCTATACAAGCTTCTCACACTGTATATCCCTGCAGTGCAAACTGCTTTGGCTCTCTATTGCAGTGCAGGCTCCTCACACAATCTGTTCATGGCTATACACACTGCTCACACTGTCTATCCTGGCAGTGCAAGCTCCTTCCACGCTCTATGGCAGTGCAGGCTCCTCACACAATATGTCCATGGCTAAACAAGCTCCTCATACTGTCTGTCCCTGCAGTGCAAGCTGCTACCTTACTCTTTCGCAGTGCAGGATCTTCACACAGTCCGTACATTGCTATACAAGCACCTCCAACTGTCCACACTGTCTATCCATGCAGTGCAAGCTCTTTCCACTCTCCAGGGCAGTGAAGGCAACTCACACAATCTGTCTGTGGCTATGCAAGCTTCTCACACTGCCTGTCCCTGCAGTGCAAGCTCCTTCCACTCTTTATCGCAGTGCGGGCTCCTCACATATTCATACAATCCGTCCATGGGTATACAAGCTTCTCACACTGTCTATCCCTTCAGTGCAAGCTGCTTCCACTCTCCAAGGCAGTACAGGTTCCTCGCACAATCTGTACAAGGCTATATAAGCTCCTCACACTGTCTGTCCCTGCAGTGCAAGCTCCTTCCACTCTTTATCGCAGTGCAGGCTCCTCACATATTCATCCAATCCATCCATGGCTATACAAGCATCTCAATCTGTCTGTCCCTGCAGTGCAAGCTCCTTCCACTCTCTATGGCAGTGAAGGCACCTCATACAATCTGTCCATGGCTATACAAGCATCTCAATCTGTCTGTCCCTGCAGTGCAAGCTCCTTCCACTCTCTATGGCAGTGAAGGCACCTCATACAATCTGTCCATGGCTATACAAGCATCTCAATCTGTCTATCCCTGCAGTGCAAGCTGCTTCCTAACTCTTTCACAGTGCAGGCTCCTCACTCAATCTGTACAAGGCTATGCAAGCTCTTCACACTGTCTATCCATACAGTGCAAGCTCCTTCCGCTCTCTATGGCAGTGCAGGCTCCTCACACAATCAGTCCATGGCTATACACGCTGCTCACACTGTCTATCCTTGCAGTGCAAGCTCCTTCCACTCTCTATGGCAGTGCAGGCTTCTCACACAATCTGTCCATGGCTATACAAGCTTCTCACACTGCCTATCCATGCAGTGCAAGCTCCTTCCACTCTCTATGGCAGTGCAGGCACCTCCCACAATAATACAATCTGTCCATGGCTATGCACGTTTCTCACACTGTCTATCCCTGCAGTCCAAGCTGTGTCCTCACTTTATCACAGTGTAGGCTCCTCATCCAATCATACAATCTGTCCATGGCTAGGCCAGCTCTTCAGACTGTCTATCCCTGCAGTGCAAGCTGCTGCCTTACTGTATCACAGGCAGGCTCTTCAAACAATCTGTCCATGGCTATGCAAGCTCTTCACATTGTCTATCCCTGGCAATGCAAGCTCCTTCCACTCTCTATCGCAGTGCAGGCTCCTCGCACAATATGTCCATGGCTATGCAAGCCCCTCGCACTGTCTATCCCTGGCAGTGCAAGCTCTATCCCTTCTCTATGGCAGTGCAGGCTCCTCACAAAATCTGTACAAGGCTATACAAGCTCCTCACACAGTCTGTCCCTGCAGTGCAAGCACCTTCTACTCCCTATGGCAGTGCAGCTCTTCACACTGTCTATCCCTGCAGTCCAAGTTACTGCCTCACACTATCACAGTGCAGACTCCTCTCACTATCTGTCCATGGTTATGCAAGATCTACAAACTGTCTATCCCTGCAGTACAAGCTGCTTTCTCACTCTATCACAGTGCAGGATCCTCACACAATCTGTCCATGGCTATGCAAGCTCTTCACACTGTCTATCCCTGCAGTGCAAGCTCCTTCCGCGCTCTATGGCTGTGCAGGCTCCTCACACAATATGTCCATGGCTAAACAAGCTCTTCACACTGTCTATCCCTGCAGTGCAAGCTGCTTCCTCCTACTTTATGGCAGTGCAGACTCCTCACACAATCATCCAATCTGTACAAGTTTATGCAAGCTCTACACACTGTCTATCCCTGGCACTGCAAGCTCCTTCCGCGCTCTATGGCTGTGCAGGCTCCTCACACAATATGTCCATGGCTAAACAAGCTCTTCACACTGTCTATCCCTGCAGTGCAAGCTGCTGCCTCACTCTATCACAGTGCAGGCTTCTCACACAATCATGCAATCTGTCCATTGCTATGCAATCATCTCACACTGTCGATACCTGCAGTGCAAGCTCCTTCCGCTCTCTATGGCAGTGCAGGCTCCTCACAGAATCTGTCCATGGTTATACAAGCTTCTAACACGGCCTATCCTTGCAGAGAAAACTCCTTCCTCTCTCAATGGCAGTGCAGGATCCTCATACAATCATGCAATCTGTCCATGGGTTTGCAAGCTCTTACCACAGTCTGTCCCTGCAGTACAAGCTCCTTCCACTCTCTATGGCAGTGCAGGCTTCTCACACAATCTGTCCATGGCTATACAAGCTTCTCACACTGCCAGTCCCTGCAGTACAAGCTCCTTCTACTCTCTATGGCAGTGCAGGCTCCTCACATTGTCATACTATCTGTCCATGGCTATACAACCTTCTCACACTGTCTATCCCTGCAGTGCAAGCTCCTTCCTCACTCTTTCGTAGTGCAGGCTCCTCACAAAATCCGTACATGGCTATGCAAGCTCCTCCAAATGTCCAAACTGTCTATCCATGCAGTGCAAGCTCCTACCACCCTCTGTGCAAGTGCAAGCTCCTCAAACAATCTGTCTACAGATATGCAAGCGTCTCACACTGTCTATCCATGCAGTGCAACCTCCTTCCGCTCTCTATGGCAGTGCAGGCTCCTAACACAATCTGTACATGGCTATACAAGCTCCTCACACTGTCTATGCTTGCAGTGCAGACTCCTTCCACTCTCTATGGCAGTGCAGGCTCCTCACACAATTGTGCAATCTGTCCATGGCTATGCAAGTTTCTCACACTGTCTATCCATGCAGTGCAAGCTCCTTCCACTCTCTATGGCAGTGCAGGCTCCTCACACAATTGTGCAATCTGTCCATGGCTATGCAAGTTTCTCACACTGTCGATACCTGCAGTGCAAGCTCCTTCCACTCTCTATGGCAGGGCAGACTTCTCACACAATCATACAATCTGTCCATGGCTATGCAAGCTTCTCACACTGTCTATCCATGCGGTTCAAGCTCCTTCCGCTCTCTATGGCAGTGCAGGCTCTTCACACAATCTGTCCATGGCCATACAAGTTTCTAACACTGTCTATCCTTGCAGTGCAAGCTCCCTCTGCTCTCTAAGGCAGTGCAGGCTCCTCACACGATCATCCAATCTGTCCATGACTATGCAAGCTTCTCACACTGTCTATCTATGCAGAGCAAGGTCTTTACACTCTCAGTGGCAGTGTAGGTTCCTCAAACAATTATACAATCTGTTCATGGCAATGCCAGCTTCTAACACTGTCTATCCCTGCAGTGCAAGCTCCTTTCGCTCTCTATGGCAATGCAGGCTCCTCACACAATCAGTCCATGGCTATACAAGCTTCTCACTCTGTCTATCCCCGCAGGCTCCTCACACAATCCGTACATGGCTATGCGAGCTCCTCCAACTGTCCACATTGTCTATCCATGCAGGGCAAGCTCCTACCACTCTCTATGGCAGTGCAGGCTCCTCACACAATTTGTCCGAGGCTATGCAAGCATCTCACACTGTCTATCCATGCAGTGCAACCTCCTTCCGCTGTCTATGGCAGTGCAGGCTCCTAACACAATCTGTACATGGCTATACAAGCTCCTCACACTTTCTATCCCTGCACTGCAAGCTCCTTCCTCACTCTTTCGTAGTGCAGGCTCCTCACACAATCCGTACATGGCTATGCAAGCTCCTCCAACTGTACAAACTGTCTATCCATGCAGTGCAAGCTCCTACCACCCTCTGTGCAAGTGCAAGCTCCTCACACAATCTGTCTACAGCTAGGCAAGCATCTCACACTGTCTATCCATGCAGTGCAACCTCCTTCCACTCTCTATGGCAGTGCAGGCTCCTCACACAATCATGCAATCTGTCCATGGCTATGCAAGCTCTTATCCCAGCCTTTCCCTGCAGTACAAGCTCCTTCCACTCTCTATTGCAGTGAGGGTACCTCACACAATCTGTCCATTGCTTTATAAGCTTTTCACACTTCCAGTCCCTGCAGTGCAAGTTCCTTCCACTCTCTATGGCAGTGCAGGCTCCGTACATCATCATACAATTTGTCCATCGCATTACAAGCTTCTCATACTGTCTGTCCCTGCAGTGCAAGCTCCTTCCTCACTCTTTCGTAGTGCAGGCTCCTCACACAACCCGTACATGGCTAAGCAGCTCCTTCAACTGTCCAAACTATCTATCCATGCAGTGCAAGCTCCTACCACTCTCTATGGCAGTGCAGGCTCCTCACACAATCTGTCCGAGGCTATGCAAGCTTCTCACACTGTCTATCCCTGCAGTGCAAGCTTCTTCCTCACTCTATCACAGTGCAGGCTTCTCACACAATCATGAAATCTGTCCATAGCTAGACAACCTTCTCACACTGTCTAACCCTGCAGTGCAAACTCCTTCCTCACTCTTTCGTAGTGCAGGCTCCTCACAAAATCTGTACATGGCTATGCAAGCACCTCCGACTGTCCAAACTGTCTATCCATGCAGTGCAAGCTCCTACCACTCTCTGTGCAAGTGAAAGCTCCTCACACAATCTGTCTACAGATATGCAAGCGTCTCACACTGTCTATACATGCAGTGCAACCTCCTTCCACTCTCTATGGCAGTGCAGGCTCCTAACACAATCTGTACATGGCTATACAAGCTCCTCACACTGTCTATGCTTGCAGTGCAGACTCCTTCCACTATCTATGGCAGTGCAGGCTCCTCACACAATTGTGCAATCTGTCCATGGCTATGCAAATTCTCACACTGTCTATCCATGCAGTGCAAGCTCCTTCCACTCTCTATGGCAGTGCAGGCTCCTCACACAATCTGTCCATCACTATACACGCTGCTCACACTGTCTATCCTTGCAGTGCAAACTCCTTCCACTCTCTATGGCAGTGCATGCTCCTCACACAATCTGTCTATGGCCATACAAGTTCTAACACTGTCTATCCTTGCAGTGCAAACTCCTTCCACTCTCTATGGCAGTGGAGGCTCCTCACACAATCATACAATCTATACAAGGTTATGCAAGCTCTACCACTTTCTATCCCTGGCAGTGCAAGCTCCTTTTGCTCTCTAAGGCAGTGCAGGCTCCTCACACAATCATCCAATCTGTCCATGACTATGCAAGCTTCTCACACTGTCTATCCATGCAGTGTAAGCTCTTTACACTCTCTGTGGCAGTGTAGGTTCCTCAAACAATTATATAATCTGTTCATGGCAATGCCAGCTTCTCACACTATCTATCCCTGCAGTGCAAGCTCCTTCCACTCTCTATGGCAATGCAGGCTCCTCACACAATCAGTCCATAGCTATACAAGCTCCTCACTCTGTCTATCCCCGCAGTGCAAGTTGCTTCCTCACTCTTTTTCAGTGCACGCTCCTCACACAATCCGTACATGGCTATGCGAGCTCCTCCAACTGTCCACATTGTCTATCCATTCAGTGCAAGCTCCTACCACTCTCTATGGCAGTGCAGGCACCACACATTTTCATACAATCTGTCCATGGCTATACAACCTTCGCACACTGTCTATCCCTGCAGTGCAAGCTCCTTCCTCACGCTTTCATAGTGCAGGCTCCTCACACAATCCCTACATGGCTATGCAAGCTTCTCCAACTGTCCAAACTGTCTATCCATGCAGTGCAAGCTCCTACCACCGTCTGTGCAAGTGCAAGCTCCTCACAAAATCTGTCTACAGCTATGCAAGCGTCTCACACTGTCTATCCATGCAGTGCAACCTCCTTCCGCTCCCTATGGCAGTGCAGGCTCCTAACACAATCTATACATGGTTATACAAACTCCTCACACTGTCTATGCTTGCAGTGCAGACTCCTTCCACTCTCTATGGCAGTGCAGGCTCCTCACACAATTGTGCAATCTGTCCATGGCTATGCAAGTTTCTCACACTGTCTATCCATGCAGTGCAAGCTCCTTCCGCTCTCCATGGCAGTGCAGGCTCCTCACACAATCGTGCAATCTGTCCATGGCTATGCAAGCTTCTCACACTGTCTATCCCTGCAGTGTGAGCTCCTTCCTCACTCTTTCGTAGTGCAGGTTCCTCACACAATCCGTACATGGCTATGCAAGCTCCTCCAACTGTCCAAACTGTCTGTCCATGCAGTGCAAGCTCCTACCACTCACTCTCTATGGCAGCGCAGGCTCCTCACACAATCTGTCCGAGGCTATGCAAGCTTCTCACACTGTCTATCCCTGCAGTGCAAGCTGCTTCCTCACTCTATTACAGTGCAGGCTTCTCACACAATCATGCAATCTGACCATCGCTATGCAATCTTCTCACACTGTCGATACCTGCAGTGCAAGCTCCTTCCGCTCTCTATGGCAGTGCAGGCTTCTCACACAATCATACAATCTGTCCATGGCTATGCAAGCTTCTCACACTGTCTATCCATGCGGTTCAAGATCCTTCCACTCTCTATGGCAGTGCAGGCTCTTCACACAATCTGTCCATGGCCATACAAGTTTCTAACACTGTCTATCCTTGCAGTGCAAACTCCTTCCACTCTCTATGGCAGTGCAGGCTCCTCACACAGTCATACAATCTATACAAGGCTATGCAATCTCTACACACTGTCTATCCCTGGCAGTGCAAGCTTCTTCTGCTCTCTAAGGCAGTGCAGGCTCCTCACACGATCATCCAATCAGTCCATGACTATGCAAGCTTCTCACACTGTCTATCCCTGCAGTACAAGCTGCTTCCTCACTCTATCACAGTGCAGGATGCTCACACAATCTCTCCATGGCTATGCAAGCTCTTCACACTGTCTATCCCTGCAGTGCAAGCTGCACCCTCCTACCTTATGGCAGTGCAGGCTTCTCACACAATTATACAATCTGTACAAGGCTATGAAAGCTCTTCACACTGTCTATACCTGGCAGTGCAAGCTCCTTCCACTCTCAATGGCAGTGCAGGCTCCTCGCACAATTTGTCCATAGCTATGCAAGCTCCTTACACTGTCTATCCCTTGCAGTGCAAGCTCTATCTGTTCTCTATGGCAGTGCAAGCTCCTCACACAATCATGCAATCTGCCCATGGCTATTCAAGCTTCTCACGCTGCCTATCTATGCAGTGCAAGCTCTTTCCACTCTCCATGGCAGCGTAGGCTCCTCACACAATCTGTCCATGGTTATACAAGTTTCTAACACGGTCCATCCTTGCAGTGCAAACTCTTTCCACTCTCTATGGCAATGCAGGCTCCTCACACAATCATACAATTTGTCCATGGCAATACAAGCTTCTCACTCTGTCTATCCCTGCAGTGCAAGCTGCTTCCTCACTCTTTCACAGTGCAGGATCCTCCCGCAATCTATACATGGCTATGCAAGCTCCTCCAACTGTCCACACTGTCTATCCATGCAGTGCAAGCTCCTACCACTCTCTATGGCAGTGCAGGCACCTCACACAATCTATCTTTGGCTATGCAAGCTTCTCACACTGCCTATCCATACAGTGGAAGCTCCTTCCGTTCTCTATGGCAGTACAGGCTCCTCACACAATCATACAATCTGTCCATGGCTATGCAAGCTTCTCACACTGTCTATCCCTTTAGTACAAGCTGCTTCCTCACTCTATCACAGTGCAGGCTCCTCACACAATCTGTCCATGGCTATGCAAGCTCTTCACACTCTCTATCCCTGCAGTGCAAGCTGCACCCTCCTATCTTTTGGCAGTGCAGGCTTCTCACACAATCATACAATCTGTACAAGGCTATGGAATCTCTTCACACTGTCTATACCTGGCAGTGCAAGCTCCTGCCACTCTCTGTGGCAGTGCAGGCTCCTCGCACAATATGCCCATAGCTATGCAAGCTCCTTACACTGTCTATCCCTGGCAGTGCAAGCTCTATCTGTTCTCTATGGCAGTGCAAGCTCCTCACACAATCATACAATCTGCCCATGGCTGTTCAAGCTTCTCACGCTGCCTATCTATGCAGTGCAAGCTCTTTCCACTCTCCATGGCAGAGTAGGCTCCTTACACAATCGTACAAGGCTATACAAGCTCCTCACACAGTCTGTCCTTGTAGTGCAAGCTCCTTCGGCTCTCCATGGCAGTGCAGGCTCCTCACACAATCATGTAATCTGTCCATGGCTATGCAAGCTTCTCACACTGTCTATCCTTGCAGTGCAAGCTCCTTCCTTTCTCTATGACAGTGCAGGCACCTCACACAATCTATCTTTGGCATACAAGCTTCTCACACTGCCTATCTATACAGTGCAAGCTCCTTCCGTTCTCTATGACAGTGCAGGCTCCTCACACAATCGGTCCGTGGCTATACAAGCTTCTCACACTGCCTATCCATGCAGTGCAAGCTCCTTCCACTCTCTATGACAGTGCAGTCTCCTCTCACAATCATACAATTTGTCCATGGCATTACAAGCTTCTCACTCTGTCTATCCCTGCAGTGCAAGCTGCTTCCTCACTCTTTCACAGTGCAGGATCCTCACACAATCTATATATGGCTATGCAAGCTTCTCCAACTGTCCACACTGTCTATCCATGCAGTGGAAGCTCCTACCATCTCTATGGCAGTGCAGGCACCTCACACAATATAGTCTGTGGCTATGCAATTTTCTCACACTGTCTATCCCTGCAGTACAAGCTGCTTTCTCACTCTATCACAGTGCAGGATCCTCACACAATCTGTCCATGGCTATGCAAGCTCTTCACACTGTCTATCCCTGCAGTGCAAGCTGCACCCTCCTACCTTATGGCTGTGCAGGCTTCTCACACAATCATACAATCTGTACAAGGCTATGGAAGCTCATCACACTGTCTATATCTGGCAGTGCAAGCTCCATCCACTCTCTATGGCAGTGCAGGCTCCTCGCACAATATGTCCATAGCTATGCAAGCTCCTTACACTGTCTATCCCTGGCAGTGCAAGCTCTATCTGTTCTCTATGGCAGTGCAAGCTAATCACACAATCATACAATCTGCCCATGGCTATTCAAGCTTCTCAAGCTGCCTATCTATGCAGTGCAAGCTCTTTCCACTCTCCATGGCAGCGTAGGCTCCTTACACAATCTGTACATGGCTATACAAGCTCCTCACACAGCCTGTCCCTGCAGGGCAAGCTCCTTTCGCTCTCTATGGAAGTGGAGGCTCCTCACACAATCATGCAATCTGTCCATTGCTATGCAATCATCTCACACTGTCGATACCTGCAGTGCAAGCTCCTTCCGCTCTCTATGGCAGTGCAGGCTCCTCACAGAATCTGTCCATGGTTATACAAGCTTCTAACACGGCCTATCCTTGCAGAGAAAACTCCTTCCTCTCTCAATGGCAGTGCAGGATCCTCATACAATCATGCAATCTGTCCATGGCTTTGCAAGCTCTTACCACAGTCTGTCCCTGCAGTACAAGCTCCTTCCACTCTCTATGGCAGTGCAGGCTCCTCACACAATCTGTCCATGGCTATATAAGCTTCTCACACTGCCAGTCCCTGCAGTACAAGCGCCTTCTACTCTCTATGGCAGTGCAGGCTCCTCACATTGTCATACTATCTGTCCATGGCTATACAAGCTTCTCACCCTGTCTGTCCCTGCAGTGCAAGCTCCTCCCACTCTTTATCGCAGTGCAGGCTCCTCACATATTCATACAATTTGTCCATGGCTATACAATCTTCTCACACTGTCAAAACCTGCAGTGCAAGCTGCTTCCTCACTGTTTCGCAGTGCAGGCTCCTCACACAATCCGTACATGGCTATGCAAGCACCTCCAACTGCCCACACTGTCTATCCATGCAGTGCAAGCTCCTAACACTCTCTATGGTAGTGCAGGCTCCTCACACAATCATACAATCTCTCCATGACATTACAAGCTCTCTCACAGAGTCTATCCTTGCAGTGCAAGCTGCTGCTAAACTCTATCACAGTGGAGGCTCCTCACACAATCTGTCCATGGCTATACAAGCTCTTCACACTGTCTATCCCTGCAGTGCAAGCTCCTCCCACTGTCTATGACAGTGCAGCCTCTTTATACAGCCTGTCCATGTAATGTTTTGTTTAGTTATGTTAATTTATATTTGTAAAATACACATATACCACGGGGAGGGGAGCTGCATTATTCAAGGTGTTCGGGTTTCAATGTGTGTGGTCGAGGAAATGGGAAGGAGTTTGTCCACTCCTGGAGTAACCAAAACTGGGGGTACCTGTTACTCTGAGGGTGAGGAAAGCAGAGTCCATTATGAGGTGGACCCTGAGGGTTCACTAAGAAATGAGGAATTACTGGTTGAATTGGCAATTCATGGTGTGAATCCCCAGGAATTCCTCATTTTGGGTAGGACTCTCACCCAGATGTTTTGGTGAGCGTAACATTCTGCTGTTACTAGCCCTATCAGAATTAAGAGGCCACTTGTAATGAGGGCCTTAAAGGACATGGAAAGGAAACAATAGGACATGGCAGAACAATAATCGCTAAATGTAGAGAAGGGCTAAGTCTGTAGGGTTTCGATGGGGGTAGATTCTGAATACAAGAGATAATAAAGCAGATAATTCCACATCTGCCTCAAGCCACTGCTGAGGAAATAGAGGTTCCACCAGTAGACATGCTTTCTTGGAGCGAGGGAAAGAAGATAGAGAGGAAGGAATTAGATGGTGTTTCAACTAGAAAGGAGCAGAAACAAAAATAAATTTGTAGGTGGGGCAAAGGACTTTGAATTATACCATAAAATGTTTAACAGTACAATTTTCCATGCTTCTCTGTGCAATGCCAGGACCTCATTCTATCCATGGTGGTGGCAACTTGTGAAAGAACACACCCGTGGCAGGGAATAGCTCCTCACAATATTCAGGGCAATGTAAGTTCCCCACACTACTCACATCTAATCACACACTGCAAATGTCTCTCACTTTGTTGGGGTGTTTGAAGCCTCTCCCAGTATCTACCCAAGTAGCCAGAAATCATCACTAGACTCTGTCCTCTTGTCCACAATCTGTCAATGTGCATCACACCTGCTCAGGTGGGTGAAATAAACCTGTGGTGGGTAACAGGCAAGGATCACTATTTCACACTCAAACACACTTGACAGTCGCCAAACATTCTCTTTCCCATGAAACCCAACTACTGCTCATTATAGTGCATGTTCTATAATCAGAAGAGAAAGTAATCACATATTCATTAATGTGCTTTGTGGAACACAATAGATATGAGGAAAAAACTGGGTAAGTTTTAGGAGTAAAAGAAAACGTCAATATTATCCTGTGATGCTTTGCAAAGTTGAAAAGATTCACATTTCACCAAGGCTGTGATACTTTTTTTGTCAACTTTGGAAACCTTTGCCTGCGGGTAAAAAATCCCCTCAAAACGTTTTGCTGAACCTTTTGTCTAAAGAGTTCCCCAACAAAAGGTGTCGATTTTATTCTGAAAAAAATATTTTTAAGAATGTTTAATTAAACCTCACTACATTTGCAAAAATTCCGTAGCAAGAGAAGTCTTGGGAAACATTTGTGGAGAACAAACTTACAGACTTTACACATGTCTTCATAGCACACTCCCACTAGAACAAAAAGTTTGAATTATACAACACACTTTGCAGGGAGATTGAGAGAAGAGCTTTAGGCCTCACATGCAGTTCACAAAATCTACATAGGCAATTTTACATGGTCCATCACTCCTAAAGAGTAGAGAACATCTTTCTTGACTTGTACATTCGATTTTTTTTTTTCCAATCCTGTTTATTCCAGGTAGAGAGCCAGCTTGGTATAGCTGAAAATCTATTTAGGAAGGTTGAGGTGAAAAGATTAGAAGGCACAGTTTGAACTAGACATATTTAGCAGTGCTACTAGTCAGCTTTCAGAGACAGCACAGGATCCCATAACAGGCAGGTTACTCTGATTAGAAAGGTCCATTACTCATACAGCAGTTGTGATACCATAAACAGCTGCTTTATCCACACGAACAATGAAAGGAACCACACATCTCGTGAAATAACAGTCTTAGAGGTAAGTGTTCTCTTGTACCATGGGACTAAAATCAGCAAATGGCAGGCTTGTCATTGATTATCTTTCTATTATCAGTTTAAATATAGTCTGGAAAAACAATAACTTTGCCACTAAAACATCAACTAGGCTTTCTCTGAAAATACCTATGTTTTCCTACATACTTGTCATTCTTGATACATAAGCTCAATTCCACTGAATGAAAGCTAGTCTTTTTATGAAGATACAACTATTGTCAGCCTGAAATATAAGTAAGGTGTTCATTTCTGATAAGAACATCAGCATCTTGTTTCAATTAAAACAATTACTAACATATACTAATACCACAGGTGGATCTGTTCTGTCAGTCATGCTTATTTAGTATCATAAATGGCATAGATTTCCACCACCATTATGTAAAGTATGCCCTCAATATGGCAGTCAAAGGTGTGTCATGAATCCTCTCAATAAGTCGAAATGGCCACCATTATTCCAGGCACAGCTAGGATTATGTCAAGAAAGCCCACAATATGTCAAGGATGAAAACTATTACATTAGTGCAAACACTATGTCATGTACAGTTACAAATATGTCAACAGTGGGTAGACTATGTTAAGGATCAACAACATTATCCCAGAAATAGTGACAGATATGTAAAGAATGGCCGGCATATTTCACAGAAGGACAGCATTCTGCCAGCGAAAGCTACATTAATGTCATAAATGACCATGATATATCAAGCATAGATATTGCCACAATTGTTCCATGGCCTCCATTAAATCATGGACATTTATAAGTATCTTAAGAAATCTGCCATGTGTCAGAAATGGGCCCCATTATGCCAATGACAGTCACAATGATGTCAAAAAGGTAAACATGTGGAAAAGGTCCATCAATAACCAATTGAACAACATCATCAAAAAGAACCCTTGTAAGCAGATGATCAAGCTGGTTTCCATCCTACTTTCAGCCTAAAAAAATAACTCTGGGGATTCTGAATGATTTACATCACTGATTGGAGAAAAGAGACTCCTGCTTACTTGTCCTTCTACATTTATCAGTGGCCTTAGATACAGTTGATCGCTGCAGGTAAATTTAGGTCTTAGAGAAGTGCATCAGTTTTAGAGGCATGGGATACCTAGTCCAGTATACAAACCATAACTTGTATGTGTGAGTTATAGAGAGAGACAGAAAGAGAGAGAGAGAGAGAGAGAACACATAATGTGTACCTGTGTAATATGGGCCTATATTGACATCGATGAGTTCTGTTGTTATCATAACCCATGAGGCCGAAGGCCAAATGGTTTATAAATGTCACTTTAATCCTGAGATGGCAGTGTAGGATCAAATTACACATTACCCATTTTATATTTTTCAATTACATGATTTTTTAATTTCTGTTTACCCGCCTTTAGAAATATTTGGAGCATTTGTTTTGCTGTTCATGGTATTATTCATTGTTTGCCTGAGACTGCTGATAGGGCTGTCAATGTTTTGAGAAATGTGTGTTTTTGGTTGGGGATAATGAGTTATTATTTGAAACATGTTAAAATATGCGGTTTTGTAGTATATTCACATTAAAGAGTAAGTTTAACACGACATAAAGAAGGAAAGAAACTAAAGTACAACGGGGTGCACACCTTCCTGCACATAAACAATCATTCATGGTGATTTGCTGTTTCTCTGTGTGCTGCACAATGCAGCACACATTTCTGCTCGTTTCACCATGTTAAGACCAGGTTTTTCCTAGTCTTAATTTTGGCGCTGAATCCTATTCACGCCACCCTTGGATATTGGGAGCAGCATAATCAATGGGTGTTGTGGTGGAACGCCCACCTCAACACCCATTGCCCACCCCATTCACGCAAATTATAGCGTGAAAGGGTGCCTTATTTACAAGGCGAAGTTAGACGAAGCTCCTATCGCCACAGGAACGTTGATAAAAGTGATGTCCCTGTGGCAATAGGGGCTTGTAAATATGCCCCAGGATTCTACATTCAGGATGCGGAATCTGAAGGATGGGTCTAGACAACAGACCCTAATGGCTGCACATCACAGAAGAGGAAGTCTTGTGGAAATCCTCACTGGATTTACTTCCCTTTAGTTTACAGGATAGGCCTACCCGGCATGAAGCCTCTAGGACTGTAGGACATTTTGTCAGTCCCTCCATATAAGTTTTTTTTTTTTACATTTTGCAATGTTGAGTTTTTCAACTTGTCATGCCAAGTGTCCTGATGCGACCTTCTCTTGTGAAAATTAATGAGTATTCTCGTAATAAGGATTGTGAAATACACTCATGCCGGGACTGATGTCTTGCCGACAGTCTTAATATTCACGTTACATTTAAAAAAAAAGAGATTCATTCCAATTTAGATTTTTGTAAATTAATGAACAACGGATGTGAAAACGCACGACAGATGGACTGTTGGTACTAATATATGTCTCATAAATTGACACACAATATATTCAGAATGAATGCAACAGCACTACATTTGTTGATCAGTAGCCCAATTCACAAATCTGTCATCACACATTTATGTACACCAAGGGGCATATTAACGAGCCCCTTTGCGTCACTCCTGCACCACGCAATGTGGGGCTAGAGCGACGCAAATAAAAAATTTGATTTATGAAGCCACGTAAGGCCACTTGGCGTGGCCCTGAGTGGCTTGATAAATCTTGAGTAATGCAACGCAGCGCAAATCACTGCGTTGCATTACTCTGCACGAGAGAGGCATTGCCATGGATGTTGCACGGGTATTCTCATGCAGCATCCATGGGAATGCGCCAAAAACGGATGCCTCCCCAAGTGAGGCATGACAAGGAGAAATAACAAGGGATTGTTTTTGTGCAGGAAGGTACCTCTGCACCATGGTGCAAGGTTGCCTGCGTTGGTGCTCGGCAGCCTAAAGAGCGCCTGTGCAGGGGAAAAGGCAGGAATTCACCGTATTGACTTAAAGATGGCATATTCCTGCCTCTTCCCTGTCAGGCAGTGCAGCGTAGCAAGGTGACTTGCTGCTCTGCGTGACTTGGCCATAAATATGGCCCCAAATGCATTTAAAAAATATGCAGGCACACGACCTTAGCTAGGGTAGCCGACTTTCTAAGTATGTCTACGAGTCATAGGGCGAAAGTTTGGAGCTTCATGCCGTCACCACTAACTAAAAATCAGACGTTTTTAAAATGTATAACTGAGGCTGATATTAAACCTCTGAGTGTGCTTCAGTTTCTTTACCACCTCGTGGAGTAAGTCTTGACTGCCATACTATTGTCGTCTTTGGTGAGATAAGTTTTCCAGAATAAATACCTCTGTTATTCAAATGAAGTGAAACATTCTTCCAGAAACACCCATGATAAGAACAGCATTAACTACAGATACTGCCAAGTATGGACCTACTCCCCTGGACCTAGAGAAAAGGTCTCATAATCTTAGCAGCTTTGAGTTTAGAAATAAGCTCAGTGCAGGTAGTGAGTTCTATAAAATATATTGACAGGCTTTGTGTAGGAAATAAACGCCAAGGCCCAGATTTACAAGGAAATTGTATCTAGGTTGCGCCACTTTCTGTGGCACAGCTCTGATGAAAAATCCTTTCTGATATTAACTAAGTCAAGCAATTCCACTTTGCGTGGTTTAGTAAAAACAAAGTTACGCAAGATAGCCATAGCGCTGCTTGCATTACTTGGCGTCAGGTAGGTGTTACATGAGAGGCGTATGGGTGTTCACATGCATCCACTGATGAATTTTAGTGCAAACCAAGGTTTACAAAGATATGTTTATTTCTCCTCGTTACTTCCTCTACTGCCTGCATTCTACAGCACAGACAGAAAGAGTAATATGCCTCTCAGAATTGTTTTTGTGCAGGAAGACAAGTACCCTTGTAGCGCTGTAGGAAAGTAGGATCTGCTTCTATGGCTACCCCCACTTTTTGCCTGATGCTAAGCTGTTACTGACTAGTCTGACTGGGATCCTGCTAATCAGAACTCCAGTCTATCTGCTTTCGCCCTAAATTGTTATGTTCAGTACTTAGGTACATCGTAACATCTGCCACTCACATTAAGGGACATATTCTTGATACACTAATCTCGAACGACCCCAAAATATCAGCATCTTCACCAGTAGCCACACTTTGGTCAGACCATTATTTTATTCCATTTGCACTTTGCAATAGGGGAGCCGGAAAGAAAAACTACCAACCTTCGGTTATCACGAAAATAGGAAACTGGTCTATGCTTAACTGAGACGCATGGGGGGATCTCCTAGCCTCCTGTGCTCCCAAGATTCAGGGAAAGGTTGAAGAAGCTTATACTAGCTGGGAAAGCTGGATCACACAATCACTGGATAAGGTGGCCCCTAAAATGACTCCCTAACCAAAAACAACACCTAAAAAGGCACCATGGTTCAATGCACAGCTAGCGTCCCTAAGAAAAAACTGCAAAAAGATTGAAAGGGAATGGAGGAAGAACTATGATATACAACTTAAAGCCAGGCATAAGGCAGCCATCAGACTTTACCACAACAATATCAAAGACGCTTAGGCAAAATTTTTGAGCAAAAGATTAGCCAGGCTCAGAACTTATCCAAGGAACTCTAAAGTGGTCAAATCTAAAACCTCTCTAACTCCTGATAATTACATCGTTCAGGCTATGGAGGAAAGATGTATGGATCCAGTCACTTACAGGCACATGCATCAACCATTTTTGCGAGCGCAAACGGTGCAATTCGCAAAAATCGGCCGTTTGCGCCCGCAAAAATGGCATTTGCGATGCATCAAGGTTCAAGGCACTCGCAATTTGAGAATTCACAATCAATTGCGAGTTCTCAAATTGCGATTGCATTTAAGGAATCGTAATTTGCGATTCCTTAAATGCAATGCAAGAACCACTTTAGAATAGCGATTTCGCTATTAGGGGGCGCAAATTACCATGAAGTTGAACTTCATGGTAATATGCAAAAACGGTGAAAAATGCACTTTAGTGCATTTTTCAAAGTTTCATGTTGCGCAAATTGCGCAATGCAATCTTCCATTCATTCCTATGGGCCTGTAGGCCCATAGGAATGAATGGGGAGCCATTCCTTAATTGCGACTCGCAATTTGCGACTCACAATTTAGGAATTTGTAGGAATCGCTATTTTCTCAGCGATTCCTACATGCATAGGCATTTGCACTTCCTTATTAGCGAATCCTTATTTTTCGCTAATAAGGAATCGCAAATGGCATGTTTGATGCATGTGCCAATTCCTTCCTTAAAAAAGTCATAGATATCTATAGATCCTTTCAGATTGGGAGCAATACAACCACAAGCCAGGAAAGAATTCAGATGTGGATCTCGTCCACGCCTGTTCTCACTCGCTTCCCACGCACTAACCTAAATCAAGTGAGATCTCTGATAGATAAGGTCAAATCAGGCTCACCACTAGATCCTGCCCCACCCCATGTCCTTAGTAAGGTCACTGAGGTCCTGCTTCCGGCACTAATCGAACTTATCTATCTCTCACTAGAGACAGGCGAAGTTCCAAGAGCCTGGAAACATGCAATTATCAGACCGTTGTTAAAAAAATCCAATTTGGACCCTGGTCAACTCTGGAACTATCATCCTATTTCTCTTTTACCATTGCCATACTATTGGCAAAGTAATAGAGAAACATGTAAATGGAGCACTTACAGAGTTTCTGGAAACTAACCAACGCCTCCATCCCACACAGATGGGCTTTTGTGCACAACACAGCATGGAGTCAGCACTCCTAGCAGTGACTGAAGAATTAAAAATGACCCTGGACCAAGGCAGTTCAGACGGTATACTACTTCTTGACCTTAGTGCGGCATTCAACACTGTGGATCATTCTATTCTACAGAACAGATTGCTGGATATCGTTATCCAAGACAATGCCTTGGAGTGGCTTTCATCTTTCCTGAAGGGCAGAACATTTCAGGCCATGGAAGCTAACCTTTTCTCTAATACAGTGCTTAATTTGTAAAAAAAACAAGTGCCAGGGCCCTCATCAGGCAGCCACTGCAGCTTGCACCACCCGTTGTCATGGCAGTGCTCCCAATGGCAATATCAACACAACTAGTGACAATCACACTCCTACAAGTGTGACAATTCTGACTATTCCAGATGCCCAACACTATAAGAATAGCTTAGTCGGCAGGTATAAGTCCCTTTTAATGTATGTTGAATTAATATACTATTGTTGTTTCGCTAATTTCTGAATTAGACAGACAGCGCCACCATGTGGCAGATTATCATAAGTGCCAGTGTTGACAATTAGGTGCCGGTGCTGAGCACCGGAAACCACTGGCTCAAATTAAGCACTGCTCTAATATCAGGTCACTGACTTACGAGCAGTGGCGTAACACAGACCCCCACAGCCCCCGCGGTGCGGGGGGGCCCCCGAGCTGTAGGGGGGCCCCTCAGCACGGTACTGTGGTCCAAGAACTCCTGATAAAATCCAGAGCGGGGGCTCCTCCATGCACCTTGCAGGGGGGCCCCCTCAAATTTTGTTACGCCACTGCTAGCGGGGTGCCACAGGGCTCTTCGCTCAGCCCCAAATTGTTTAACATCTACCTGGGACCACTAGCTCGAATAGTCCAAGAATGGGGTATCTCTATGATATCATATGCAGATGACACACAGCTGGTGGTCTCTCTGGACCCCAGAAGCAATGTTGAATCAGATAGGTTAGCACCATGCTTGGAAAGAATTGTGGAATGGATCTCAAGCAGTTGTCTGAAGCTGAATGGGTAAAAAGTCGGAGCTGATGATCCTCGGAAACAATGCGGCCCCCAGGCCTCTGATCAGCTGGCCTAACTGTCTAGGCAGCCGACCTGTCCCGAACACGACTATCAGAAATCTTGGCTTCTGGCTCAACAGGGATTTAATTTAACCATGGAAACCCAAGCTAAGAAACTCGCAGGCACTTGTTTTGGGTTACTCAGAATGCTCCGAAAAATCCTGGACAGTATCCCCGTACAGCTCAAAAAGACAGTAATCCTTTCTCTGGTTACTTCATGTCTGGACTATGGAAACTCCCTCTTTCTGGGGGCACCAAAGTACGTCATCAAAAGATTTCAGGTCATCCAGAACGCTGCTGTAAGACTGCTGTGTAAGGTACTTCAGGCTTAGTCCAGAAGGAGTGTTTATGATTTATGATACAGGAATCTGCTGGGAAACACATAAAATCCCTACACTGGCTCCCGATTGAGGCCAGAGTTAAATTCAAAGCACTTTGTCTGACACACAAAGCCATACACAACAAGGGCCCCAGTACAATCAGTGGCTTGGTGAGCCATTATGTCCCTAACAGAAACCTTAGTTCCTGTTCTGATCGCTTATTAAAAACGACCAGAATCAAAAGAGCCAGATGGGGTGGCAGATCCTTTGCCCATCTGGCACCAAAACTGTGGAATTCTATTCCATGTGAATCTAGACTTCTGGAATCAGAATCAGCTTTCCGAAAAAAGATTAAACGAGGCTCTTCCAGCAGCACCACTAATCCACTCTAACTTCTGTGCCTTATCTGACACCCAGCGCTGGGAAGCCCTTGGGCAGCTATGCGCTCTATAAATCCCGTAAACATAAACATCCCAGATTGGGTACTGGGGTACCCTTATAAGTCCCTAGTATATGGTACTAAGGTACCCAGGGCATAGGTACCCCAGAGGTCTCCCATGGGCTGCAGCATGCATTATGCCACCCATGGGAGACTATTCAAAATGGAACTACAGGCCTGCCATTGCAGCTTGTGTATGTTGGTGCTGGCACCACTTACTAAAGATATAGGTTTCCTATATCTTGGGTCACTGCACTTAAAACCTATAATCCACCCCATAGCAGACCTTTGCAGTCCTGAAGGCAGGGTGCTTCGTTCTAAGTGAGAGGGTGCCCCTGTATGAGCAGGACGCCCCTACAGCCTACAGAGTCCATTCTCCCGGGTTGTCAGAGAAGCAGCCATATACTATATAGAGGGGCACTGCGTAATTAAGCGATGACCATATCGAAACTGGCTGCAACGAATCCTATCATGTTTGGTATCAAACATGTTGGAATCAGTAGGGGAGGTATGATTCCAAACACTGGAAGAGCCCTCCGTTAGGCTCTCAGTGTTCCCGGTATCAGCCTTCTTGACCCGGACAGCACAAAATGGTTGCTGCCAGCCAGAGACACAATTCTGCCCTCCTGCTGCTGAGCCAAGCTCGAGCAGGGGAAGGCAGAACAATAGGCATCATGTCACAGGGAGGTGTGACCGACTCCCAGACAGGATATAGTGTACTGGGGCAGGGTGGGTACGCTTGCCAGTGCCACTCAGTCTGCATGTGGGGCACATTTAGTGTCCCCATGCATAGTCCAGTTCAAACCAGTCCCGGGAACCGTTGGCTCCCGCTCTGGGGCGAAACTGGACAAAGGACATGGGAGTAACCGCCCCTCTGTCCAGACCCTCCCGTGGGAGGGTCCCCTGAATCATCCCAACCCTTTCCCTAGGGTGCTTAAGGGCTTACCTGGGTGTAGGTCCCTAGATTCATCGTGGGATAAGATTCAGAGCAGACACCACTTCTTCTACTACCTTCTGGGCACTCTGGACTTCGCCTGACTTCATTTGGGCTCGACTTCGTCTTCCTTCCAGTCTGCTGCATCGTCTGTGCCTGTGCACCATACAGGAACCTTCCAAGGCCTGTGGGCATCAAAGACACCTGAAGAAATCTCCCTGGAAGTGAAGGAGTCACTCCCCTGCATTCGCAGGTACCGCAACTAAGTTGACCGGTCTGCTGATCCTGAGCTCCTCCGGACTCCGAACGGCTCTGCAACACAGGTGGTAGTTTTCCACAGTTCCTGACACCTGCCCTGCTCTCTCACCAAGTTTGAGGCCAGTATCCCTCGTGGGGGTTGCAATAACCGGACCCCTGTGCACTGCATCAGCTTGCAGTTGCAAAGGCTTGTTGACTTCTCTCCAAGAAGATCTTCGGCCTCCAAGTAGCCCCAACCTCGAACATCTTCCATGACCAGAATCTTCAGCCACACCGCATCGGGTGCACTGTGGCCTGCATCTTTTGATGAGCTGCTTGAGGTCCTCTTGCGACTTCAGTGCCTCCAGCCTGTGGGTCCATTTGAGGGTCACCTTTGTTTCTCTTGGGCTCCCCTAATTGCTCGGGCCTGCCCTGACTCCCCTGCTCTTGGTGAGTCCCCTGGACCATGGTGGTTCCTACGTTGCTCCTTCTTAAGCTCCTGAGTTGCTTGCATTTGCCAATGCTTGTTGGTGCTCCCGCTGGACACCAACCCCTAAGCACTCGACATCCTTCATGGGACAGCTCGTGCATGGCTCCTGGTCTTCCACAGCATCGCCTGGTCCTCACAGCTGCAGAGTCAAGGTCCTTGTCAACTCTCCTGAAACACCCGACATAGCAGGGCATTCGTCTTCCAAGTCGCCTGGTCACTCTTGAGCGACACAGACTCTGTCCCCTCTGCTTGCAGGTACTTCTCGTCTAGAATTCACCTTCGTATTCCACCGGACACTTTCTCCTCTTCCAGCAGCGAAACTTTCCTGAAGCCCTCCATTGGAAACGACGGCGGTTTCTGACACCACTTCACATGTTTTTTCCACTTAATCTATACTATAAGATTGCAATCTGGTAAAACAAGCTGCTTTACATTCCTTCTGGACTAAGCCTGAAGGCTGCTCTCCACAGCTACCACTTAGAGAGCTTTCTAAGGTTGTCTAAGACCTCTTAAATCACCATAAGGGTTGTCTGGACTGGTGCAAGGTGTCCACTTACATAAGTGTACATCATATACCAGGCCAGCTTCTCACATGTGCTGTGTTGCATGAAATAATAGTAATTGTACCCCCAAGGGTGCAGCAGAGCAATAAAAGGTCCTTGTGCAAGCGCTGTTTCCGGCCACTATAATGTCACCTTCCATGCATGAGATTCCAGTTCTCTTGAAGACACCAGCAGGTATGTAAAACAAATGCCCCAGCCTGCCTCTACAGTGTTGTCACTAGTCTAGTTCTCCAAAGTAGAATGAGTAGAAAAATGACGACACTGGTATTGATTTCCACTCCACCCATTTCCATGAAGTCATAGCCTGGGTTCAGGCATGATGGTCCCACCACAGCCTTTGAAAAGACATGAAGTGTTGTGATTAGACAATATCGCCTCTGACTTCACCCTTTCCTATCTTTTCCAAGGCTGGGGTGGGACCAGTGAACCTGACCCTACCATAGCCTGTGTTACAATGGAAAGAGTAGAATGAAAAGTAGGCCTCGGATCATGGTTCTCCTCCTAGAACGTCAGCGGTAGTGAATTTTGAACCCAGAGGGGTTTAAAATTCTGTGGTTTTGCAATGCTTCCCATGCTGCATTTCTATAGGGCTTGGAAGACTGAACAAGATTGGAGCTGGTTCAGAAGCAGTGCCTGCATTCACATTAAACAGTGCAGAGTGCCTTACAAGCTTCTACAAGCGTCTGCATGGTTTAAAGCTTATGAAGGCGTGGCGGGCATCGCCTTAACGCTTCCATGAAAGAGCCGCCACTGCTGCAGCTTTTCCTTCCCAGTGCTGAGCCATTTTTTATGTCTGTGCAGTTCATGATAAGGCCTTCAAACCCTTTTCCTACAAAAGATTCCCAGGTCACATTTGTTTCCTTTTTCCCCACATGCTGGTAATTCTACAGTACCCAGTTTTTGTGAGTACACCCGGAGAGAACCGAAAACATGTAGCAACATTTTGCTTTTAATTAAATATTATTTTTTGCAAAAACAGGAAAAAATGTTGTGCAAGAAAATTTGCATTTTCTTGGAAGAATATGATAAACAAAATGTTTCCTGTGCTAGCACCGCCCCTTACCAGTTTTCAGGAACAGGCATAATCATTTGTTTACTACAGTTTTTCGATTTTCATAGTGGTAGTCTATTCTTTATATTTTTGTGTTTTCTACCTACTTGTCATTTGTGGTTGAAACAGGTGTGAAACCCAGCCCTGAACAAGAAAACCTATACATTTCTGAAAGTGGACAAAATGCTGAATTCAGCAAGAGGTCCTTTTTGTAGATCACTCATCGTTTTCCTAAAGACAATAGTTGTTGAAATTAAAATCTAATGAAAGTAAGTGTGAACAAAATAGAAATGGGAGGCAATATTTTCATCTTTGCTTTTTTGTTCGGTTGGCTGATCTACAAAAGCAATATGCTGTTCTGCCTGCCAGACTCTTCTGGTCGCTGTGACATACAGTGTTTGTTAGTTGCCCGAAATATTTACCCAGGAGACATCAACTAACATGCAACAATTCATATGGCAAAATCGAATAAAGTAAAAACGAGTATGAAGGAAACATTTGCAATTCTGAAATGTACTCAAGATAATAAGCTAAGGATAGTTGTTATCAGTGCAACCCTGAATCTGGGTTTACTCATCTAGCCTTGTGATTCAGAGGGCTTTTTGCAACGTGTATTCTTTCTTGTGCATTGGTTTACATTTGAAAGTCAAAAATGGAGAGAAGTTCAATAGATATTAACAAATGTTTTACTATTCTGCGTTTTTACACTTCTGATAAAAACCACTTGTGTATAAAGGCCTATCACCTGCAAACAAAAAACACCCTAAATTCATCAAAGAAACATTAGGATTTTTCTTTTAAAAATTCACTCATTCTGGTGATGTTGGTACCTCCAGTATCAGGCTAGGCTAACACAAATGAAATCCTACTAACCCCAGACATTTGTAAAATCTACATGTCCTCCAAATGATAACCTTTAGCTAAAATTTCTCAATTTTCCCACATTTCTGTGAGGGAAAATTCCCAAATCTGTGAGGATCGACAAAAATATCTACCACTCAGAAATTCTACACTTCTCTCAATAAAAACGATACCCCACTTGTATTGGTGGGTCTATCGTCTGCCGCAGGAACTGGTCAAAACGTGGACCGTGTGAAGTCAATGTGGTGTCAATGAGATGTTCACATCTGTCCATTCTTATGATGTGCATATGGTCCACCTATGCATGGGAAGCAGTCTTTCAATTAGGAGAAGGGTGGAAGTGATGGGTGGTAAGCCTTTGGCCATTGGCTGGCATGTTCCCAAGCTTCTGTCAAATAAATATGCGAAAAATAGACTTTTGTGACTTTCACAGGACATTCTGAATGCTGGGGATTGGTGTGCAAAAAAGGTATGGTGTGGGTAATTGGGCCGTCTTCCCACTAACTCCTTCCCCTGGGCACCGGATAGTGTTACTGCCACCTAGGAGAATCAGAATGGGGGTTTAACCCTCTCTGCCAGTCCATATGTCAAAACGATACCCAAAGGAATCAAAATTTTCTTTCAATTACCATGGGAATGGCTACAGTATTCAGGCTCTCGGTTCCAGGGGACAGAAAGACCTTTTGGTCTCAAGGAGTTGTGGTTGTGGCATGATTCTAGGATGGACGAGCCCCACCCCATTTTTAGGTCTCGCGCCTAGCGTTGCAGTGCGCAACCCTGCTCGCGCAGCGCGAGACCTTTAGAAAGGGCTTCTGAAAACGACCCACACGCTCGTGCGTGTGGTTTTGTTTTCAGAAGCCCACATTGGCTGTAGCGTGCGTCTTTAAAAAAAAACGGCACGCGATTGGGCAAAGGCGGGCGCATGTCCCGCCTTTGCTCCTCCCATTCCCGACGGTGGCCAGAACGCGCAGCAGCGCGCGTTCGCCTCGTTGCCGCGCGCCCTCCTCCCACTCCTCTGTTGTACACGCGCACCACTGGTTTCCCCTCCTCTCTCGCAGGCGTCTTGCGCCCCCTCCTTTGCAATCGCCAGCGCACTCGCACCGCTATCGTTCTTCCCTTCCGAAGGCTGGCCCGGCGCCCCCGCCAGCTCGCGCGCTCCTTCTCTCCCATCTCGCTCTCCCTTTTCACGTGTTCTCCTTGACTCCCCGGCCGGAGGTGGGGGGAAGGCAATCCTCTCCCTCACATGACCCGAGTGTTTGTCCCCGTGATCAGCAGCGCCGATACCCCAAGTCCCTGCGGCCCAAGGAGGGAGAGGGAGGCCCGCCTGCCGCCCGCGTGACTACAACAGCAACCAGGAAATAAGAGGCGCCCGACCGCGGCGGGCCCAGCGCCCTCCCGCTCTCCCCCTTCCAGAAATTCCCATCCCCACCCCCATGGACATGCTGGATCCAGGCCTGGACACCAACTCCAGGTGAGTGCGGGGGAGGGTCCACTGACAGCCGCGGGCAGAGGGAGGAGGCTGACTTTGTGAATAGCAAGCCGCGGGAGCTCTGTTTGTGTAGCGTAAGACAAGGTGGATCAGCAGTGTGTATGTATATGTGTGTGTATATGTATATATATATATATATATATATATATATATATATAGATATATATATATATTATTCTCGCTTATGACGCGTCGGTGTCATACATTGGAGTGTATAGCGTGTACGTGCACCCTGTAAATGTCTAGAGGTGAATAGTTTTGTGTGCACTCTCACAATATTAGTGTACTATGTGTATTCTATTGGTTAGTATATGTATGGTCTATTATATGTACTCTATACACACACTAAAGTTATTCGTACACAGGCATGCACAGCAGATTGAGGACAATAGCCTGCTGTACACAGGGGCTTAGCGCAGATCCATGGTCTTCATCCAAGTGCTAATCCTGCCAGGCCTCGATGCTATGTGACAAATACCTCTGATTTTGGGTGCTGGGTGTAACTTCATTATTCATCGACTTCATCACGCGGTGGCCAAGGGACTGTTCAATATGTTATACAAGGATATTTAATTTCTTTTTGACAATGAGGGCTGGGATTGCGTTCAGAAACCTTCAATTGGTGCCTGTGACTCAGTTTTCTTTTCTTAATTGCTATTTATTCTATCGTTTAAGATGTTTGGTGGCTCTCAGAACAAGCTACTGTTTCCGGAGTAGGGTGAGCTCAGTTTATGTGCGAGGCAGACAGTTATTTTGGACTCTTTTCTTTCATCTTTGTGGGTCACGACTTTGAGACCGTTTTCCCCTTGCATGTGTCTGATTGTTGAAATGACAGGTGGGCTTCTCTGTGCTGCCGTTGTGCGCTTTGACCTCTGCATTCTTGGTACAAGACCTGTGAATTTCTCTAGTGAGCTAGAAAGTTACAGCGCTAGTCCCGCCTTTCAAGCAATCCCAACTAAAACATGGTTGTTGATGACAAGCTGGTCCCTCTTTAAAGAAGGTTGATTGATGCCTGTTCCATGGAGTGGGGTATTTGTCTCACTTGCATGTGTAACCATTTCAAGAATCTAGTGAGATGGCTCAGAGGGGTGAGACCTCAGAGAACACGGATCTATTCCCAACACGAAGGTCATGGGTTCAAATTCTACCTCGGGCAGAGCTAGCTCATCACTCCTGCACCTTCGCATTGGGTGATGGCATGATCGTGCCAAGCTGAAGTTGTTTGTTGTTTACATTTTGAACGTGGTAATTATCATTGAATGTGTGCTCATAGGATTGTAATGGACAATGCCGAAAGAGTGTATTAACGAGGAGGCTTGTATTGCACTACTAACAGTTGCACCTAGGCACTGTACAGTTGGTCGCAGGATGACTAGTTGTGGATGTCAGTTTAATTTCTAATGGACAGGTAGTGTTCCCTGGAGCAAAAAGTTATAGGTTGTAGTGTCAACAGGATTCAACCCCATTCTAGGGGCCCAGCTCCCTCCAGTAGATAAGGTTTGGAAACATGACCCCCTCCTTGATCAAAATCTGCCTCTCAACCATCAGATTTCTGCAGTCACTAAATCTTGCTGTGTGTGTGAGTATGTATAAATATATATATAATATATATATATATATATATATATATATATATATATATATATATATATATATATATATATATATATATATATATATAGATTAGCCTTTAGCTTGTATCTTCCCTTTCTTTTCTCTTTTGCCCATAGGGTAGCTGTGGCATTTAAATTATCCAGCCCCGTCTGGACTTAAGCAATGCTATTTGCTTCGTGTTCTCTAAACAGTTCTTTAGTCGACCAGACTGCTCAAAACTCCACAGCCCAAGCTTTGTTCAATCTGAATACATAGCTGGAACCGAAAGTTCTCTCCTTTTTGACCTCTGTCCACATCAGATCCCTCGAAGTTCCGGAAACGTATCAAAACCTAGTTGAAAATTGAGTCTATGCCTCCCATCATGTTGAGTCCCCGGCTCCTCCTAGAGACTCTTCAAGAGTTATATAAATCTAAATAAGGGGTTTCGTTGCTTTATTTCTGCAGCGTTGTATCGCTTTAGGGTACCCTCAAAGCGCTGAGAAGTGCCACCAATGCTGAGAAGCAGAAGTGTTGCACGTGAATATTTTAGTGACCTGCTTGTGATGTGAGACAGTCTATCAAGTTGTCTGTAAATATGGTATCTTGGTGTTTGTCCAACATCTCCTTCCCACGTGCACAATCTAAAGTGACCTGGAGACTTAAAACACACTGTCAAACGTGTTTTTTTTCTTTTCTTTTTTTTTTTTACCTGTGAGGTCTGCACACCCAACCAATGAGATGAAAAAGCAACGCGAGTGGCAGCAGGTATGTCTGGCCACCATGCAGAGAACTAACAACCAACAAGTTTAGGCAAATTACGTTAAATACCTCCTTATGTCGACATATTTTTTGTGTGAAACGAGTTAGGGCAGCTATGAACACAAGGAAACTCAACGAACCGACTGGTAAAATGAAAATTGAAATGTGTAATTTTCTTAATACACTAGCCCCTAAACAGCAGATGCAAATGGACGCCATATTTTCAGTGCCGTTTGGAGACCAATTTTCAGAGTAAGGCTTTTTTCAAAACCTTTTTTTTTAAAGTTAATCAGCTGCGCTGGTCCAGTTGTTTCCTTTGCACTGAACCGAGACTAAAACTCCCAAAAAGCACTGATTGATGAATTAAAGTATAGAGCGGGAACATCGTGCCATGGTTACATGCAGTTATTTGATCACCATATGCATGCCACGCAAACCTATAGTTTCAAGCAGACATTGGCTGAAGTGAAATCAAGATGCCAAGAAATGAAGCAGTGCCCAGATATACGCAAGAATAAAAGGGTCACAGGAAAGGCACCATGTTGCTCCAAAAACCAAGTACCAGCATGCAGCTTATTAGAATAAACTCATTAATCCATTAACCACAAGCAAACACATGAATCATCTGTGTTCTAAGTGATAAGTCAGAGAGCAGCACAAAAACGCAATACATGGCTTGCTGACTGGACCATAGGTATTGGTTTGTGCATCGTTGGTGCAGCAGCTCTAACTTCTCTGAGTGCTGCTATCCACTGGAAGCCTGTGATGTCAGGGACAAGCACTGAGGCTGGAGATGCAAATACTGCTTCACATGCTGCGCTCAGGGCTACACTTCAGGAGAGTTGCATAGGTGGCACTGGTTGTGGGATGGAAACTGTCTGCCTCCGGTGTGGTGAATGACTTTAACTTAGGTGCTGGATGAACTGGCAGGCACAGATGTTTATTTAGCGTGCGTGTCCATTTCAGCCCAGTTCAATAACTGAAAGTCAACTGGCAGCTGCTAGCTGCTTCTCTGGTCACATCAGTAATTCCTCATTCTAAGTCCTCTCGGCAGTGCTGCAGCTGCTTCTCATGTCCAGTCGGTATTTCCTCATTCTAAGTCCTCTAGACAGTGCTGCTAGCTGCTTATCTGGTATCATCAGTAATTCCTCATTCTAAATCCTCTCGGCAGTGCTGCAGCTGCATCTCTGTTCCCAGTGGTAATTCCTCATTCTAAGTACTCTAGGCAGTGCTACAGCCGAGTCTCTGTTCCCAATGGTAGTTCCCCCATTCCGAGCCCTCTAGACATTGCTGCAGCTGCATCTCTGCTCATACATCCACTACACTCAAAAACAAAACACATAGGTAAAAGACATTGTCATTTACAACGCAAATAGCTCTAACTCTAAAAAATGCGAGACCTATTGCATTGCAAATGCTTGTTTATAAATGCACCCGATGCAGAACGGGACAGTGCATCCGATTACAAAAAAAGAACACTGTCCACAGCACATGGACAAATGCCAGCACTAAGTAAAGGTCATTAGTGAAACACACGAAATGGGTTTAAACTGTGCTTCTGTCTTTTACTGGAGGCGGACTGGCCTCTCTTTGAAGAAGGAGATGCCTCGTGGTCTATGGGACTCCCATGCCAACTCCCAAGGGGCGCCCTTGAAGATGCGATGATCATGCAGAAGCTCTTTATGGCACACAGTCAGTGCGCCTCCAAGAGTTTTCTGTTTTTACCTCTGCACCTGCGTCTGTAATACACTAGAGGCACAAAAAGCAAAAAGTTACCTGATTTGCAAGGATCCTAGCCCCACTATGCAAAGGAGGAAATGCCCCTCATGAGTGCATCAGTGCAAAATGTTCGAGTGTAAAACATATTGTAGGAGTAGCTTCAGAAGTACTTGGGGCCTCTTCTAAAATACCATGTACCTGGGGCACACAAGTAGCAGGCATGGATGCCTATTGCGACCTTGTGTCACTCTCCATAATGTGGCCCCTGGTGGTGGTAATGCACTTTCTTTTCCCTCGCACGGAAGGGTAGATTGGATGTAAATCCTCCAATCTGCTCCAAGAGAGACAGAAAGACTGTTGAGTGTTTAGTGGTGTGGGATGTGACCCAATGCCAGAACGGGCTGGCTCAAACCCCATTTATTTATTTTAAAAATGTATCACTGGTGTCTTTATGTGCTTTTACCCCTCCTCTCCCGGGAGGGCAGAGTGGAGGTAAATTCCCGATCCTACTCCATGAGGGGTAGAAAGATTTTATGCCTTCTAGGTATAGGGTATGGTCCAAAGCCAGGACAGGCCAGATCACACCCTATTTTATTGCATAATAAAAACATGTCTGGATTCTTGTTGTGTTTCTGCCCATCTCTGATGGGTAGATTGGAGGTGAATCCCCAACTACCGACATGGGAGGTAGAATGACTGTATTGGACCTTTATGGGAGGAGAAATAATATCCCAAGTCTAAGAGGGCCTATCCCTTCACCTTGAATATTATATTAGTAAGTGGATCCCCGCTCAGGGAATGTCCTCCTGCAGCGATCCACCAGGCAGGGATCCACTAGGGAGGGAATCCTCCATTTCCAATGATGTTGCTCCTTTTATGATTAGCGCTCAGGCAGCTAAGCTGTGCCACAGAGCTCAGACCACAGTGAATGTAAAAGCAGTCAAATGCCTCCTTTTCCTTTCACTTTCGACACTGATAACATCCAATTTTGATATTATTCTGCATACGACTAGAAATAACATGTGATAACTAAATACTGATTTGTTGAATAACCCCAACTTTTTGAAAGCATTTTGATGCATTACAGATTAATTTATAAAGTGAAACCTATCATAAGGCACTTCTATTCAAAGTAATTGGGACCCTGATAAAGCTGCTGCTGTGCAAATTATTATTTTCATTGAAGAAAAAGAGATTGTCTTTGAAAAATTCAAGAGTTAATACATCATATTAGGAAGTCAGAACATATATACTACTCCTCAAAATCGCACAATTTCTAAATAGTTTTAATGAAGCTAAGTAAATGATTTTAATGAAGCTACATTTGAGTTTAACAAATTTACAATTCGAAGGGCTTCTGGGATTCTTTATAAAATACAAATTAAATTTGATGATGGCCAAAGCTTATTGCTAATTAGTCAAAGGGTAAAAAGAAAAGAAAAGTCATAGACGGCTGCTGGACTCCTCCAGGTGGCCATGATAAAGTCCTGGAAGGATCAATTTAAATTCAGGTAACGGAAGGTTTATTTAAGGTATTTTGGGGCATATTAGCAAGGGCGGTATCGCCGCTTTAGCTGCACTTTTTGCCGCTAAAGCGGCAATATTTCTATCGCCCTATTAGCAAGCTGTCGCTAACAGCTGTTAGCGACAGCTTTATGGCGAACGCGACCGTTTTGGTGCCGCTTTGCATGTCAGCGATAATTATCGCTAATGACATGCAAAGTAGGCGTTCCCAACTAAAAGCAACTGCAAACAGTCGCTAACACAACTTCCCCCTATTAGCAATGCCCGCGAAGCGATAAAAAAAGTCGCGCTAAGCGCGATTATCGCTGGAATTTAACACCTGATAAAAACTTGACTTAACCATCTTGTCAATGGGAGGTGGATTGTAAGGTTAAGTCCTCACCTGCCTATTAGCGAGCTTTTCATTAGCGCAGTGAATTTATCGCTGGATTTCTCGCGCTATTGCTGGGTTTCGCCGCTATCGCTGGATTTTTTATCGCCTTGGAGATAAGCGTTGATAATAACGCGTTATCTCCGAGATAAAATCCAGCGATAGCCGGCGATAAAAAAAACAGCGCTAAGCGCGCTTTGCGATAATTATCGCAAATCCTTGGTAATATGCCCCTTTGTTCTTTAGGGAAAAGAAGAGTTCGGGAAATTACACTTTAGGATGTTCTTTTAACTTTTAAGAAATGTATATGTATATATAACTCATAAACCTCCTTCTTATTCACTCCATATTGTTGAAAACTGGAGAATTTTATATCCTATAGTTTGAAATAGCATATCTAAAAAGCAACAATTGTTTTCTTTCGCTCGTTAGTATCAAAATAGTTCAATTTAACAACAAAGTTATATTTGGACAAAAATAGAAAATAAATAGATTCATCAAATTGTCCAAGGGAATACATTTTTAAATTCTCCCATTTACAAAGCAGTTATACATTGCCTGGTTCTGTCTCATCACAATATGATGTACTTAAACCTACAGTGGGGCATATGTATAGATTAAGTTCAAAAGGAAATATAATCTTCTGTTGATGGTACTAAATATGAATTGTAATGGGAGACAGACTTAAATATTCTATGGGCAAACAAGATATGGAATGGTATTTTGAGAAACTGCCTAGCTGCTTCCAGCACACCAAGCACAAAGCAAACCTTTTATTGTTTCTTAATAGTCGTTTTATCACTTCTTGCAATCTTCATAAGATTGTTTCAACCATATCTAATTTATAGTTGTCATATAAACAATTCAGAGGTGCATGTTTCATACATATTTTTGTGAATGTTTAATGGTTAATGATTCAGAAGAAATAATTGTATATTCAATACAAACATACAATTTTATTATCACAGTTTTATATTAAGAAGTTTTGTTGAGGTGTGGCATAGTTTACCTGACATTAACTTCTCATTGATTAAGGAGTTCAATAAGTAGCTACAATCTGGATGATGATTCTAAGGTTTCATTTTGAGCTGTAGTTGCATGCTATAAGTTGTACTTAAACAATTGACAGAATATAACTTGACCCTATTGAAAGTCTTATTTTTATATGTCTCCCTTAACGGACTTGAAATGTGAATGTGTCTCATGTTTATATGAATGATGAAGAAGTTGTTAGAGCTCCATAATACCGCCAGGTTGTATCTTTTTATTAGTTTTAGTCCTATTATTCTAACTATATCCATAATGTTGGAATAATATTTCCAAATATAATAGTTGAAATATGTTTTATAGCATCTATTTTATCTTGCTTTATAATAACACCACCTATTTTTTACTTTTCGTCCTCTTATTTCCTTGTTTTTTCATTTTTCTCTTTTCTTACTTTTTTCTCTCTTTTCTTTCATATATTGCAAGTATTATTTGAAAATGTCTTTACAAGTTGTTAAGGAAAGAGTTTATTGTAACTCTATACATTAATCATATGCTGCTTTTACAACAACTTGTACGTTTTATTCTTACAAATTTATTAAAAATCTTTCAAACTAAAAAATTGAAAATAGTAGATGCTCAGGACGGAGCACAGTGGAATTTTCAAATCATTGTTGTTCATAACCTGAAGACTAAAATGAATCACTGGTCTTCCCAACATCTAGAGTTTGGCTGTAAAACTGCTGTCGCGCCACTCAAAATAATAGAATTTAGGTATTTTTGTTAACCATAGAACAATGAAAGACAGAGTTCTCCATGCTAGGATTCAAAGTTGAGATTTTCAGGTAAAATGCAGATGTCTGGAAAATTCGCCCAACCAAAGAAACTACCCCAGCAAGCACAAAGAAGGCTATCTTAAAGATTCACACAGTTATGTGTGTTCTTGGTTTATGGTCTGCGTGCAATAGAAAGGTTCAGATTAAAGTCAGAATACATAAGGGTAGTAAGGAAGGTAAGTGTCAGGTGCCATTTTCCTCCTTGGTGTGCAGTAATAAACAAATTGAAAAACTTGGAGTCACATATCTACTAAAGTTTTTCATCAGCCTGCAATGATGTCATAAGGAAACTCTGCCAGTTGTTTCTCTGAGTGCTGATGTTCTAACATTAAACTGAATTTAAGAAAAGTTATTCACTACTAATCTGACAACACAGTCTCCTCTATATGAATGTTCAGTCTATATATAGTTGCCTTAACAAGACTATAACAAATTATATGTTTTCTTACTTCTTTTGATATTTAGCCTTGAGTAAGCAGATTTCTGCTGTGAAAGACATGTTGGCTGTGTTGTAAATGTGATTGCTGCTTTGAACAAATATTTCAAATACCACACTAATGTGTAGTGTTGAATAAATGGTCATTATTGAAGCAACATTTGCTGTACAAGTTCATGTTTCGTTTCTTCTTTAATACCTGATGAAAATATAATTAGTGGACAATCTTTCAAATGATTAACTATTGTAAAAAGTGCTGCCAGGTCTTTTGAATTTGCAGTTTCAGATTGAAACCCAAGGACCTGATTGAGGATTGACGAACTGTACTCCGTCCATCAGGATGGCAGAGGACATCACCTGACGGACTGTCGCTCATCAAATTTAGAGATGTCCGGTGGCCCAGCAGCCTTCTCTGCACATTGAAAGTGACTGCTGTCATGCAGGTTCATTTCAATGTACAAAAAGTTTGGAGGATGGCTGCTGTCAGTTTTGAGAGCCATTCACCCAACTTTTCCAAAGTTTTTTGTTTTTCTGAAACAAACGCAGAGAGCAGGAATTTGTTCCAGATAAAACAAAAAACTAATGGCCCACACACTCTGGGAGGTTTCTCAGAGGTTGTGGCGTTCATTGTTTTTTTTTTCTGTCCCTCACTGCCAGGTTATTGCCTGGAGTAAGGAGGCATGGTTTACTGCTTATGGTTCAGCAGGCACAGCGGCACAGTACTCCAAACCTGCTTCTACTTCTTTTCAGAGAAGGCAGTGTTCATGGAGTGTTCTCTGTGGAGAATATAAAGTCTAAGAGATGGCACACCAGTGATGAACTACATTTTACCATTTACCAGCAGCCGTTGGACGCTTACCTTGTTTGGGGGCAGCGGAGGCCATTTTGGACCATCAGGTATAACTTCCCTCTTGTTTCCCAGCATCTTGCTAAGTAATCGTGCTTCAATGTTCTGCAGCTACAACCTCACTACTTGGATTCAACATTACGTTTTGCAAAGAACAGTTGCTTCCCTTAGAGTTTGTTTGATGACAGTTTGTGAATATAAGGAAATATTCTAAAAACACAGTTGTGTTGAGAAACAAACTTTGAACTACTTTGAACATTTGACTATAGCCATTACTAAATGACTTTAGGAATTGCTGAGTTTAAAGTTAGTGTTTGAGCCTGCAAATAAACAAGAAGAATTTCCATGCTAAGATAATGTTTATGCATGTTATGTACATGTGATGAAGTGTAAGGCTTCTTAACAAGTGATATACAAACAGCTAATGATAGGAACCACAGTATATTAATGCATAATACTTATTTTTTCAGCTGCACAAGAGGCAAGTAAAATCTAAGCTCATCTTCAATAAAGAGCGCATAGTTGTAAAGCGTGAGATAATTATCTTACAAATAGGCTAGAAGCATTGACATGTGAAGGCACACATCTCTTTTTTTGCTTCGGTTTTAGGAATAGCAAGATGTATATCAGGACACAGAGAGTTGTTGCCTTTAGATACTCACTTCGATCTGTAGACAGCCGCGGCCAGCAGAGTGAGGAGCAAGAGGGGTGGTATCCAATGGCTCTGTCTCCACTCTTATCCAATTCCCATTTCCCCACTTCTACTGCTGGTCTCAATGTCTCCTTGTATGTGGTCGTTGATGAAGGCAGCGAGAGATGGAGGAGTATGTTGGTCCAACTGGATCGAAAGTGTATTCTGAGAGATTTCCAAGCCTACTTTATCATCCAACCTGAGCATTGTGCTCAGACAGCTGATCCTCTCCCTCACCAAAGACCCTCACACCGCCAAAGCCCACCTCCACGAAGGAATGAAGGCCGTCGCCGAATGGATGAGGACCAGCCTCCTGAAGCTGAACTCGGACAAGACGGAGGTCCTCATCCTTGGTTCCAACCCTTCAGCCTGGGACGACTCCTGGTGGCCAACATCACTGGGAACAGCCCCGCCACCCACCGACCACGTACGCAACCTAGGGGTCATCCTCGACCCCACCCTCTCCATGACTAAGCAGGTCAACGCCGTTTTCTCATCCTGCTTCAACATCCTCCGAATGCTCCGCAGGATCTTCCAAGTGGATCCCCACCGAAACAAGAAAAACAGTCACCCAGGCCCTCGTCACCAGCAGGCTGGACTACGGAAACGCCCTCTACGCAGGAACGACGGCTAAGCTCCTGAGACGGCTGCAACGCATCCAGAACGCCTCTGCACGTCTTATCCTCGACATCCCCCGACGCAGCCACATCACACCCCACCTGAGAGACCTGCACTGGCTCCTTGTCAACAAGAGGATAACCTTCAAGCTCCTCACCCACGCACACAAAGCACTCCACAACTCCGGACCAGCCTACCTCAACAGACGACTCAGCTTCTACACCCCCACCCGCCAGCTCCGCTCGACCAGCCTCGCCCTCGCCACAGTCCCCGCATCCGGAAAACGACCGCCGGCGGCAGATCCTTCTCCCACCTCGCCGCCAAGACCTGGAACACCCTCCACACCAACCTCCGACAGACCCAAGACCTACTGGCCTTCAGAAGACTCCTCAAGACCTGGCTCTTCGATTAGTAGCAGCACCACCCCCCTCTTCCCCCAGCGCCTTGAGACCCTCGCGGGTATGTAGTGCGCTTTATAAGTGACATGATTGATTGATTGATTGATTGAGACACTCTAGATATTCGATGTACCTAGGTTACTGCGGAAGGTCGGTTCAGTCACAGCGAGGATACAACTCTACAGTCGAGATTAGTAGCAGTGGAACAAGATATAGATACTACATTTAAAGCAGAGAATTAAAAACTCTGGTCAAATGCTTTTACCCACAGATGCTTGGGCATTACTACCTCCCTTACATTCGTTTTTTGCACATCTCTATTCTGCGGTGACTCCAATCATACACTTAGCAGTTTTCTGGAGTGTGTCATTTACACTTCTTATGTAAACCCTTGATCTCCTGGTGATCAAGCTAAAGTAGCTATTTTTTGTCATATTTTGGTGGGAATACTGAAAAAGTAGGTATTCCTTTAGTAGAGAGAAACAAGCCCTTGCTATATCATATTTCTGCCTTCTGTGATCAGAGGTGAGCATTCTGTGATAGAAGGTTGCACACTCCTTTGTTAGATAATGAGCTAATAACCCTGCTGTAGGGCAATTACGATCTGTTGAACTGTATTACCTTATTCAGTGGCTGTGATTGATTGGACAGAAGAGAAAAGGACATCCTTATTCTTTGACAAATCAAGCGTTCTCTTGCTTCTTCCATTTACATCCCTGACTTTCAACGGTAAGGCTCACATACCTTCAGGAGTAATCATTGCTTACTGCTTTTCAACGTTGCTGTAACAGACAAGTACTTTACATGGTGATGGACGTGCACCTCTGCCTCGAGTGCTCCAACTATCCTGATGTCTGGATCCCTAATGCAGTTTTTTAGTATCATAGGCAAACACGGATCATGCGTTTGCACCATGACGCAGGCCTGTCTTCAGTGCTTAATTTGTAAAATATTAAGTGCCAGGGCTCTGACGAGGAGGCCACTGCAGCTTGCACCACCCATCGCCCTTGTCATCACTGCCAAAACAACTACTAACCATCTCTCTCGCATGTAAATGCGACAATTCAGATTATTCCAGGTCCCCAAAGCTAAAGGAATGCCTGGAGAGGCAGGTATAAGCAATTTTAATCTATATTGTATTCCTAAACAACCGTTGTTCTGCTAATCTCTAAATTAGATGAGCAGCGCCACCATGTGGTAGACTGTTCTAAGAATGGTGGTGACAATTAGGTGCTGGTGCTGAGCTCCGGAAAGCACCGTCTCAAATTAAGCACTGCCTGTCTTACGGATTATGCTCTTGCTGGAGCAAGAAGGATGCCCAAAGCCCTACCCTCTTAGTGGTGAAAGGCTACTGCCTTAAACCCTGAGTTAAGCAGCGAGGTGGTGGCAGCATACGTGTAGTAATCAGTAGCAGTGAACAGGTCCTTTTTGCCTATGTCACTGGATTGAGGCCTACAGTCAAACTCACTTATATTACCACTGCTGTATGCTTAACTCACACTTGGCCTACATTGGTTGCGTGTGTAGTTCTGCGCAGTGCTTGTGTGATTTACATGTGCTGGGTGTATGTGTGCCTGTGAATGGTACAATATAGGGATACTGAAGTACTGTGCAGTGCGTGAATGTGATATGCATGTGCTGGGTGTATGTGAGCCTGTGAGTGGTACAGTACATGAAGGATACAGTGAAGTGCAGTGCATGTGTATTAAAAGCATGTACTGTATGTATGTGTGCCTGTGAAATGTACAATACATAGCAGACTATGGTTTCCAGTTTGATAGACCCAGGCCTGCATGGTAAAACATGAGGTAGAGGAATTTCCCCAAGACAGATTTGTGTATTGCTGCATTCCTGTGAGCTGAGTGGGACACACTGGAGAAGGGAGAGCAGGCTACCCCGCACTCTTCAAAGGGTGCTCTTTGATTCAGAGAGAGGTCACAAGGAAGGGGTAACGCGCATCTCAGGAAGGAGATGGGGCTGATAATAGAATCAAAGAGAAGGGCTGCAGCCTTGTGGTAACTTTTGATACACATATCACTGTGGCTGACATCCATGCGTGAACTCTAGTCACTCTAGAACTCTGTCTTGTGGGACTATAAGATTTGGAGTCGCTCCTGCTGTGACAGACTGCTTTCAGGAGGAAGAGAGAACAGGTGTGGCCACTTCAAAAGGAAGCAGAACAGCCAACACAAACTGTGAAGACTCAGACTATAAAATCACATTTGTTTTCTGGAAAAGGATCATACGAAGGGGGGCTTGAGACATAAAAAATGGTCAACTGTCAAGCAGCCAGTCAGGCTGTGCAAGCAAGAGAAGCTCTGCAAGACTCCTGTCTCTGACCAGGACCGGAGGCCACGGCCTGTTAGTCTCCCAGCTGGACATCACCCGTAGAATTCAAGACTACCTGCTCTGGAGCCTGGAGAATCAGCAGTTGCCTGCGTGCCTTGACCTGTGTGCCCTGTGAGGAGGAGGAGAGTGTTGGAGGTAGAGAGAGGTCCAGAGGAGAATCCTGGTGAGTGGTTCCCTTTAGTGAGGTGTGAGCAGACTGCTGCTGCACTGATCAAATTGTTGCCCGTGTGCAGGGGAAGTCGGCGAACCTCGTATGCCAGAGGAGGGCCACCATGAAGTGATCCGTGATCGTTGCTGCACAGAACAGGTCATTGCCCATGTGCAGGTTAAATTAGCAACCCTGTATGACAGGTGGGGTCGCCATGAAGAGTCCTGCTGTGCTGAGTGAGCTGCAGCCTGTGTGTGGTGTTAAGTCTGCAAACCTGTTGGCCAGGTGGGGCCACCATGAAGAGTACTGCAGGAGCGCATGAGAGGAACTCAAGGACAGCCGATCCAACGCACATCAACCCATATGGGCCACATGTGAAAGACTTACTGGAGACAGCCGCTGCAGCTCCAGCGCTCATGGAGAGGACACGCTCAGAGACTCCAGTCTCTCTGATTCTGCTGGTGTGGGTAAGGTTGATTTCAGGCCAGTTGGCCCCGGGTGAACTTGCTTGCCAGACACCACCTCAGTGCAGGAATACTTTTGACTTTAAAAGAGAGTTGGAGTGGGACTCCTGAGACCCTGACTACTAGTGGGTCTTAACCTGCATGTCACCTATAGTGAATGGGGAATAACCACTATCACTAACTTGAGAGGAGTGGGACTCAGGGATTCGCTTAGGAAACACTAGAACTCTGACCTCAGGGGACTGTGTGTATTGTTTCTGAATGTGGTATTTCTCTTTGTAGTCATGGATAAATACTTATTTTCACAAAAGCAAGCATTTGTCTGAACAATCATTTACTACTGCTGTGTGTATTTTGAGTTGTGACTCCGGTCTCCCCCTGGAGAAGCCTTGGACTGCATTTCCTGCCCTACCACTGAAAGTCAAGTGCTGAAGGGGTACTTGGCCCAGTTGCTCAGGGTCCATTGTAGGTCTGGCCCAAGACCCAAGACCCAAGACCCAAGGCCCAAGACCCAAGAGGCCTTTCAGGAGTGAAAGGCCTCAATGCCCCAGTTTGGGCCCAGTAACCTCTGCGTGGCCTGTAGCCTTCTAAATGGGGTTCTGGCAAACATCTACCTGAGCCCAGTACCACACCTGATCAAATCTTCCGACCATATCTGCTAGAGCTATGCAGATGCCACACCTGTCATTCTCCAACCAGAATATCAAAGTGATTTTGATAGTTCAAGACTGAACCGCTCTCTGTGCCATGGTTCAACGAATGCTAATTAATTTTCTTAAACTCAACTTGCCCAAACAGAAATTGTAAGAAGTACCATCCTCTGATAGTTTGGCCTCAGGAAGTTGGAGTTTCACCAACTACATCAACAGAAGTGGGTCATGGATTGCGGCTTTCACTAGGCTCCACAATTAAACCATATCACAAAAAGTACCTTTTACAATGGAAACCTAGCATGAATGTTCCATCATCTAGGATTCCCACAGAAGCTTTCGATGACCACCTCAATATCCTCTTAAATACATTACTATGCAAACAGACTATCAATCGGTCCACTTTTCTAACTGCAAAGGCTACAGACAATTCAAAACACTGTGCCGTTACACCCATGACACGTACAGCTATGTGACCACTTCTCACAGGTTATACAAGTTCTATACTGACTTTCCATCACAAGAGGTCAACCTTCAAGAGTCGATCACTAGAGCTTAGTGCCAGAAGCTGCAATAGCCATTACTTCTGCAAGTAAAGCTTGTAGATGTACACATAACAGAACAATCCAATCAAAACTAGCACCTCAGAATGGCCTTCTGTGTGCAAGTAGCTATGCTTTGGTCAGTGCTTAATTTGAGCCAGTGGTTTCCGGTGCTCGCCACTGGCACTTAATCGTCATCACCGGCGCTTGTGACAGCCTCTCACAAGGTGGCGCTGTCTGACTAATTTAGAGATGACTACAACAACAGTTAATTGTTAGTTTAATATACATTAAAAATGACAACTACCTGCCACCCAAGCCATTCTTTTAGCTTTGGAGGCCTGAAATAGTCCGAATTGTCATACTTGTAAGAGTGTGATGGTTAATAGTTGTGTTTTTGCTATCATTGGCAGTGCTGGCAGGGGCAATGTGTGGTGCAATTTGCAGTGGCCTCCTGACAAGAGTCTGGCACTTATTTTTTTACAAATTAAGCCCTTCCTTCCTTGCTTTCAACAAGAATAAAAACCATTAAGCTCGAAGTGACTGGAGGGTGTTATCTAGTCTGCTTTACGAGAAATCTAGTCTTGGCAAGAAGCATGCCAGGTGGCCTTTAGCACTCGTAATACAAACTACATTTTTGAGAATCAGTTATTTTGGTAGTGGGACTGCTAAACTCTGGGAGAAATTTTATGAATATTTTGCCATGCCTACATGGCCTAATTTGAAGATTGGTATACAAACTCACTTATGCACCCTTTTTCCAAAAACATATTAAATAAAAAAGCATTCATCTATCATCTTTTATTGATATGGAGAGAGTAAGAATGAAGCCTCCACTTTAAGGGAGAGGTGTGGCGCAGTGGCCTGACTGTCTGACTCCGGAGCGTGCTCATGGTTTAATCCCCGGCGCTGGCGGCAGCCCAGTGACTCTAGGCAATAGCTCACTTCAATCAATCAATCAATCAAGTTTTATTTGATGTAGTTCTCTACTGAGAACAACAAATATATGAAAAAATTAAAAAATGCAATTGTCATTAAAAGTTACTTAAATACTTGATGATCGTTCTAATACAAGTTTTAAAAGGATTAAAAAAATTAAACATGTTATAACACACAAATTCATTAGGCGGTGATTTAAGAAGCAAGATCAAATTCTGGACAGAATTAGTTTTACATTTTGTTTGGATTGGTTTTATGAATCGTTTTCTAGCGTCCACAATTGTCAAGTTAGGGCAAACAAATAAAACGTGTTTCAGATCTTGCACCCCACCATTGCAGAGATCACATGTGCTGCTGGCATTTTCAGTCAGGGTCCGATTGGCAGTAAATGCTTTAAAAGGGAGAATCCCGAGCCGAAGTAATAAGATGCATCGTGTGACTCCATGCTTTAAGTTAAAGCGAGTATACTGCTGCACTTGTTTATATTCTCTTGTCTCGGCATAAAGTTTATAATGATGTAATTTGATACAATGTTGGATATCGAATTCAAAACTTATCCTTGGTGTTCAGTGTTTTAGAAAGAGCCTCAGTTGTGCAGGCGTCCAGGATTGCAACAGGACAATTGAAACCTTTGATATTTTAAGAGCAATTGATAAGTTTTGAGTAAAGACATACTTCGGTGATCCTTGATCAAGCGTCTCTGCTTTTAGTAGAGATCTTAAGGTCCCTTGTTCTGCGTGAACGAGATTATATGCCCACCTTATGATGTTGGTGATGCCTCTGGCATATGAACTGACCAAGGAAAGCCCAAGTCGGAGAGCTTGAACCGGAACTGCTTGATGCATTTTAGTCAGTTTCCGCAATATTTTCCCTTCTTTTAGTTGTATTAGATGCCATTGTCGTATTGGGATATATTCAAGTGCATACAATAGAATTGGTGGAATCTTGGAACTAAAAACTTGAAGAAGAGAAGAAAACTGCCTGTGCCCTGTGGAGGAATATAGTCGTTGGAGTGTCCCACAGTGAACGTCTGCTTTGCTTCCCAAATGCTGTAAATGAGGATGATTTTGTAGAGATTGAGTAAAAATTCGCCCTAAATACGTATATTCTTTAACAACTTCCAACGATTTTCCCCCTAATATCCAGTTATATTTTGTGTAACGTTTCCTTCCTGTTTATGTTTGGCTCACTTAATCTCCCCGACAGCCACCAGCACCTGGTTACCCTTAGGGGTGATAAGTAGGGGTGGGTGGCAAATTCCGTTCCGCTCGCGGAACTTGCGAAATTTCGGCATTTCCGCGTTCCGCGCGGAACGCGGAAATGTCGAAACTTCTGCGATCCGCGGCGGAACGGAATTCGGGTGCATGAGGTAATTAAACCTCACCAGGAAGCACTTACAGATTTAAATAAAGCAGGTGCCCGAGTTAAAGCTCAAATTCTGTAACGCATTAATCAGCACAAAAAATTCGTGAGCAAGGTCGAGGCTAAGCAGGAATGCTTTCTGCCCAGATCTACCGTCAAACATTAGATGTAATCCCTGATGGAGGTCTTTGCATCCTTGATTTTCTCGAGCGCAATCCCCGTGTAGGTCCAGTGGCCAGGAGGTTCTTTCTCCTCATCTGCTGCTCAGATCGTGCTCTGACCCTTTATAAGCAAGATGCATGTGAACTCGCATGGATGCCCCGCCCGTTTTGCCCTGCTCCACATACACTAGCGGTATGCAACGTCTTCCCGCCCTTTCCCCACTATGATGGACAGCTTACTCAAAGGACCCCGGCGCCTTTCCGGCGCGGTGGCAAAGTTACAGACACACAAGGTCACTGGAGACAATTCTTCTGGTCCTTTACGCAGCTGCAGTGTAGGAAAGGCACTATACATTTACCCAACGAGGTAGCACTTACTGATTAGCCAGTAGAAAGTACTCCAGTTGAGTAGAGGTAGTGCACAAAACGGTGGCATCTTCGTGGATAAATATGCAGGGCAGGATTCATTCTGGCACGATGCTCCTGTCACAAAAATTAAACCTCAACAGGAAGCACTTAAAGAAATATATAAAGAAGGTGCCCGAGCTGAAGCTCAAATTCTGTAACGCATTAATCAGCACAAAAAATTTGTGAACAAGGTCGAGGCTAAGCAGGAGTGCTTTCTGCCCAGATCTACCGTCAAACATTAGATGTAATCCCTGATGGAGGTCTTTGCATCCTTGATTTTCTCGAGCGCAATCCCCGTGTAGGTCCAGTGGCCAGGAGGTTCTTTCTCCTCATCTGCTGCTCAGATCGTGCTCTGACCCTTTATAAACAAGATGCATGTGAACTCGCATGGATGCCACGCCTGTTTTGCCCCGCCCCACATACACTAGCGGTATGCAACGTCTTCCCGCCCTTTCCCCACTATGATGGACAGCTTACTCAAAGGACCCCGGCGCCTTTCCGGCGCGGTGGCAAAGTTACAGACACACGAGGTCACTGGAGACAATTCTTCTGGTCCTTTACGCAGCTGCAGTGTAGGAAAGGCACTATACATTTACCCAACGAGGTAGCACTTACTGATTAGCCAGTAGAAAGTACTCCAGTTGAGTAGAGGTAGTGCACAAAACGGTGGCATCTTCGTGGATAAATATGCAGGGCAGGATTCATTCTGGCACGATGCTCCTGTCACAAAAATTAAACCTCAACAGGAAGCACTTAAAGAAATATATAAAGAAGGTGCCCGAGCTGAAGCTCAAATTCTGTAACGCATTAATCAGCACAAAAATTTGTGAACAAGGTCGAGGCTAAGCAGGAGTGCTTTCTGCCCAGATCTACCGTCAAACATTAGATGTAATCCCTGATGGAGGTCTTTGCATCCTTGATTTTCTCGAGCGCAATCCCCGTGTAGGTCCAGTGGCCAGGAGGTTCTTTCTCCTCATCTGCTGCTCAGATCGTGCTCTGACCCTTTATAAACAAGATGCATGTGAACTCGCATGGATGCCACGCCCGTTTTGCCCCGCCCCACATACACTAGCGGTATGCAACGTCTTCCCGCCCTTTCCCCACTATGATGGACAGCTTACTCAAAGGACCCGGCGCCTTTCCGGCGCGGTGGCAAAGTTACAGACACACGAGGTCACTGGAGACAATTCTTCTGGTCCTTTACGCAGCTGCAGTGTAGGAAAGGCACTATACATTTACCCAACGAGGTAGCACTTACTGATTAGCCAGTAGAAAGTACTCCAGTTGAGTAGAGGTATTGCACAAAACTGTGGCATCTTCGTGGATAAATATGCAGGGCAGGATTCATTCTGGGACGATGCTCGTCTGCCCCTGAGAGTGACCCTGCATAGATTACAACGGGCGCAGCAAAATCTCCGCGAGCACGCGAAATTCCGTGTGCTCGCGGAGATTTCTTGCCGTTTCGCGGAATTTTGCATAAGCAAACTCCGCAAATTCCGCCCACCCCTAGTGATAAGTTTGCGCTTTACAAATATGGAATTATTATTATGTATTACTTTTTAATGCCTGGCTCGACAGCCGCATATTAATTCAGAACTATAAATTGTCATTCTATATATATTAGTGTGTTTTTTATAGCATAGTATAGACATGGCTCTTGGGGTAGCTCACGGGGCAGACAACATTTTCCCCAGCAGCGGGATCAGTGTGCACAGTGTAATACATATCAGTATATACTAAACATTCTAGACAAGTGCATTGTGCACTGTGTTGTATCCATCCATACATATGTTTGCATCTTGTATTTGTATATCATGACCCTAGACACAGGCAGCGGTGCGCTGTACATGGTCAAAGACAAGCATACAGTGAATAAGTAATAGGAGAGGTACATGGCTTGAGAATGGTATATATATATAACAACAATCATATTTTATGTGAAATCAAATTTTATGTGAAATTGGGAGGTGCCTGTGTGTAGACCATTGCGTAATCAGCGTCCAGCGTGGGTCCTGGAGATGTGGATCTTGGCTCGGTGTTCGGGATAACCACATAAAATTAAAGCTACATCCAATTAATCAAAGTAGAGCTTATGTACATAATAAGTGATTATCTTGAAATTCTGCTGTTGATCTAGTCACCCAGGAGCTACATTGGACCACTCATGTGTAACATAAACAAAAAACCTAGATATTCATGAGGAAAGCGAGAGTGGCCACCATGAAACCGCGCTACGAGAAAGGACCATTCATCTGATGGCCTGGAATGGCTAGACTTCAAGAAATCAAGGGCAGTATAACAAATGCTCTGGGACAGTGTGCCGGATGGAACAATTTCCCACCATTCCTTATTCTCCCCTGCAAAAAATCGTGGCAATTTAATTTCTTGTAATTTTTGAGCTTTTGTTTCTGTATAAACGCCAGGAGGTTCTATTGTTTAATGGCAACGCCCTGGATGAGTGGTGTTCTTGTTCAGAAACAGAATAAAAAGTATAATTACAAAAAGTCAGTCTCCTCATTAGATTACATTGCTCAAGCAATTTTACGAAATAATCCCCTCGGCTGTGTAATTAAGATGACAATCCCGGCTCCGCCTCCTCGGTGCGCCCTTGTGCGTTCATGACGAGCTGGTAGCGCGCTGGCTGGGTTCCAGAACCTTCCATTTCCCATCCTGACGTGGGGGGAGGCGTGGGCAGGTGCGGGATTGTGACAGAAGGATCAGCACAGATTAATAAAAGAAGGAATTCAGGAGACCTGCGTGGATAAACAGGTTTCAGGGGAGCTTCTCTGCGCCAGGCCACCGGCTGAGACTGGCACAGGTTGGAAGGAAGTCAGGGTGCTCGCCAGAGCTAGATGCTGGCATGGGACGTGAGTTCATTGGCCACAGTCCAGCTACCCTTAAGCATGGGGGGGGGGGGGAGGGCACTTCCCATCCAATGGTTTGTCTGAAAGCCTCGCGAGTCTGGGGTAAAATAACACATAGGAAATCCAGTTGTATTGTGGTGGACCAGTGCCTGTGAAACGCTGGTCAGCCAGCAATACTTGGACACACCATCAGCCAGCCATGTGACTGACTCTTTCCCAGCACTTCTGTCTTTTGCAGCCAGCGACATATCACACTTCTGCTAAAATGGACTGGTGTCTGGGAATTTCCAAAGCTCTCTAAGGCCAGATGTATGATACATTTCACTGGTAAAATGCATTTTCCTATGTACCAACCGTATTTTGTGAGTCGGTAACATATTGCTGAGGCGCAAAATAGGGTTTGGGAGTCGGTATTAGGAAGGGGCATGTAAAGGGCGTCTGGCATCTCTGAATGTTTTGCAACCAGGAATGCGGTCGCAAAACATTTGCAGATTACCATCAATTTCAAATTGGTGGCAAGCCATTCGCAAATGGAAAAGGGTCCCCTTTGTGAATGCGGCGCCAACATTTTTTCAGAGAAAGCAGTGGTCCCTAGGACTGCTGGCCACTGTAAAAAAATGAAAATAAAACATTAATTTTTATTTTTGAAATGCATCCCGTTTTCCTTTAAGGAAAAAGGGCTGCATTAAAAAAACAAAAAAACACTGCTTTATTTAAAAAGCAGTCACAGACATGGTGGTCTGCTGGCCACCATCCCTGTGAGTGCCGGCCATTCTCAATGGGTCGCAAATTGCTCATAATGAGGCAGGTCCCTTGCGACCCATTTGGGAATCCCAAACAGTGTCTGAGACACTGTTGTACATCAGAATTTGCTACTCGCAAATAATTGCAAGTCGCTAAAAATCGCAATTTGTGAGTCACAAAAACTGATGGTCGTACATGTGGCCCTATATGAACAATACAGGATCTCATTCTGTAAATTACACCAGTGCTGGTGGTTCCGAACTGACACCATAAAATTTGGCATTGGTGCCAGGCAACTTTGCACCAGTTTTCAACAAAAAATTGCATCAACTGCTGATAAAAAATTTTTTGCGCTGATTGTCACTTCACATCATGTTCAGCACCACTGCGTAATTGCCAGGAACCAGGCGTGTGGTTTACTGGAAGAACAACCAACCAGAGGAAAAAAGACTGTCAGAGCCTCATTTATGAAAAGTGTTGGACCGCTGGGGAAAAACAGCGATGCAACACTTTCATTGCACCCACCTTGTGACACCATGGATGCACTGTATTTACACTACAGTGCTTCATGTCGCAAGGATTGACCAAATGCGTCAGGAATCCTGACGTATCTGGAAGCACAGTAGTGACGCATTGCTGGAGTGTGTCTGTAACGTGACGCAACTCCAGCAATGTGACGCAACTCCATGGGGCGAGTCCCATGTGAAAGGCTCTGCGTCACTCCTTACACCTGCTTGAAGCAGGCGTAAGGATTTGACCCACTCAAGTAGATTTCACTGCGCCACTTCTACAAGCCTTTTTTTTTACATGGGAACGCCCACTCTACATACATTATAAACTGACGCAGGTATAATGTAGTGCAGGCATTTACAAAGTGACGCATCTGCCTTGATGTAAATAGGGCGCAGTATGGCACATTGATTACGCCGCCGCAGTGTCACTAAATACGGCGGCGTAAGGCCTTCATAAATAAGGCCCTCAGTTTTTAGGTGTGACTTGACAGCTCAACTTTTTAATAGCCCTTTTTCTACTATTTCTTAAAAGTATACTTGGAGTGTGCATCGACCCTGCCTAAAAGAGTATTTCTCACTCATCACATGCTGTTTGGTTTAACACTCCTTCTAATATGTCGTGTTTGCATTGCATGCATGAGGATTAATTTATGACTAAAAGCATTAAATGCATAAAGCTATCCTTTAATGCTCTTTTCCTTGAAACAATTTTTTTTAATGCTTTTGTCAGGACTCTGCTACAGCCCAGTTGTACAGCAAGCACTATTATAGGTATGCTTCTTTTTCAGTGGCAAAGAGCTCCCAGCCAGCAGCTTTGTTCCCTATTTTCATGAGATCTGCATAACCAAAGTCATTTACAAACTTACCCAGATGTTCTTAGGAAGGAGGGTACAAAAAACCATCTGCACTGTGTATATACAGCCAGCTGAATCCCTCTTTTGTTGAAGAATAATGTGAATTGGCAAACTTAGTAAATCTTACACAAAAAAGGAGCATAAGGGGGAATATTAATCAGGTTGCCCCCCACTCAGTCACTTATAAATCCACAAAACCTGATTAATTGTGAACACTATTTGATTACCGGATAACAGGAGCAGTTAAAACATTTTCTCTGCTCACAGGATGGTCTAAATGCCATTCATCTCCCCCCCGCCCCAAATGTTCAATTCTTAATATTTGTCAATACACCACGTGTCATTTCGTCTTGTAAACAGCAAGAAGAAAAAATGTGTGAAAGGTCAAAAAGTACCTCACGTAAGCATCACCAAGAGAGCTGCTGGTTGGTACTCACCAGTTTGCGCACGTTATCATCATCGGTGACTTTCATAACCCTAAAGGAAGAAAAAAGTGTCCAAAATTTTAAGAGGTGAAGAAGTGAAGTGAAGTTTAAAATTTTGGACACTTTTTTCTTCCTTGAAATGACACGTGGTGAATTGACAAATATTAAGAATTGAACATTTGGACCGAGGGGTGAATGGCATTTAGACCATCCCTTGAGCAGAGAAAATGTTTTAACTGCTCCTGTTATCCGGTAATCAAATAGTGTTCACAATTAATCAAACCTAGTAAATCTCCCTTTAATATAATATCACAGTCAAACATTTTATATGTGTGTTTCCATGCCATGCCACATTAAAGCCAGGCTTATGAGCTTTAACAATGCTTATTTGTCCGGTGTCTCCCTTAATCAGGTCCAGCCACGCCAACAAGATGCTGTGGAGTACTGGGAAGGGCATGGGCACCCACAGCAGCAGCCGCTTGGGCAGATTTTATTCTTGAAAATTCTGGTGCCAAAAAACATAGGGGAATATTCTCAAGAACGTGCAATAATCATTGCCAAAATAGGTTAACGCAATTTCTCATATCGCCGTCTATCGCGGGAAAATAACTCTGTGTTAAAGTCGTATTCCCAACACGGTGGTAACATGCGATAGTTATCCCGATAACGCGTCAAATGTCCGCGATAAAATCACCGGGACTGCAATAAAAATCTAAAGCCGAACGTGAAAAAAGTGGCGATGGGCACAACCGCAATAAAAAAATCAGCGATAAGCTGCGCCAGGCCTGCCATTCACACACGTCAGGCGGGAATAATCACTATAAAAGCAGAAAAAAAACACAAACAAAACCAAAACAACTGCGAAGAACAATGGAGGTAGCCGGAGCAAGTACAGAGGACAATCAGAACCCCACAACCCCCATGGAGCACCAGCCTGGGACCTCAGGGTCAGGGAAGGGCAAGGAGAAGAAGAAGAGGAAGACGCGGTTCAGTCCGCAGGAAAACTGGACCCTGATAACGGAGGTGGTAGAACACCATCAATAACTGTTCGTCACCTCCACTGTGTCATTGGCAACAAAAAATGGAATATGGCAGTCCATCCTGGACAAGGTGAATGCAGTCGGAGTGCTGAGGAGGACAATGGAAGAGCTCAAGAGGCGCAGGAATGATGTGAAGCGCAAAACCAAGCAGAAACTCGGCAACAACCAGAAGGCAGCAATGCAGACTGGAGGTGTGAGTCCAGTGCCACAGGAGGAGCTGGATGAGATGGAGGAAATGGTGTCCACAGTCATCAGTGGGGAAACGGTGGCAGGAGTTGGGGGACCGGACACTGCTCAACATGACCTGACACAACAGCAACAGGGTGAGTAATGACCAGGGACTGTGGGGATGGGGGAGATGGGCACAATGGCACACATGCACAATTAAGTATAGCACAGTGCACACCCACAATGACTCTGGATCATGTCCCTGATCCCCTTGGCACACTGCAGCACACCTAGAAACAGCAAGTAGGCCCCCGTCGACTATGTGCCCAGAGGGGACCCTTCCCACACATCACCAATCTCACAACCAACCCATGCAGATGTGCCTAACCCAGCAAAGCGGCGTGTCTGTGAGCCACACTGACAATGCAAGTGACACTGCATGATGAATAGCATGGCTGCAGTCAATATATCATGACATGTTGCACGCCACGACACTGAGGTGGCTGAGTGTGGATCACATCCGTAAAGGAGCAGGTCACACTCTGACACATCCACGTGCACAAACAACCCCTGACATCAACAACACATCTGCTTACAAACCATGCCCCAGAGTCCCTACTCCCACCAAGAGCCCAATTTACCCAAGTATGCAGCATCTCAGCACTGTATTAGCACAGAAGTCAAAGGCAAACCGCCTGAAAGGGATACGGGCCAGCAAAATCAGAGCTGCAGGGGCAACTCTCCCAAAATGCAGCACACACACAACATTCAGAGCACATCAACATTGACAACAATGTGGTATAAACTGCAACACGTTCACAACAGAACAGAGGACACAACTGGTGCCGCTTGTGTGTAGAAACTGGCCAATCACATTTGGCATAGCAGGGAATTGTGAGATGATAATGTACAAGTACAAACACATCCGTGTTGTTGTCGAAATGTCCACTGTCCCGCATCAAATAGGCAGATCCTCCCAAACAGTCACAATGTACATTGTCATGCAGTTTGTATGTAAACTTGTACAATGCGTCAACATACATGTGAACACAATGTTAAACTGCATCTCCCCATCACATTGCAGAGGGAGAACCAACACCTCCTGCAGAGCAGACCGAACATCTCTTCACTGATGACGAAGAGGACCTCCACACCTTCGACACCGACGCCCTCCAAGAGCTCATGGACAGCTACGGCACCTCACCTCCAGGAGCAGGGCAGCCCAGCTGCATCAATGAGATCCCACCCCCTGCAGAGACCACACAGCAGGAAGCACCCACCACCACGGCTGACTCCCAGGACCCCCACGAACAACACATGGCCTTCCAACGCCGTGTGTTAGGGTGCGAGGAGGAGATGGCTGATCAGGTGCGGGTGGGGTTCGACCTCATGGCAGCCAAACTAGATGCCATACGTGGGTGTCTAAGTCCCATCAGGGACTACTTACAGTCCCTAACGGACACCCACAGTCTGCTCCATGCTCTCCAATGATCCATGGCTGACATCGCTGGAGTCCTGACTCTGAGACAAGGACAACTGTCTAGTCAGAGTGGCTCCAGTGATGTCAGCCGGGAGTTGGGACACATGCAGAGGATCATGGAGAACAGGGAGCTGATGCAGGCGGTAAGAATGGCTGCCACGGCTGCACACCAGCGAGATGTAGCTGGGATCTTCCATGCCCTGCAGATCCTCATCATGGCATTGCTGCCACAAGGCCTGGCGCTGATGAATGCTGCTGCTGCTTCTACATCCACATCTCAGCCCCCTGATGTGTCAGTGCCTCACAGTGCGGCAGACATTTCACCCTTAGCCCCTGATGTGTCAGTGCCACACAGTGCTGCTGACAAAACACCACCACCCACATGTGAGGCACATGAAACATCAGAAGACGAAGATGCGGATGATTCTGCCTTAGTGGTAAGAAGGAAGCGGTAGCATTCATCTCCGCGATATGGCCTGTTTCTGCTTGGTTCTGCCCTCTGCATCATCACCTTCCACTGACCCCCGATACACTCTGCGACACTCACCTTGGACCTCGACATGGACTGCCATATTCTGTTTGGTTACCAATGACACAGCAATCAGACTGCGGACTGAACTCTTCCTCTTCTGATGAACTTGTCATTCCCTAAAGGACTCTGGCTAGCCCTCCACGGGGCAACAATGTAAAGTGGGGTTTGCATGGCCCTGTACTGCTCCAGCTTCAACACTCCACTGAATGTGAATAAAACATTCAGATTCACACAGATGTGTCGTGTCTATGATCATTCAAGTATGAAAGTATGGATGAATGTAGGGTCAGTGATTCCCCGGTACGTCCATGTTGCTCATATTGTGGGACTTGAGTCACAGGGTGCAACATTGCCGATTGCGGTCCGGGTGGCACCGACACTACAACAGAGACACACGCATTAGTTACTTTCTTGTCCATCCCAGAACTGAACCACGCCCAGAGCCCCGGGCTCATTGTTCACACCCCTACGCTGGACTGGCATACGCCAGCCCATCCCACTCCACTTACGCTTACAGGGGACGACGACAAAGCTACATGTCCCAGGTCTTCCCTGTAGTGATCTGCTGATCACTGGTCTAGTTGTCAGCATGCCACAGCCACTCCCTGAGGGCTGGTTTACACCCACACCACACCCATCCAGCACAGGCGTCACAGGACATGTGACCCTGCAAATAAAAGGGGCCTACCACATCACATCCCCCACTGCCGGAGGTGACATGATGGCGTCCGCACCACGAGACTCAATCATAAAGGGTCCATGACTTGTGGCGCACTGGGTTAGTGGCACCCGATGCACTGCGGCCGGCACGGGCCTACCGCCATGGGACGATGACTTGCGGTGCACAGAGTTGGTGGCACCCGATGCACTGCGGCCGGCACGGGCCTACCGCCATGGGACGATGACTTGCGGTGCACAGAGTTGGTGGCACCCAATGCACTGTGGCCGGCACGGGCCTACCGCCACGGGACGGTGACTTGCGGTGCACTGAGGTAGGGGCACCTGAATAGCTGAGCGGGTGTGCAACCTGCGATGATGCGTAGCCCTCGATACGCCGTCCTGCCAATCAAGATTTGATTTGAATTGATGGCCCTGCTGGAGCGCAGTGTACGCCGAAGGCAGCAGTCAGCACACACATGACTCCGCGGTGCGGTGCCACAGGGTGTGCTGGGGGCCTGTGGCGCGGAATCCAGCGATCGGCTGAGGAGGTTGCACCGGCACGTGGTGGGCCCTCTTGGAGACTTGCCGGTGGCGGCAGGTGAGCATTGAGCCCTGGGTGCGCAGGGGCGGCCAGTCATCGCTGGGCGGCGGACCGGTTTGGGGACCAGGGCTGGGGTGCAGCAGGCGCACAGGATCGCGCAGGCACCACCTGTCACTGCAGCGGCCTCGTGGCTGGGTGGGGAGCGCCGCCCTGGCAGACACGACCCTGCATGCGATGACAAGATGTGCGCCGTTTGGCTTGGGACGTAGCCACCTCGTCTCCAGTGTAAATCTGGCCGTTGAAGGTGGTCGGCCACGTGTGTGTAGGCCTATCGACAGGATATGGCGGACACAGAGACACACGCAGTAGTTACTTTGGTGGCCATCCCGGAACTGAACCACGCCCAGAGCCCCGGGCTATTTATTCACGACATACGACGGCCAAGGCCACTCCGCTCACGCTTACAGGGGGGGACGACAAAGCTACATGTCCAAGGTCTTTCATACTGCCTGAGGTAACCTGTTTGCGTCCACTGTCCACAACACTACAAACACCAGCAGTATATGTCCACATGGAAATGTCTGTGCTCTGCATACTGAAGTCTGTCCAGCACATCACCGCCACACTTGGCATTGTGTACATTCTTATTGATGGGTCACTTGTCTCCTTCACACATACTTGGTTCCCACCTCTCCCCACATTCTGCAATTGTGTGGCAGAGGTGCCATACTGTGGATGGTTTGTCTACATGGCTGGCCACGGTTACCACAGTTACTTGTGTTGTCATGTCTGGTAGTTGGGCATGTTGATTGGCATGTTGTATGTGATTTTGTAACGTGTGCATTCCCACAGTTGTGAGTTGTATGATTGTGGAGTTGAGGTGTGTGGTGTGTTCAGTTGGTACTTACCGACGGGCAGTGCATTTCCATAGGTGCCATCCTCAAAGCGCTGGTTGGTGATGGACTTGCGGAAGATTTAGGAATCATGCACACTGCCTGGGAAGTTTGCGACGACATTCGTAAACAGGCCCCGGTGGCCCACTTTTGCCTGCACATTGATGGAATGTGTGTGGTTTCTGTTGCGGTTATTGTGTGCAGTGTCGGCAGGGGGCACAAGTAGTACATGTGTGCAGTCAATTACCCCCAACACGTGCGGGAAGCCAGCTATGGCGTAGTTCCCTTGCTTGGTCTCCAGCTGTTCCTGCGCAGTGTGAGGGAAGTGAAGGTGCAGGGGTATCAAGCTGATACAAACCGTGATGCTTACAGGTATGATAAATCCTGCATAAAAAGACTGTACCAGATGTTCGTGTGGTCGTAACCTTCCTTTTCTTTCCTACGACGGTTACACCCACACGAACTTCTGTCACGGTCTTTTTATGCAGGATTTATCATACCTGTTAGCATTCCGCTTTGTCCAAGTGCAATGCACAGTACCAGATTACGTTTGTGACTATACGGACGCTTGACCATTGTCACCATTTATCCAACAGGTTTCTGAATACTGACTTTCGGAATATGGAATTGTATTGGGGAGTTCCAGCAGCATATGCAGTTAATTGAATCCACACGCTGCCCTGATAAGGTTCCCCGTTGGGAATGGAACGCGTTGGCTGAGCTTTTTGTATTGTTGATTTATGTATTTGTAATGAAGAACTGTTTTTACACTACTGTTGACTACTGGACTTCATGACCTAGCGCACACCCATTTCAGTAACTGCAATCTTGGATCTGGAGCACAGAGGCGTCAGGCAACGGCTGGCGTTGTGGTTGGTTATGCAGGAACACTACGAATTGGGACTAGCGTGTGGTGCAGATACAGGGGCCCGCCGTTGCTTTTGTGGACATGCATCCAAGATATGTGTGAGGAAGTTTGATGGGGCTGGTTGTGAGACTCCTCCGACTCTGGCAGTTATTGGTTGGATGGTACCAGAGGCCAACAGGTGCAGCACAGCAAGCAGCTTTGTCTGCGGAGGGATGTTGGTTGTCCGCTGTGTTGATACCGTCAGCCTGTGGGCAATGTGGGTCAGGATGCGGAGGATGGTTGTCCTTTTGAGCCTGTAGTGGGCAATAGCGTCCTCTGGCGTTGAGTGTCTGAGGCTGGTGCGTTTTAGGAACGTCCGCTGTCTTCTTCTGTGCTGCCTAGGTGGTAGTCTAGGGGGGTGGTCCGGTTGGGGGTGGTGGCGGTGGGTGTTGAGGCCCTCTTGGGTCTCCGAACTGCATGATCATTGGCTCCATGGCATCTGTTGGTCTTCAGATGCGGCTCTGGGCTGGGCTCCCTTTCATACTGCAGGTTGTCGTCCTGCTTAACACCAGTAAAAGGCAGGTGTTAAATCCCTGCCGCTAACGCGCCTTTTGACCTGTTTTTGGATCGCTTCGCAGATCTGGCTGGTTGTTGAGAATATCGCGAAGTGGTGTTTTCGTGTGTTTTTGCACGGGAACGCCTACTCTGCATATCATTAGCGTTAGTTGTCGCTCTCATCCGTGGCAATGTTTTTTGCGGCAGCTATGGCTGGAAAACTGATGATATCGGCAGTTTGCACCAGCTTGAGAATAGGGCGATAAATCTATTGCCACTTTTGCGGCGCTAAAGTGCCGATAAATCGGCGATAAGTCCTTGAGAATATGCCCCATAGAATTTTCCAGGACAACGAATCAAGGTCAAGGAAACTAACAAATGATAGTCAGGGCGTCCTTGGAATTTTGGTGGGAATAATATGCCAAACCAACTAGCCCTTTCATGTCAGTGTTAATTATTGCCCTCCTGGGGACATCTTTTGCATGATGTGGCCCACCCCTTGGCAAAATGCTACGCTGGGCACAGTTTTTGGCATATTCTTCTAGTATTGTGGGCATCTATGACATGATGGTGCCCATTCGTGATATAATACTGGCCCTGGCATCAAGGTGGTAATCCCTAGCATTTTCTGGGCCCACCCTTCGTATACTGCTTGTCCTAGGATAATTCGTGGCGTAGTGTGGGTGTCCATGTCCCGACAACACGGCAACACATTGAAATGTTAGTCACAATGCATGACAGGAGGACATGTGATTATTGGGGTGAAAATGATAAGTTGATATTAAGGCAACAAACTTGTACATACTCAAATAAAAAAGATGGTATTTCAGGACAAAAATTTCATTTGTCTCCTAAAAATGATAAGCTTTTATTTGAGTATATATATATTCAGACTGAAAAGTATGTAAATGATAGCAAAATCTGAGTATTTTCGTGAACTCTCAAGTTGATATTTGGGGACAAAATTACTGATCTGAATGCTAATACTTCTGTCAAAAAACCCACTTTGTAAGGTTATTGTATTCCGTTTCCTGCCCAAACCTGCAAAGGTGTTTGTAAACTGAGAGACAGCACTGCTATAGGAGCTTGTACCGCCAGTCTAGTTCTTGTGTACCGCCTAAAATTGCAAGATGCGTCTATTTTCTTTTACCATGCCCTCCAATAAGATTCTCAGCCATAACACATAATTGAGAATCCAAGTTGAAGTGAAAGGATGGAAAAATAAAAGAAGTCAAATGTAGAAGTGTAGATACATTTTATAGTAAATGATAAGCCATACAAAATTGCATTTTCTGTAATGCCCATATCGCCTACACATTTTATTAATAAAATGTGCAAAAAAGTATTCATTTTTCTACTATTCTTTGAGAATTTCCTTAAGATGGGCAAGTGAAAGTACGGGAATATTTCAGGATTGCCCTCCCAAGGTTTATGACTTTTTTAAATCAAATTTATGAGAAAAGGCTGTTCTATAATGCATTATTTTGCATATTTTCTCCTAAAGTGGGTACTATTCTTCCCCATCTAAGATGCCCTGGAGACAGTGGAGCTTAATTGCCCACTGGCTGCAAAGATCAGCCTCCCTCCTGTCTTACAGGGCACCACTGCCCTGCACTCCTTCAAGAGTCCTATAGGTTCAAGGACATGACTTACAGCTTCCTCTCTTTCAATCCAGCTTAGAAATTAGCCCATCTTCCTGGTACCAGTGGAATATTGTCTCGCTACTGTGAAATTGGCATGTTCTCGCCTGTGATGTTTTGTGATAACCAGAATAGATTTGTGGAGAAAACCAAATGTGATTTGAGGTGATTGCGCAGACATGTTAATATTAAATTTATTTATAGAGCGCTCGATTACCCGAAGATGTTCTGTTGCTAGCTCTGATATGGAACATATAACGGACAGGCCTAGTTCTTAAAAAGCCAGGTTTTCAGCTCTTTCCTGAAATGAAGCAGGTTAGGAGAGGTCTGATGTAGAAGGGCAGGAAATTCCAGGCTTTAGCCGTGCTGGTGATAAAACTTTTGCCTCCCCAGTTTACTCGCTTAACGTTTGGAACAACCAGGGTTTTGGCCCTCAGAGAACACAAGGTTGTTTTGGATTTGTACCATTTAAAGTTACACTTAAGGCGGTAAGGACCTGTATTATGGCTTGCCTTATAAGCAGTGCAGAGGGGCTTGAACTTGATACGCTGCTTTACCAGTTGCCAATGAAGTTTCTGAATGGTGGCAGTTACTGATGTACACTTGGGAATGCCCGACAGAAGTCTGGCAGAAGACATGAATATATCCCAGCTGATCTTGCAGACAAGATCATTATCTCTGGTTGTTTCCAGGATACCAACAGCCAGGACACCACAAGATTACTAACAGCTAGAGCGGTCGAACTCGAAGCTGGGGAACCGGGTTCGAGTCTCAGCAGGGATGCTCAACATCCTGTGATTCTGGACAAATCACTTAATCTCCCCACACCTAAAAAAATGAATGTGTCCATCTGTAACACAACAGGTGCTCATGTGAAGCGCTCTAATACCTTCGGGTCAAATTCGCGCTTAATAAATCTCCACGCCCCAAAAAAAAGTGTAAAAAGAAAGAAAAGAAAGAAAAGCAAGACAGCGGACGTTTCTACCCATGCACCCATGATCTGGAACAACATCCCCATATGCATCAGGACTGCCTCAACAGAGCTGAAGATTCACTTTCAAAACACTACATAACAAAGCATAAACAGTCCACCATTAAGCTACCTTTTCTACCATTCATTCTCTATATGCTTGTCTTTGACCATGTCTAGCACTCTGCAGCATTTTGGCTAGGTTCACGCTGAAGAAATATCACATATATACATATATTTTAAAGCGGAATGAAGAAGCAATATATGGTAACCACCTGGCCCATACAGTAATCCCTGCTGGTGTTGAGTGAATTTCTGATGAAGAGTAGACCACACCCTTTCCTTTTTTTAAACTTGTCTGCACTGCTCACTCTGCTTGCTCCAGGGTGTTGGCATGCTGTACCAACGCCTGCCTGTTGAAGCACATACAACCCATGCAGAGTAAGGAACAGGTATGGTGAGGTGGGGCAGCGAACCTGGGCGTGTTCAAACTGATAAAACTGAAAACGTGACTGTGATGTCCACACACCCAGCCAAAGCACTGGATCAGGTCTGAGGGGAGACACATATTTTATTATGGGGTGCTCAAAATCCTGGGCTACACCCAACATGGCACTGCTTCAGACCTCATGCAGAAATGATGCTGTTCACTCGCCTTGTGAAGGCGAAGTATGAAGAGGACATTCATGCCTGGAAGGACATTAAAGCCACAGCAGCATGGATGCTGTGACGAGGAAAGCCTGGATTCCGTACGTTGGAAGAGATGATGCAGAGATGCGTGTGTGGGGTTGTATGACAGAGGCACACATGTCTAAACCACACGTTCCTCTAGCACGCAGTACCAACAATGAATGCGTCTAAATAACGCATTCCTTTACCACACATGCCTTTACCATACAATTTCATGTTAAAGGCATGACTGGTAAAGTGATGTGTGGTAGAGATCACATCCCAACCCCCACGAAACACTACTCCTACCCCCTCAAGCCCTAAACACAACCCTGACCAATGAGCCCTAAACACTTCCCCAACCCCCCCTAAGCCCTAAACACTACCCCCCCATCCTGAGTCCTAAACAGTACCACCACTCCCCGAGCCCTAAACACTGCCCGACCCCCCGGAGCCCTAAACACTACCCGACCCCCCTGACCCCTAAACACTACCCTGAGCCCTAAACACTACCCCGACCCCCCATAGCCCTAAAAACTACCCCCCACACCCACAAAACTTGGCCCCAGCCCCACTTACCTCACCGCATCCTCTCACGATCCTTCCTGCTCCTGGGCCCGCCCATCCCAGCATCTAGACCGCGCACTGACTTAACCACGCAGATGCGTGGTTAAGGCATATGTGTAGTTAAGGCATGCGTTGTTGAGCTTGCAGAGAAACAGCACACGTGTTTCTGCCCATGTTGTTAAGGCCGTTTGCGCTTGTGTCGATGTGCTTTAAACTTTAATAATTGACAGTCTGGTACTTGCTGGCAGGTTGTGTGGGCTTCACACACCCCTCACACCCTGTCATAAGTTGGCATTGACACAACTGGCCGGAAATTGTGAGGCTGCTGGCTAGCAAGGAGTGCCCCACTGCTTCTCATTCGATAGGAGTGATCCAAAATGTTCCCATGAAATGTCTTGGGAGAGGAGCATCTCAGGCAGTGAAAGGGATGGACCAAGTGCTAATTCACTCACAATGTCACTCTGGCTTGAAGAGTCAGCAAAGCATGTTACACGACAAATGTGCTAATCATAGTCACGGATCACACGGGCAGTGAAAGACGTTTACCACAAGAATCCTCAAAACAGCCCCACAAAGGACACCAGTGAGTACTCATATAGCCCCCCAAAGAACCACGTAGCTCCCGCCCAGAGCCAGCGAAGAATCTTACGGAATCCCAATAAATCTCACATAACCCCAATAAATCTCACCTCCCCCAACAAACCTTGTAATACCCACAAACGACTTCACACAGCCCCAGGAGAATCATCCTGTAGTACTTAATAGACGTTCTCACGGCGTGAAAAGTCCAACCCATAAATACATCCAATATTAGTCAACATCAGTCCTTGCTTAGATCCTAGAGAACTCTCATATCATCACTAACAGATCCACCCATAGTCTTACGAACCCTCATATGACTCTAAGGGATCATCTCAAAAGCCTAGCAAACCCTGCAATCCACTCAGGTGGTTCTTTCAAGTTCCCAACAGACTGTTTCACTACTTTACAAAAACACCTTACCATACCATCCAACATATTAGTTCACCCACCCAGGAACTCCAAAGGTCATGCCACATAAGACACATAATGCTAATGGCATTGCTATGAATTCAACTGACCTCATGACCTCACCAGAATCTGGCACAGCTCAAAGAGACCTTCACTGCCAGGAATCAGAAGGGTTACTGAGATTCCAGAAAGATTATGAGTAAAGCAGGGAGACATATTCCTTTATGGCATACTTGTCTATGATGGCTATGGAGCAGTGAATAGCTAGCCTGCCGGGGTCAAGGGTGGGACTCCTTGATCATGACAGGCAGCAGCAGTATTTGACCTTCAGCAAAGCCCTAGGAGGCTGCAGTATTGGCTCTTCGCTGTTGCTAGTTGATCTACTGTTCCTGTCACTCTCCTTTGTTGTTTTCTCCTCTTACTGTTCCTCAGTTCCCTTGACCTTTTGCCTGTTTACACATACCTTCCTCTTTGAATTGTGTTTGGCTTTGGCTCTGAATTTCCCCCTCTGTGGCTCTTTGAACCTTTTCCTGTTTATCCTGACCTTGCTCTTTGGATTCTGTTTAGATTCTGGCATTTTACTGCGTATTGAGTTGTACGACTCACTCTCTTTTATACTGTTCTGCTGTCCTTGTTCTTTGGACTCTGCTTTGACTTTGTTGTCTGCCTGTTTTCCTCCCACTCCCTTACCTTACTCAGACGTATCCCGAATCCATGCCTGACTTTGCAACTTACCGGCTTCACTTCCTCTTGACTTAGGTTCACTGTGAATCGCCTTTCAGTGATTATACATGCTTATTATATGTTTGCTTGGAATATCATATATTTCTGGCTGTCACTAGGATACTGCATGTACCTTTTTTTTTATTAGTGAGTCACACTACTTCTTGTGAGTCTCTCTGAACACCTGCACTGTGACCAGAGATGTAACACCAGAGAGCTGCACCAAAGAGGAGTTGGGCATGTTGTTTGTCTGTTTGTTTCTCTCTTTCTCTCTCCCTCGATCTCTCTTACATTTCTCTATCATTCAGGTGTTTGACCCTATCTGCTGAAGTCTAGTTATAATCGAAAGGGACGCATGGATTATCATAACACTTGCAAAACCTGACACTCACATAGCACAAACAGACTTCAGTATCCCCGATATACCCATTCATAGATCCTAACAGACCCCACCAACAGGCCATCCCTTTCCCTGCAACAGCCCTTTCCATAGCCCTTAATTCAAGCCTTAATGGACCTACTTGTGCCTTCATAAGACCCTATGATTGTGCTTAGAGATCCTTGTGGTGTTGTACCTGCCAGCTGCCTTTGATATCATGGATCGCAAGATCCAAGTGGATCACTTATACGCCATGTTGAGGGCCGTATCTGACACGCTACAATGGCTCATCAGACCACATATAATAGGTGAGATTGGACCCTTTACACTCATAGTTAACAACAGGAAGGTATGGAGTACTACAAGGCTCCCCACTCTCCCCAGCATTACTGAAAATTTGAGACATTTGTGCAGCTAAGACTGCAAAACAAACACAGGCAAGCCATGCCCCTTGACCCGCGTAGATCAGGTTATGGTACATAAATATAATCTCACACGATGGCTGCTCTTTTTCAGTTGATGCTGCGCTACTCTGGAAAGATCTCTTATCGTATATATCAGACAATGATGTAACTTGGTGGACGTCAAGAAGAAGCTGCCTCAAGTGGCCTCACCTAGCTCCCAAGAGAATCTCACATGGCTCACAGATTAAATACATGCATATATCCCTAAAAGACTACACAGTGCCCCCAATAATTCTTCACAAAACACCCAAGAGACCATATATAAGGAATCACTCAGTTCTGGATTACCAAATAGACATAGTAGGAATGGGCCTATGGAACCCACTCCTTTTAGGGACCTGCGACAACAGATGAAAATAACATTGATTTGATCTTGAAAGAAAATTACAAGCAAGCTTTTTTAAATATTGTTTCCAAAAGATAGGAAAAAATGAATCAACTCAAAGAAACGAAAACTTTACATTAACGACTCTATAAAGAAAATACTGTATTAATGTAGAGTACCCATTAACAACTTAAAGCACATAAACCAAAGTTATCAGATTCACATAAGTTTGTCTCTTAAAAGCTCATCTTCTGGCAGCTGTCAGTTTGTAAAAAAATCCGGTGCTTTGGGTATTAGGAGATAATGTGCGAGGGGCCCCCCAAACTTTCGACTGCCTAGGGGCCTCCACAGGGTTTAATCCGGAACTGGAATCACTTCTAGTAAGTATGAACTCACAGATATTCCACTTGACCATCATTGCAATGTTTCTTATCAGTTCCTCTCTGTTTAATTTAGAACTGTCTACCCTCTGTGTTTGGAATGTTCTACTAGCATTAAAGGTCTTGTACCTCAGGCTGTGCCAGTTGTTAAATGCCATCTCTGGCATGTAACTCTTGAAGAGGGCGCTTAACAACCAGTATAGCCCTGCTCAGCTATGCATTCTATGTAAAGCAGTGCACGCACCACGGAAAGTGACCCATGAGTGTGGCCATCTGCCTCAGACAGTGCACATGTGTGTTTTAAAATGAACACAAATAAAGGTTTTCTATCACCTACCTCTTACTGCCCCATTGGCAAAGTTAACCCCCAACTATAGCCCTTCAACAGCCTCATATGTATTACTGAGACATTAGGGTAAGGCAGAGTGTGGAAACTGTAGGGCTTCTAGGTAAACTGTAGGGCTTCTGGAGGACTTTCTATCCCTGCTGCTTTCTTCAGGGCCACTGAAACCATGAGTTGCAGAGGAAGAGCCAGGGTTGCAGAGGGGTAGTCAGGGGTAGCAGCTACCCTTCCGTGATATGCATACTCACAGATGCTCTTCTTTGAGATGAAAGTGATCAGTTTTCCTCAATGGGCAAGCACATGGGGAGAGGCTCCATTCACATGAGGTTTATCTCCCCTGATCTGTTTGCAGCTGACAGGGGAAGGCTGCAGTAAGAGCATAGCAGCAGTGAGCACTAGCAGCACCGCCACACTTGCAGCCCCGGCAGCCAGAGGAAGAATGGAAACTACACCTCTTTGACACTCAGAGGCACGCTCCATGTCTCCACGTAACATGCAAGGAGCCTTTTGTGAGCCAGTCTTTCTCTCTTGAGGAGAGGTCATTGGCATTATTTTGGGGTTACCAGGGGTCGCAACTGCGATTCCTGGCTGGCCCCTTGTGACCCCTGCCCTCAAAAGGGCAAACTCAGTGTCAGGAACACAGGGGCAGCTTGTCTTTATGAGCGTTGGGTGGGGCTATACTTTCCTGCCCTCTGAAAATGTCTTTATTACAATAGTAGTGAATAATATTATATTTTTTTCTATTATTATAATAGTAAGACAATGAAGTGCAATTAGCTGTAATGGGTCTTTCCCTGTCATAAGTGAAGAAAATTGTTTAAATGTATGTTATGTGCGTGCCTGTGGGTGAGAGAGTGTTTATTTGAGAGAATACCAATCCCAACCAATGCTTCTTGTGTCCACCATGTGACCACAGATTTGATCTGACTATATGTAAATCAGTCTTGACCCTGCTCCAATTGGAACAGTCCAGTCCAAACTGCCAAGCTAGGCCCAACTTGAACTGGAACACAAGCAACCCAAGACCGGTTTCTTCCTGATTGGAGTTCTTCATCCGGGTGCAGCTTGGTGCAGTGGAACAGTGAGCAAGGGACCCACGTCTAGGCAGACCCTTGGCTACTTAGGGCAGTACAACAAACACACAAAGGTGATGGGAGGATGCTTGCTAGAAGTCTAACCACTGGCAATAACTCTGGGTAGTATTCCATCTTTCACATTGTTGTTGTTGCAATTAACGTCCAAAGTGCGACAGGTATGCCCAGACGTGGGTCCCGTGCTCACTGTGCCACTGGAATCGAGCTATTTCTGTCTGAAGGGCCCCATTCAGGCGCATTCCCAGGTTTACAAGTCTTGTAAATCTGTGGGTGCATCGAATTCCAGAAACGCCGCAGTGGCGCAGAGTAATGCAATGCAGCAATTTGCGCTGCGATGCATTACTCGAGATTTATGAAGCCATGCAGGGCCATGCAAGGGGGCCTCGCGTGGCTTCATGAATCTAAATATTCATTTGCGTCACTCTTGCACCACGTTGCGTGGTGTTGCGTGGTTCAAGAGGCTCATAAATACGCCTTTGAGGGTTCACACATGCCCTGGGACTCTGGGCACTGCAGGACCAATACATGTCGCTGGTGGCTCAGCAAAGTGAGCTGTTGTCTTGATGTATTTTCAAAGCGGCCTGGAGTAGAAATTGGTTTTAAGATTCAGTGTTAAGGAACTTGGGGGCATATTAACAAGGCCCAGCGATAATTATAGCGATATAAATATTATCGCCGGCTATCGCTGAAAATTATCGCCATGATAACGCTATATTTACAATGCACAGCGCTATGGCGATAATATTTCAGCGATAGCGGTGTTTGCCATGGAACATCGCTGGTTTTCCAGCGATGTTCCATGGAAAACAGCTGATAACATTGCTGATACGACCCTGTGGTCGTATCAGCATAATCCACCTACCATTATTAGTATGCCTTAGTCTGGAATTTAACAGACGTTAAATTCCAGCGTTAAGGCCGAGGTAGCGCGATTTTTTTTATCGCTGCACCTCCTTGTTAATATCGCGAAGCTGCCTTCGCGATATTTTCATGTGTTGTTTTTACAGGCACGCCTTCTTTGCATCTCATTAGCGATGCGAGGCGAGGCTGTGAAAAAACGGGCTCTACATCAAAGCAACACGCGCTAGCATGTCCTTGATGATATTGCGATATAATTATCGCCGCTTATCGCCCGAAAACGGACGCTAAAGCGGCGATAATTATATCGCCAGCCCTTGCTAATATGCCCCTTGGAAGGCATATTTCGGAGAGCAAGTCCAACTTCCATATTAACTAGTGGCAATAATATCCACTTCAAGTCTATCCGGATGGTTTAGGAATGAAGAACTTGCACTAGAGTTTTAGTGTGAAAACTGACGAAAACAGGATTTGTGCTTTGATGTTCTGAATGTGCACAAGCCTTCATTGCATTTGCATAGCATTTAAAGTGGTCTTTACAGCCGCAACGTTCACGGTCCGAAGCAGTTGCAGGCACGTTCCCTTTGGGCCTCAGTACTGAAATATAAAGGTTTTATGCAATTGGGGCAAGCACAAGTGACTGCAAATGTTAGACAAGTGCTGTACGAGAATCCTGCTAGTGCGACCAACATTTTATGAGCTTAAATTATTCCTAGCAAATATACCCATAATTCATAATTGAAGGCCATGCTGAAGTTGCTCTAAAATGTAACATTTTACTGACATATCAGATCTTTTATTGCTTTATTTACAGCATACTAAAAGAAACACTACATTTCCAAGAATCCTGCATTTTCAATTAGGAAACAATAACATCAAAGAAATACAAGCAACACCATAAGTAGTCATAAGCCTAAACAACAACTACTTTTCTTGCTTAATGTACAAACCCCCAAATTGCGATTCAGTAACCTGTTATCGAATTGCAATTTGAGTTTGCGAATCAATATTTGGAAGGGCTGTGTTTAACACGTTGATTCCAAATGCAGATTCGCATTAGTATGTACGAATGTTTTGCGACCGAAATGTGCCAATTCAAAGTTGGTGGTACCCCATTCGCAAATGGAAGGGGTCCACAGGGGACCCTTTGACAATGGTTGAAAATATATATTTTAGAAGCAGGCAGTGGTCCAAGGGACACCTGTAGGGGTCTGGAACCGCCCGACCTTAGGTCGGCAGTTCTGACCGCAGTATTACGATGCAACCGCCCATAAGGCGATTGCAAACATCTATTTGTCAATGTTAGCTTGTGCGGCGGGCGGAAAAGGCACGCAGCACAAGCTTCCATTGACAAATGGATGTTTGTAAACATCCCTGCACCGTCTCGGTGCGGGGATGTTTAGGGGGAACCATAGGTGCCTCCAGGCACATAGGGGATGGCCAGGGGGGAAGGGGCCCCCAATAACACTTTCCGACAGCCTTTCCATGTCAGAAAGCCAGACACAAAAAGGCTGTCAGAAAGTGCCACCATAATCCCGACGGCGGAACCGAGTTCAAGGGATTATGGTATTTTCCAACACACCCACGAGCTCCTTGTGTTCATCAGAAGCACCGCGGATGGTCCCTCCACCCGCCTTATCATAATGCGGCAGGTAACCCGACATCGTAATCAGCCCCTAAATGTTTTTCTTTTTAAGGAAGATGGGATGCATTTAAGAAAAAATATTGCTTTATTTAAAAGCAATCATAGACATGGTGTTCCGCAGACCCAAGCAGGCCACCAGCGCTGTGATGACAGCGAATAGCAGTGTCACAAATTGCGACCTACCTCATTAATATTCATTAGGTAGGTGTATTTGTGACCTAATATGAATCGCTAAATGAAACTCAATGAGTTTCACCCTTTAGGAATAGCAATTTACTAATTACGATTCACAAAAAACGCATTTAGGAAATTCCTAATCTTCGTAAATCTAGACATTTGTATTGTGCAGGTCAAGTTTGCTTCTGCCTTAGTGTTCTTTATTGGGTCAGGATACATTGTATCCATGCAGGCAGGTTAAAAAGTCAAGTCTGCATTGGAGTTGCTTTGTTGTATTCCTTTGTTCCAGAAGTAGCTCTATTTAAACTGATAATTTGTAGGGGTGGGCAGTATGTTTTGTTCTGCCAGTGGAATTGGTGAACTTTGGGCACTCCGCGTTACTCTTTAATGCGGAGTTCTGGCCAAATTCCGCCAATCACCGTATGGTGGAACTTTTCTTTCACGAGGCTCCAGAAAATGTGAACTGGTGTCCCCGAGCGCGAATTTCTAACATGGGCGGTCACAGGCGGATGCGAATAGTCACAGTCAGAGGGCTGCCATCTGAATAGATCTGATGCCACTCGAATGGCCTCGCGCTCTTGCGCAACACATGGTGCCGTTCACTCAAATTTGTCAGCGCTGCTCGCGCTTCTTGCGCTAAATTGTAGTGCAAGCTGCATATTTTCTGCGTGTTGATGGAACACCCCAGAATCTCACAGAGTTTTATGTAAAGCTGTCCCCACCCCTAGAAATTTTTTTTTTACTGCACAGGCTACGCTGCTGAGGCAGCCGTTTTCATGTAGAAGTTTGTCCACTTGTTGGTTTGTAGCGTGTCTCTCCTATCTGAAGTGGGAGCAGTGCTGGGCTGTTTTATTTAGAGGCTTATATTTGTTTGATATATGTAATTGTTTATGGTTTTTGGAGAAGAGAAATTCAGCTGTTATTATATCTCTATAATATTTATGAATATCCTTGACAGCACAAGTATATTAAAGGTTGGTAAGGGTTCAACTCCCTAAAGGCTTGCATAATTAACTTTTCTCCAACCTGGGAAGAGGCTGCTGCAGGTGTCTCAAGCTTAAGAGTAGGAGGTTTTTAGACACAACCTCTGCAACTATGTGTATACCCGAGTGCTAAACGCAGTATACAATGCAATATATAGAGTGGGCTCCCTTTTTTTCAAATGTGGCCACAGATAATGGTAACTCTGTTGCAATTGCCATATCAAGCTCTTTACCACATTTAGGTGTGAGTAATCCTCCCCAGCAGGTGGAAGAAAGTGTGCAAGGTGGCAAGAGAGCAATGAAAGTAAAGCATATAAAAAAAACTTTGGTTTCAGTTCTGTTCTGCACGGCGATGACTTATAGTCCAATGGACAAGACCTTTTCAAGGGTACACCAGGGGGTGAAGTTAAAGGACCATTTGAAATGCAAGCTGACCAACCTATTACAATGACGATGATGGAGCAACTAATAGTCCAAATAAGTTGAAGCCTAGAGATACGTGTGTGGTTGTGATTATGAACTCAGATGGAGTCCCTATGTTTGAGCCTGGGCTTATCTAACATTTGAAGTCTTCAGAACGGTCCTCCCCTCAGAACAGTCATCCTGTCCATATTAAGACCAAGATTAAAGTTGTGATCTTTGTCAAGTACTCCTCCAGCACCAATGCCAAGAATCTAGAAACAGCAAACTGGACATGATTGCACAAATCAGTGTTGTCACTGCATCCTGCTTCCAAACACTGGAGATGCTGAGGAAGATCTTCAAATAGCTCCCGAGCAACACTAGAAAATCTGTCACCAAGCCCTAGTCACCAGGAAGGTGGACTATGGGAACACCCTGTATGCCGAGATCACCAAGCAACTCACTAGAAGACTGCAAACCATCCAGGACTCAGCAGCCAGACTCATCATCAACCTCCCACACAGAACTCACATTGGACCACACCTCAGGGAGCACCACTGGCTCCAGATACAGAAACACTCTTGTTTCAAACTCCTCACACACGTATTAAAGGCACTGCACAACTTAGGGCCCACCTACCTGAATAGTCACATCTCCTTCCATCAACCACCCAGACCCTCAGCTCCACAGGACTCCTACTCACACACATACCACCCATACACAGAACCAGATCATGAGGATGGGTGTTCTCTCACACCTCTCCTACAGCATGAAATGAACTACCAGTCGACATCAGAGACTCCTCCTCTCTTCTTGAATTCCGTAAGAAGCTGAAGACCTGGCTTTTCAATAAACCAGCATACCATATGGAGGGCTTGCCACACACACCTACCCAGGATCAGGATGCCCTCGCAGGTGGTAGAGTGCTTTACTAATACACATAACATAACATAACATAACATAACATTACTTTACATTACATTACATAACATAACACAAGGATGAAAATGAGGATGAAATACCCTTAGCCAGTAATCTCTTAAGGTAGCTATAGCACCAGTTCTAGATCTTTAGATTGTGATGTTTCTTAGTTGCGGGGGAGGGGGTGACCAAAAAAGGAATATACAAGGCATGGGCCACATTCCAGGATCAGGTACTGAATGTGGTGAGTCCATATGCCAAAATGCTGTACTTGGTTGAGCAATAAAAACTTTGAATGATGTCCTGGATTTAGATGTGATGTATGGTTGGGCTCGGGCAGCGATTTGCTTTTCAGATAATGTTAACACAGGGTTATCCTGTGAAAGAAGTAAGCGTCTACTCTTACCCATATTCCCAAAATTGGAGGATCCAGTGAGTTCTAATTTGGCTAGAATTAATTAGGGATTCCTGTTTGTGGATGAGCTAGTAAGGAAATTGGAAGGATGTGCTGATCTTCATGTCTTAGGACAAGAACCATTCTTGTGTGTAAATGATTTTTGGGTGGGTCTCTCCCAGGGCTAGCATATTCTGGAGTCATTTTGCCTGCTATGACGCTGGCTACAGTTACTTCAGACAGCAAATCAGATACTCCAGGCTCACTGTCTTCTTACATAGAAGAAAGTGAGAGCACTTCAACACCATAAGTAGTCAAAAAAGGGGAAGGTGAGTGCAAGTTAAGAATGGTTTCCTCTCTCAGTATCTTGGCAGGAGGCAGATTGGTTCAACTTGCAAATGCTGGGGATATGATTTCAAGTGATTGATGGATACGTCAGACATTTTGGAGATTTCAGATAGAATTTTATGCTACTCCAGTTTATGACCCAGCCCATTGCCATGAGGTTTTCTCAGAAGGGTAAGTATTTGATTGCAGTAAAAAAGAACAAAACATTCAGGCCAATAATAAACTTGAGGAATGTAAATTAGTATGTTCTATATCAGCATTTCAAGATGGAGAGAGTGAATAGTTTAAGGGATATTCTGCTGCCAGGAGATTGGGCGGTGTGTCTGGATTTAAAAGATGATTACTTGATGGAGCGTATATTCCACTATCACAGGAAGTACCTGCAGTTCCTTTGGCAGGCACAAGCCTTGACATCTGCGTGTCTTTCTTTCAGTCTCTCCACTCTTTGGGGTTTCACCAAGTTACTAAAACCAGAGCATGAGGGTCAGTAGTAATCCCTGTTACTGAAACAGGTGCAGGTAGCGGTTGCTCTAATTTAGAGTTTGGGATTTGTAGTCAATAAGGAAAAGTAAGACCTGGTCCCTTCAATGCAGATAGGTTTAGGTTTAGGTTTAGGGATTTATAGAGCGCATGGCTACCCGCGGGCATGGCTAGGGGTTCCTAGTGGGCTCAGAGAGGTAAGCCTTGTCTCTTCCAGAGGGAGGCAAAATTGAAACCAATCAAGAAAGAGTTGAGGATGGTGCTGCCTCACCAGCAGATTTCTCTGCGGCAGTTGGCAAGGCTACTAAGGCTACTCCCATTGTCAACTCAGGCGATTTTTCCAGGTCTTCTGTATTACAGAGCACTTCAGAGATTAAAAATGAAACAACCCAGAAGGGGTTTCCAATACTCAGAGATGGTTCCTTTGGATCAGGAAACAAGACAGGAGTTAGAGGGCTGGTTAGAACATATATGGAATGCAAGTGTGGATTGGAATGGAGTGGAAGGTCCATTTTTTTACATCACCAGATCTTGTATTAGAGTTAGATGCAAGTCTACTGGATGAGGCGAAAGATGTGACATGTATTTGACTGGAGGAAGATGGTCTCAAAGATCATTAATGTTCATAAATTGTTTAGATATTCTTACAGTCTCCTTTGCACTTCCAAACCTGGTAAAGAAAACGGTAAGATGAGCAGTACTTTTGCAAATAGAGAATCTGACATTGGTCAGGTACGTAAACAAGCTACAGGCAACAAAATCAAAGATTTTGGCGGAGTTGGCTAGATGGCTTTGGAAAGTCTGTCCCAAACAGGGAATTTAATTGAAGGAGGAATACGTTTCGGGACCGTCTAACATGGTGGCTTGCTGATATTAGAGGAGTCTATGCCACAGCAGCAGCGATGGGCAATTGCACCCTTGCATCACCAAAACCATAGTAAAAGTATGAGGGCCTACAAAATAGATCTGTCATGTCCAGATTGACATCCAATTTGAGCAAATACTACAGTTGGCGGCTAGATCATGCAGTATTGGCTATGAATGCTTGTCTGCAGAATTGGTCTGTTGGAAACCATTATGCTTTTCCACATTTCCTCATGAGTCCCAGGTGTGTTTTTCAGGTTTGCAAACGTTTAGCTGCGCTGACAATTCTCATTCTCCTATAGAGCGCATAATCACAGGTTCAATCTGTTCTAGAGTTTTTGGCTCAATGTCCAAAACAATCCAAGTATTTCCTGGGTTCCTAAGGAATCCAGGCGGACACTATCACAATCTAATGCTGGAGGACATGGTCTGGAACATCTCAGGAAATTTGCAGTAATGTCAGCCTTTTCAGAGTCAGCTTCCCACTATTTCAGAGCATCTTGGGCACATGGAACAACTAGAGACTGAGATGTCTGCGTAGCTGGTGTGTGGAATGGGGCACTGATCCCAATAGTACGGATGTCACATGAGTTCTAAACTTCTTGGGATGCTTGGCAGCAGGGCAAATATCCTACAGTATGGTTAGCACCTACAGATCTGCAATTTCAGGAGAGCATCAGAAAGTAGAGTGTAAGCCAGTGGGTGAGCATCCTATGGTGTCTACATTGTTGAAAGAGGTCAGGTATGAGAATCCCACTAAACCTAGATATTCTAAGATGTGTGGTGGTAATTTAGTTAAACAACTCTTCCAGTTTTGGGAAGGATATTAGAAGATGCCACTCAATTTCCTGATAGCTAAGGTGGTGGCATTGTTATGATTGCTTTCTTTCAGAAGAGAAGAGAAAGGTTTTTGGATGTATGTGTTATGCTTTTTTTCCAGTTTGGGTACACTTTTCATTCACAAGATGTACAAACAATTATTCTACTTCTATAGAGTTTCTTTCTTTTCCCCCTACACCGTCAACTGTATGTGGTATGATGTCTTCAACAGTATACGCAGGTTACAGAGGGGATAAGGTCGACAGCCCTGCATTTAATTATAGCATTGCAAACATCTGTTGCACCAGTCTCCTCGTCTATTTTGAGTTGATGGGTGAAGGGGGTAATGGCTTAGGAGGGGTTGGACCCAGGCCACCTTGGTGCACATTCATTGCAGGGGGCTATGGCTTCTAAGGCCGTTAGGGTTGGGGCCAGGCTGACAGATATTCTAAAATCAACAGATTGGTCAAAGGTTTCTGCATTCAAAAATTTCAAAACCTTTTATTGTAAGCCAATTCAGCACACTGCAATGAACATGGTGGGGATGCTTTAAACTTGCATAATAGAGCCTTCTCTTTTGTAATAACATTGCAGATTGTCCGAGCTCATCTTGAGGGAGAGTCCTGATAGTATTAAAACAAAGGAGGATAATATCTGCAACAATATATGTGAATACTTTCTTCCTGCACTAGGGGGCCTGGTTGTATGAGCTTTTTTGATTGTTTGCAGTTCTGTTTGAACCAATCAAACATCCGCCTGAGGTGTCAGGCCTGACTGGAGTGAAAAAGGATAAAAATTGCAATACAGACTTTTATACTGATGACTGCAGTCAAGGGAAGGGAGAGTGACTTGGCTGTTGCTGGATTTTTTGTTGTTATATTTAGATTACTCCAGGGTATGCAATCTAGACACATCAATGAAAAAGTGGAAGTTTGTTTGGGACCACGCCTATTTATAGACTTTGTTGTTTTTCTTTTATGTTAATGTTTCCTCATTAAGAATGCAGGATTGTGGGAAATGTAGTGGTTCTTTGAATGCACTATGTAAACAAAGAAGAAAAAGAAATTCCATAGTTCTCTCCTTTGTAAAAAAAAAATCAGGACTCTCCTTCACTAATAGCTAGGAGAATCTGCAGTTTTATAGAACTATTTGATGTTCCATTAATAATAAAGTTTTTCTTTTTATAATGATGTACTTTATATTATTTCTGGGAGGCAGTAGGGTAAATGTGGAGTCAAAGCATACGCTTGCAATCAGCATTACAAATTGAACAAGGGCCTTCAAAAACACACTGACCAAGCAGGGGAAAAAGACATATGGAGACCCACCACTGAGTGCAGGCTTCAGTTTCGTGGTTATGCTGCCATGGTGCTGGAGTGTATAGACTGGTATGTTATGTGGAAGGAAATACTCAAGCTCAAACGTTAGAAATGTTTGTATTTTTTTGGGCCCTAAATGCTCATATGTTAATTTTCTACAAGTGTCTGTAGCACACCCCTCAAAATTCGTGTTTTTTGCTTCTGAGGTTGAATATTGTAGATTAATGTAGAATTTCTTGACAGTGTGCCCCATCTAATCCAAGTTTTCAAGGTCGTCGATCTATGAACCACACTTTTACCCCCAGGAGTATTTTAAAATCAGTTTCTTCTGTATTCTTTCATTAACGAGATGCCCTTTAAAATACAAAGCCTTTTCTTTTGCAAATACAACTACAATAAAGTACAATACTCTGCCACCTCCAGTCCGGGCATGCTGTGGTGCAACTATCGCTGGCCACCGTTAGGTGCCTGCACTGAATATGCAGCCCATATGCCAAGCTAGCATTGATGTTGGTATGAAATCAAGATATGTCCCCAGAACTGCAGGGATGGGATCTCAAATCCCGGGAGCGGGAACTCAGGTTAGAAATTTCCAATGGACTGCAGTCCTAACCAGCAGCAACCCGTGCACGTAAGAGCGGTGGGGCCGGGTGGGGGGGATTTCGACAGACGACGACGAGGGCCATTCCTGGTCCTAACACAAACCCACCAAGCTATTATTTGTGCGCGTAGGGGCATATGTACAATGCAGTGGCGGAGCGTGGCGTTAGCCTCCTTGGCTTAACGCCATGCTCCACCACTACTGAAACGCAGGGCTGCACCATATTTCAGACAATATGGTGAAGCCCTGCGTTTCCGCCCTGCACTGGCGCTAAATTTAGCTGCCCAGCGCCAACGGAGGCACCCTTGCACCATAGTGCAAGGGTGTCTGCATTGAGGTGAAGATTATTTATGTACAGGAAGGTCTCCTCTCATAAACAATCTTTAAATGGCGTTTTGTAACTTTTATGTGTGCTGCTTAATGCAGCAGACATAGAAGTTACAAAATGATTTTTTTTTAAAGATTTTTTATGTACGAGAAGGGTCACCTTCCTGTACAAAAGCAACCAATGGCCTGTTGCTGTTTCTATATGTGCTGCACAATGCAGCACACATGGAAACAGCAAAAACGAGGAGAAATAAAGCATTTCTCCTCGTTTCGCCTGTTTAAAACCAGGTTTTCCCTGGTCTTAATTTTGGCACTGCCTCCTATTTACGCTGCCCTTGTAAATAGGGGGCAGCGTCAAAATGCCTCTAAGTTAAGCCTGACTGCTCTGTTCCAAGCTACCAGAGAGTTGAGCACAGGTTAATTTGGGGTTTGCTTGTGACTCCTCCTGACAGGGATTGTTGTTGCTGCTTGAGTAGGGTTTGACCCCCCTCAACGAGTAACCCAATTTGTCACACTGGCCTTCTTATCCCGTACCTGTAATCTCCTTGGAAGCAACAGGGTCCACACAGCGTTGTGTATATGGCCACCATTCTTAAGTGAATCACTTTTCATTGTTTTTATCTATTCTATGACTGTATTCTGCACAGAGCCATACCCATCTAAAAGGACTCTCAATAAACCCAGCTTCTTCTAGGCACACCGAAACTCAATAATTATAGGCTTATATTTTACATCTCTTGCCATGGCATTACAGCAATGACCTACTTGCTTTCTTGACAATATCTAGTCTACCTGCACACAAGGTCTCTCCACAGTAGATTTGTCACCGAGCCACACCTCCCTCATTTGCTTGTTGCTGATCCATATACACTAAAGGAAAGGAATAGAATATATATCACTTTCTGATTATTAAGACTTCATTCCCTAGTGCATTTTTTGTACCTTTGAGACGTGCATCATCTCCACTCTCATTTTGAGCTGGATACCCACAGTGGAACCTCCTATGCCAAGGTTGTGCCTTAGTCTTTCAAGTCACGCTCCATTCTCTTTAAGCAGTTTTTATACATTCCCTTGTGTCAATATATCAGAACCTGCCTCAGTGCTGTGACCAGTCACAGATTGCAGTCAGCCATGGGCCCCATATTCACCAAGGCCTAGTTCTTGAGGGATCCTTCTGTGGACCATGTTAGCATCTATAATGATCTCTGGCAGGTAAAGCCAGCCCTATGATTTCAAACGAACCCTTGTGTTGCTAAATTACTGCACATACTCAATCCAACCCTGCACGTTTGGTGTTGATGATGCCTGTGCTTCTGGACTGTGAATGTACCAGGATAGAAGAGAAGCTAGAAGAGTGATCCAGGACAGGATGTGCAGCAAAGCATGTCATCATCATCAAATTCCATGGGTTCATTATAGATGCTAATGATGTTTATGATGTTGGGAAAGTTCTTTGTCTGGTGACACGGCACGGCAGCATTCTGGGCTCAGGGTGCCTCATCGATTTAGATTTTTTTACTGCTGCTACATGGGCGGTTTCTCCCACATTTGTCTGGCACCACTGTCTACTGTGCAAATGGGAGGGGTCTGTTTGCTTTAGTACTAAGATTCTCTTTCTATTTCTATCATGAGAGGGGTTGTGATAAAAAATGAATTTTGCCCTGAAATAAAGTCAGTTTGGGGTCTCTGTTGACACTGGTGTGGGCCGACCCATCTCGGCTTTGGTTTAGGAATTCCTCATTAGTCTTGACTTGAACTAGGAGGCGGTTACTTACTGGTAATTCCATTGGTAAGAAACTGAATTATGATTTGGGGTGGGTGACTACCCACCACAAGGAACAATCACAACCCTTGTCAGCGTGAACCCTCAAAGGTACTAAATGTACCTGAGCTCCAAAACCTGGTAGCTACGGCACAGAGCAGACAGCCTTAACCTGGGATAATGTGTAAAGTATTTATGCAAAAACAGTAGTAAAGTTAAAATGTAAAACAACAAAAATCCCAAACCGATTTATAAACATTGAGTAAAAGCTACTGCGCTGGATTGCGGGTCGGTTAGATTTGACCTCCGCTTAGTCTTTTAAGTCCCAATCCACCACAGGAGTACACCTATAAAGCTCCCAGGACTTCATGGGGGGCACTTAGAGTCTCATAGGGTTTAGGCAGAGGCCAAGAGTGTCCAGTCTAGGTCCATTTGAAATTGATATATTGGGTACTTCCAGGAAAAGGGCTCTTGTATCTTGTTGTATCACTATAACTTGAAGAGGAGGTCACCCTTATGACCCTTGTAGTTCACTTGTATGTCCTGGGTACATGAGGGAGCAGGTCCGGTCCTTCAAGGCTCTTCTCAGGTCACAGAGAGCACGTCCATTCCTCTTCTATAGGTACAGGAACTGTGTTCTCAAAAGGGGTGCCTGGAGGTACCACATTTATGCCTGGCACTAGCTAGTGGGTGGGTATGACTCCTTGGTACACCCTAACCAATGAGGTAAATGTTCCTGGGACCAAACCTACCCACTTTGGGCTTTCATTAATAGGGTCAAAGTCTTCAGCCACACTAAAATTTGGCTCTGATGGCTAGCTATGTTAATCATAGTATCCTCCCACATCTTACACTAAAATCCAGTTTGAGACAGCCACTGTACCCACAATAAACTCAGAGACTGAAGTCTGGTAGGTGAAAAGCAGAGTCCTTCAGCAACCAGACAGTGGATCCAGAAGAATGTTTTAGCATACTATTCTCTACCCTTTCAAGTGTGCTCCAAGGGTTATATGTAAACCCAAGGACAGAGGTCTGGTAGGACAAAAGCAGAGTCCTTTAGTAACCAGACAGTGGACCCAGAGGAACTGCTTGGCATCCTGTTATCTCCTATCAAGCGTGTCCCATGTGTTAGTTGTGATTCCACCATATTTGTCAAGCAGGATTTGACACTCAAGAAAGAGTTGACATTGTATCATCAGAAACGATGACCACAGCTACGACCCCATATCTTCTGTGGTGTTTGGAGGAGCCATCTCTGCCCATTCAGGTTAACCTATTGTTTGCTCCTGGAAGGCATTTTAGAACTACTCACACCTACTCAAGGCTAATTACTGGCTTAGAGAAACTGGTGAGCCAATGCAAATTAGCCTCCGGGAACTTCAGGCATGGAAAAGGTAACATTCTAAAGATTATTTTTCCTTAATATTTAATAAAACTTTGACTTCACAATTGAATTGGATTTAAAGCTATTAAAAATAGTTGTTTAATTATTTGTCTAGCTTGTCTCATGTTGTGGATGGCATAATAGATGCTGCATTCCACTAGTGACATTTAACTGACAGGCACTGGCTATAAATTGTACCATATACTAGATTCTTATAGGTAAGTTAAAATTAGGGCTAGGCCAATTCAACAATGTATAAAAGGGTGAGCACGGGCACTTGACTACTGTTTAGCGGATGTAAAGTGCACAGGGAAAAGGGCACAAAGTTATAAGTCAGCAAAAATATAGGGACCAGCCAAAGGCGAAAAATCCAGGGTGACCATGCAGACAAGGCAAATTTCCTACCTGATTATTCTGAGTCCATTCTTCGTGTTTTCTGCCATTACTTATCATCTCCACTCCCCTTTCGTTTGGACACAGCGTTGTCTGACCTGAGGCTTGGGGACTGGACAGAATGTCTTCTGGGTGTCTGGCCCTTATATAAAACTACTATGAGATGTAGGAGCTGCTACCATTTTAGAAGGATTGTGGACTCACATCATTAGCCAGGGGAATGGAGACAGAGTAATGGAATTACTGGCAAGTAATTAAAACAATAAGTAATTATGTAAGTCTTAGAGCTGGGAAACAGTGTTTACAACGCTGTCTCCACAACACGGTTCCTTTACAACGCGGTCGTTACAACGACCGCGTTGATTCTACGCGTACCATTACATTGCAAGTCATTTCAACGACTTGCTGTAGGGAGCGCGCTGGTGTTGGATTTAGAATCCAACATCTTCCCTGCTGTTGCACAAACTGGAGTAGGAATAGTAAATAATACTATTCCTAAGTCCAGCGCGCCCCCTACAGCAAGTCGTTGAAACGAATTAAGATGTAATGGTTTGCATAGAAACAACGCGGTCGTTGTAACAACTGCGTTGTAATGGAATGCGTGAACAACACATTTGTTGTAAAGAGCCATATTCCTTAGAGTCCAATGAAAATGGTTGGGTTGTGCTAAAATCACAGCAAAATTTGTTTAAACTTGAAAAAACATGGTGGTTGTGCTTATGCTGCCTCGCCTGTCGAGCTGTAGGAACGATTTGTGTGATGTAATAGTTTGCTGAACAGACATGTGAGTGAGAGCAACAAATGTGGAAATGATGCTTCAGTAGTTACTAGCAACTCTCGCTTGTTATCTGCAGCGAACTACAGAAAACAACTAATTATTGTCTAATTAGACATAAGCCAATGTAGTTCTTGTAGTGGTCCAATGTTTGCCTTTTAATGGATGTATTTTGTATTCCGCTGGTGTGAAGCACTCTGTGTGCCTTGAGCTTTGGAATTTCCCTTGCCCTTGCTTTCAACAAGTTTTCCCAACTGGCATAAGTGCCATGCGCAGTGGCAAGAACAAGGGCCTTGTGTTCTTTCCTCATTCAATGAGGCTGAAGGCAATACACGGCCAGAATATCAATGCAATATCTACTACATGGCTTTGTAAAGACTTTAGAATTCTCTCTCTGAAGCAAACATCCCACTTTGAACCAGGAAACTGTGATCACTGCTTTACGATTGACTTTATGGGAAAACACATTTGTTCACTACACTTATTCACCTAAATGAATTCTTCTCCATGTACTATCACCCAATTACCCACACACCACTTTTTCACTTCTTTTGCTTTGAAGCATTAGCTCTAGACATGAACATCTAATAAAATAAATATAAAATACCAGGAGTACAGATAGAATCTAGTTATCAACAAAGGCAGGTTCTTTCTCTCTCTGAGGCCTTGCTGCGCTGCACTGCGTGACAGGGAAAGAACAGGAATGCACCAGATTTAAGGCAATGCGGTGAATTCCTGCCTTTTCCTCTGCCCCGTCACCCTGTTGGCAGCCTAGCGCCAATGCAGGAACCCTTCACCATGGTGCAAGAGTGCCTGCGTTGCATGCAGGATTGCTTTTGTGCAGGAAGGGACATCCTCCTGAACATAAACAGACCTGAGAGGCATTTTCCTCTTTCTATGTGTGTTGCAGAATGCGGCACACAAAGAAAGAGGCAGTAACGAGGAGAAATAAAGCTATTTCTCCTCGTTAGGCCTCTCCTGGGACGGTGTATCTTTTTGGCGCATTCCCAGGTCTACCAGTTCTGGTAAATCTGGGAATACATCAAAAACCATGGGAGTTATGTGGGGACACCCACGCAAGGCCCATGGAATGCCTTTCCAGGGTTATGGAGCCACTCAGGGACATGCAAAGTGGCCTTGCGTGGCTTCATAAATCTGACTTAAGGTTTACGTGCAAGAGCAACACAAACCAGCTTGTAAATAGGCCCCTCTGTCTCTCTCTTTATCTCTTTTGCAGTGTCCCACTGTCTCTTACATAAAAGCATGAACTCGTAATAGTAAAATAGGACCCAATTTACAAAGCCACTTTCTGCCACAAAGCCAACATTTAGTTCCAACACAGCTCTTTCTACACCTGACAGCTATCCATAAGACCGACCACATCTGTAAAAATGAGTGTGTGGGATTTTATGCAGAGGCGCAATCCCCTTAGTGGTCTCCTTATAGATCAGAGACATCAAAAAATATTAGGAGACACCTCACTCACGGTCTGATAGCGGCATGCTTCATCATTGGTGCCTTCTCCCCATCTGAGTAGGACAATACCAAGCAGTTGGACACAACCTCTGTTTGGAGTTTGATATAAATTATCTTTCTCTGGATAGAAACAGGAGTCCAGCTGCTTTAAAGATATCTTAGGGTAGAACCAAAAATTTCTCCTTTATTCTAAACTGGGTATGCTTAAAAACAAATGACTCTGGATGGCTATAGAAAAATGATGTTTCATACACCCATTATGGTATTGTCTACATGTTGTCTACATCTTACATGCCTTTGGGGGTCGCTGGCTTCCTTCAAGGCTAGGGGGAGCTCCATATCTACCTAGCATAACACTTCATACAGAACAAAGGAAACATTTTCTTCCCTCATGTATCCCTCCTTAGACTCATCTGAGACCTCATTTTACTACGAGGACCTCCCTAATCTATTTCTAGACTCTTCCCCCCTCCATCTCTCATTTTCTCATCCAAACCGCCTCGTACTACTATGATCTCCCAATAAACACGTACTAAACTCTTCCCTCTTCTATCCCTCCATTATCTTTTCCAATCAAACTAACAGACTCGGAGTAGCATGCTCTTTGTCGAACAGCGCTTCAACGCCTCGTCAGGGGTAGTAAGAGCTATATAAATACAATTACAGTACAATACAATAAGGCATTTCTACGTATACTTGCATATATAATTACCCTTTGTCAAAATTTGTTCCTAATTCATCTGCATGGTCGGGTGGGGGCTATCTTGTAGTCACACATTGGTCGAGGGTGCTTCCGACCCCTTACCACCACATCAGAGACAGGGACTTATTACGATGTCGGGCAGACTTGTGTCCGCCCGACACCATTGCGGATACGGATCTGACCGACCGACCTCCAGTCGGCGGTCCCGACTGCTTAATTATGATTCGACCGCACAGTCGCATATTCACATTTCCCTATGGGAACATGTGCTATGTCTGTAAACCGGCCGTAGCACAAGCTCCCGTAGCCAAATGGGAGGTTGTGTTCATCCCTTCACCGCGTGGCAGGCACCTCAGGGTGCCTGCCACATGGTGCAGGGATCAACAAGGGGGCACAATAGGTGCCCCCTCGGCCCCCAACTGTAGGCCGCAAACAGAAGGGGCCCTGATAGGGGCCCCCAAACTCGCTTTCCGACAGGCTTTCCATGTCAGAAAGTCCGGCATGGAAAGCCTGCCGGAAACCGAGCATCATAATCCGGACGGCGTCAAACGCCATCCATATGGATTACAGGCAGGTCTCCGACTGGCCGATGGGCTCCTTGAGCCCATCGGAATCCGGACGGAATGACCTACCGGTTTCACTTCCGATCGCCTAAACTGTAATTAGGTGGTCGGTAGTGAAACCAACGATCTCGGTCCGGAAAGCCCCTGACCTAAGGTCGGAGGCTTGCCGACCGAGATCATAATCAGCCCCACAGTAGTGACAGGGTGAGTTAGGTGTACTGGAGGCACTTCACCCCATCAGTCGGTGCCAGTGCGTGACTATGGCGCTCATTATGATGTTTGTTGGAGTTGACTCCAACCGACACCGTTGCGGATTGGGAACCGACCGACCTCAGGTCTGTGGTTCCTACCGCATTATTTGGAAGCGACCGCACATGGTGCGGTTGGAAACTCCTATTTATCAATGGGAGCTTGTGCTGCAGGTGGAAAACTGCCCGCAGCACAAGCTCCTATCGAGAGATGGGAGTTTGTGAACATCCCTACACCGTGTGGCAGGCACCTCAATGTGCCTGCCACACGGTGCAGGGATGTTCAGGATGGCACCATAGGTGCCTCCCAAGCCCAGATGCGGAGGGCCAGGGGGAAAGGGGGCCCGGCTGGGGGCCACCAATGTCGCTTTCCGACAGTGTTGGACTTGGCCCTTTTTGCTGGGTCATCCCTAAACTTTTTGCCTTCCTCCTATATTTTTTCTGACCTGTTGTTGGCTGTTTTATGACTCTGGGCACTTTACCACTGCTGATCAGTGCTAAAGTGCATATGCTCTCCCCATTGTAAATTGTGTTATGTATTAGTGACTCCATGATTGGATGATTGGTTTACTTGTCAGTCCCTAGTACAGTGCACTGAGTGTGCCCAGGGCTTGTAAATCCAATGCCGCTGGTGGGCTTGCAGCACTGGTTGTGCCACCCACAGAAGCAGCTTGTAAAGTGTGTCTCAGGCCTGCCATTGCAGTGCCTGTGTGCAGCCTAGGGCTGCCATGTCGACTTGGTGAGTGCACCCACTTACCAGTCCCTAAACCTTCCCTTTACTGCATGTTGGTCACCCCTAAAGTAGGCCCTAGGGCAGGGTGCATTGTAAGTATAAGGTAGGACATGCCCTGGTGGGTGTGGCATGTCTGATTATTACACCTTATAATCCTAACTGACCCAGGGAACATGGTAGAAAAACGAATTTAGTATGCCTGAACTCAGAATGATCAAATACATCTTTTAGTGAAGTTGGTTTTAACATTCTGTGTTTGAAAATACCACTTTTAGAAAGTGGGTATTTTCTTGCCTAAACTTCCAAGCCTGCCTCTGCTAGGTTGTGTATTCCTTGTCTGGAGATTGAGTGACAGGGGCTGGGGGTGGCTACAGGAGACAGGGTGAGTCCGCACCTGGGTCTGAATAGGGCTGTGCCTGCCTTCCACAATGCTGGATCCACCTCCTGTCGGGCGGCTGAGCACTCTGCCCCACATTCTGAAAGGAAAGAAGGAGTCAGAAAAACAAAGTGCTCCAGGACTGACCAGAACTGGTTTTGGACTAGGCAGAGGCCTCTCTGCCTTCAGAGAACAAAGAAAAACTGTGTATAAAAAGGGGACCCAGACCCCTAGGAAATTAGATCACTTTGGGAAACAAGAAGAAACCTTTGCTGAGGAGCGGAACCAAGAAGAAACTGAGGAGAAGACTATCCCTAAGCTAGAGGGATCTGCCTGCAGTGGTTGCCTGACTGCCAAAGGAAGGAGAAAGGACTTTGTGTGCACTTTTATTCAACTTGTGAAGGATCTCCAAGGGCTTGAGAAAGAGCTTGCCTCCTGCTGAAGTCTCAGGGACAACAGACTTCAACCACCAGCTCCCCAAGAATCCTTTGGAAGTGCCTGCTGCTGTTTTGGGCCTTCTGAAGGGACTGTGTGTCGCAAGGAGCTGGAAGCGCGACTCAAGAGGGGGAAGCGTGTCGCCATCGCAGCCGCTGCCGTCGCATCACGGAGATGACGCCGCTGTAGCTGTCGCATTGCACCGCATCTCGAGAAACGTCCCGCAACCCCGAAGAAGCGTGTCGCCGTCGCAGCCGCTGCCGTCTCATCGTAGATGTCGCCGCTGTAGCTGTCGCATTGCACCGCATCAGGAGAAGAGTCTCGCAACGAGGAAGAAGCGTGTCGCCGTCGCAGCCGCTGCCGTCGCATCGTAGATGTCGCCGCTGTAGCTGTCGCATTACACCGCATCGAGAGAAGCGCCTCGCATCCACGGAGAAGCGTGCCGCCATCGGAGCTGCTGCCGTCGCATCACGAAACAAGGGTGTCGCCGCTGCAGTCGTCGCATCGAGCGGAAGCGTCTCGCAACGTCGGAGAAGAGTGTTGCCGCCAAAGCCACTGTCGTCGCATCACGGAACCAGGGTGTCGCCGCTGCAGCTGACGAATCGAGTCGAGACTTCTCGCAACATCGGAGAAGCGTGCCGCATCAAGAAGAACTTGACGTCTTTATTTCTTTGCACCAGAACTTTGTCGCATCTCCATCTCTGCAACACTTTCATTGTAGAAACGTGACGCATCGTAAGGTACATTGACTCAAAGTGTCGCATTTTAAGATCTGAAAAGAACTAAGCTAAACCTACCATTTTAAGTACAGTATTGTGGATTTTTGTCGTTTATGGTCTTGTGTTAAAACTATATAAAGAATACTTATTTTTGATATAAACCTTGTGTGGTGTCCATCTGTAGTGTTGTCACTAGATTACTGTATGTGTTCACAAATGCTTTACACACTGCCTCTGAGATAAGCCTGTCTGCTCGTGCCAAGCTACCAAGGGGGTGAGCAGGGGTTATTTTAGGAGTGTACCCCCTTACCCTGACTAGAGGCAAGGGTCCCTATTTGTCACAAGTACCTACCTGTGCCAACTAGAGACCCCCACTTCTAACAGACAGCCTTTCCATGTCGGAAAGGCCGACATGGATAGGCTGTCGGAAACCGGCATCATAATCCCGACTGCAGAAACGCCGTCCTTAAGGGATTATGGGGCCTTTCCAAATGACCAACAGGCTCCATGAGCCCGTCGGATTGTGTAAGTCGGTCCTTCCGACTGCTGCCTCCCAATGCACGCATCGTAATGCTTCGGTCAGACCGCAGCAGTAGATGCGACAAGCCATCGGATGCGGTCCGAACTGCATCATAATCAGGCCCACAGTATGTAGTAGAACACCGGTCACAGAATTTGCAAGTGCAGTTGTGATGCATTTTGAATTGAAGGAAGGTATTATGAGCCTTGGGGTTCACTAACAAAATATCGACTACGAAAATATCTACATACCAAAATTTCGATTAAAAAATAAAAAAATTCAAAATATTGACTCCCTATACATATAATGAAAATGATAAAAACAAATATCGTTTTCACTAATATAGTTGTCTAAAATATAAATTTTAAAATATATGTAAATTAAAAAAACTAAACATTAATTAAATTAAATAATAATGCTAATATAATCAAAATAAAATATATTTAATAACTTTTTTGAGAAAGATTATTATTTTTAAAAAAAATAAACAAACATATATAATATACATATTTTATTTACATATATCTAGTTTAAAAATATCACTAAATTAATATTTTTAATTTATATTATTTTTAATACTTTTTAAATGTAATATTTATATATACATATATCCAATAACATAAAGGGGCAGATTTTCGAAAAAGTGCCGCAGCGCGGCAATGCAAGCCCTTTGGCTGCGCCACGCTGCGGCACTTTCAAAGCACAGGAATGCAACATATTTACAATATTATGTCGCATTCCTGTGCTCTCCCCTGTGCTAGCTCACAAACAGCTGCCATGCGTCGGCACAGGCACCCTTGCACAATGGTGGAAGGATGCCTGCGTCATGGGGAGATTGTTATTGTGTAGGAAGGGGCATCTTCCTGCACAAAAACAATCACTACAGGCATTTTCCTCTTTCAATGCGTGCTGTAGAATGCAGCACGCATTGAAAGAGGAAAAAAATGAGAAGAAATGAAAACATTTCTCCTCATTGCGCCTCGCTACGCCACCCCTAGGGTGGCGTAGCATTCCGACGCATTTCCAGGTTTACGATTCCTCGTAAATCTGGAAATGTGTCTGGGTCCATGGGTGTTGCGTGGGAACACCCACAGCAACACCCATGGAACGCCCCTATCACACAAAGTGTTAAGGGGTCGTATTTACAAGGACAGGAAAAGTCACGCAGGGTGGCTTTTCCTGTCCTTGTAAATATGGGGCAGTTAAATGCGCCGCCAGTGCGTCACGAAAAGCTTGCAAATCTGCCCCAAAATATTTAAAAAACAAACCATTGTATTTACAAATAAAAAACTCAAACAAAATTAAAAATTTGAATTTACTAAAAATAAATAAATATTAAAAACATTAATAGTTATAAATATTATAATTTTAAATAACCCAAAATATATTAATATAAACGTAATCAATATAAATTAAACGACAGCATTTTAAAATTAATACATATATTATTCCCACTACAACTTAAAAATAGTAGACAAAGAGCCTGATTAGGATGTCGGTCGGAGTTGCCTCCAACCGACATCCATGCAGTTTTGTAACTGACCGACCTCGGGTCGGCGATCTGAAACTTCAATTACGATGCGACCACACATGGTGCGGTAGCTGACTCTCATTTCCCTATTGGAGCTTGTGTGGCTGTTAGAAACCGGCTGTACCACAAGCTCCCATAGAGAAATGGGAGTCACTGTAAATCCCTGCACCTGTGGAGAGATTTCCAGGTGGGCACCATAGAAGCCCCCTTGGCCCCAACCGAGGAGGCCGCAAAAGAGGACGAACTCAGGAGGTGGAAAATGTACAAGTCCCACTACAGTTAATGCAACAGTAGGGACAGTGCTGGTTGTCGGAGGGGTAAAATTGACTATTCCCACTCCACTCAATATAACAGTAGGAAAGTGTTGGATTGCAGAGGGGTAAAATGTACTATTCCCACTCCACTCAGTGCAACAGTAGCGAAAGTGTTGGATTGCAGAGGGGTAAAATTTACTTTTCTCACTCCACTCAGTGCAACAGTAGGGAAACTGTTGGATTTCGGAGGGGTAAAATGTACTATTCCCACTCCAGTCAGTGTAACAGTAGGGAAAGTGTTGGATTACGGAAGGGTAAAATTTACGATTCCCACTCCAGCCAATGCAACAGTAGAGAAAGTGCTGGATTCTGGAGAGGAAAAATTCACTACTGCCACCATTGCTGTGCTCCATGCAGCCCCCTCATTGCGGTGCTCAATGCTGCACCCTCATTACGGTGCTCCATGCTGCCCCCTCATTGTTGTGTTTCAGGCTGCCCCCTCATTGTTGTGCTGCATGCTGCCCCCCCATTGCTGAACACCACGCAGCCCCCCATTGCGTTGCTCCACACTGCCCACTCATTGCTTTACTCCACGCTGCCACCTCATTGCAGTGTTCCATTCAGCCCACTCATTGCTGGGCTCCACGTTGGACCCCTTATTGCTGTGCTCCACGCAGCCCGCTCATTGCTGTGCTCCACGCAGCACCCTTCTTGCTGTGCTCCATGCTGCCTTCTCATTGTGGTGCTCCACATTGTCCCCCTCATTGCTGTGCTTCATGCAGGCCCCTCACTTCTGTGCTCCACATTGTCCTCCTCATTGCGGTGCTCCACACAGCCCCCTCATTGCGGTGCTCAACGCTGCACCCTCATTACGGTGCCCCATGATGCCCCCTCATTGTTGTGTTTCAGGCTGCCCCCTCATTGTTGTGCTGCATGCTGCCCCCCCATTGCTGAACTCCACGCAGCCCCCCATTGCGTTGCTCCACGCAGCACCCTTCTTGCTGTAATCCATGCTGCCTTCTCATTGTGGTGCTCCACATTGTCCCCCGCATTGCTGTGCTTCATGCAGGCCCCTCACTTCTGTGCTCCACGTTGTCCCCCTCATTGCGGTGCTCCACGCAGCCCCCTCATTGCTGTACTCCATGTTGTAACACTCATTGCTGTGCTCCACGTAGCCCCCTCCTTGCTGTGCTCCATGCAGCCCCCTCATTGCTGTGCTTGACGAAGCCCCCCCATTGCTGTGCTCCACGCAGCTGCCTAATTGCCTGCTCCACGCTGGTCCCTCATTGCGGTGCTCCACGCAGCCCCTTCATCGTGGTGCTCCACGCAGACCCCTCATTGCTTTCCTCCACGTTGTCCCCCTCATTGCCATGCTACACGCAGCCCCCTCATTGCTGTGCTCCACATTGCCCCCTCATTGCAGAGCTCCACGCAGCTCTCTCATTGCTGTGCTCCACTTTGTCAACTCATTGCGGTGCTCCACGCAGCCCCCTAATTGCTGTGCTCCACATTGTCCCCCTCACTCCTGTGCTCCCCGATGCCACCTCATTGCTCTGCTCCATGCATCCCCCTCATTGCTCTGCTCCACAGTGCCCCCTCATTGCTGTGCTCCACCCAGCCCCCTCACTGCTGTGCTCCACGCTGTCCCCTCATTGCTCTGCTCCACGCGTCCCCCTCATTGCTGTGCTCTACGCTGCCCCCTCATTGCTATGCTTCATGCAGCCCCCTCTTGCTCTGCTCCACGCAGCCCCCTCATTGCTGTGCTCCACGCTGCCCCTCATTACTGTGCTCCACGCTGCCCCCTCATTGCTGTGCTCCATGCTGCCCCCTTATAGCAGTGCTCCACACAGCCCCCTCATTGCAGTGCTCCACGCTGCCCCCTCATTGCTGAGCTCCACGCTGTTCCCCTCATTGCTCTGCTCCATGCTGCCACATCATTGTGCTAATCCACGCTGCCACCCCATTGCGGTGCTCCACGCAGCCCACTCATTGCTGTGCTCCACACTGCCCCCTCATTGCTGGGCTCCACGCTGCCTCCTCATTGCTGTGCCCCACGCAGCCCCCTCATTGCTGTGCTCCACGCTGCCTCCTCATTGCTGTGCTCCACGCAGCCCCCTCATTGCTGTGCTCCACGCAGCCCCCTCATTGCTGTGCTCCACGCTGCCCCCTCATTGCTGTGCTCCACGTTGTCCCCCTCATTGCTGTGCACCATGCAGCCCCGTTATTGCTGTGCTCCACGCAGCCCCCTTATTGCTGTGTCCACGATGCCTCCTTATTGCGGGGCTCCACACTGCCACCCCATTGCGGTGCTCCACTCAGCCCCTCATTGCGGTGATGCATGCTGCCCCCTCATTGCTGTGCTCCAAGCAGCCCCCTCATTGCTGGGCTCCACGCTGATCCCTCACTGCTGTGCTCCACATTGTCCCTCTCATTGCTGTGCTCCACGTAACCCCCTCATTGCTGTGCTCCATGCTGCTTCCTCATTACAGTGCTCCACGCTGCCCCTTCATTGCTGGGCTCCACGCAACCCCCTCACTGCTGTGCTCCACACTGTCCCCCTCATTGCTGTGCTCCACGCAGCTGCCTTATTGCTTGCTCCACGCTGCCCCCTCATTGCGGTGCTCAATGCTGCACCCTCATTGTTGTGTTTCAGTCTGCCATCTCATTGTTGTGCTGCATGCTGCCCCCCATTGCTGAGATCCACGCAGCCCCCCCAATGCTTTGCTCCACGCTGCCCACTCATTGCTTTGCTCCATGTTGCCTCCTCATTGCAGTGTTCCATGCAGCCCACTCATTGCTGCACTCCACGTTCGACCCCTTATTGCTGTGCTCCACGCAGCCCGCTCATTGCTGTGCTCCACGCAGCACCCCTCTTGCTGTACTCCATGCTGGTTCCTCATTGCGGTGCTCCACATTGTCCCCCTCATTGCTGTGCTTCACCCAGGCCCCTCAATGGTGTGCTCCATGTTGTCCACCTCATTGCGGTGCTCCACGCAGCCCCCTAATTGCTATGCTCTGCGTTGTCCCCCTCACTCCTGTGCTCCCCGATGCCCCCTCATTGCTCTGCTCCACGCATCCCCCTCATTGCTCTGCTCCACGGTGCCCCCTCATTGCTGTGCTCCACGCAGCTCCCTCATTGCTGTGCTCCACGCTGGCCCCTCATTGCTCTGCTCCACGCATCCCCCTTATTGCTGTGCTCTACGCTGCCCCCTCATTGCTGTTCTCCATGCAGCCCCCTCTTGCTGTGCTCCATGCTGCCCCCTCATTGCTGTGCTCCATGCTGCCCCCTTGCTGTGCTCCACGCTGCCCACTCATTGCTCTGCCCCATGATGCCCCCTCACTGCGGTGCTCCATGCAGACACCTCATTGCGGTGCTCCACGCAGACCCCTCATTGCTTTCCTCCACGTTGTCCCCCTCATTGCTGTGCTCCATGCAGCCCCCTCATTGCTGTGTGCCACGTTTCCCCCCTCATTCCAGTGCTCCACGCAGCCCCCTCATTGCTGTGCTCTACTTTGTCCCCCTCACTGCGGTGCCCCAAGCAGCCATCTCACTGCTGTGCTCCACGTTGTCCCCTCATTGCGGTGCTCCATGCAGCCCCCTCATTGCTTTGGTCCACGCTGCCACCCCATTGCGGTGCTCCCTACAGGCCGCTCATTGCTAGGCTCCATGCAGACCCCTCAACGCTGTGCTCCACGTTGTCCCCCTCACTGCGGTGCTCCATGCAGCTCCCTCATTGCTGTGCTCCACATTGTCCCCCTCATTGCGGTGCTCCACGCAGCCCACTCATTGCAGTGCTCCACACTGCCCCCTCATTGCTGTGCGCCAGCAAGCCCCCTCATTGCTGTGCTCCACGCAGCTGCCTCATTGCTTGCTCCACGCTGTCACCTCATTGCAGTGCTCCATGCAGCCCCTTCATTGCTGTACTCCATGCTGCTCCTCATTGCTGTGCTCCGCGCTGGCCTCTCATCGCGGTGCTCTACGCAGCCCACTCATTGTGGTGCTCCACGCAGACCCCTCATTGCTTTCCTCCACAGTGTCCGCCTCATTGCTGTGCTACACGAACCCCCTCATTGCTGTGCTCCACGTTGTCCCCCTCATTGTGGTGCTCCACGCAGACCCCTAATTACTATGCTCCGCGTTGTCCCCCTCATTGCTGTGCTCCACTATGCCCCCCATTGCTCTGCTCTGCGCTGCCCCCTTCATTGCTCTGCTCCATGCACCCCCCTCATTGCTGTGCTCCATGCTGCCCCCTCATTGCTGTGCTCCATGCAGCCCACGCATTGCTGTGCTCCACGCTGCCCCCTCATTGCTGTGCTCCACGCTGCCCCCTCATTATGTTGCTCCACGCAGACCCCTCATTGCTGTGCTCCATGCAGCCCCCTCATTCCTGTGCTCTACTTTGTCCCTCTCACTGCGGTGCCCCACACAGCCCCCTCATTGCTACGCTCCATGTTGTTCCCCTCATTGCGGTGCTCCACGCAGCCCCCTCATTGCGGTGCTCCACGCTGCCACCCAATTGCTGTGCTCCACGCAGTCCCCTCAAGGCTGTGCTCCACACTGCCCCCTCATTGCTGTGCTCCACACAGCCCCCTCATTGCTGTGCTCCACGTTGTCCCCCTCATTGCTGTGCTCCACGTTGTCTCCCTCATTGCTGTGCTCCACGCTGCCTCCTCATTGCGGTGCTCCACGCAGGCCGATCATTGCTGTGCTCCATGCAGACTCCTCATTGTGGTGCTAAATGCAGCCCCTTCATTGAGGTGATCCATGCGGACCTCTTAGTGCTTTCCTCCATGTTGTCCCCCTCATTGCTGTGCTCCACGCAGCCTCCTCCTTGCTGTGCTCCACCTTGCCGCCCTCACTGCGGTGCTCCACGCAGCCCCCTCATTGCTGTGCTCCACATTGTCCCCCTCATTGCGGTGCTCCACGCTGCCACCGCATGCGGTGCTCCACGCAGGCCGCCCATTGCTGTGTTCCATGCAAACCCCTCATTGCGGTGCTCAGCGCTGTCCCCTCATTGCTGTGATCCATGCAGCCTCCTCATTGCTGTGCTCCATGCAGCTGCCTCATTGCTTGCTCCACGCTGCCCCCTCATTGTTGTGCTCCACGCAGCCCCCTCATTGCTGTGCTCCACTCAGCCCCCTCATTGCTGTGCTCCACGCTGCCCCCTCACTGCAGTGCTACATACAGCCCCCTCATTGCTGTGCTCCACACTGCCCCCTCACTGCGGTGCTCCATGCAGCCCCCTCATTGCTGTGCTCCATGCTGCCCCCTCATTGCTGTGCTCCATGCAGACCCCTCAATGCGGTGCTCCACGCAGACCCCTCATTGCGGTGCTCCACGCAGACCCCTCCTTGCTTTCCTCCATGTTGTCCCCCTCATTGCTGTGCTCCACGCAGCCCACTCAATGCTGTGCTCTACTTTGTCCCCCTCACTGCGGTGCCCCACGCAGCCCCCTCATTGCTGTACTCCACGTTGTCCCCCTCATTGCTGTACTCCACGTTGTCCCCCTCATTGCTGTGCTCCACGCCGCCTCCTCATTGCGGTGCTCCACGCTGTCACCCCATTGCGGTGCTCCACGCAGGCCGCTCATTGCTGTGCTCCATGTAGACCCCTCATTGCGGTGCTCAATGCAGCCCCTTCATTGCGGTGATATACGCAGACCCCTTAGTGCTTTCCTCCACGTTGTCCCCCTCATTGCGGGGCTCCACGCTGCCTCCTTATTGCTGTGCTCCACATTGTCCCCCTCATTGCGTTGCACCACGCAGCCCCCTCATTGCTGTGCTCCACATTGTCCCCCTCATTGCGGTGCTCCACACAGCCCACTCATTGCTGTGCTCCACGCTGCCCCCTCATTGCTGTGCTCCATGCAGCCCCCTCATTGCTGTGCTCCACGCAATTGCCTCATTGCTGGCTCCACGCAGCCCCCTCATTGTTGTGCTCCACGCAGCCCCCTCATTGCTGTGCTCCACGTGGCCCCCTCATTTCTGTGCTCTATGCTGCCCCCTCACTGCGGTGCTCCATGCAGCCCCCTCATTGCTGTTCTCCACGCTGCCCCCTTGTTGCAGGGCTCCATGCAGCCCTCTTATTGCTGTGCTCCACGTTGTCCCCCTCATTGCTTTGCTCCACTCACCCCCTCATTGCTGTTCTCCACGTTGGCCCCCTCAATGCTGTGCTCCATGCTGCCTCCTCATTGTGGTGCTGCACGCTGCCACCCCATTGCGGTGCTCCACGCAGCCCACTCATTGCTGTGCTCCACGCTGCCCCCTCATTGCTGTGCTCCACGCTGCCCCCCACTCCTGTGCTCAGGGCCGGACTGGGAACCAAAACCAGCCCTGGCAAAGTGTTCGGCCGGCCGCCCGGAGGTTTGGGGGTGCAGCCGAGCTGTTTGCCAGGGCCGGTTTCGGCCGATTTTGTTACAGAGGCTGATATTGCAGCTATGCTGCAAAAGCGGCCCTGTAACAAAAACGGCTCCCAAAACCGGCCCCCACCCTGGCGGCCCACCGGGAAATGCCCGGTGCCCGCTACCGCCAGTCCGGCCCTGGCTGTGCTTCACACATACTCCACAATGGCCACTCCTAAGGGCACCCATATGCTGCAGCATGCTATGCCAAGCACTTGGGGGAATATGAGATCACGCCTTTACTAATGGACCTCCACTCGTTCCCCTTGGCATTCTGGGCCATCTTTAAAACCAGCTGCATCATCTACAAAGTCATTATGACTGGTACCCCAGCCTACCTGGCTGACCACCTCATCACATCCTGAGGCTCTCGGCATGTCCTCAGTCAGGACATCAGTAGACTGGTGATGAAGACTTGCAAAAATGAAACAACATGGCAAATGGTCTTCTCCATCTATGCACCCAGGTTAAGGAAAAACGTCCCTCTATCCACAAGGGCAGCACAAATCCTGCTCTAGTTTAGGAAAAAGCTAATGATGCCCCTCATTAAAGAACAGAACATCATGATGTTGCAAGTAATTTTGAGACTTTCGTTTAGTCTGTAATTAGGGAATTACGTGAATTTCATTAGCATAATTAAAACTTCTCCCAGGCCTAGTCTTGCACAGTAAAATTAGCTACAGCTTATCTACAGCACCCTGGCTATGGATTGATGCAGCATGGGTTGTACTGAGGACTCCCTGGCATAGTGGTAAAGGAAGTAATGCAGCAGTGCTTGTTGTAGGAAGCTCAGACCTCCTGCAGCTCACGCCTCTCCTGGCACAGGAGTGAAGGCAGTGAGGCACGAGTGCTTGTGGGGAGCTCAGACCTCCTGCAGCTCATGCCTCTCCTGGCACAGGAGTGAAGGCAGTGAGGCACGAGTGCTTGTGGGGAGCTCAGACCTCCTGCAGCTCACGCCTCTCCTGGCACAGGAGTGAAGGCAGTGAGGCACGAGTGCTTGTAGGAAGCTCAGACCTCCTGCAGCTCACGCCTCTCCTGGCACAGGAGTGAAGGCAGTGAGGCACGAGTGCTTGTAGGAAGCTCAGACCTCCTGCAGCTCACGCCTCTCCTGGCACAGGAGTGAAGGCAGTGAGGCACGAGTGCTTGTGGGGAGCTCAGACCTCCTGCAGCTCACGCCTCTCCTGGCACAGGAGTGAAGGCAGTGAGGCACGAGTGCTTGTGGGGAGCTCAGACCTCCTGCAGCTCACGCCTCTCCTGGCACAGGAGTGAAGGCAGTGAGGCACGAGTGCTTGTGGGGAGCTCAGACCTCCTGCAGCTCACGCCTCTCCTGGCACAGGAGTGAAGGCAGTGAGGCACGAGTGCTTGTAGGAAGCTCAGACCTCCTGCAGCTCATGCCTCTCCTGGCACAGGAGTGAAGGCAGTGAGGCACGAGTGCTTGTGGGGAGCTCAGACCTCCTGCAGCTCACGCCTTTCCTGGCACAGGAGTGAAGTCAGTGAGGCACGAGTGCTTGTAGGAAGCTCAGACCTCCTGCAGCTCATGCCTCTCCTGGCACAGGAGTGAAGGCAGTGATGCAGGAGTGGTTGTGGAGAACTCAGACCTCCTGCAGCTCACGCCTCTCCTGGCACAGGAGTGAAGGCAGTGAGGCACGAGTGCTTGTGGGGAGCTCAGACCTCCTGCAGCTCACGCCTCTCCTGGCACAGGAGTGAAGGCAGTGATGCACGAGTGCTTGCTGTGGAAAGCTCGGAACCCCTGCAGATCACGCCTCTCCTGGCACAGGAGTGAAAGCAGTGATGCATGAGTGCTTGTGGGAAGCTCAGACCTCCTGCAGCTCATGCCTCTCCTGGCACAGGAGTGAAGGCAGTGAGGCACGAGTGCTTGTGGGGAGCTCAGACCTCCTGCAGCTCATGCCTCTCCTGGCACAGGAGTGAAGGCAGTGATGCAGGAGTGGTTGTGGAGAACTCAGACCTCCTGCAGCTCACGCCTCTCCTGGCACAGGAGTGAAGGCAGTGAGGCACTGCAGTGCTTGTGGGGAGCTCAGACCTCTTGCAGCTCACGCCTCTCCTGGCACAGGAGTGAAGGCAGTGATGCAGGAGTGGTTGTGGAGAACTCAGACCTCCTGCAGCTCACGCCTCTCCTGGCACAGGAGTGAAGGCAGTGAGGCACGAGTGCTTGTGGGGAGCTCAGACCTCTTGCAGCTCACGCCTCTCCTGGCACAGGAGTGAAGGCAGTGATGCAGGAGTGGTTGTGGAGAACTCAGACCTCCTGCAGCTCACGCCTTTCCTGGCACAGGAGTGAAGGCAGTGATGCAGGAGTGCTTGTGGGGAGCTCAGACCTCCTGAAGCTCACACCTTTCCTGGCACAGGAGTGAAGGCAGTGATGCAGGAGTGCTTGCTGTGGGTAGCTCGGACCTCCTGCAGCTCACACCTCTCCTGGCACAGGAATGAAGGCAGTGATGCAGGAGTGCTTGCTGTGGGAAGCTCAGAACCCCTGAAGGGCACACCTCTCCTGGCACATGAGTAAAGGCAGTGATGCAGGAGTGCTTATGGTGAGCTCAGACCTCCTGCAGCTCACGCCTCTCCTGGTACAGGCGCAAAGGCAGTGATGCAGGAGTGCTTGTGGGTAGCTCAGACCTCCTGCAGCTCACGCCTCTCCTGGCACAGGAGCAAAGGCAGTGATGCAGAAGTGCTTGCTGTGTGAAGCTCAGAACCCCTGCAGGGCACACCTCTCCTGGCACAGGAGTGAAGGGAATAATGCAGGAGAGCTTGTGGTGACCTCAGACCTCCTGAGCTCACACCTCTCCTGGCACAGGAGTGAATACTGTGATGCAGGAGTGCTTGTGGTGATCTCAGACCTCCTGCTGCTCACACCTCTTCTGGCACAGGAGTGAAGGCAGTGATACAGGAGTGCTTGTGGTGAGCTCTGACTACCTGCAGCTCACACCTCTTCTGGAACATGAGTGAAGGCAGTGATGCAGGAGTGCTTGTTCTAGAAAGCTCAGAACCCCTGTTGGTCACACCTCTCCTGGCACAGTGATGCTGGAGTGCTTATGGTGAGCTCAGACCTCCTGCAGCTCATGCCTCTCCTGGCACAGGAGTGAAGGCAGTGATGCTGGAGTGCTTGCTGTGGAAAGCTCGGAACCCCTGCAGGGCACACCTCTCCTGGCACAGGAGTGAAGGCCATGATGCAGGAGTGCTTACTGTGGGAATCTCAGAACCCCTGCAGCTCACGCCTCTCCTGGCACAGCAGTGAAGGCAGTGATACAGGAATGCTAGTCAGACCTCCTGCAGCTCACGCCTCTCCTGGCACAGGAGTGAAGGCAGTAATGCAGGAGTGCTTGCGGTGGGAATCTCAGAACCCCTGCAGCTCACGCCTCTCCTAGCTCAGCAGTGAAGGCAGTGATGCAGGAATGCTTGTGTTGAGCTCAGACCTCCTGCAGCTCACACATCTCCTGTCACAGGAGTGAGGGTAGTTAGGGCAGTGATGCAGGAGTGCTTGCTGTGGTAAGTTCAGAAACCCTGCTAGTCACACCTCTCCTGGCACAGGAGTAAAGGCAGTGATGCAGGAGTGTTTATGTTGACTCAGACCTCCTGCAGCTCATGCCTCTCCTGGCACAGCAGTGAAGGCAGTGATGCAGGAATGCTTGTGGTCAGCTCAGACCTCCTGAAGCTCACATGTCTCCTGGCACAGGAGTGAAGGCAGTGATGCAGGAGTGCTTGTTCTAGGAAGCTCAGAACCCCGGCTTATCACACCTCTCCTGGCACAGGAGTGAACGCAGTGATGCAGGAGTGACTATGGTGAGCTCAGACCTCCTGCAGCTCACGCCTCTCCTGGCACAGGAGTGAAAGCAGTGATGCAGGAGTGCTTGTGGTGAGCTAGTCCTCCTGCAGCTCACACTGCTCCTGGCATAGGAGTGAAGTCTGTGATGCAGGAGTGCTTGTGGGGAGCTCAGACCTCCCGCAGATCACACATCTCCTGGCACAGGAGTGAGGGTAGTTATGCAGGAGTGCTTTTTGTGGGAAGCTTGGAACCCCTGCTGGTCACACCTCTCCTGGCACAGTAGGGAAGGCAGGAGTACTTGTGGCGAGCACAGACCTCCTGTAGCTCACACCTCTGCTGGCACTGCAGTGAAGGCAGTGATACAGGAGTGCCTTTTGTAGGAAGTTTAGAGCTCCAGCAGCTTACACCTCCCCTGGCACAGGAGTGACGACAGGGAATTAGGAGTGCTTGTGGTCACACCTCTTTTGTCACACGAGTGAAGGCAGTGATGCCTGACTGCCTTCACTCCTACACCTCACACCTCTCCTGACATAGTGAAAAGAGTTATGAGGCATTCTTGTTTTAGGAAGGTTAGACCCTCTCCAGCACATGCCTCCCCTGGCACAGGAGTGAAGGCAGTGATGCAAGAGTGCTTGCTGGAGGATGCTCAGACAGTTGCTCCAGCCTCACCTGCAAGTGAGTGAAGGCATTTATGCAGGAGTGCTTGTTCTAGGAAGCTCAGAACCCCTGCTGGTCACACCTCTCCTGGCACAGGAGTGAAAGCAGTGATGCAGGATTGCTTATGGCGAGCTCAGACCTCCTGCAGCTCACGCCTCTCCTGGCACAGGAGTGATAGCAGTGACAGGAGTGCTTGTGGTGACCTCGTCCTCCTGCAGCTCACACTGCTCCTGGCATAGGAGTGAAGGCCGTGATGCAGGAGTGCTTGTGGGGAGCTCAGACCTCCCGCAGATCACACATCTCCTGGCACAGGAGTGAGGGAATTGATGCAGGAGTGCTTTTTGTGGGAATCTTGGAACCCCTGCTGGCCACACCTCTCCTGGCACAGTAGGGAAGGCAGGAGTGCTTGTGGCGAGCTCAGACCTCCTGCAGCTCACACCTCTGCTGGCACTGCACTGAAGCAGTGATACATGAGTGCCTGTTGTAGGATGTTCAGAGCTACAGCAGCTTACACCTCCCCTGGCACAGGAGTGACGGCAGGGAATTAGGAGTGCTTGTGGAGAGCTCGGCACCCCTGCTGGTCACACCTCTTGTAGCACAGGAGTGAAGGCAGTGATGCCTGACTGCCTTCACTCCTACACCTCACACCTCTCCTGACATAGTGAAAAGAGTTATGAGGCATTCTTGCTGTAGGAAGGTTAGACCCTATCCAGCACATGCCTCCCCTGGCACAGGAGTGAAGGCAGTGATGCAGAAGTGCTTGCTGGAGGATGCTCAGACAGAGAAATAATTCTCCTATTATGCTTTGTTCATCCAGGTGCAATTATTTCTCTAACACACACACTATATCCATATGACGGTGGGGCCCATAACACCGCATATACATTCACTTACTCATTTGTTCCCTGGATTTCCTCCGTCATGAAACCTAGGAGAAAAACGATTCGCTGGAAGGAGACGGGATACCTCTTTTATAATGACATAATATTTCTCATTTGCTTTTAAGGTATTCCGCTCATTGGTCGATGGACCAACTAGTAGGAATCAGTTGATGGTGATTAAGACCAGCTCAATCAAGCTCTCAATTCCAAGAATGGGAGTGTGTCATACTTGGAGGGGGGAAGCTCAATGGCTTCCTGCAGGGCATCTTTGGATCCTGCTTTTAAAGACATTACTAGTGTGGTGTGGTGTATGCACTACCTACTCTAGTGTGGCCTACTAAACTCTCTTGAGTTGTAGAAAGGGTTGTGCTATCCCTTAACACACAACTCTAAGTTCAGTAGAACTTACTGATATTCTAAGCTTAAATTATATGTACCTTAGGTACCTTTAGTGGTTTTCAGTTGATCAATTCAATTGAGATTATCTGGTAAAACAATAGCAAGCTGGAATCCCACACGCTGCACACCAATGTGAGAAGTTGGCCTGGCATATGCTGTCCACTAATTATAGTGGGCACCTTGCACCAGTCCAAATCGACTCTTATGGTAGGTAGGTTAAAGACAACCTTATTGAAAGCTATCCTAGTGGTAGCTGTGGAGAGCAGCCTTCAGGCTAAGTCTTGAAGGAATGTAAAGCAGCTTGTTTTACCAGTCTATAATCTCTTGAGTGACCAAATGAAAGAGCACCACACCAGGTATATATTCAAAATATATGTATTTATTACTAAACACACCCCTCTAGTCTCTTTATGAGGCTAGAGTTCAAGTACATAGGTTATAAGATCTTAAATCACAGTAATAGCACAAATACACGTTTGGGCCCTAGGGGCGTACCAAACCATATACCAATAAAGTGGTATGCGAACCACGACTGAACTAGACACTAGGCCTAGAGCCTCTAGAAGTGCTTGGACCACAAGGAACCACCCAAGGTAGTGACACAGGGGACCCACGGGAGACGCGTGCAGTGTAAATACACAACCGCGATACGCCGTTAACTTCTATGGAGAAAGTCGGGATCGGGAAAATAGAGGAAAGGGACACTTAGAAGAGGACTAGGACAAAACCCTTTGAGATCTTGGACTTTGAAGAGTCTCTACCCACGGGAGCACCGGAGTACTCGTGTTACCTCACCCAGGGAAGCCGGGTGCATAGGTGCCTTTTCCCACTGCGGACATTTGACTTCCATTTCAGAGATTAAGTCAGAAGGTAAAACTTTCGACCATGATGGACCTGGTCTCTGTATCCGGCCCGCACTCCATTGTGGACAGTCTTAAGCCTTACCCTTATCCCAGTGTAGCACAACCAGTGGTACTCCTAAATGCTTTAATCATTTTCGTAAGTTAAGCATGTCTACTCTGTGCCATAGCTACCAGGGAATGAGCTCAGGTTTGACCTACTGACACCTTTACTGGGCCTAACAAGAACAGTGTCATTATTATTTGTGGTGGATTACCATCCACCTCAACTAATAACCCACTCTTTCACAGTTGCTATTAGTATACGATCAGTATCCCTTACACATAATTGTGATACATGGCCCTGTGAGACAACTTCTGTTCACGAGGGGCATTGGCACGTGTGAGAGCATGCTTACAATGACATGCCTGTATTTTGTGGCCCCACGGTTAGATATATAAATTAAAAATCTGGCATCTGGAGAACCACATAGCTATTTAAAAAAATAAGATTTTTTAGTGTGGCATCAAGTTTATTCACACACAAAATGAAAAGCTGGAAAAATGTGTATTTTCACAACGTCATATTGTTGTTCGGGGATAAATACATTATGCTGACGTAATATATTTAATGAAGATATTTAGCTAAATTGTATAAACTGTTCGCTGAATATATTTCCTTGGTGCGACAGAAGTCGCTCCTGTGGCACTAAGTAGACATTTCATCATCTAGGAAGGTGAACGTTCATTATAGCATCGTCACTGCTGCTGTTTGATGTCAGAGCCTATAGAATATGCGTCCCCTTAAGGATGGATTAGTTGTCTGAACCTGTGAGGTTTCTGTAATTTGCCTGGTAGTTCAAGTGCAGGAGCCTGTTAGATTTGCCTAACTTAATGAACAGCTAAACTGACTGCTGCCTCAGTTTGCGGTTCAAATAACTTTTACTTTCCCCCCTCTGCTTCCCATAAATAGATTCTCAGTCATAACATTAGAAAGCAAATCTATCTAGAAGGTGCAAGATGCGAATATAAAAGAAGGTGGAAGTATAGATGCATATTGTATACATCTTTAAACTGCAAACCCAAGATAATTGAAATGCCTGTAAAATGTATGGGGTTTTAGCCATTATCTTTTTTTAGGAAAACTAGACAGAAAATGCATTGTTTTGATTCAGTTGGTTACTAGGTTCCAAGAAATATTTTGGAATATTTCACGAGCCTTCTAAGCTGCCTAGAAACCCTACTGCATTGTACAGTAATGTTTTCAGTACTTTTCTTTGGAGGAAAACCAACCAAGCCTCTGTGGAGAGGACGGGGCAGCAGTTCGATTCTACCTCACTTGGTGCAATTGGGCTGCTGTCAAGCATATTTCCAGGACTAGTTTGAGTTACTAGTGTAGGAAGGTGGAATCTGACTATATGGTTGCCCCCACTTTTTTTATGGTGTTTTGCTGGTTTATGACTTAGTTGGACTGGGATCCTGCTATTCAGGGCCCCAGTCTATCTGCTTTCTCTGTAAAAAGGTTTCCATGTGCCTTAGGCACATCTCTGATTGGAATCTGGAGTGCCCTTATAAGTCCCTAGTATATGGTATACTATGTACCAAGGGCATAGGTACCTCAGAGGCCTGCCAGGGGCTGCAGCATGTATTATGCCACCCCTGGAAGGCCATCCAAACTGACACCACAGGTCTGCTACTGCAGCCTGGGTAAGGTGGTGCATGCACCCCTTACTGTGATATAGGTTGCCTATATCACTAAATACATACACACATATAAACCTATAAGTCACTCCTAAGGCAGGCCTTATCAATCCTAAAGGCAGAGTGCATGGTTCCTATGTGAGAGGGTGCCCCTGCATGAGCAGGGCCCCTCTGCAGCGTTCGGAGACCATCTCTGATGCTGTTTGTAGTGCAGCCTGACCATATACTCTTAAGCGCATTATATCTCGCGGTAAAATGCTAACTTTGGAATGGCTGCACCTAAACATGTCGTGTTTGGTGTCAAACATCTTGGAATACTACCCCCCGCCAATCCTGGCGGCGGGGGTAGCATTCCACCCTTCTAGAGGGAAAGACATGTTAACTCTGGCTTACCCGGTAACTTCTTTCTGAAGCCCTGGCATCACAAAATGGATGCTGCTGCCACAGACACAAGTCTGGCCTCCTGCTGCTGGACGAAACTCCGGCAGGGGAGGCCTGGACAATAGGTTTCCTGTTGCAGGGAGGTGTGACCACCTCCCCAGACAGGATAATGTGTATTGGGGCTGGGTGGGTGCACTCTTAGAGTGCTTTGAAGTCCTGCACTGGGGGAGCAAAAGGCTCCTCTGTGCATATGCCAGTTCAAACCAGCTCAGGGGCTACCTGCCCCTGCTCTGGCGCGAAACTGGACAAAGGGAAGTGGGTGTAGCCACCCCCTCCCTTGACCCTCCCATAGGTGGGGTCATAGAGTTAGTCCCTCCCTGTTTTACTGGTTAAAATGGGGAACCCTTGCCACAGCAAGATTAGATATCCCTGGACTAAACTTTGAAACTGAATCCTGGACCTTCGACGCTCTACATCACGATTAGAGGACTGAAGAATCTCCCTTGGGGTCAAGGAGTGACTCCCCTGCTTGGCAGGCACCAAAAACGATAACGACGGTCGCAAACTACGCCGCTCCCGCCGGAGTCCGAAGTCCCTGCAGCCCAAGAAGTGGATTTCCTGACTTCTCCAAGGCCATCGTGAGTCCCCAGCGAAGCTGAGGCAAGTGGACCCCACGAGTGACGAGGAACCGCGACCCCTGGGTACCGTGCACTATTATCGAGTGCAACCCCTTCACAACGTTCTACGAACCTGTGCTTTGGACCACGTGTGGTCCCAACCTCCAGCAGGAATCCCTCCGAAGATCAGAGGCCTACATCGTCCTGAGTGACCGTGGGCCCCTGTTGAGTGATTCCGCCCGAGGTGTCTTCGCGATCCCTTGCCAGCCGGCTCGTGGGTCCCCAGAAGACTTTCTAAAGAAACCAAAGGGCTCCCCTGATTGCTCCAGGCCTGCCCTGACTTACCCTCACTGGGTGAGTTCCCCAGACCTTGCTGGTCTGCACCATCGACGATCTTCAGCTACATCGAGACTTGCCGTTGCCAAGGCTTGTTGGGTCCAATCCGGTCGCAGACACCGCAGCACTCGACAGACATCGTGTACCAGCCCGAATCCTGCTCCTGGTCGCCAACAACGCCTCCTGGACCTCGTGGCTGCAGAAACGAGATGACCATCAACGCACCTGAAGCACTCGACATCGGTGGGCATCTGTCCATCGCCTCCCTGGTCACTGGCTAGTGACCCAGACTCTGTCCCCTCTGCTTTCAGGTTCTTCAGAACTCCGATCCACTCTTGGATCCACCCGGACACTTTTCTCCTGGTCGCCAGCAGCACTTTGCAGCAGATCGCCATAAGAACCGACGACGAAACCCGACCCCGAAAGGCACCTATGCACCCGGCTTCCCTGGGTGAGGTAACACGAGTACTCCGGTGCTCCCGTGGGTAGAGACTCTTCAAAGTCCAAGATCTCAAAGGGTTTTGTCCTAGTCCTCTTCTAAGTGTCCCTTTCCTCTATTTTCCCGATCCCGACTTTCTCCATAGAAGTTAACGGCGTATCGCGGTTGTGTATTTACACTGCACGCGTCTCCCGTGGGTCCCCTGTGTCACTACCTTGGGTGGTTCCTTGTGGTCCAAGCACTTCTAGAGGCTCTAGGCCTAGTGTCTAGTTCAGTCGTGGTTCGCATACCACTTTATTGGTATATGGTTTGGTACGCCCCTAGGGCCCAAACGTGTATTTGTGCTATTACTGTGATTTAAGATCTTATAACCTATGTACTTCGAACTCTAGCCTCATAAAGAGACTAGAGGGGTGTGTTTAGTAATAAATACATATATTTTGAATATATACCTGGTGTGGTGCTCTTTCATTTGGTCACTCAAGAGATTATAGACTGGTAAAACAAGCTGCTTTACATTCCTTCAAGACTTAGCCTGAAGGCTGCTCTCCACAGCTACCACTAGGATAGCTTTCAATAAGGTTGTCTTTAACCTACCTACCATAAGAGTCGATTTGGACTGGTGCAAGGTGCCCACTATAATTAGTGGACAGCATATGCCAGGCCAACTTCTCACATTGGTGTGCAGCGTGTGGGATTCCAGCTTGCTATTGTTTTACCAGATAATCTCAATTGAATTGATCAACTGAAAACCACTAAAGGTACCTAAGGTACATATAATTTAAGCTTAGAATATCAGTAAGTTCTACTGAACTTAGAGTTGTGTGTTAAGGGATAGCACAACCCTTTCTACAACTCAAGAGAGTTTAGTAGGCCACACTAGAGTAGGTAGTGCATACACCACACCACACTAGTAATGTCTTTAAAAGCAGGATCCAAAGATGCCCTGCAGGAAGCCATTGAGCTTCCCCCTCCAAGTATGACACACTCCCATTCTTGGAATTGAGAGCTTTGTGTAACGTGAGGAAATTAAGGACAGGCCAAAGTCCCACCACCCAACACCTCCAGGAGTTGTTGGTGGCTTATGATCTTAGTAAATCCTCAGAGACTGAAGGGGTAGGAGCAGAGGGTGGGCCAGCAGATGAGGAAGGGGCCAGGGGTACTACTACCCCCAGCCCCCTCTGAAACTGACCAGGAGGGTGACAATGACCCTGACCTGGAAAACCCAATCCCTTCTGGGGAAGATGAAGATGAGGATCTAGAGAACCACACCTTTGTCCCCCAGGAAGGATTATGAGTGTGCTCAGAAAGTCTAGGTCTCCTTCTCAGGAGTCTAACCACTCTGGCACCTCAATAGGGAGCTCTGTTTCTTCTCACAGGAGGGAATCCTCTCATGAGAGAAGAAAGAGACTGGTCCAGTATGAGGAAACTCAACTAGAGATCAGGAAGAAGCAATTGGCTTTAGATAGAGAATCCCTAGATCTCCTTAGAGAGAGAAGAAAGTTGGGACTAGAGTCCCATGGGGGCAGCAATCTTGTGGCTCTCCTTTGCAGACAAAGGTAGAGACAAGCTCCTCACTGTAAGAGAAGAGGATGCTGACAATTACACAGTCTTGAAGAGTGCTCTGATAGATGGGTTTGGCCTAACCACTGAACAGTATAGGTTGAAGTTCAGAGACACCCAAAAAGCTCAGACTCAAGACTGGGTTGATTTTGTAGATTGTGCTACAAAGGCTCTGGAAGGTTGGATACATGGCAACAAAGTGCAGGACTTTTAGGATTGTACAATTTGATTATGAGGGAGCAGATCCTTAATAATTGTCAAAACCAGCTTTTGCACCAGTATCTGGTGGACTCTGATCTGACCTCTCCCCAAGAATTGGGAAAGAAGGCAGACAAATGGGTCAGAACCAGAGTAAAAACTAGAAATCAGGGTGGTGACCAGAAGAAAGATTCTACTAAGTCCCAAGAGAAAGGTGGGGATAAATCTAAGGATAAGTCCCCTACAGGGCCCCAAAATTCCTCTTCTGGGGGTGGGTCCCAAACTCCTTCCTCTCCTGAAAAGAAACCCTATTGCCATGTCTGTAAAAAGCCTGGGCACTGGAAAACTGATCCCAGTTGCCCCAGGATTGGCAATAAAGAAAATGTTCCTCCCACAACTACTACCCCCCCTCCTGGTACTACCAGTAGTAATCCTCCAGTTGGGAGTAGTGCACCCAAAAAGTTAGGTGCTTTTGCAAGAGGAACAGAGGTGGGCCCTAGTTTAGACAGGGACCCCTCAACAGACTCCTCTGACTCTGATGGTGGTATAGGATTTGCCACCTTTACCATGGGTCCCATAGCATTGGGCAGGTACATATTGGAGCCAATAATTAATGGTCAGAAAGCTGTGGCATTTAGGGACACAGGGGCTAGTGTCACCATGGTGGCAGGGAAACTAGTCCCCCTCACCAGCTTTTACCTGAGTTTAAATACCAGGTGACCAACATTGATGGTGTCAGAACAGATCACCCCATGGCCATAGTCAATCTCAGCTGGGAGGGGGTCACAGGCCCAAAAGAGTGGCAGTGTCCCCAACCCTACCTGTAGATTGCCTGATGGGCAATGATCTGGAAATTTCAGCCTGGGCTGAAGTGGAACACCAAACCCATCTTAGGATGTTGGGCGTCCCTGTAAAGGTTAGTGGGGCTGTGATGGCCACAGCCCCAGCCCAAGAATTTGGAGAGATGGAGCCTGAAAGAATGGCCCACTCTCCCCCAAAAGAGAGCACAAGGGTTGAAGAAAAGTCTTCTTCCCCCCAGACAGTAGGTAAGGGTCAGCCTCCTCAGGGAACTGACCCTACCCCTAGTGAAGGAACTGCCACAGATGTAGTCAGGCCTGGCCTGGCCACACCCCTGATGGCAGAGGACCCTTCCACGGTGGTACCCAGTCTGGAGCAGGTAACCTGCCCCTCTCTACCCTGCCTCAGTCAGCCCAGGGCTGCAGAGGTCAGGGAGGTCAGTGGACCCCCGGGCCCCCTGTCCAGAGGAAGCCCCCATCAGCAGATTAGGGGCACCCAGTCTAGTAGCCCTAGCCAGGTGAAAATTCCTCTACACACTGAGGGATCCCCCATACCTTTATGTAGGGACCTCCCCCAGAAGGACTCTGGTAGGCAAGGGCAAACCTGGGACCAGAAGGTTCCAAACCTGCCATGTCCCTCCAGTGTTCCATCCAAAGGGACCCAACCCCCAGCTGTAGGCAGCCAAAGGTTGACCCTTAGAGCAAAGTGCAACTCAGTCATGGAAAGACAGGCATACATGGTGACCAGTGATCTGAGGAAGCTGAGACCAACATTCCTAGGGCCTCACTTCCCTACTCAGACACCTCACCAGCCTTGTACTTTACCTAAGCACACCAGAGGTAGTGATTCCCCATGGTGGAGACCCTCTCATACCCTTAAGGTGAGGGATTGCTTAGTGGACCATAACATAGGGGGCAACCATGCTAGTGCAGGTGCTTCCTTATATGGCCACTTAGTCAATATAGGCTCAACTGGCCAAGGTTAGCCTTATCTCCTTTCGTTTGGGGGGGTTATGTAGGAAGGTGGAATCTGACTATATGTTTGCCCCCACTTTTTTTATGGTGTTTTGCTGGTTTATGACTTAGTTGGACTGGGATCCTGCTATTCAGGGCCCCAGTCTATCTGCTTTCTCTGTAAAAGGTTTCCATGTGCCTTAGGCACATCTCTGATTGGAATCTGGAGTGCCCTTATAAGTCCCTAGTATATGGTATACTATGTACCAAGGGCATAGGTACCTCAGAGGCCTGCCAGGGGCTGCAGCATGTATTATGCCACCCCTGGAAGGCCATCCAAACTGACACCACAGGTCTGCTACTGCAGCCTGAGTAAGGTGGTGCATGCACCCCTTACTGTGATATAGGTTGCCTATATCACTAAATACATACACACATATAAACCTATAAGTCACTCCTAAGGCAGGCCTTATCAATCCTAAAGGCAGAGTGCATGGTTCCTATGTGAGAGGGTGCCCCTGCATGAGCAGGGCCCCTCTGCAGCGTTCGGAGACCATCTCTGATGCTGTTTGTAGTGCAGCCTGACCATATACTCTTAAGCGCATTATATCTCGCGGTAAAATGCTAACTTTGGAATGGCTGCACCTAAACATGTCGTGTTTGGTGTCAAACATCTTGGAATACTACCCCCCGCCAATCCTGGCGGCGGGGGTAGCATTCCACCCTTCTAGAGGGAAAGACATGTTAACTCTGGCTTACCCGGTAACTTCTTTCTGAAGCCCTGGCATCACAAAATGGATGCTGCTGCCACAGACACAAGTCTGGCCTCCTGCTGCTGGACGAAACTCCGGCAGGGAGGCCTGGACAATAGGTTTCCTGTTGCAGGGAGGTGTGACCACCTCCCCAGACAGGATAATGTGTATTGGGGCTGGGTGGGTGCACTCTTAGAGTGCTTTGAAGTCCTGCACTGGGGGAGCAAAAGGCTCCTCTGTGCATATGCCAGTTCAAACCAGCTCAGGGGCTACCTGCCCCTGCTCTGGCGCGAAACTGGACAAAGGGAAGTGGGTGTAGCCACCCCTCCCTTGACCCTCCCATAGGTGGGGTCATAGAGTTAGTCCCTCCCTGTTTTACTGGTTAAAATGGGGAACCCTTGCCACAGCAAGATTAGATATCCCTGGACTAAACTTTGAAACTGAATCCTGGACCTTCGACGCTCTACATCACGATTAGAGGACTGAAGAATCTCCCTTGGGGTCAAGGAGTGACTCCCCTGCTTGGCAGGCACCAAAAACGATAACGACGGTCGCAAACTACGCCGCTCCCGCCGGAGTCCGAAGTCCCTGCAGCCCAAGAAGTGGATTTCCTGACTTCTCCAAGGCCATCGTGAGTCCCCAGCGAAGCTGAGGCAAGTGGACCCCACGAGTGACGAGGAACCGCGACCCCTGGGTACCGTGCACTATTATCGAGTGCAACCCCTTCACAACGTTCTACGAACCTGTGCTTTGGACCACGTGTGGTCCCAACCTCCAGCAAGAATCACTCCGAAGATCAGAGGTCTACATCGTCCTGAGTGACCGTGGGCCCCTGTTGAGTGATTCCGCCCGAGGTGTCTTCGCGATCCCTTGCCAGCCGGCTCGTGGGTCCCCAGAAGACTTTCTAAAGAAACCAAAGGGCTCCCTGGTTGCTCCAGGCCTGCCCTGACTTACCCTCACTGGGTGAGTTCCCCAGACCTTGCTGGTCTGCACCATCGACGATCTTCAGCTACATCGAGACTTGCCGTTGCCAAGGCTTGTTGGGTCCAATCCGGTCGCCGACACCGCAGCACTCGACAGACATCGTGTACCAGCCCGAATCCTGCTCCTGGTCGTCAACAACGCCTCCTGGACCTCGTGGCTGCAGAAACGAGACGACCGTCAACGCACCTGAAGCACTCGACATCGGTGGGCATCTGTCCATCGCCTCCCTGGTCACTGGCTAGTGACCCAGACTCTGTCCCCTCTGCTTTCAGGTTCTTCAGAACTCCGATCCACTCTTGGATCCACCCGGACACTTTTCTCCTGGTCGCCAGCAGCACTTTGCAGCAGATCGCCATAAGAACCGACGACGAAACCCGACCCCGAAAGGCACCTATGCACCCGGCTTCCCTGGGTGAGGTAACACGAGTACTCCGGTGCTCCCGTGGGTAGAGACTCTTCAAAGTCCAAGATCTCAAAGGGTTTTGTCCTAGTCCTCTTCTAAGTGTCCCTTTCCTCTATTTTCCCGATCCCGACTTTCTCCATAGAAGTTAACGGCGTATCGCGGTTGTGTATTTACACTGCACGCGTCTCCCGTGGGTCCCCTGTGTCACTACCTTGGGTGGTTCCTTGTGGTCCAAGCACTTCTAGAGGCTCTAGGCCTAGTGTCTAGTTCAGTCGTGGTTCGCATACCACTTTATTGGTATATGGTTTGGTACGCCCCTAGGGCCCAAACGTGTATTTGTGCTATTACTGTGATTTAAGATCTTATAACCTATGTACTTCGAACTCTAGCCTCATAAAGAGACTAGAGGGTGTGTTTAGTAATAAATACATATATTTTGAATATATACCTGGTGTGGTGCTCTTTCATTTGGTCACTCAAGAGATTATAGACTGGTAAAACAAGCTGCTTTACATTCCTTCAAGACTTAGCCTGAAGGCTGCTCTCCACAGCTACCACTAGGATAGCTTTCAATAAGGTTGTCTTTAACCTACCTACCATAAGAGTCGATTTGGACTGGTGCAAGGTGCCCACTATAATTAGTGGACAGCATATGCCAGGCCAACTTCTCACAACTAGTCCAGGCCATACAAATACATACTTATGCTTCAGCGCACGTGCTACAGGAAGACATACACTTAGGGGCATATTCACAAGGACTTATCGCCGAGTTAGCGGCACTTTATCGCAGCCAAAGTGGTGATAAATTCATCGCACCATTCACAAGCTGGTGCCAACAGTCGATATCACCAGTATTCCTGCGATAGCAGCCGCAAAAAACATCGCCATGGATGACACCCGCAACTAACGCTAATGAGATGCAGACTAGGCGTTCCCGTGCAAAAACCCGCGGAAACACCACTTCACAACATTCCCAACGACCAGCCAGAACGGCGATAAGAATCAAAAACATGCGATAAGGTGCGTTAGCAGCATGGATTTAACACCTGCTCCTACCTGGTATTAAGTCGGACGCCAACCTGTACCATAAAAGGGAGCACAGCCCACAGCCACACCAGAAGAACAACAGCTCGGAGCGCCAAGAGGGCCACAACACCCACCGCCACCACACCCAGGACCCCCCCACCCCCCGGACTACCACAGAGGCAGCGCAGACAAAGACACCGGACCTTCCGAAATCGCACCAGCCTGGGAGACTTAACGCCAGAGGAAGTCATTGCCCACTACATGCTCAAAAGGACAACCATCCTACGCATCCTGACCATCATTGCCCACAGGCTGACGGTACCAATACAGCGGAGAACCAACATCCCTCCGCAGACAAAGCTGCTGGCCGTGCTGCACCTGTTGGCCTCTGGGACCTTCCAACCAACAACTGCCAGAGTCGGAGGAGTCTCACAGCCAGCCCTGTCAAAGTTCCTCACACCTGTCCTGGATGCCATCATCAGCTTGGTACCCCAGCAACTTTACTTCCCACACACTGCGCAGGAACAGCTGGAGATCAAGCAAGGCTTCTACGCCATAGCTGGCTTCCCGCACGTCTTGGGGGCAATCGACTGCACACATGTACTCCTCGTGCCCCTCTGCCGCCACTGCACACAATTACCGCAACAGGAAACACACGCATTCCATCAATGTGCAGGCAATAGTGGACCACTTGGGACTCTTCACCAATGTCGTCACCAACTACCCAGGCAGTGTGCGTGCGCTATTCCTTCATCTTCTGACAGTCCATCATCAACCAGCGCTTTCAGGATGCCACCTATGGGAATGCACTGCTCGTTGGTAAGTACCAATGGAACACACCACACACCTCAACACCACATTCAGACAACTCACAACTCTGGGAATGCACACGTCACAAAATCACATACAACATGACAACCAACATCCCCACATTCCAAACACGACAACACTACTTACTGTGGCAACCTGGGCTAGCCATCTACACAAGCCATCAACGGCATGGCACCTCAGCCACACAATAGCAGAATGTGGGGAGACGTGGGAACCCGGCATGTGCGAAGGAGGCAAGTGACCCATGAATAAGAATGTACACAATGCCAAGTGTGGAGTGGATGTGCTGGACAGACCGCAGTATGCAGACCACAGACACTTCCATGTCGACATACACTGCTGGTGTCTGGAGTGTACTGGACAGGGGACGCAACCATGTAACCGCAGCCAGCGGGGAACAATGCGGAAATTTAGCTTGTTACGTCCCCCCCTGTAAGCGTGCGTGGAGTGGGCTGGCCCGGTGTATGCCAGGCCAGCGTAGGGGTGTGAATAAAAAGCCTGTTACTCTGGGCGTGGTTCTCTTCCGGAATGGCCAACGTGTCTGCCAGGGCGGCGCCTCCCACCCCGCCACGAGGTCGACGCTGTGAGCGGCGGTGCCTGCGATCCTGTGCGCCTGCTGCACCCCAGGCCGCTGGTCCCAAAATGCGTCATGCCCGTCCCAGCGCCGCTAGGCCACACTGCTCACCTGCCGACACCGGCGTGTGTCAAAGAGGGGCCACCACGTGCCAGTGCAAGCTCCAAGCCCGAGGCCCGCAACCATAACAGCCTCCTCAGACCATCACGGCCTCCGCGACACAGGCCCCCAATTACTCCTTTCATATTGACGTACTCCACCGCTGTCTCCGGCCTACACTGCGGTCCTGTAGGTCACACATTTGGAACTGAGTCTTGATTATACAATGGCAGAGTACATACGTTTATTGCCGAGTTTATATCACCGTACTCCCTACGATGTGGTGCCACCGACTCTGTGCATAGCATTCCAATGACACGTGTCTGTGGGCCCATGCTGACTACTGCCTTCGGCCTACACTGCGGCCCAGCACCACGGGGTCACCTGTGTACTGCCTACACTGCGGTCCAGCAGGCCTCACAGAAATCCAATACAATCCGTACCAGGCAGGACACGGCATCGTCGCAGGCTGCACATACGCACAGCTCTGGTGCCACTACCTCCGTCAACCACAAATCATCACCACATGGCATTCCAACGTCGTGTGTGAGAGTACCAGGAGGAGCTGCCTGAACAGCCGTTGCCCCGCACTGACCGCTGCCTCCGGCCCACACTACGGTCAAGTAGGTCACACATTTGGAACTGAGCCTTGATCTATTTATGGCAGAGTTTATACCATTTTACAGGCCTCATCGCAGACTGCATCCCCTTTCAGCTCTGGTGCCACTAACTCTGTGCCCCGAAATTCATGGACACCGTCTGGTTGAACTTTGGTGGCATCTCAGTCAATGGCCTGGGGGTTGTCTTCATCATCATGTGGCTGGTAATGACTTGGTGTTAAACATGAGTCTGTAGCATTCATCTCCTCCATATAGCATGTGTCTGCTTGGTACTGCCCTCTGTATCATGCCCTGGAAGAACACCTTCCACTGTCCCCCAAAACCCTCTGCGACATTCACCTTGGACATCGACGAGAACCCGCTCAGCTGTCGTGGCCCTACCTCAGTGCACCTGAAGTCACCGTCCCGTGGCGGTGTGCCTGTGCCGGCTGCAGTGTATCCATAGCCACTAACTCTGTGCAGCTCAAGTCGTGGACCCTTGCTGTTTGAACTGTGAACTTCTGATTGTCTGATCACTGTTGTATTTGTTGCCAGCGCCAACAACTCCCTGAGGGCTGGCTGACACTCACCCCACACCCATCCAGCACAGGCGTCACTGGACATGTGACCCTGGCAATAAAGGGTCCGGGCGCACGTGCCCGTAGCCAGTTCCACAAACTACCTAAGTGTGTCCGTGTGGTCATTGTGTGTGCATGAGGGCCCCGGGCCCTACCACATTGCATTGTGCTGTGTACAGCAGACGCAACCATGTCACCTCAGGCAGTGGGGTAGACCTGGGACATGTAGCTGTGTCGTACCCCCCTGTAGGCGTTGCCGGAGTGGGCTGGCGTACAGCAGTCCAGCGAAGGGTGTGGATGATCATCCCGGGGCTCTGGGCGTGGTTAATTGTTGGGCTTGCCAATTTAGTACCTAATGCGTGTGTCTTTGTTGTGGTGTCGGCGCCACCCATCCCGCAATGGACAAAGTTGCAATGTAACATGCCCCCGATGTGCGGGCTCGGACGAAGGGATTGATGAATGAGCGCAAGCCCGCTCGGGGTCCGGGATCATACATGCCAACTGTTGTGTGTGTATCGCTATTACCGCAGCATGAGCCAAAGGTCTTGCCTCGACCGCATCGCGACTTCGTCCAGCCATGAACTCCACATCTGTGTCCGCCCTATCCTTACCATAGGCCTACACACACGTGGCCGCCCACCTTCAACGCACAACATCACAGTGTCGTTGTCAGGCAGACAGGCATGACAATGGTGTGCCGTAGGAGTGCAGGTGATGCAAGCGCGCAGCGCACACAAGGAAATAGGCTCGGGGGGAGGGAGGAGCAGCAGTGAGGCTACGTAATACACATTGATGGCGCTCATTTGCTACTAGCAGTACATGTCAAACCGGAATCACTATGACACACATATCACATGCCAATGAACTAGTGAGCCTGCCAACACATCATGCAGAACCAACTATTGACTCATGTCTCTCTGCACTGTCACAGGTGATCAGGGATATGCGCTCTGCCCTTGGATGATGACACCCCTCCGAGCCCCGAACACACAGGCCCAGAGGCAGTACAATGCGGCCCACAAACGCACCAGGGGCATCGTGGAACGCACATTTGGCGTGTTGAAGTCAAGTTTCAGGTGCCTGGACATCACAGGTGGGAGGCTCCTGTACAGCCCAGTCATCGTGTGCAAGATGATCGTTGCATGTTGTGTGTTGCACAACATATGTGTACGCACCAATGCCCCATGGTTACGAGTGCCAGATGCACCGGACGATGATGAGGAAGATGAGGCAGGTGGACCATACCCCACTGCAGCTGCAGCAGGAATAGCCCGTAGGAACAACATCATTGACAATTTCTTCACATGAGGACGTCACATTGTGTCAGTGCTTGGCAATCATGAGACAGTGCAAAATGACCACAGGCACAGCATGTGCCAATAAATTCTATGCAACACACATTCCCTGAGTTTCTGTATGTGTGCTGCTGTGTGGCACAGGGATCAGGGACATGTTCCAGAGTCATTGTGGGTGTGCAGTGTGCAGTACTTAATTGTGCATGTGTGCCATTGTGCCCATCTCCCCCTGTCCCCCCAGTCCCTGGTCGGTACTCACCCAGTTGATGTTGTGTCAGGTCGTGTTGAGCAGTGTCCCGATCACCAACTCCTGGCACCGTATCCCGACTGATGACTATGGCCACCATTTTCTCACTGTCATCCAGCTCCTGGTGTGCCGCTGGTCCCCCACCTCCAATTTGCGTTGATGCTTTCAAGTTGGCATAGTGTTTCTTCTTGGTTTTGCCCTTCACATCATTCCAGCGCCTCTTGACCGCTTCCATTGTCCTCCTCGACACTCCGACTGCATTCACGTTGTTCACGATGTATTGCCATGTTTCCGTTTGTGTTGCCGATGACACAGTGGAGGTGACGTACAGTTGTTGGTTGTGTTCTGTCTCCTCCATGACGATGATCTGGTTTTCCTGCGGACTGAACCCTGTCTCCCTCTTCCTCTTCTCCTTGCCCTTCCCCGGCCCCGGGGTTCCTGGCTGGTCGTCTGTGGGGCTTGTGGGGTTCGCGTTGTCCTGTGCACTCGGTCCGGGAGCATCCATGGTGGTACGCAGTTGCATTTTTTAAGCTTTTTTTTCCTCTGCTTTTATGGTGCATTTTCCCACATGACAATCGCAGGCCTGTCGCTGGTTTTGTTTCGCGATTTGGGACGTCACAACTTTTTTTGCGTTGGGGTTTCGCATTTTTTCGGTGTCGTGTTGATTTTAACGCAGGCATTTGTCGCGTTATCATGAGGCTATCGCATGGTGCCGCCGGGTTGTGAATGCTGCGTTAACACGGTGTTATTTTCCCGCGATGGACTGCGATGTGAGAAGTTGCGTTAGGCGATTTTGGCGATAGTTAACATGCGTTCTTAAGAATATCCCCCTAACTCCGGAGCCCCACCTATCTCCCCTACCATCAGAAACACAGGCTTAGATAGCTACACATAGACATATTGTTTTACTCAACATTGAATCGTATTGTTTGATGGCCTGGCACGTGGATTGTACATTATACACTCATGTGGATACCCAACCCAAACAACATATGTGGTGTTCCACACTAAGACCATTGTTAGAGGTTTCCTGTGTTGGGGTAGTAGAAATGCAATACATGTTGCTATAGGAGTAGGCAATATATGTGAAAGGCCCTTTGGCCAGCTCATTAGAGTGGGACCACTGCTGCACGTATACGTATTTGTTAGGGTGCAGCCTTTAAACAAAAACATGAAACTTTGTTATTTTTGTCTATATAGTTATGGCTATTTTCTGCCACCAATGAGTAGGGAATTATAAGGGTTATTTTGCAAGAATGCGTTGTTGGATACGTTTCTTTTACAGGTCTGAGGCATTCCTATCGCAGGGACCCAGTTAATTGGATGGATACATATCCTGTGAGATGAAGGAGAGAGAAATGTTTTCACTGAGGTCTCCTGTCTTGCATATCAGAGAAGAAGCCTGCCAAGTAGCACTTTATTTGAAATCTTTTTAGATTCTTCGATGTACCAAACAATTCAAATACTTTCCAAGGATACAGTGCATTTAAAATGCCACTTACCAGAGTGGAGCCTCGAAGGATTGTTAAACTGGCTGGCATCCATTATATATATATATATATATATATATATATATATATATATATATATATATATATATATATATATATATATATATATATATATATATATATGAAAAGCAATCTCTTGCTTTGTAAAACAGACAAGGGGATGCAGCGGGGTTTCAGGAGAACTCGGTTTATTCAGATCGTGGCATAACGCGTTTCGGCTGGTGTGCCTTTGTCAAATGCCTAACACCGGCGTTCTGTGATCTCCACCCTTTTAAACGCGCTTCCACACTGCCATTGGTGGAGGCGCTGATGACACAGTCCATGGAAGAGAGCATAGGCAGTCCCTCGGAACGGACTGCAATTCCCAACATGCATTGTCTTTCAAGGCAGGAAAAAATGTCTCTATTTAGCCACCATTGTGTGTCACAGTAACCTATCTTTAACCGCATTATAAGAGCTTAACAGTAACTACTCAATAACCATCAATATGTTTCAGAACTGAACATATACTGCCATTTTATAATGTAGTACCATAGTCCGGGTAAGGTGGGTTTTAAAAGGTCATTGACTTAAGTTAACCCTTTTCTTATAGATGGTGGTAAAGCTGTCAATCATAACACATCAGACCACATATTTTGTTCAATATTTTTTGGTTTTATTGTGAAAAATATTTGCCATTTTCTCTTAGCTGAAATTTCTCAGATTTTTGACATTATGACGTAGTTCGTAATTTCCTATAAAGTAAGTTTCAATGTTAAAGGGGCATTTGGTCCACTTGTCATAGCTTAGGGTATTCGGGGCGGGGCAGCATTCGGGCAGCATCTACTTACATATCCAGACTTTGGTGATGCCATTAAAAATGCTAGGCCACATCCCTTGGGACATCTCTACTAAGACGTGCTACCGACCAAATGGAAGATACAGACATAATGTCAGAGTTACACAGAGGATTGTATGATGTCGGAGTTACACAGCGGAATGTACGTCAGAATATTGTGTATGTTGATATCATCCTACAAGAATATGGTAGTCATAACATAGACTATCAAACTATTGTCAAGATAAATGCATATAGGTAAGCATAGATTTACTATTTACTCCACACCTACATATCTTGCAGATATATATATATATATATATAAATATATATATAGATATATATGTATCCATATATATCTATTGTCACCCACGTTGCTTCCCAGGAATCCGAGAAGAAAAACAAGCGGCACACCAAAGTTTTTTTACCGTGACATCGTCAATTTTGTCAGGGTGCGAACATCACATTGATTGAGTATAGTGCATTACCAATAATAACAATAACAATGATGCAAGGATGGAAATCACACTTATATATATAAAAAATGTGATATTCGCACCCTGACAAAATTGACGATGTTACGGTAAAAAACTTTCGCATTGTTCAATTTTGACTTTATATATAGCCAATCGATGGTACCTTTGTAGTTTCAAAACTCACTTGAGATAAATTTCATTGCAGTCCAGAACAATTGAGATATGTGCACAGTATTTCTTCTCTGCCTACGAATTGTATGTCTATTTCTGTGGGCGGTTGCGCGCATGAACTCACTCGAAAAAGGCTTTCGCCGAAACGCGTCGTCTTAGTGCACAATAAAGTATTGTGCAGTCCTAATGTGCCGCTTGTTTTCTTCTCGGACACCTGGGAAGCTACGTGGGTGACAATACATAGCTGCTGCCGTCGCAGGCCCCCTCACCGCAGGAGGGAGAACTGCCGGGTGCAGCAAAAACTCTGTTTTCGCATGTCTATCTATCTATCTATCTATCTATATATATATATATATACATATATATATATATATATATATATAGATACTGTCTAGGTACACATATCCACATAGGTAAAGTAAACATTGACGATATTCTGGTAGTCGATAGTTTGGCTGCAATTTTTTTGCAGGACGTTATTAAAATCAGCCGCTGCAGGTAAGAGCGGTGAGGCCAGGTGAGGGTGGATTTTGAGAGACGACCACGAGGGAAAATTAATTATTTATTTCATTTTATTTAATTTTCCTTCATGGTCGTCTCTCAAAATCCCCCCTCACCTGGCCCCACTGCCCCACCACGAGGGAAAATTAATTATTTATTTCATTTATTTAATTTTCCTTCATGGTCGTCCCTCGAAATCCCCCCTCACCTGGCCCCACTGCCCCACCGCTCTTACCTGTAGCGGCAGCGGTCGCTGCTGTATTAAATTCACAATATTCTGGTACTATAGCTACACCGAGCATTCTCTAGATGATCTGCAGCCTCTCTATATACAACGTCTTTGTAAATTAGCCTTACAGAGATCTATTATTCCTTGAACAAGTGACAGACGGATTGGGAACTTATCTCTCCACATACAGTTGGGTGTCACTATCGGGTACATGTCAGAATATCATAAACAGAAATATTGTCCAACCTCAATATCGTGACAAAAATATCATCCCAGTGGGTGTAGATTATGAACTCCCATTGGGTGGTATTTTTGTCAACAATATTTTGGACACAACATTTCTGTCAGACGATATACTGACAAGAATATTATTGTACCCCATTGTCATGGTCAGTATGCCAGCTAGCCAACACATGCTGTTAGCTTTCTGCTAAAGACTACAACACACCTTCACACGGGCTATTATCAGAAATCTTGATTGTAAGTGCTACACCACCAATACTAAGCCCTATCAAATAATGCCTTTCTAACCAAATACTGCTGGAGTCCCAAATGTATGACTTACAATATAAGAAATATGTATTATACTTTATGGAAGCTATTTACTAAGGCTTGTGTGGGGCAAAGTAACACATCAATTTACTTATCATCAGAAAAGCCTAGAGGGCAGCATAAAATTTTGCGTCCCTTAATAATCCCCCCAGCCCCACATATCTTCTAGTAACAGTGGATTCTGAATTAGACTACAATGGAATACCAAACCCCCAGCTTTTTTTTTATAATAACTGTGACGCGGACTCTAAAATGCAGTTTCAGTGGTTTTGAAGAAGTTACGAAAACTTTACTATAGGGTAGGTGGGTTCTTCTATAGCTAGTCATGGCCCCAATGATTGAAGGACCACTTTAGCACTTCTCACTCAATAAACATATATACTTCAAACCCACAAGGGCTTAGGTAGACAAGAAAAAAGTCAAACTTTACTGCAACATCCTTTAAAATGACAATTACAAATATTGTGTGCCTAGTTAAAAATGATGCACTTGACTTCTTTTAAGGATGGTCCCAAGATGCAGGATCTGGCATATTGCGCACAGTGAATAGATTCTGATATAATAAAATATATATTTACATAGCTGGATTTGAAATTTGACTCATATAATTACCATTAAAGTCCGGGTTTGTAGGGCTCATCACATAAAAAAGCAATTGAAAAGTGAATATCTTGTAGTCAATTCTCTAGGTAATCGAAGTGCCTTAAAACGTAGCACACCCCAAAGTTATATCGGGCCACCATGAACATAAATATTTCGGGTGTAGACTTTAATGCATAACAAGGAATAACAGTTGACAATGGTGAAGACATGATTCAGTGACACTGGCAGTGATGTTCAGGGGATTCAGTGACTTCAGCAATATTTAGCCTGGGACTGGGGGGAGGTTGGGGGGGGGAGAGGTGAAGGGCTTTTGAAATGCCATGGATGATGTTCAATGACACTGGCGTGTTGGGGATTCAATGATGATGTCATTGAGTTTGGCAGTGCTCTAGGTAGCCTTCAGTGAGCACAAGTAATGCTTTAGGTGGGATTCAGTGATGTTATTGGCGGGGCTCAGTGACCTTGCCAATACTAAGGGCATGGATCATTAACATCTATAATAGAATGGGTGGTGTCCAGTGACACTGTGGGTTGAGCTCAGTTACACTATAATAGTATGGGCAGGGTTCAATGACATTGCCTACTATGGAATTCAGTGATGTCAACAGTCAAGTGTCTCGTATAGTGTTACCCAAAAAATGGATATGAATGTATGTCAGCATCAAGAGATAGTGGCGGAAATGGGAAAATCTTTTGGTGGATGTCTATGGAGTTTCTTCTTCAGTTTTTGGATCCTGAGATGGAGTGGGAAGTACTGGTGGGAATATTACGGAATGGTGGAAGAAATTTCAAGCTGCTGTGGATATTGCATAAAACTGAAAAACTAGTATTGAATGTTAAAGAAAATGTAAAGGGAATGTATGTGGGATTGTGAAAGAGATGCAGATAAAGAATTGGAAGACAAAGGTAACAATACGAAAAAATATAAGTAACTCCTGAGAATCTCACGGGGTAACCAAAGAGTAGGGATAGTAAAAAACATTTGGAAAAGGAAAGTAGGGCAGAGTACAGTTGTTGTGGGAAGAGTAGATCAAGGGAATTATCAACCAGTCCAAACAATGCTTCCACAAATAGTCGAAGAACATAGCCTGCTGTATTTGACACCAGACGTACCTAGGTATTACCCTTGGCACTGATATGGCTACAACAGCCTCACAAATTTGCAACCAATGTCTGAGCCACATGCTGACTGCCATAAGATATTATGGTAATTACAAATTTGTTCTGGTATAATTACAGTTCCATCACTGTGTTCAGCTCTTCAAACAATGGACCCTTATGCTGCACAGAAGTCCTGTAAAGCTCAGTCCTTGTAGACCAGAGAGCTCAGAGGGACACATTTCTAGTCCTGCTCATAACAAACTGGCAAGTCCATAGAGTGTCTGAGGTGGTCATAAGACATTGGGACATATCCCTTAACAGCAGAGAGTTGGCTCTTTACATTCAAGAGTATTGTAAGGAAGAGGGTCTTGCATGTTCTTTACCACTGCTTGGAAAGGACACCTGAGAGTATTATCACATAGAGCACATCAGGATATAAGGTTACTGTACATATCTGCACATCATGCCTCCTTACTTGGGTAGACACCCCAGCACTTAGGTGAAATCTTCTCCACCGGGCGATAAGCAAAATGTTTTCATTGTCAAGTTACTATAAAGCAGAATCCTTTGTCAGTGTTGAACCTTTTTCCCATGAACCTTTGAGCAGTCCAGTATTCTGAAACTATACATTGATTTTGAAAAGAGAAAACCCATTTTGGCTGTATCGCTAATATCATTCGTTGTTTGGTGCCAAAGATGTTGCAGTCAATTTCTGACAAAAAAATATAAGGATGATATCACGGAAGCAAGATGGGCTCTTTGAGTTTCTGATATGGACGGTCCATTTTTGTCATCATTTTTAGACTACATTTAAATTTCACTAACTGGAGGCAGAAAAGCGGCCAGAAGAATGCATTTGCGTACCATAGCGCAAGAGTTTGAAACTGAGGGGATACTGCAAGAATGAATATAGCTGTCAACAAGCGAATATTCCCAAATGAAGGCCAAACAATAAGCCAGCCATTAAACTTCCTCCACTAAACTCCATCCATTACAGAGAGTAGAGAAACTGGCGGAACGAATGAATGTGGTGGTCTGTATGTGCGGTAGTTGCTTATTTTTCTTAATGACAAGCACGTCCTTTGAAGACTAATGACACCCATTGTGTCAGCCTGCATGCTGAGTGCTTGAGTTCCAATTCCCTGAGTTGCTCATCCAGTCCACAATTTTCTTTCCATTCTGGGAATTTTTTGTTCAGCTGGAAGGATTATATAAAAAGACTGACAACAGAATGGAAAGAAAACTCCTGGACAGGAAACGCTACTTGCACATTGAATCAGCTTTGTGCACGGGTTATGATTTTATTACACCCAGATGATAACAGCAGCTGGTAAACCTAGAAAACCATTGTCAACTGGAATTCAACAAGCCAGTGTGTATCACCTTGTACTCCTGGCAGGCCATTTATTGCCTTCGAACGGCTAGTATTACAAAGACATAGTCAAGTCACACACCCAACACAAGTATGGACATGTTACTAGCAAGCCTATCCCTACTGCCTTCCAAAGGCATCATTGTGTTGCCAAGTATCCCAGTTTTCCAATAGCTCAGTCCAGCTCCGCAGCCTTTACTACAACTACTCATTACCCACCATAGTGGTGTGGGATTAGTTCTTTGAGCAAAAGCTTTGCCACAATCATAGCATCACATCGGTGTGTTGGATAGGCTTACACCCATTTTGAAAACATGCACACCACCACCAGAACTGGCTCCTTTCTCAAAAAGAACTTGAATGGCCATTTAGGAGTCATCTTGATGGCTTAAGCTTGGATTAAAGTTACACACTTTCAGGTATCGTGATAGCAAAGATGTTCCTGCTGAAAGACAAGCCATATTTCCAAGGTTGGGTGCACTTGCATTTTCATCCTGGGTTCACATAAAAAGCAGGTGTCCCCAGCTGGTGATGGCAATTGTAAGTCTTGGATTATCTGCCTTGCCTTTGCCTGCTGAAAGCAGAGGGGCTTCTACTGCTAGTCTGAAGATGCTTGGATGCTGGGACTCAATCACGATTGAAAGCAGACAAGGGAATGCAAGGATGGGCATCAGTAGCACATTGCATCTCTATTATGTTCCAGTCCCAGTTCTTGTACTGGATAGGGGAAGGAGGAATGTGCAGGGAGCTGCATATCCCTCCCAGATGAACTGGGTTAAGCTCCAATATTCATGTCACGTTTCTGTTGGCTTTGCATGTTCTCTGGAGGGACCAGTTGGTCCTGGGGGTCACTGGCGTCACCCTGGGGTTCCTTGGGCACCAAGTTGACCATTTCTTGGGACTTGCTGGGATCGCCGTTCATCCCGCCAGCCTGGCCTCCTTCCGCGGCACTGCCATTGATCACCAACTTCTTCTTGTGCCCACATCTGTTTGGGGGAAAAATGCACAAAATTACTCATATTGTTCTAAATGCGACTATTCTGCTCACATTTTTAAAGCGGGGATAAAGTTGGAAGCAACACCTAATTCTGTCAGTTTTTTGTGGGTGCTGTCAGCAAACTACAGATAGAATTTGGGAACATTGGGCTAACGCACACTCAGTGTAGTTTGAAAACTGTGCTTAATTGTCCTTATAGAGAACCTCTCCTAAAGTCCCACAAATAAAAGGGAAACTTAAACCCTTCCTGTTTTGACAACCTTTGATGCAGGGATGCCTGCTATGTTACTTCCTCATAACTACCTGCGGGGAAAATACATTGAAAATTGTCATAAGTCTCATTTTTACACAAAGGAATTAAATAATTTTGAGGAAAATACACTGCACAAGGAGTGGCGGCCTGCTGCTTGGCTTGATCCAACTGTGCCAGGATTTGGGAGGTGGTAAGTTACCTCCTGCATCCTTCTGAGATAACTCTGGCCCCTTACCATCTCCCAGCCTCATTCTCAGACAATTATTTCCCGACCACAGACAGGCTGACACACCACCCACCTCCCCATGCCATTACCTCCCACTCTATCTATAGGCATGCCCACTTCTCAGGCGCATCCTCAGATCCAAACATAATTCCATCAATAACTAAACTTAATTAAAATATTTCAATTGAACTGAATCCTGTGAAATGATCTGATTGTCCCCTGTAATTTGCAGTGCCCCCTTTATCAGCTTTCAAGGGAATCTATTAATAGAACCTGAAGCCTGTTAATCAATTTGAGAATCAATTATTTATTATAGATTGGTACCTTCATATGCTTTCTAATGAAATTCTAGTTTGCATGAGTCAAGTGGTAAACTATTAAAACCTGTTTATATTTTCCCTTGAGTATATTTATTATCAATTAATCGCAGATGTCAGTTTTCCTTAGTACTATGGAATACAAGCGATATATAGATATTGCTTAATGATAAAGGGTGCTGGGTCCATCCAGACAGACTATTCAGTAACTGCTGCTGCAATACTAAATCGACGATAGAGGATAACAGGCGCCAAATCTTTAAGTATGTGTATCAGTTTAATTTTCAAATGTTGTGTTGCCTCCTCCCCCCTCTCCTCCTCTGGGATCTTACAGCAGCCTGCATACAAGCTGCTCAGAAGCAGGAAGAACAAGAGAAAGAATAGTGTTTGTCCTTTTTACCACTTAAGTAAACCAACCCTTCCCGGGGTAAGTCATGTAATGTCTGGATCATTGTTGACAGTTCTTTTCCCGCTAGTTCACGCTATGTGCACATGCAGAGTCTTTGGCTATCTGAAGGCTGGAGTTATGTGTCATTCTTATTTCCATTTATCTCTTGCTGGCGACCTGAGGATTATAGATGTGCAAATCTCTCCCTTTTATTTCAGCACAATCTGACTACTGCAAGGCTAGAGTAGCGTACCCATCGCCCTTTCTGCTATATGCCGACATCAACAAGACCACAGATGTGCAGCCCTCTCCCCATCCATTGAGCACACGCTGACTACTGGAAGGCTACAGCCGTGGGTATCTAGCCCTTTGTATTTGGCATATGCCGTCTCCTAGAAGACCACAGATGAGCAGCAATCTCCACATTTGGTGATCTATCGCTGACTCCTAGAAGCCTATAGTTGAGCGTACCCAACCCAACCTATATGGAATCTGCAAATTACTAGAAAATCATAGATGAGCAGCAGCTTCCCTATTCTTTCAGCACACGCTGACTACTGGTAGCCTATAGTTGAGTGTACCCAACCATTCGTATGTGGAATCTGATGACTACTAGACTAGACTACAAGAGCAGTCTCCATCTTGTTTGAGCACAGGCTGACTACTAGAAGCCTGTGGTTGAGCGTACCTAGCCCTACGTATGTGGAATCTGCCAACTACTAGAAGACCATAGATGAGCAGTAATCTTCCTCTTGTTTGAGCACACGCTGACTACTGGAAGCCTATAGTTGAGCGTACCTAACCCTTTGTATGTGGAATCTGATGACTACTAGACGACCAAAGGTCAGCAGCAGGCTCCCTCTTGTTTGAGCATACACTAACTTCTGGAAGGCTTTAGTTGAGCATACCTAACCCTTTCTATAAGGAACCTGCCAGCTACTCGCAAACCATTGATGAGCAGTCCATACTCCTGCATAAAGAGATCCCCTTAAAGTGATATACCTATATAAAGATAATCCCAGATAAAGATATAACTTTAAAGATATATTCTAATACAAAAATATCTCCACATAAAGAAATCACCTTAAAGTGATATGCCCACTTAAAGACATCCCCTTGAAGTGATATACCCATTTAAAGATACACCCACATAAAGATATCCCAGTATAGAGATATACCTATATAAAAATACGGTCATTTAAAGACGTCCCCTTTTAGAGATATACCCCTATTAAGATACGCCCATGTAAAAGCATACTCTTTTAGAGATATACCCATTTAAAGATACGCCCACATGAAGACATCCCATTGTACAGATATACCTATATAAAAATATTTCCACATAAAGACATTCTCTTCTAGAGATATACTTTTATTTATTTAAAAAGTTTTATATAGCGCGAATATGACCCAAAAGAGTATCAGAGCGCTTTACAAAGATTCCTGAAACATATGAGAAGGAGACAAGTACGGCAAAACTGCAAAATGGTCATAAGACGTACAGATAGGCACCTGCGAACTAACGGAGAGGATCAGTATAACATGAATATAAAATAGCATAAGTAAGCTAAAGAAAATGGGTGTTGAATACAGGAGTATGTTCAAGAATGATACAGATTGTAAGAAAGCCAACTGGGTATGGAGGCCCTAACAGAGCCAGGCTGACAAGAAAGTCAAGCTTTCACTTCCTTTTTGAAGAACACTGTTGAAGGATTCAATCTGGTTTCCGTAGGCAGGTCGTTTCAGATTCTCGGAGCGATACCAGAGAAGGTCCGATTATATGTTTTCATTCTTTGAATTTTTGGGGTTTAAGCAGCAGGGTGCTGGAGCACCTGGAGGACCGACAACTGCCAGGAAGTTCAATTTTTTGAGCGAAGTACAGAGGGGTGTTGAAATGAAGGGCTTTATGGGTCATGCAGGAAATTTTTAGTTGTATCCTGGCTTCATAGGAGAGCCCATTTAGGGATTTCAAATAGGGAGAGATATGGTTGTTTTTTTTGGGATCCTGTGGTGAGCCTAGCAGCGGACTTCAGAGAAGCCCTAAGAGGCGCCTATCTGTAGCTAGGTAGCCCACAAAGGGTTGCACTGACATAATCCAACATTGAGATGACTAAGACTTGCACAGAAGACCTGAAGTCATCAGGGGGAAGGAAAGGTTTTATTTTCCTCAGGATGTTCAGTTGGAAGTTCACCCCTTTGGTAGTTGCGCTGATGTAATCCTGCATGTTCAAATTCTTATCCAGTATTAGTTCCAGAGATCTTGTAGAGACTATGATGTGTGGTATGCAGCTGAGAGCAGTAATATATACCCATATGAAGATAAACCCACGTAAAAGCATCTGGAGTAAAGCAAGGCAACGCAAGTCGAGTTACTCTGCCCCAGGGCTTCGTTTGACGGGTGTAGCGTGGATGTTCCCACACATCCACCCATAGATTTTGGCACACTCCCAGATTTACCATGAGTGATAGACCTGGGAATGCGTCAAAATGCTACCTCTTCCCTGGGGAGGCCATAATGAGGAGAAATAATAATGAGGAGAAATATCTTTATTTCTCCTCGCTTTTTCGTCTTTCTACGTGTGACGCATTCTGCAGCACTCTAGAAAGAGGAAAAAGCCTCAGAGGATTGTTTTTGTGCAGGAAAGTGTACATTCCTGCATGCACAAAAATAATCCTGCCTGCAATGCAGCCACCCTTGCACCATGACGTAAGGGTGCCTTCATTGGCGTTAGGCATCCAAAAGTGCGCAAGGAGAGCACAGGATTGCGCCATATAATGTTAAATATGGTGATTTCTGCCATCTCCCTTTACGCAGCACAGGGCAGCAAGGTGTCTTGTTGCGTTGCGTGAAATATTGCTAAACCTGCCCATGTTCGTTAACAAGAGTCCTTCAAATGACACCCGGAACCTGTGACAATATCATTGAACAACATCAGTGGGCAAATGGAGGGTGGGGGGTATTATTGTAAGCAAGGAAATGTGCGTGTAAAGAAATGGAAACTTCTGTGTGGCTTATCAATTAGAAAGGTGTGCGAAAGCACACGACCTGATGCCCCCAGGAGGCGCCTCTTTACTCTTCTTTGCTCCTCAGTTGTATTCTTTGGGATACATTATGATGACAGCTTATATGATCTGCCCCTTAGATTTGCCCTCAGAGAGCAGTTCACCTACTCCCCTAAGTCTCTTTAATAGACCTTCCCTTATATCTTGCTGAGAGAGGCACAGATTCCGAACCTAAGTGTAGGGTCTTCTGTACGCTAGGGGCTGGACCGAGTAATTGCCCCCATCAACTGCTTAACCACTAAAGTAATAATACACGGTCACACTACATGCATATTTTGATGTCACTTTTTTTTTAACTTAGGAGAGTCGAATCTGGTCCCAACCCCCAACCTAGAAACTACGGGGGATATTAGCAACAACTTGCGATAATTATCGCAAACCGCGCTTAGCGTGTTTTTTTTTATCGCCGCGTATCGCTAGATTTTATCACGGAGATAACACGCTATTAGCAACGTTTATCTCCAATGCGATAAAATATCCAGCGATAGCGGCGAAATGCGTGAATATCGCTGGAAATCCAGCGATATTAACGCCATGGGGGACTTAGCCTGACAATCCACCTCCCATTGAACAAACAGGTAAGTCATGTTTTTAGCAGGTGTTAAATTCTAGCAATAATCGTGCTTAGCGCGAGTTTTTTTATCGCTTCGCCTGCGTTGCTAATAGGGGGAAGTTGTGTTAGCGACTGTTTTCAGTCGCTTTTAGTTGGGAACGCCTACCTTGCATGTCATTAGCGATAATTATCGCTGGCATGCAAGGCGATGGGAAAACCGGCCGCTATCGCCAGAAAGCTGTCGCTAACGCCTGTTAGCGACAGCTTGCTGATAGGGCGATAAAAAAATCACCGCTTTAGCGGCAAAAAGTGCCGCTAAAGCGGCGATAAAGCCCTTGCTAATATGCCCCTACGTTCCCTATGCCGGGGGGTGGAGGCAAAGGGCTATCAAACACAAACAGACACCTGTCCTAAAGGGAAACCCGAATTCAGTTAAACCTCAGGGTTCTGCATATCCCAGATAGAATCTTTGTGGTCGCTGCACCCCACTATATTTCACACCTGTCATCTACGTTTGGTGAGTTCCTCAATTTTTAGGGAACCTACATTTCCTCAGGCCTTGTTTGTGCAATCTGTTCTAACTGTCCAATGTCGTGTTAGCTGTTAGATCCACTGATTAAGTTATGTTGGAGCTCTGCATTTTAACAAGTAATCACTTTAGGTTTCTGCACATCACTGAATAAAAGTAAGCCTTGGAGTCCGCCAGGCCAGTTATGGATAGAAACAAACAATGCTCCTAAACGTTTTGTACTTTCCAAATGTTAGAAGGACTGGGACAGAGGCAGACATTTCAACTGATAGCAATTAATTGCATCTCCTCTGTGCATAGGTGATGTGTACTGATGATCACCTAACATGGCCCCCACTGTGAGGAAGGGATGAGACATAGAAGGCCAGGGAGAAGGTGAGGCTATGCGAGGCATGGAAAGAATATCTGAGGCCTCTCACCATCCTGTTCTAGGCCGATCTTACTGGCTAGCTTCATTAATAACTAAGGAATGACCCTCCTTCTCAGTTCAGGTGCAGCCATGTTCTCTATTTCTGAAGGCAGATGTTATTCCTGATGTGCATACAGAGAGCCCCCTGTTCGTGAGCTAGGACCTCCTTACAGAGACTGTGACCAGGGGTCTAACACAAAATGATGCAGAATGCGACGAGGGGTCCCTGAGACTCCTGTATCTTGCAGATAATCATAAACCTCAGGCAGACTGAGGGGTGCCCAGAAGGGTGAACTACAGGGGTGCAGTGTTACACCCCTGACTGGGACACCCTACGAAGCCAAAGATTATGGACATTTTGTAAGGGACCTAAGACCGCTCACCCTCCAGTTTGTAGAACCCTATGAAAGGTCCTCATAAATGTGTGTGTGTGGGAGGGGTTTTCAGAGTCCGCATGAATATTGGTTAACGTTTGTAAGACAGCCTTGAAGGCAGTGCTTCTGCAGGCTATGGAAGTAATGTAGTATCTCCCGTTGACAACAATGTCATCAAGATAAAATAGCACACTAATGTCATGACAATATAAGTTACAGCAACAGCTCTAATCTTAGGGCAAGCTCTATGTCTGAGTGGCAGTCATATCAGATGCTCTAAAGTTCTCAGGCATGGCTCTCCATAAGGGCCCATCGAGACAATCTGACGTTTGACTCTAATAGTCATCGATGAACAGACATGCTCTGGTGCCACCAGAAGAAAAACGACTCAATTATGTATTTATAAGTTTATTTGTATAGCACAAACCTAACAGAAGCACTGCAGCCCATCCCTCGGAGCAAACAACACCGGTGTCTCAGCTGCAGTTTAATGAAGCACTTTGGAAAGTGGGTTGGGAAACAGACACGGGGAGGAGGAAAGTGCTGTCTCAATCTTCTCTTTCTGCCCTTTCTTGCTTCTTAAACTCAGCTTAAGAGGCCACCTTGGTGGTGAACGATGGTGCATTACAAATGTTATTATAAACATAATAATTATAATTCTACTACTATTACTACTATGATTATTACTACTAATAATATTAATAACAGAAGAAGTAAATTTACTCCAAATTCTAGATGTAGGACGAAACCTACGTTATGTGTGAGTAAAGTATCATTCTACTGTGATCATCCTTTCAACCACATGATTCCATCCAAGCTGCACAGTGACACATCCCTTTAACTACATAGACAGTGGGTTGCTGTCACAAGAATTCTGTCTCGGACACCAAACACCTAAATCAGTCTCCACGATGGTAACCGCTCGCTGACGCCAAACCCAGAGCTCCTTTCCACAGGCCTCTCAGCCCCACCCACCGCTCACTGCTCAGTCCTTCGCTTCTTTGAGTATCGCTCTGAACTCAATCATAACAGTCATATTTCCATATCATTTTGTGCATAGCATGTGATCATATAGATTGGAACACAGCAGGTGTATGGAGTAGGTGAGTGCATAATATGCTCCATTAGAGAGCTCAGACTATAGAAGAGGAGTCTTCATAGAGAGTATTCAAAAATTGGAAAGGACTGTGCTGCTCACAGGATCATCAGGGACTGATTTCCAATGAAAAGTTCCTGAACTTCGATTTTGCGTCTTACCACAATGGTGGACCAATGAGATTATGATTTGAGGCTCTAAAAGAGTTCCAGAATTATGGAGCCAGAGAGACTCAGCAAGGTACTTTAGATGATTAAGTCACCTAAGAATGTAGGATCAGAGATGTGTAGAGGAACCTCTTTTATCAGTTAACCAAAAGAAAATCATTACAGCTTGAGGATGTGGGTGTTTGCCTACATTAATAGAAGATGGCGCAGACCAAAGATAATTATCTTGTCCAGATGGGTGAGTGAATTATGGGCACAGATGGTTATTCCAGTACTTTTACTTGCTCTTTACTAGCATACTCCTTAGTGATTTGGATATGCGAAATAGAAGGTGAGAATTATGCAGTCTGTCTTCTATGTTTATGGATTGAGCCCTACTTTAACTATTTCTTTTACGTTTATGGGTTCCTTTTGGTCAGGTCTAGGCAGCAAAAAGTAACATTATTCACCAGTTAATGTGATTTTATAATAAATAGCCACTGTGACTTGCACAATATTAGGGCGCACATGCCACGCTGACCACGCGTATTTTCCTTAGCAATGAAATGCTTTGCAAGGTTTATGCTACTGAAATGCCACTGAGGGACTGGGCCGTATACAGCTAGTGAGAAAGCACACGAGGTCAATAGTGTGTGGCAGTGACACTCGGACAAAGTAGAGAGAAAGGGCTGGGGTCTTCAAAATGGAGTTTTAGAGTTTGAGTCGGCTTGCCATTAGGACTGGAAGGAGAACGTGGACATGCAATGAAAGAATGAAAATGTAAATATTCCTTTGCGGAGTCTATTCCTGCAGAGGAAGGCCAGCTTCTGATCACTTGTAAACATTACCTCCGGAAAGCCCCAAAACTTCTCTACAAAAGGGAGCAATTTGGGGTTTGTTTCCTCCAGATTAAGATAGCTCTATTTGTATAAACTAATATACCTACTTTTGATGGTATCACTGCACACAAACAAATCACCCAGAGCCGATTTAGTCACCACAATAATTCGATAAATAATAAAAAATCTAAATACTTCCACTGTATACTGAAATAAAGCATTTTTGGTGCATTGGATTGTTACTGCTATTTTTTCAGGTACTAAAACAGGTCACTTTTTAATGAAATTTTCTCTTTAATAATTAAACTTCCCGAGTAGCTAAATCCGTTTATATTTTCCATATGTCTTTCTTCCCTGAATGCATACTTCAGAGGCCACAGTAAAACAAACATCTTTAGACACTGCGGAGTCATCCATCACTCAAGAACTCAGCTTAACAACAACTCTGAGGGAAACCAAAAAAATAAAATAAACAGCCAATGGTAGAGGAAGGAATGTCTCCCTGCCTCCTAAAAGGGGGTTTTGGAACCCCAGGTCAAATATTTTTCGTGCGAATTAAATCCTTTGGAAAAAAGACAACGACTATGAAGGCTTCCGAGGCTGTTTGATTTAGTGACACCAGACGAGGAGAGCTGAAAATGAACAAGCTTCAAATAAAGTGTCTTTTAAAAAAAGTAAAAGTTATGCACTGTGTGTAACTTTCAGCCAAGGATATGGTTCCAATTTAGTAAACTATGCTCCGCAGTCAACCGCTTCCAGATGCCCCGCTTCCTGATCAGCACTGCAGTAGCTGAGTCTGGAAGGCGGCCATGTTTGCCTGTTGCCAGGGCAACCGGGAGACTAAGGCCCATCTTCACAGTCCTAACAAAACTGACAGGCGGCTCAACCAACCATAACATTCAGATCCCAGCTGCCCCATATGAAGTGACAACCGGCTTGTAAGCTTTTTACTTGATTAGACCATTTGGAAGACATTTGTGTGCGGAGGTTTCAACGGTGAATGGATATAAGGTTTATGAAACTAGATACAGCTCGGAGTCTGCCGGGGCTACCGACAGAGCGATGAAAATGCATTTTCCGATTCCTCCCACACATCTGAGCGGCTACACTAGACTGCTGCCGCGCCGCGTCCATCGGGCAGAGTTAATCCTTAAGAGGGACAAAAAAGGGTAAAAAAAAATGTACTCGAAAGTTATCTATCTCTACGCCTTAACATCGAGAGCTGCAAATGGTAGGTATGGACTACGCTTGAACAGAATGGGGACTCCAAATGTGTGAAGAGTGGGGGATATGCTTCTAAAAGATGTGATAAGTTGTGTTTCTAAAGTCTTTGCTATTGTCTTGTTTCTGATCTCGGTAATTACAGAAACATAAAGTCTAATTCATTACACTTGACACTCACACATTTAGAGGTCATTTTGAGCTCCTGTTCACACCAGGCTGAATCTTTCCTGGGAAATTTACTATGCATTTGACATCCACAAGAGCACCTGACAACTCCCACGCATTTGGCGTGAGTCGTCCTCTTTTTAGGTCTATTCACCAGCCTGGCAAACAAAATGGGATCACTTGCTCTTCAAAACTATTTCACCCTTTTAAAAAAAAAAAAGTTAATTATCCATTATTCACCTTGATGGGATCACTCTCTTAAACACCCATCTTCACCTCAATTTTTGAGTCAAGAGGTCGACTGGTGTGCACCTGTGGTTCTACTCAGAGGCCTTCTTAGTGCAGATCAGCTCTTGATTGCCAAAGAAGTTACACAAAGCGTGCTACTTGCCGAAAAAGCGCTTTGACGCCTCATCAGGGGTAGTTAGTGCTATATAAATGCAATTACAATAAAATACAATACAATAGCTGCCATGTTTCCCTGGTCCATAAGTGATGAGCTGCCATTATAAAATAGGGCTATAAGTCCCAGAATTCAAAAGAAAAAAATCTGGACTGGAGCATCACAGCGTGCATGGACCTGGGAAACTTGGCAGCTATGGTTTCAGGACGCCCTCCCACAACATGGGGATTCCCTTCAGCTGAAGGGCGGGGCCCCTCTGAACATAGAGCTCTGCTCACTTACAAGGGGTGAAATATTTGCAACATTTAACCTGGGCCACTGCTCTTGTTGTTCATTCAGGTGCACAAGGAGGCCAAATCTTTATTTTGGTGAGGTTTTTGGTACTAATCAATTGTTATTCATTCTTCAAATATTTTAGGCTTTTTCATCACTTTACTACAAACATCTGGTGACATCTCTGCCTGGGTTTCCTTAATAAATGTGAATTAGTTCTCGATTCCAAGGTTTTTCAAAAGCCGTGAGTTTAACATTAAAGAAGGTAATGAAACAGGTGGTTCGCCCCATTCCACCATAGGCCCTCGTCCTCGCTGGCTGTGCCTGGACCTACGTGAAAACAAATTCTATGCCCTGCAGATAGGACACAGTGACGCAGCATCACCATTGTGAATCGGGCCCTAAACGTATATATTCTACCATGTTGTAAATAGTAATGAAAGTGCTGATGGCCTTAAGGGACAGTGGGTGGGACAGGGATGCTCGATCAACGATCCAGGCAATCACAGGGGGCATTAAAACCAAATATGGGGGGGGCTCATTTTATAAGGGGGTTGGGGAGGGTTATATACACTACTATACATTGATTTATTATGCACAGAAAATTGGCTGAAAGTAACATTTGGCTCTTTATTCAGCCTCCAAAATAAGAAAACTTTTTATAAATTTGAACCAGAGCTAGTCTGATTCCGGCGCAGCAACCAGTACATTTTTTGCCACCAGTACACAAAATATTCCATGTGAAAATCTTAGTCAGTTATCTATGATATTTGGTGATGGATAACTGAATGCCTGTAGGGATAAAAGTACTAAAGTTGACGAAAATATCTGAGTCTCTATAAACCCATGATAGGGGTTAAATACAGGGTGCGAGAGGCCAAGCAGATTATGGGGAGAAATTAAAGTGGCGCTTCTGTACCAGTGTTTAATTTGTAAAAAAAAAATAAGTGCTGAGGTTCCCGTCAGAAGGCAGCTTGCACCATCCCATTTCTCCTGTTAGCACCTAAAATAGAACCAACTACTAACCATGAAAGCGGGAAGAGGATGTGGTGTAATGGCCAGAGCTGCAGACTTCGGAGCGGGGGAACCAGGTCGAGTCTTGGCGTCGGCTCAACATCCTGTGATTCTGGTAAAATCACTCAATCTCCTCGTAAATGAAGGTGTCCTTATTTAGTGCTCATGAAAAGCACCAGTGTTGATGATTAAGTGCCTGTGTTGAGTACCGGAAACCACCGGCACAAATTAAGTACTGTTCTCTGTGTTCATGTTTGCCATTAGGTGAAGTCAGTCTTTTGAGATTAAAGAGTTAGATTGTAATTCCGTTCTCTTTAACCCTGCTGATGAGACCGGAGGTTTCAGAGGTCAGAAAGATGCCGAATCCATTCAAAACGAACATAAACATGTCCTGGCTCTACTGAAGGCCTCATTGCCGCTCTTTGTTAAAATGCCGGAGAACTTCCTAATATCTACTGTCCTAATATCTACTGTCGCCACAGAACCTAAGCCAAGGAGTTATAGTTCAGGAATGCTCCTATCCCCTGCTCATCACATTGTTGAGTTTTTCTTATATTATTTTGCCCTATTTGGAAACTCTATGGAGTATCTCTTGTCACCTTGCAGTTGCTTGCCAGTACTGTCCTTCATTCGGCCCTGCGTTGTTGACCTGAGAGGATCTTCCATCCACAGCAAGAGGAGTGGTGGAAGTCTGATTTCTTATGATTCTTAGGGGGTCTCATACCAGCCAGTTTACTATGAAGTGGCTGAAGAAGCCTGCAATAGAGCGAACGATTCTGGAGATGCTAAAGTGATGTGCTCTAGCCAGGGCTGAACAAGAGACAAAATGCCTTTTGTTTCATTCCATAATGCAGCGGAAATTGAACAGGGATTTCAGAGCAGCTGTTATGCTTCTATTTTTCAAATTTAAACAGATCTTGAATTTTATTGTAAAGTTTCAGCAACTTTCAAATTTGTCCTTTAGGGATCCTCCTATATAACCCTTGTTGTTGTAGACAGTACCAAAGACCTGTTTAGTGTCCCCCATTAGTTGATTTGGCGATGTGGCCATAATTCTACTGAGCATCATCACTTGTAAGTTAGAGTTCGCTGCTACTTGCTAGATCTGTGGGACAAAGAAAAACTCTGCATGAAATAAAACACCCCTACCCCTGCAAAGGCACATCACTGTCAGAGCTGGTGTCAACACTGCGCCACGTGATAGGTCGATTTTGTCTTCTTGAAGCAAGTGTAATTTTCTGTAACTCAGCATTCTATATGCTACAGACATTAAGAGGTATTTCTGCTCCATGCATGCCCTTTTATCAGCTGGATTTGTATGTCATTAGCAGGCATCTAGAATAGTCGGGAGACCTCTGACATGGGTCGCATGTGTGCATTGCTCCGGGTGGATATAGATCAAAGCCTCGGTGCTCTCCACAACTCACCTCCTTGGCAGAGGACTCGATAGGGCTGATCCTGATGTATTAATTACAATCAGGGATGAGGAAGCAAAACCACCTCAGGACCACCCCTCTTCTGCCCACCCAGGATTCCACCCTGAACATCCAGAAATAATGAGAATCACCAATACATCCGTAGCGTCATCATCTAGTGCTTTGAGGTGTTCTCTTTAATATTGAACAGAGAAGTCTCTGGGACCCTGGTGGGTCTGTGGGGATGGGATTGCAAGAAGAGATGGACCTGTTCGAGATGACACACTTACACAATTCTGCTATTACAGCGGGTTTGAAATGGCCGTCATTATTATTATTATTATTAATTTCTATAGCGCTGAATCACCCCAAAGGGGTATCTCTGCGCTTAGGACGGTGTGCAGCAGCCAGACCCAAGGGACTCAGAAAAGAAAGGTTTTTAAAAGCTTCCTGAATTGAGAGAGGCTCTGGCAATCACGAAGGTGGAGGGGCAAATCGTTCCAGAAAGTAGGGGCAAGATGGGTAAATGCTTTGCCACCCTTGCAAGCCTTTTTAATTCTGGGGGTGCAAAGGAGTAGCTTGGAGCCTGATCGAAGGGGCCGTGGGGGTGTGTACTTGGTAAGTTTGGCAGACAAGTAGGAAGGTCCCTGTCCATTAAGAGCTTTATAAACAGTGCAGCATATCTTGAATTTCACCTGCTTTCTCACAGGGAGCCAGTGGAGTTTGTTACGAAGTGGGATAGAAGCCGTTCTGGGTGGGGCATTAGCTACTAGACGGGCAGCCGTGTTCTGTACAACTTTTAACTTGTTGAAGGAGGCTTCGTTGGCCGAGGCTAGCAATGCATTACAATAGTCCAGACGGCTTAATACTAGGGCTTGCATCAATGTTTTTTTAGTGGAGGAAGGTAACAGGGGGAAGACTCTTCTGAGTAAGCTGAGTGTGTGGAAGCAGGTGCCAGCAGTAGTAGTGGCATGAGCATCGAGTGTGAGGTTCTGGTCGATCCTGATTCCTAAATTCTTGACCACTTCTTTGGGAGAAGGGGCCTTGCCCAGCTCCTCCGGCCACCAGCTGGGAGTCCAGCTTATAGCTGCTCCTCCAAACAGCATGATCTCCGATTTCTCGGCGTTCAGTTGGAGGAAGTTGGTGCTCATCCAGGCAGCAATGGTCTTCATGCCCTCCGAAAAGATGAGTTGTATATCAGGTCTGTTTTTATCAAAGGTGAGGAGGAGCTGGGTGTCGTCCGCGTAGGAGATGGGATTGGACCCTAAATTCCTCATAAGTTTGGCCAAGGGGGTAACATAAATGTTAAAGAGAGTGGGGCTCAAGCAGGAGCCCTGCGGTACCCCCTTGGTAACTCTAGTGGTTTTAGATCTATAGGTCCCCAATGTGACCGTCTGGGTTCTATCTGTAAGAAAGTCTGTCAACCATTTTAGTGCCACCCCCTGTACTCCAATGCCCTGAAGTCTCTCCAGTAGGATCTGGTGCGAGATGGTGTCAAACTCCGCCGATAGGTCATGCAGCACCAGCAGTGCCGCCTGACCATTGTCCAGAGCCATTCTGATGTTATCAGTTACCTCAATCAAGGCAGATTCGGTACTGTGCTTGGCCCGGAAACCTAACTGGGAGACGTCAAGGCAGTGAGAGGTTTCAACAAAATCAGACAGATGTCTGTTTATGTGCTTTTCAATAAGCTTGCTCTGAAGGGGGAGCAAAGATATGGGACGGTAATTGGAAAGCTCAGTTGTGGAGATCTTAAGATTTTTACGGATGGGTACAACTTGAGCTGTTTTCCATTCTAGGGGGAGTCTGCCTCACCTCAAGGAACTGTTAAGAATGGTACAGATGGGTGTGGCTAACTGTGCGGAAAATCTGGAGGAGATTTTTGCAGGAATAATATCTAGGGGGGATCCAGATTTAATTTTGGTAAGGAGAGAATCAACCTCTACCGTAGTGAGTAAAGGAAAGAAGACGAGCTGCGAAGTATTGTTAGGGGAGGCAGGATATACTGTTGTAGGGTACGATGAAATTTCATTGAATGAGATAATTTTCTGGTAGATGTCTTCGATTTTCTGAGTTAGAAAGGAGGCTATATTGTCGCACAGCGACTGTGAGGGGGATTCCGCACTTTCGCAAGCCCTGGGATTGGTGTAAGACTTCAGGATCTGATAGAGGGTCCTCGAGTTGTTCCCAGCATGCTCCAGCTGATGAGTGATGTGTAGCTTGCGAGCAGATTTAATATTTTTATGATAGGAGGACAGTGCAGCTTTATATCTCTCTTTGTCTTGTCCACTGTGCGAGCGTCGCCATTTCCGTTCCAATTTTTTACATTGGCTTTTTTCAGTTCGTAAGACAGGGGAGTACCAGCTAGTGGGTGTGTGTTTTGGAGAGTGGGTCTGTGGCTTCATAGGGACTACGTAATCTATGATGGCTTGTACAATGGAATTAAAATGAGCTAGCTGTTCCTCTACACTATAAGTGTTAGTTTCGATGTTCCAGGAGCAAAAAGTGGACTGGAATTGGTCGGGCTTCAGTTTATGCCAAGGTCTGTACCAGCGTGTGGCGTGAGATGTAGGTGTGGAGAAGCTTCTGGGACTCATAAGTTGGAAATTCACCAGAGAGTGATCAGACCAGGTCAAAGAACATGTTTCCCCACAGATGATATTCGTGGAGTTGGATAGGATGAGATCTAAAGTGTGCCCTGCCGAATGGGTAGGGACGTTGTTGATCTTCAAGAGACCAGTTGTGGCCAGGTGTTTTAGGCAAGCTGTGGCGTCAAGGTTAAGGGCATTCTCACTGTGGATGTTAAAATCCCCCAGGAGTAGGAAGTTTCGGGTGGAAATAATATGTGGGGAGATAAATTCCATCAATTGGCTAGTAAAACCTAGTAGCGGGCCTGGGGGTCTATAAACAAGAGCCCCTTTCCAGCTATGTTGGGGATGCAGGTCGAGTCTGAAAACAAGGCATTCTATTTCGTCCATACACATCTGATCTAAAATAGAGATGGATATGGATTCCTTATATATTAAGGCTATACCACCCCCTGCCTGTCCTGTCTAGTTTTTGAATTCGGTAGCCGTCCGGGAGTGCCATTGCAATAGAGGGGCTAGAAGAGGGTTTAATCCAAGTTTCAGTGAGAAATCCAATATGAGGATCATTTTTAGTCAGGAGATCCCATATATTTACAGCATGTTTAGGGAGGGATCTGACGTTAGCTAAAAAGCAGTTCCAGCTTAAGTTAGTGTGTTGGTTCTGGACACAACTATAAGGAATTCTCCCGGGAGACCCAACTCCTATAATCTGTTCATGGAGTAATCCCTGATCATTTCAAGAGCATCTTTGGATCTGCAACGGGTTTATTTCATTAACTAGTTTACAAATCATATTTGAAAGCTGTAATTATTTATTTTAATTATTTTGTACGAAGCATCCACTAATTAAACGTTATTGGTGTGCTGCACAGGAAAACAAACAATACTTCATTTTAAAATGTATAGAAATGAGGTTGGTATGCTATAGTTACATCAGCGGCATTACAGGAGATATTACGGGCCATATTATCAAGAACGGCGATAACATTATCGCCGCTTTAGCGGCAGGAAACTGCAGCTAAAGCGGCGATAAGGGGCTTGATAATATGCCCTATAGAATTCCAATAGAAGCCCAGGTTCTGGTGTGAAGGGCATCAAACCTGGGCTTCTATTGGAATTCTATAGGGCATATTATCAAGCCCCTTATCGCCATTCTTGATAATATGGCCCCACATCTCTAGCCTTTCAACGGGAGTCATTTCATTACAGGAAATTTATACTATCTTGACATCACAGTCAAGAATTTTTTAGAAGATTAAAATGTATGTAATCCTATTCATAGATAGACAGACAGACAGATAGATAGATAAATAGATAGACAGACAGGCAGGCAGGCAGGCAGGCAGACAGACAGACAGACAGACAGACAGACAGACAGACAGATAGATAGATAGATAGATAGATAGATAGATAGATAGATAGATAGATAGATAATGGACAAACCTGTTACAAAACAGTAAAGCTTTTAATTTGTAATATATAAACAGCTTTGATTAAAATTGATATTCATTTTAGTATTAGTTATTTAGTCGAACGTGTATCGTTTATGTCATTATTTATATGGATCCTCAATGCCTCTCCGTACCCAGATGAAGTAATTCCGTCAGTGCCATTTCCCGACCGTATTTTTCCACCTGGGACCTACAGCTGAGCTGGCTACAAGTCCAACAATCACCAAAGGCTTTGCTGCAGTCTAAGCCCACAGAGCTGGTAAGTCCCAGAAAACAAGAGACAAGATATGGCTACTTACGCATGCCTACTGTTGACTGCGATGCACACGGCTAGAACTACCGCCAGGCACACAAGGGACACCACGATTATCATCCAATCTGTAGAGGGCAAGAGAGAAAGAGTTAACGTCAGCAAGATTCAACTATTTTAAATGATAATGCCCTGCATGGAAAAGGGTGACCAACCAACGGGGGCATCAGAATGGTTCCAAGGAGGTCAGTGCCTCGAAAGACCAGCCAGGCTTGGAAAAAGTCAGAAACAGCCATGCCAACAATCACTCTCAGCCAGCAAGTACATCTCTGCTTCATCGTGTCTCTATACGGCACACTTGACGTGAGGGGCTTGCTGTTAGTTGATTATGGACTAGTAAAAAGGTATGTCAGGTAACCCAGCTCCAAGATTTTCAGAGCACCAGGTAACATGACAGTCTGCCACTTGGGTCCTCGCCCTCCCATGACATCATGGCTTTCTTCGAGCCACTGTTCCATTCTAGCACCCTCTTGTGACTTCTAGTGGTTGAAACCATAAAGCATCTGCTTGCTGTAGCCTTTATGTGGCACCAGCCCTGGTGCTAGAGGCGGTGCCCGCTTAAGATGAACCGGGTCTTTGCCTACAGATACAGGCAGCAGAGGGGTTTCATCAGGAGCAGACGTTTCACCTGATGCTCTTGAGAGTGGAGAGTTCCTGTGATTGGAGTAATGTCCTGGCCCAATGATCAGAAACACAAACTTCTGAAGGTCCTACAGGCAACTTGAACTAGTACAACGACATGTTTCAGGGCTATAACCCATCTGCTATTGTACATCAAGCAAGAGACTCTGTCCTACACACAACACACAGCATACATAAGATAAAGGCAACCAAGGTGTGTAATGTGACCATATCACAAAGATTCACAAACCAACCTGGAATGCGCGCCTGCCTTTTAAATCCAGGTCCGTTGGTGGTAACGAGGCCTCCGGATGCAGCGCTGCCGCCTTCCTCTCCTGACCATTCGCCATTAGGGCTCAGCCCTGAGGCACGAGGGTCCCCATCTGAAGGCAAAACCAAGGCAGTGTCACGCATCTCTTAATGTGACATTTTTTTTCACACGTTACGCACCATAGTACCACAAACTTGGCTAAACACTTAACAAACAAGAGCTGGCAAAGATAATAGGGCTGGCCTTGGCACGCTGGTGCAAAGGTTAACTTTATTCTTATTATTTTATTGCAAGAGTAGTCCACACATCTAAAAATAAGAAAACAAAAAGAAGACACGCCCCCACCTAAACGTTGAGGCCACATGCTTGCAGTACAGTTTTTCAGTAATAACCATTGCAATATAATTTTTGGAGAACAGTGGAACTGCTTCCTAGCAGGAATGGGTACTTAAAAAACGTTTAGAAACTCTCTTTAATTTTAATTGCTATTAAAGAAAAATGTAATATTGTTATTAAGGCAGAGAAAATTAAATGTACTATTGAATTTGAATTACTGTAACTTGAAGACTTTTTTTAGGCACACACGGATAACTAAAAAAAAGATGATGATTAGAAAAAACCTCTTTTTAGGCACATTTGCAAATGTGATCAGAAAAATGGTGTCACACACAGTGTAAGAGAGCAGTCCAGGAGAGCCAGTGAGGGCTGACCAAATGCCTTAATAAAAGACCAATGAATGCAGAGGGCAGCCCCAAAGCGCCTTCATGTATTTATATATAACTGTATTTTTATGTATGATTTATTTTGCTTGCATGAGGTTGAAGCAGGTGGAGGCGACGGCGTTGATCTGGGGGGTCATGGTGAGGGAGGAGTCTGGAATGATGCCGAGGTTTCGGGCGTGGTCTGATGTAGTGGGTGGGTTGCAATGAAAATCATATATATATTTTTATAGATCACATGTTCTGTAAGCTTAACTTTAGCCAGATGAGCCATACTAACAACCTGTCACCCTCTACATGGCTTCAGGCGGGCATCTCCCTGTAAGGGGATGACTAGATTTTATAAACGGCTGATTTAGTTCACTGAGGGGATTTAAAATAGGAGTGTGAGGAGTTGGAAGTATTTCTCGCCACAAACGTTTTGAAGTTTTGCAAAAGTTAGAAAGTTTTTTTGTAGAAAAATTTTAATCTCTAGCAAAATAATTTTTCACGTGACAGTTCGTCAGCAAAATCTTTTTTTGCAGAAATTTTCACCAGCAGAGTTTAATAAAGTTAGGTAACTTTGCAATCTTTACAATATGTTGAGGGCAAATTTAACTTCACTTAGCCCTATATGAGGTCACTCTGTTTTTAGGTCACAGGACTATCGTCTCCCTGATTGCTACTATGAGAATCATGAAGAGACCAGGTACAGCTGTTGCTGGGTGTGCCGTGGGACACCAATTCCAAGACAATGGGTGGCACCTGCAATTCACTCATGTGAAAGGGTGGGTAACACACCCTCTCACTAACTCAATGCTTCATCATAAACCCATTCACTGCTATGTGTGCCTTCCACCTGTGACAGTCAGTCATACACTGTTTCACTGTCCAACAGGAGAGTCAACACCCAAAAGAACACTGGACAGAGTATTTCACCTTTATCCAGAAAAGCGCAGATATGCCGATTAAATGGCTCTTATGATGCCCTCAATACCACCTAACTTCAACCTATGGTCTTACAGGCCAGACTAGACAGAATAATGAACAAGTATCCATGTAGCATAGACATACTCCGCAGTTACGTACCAAGATGCTGACAACATACCTTTTTCACCAAGAAATAACACACACATGAAAAAATACAACACACCATATTACACACTTACAACGTAGCACATATAAAGCAGATTGTGCTCGCAACAGCAGTTTTCATTAAGAAACAACACACCCAGATGTATCCAGCACTGTATATTAGAGACACCTCCATATGCATGACAATACTGGATATGTTATATTGTTGGGTATGATGGAGCAAGGTAAATAAGAATTTTTTGAACTCCCTAATAATAATGCTAAAAATTAACGTTATTAATTGTTTTGACGACTAATCAATATTTTACGTCATTTTATAGACATCTTTGGTAACTTGCAATTTATGTGCAAACTAACCTATTTACAATTGTAAAAGTGGAATAATATTAATATAATGGTTTGCGTACTAATCAGAATAATACTGCATGATTTGTGCTATGTAGTAAATTGTATTGTGGCAAAAAGAATGCGGATGGTAAGTAAACATAGCTTAACATGTCGCTTTTGCTAGGTAACACCTAAATGGGGTACGTAGAATGATGGGTGGGAAACGAAAAGGCTTATTTTCTTTATTCTTAACTGTTATTGTGTTTGTTTTCATGATAGTTCGTACGGGCCTACTAGGCCGTGCTGTAAAAATGGCTGCCGAGGCAGATGGGCTTAATGCGCAAGTGCAAAATGGCTTCCAAGCGGAAGAAAAGCTGCAGAAACATATCACGTGATTGCTTGTAGAGCCCAGAATGAAAGAAGTCAAGGTCAGCATGACCTGTCACCAAAACGAGTGCCAAGAAGGACTCAGCGAGAATGTATGAGAACCAAAGATGCAGCTGTGAATTAACAATGAACTGTTTAGAATAAAGTTACAAAAGAAGATACATGTGATGAACTGTCAATCGGATTATGAATATCCTAAAACCGTGTGAAAGGACAGAATTATAAACATTTTCGGAACTGGTTTGAGCAAGGAGGGCAATGAGGAGATGCTTGCCACCCCTCCAATGGACCAATTAGCGTGAATCTCGCCCCCAAAGATTGAAACATTTCTGTTTAGTAAGCTAGTAATAGGGTATAAGAGGACCTACTCTTAAGTAGGAGGAGCGCTATTCATACATAATTTTTGAGCACTGGACGCTGACGCTGGAGAGCTGCTGCTATTTTCCATAGGCCATTATTTTAATATAATTAATCTTTTACTTTAAATCTGACTGGGAAAGAATGAGAACGTTGCGGGAAACCTGTATAGGTGGTCCGTCGAGGAGGCCTGTTTAGCGGGACAGACAGTCAGTTCTTGGGAGTTCTATGCTGTGATCTGCAATTTATCTGCTGTGACGAACTTTATTTTTCATCTAAAAAGGGTATGCATTGAATTCTTTTAAAGTTTATTCCTTATAATGATATTAAATGTATTAAACTGATTAATAAAATTGAAACTTATTCATGCATTTTAAACAAGTAGATAAACTTTATTATAATTAAAACTACGAGTCTGTGGTTCTTTAGCTCAATAATAAATGCTAATGTTTTAATAGGTTTAAAGTGATTGAGCTGGTCTTAATCACCATCAACTTATTCTCACTAGTTGGTCCATCGACCAAAGAGCGGAATACCTTGATGTCTTAGAAATCGACAGGATTAAAAATCAATTATGTATGATGTTTGAGAAAACTATCTTGTCGACTTTAAAAAGGTATCCCGTTTTCCTCCAGCAGTCATAAGGTGAAAAGTGGATGGGATCCAGGGAATATTTGAGTGAGTGAATGTTTATGCGGTGTTATGGGCCCCACCGTCATATTGGTATAGTTGTTAAAAGAGTGTTTCAACCTGGATCTCATGTCCAAAGGAGAAGAAATTATATTAGTCGCGCTGGATCAGGTATTATAGTAATCACAACAGTGTATACTTTACCAGACAGAACGTTCAAAATGCAACAGCAAGACTGGTCCTCAACATCCCCCACCACAGCCACATCACGAAACAGCTACGAGAACTCCACTGGCTCTCAGTCAACAAAAGAATCACTTTCAAGCTCCTCACACATGCCTAGAAAGCCCTCCATGACGCAGGACCCGCATATCTGAACCACCTCCTCTCATTCCAAGTACCCGCCAGACACCTCCACTCAGCCCAACTGGCCCTGGCCACCGTCACTCGGATCTACAAGACTAGAGCCGGATTAAGACCCTTCTCCCACCTCGCCACCAAGACCTGGAACACCCTGCCCCTCCACCTCAGGCAATCTGCGTTGCTGACCCAATTTAGGAAGGATCTCAAGACCTGGCTCTTAGACTGAACCCCAGCGCCCAGACGGATCAGCAGCCCCCCTCACCCCAGTGCCTTGAGATCCTCACGGGTGAGTAGTAGCGCTTTATAAACCCCTGATTGATTGACAAAGGACATGCCAACCAGTAAAAGGACACCTTAAACAGGGCTTCTTCCACCCGCCCTGGGAAACCTTGATAGACAAGACATTTGGTCATCACAGCTCCCCACCACCCTACTTACAACACTTACTCCATGTCATCACACAACATACCAGCAAGGGACAAGCCAAATCACCCAGACAGTACCAAACATTTTGGTAAGACCTCCAGAGATATCCACTAAACTTCTTAACCTATGAATTAATAAAATACCCTCTAACAGGCTGATTGGAAGAGTTCAAGACATAGATACAAGATGTACAATCCACAAGGGAAAGAATCTGCAGGCAGCAGGACAATCAGTGTCGGCTCACATGGTCGGTGTGATGGACAGGAAATGGAGGAAAGAAAGCTGACCTTGGCTGAAAGGGGATATCGGCACAGGAGAGGGATGGCAGCGACCATGGTGATCCTGAAACCCTCATGTGGACAATCAGCTTCTACTGCCGACACAGGAGCACACGGTAAGAACGATGCGGGATGAACTTTAAAGGAGGTGGGCTCCAAAAGAGGATTGACCATGCCAATAGGAGGTCTACAGGAGAAAGAGGGGGAGTGGGCTTGCTTCCAATGCCTGCAGGAATTCAGGATGGCCTCAAGAGATGTGGGGTTATTCGCCCCAAGAGATAAATAAAGGCCACAGGTCACAGGCTGCTTGATGAGAGGAAGGGTACCTGATACCCTGCCTATCCACTTCACAGGTAAGTGGGGGCCAATATTAGGAAGAGAGGTAGTGGGGGGGACTGCTGGCAGGAAGTAAGTATACCTTATACCCTGCCTTTCAGCGTCAAAGGACCCTTTGGCTTGTCAGAAATCTGACCGTTTGGAAAAAGAAGGGGCAACTGAACCTCACTGATTGGAAGGGAGGCCTCCAGGAACAGACTGTGCAAATCCAGAGTGAGAGAGAATTCCAAGAACCTCTTACACACCCACGAGTGAGAAACTTTGGGGGAGACTTGACACCTTGGCAGGAGGGTTTACACAAAGAAGTCTAGAATTAGAATAAAGTACTACATCAAAACCATGGACATGATGTCAGTGTCTACATGACCAGCGTCAAACGTACACCTCCCCTATTTTTAAAAGCAGCAGGACCCCCACTGACGGAACCACACTCCAGTGGAGGTTGTCAACCTTGAAATCAGATCAGGGCAGAAGGCACCAAACCCCATAGTGCAATGGGACCATACTAAGGGAGAATTCACACTATATAAAAATGTGTAAGGTAGCATACCCTAATACCGTAGTTATTTTGACGCCTGCTAATAAGGCTACATTTATGGCTTCCCTCTGGTCACCATCGGCTGGATGCAGCATTAGTAAGTACGTACAATAACTTCATGTGTTACCAGCCCTGCACATGTGACTAAAACAATCCTAGGTACACCCTGAATGGTGGTGCTCCTAGGCCGCAGAACATCTGAGGTCGAAGTAAGTAGGAACCAACGGTAACTGAGTTCAGCTAATCTTCTTAACCCCTATCAAAATACTATTTTTGACATTGTTTTTTTTTTTACAGTTCTAGTACCTCTCACTTTTCTATTAAAACATTTTATTTTCACAATTGTTTTGGTATACTTGTTGAAGCTGAATAATTCATTTATGTTGATCACGATCTGGAATGTATCTACACAGTGATCCGTTTGACCTAAAAAGAACAAAATAAACTTCTTCTGCCTGCTCATATCTAACCCTTTACCAGACAACTATCTGCACGCTCCTCTACCAATACCCTACCCTGGCAAGTCACAGATCATATTTTCTCTGTTCCTTTGCTACATTCAGTACTTTATTTGAGCTGGTCACTGTCAGTGGGGGCCACTGGCAGTCATTTTTGAGACCCACACTTATTTTGCCACATCAGACAATTCCCAAGAGCAAGAGAGGGGAAAATACATAAAGTGGAAAGACGGAGGACGAGAAACATAGAAAAAATGTTACAAAAGGTGAAAGACGGAACCCGCAAGTGTGAGATAAAAGGGCGAGTTGTGTCTGGTAGTGGATTAAAGAGGCCTGGGGTGGATTCAAACTAGCAGCCTGTTGGGCTACGACTATTGGGTGTGCAAACATTAATTGCACCAGCCGCTGGCTTCTGAGCAGGACTTTAGGCACCAGCACTCGTTCGTTTCCAAATCAGGCACCAGTTACATTTAACCCCTGCAGCACCGTGAGCACCAGTGCTAGATGCCAACCCGCTTTTTAATGATTTCTCCACAAGGGGCATCAAGAGGTAATGGCAAGGAAACCTTAAACAAATATGCAATTTATGGGAGTTGGTGCTGAACCTCGATGCTACCTTCTGGGTCACAACTATTTTTGGTAGTGCTAATTTAAAAATAAAAATGTGGTGACATTCACCCCCCTTCTGGAACAGGAGAAGTATGCATATAAATTAAAATATCGGTGCTGGTTTCATGGAAGATTTGGGTTGCCTGTTAGCAGTGGCGGCTCCTTGAGGGAGTGCCGCGGGGCGGTGGGGCGGGGGAGGGGCAGGGTGGGGGGTAGTAAACTCTGGCTTACGGTCGAACGGAGTTAAGTACATAAATAAATGAAGAAAACGAATTATATTGCGCGCTGCAACGCCAAATCGGCGATGCGGCGCGCGCAATGTAATTCATTTTTTTCATTTATTTATGTACTTAACTCAGTTCGGCCGTATGCCGGAGTTTACTACCCCCCACCCTGCCCGTCCCCCGCCCCGTGGCACTCCCTCGAGGAGCCGTCACTGCCTGTTAGTGTGATTACGGCTCGTTCATGGGCCTGTGCCACTTTTTAGAAGATTCATTTTTTGTCCCTGTCACATGACAATGGTCCTTACTAAATCAAAATTCAGTGATAATCATGCTTATGTACAAATACATTCAGTGATTGATTAGTTTAGTAGTTATTCATGATGCCATAAACATTATGGGGCTGAATACAATGTCGGTGGGTCCGACATCAACGGCATGTCGGTGTCTGACCTATGGACATGTGCACCTGCAGTACGCCCACCGCATTACGAAACATTGGGCAGTGGCATCGGGCCGAGGGAGCATCCGTGGCGCTTCCGAACCCGTTGTTGTGTCAGAAAGCCACCATAATCCCCTAATGATGGCGGCTCCACCGTCGGGATTATGACGTCATTTTCTGACAGCCTTTCCGACATGGTAAGGCTGTCAGAAAATGACTTTGGGGACACCTAGTAGGGCCCCCTTTCCCCCGGCCCACTGCTCTGGGGGGCACCTATGGTGCCTCTCTAAACTTCTAAACATCCCTACACCGTGTGGCAGGCACCATAGGGATGTTTATAAACATCCATTTCACTATGGCAGCTTGTACTGTGGGCCATTTCCGCCCGCCCCACAAGCTGCCATAATGAAATGGATGTTCCAAATTGCAAGGTCGAAACCGCCGACCTATGGTTGGGCGGTTCCAGACTGTTACGGTGTTGGGCGGATGCAAGTCAGCCCCACATCGTAATCAGCCCATATGTTCTCTTTCATAATTCTATAATTAGCCGCGTATTACTGTCTTGTCCTACAACCACACCAGAGAGCGGGATAATTTATTTCCTGTGGGATATAATTTTCTGACTGATAAGTAGTCTCAAGTGCTTGATGCCCCAATGCCCCTATCAAAAAAGCTGACTACAGCAGTTGTGGGCTGCGCCTACAAAATATTAGAAAAAAAATTTGCCAATGAGATTTGGAAACTGTAGCTAATATATGGTGGTGTCATAAACTTATGTCTTGCAAAGCAGAGACCCTCTCATTTCAGTTTGAAAACATGTGCTATTGAGCATGCAACAAGTGATGGACTGTGATTCCATCAGATGCATGTTTCTAGCATCTGCTTCTGTTCTGTAAATGTGCCATGAAGTTATGATAATCTAGCTTACGCAAAAACGCATCCAGTGATTGTTTAGTTTAGAAGATATTCCTGGGATGTAATAACCACTATGACCGTCCACCTACAGAAATCTATGATTTTATTTAATTTGATCACTTGGGGCCAGATGTACGACCTGCCAAATACCGCCTCCCAAATTGCGTCGCATTTGTGACTCGCAATTTGCGAGGCGCTATTTGGCATGTACAACAGTGTGTTTAACACTGTTTGCGATTCCCAATGGGGTCGCAAATTGCGAGGCTCATGAATATTAATGAGCCTCTCACAATTTGCGAGCCCATTGGGAATGACAGGCCCTCCCAGGGATGGTGGCCTGCTGGGCTCAGCAGACCACCATGTCTGGGACTGCTTTTAAATAAAGCAGCTTTTTAAAAAAAAAATGCAGCCCATTTTCCTTAAAGGAAAACGGGATGCCTTTAAAAAAAAGAAATGAAACGTTTTCGTTTCATTTGTAAAGGGCAGGCACTGGGCCCTGGGACCACTGCCAGCCCTTAAAAAATAATATTGCATGCATTTACAAAGGAGAAGGGGTCCCCCGGGGACCACTTCCCATTTGCGAATGCATTACCACCTACTTGAATTGTGGTCACAAAACATTGGTACATAGCTTTGCGTCGCTATTAGGAAGGGAACGCCCCTTCCTAATAGCGAGTCACAAAACAGTATTTTGCGAGTCGCAATTTATTTGCAAGTCGCATAATACTGTTTGTACATGGGCCCATGCTTTTTAGCGTGCGCAAATGGGTCTAAGACCCGTTTGCGCACGCTAAAAAGCGTCGTACATCTGGCCCTTGGTTTTAGGCTTCTTTATTTTAGTTTTAAGTTCTTAAACACATACAGGATAGGTTCCATTTTAGCTGCGGTTTCCATTTTAGTTGGCCTGTCCGCACTTTGGTCTAGATTCAGCATGTCATTATAATTCACCGAACTCATGAGAGAGATATCTTATTTAAACAATGACTTTGCTAACACAAAAGGTGACACAAGTCTACTACAAGCTGCATGATATCTATGTTTCAAGGTCTGACAGTGATGTTGTAAAATGAACATGTAGTCCGAGTTCACATATTTTTCTCATGCTTGTTTATACCGGTTATGTGTCGGAATAAATGGAAAGTCCCCCAATGTAGGTTAAGAGTCAGTGGTCAGCCCTATATAAACTCCATTAATTGGTCACCGAATTAGAAAGAAACTTCACCCAGGGTGCGGCTCCAAATGCAGACACTGATGGTCACAGCACCAGATTCCACCTTCATCAAAGAAAGCTCTAGCAAGACTCTTCGAGGCTCTGTGAAGCATTTTGCCTTCACTGGCTGGTGCCAGGATAGTGTTCTCACACAGACACAATCTTCTTGCCCTTGTGCGCGAAATAGCTGGACAACTGATCCAAACAAACAAGAAATTGTGTTGTCCCAGGTATGCGCACCACCTCTGAAACTCAAGATATAGGCTTATTATTTATTCATCTGCTAGAATAGCATAGCGCCTACATATTGGAACAGTCTGGGTGTTATGGGCTAAAAATTGTGATGTAACAATTGTTCCTTGATGTTTTCACTGTTCGATAAATGGGTAACTACTTTCAATTTTTATCGTCTGGGATGTTATCAAACAATATTGTGTGCACTAGAACCAGGAGTTTTAAAATAACTATTTTATTATGAATATTTTGAAATGCATATTCCGTTTCTAGTGATCCTTGACTGTTTAACTCATTAATGAATGATAGTTTGGATTACCACTGCTTCCCTGAACCCTTTAAGGGACTGTCAGTATCCCAGGAAGCATGGATCCACATCAGCAGGTATGCTCAGTGGGTTGCATTGGGCTACAGTAAGCTGTAGTTCCCTGCTCAAATAATGGTGCACTGAATGTAGCATTCCTGCATCCGTGGGTTGGGAATGCAAACCTTGTAGACCTGGGCAAAACCTCAGTGTAGGAAACAGCACTTTTGCAAACAGATTGAAACAAAACACTAAGGGGTAGAGTTTTGAAATTATCACGTAGCACAGGAACTCACCTTGCTGCACTGCACTGCACAACAGGGAAAGGGCAGGAATGTGCCATATTTAAGCCAATACGGTGCATTCCTGCACTTTCCCCTGTCCTGGCGCCCTTTTGGCAGCCTAGCGCCAATACAGGTGCTTGTTTTTGATGCAGTATTTTTTTTGTACAGGAAGGGCACCTTCCTGCACAAAAGCAATCCTGAGAGGCGTGGTCCTCTTTCTATGTGTGCTGCAGAATGCATAGAAAGAGGAAGTAACGAGGAGAAATAAAGATATTTCTCCTCGTTATGCCTCTCTTGGGAAGGCGTATCTTTTTGGCTCATTCCCAGGTTTACCATTTCTGGTAAATATGCGAATGTGTCAGAATCCATGGGAGTTGCATGGGAACCCCCATGCAACGCCCATGGAACGCCTTCTCAAGGCAGAGTAAGGCAACACAGAGATTTGAGCTGCGTTGCTTTACTCCAAATTGATGGTGCCACTCAGGGCCACGCAAAGTGGTGTTGTGTGGCTTCATAAACCTCACTTAAGGTTTGCGTTGTGCATATACCATGTTGTGTGGAGCAAACGTGACGCAAAATGGGTCATAAAAATGCCACTAACCTACCTTCTCACTACTGGTTCCAATATGGCACCAAATACCAATATAGTACACTTACAATACGCGTAACCTCCCTATGTTATAACTCATGAAGGAGGAGATATCCATACAATTAAGCATACCTTGATAAAGTAGATATGAAAAAACTCTAATGAAGCAGCCATCTTAGACTGGTACATACAAAATCGCCAGTTGCCTTATGGCACATAAACAAATGTTATCATTGGCAGCCATTTTGATTTACACCGCAAACAGGTTCCTTAAACAGTAGGAGGGTCCGGAGAGGCATTATAGAGATAAGGAGCATTGTCTGTGACAAAGCAAAAGAAAATCCAAAATCCACTTAAGGTCTTTGAGAATCCAGCAGGAAAAGTAACAATCATCTTTGGTGGGTTTTGTGTCCATAAATCTATATTTTCCAATTATTCAAATGGATCCTTGGGCATCAGTAGTTTGTCAAGAAAATGAGTTGGTCTAGGCAAGTGGTTCTTAACCTGTGGTCCGGGGACCCTTTGGAGTTCACGAAGCCTGCTCAGGGGCGACTGCTTAAAAAAATGATTAATATTATCAGATTTATAAAGCATATATAAATAGAGAAGAAAAATCTTCAATTTAAAATTGTTAAATGTTTTGTAAATGTGAAAGAAATTAAAATTGGATTAAAAATTAAGTGAGTATCCTCAGATTGATTCGTGGGAGCAGAGCAAGTGCATCAAACAGAACATAGTATGGATTATTGAAGTTAGAAAAGCTCCAACCTTCCCATTAAAATTTCAATTTTTTAAATAATTGTTTGTGTATTAAATCAAATAATTAATATGTCTATTTGTCTGAGGAATGCCTAGTTCTGTATTTTTTATGTATTGTTCTGCGGTTCAAATAATTGCGAAATGCTCAGGCCAGGGGTCCCCGGTTTCCAGTAATGATTCTGAGGGGATTCCAGTAAGGACTAAATATGGGTCCACAGAAGTCAAAAGGTTAAAAAACACTGATCTATGTGCTTCTGATCATGTTTCTGAGAAGTGGTTTCAAATTATGCCCTCTTCCATGCATCATGGTGGTGGAGGAGTCACCTACCACGGAGGGCACTGTTCCAATTTCACTGCCAGCGCGTTGTAAGAAGACTACAGTAGACATTCAGTTGCATCATATATAGCAAGCACTCTTGGCTATTCCATCACATGGGACATGCACACATTGGTTGAATGGGAGAAGGATGGGGTGAGGGGTGATGTCTTCTCTGTGCTTGCAGAGCTGGGTTTGATGTCTCCAGTGCAGCTCAAGGTTTATTGAGGCTAAAGCTGGGCCTGGTGAGTTTGGTGGCCACCAGTCATAAAATGGGGCGTGTTCCTGAGAACGGGAAGTTTCTTTCCTCCATTAGTGGATTCCTCCAGGTATGGAGTGTGGTCCTTTGAAGAGTGGCACCTTGAGGGGCAGTGATCCTTCTGTTGATTTGGATCCTCCAAAGTGGAGGGTGCGGGATGTTCTAATCCTATGTGCGGGGGGCGAGTATGATTTTATATTAATTTCACTCCATGTATGCACTATATTGCCACATTCCCATTTATTTTAGAAATATTATCTGGGGCGCACTGAGTGCCAGTTCCCAGGCTAACCCTTGCGTGGTGTGTTGAGAATGTTCTTCGCACTAGACTATCCACATCTGATCTGTGATTAGTTCTGACTCTACGTCTGCCTTTCTTCTTTTTCTGTTTTTGTCGCACTTCTTTCCCTCCATGTATTTGCCTTTCCTTTTCCTCCCGTTTAACTTCCTGATTGGCTCCACCTCGCCAAAAACAGCAAATGAGTCTACCAGGTGCTTACGCATTTTTAACCAATGTAGTTTTATAACACTGATGTATTGTACCTCGCAGAAAGCACTGAGCTAAATGGTACCCATTAAATACTGTTTTTGGCAGCATCTGGTCTGTAGAACGGTAGAAAACAGCATCCGCTGTAAACATTCACCATGGTCTGCTAGCTAGAAAATAAGCAACATCTGCTGAGCTTAGAAACTGACTTTGCCAAGAACATCCAGCCCATTGGTTCCACACGTGCCATCCAAAGAATTCTTATTTAGTACATGCCCATGTGTTTCTCATATTTAGGCATAAATTTCCCTCTATAAAATAAAAATCATGCTTAAATGGAATGGCATCTGTTGCACAAGGCCTTCCTGCTTCTCCAGCCTCTCTTTGCAACCCTTGAATTGGGATCTAGACTGCCACATTGGTTTATAGAGGGCGTCTGAAGAGATGGTGACCATGAAGTTGGTTGCTCAATGGTTCAGTGAGATCACAAGCTACAAAAATGAAGCGAAAAATATTGCTACGCCTCTATCTTATACGGCAGCGAATTATGAGCCTGAGAGATAGCTTCTGTGAGATAAACTAGTTATGGAAATTAGGCAGTACGCGTACTGATTTGCCCGATACATAAACAGGTCCAGATGTCTGAAGAGATGCTGACCAGGACTCGGTATCATTTGATATTCTTGCAGAGAGGACCACCAGGGCTCTCAAGGTTCAGACGAGGCCGGTCCAAGGCGTGTTAGGGCACTCAGTTCTAGAGAAGGTGGGTCTAGATGTAGTAATGTCGGGAGCTACAGAGAACCATAAAAGTCATTTGCGATGTTGAGATCAGCTCATGTTCAGGAGAACCAGATGTTGTGGGTGTTGATGTAAGAAGAGCCTGCACTGTGGAAGATAGGATAAAGCGAGTCTCATGTCCTAATGTCTTGTTCTCTGGATGAAAATAGGAGGTTATGTACATGTGACAAATGCCCTGTGATTTAGTGGAGCTAAAGAGCTGGGTAATGATGTCGAAAATGTATTTCTCGTGCTCTGAAGGAGTTACGTAGGCAGGCAGTGGTCCGATGAAGCAAAGACTCAAGGAGTGGTGTTGCCAGTAATGGCTTGTATTCTGAAGAGGCACAGGAGCCAGAAAATGATGTCAGTATGGACGTCAATTAGGGGTCGCCAGGGGTCGCAGGTGTGATCTCTAGCTTGCCCCTTACGACCCTTAGTACAGCTTTTGAGACCCGTGGCTTCAGGGGTGGCAAAAACAATGCCAAGAACAGTAGGGCAACGCGCTATTGTAGGTGTTGGTCTTTACCCTCCTTTAAGGCCCATTGTTTATTATTACGAATAAGTATTTGATTCACTGTTAGCTTAATAAGAAAATTAAACATCCGGAGCTGGAATAGGACCTCTGGTGGCTGTGGTAAGTAAAGGTTGTATGATGTTACAACGCATTCCGTTGTTACGCATGCCTTTTCCACGCATGCGTTACAACGGAATGCCTTTCCCACGCATAACCTTTACCACGAATATTCCTTTACCACGCATAATTTTACAACGATTTTCGTTGTAAATTCATGCATGGTAATGGCATACTCTTGGTAAAGGTTATTCCCCCACCCCTAAACCCTTCTTACAAATACCCCTCCCCTGCCCTTACGCCTGAAATCGGACCCCTGTTTTTTAAAATTCTTTAATCTAATATTCCCCTTACCTCTCCACGTCGTCTCTTCTCAATCTTCTTCCGTGTTGACGTCGTACGTCGTTAAGAGGAAACGGAAGTGTCTTTCCGTTTCTTCTAACGACGCTGATTGCCTCCCTACGTATCTCGTAGTAAAGGTATGCGTGGTAAAGGCTTTCGTTGTAACCACGCATGCGTTGTAATGCATGCGTGGTTAAGTTATGCGTGGAAACGGCCGCGTTGTAGTGGCCGTTTCCCAAGTAAAATAAAATGCTTTTAAATGGATGGTGTGTCGATGCAGTGAGAGAGAGCGTGCCTATGTGTGTGAGTCTGTATGTGTGAGCAGTGTCTGTGTGTGTTAAAACTGAGTGAGAATGAGTGACGAGTAGTGAGAATGACTGAGGTTGAGGGCAGAGTTATCAAGACTGTCTGCCGGTGCAAAGTCACGCAAAGTGATGTAAACAGATGCAAAGTCTTGATAAACTATGTACTTTCGGTTATATGACGTTACCCCGCATGCATTTACCCCGCATGCTTTTACCCCGCAGTTTTACTCCATAAAATCTTTTACAAAGCAGAGCTTTATAACGCAATTTGTTACAACGCATTCCCCATTCTAACGCATTACTATTCTAACTCCAGGGGGGCGTTACTTTGGGGAATGCGCTGTAACAGTTTTGTGGTGTAAAGCCCTGCGTTGTAAAAGTTATTGCGGAGTAAAAAATGCGGGGTAAACCACGTTTCCCGTTACTTTCCATTGCAAACCGTTTTTTCCCACTGGAAGGTCGCTTTAAAGTAGCGCAAATAATGCTTTGTGCTGCTTTGCATCAAGGGGCCTGCCTTTGGTATTATATTGGCATTTTTATGCTACAACCCCGGTTTTTTAATGCAAAAGCCTATCTACTAAAAATGTTAGACAGGGCTTTGCACCAAAAATACCACCTTGAGGCAGGCGTTAAGTTGGAGAAATGTTTTAATGTCTTCTAATTTTTTACACATTGCATGTGTGCTGCACTATACAACACACATGCAATGAGTGAAAAGCTTTAAAGTTTGCCTAAGCATAGTATTTTGTATTGGACGGTTAACCTTCAAGTACAAAACCTATCCAGGACATCATGCGAATACCTTTACAATATGTGTTTTGCTAGGCTATCTGTTTGTGTGCCAGCCCTGGGAAAGAGAGCAGCGGTCTCACACCGTAGTAGATATGGCTCTGCAATGCTCTCTTGCCCTAGCGCAACGCAGAGTAGCAACTTTGGTTGCTGCACTGCATGGCACTATTTTTTTTTTTTTAGGAAAGGCTCCCCTAAGTGTCAGTACTTATGAGTTAGTCAGTGAGTGAGAATAAGTGAGTGAGAGAAAGAGTCACTGCAAAAAAGGGAGAGTATGTGGGTTTGAAAGAATGAGTGTGAGGGAGTGTGAGGAAGAATGAGCGAGTGGCAGTGAGCGAACATAATTGTGAGTGAGAATGATTGAGGGAGTGCAAGTGTTATGAGTAAGAGTTTGATGAATAAATGTTAGAAAGCATGAGTGAGAATGTGGTGTAATGCTTACAAGTGTGCCCTTCACCCTGACATACTGAAGGTGATTCTTGCCATAAAGAGGTACTCGTGGGAAAATTCTGGGGCTGGCATTCTGAAGGAGGTTTTTCACAAAATGTTAGCAAACAAGGTCACACTAGATGTTATACTTGGCATATGGGTACTTACTTGCTTTCTCATGCCTACAACCCGTCTATAGGACTGTAGGTCATAAACCAGGACTCTCCAGCCATCCCTGTCCTAGGCTTTTCTTTCAATCTGACTCCAGGTGTAACTCATCTCCTAGCAGTCAGCCTTCAGGCATCGGCACCAGGTGTTTCTTGGCATTGTCTATTTTCCTTTTCCAGGTCAGGGCTTGCCTGGTGGAGTTTTATGCGGGCCTCGCGAAGGGTGTGACCTATCTAGTTTCTTGATTTCTTTATGAGCAGGGAGATGAAATTATTGCTGCCTTAGGTCGTTGTTGCTGATGTTGTTTGGCCAGCGGATTTAGAGGATTTTCCACAGATAGGTGTTGATCAAAGTCCGGACTTTGTTGGTGGTGGTCACTGTTGTCCTCCAAGTTTCTGCTCCATACAGAAGGACTGATTTTACATTGGTGTTAAAAAGCCTGATCTTGGTTTGCAGCGTTAGGTCCTTGGACCTCCAGATTTACTTTAGCTGAATGAAGGAAATCCTTGCTTTGCCAATTCTTGCCTTGATGCCGGCGTCGGTGCCGCCTTGCTTGACTTTGACATGGCCCAGGTAGGTGATCATGGTTTTTCCTCAGGGGATGTTGAGTCCAAGTGGATCCCATTTCTTCTCCTTGCTGTGGATGTCTTCATGATCCAGTCTACGGCCGGCAGGAATGAAAAAGGCGAGCGTAAACAACCCTGACGGACTCTAGTCCACACTTGGAAGGTTTCCGTGAGATGTCCTCCATAGACTGTCTTGCACGCCCATGACAAAATGCTGGCACTGGCAAACTGAATGTAATTCTTGATAGGGATAGGGAACACCCGAGGCAAAATGCTGGTGCTGGCACAAGGGTCACCCATGGTTTATGGACAGCACTAATGGCAAAATTCTGCCAGTGGCATACTGTATGTAATTTTGGGCTGAAAGTGAACTCATGGGATATGGGGAGTACCCATGACAATATACTGGACCTGGTACAATTGAGGTATTTTTTGACATATGGTGGCACCCCTAGAAAAGTTTGGAAAAAATGGGATCAACTCTTGGAGAGAGTCAGTATAAATTGACCCTGCACACCATGACACGCGTGTATATTTAATGAGTGCTTATCAGAGCCTGGGGCTTTTAAGCACATGTAAATTGCACTATCTTGTCCCATTTTTTCAAGGTTTTCTTGACGGGAGAGGTCTTAGAACTCTGCCTAGAAGATGTCAGGCTCACTCTCTACAATTTAGGGCAAGTACTATGTCCCATCACTTTAAAAAATAACCAGCGTCCACTCCCAGCACAGTAGATTAACAGTACCCTGATGAGCACTGTTTACTTTCTGTAGCTCCCGCTTAGATCGAGGCTGGGGCATTACATGTTAGGTTTTGTAAAATTAATAAATTCAGCAGTGTATTCTTCTGATTTGTTTAAAAAGCAAGCATTTTTAAACAAATCGTGGCCATGTTTGATTTTTATGAATACATGAAAAAAGTGTCTGAATAAAACATTCACCTTTGTAGTTCACACGAGTCATATAGCCTTTGAAACAATCTTAAATCAAAATGTATTAACAGTAAGGGATAAGTTAGGCCAATAATCTAGTTCATATTCAATATGTGGTCCACGTCAATGATTGTGGACATAACTACTATTTTTTTTATTTAAATCTCTTTTTTTCTCTCCCTATGATTTTTCAACACATTTCTCATTGCAATATACAGTAGGGGAACTATTCAATCGTGATAGTTTGTGGTACAAACAATTTAGGTTCCCTGTGCTGTTGTGTGTTTTGTTGCAGTATATCCTGTTCAGATGAACACATAATTTTTCAAGTAGTACTATGAGAAATGAGTAATGATCGCCTTGAATGTCATGTCATGTCAGCACCCTAATACAAGTGGTATTTGAAACAAACACTGGTCTTTGTTGTGTTATTACCTCAACCGTGCTTTTATAATGGAACTTCAACTATATAAATTATTATGATGTCATCAGGGATACATTCTTGTGACATCACTTGCTAGGGAGATTGACGGTCAAAGGTCATATCATGTCACTTCCTGGAATGTCTTTAAGGACAAGAAGAGGTGATGTCACTTCCACTAATCCTGGCATTTTGGTGAATCGAAGTCCATGGAATGTCCAGCAATGAAAGAACTAAAGAGGAACAGGCAGGTGCTGATGGAGCAATGGCCTGTTCTCTGAAAAAGCAGAGAAGCCATGTGGTGATGTCAGCGATAGCTAGTATTTTGAAGAAGCAGAGATGCCAGGTGGTGTCGTTGGCAATGAATTGTATACTTGAGACGCCGACAAGCCAGGAAGTGATGTCAGCAATGTTTGGAAGTATGAAGAAGAAGTCTGTGTTGATGAGGCAATGGCCTGAGCTCTGAAGAAGCAGAGGCACCAGGCGGTGATATCAGCAATGACCTGTAGTCTGAAGAAGCAGAGGTGGCAAGTACTGGTCACAAGAATGGTCAGCCCACTGAAAGATCAGAGGCAGTGTACGTAAATTCAATGTACTTTCAAAAGGTTATATGTACAACTCAACAAGGTTATAGTGCGATGTACTAAATTAATTGGAAATTCCTCAATGACATGAGTATATTGAATTTATTGAATTTTGTGATAAATGCAATGATCCAGAATTATTTTTTCGACTTTCGAATATAACACTGACAACTTTGGCGGAAATCGAATGAAAGGGATTACCAAAAGTGAAGGAATATAGTTTAACTACAAGTAGCTCTAAAGAGCATTCGGTCACTCTTTCTCAATATGCAAGACTTACAAGGATCTTGGAAAAATCAGAAAGTGATTGGGGGATGAATCCTGTCTCTACTGTATATAACATTTGAATGGCCATATTATTCCGCAACCATGCACTGCAGGCACGAGCAGGTGGGGAATCACTACTATAAAACCAACATTAATACGTTGCATCCGTATGCTATACAATATTGCATCATAATTACCTATCTGACGTTTAACCTGGCAAAGCAATGGACAACTAAACATCTAATCTAAAGGTTAAAGAAAAGGTCTTCGGCACACCCATCCATACATATCCGACATCACTATCAGAGACCTAACATTTTACATTCATGCTCATCTAGACAAACCACTTCTAAGCTAAACATTGAACAAACTCTCTAACCGTAAAACAACAACAACCAAGAGATGCCACTGAGTCATTTAAGACCCAGGTTCACAGAAATGACCCGCTGCTTGAGGATGCACTATAATTCCATACTAATTGTAGTATATGGTGTATGAATACCAATAACATAACAATAGCTTAAGAAATACTACATTTATGTACATATATAGGATGATTCACAAATTACATTTTGTAGTGCGTGAACTAATATTACAGTAGTGCAATATGCAATTCACAGACCTACAGCGGGAGGCCACCACCTCGGTCTCTCCTATATTTTTGTGTGGTAATCTCTGCACACGTAAGTATACTACGAGTAATCGTAAATGTAAGAGGGAACGGTGGAGTGCTGGGAAAATGGGGAATGATTACTCAAAATGTGTGGGGTGACGGCAAATTTAAGGAGAGGTTTGGGGGGACTTGCTAATACAAAATACACACCCACAGAAGAGTAAGACATCTCTAATGATGTCGAAACAGGCTTAAATGTACTTCAGCCCAGCTTTGTTGTAAGTCAAGCACCACACATGTGCAACACACACACATGGAAGACAATGAAGGCTGGTAATTAATCAGTAGACAAGTTAAAAATAATAAATTAACCTTTTCTAAAGAAAATCAAAAGTATTTACAATAAATTAATACATAACTTTTAATCACGTTTACTAAAATTAAACAAATATGAAAATATTAGTGAGGGTTGAGGGTGGGTAATTGTTAAATATTGTTAAAAATGAATATTTTTAAATTAATAGATTTAAATTATTGTATTAGTTAATAAACTTTTCATTTGATGATTGAATGGGCTGTAACATTGTATTTTATTAATTCCAGGTTAGTATTAAATATTTTAAATTAGTTTACATATCCATTATACATATATTTACATTGATATCACATATTAAAATATGTTTAGGTAAAAAAAAGAAAATGAACCTCATTAAATTTCCCTATACTTTCTCATCAGGAGATCTTCACCATGGTGGTGGAGATCTCCCCCAGCAGGTGAAAGGTTAGTTGCAGTAATTTTACATTAATAAATTCTGTTGTAGGAGGGCGTAGAGCCATGCAAGTTTACACCTAATTATAAATCTCTATTCAAAAATGGTGAATTGGAAACAGTGGAGAGTTACACTTAGGTGTGGGAGTAGATCTAAACGTTATTAAATATACACACGTATATTTACTTTTCTGCATCGGCCCTATAGCATTTTTTTTAGATATGTAGTACTTTCATCTCCCCGTCTTGGTGATTTTTACACCAGAAACCAGTAAACAGATAATTTGGCAGGTACAAAGGCAGACAGGATGAGTGGACAAAAATAGAGAGACAGATGGCCAGACAGACAGACAGACTAGTGGATGGGTAGAAGTGACAGTCACATAACCCCCAAATTGGCTCTTAAATCTACATTCAACAATTCCTTCATTCACCTATTGACTAACAAACATGCAATTTAATAATGCCATTCATTCATCATCTCAATGACAATTATTGATAAACTAAAAAACTGATTAATCTTATTGCTTGGATTCTCAACATCTCACTTTTATTCAGCTACTTAGTCATTCAATAACTCAGGCTATTGCTCACTCCATCTATTATCTCTTTCAGGCAAATTGTGGCTATTTTTTGCATGTGCTGAGCCACTCAATGATTTAATTATTCATGACCTCATTCAAATATTTATTTAGTAACTCATTCCTCCACTAGCATACTGCTTCGCCCTTTAGATGATGTGTTTATTTCTTTGTATATTATGTTCCTGATACAAGTATGACAGAGTATCCTGTCTGCCAAACTCCTGGTCTATCCACCCTATTTAGAGTCGGCCAGACTGTCAGCTGCCCGTCAGTGATGCCCCTGCTGGCTCTGTAGACAGAAAGCTTACTCCAACAGCCTGACAGAGTGCTGACCGCATTAGGCCGCCCAGCCTGCTAAGGGTCCTTTTTTACTGTCTGTCACCACCAGTGAAAACCTGGCAGTACTGAACAGAAAAATAAAAATAATTACACAATCAGGGAAAAAACGCCCTGGATGTGGGAGTCATTAGGTATTTGTTTTTTAAAATCAAACTTTCACATTGTTTGCTTGTTTTTTAAAAAGATAAAGTTTGGCGGATGGCCATCAAAACTGACGACATCGTCCACAAAACTTTTAGTACCTTTAAATGTTTGTGATGGTGGAACGTCACTAGATATAGAGTTCACCGCTGGACTAGAAATGATCTCTAAATATGCCGGTCTTTAACCCGTCAGGGTGGCAGACGTAATGTAGTCCTCCGACCTGTTGGACGGAGTAAAGGCCGCCAAAGTCTATGTAATCAATTTCTTGTTTGCCTTCTCCACAGCCTCTCATTCATGGTCATTAGTCGTTCATCCACCCATCCTTTATGCATCCTTATATGAAATAACTTTCTAAGTTACTTTGCCATCAATTAACCGTTCCATTTTTTAGCTTAATAATATATCAATCTTTTTCTGATTGTTTTTTTTGCACATTAAGTGAAATATTTTTACAATGAATTTCAATCTGAACTCTCCAGTACACACACTATGGGCCTGATTCACAAACTGCACTTTGTAGTACATTTTGTAGTTCTACAAAATGTACTAAAAAATGCTATTCACAAACTTCATGCGGAGTTTACGCCTCCGCATCACCTATACTAATGTGTGTGGACTTCTCCGCCCCAACTGTGGAGTCTCCGCACACATAAGTATATGTTTAAGTTGTAAATGTGAAAGGGACTGATGGGGGTGGGTGAAAAAAGGGGCAGACTTACTGCAAATGGGGATGGGATTATGGAGGACTGAGAGGGACTTAGGGAAGGAAAGGGAGAGGTTTAAGGAGGACATCACCCACCCATACAAAAGTAAGCAAATTGCTTCACACAGGGGATGGAGACATGTAACATACACTTTTGCAATAAATTTACACACGCAGTTTGCGACTACGAAAAGTAGTAAACTTACTCCAAAGTGTAAATTACTCAAAAGTGTAAGTTACCTTTGTGAATCAGGCCCTACAAGTATAAAGAAGAATACAACATTGACAATGTTCTTCTTACTGCTTGTGGATGCCGGGCCATCTTCTCCACCAGGCTGGGCTCCATCTGGACGAACAACAGCACCTTCTGGGTCTCCGGTGGGTTTGGAATATAGTAAGTCTCCCTCTGTAGTTGCAAAATTATCATCTAAATTACTATCATGTGGGGAATTACCATCCACATAACTTTCTGAATCCCCAACTCCTGCAGCATGGTCCTCATGACTGCCTGGAGTCTCATCAGTGTACGTGACACTGTTACCTGAATGACTGTCATCTTTGTCAAAAGGATGCCAGGCATTAGGTTTAGTTTGATGAGGCCGACCGTGATATTTGTCCGTTCCGGCATTTGAATCTACAAAATTTGACATGTCCGAACCCTCTGATTCTGTGACACTTAGTACATTCACAAAAGGATGTCCAGCAGCATTCAAAGTATCTGTAACAGCAGCATCATTGCCTGGGTGGAATCCAGGTCTTTTGGGTTTATCTGAGGCACTAGTGGATGCAGGGTGGTCAGAACCGTCAGGCAAGGGCTCATCTGTCGCATCACCTGGTTCTTGGTCAAATGAGTCAATAGGATGGTGTCCATGATGAGAATGGCCAGGATGAGAAGCATCTGTTGTGTCACTGGAACCACGAGATCCACCACCATGGGATCCGTGATTTGAATCTCCGGGTTGAGGAGTATCTGTTGTGTCGTCATCATAATGTGAATCACCAGGATGGGGGTCATCGGTCAAATCAATGCTGGGATAGAATCCAGGTCTTTGGGGTTTATCCATGGCAGTAGTGGGTTCTGAGTGGTGGGAACCATCAGGAAAGGGCTCATCCGTAACATAGCCTGGTTCTTCATCAGGTGATTCATTAGGACGGTGCTCATGATGGGGATGGCCAGGGTGAGTGGCATCGGTGGTGTCATCTGACCCACGGTGAGGAGATCCATCAGGATGACCATCTTGACCTGAATCCCTAGGAGGGGGAGCATCTGTTGCATCATCATAATCATCATCTAATCCAAATCCATGAGAACCATGATGAGGGTCCTCAGGACGGGGCCCATCTGTTGAGTCATCATGTGATCCATGGTCAATAAATCCACCAGGATGATGTCCCTCATGGTGATCTCCAGTGTGAGGAGTACCTGTTGTGGCTTCTGCTCCGGGACCCGGAATCCCATCTGGATGAAGCACATGACTTGAGTCCCCAGGCTGAGGGGAATGTGTTACTTCCTCCTCTGCTCCTTGGTCAGAAGACCCCTCAGGGTGGTGTTCATGATGTGAGCCGTCGGTAGGAGGGTCTCCTGTTCCATCTTCAGATACATCCTCACCAGACTGCTGTCCCTTTTCTGTGTCTGTTCTGTGCGGGTGCTTTGGGTCTGTAATGACATATTGTAAGATTTAACACTGTTCAAGCATTTTTCAAACCCCTTTCAAATACAGATGTAAAAAATCTGAACAGGAAAGCGAAGATCTGCTGTCATAGGATACTGGATCTTTTCAGCGTAGTTGAGTTGTCTTAGGATCATGTAACATACCAAGCTGCATCAAGACAGCCATCTTGACCTTCTGCCTTGTAAATTATAGGCAGCAGGGAAAGGAATGGGGCAAGACGCATTAATAAGGAATGGCATAAGGCACAGTGATGAGATAAGGGTTGGGGCACGATTTGAGGCCGCTCGTTGTGAGTGGGGCAGTGAGGGTCAGAATGGTAACACAAAAAGGTCAGGCCAGTGATGAGGGGTTGTATGACGTTACAATGCATGCCTTTACTACGCATGCCTTTACCCCATAGCCTTTAGCAGCCTTTATCATGCATGCCCTTACCACGCATGCCTTTGCCAAGCATGTTAAACCCATTATATATATATATATATATATATATATATATATATATATATATATATATATATATATATATATATATATATATATATATATATATATGGGTTTAACATGCTTGGTAAATATATATATGTATATATATATATATATAGCTATAGATATATATATAGCTATAGATATATATATATCCATAGATATATATCTATAGATATATATATATAAATATATATATATATGTATAAATACATTTTAATTTAATACTAATTTATTTTCATTTTTGGGGGACCCTCTTTTTGTACACTATTACAAACCTTCCATTACCACTATTCACACCTAAACCCTAAAATTACCCATACTTCCATTTACCACTACCTACAACCCTAAATGTGATATTTAATTTAATTACTTTAATTACTTTCCTTTTTAGGGTAACCACCACCCCAGGCCACCCACTTTTTTTGTAATTTACACCTAACCTTCCTTTACCACTACCCATCTCTAAACCATAAATGACCCATTCTTTCCTTTACCACTACCTACCCCTAAACCCTAAATTTTATATTTAATTTAAATACTCTCTTTTTAGGAGGAAAACACCCCAATCCCGCACCTTTTTTATCTACTCCTAACCTTCCTTTACCACTACCCACCTATCAACCCTAAGATTACTGATATTTTCAGCTACCACTACCCGCCATTAAACCCTAAAATTACCCTTACCTCCATTTACCACTACCAACCCCTAAGCCCAAAATTTGACATTTATTTGAATTACTTTCTTTTTTTAGGAGAATACACCCCAGAGCCCCCACCTTTTTCAGTTTACTCGTAACCTTCCTTTACCACTACCCACCCCTAAACCCTAAAATTACCCATACCGCCCTTTACCACTACCTACCCCTAAACCCTAAATGTAATATTTATTTTCATTACTTTTTTTTAGGAGAAACAACCCCAAGACCCCCACTTTTGAATATTGTACTCAAAACCTTCCTTTATCACTACCCACCCCTAAATCTTACATTTACTCTTACCTCCCTCTACCCCACAACTCTAAAGTTAACTTTACCCCTTTACCACTACCCACCCCTAAATCTTAACTATACTCTTACCTAAATTTACAACTACCCACACCTAAATCCTAAAATTACTAATACCTCCCTTTACCACTACCCACTCCCAAAATTCTAGTTATTTTTACCTCCCTTTACCACTACCCACCCCAAAACCCTACATTTATCCTTAACTCTCTTTAACACTAACCACCCCATTACCTTAAATTTACCCTTACCTCCCATTACTACTACCCACCACTAAATCCTAAAATTACCCTTACCACTCTTTGCCACTACCCACCCCTAAACCCTAAAATAACCCTTACCACCCTTTACCACTACCCACCCCTAAACCCTCAAATTAACTTTACTTCCCTTTATCACTACCCACCTCTAAACCATAAAATTAACCATACCTCCCTTGACCACTATCCACCCCCAAAGTCTAAAATTAACCTTACCCTCTTTACCACTGCTCACCCCAAAATCCTAAAATTGTGCTTACCACCCTTTACCAGTATTCACCCCTAAACACTAAAATTACCCTACCCTACCCTCCCTTTACCACTACCCACACTAAAATTAACTTTACCTCCCTTTATCACTACAGACACCTAAACCATAAATTTACCCATGCATCCCTTTACCACTGTCCACCCCCAAGTCTAAAATTATCCTTAATCCCTATACCACTGTTCACCCAAAAATCCTAAAATGATGCTTACCATCCTTTGCCACTACTCACCCCTAAACCCTAAAATTACCCTAACCACCCTTTACCAGTATTCACCCCATAACACTAAAATTACCCCAACCACCCTTGACCACTACCAACCCCTACACCCTAAAATTACGCTACCATCCCTTTACCAGTATTCACTCCTAAACACTAAAATTACCCTACCTTCCCTTTAACACTACCCACCCCTAAACCCTAAAATTACCCTGACCACCCTTTGCAGTATTCACTTCTAAACCCTAAAATTACCCCACCCTCCCTTTACCACTACCCAACCCTAAACCCTAAAAATTACCCTTGCCACCCTTTACCACTACCCACCCTAAACTCTAAAATTACCCATACCTCCCTTGACCACTATCCACCCCCAAAGTCTAAAATTACCCTGACTACCTTTACCACTGCTCACCCCAAAATCCTAAAATTATGCTTACCATTCTTTACCACTACCCACCCTTGAACACTAAATTTACCCTACATCTCTTTACCAGTATTCACCCCTAAACACTAAAATTACCCTAACCACCCGTGACCACTACCCACCCCTAAAGCCTAAAATTACCCTAATATCGCGTTACCGCTACCCACCGGTAACCTAATTTTGTTTTTAACATATATACTTTCCTTCAATATACTTATCTTGCATGGTAAAGGAATGCGTGGTAAAGGCAACTGAATTGAAAAGTCACGTGTGGTAAAGGCATTTGAGTGGTAAAGGCGGCGTGGTAAAGGCTTCTTGGGCATTCATGGGAAGTGGTAGTGTGATGATGAGAAGGAATGAGGAGTTTGGGTTTATTGGTGAGTGGAGGATAAAATTGATGGGCGATGGAGCATAAGTCAGAGTGAGTTTCGATGCGTAGAAAGGAAGGAGTTGTAGGTGTTCCCAACATGCCACAAGATCTCATTCTATGGCAGCTTTCGTGGGGTGCGATTTGCATTTTCAAAACCAACTGTGGCAAACAGACTCCGAACCCAGAGTCAACATCATCTGTATGTTTATTCTTACAAAGCCCGACATATGGCCGCTTTCTCTGTAATTGACACTGCAATGGGTCTCTCTACTCGTCCGCCTTATCAGTGTGTGAAAATGCAAAAGGTTGAGCGCCGCCCTACAGGCCATTAAGGGCACTGCACTGTCAGGATAACTTCTTGTGCAGCTAAATATCTCTGTGTGAAAAGTGTTTGTAAAACATTAAAAACAAACTATATCATGGAAAATGGGTAATATGAGTCCTCACTCCATCACAAACATTTGCAAACCTTACAATAAAAAAATTGTGTTTTTGTGTTTGTTAGCTAAGTGTGACCACATTTCGGAGGTTGTATATGATCTCATTCACAAAGAAATTAGCAACTGTAAGAGTCACAGATTTTGTAAAATTTCTCATCTTTTGGGATTCTCAAAACTTCCATGGCCAATTCACAGAAATTCATAAAATGCATGGATTTCCATGTGGGGTACCCTAAATCAGTAGCTTTTCCTTGCGGTGAAAACAGCAACACTATTGTCAGTGTCAAGTTTCAAATGAACATTAACTATTTTTATTTTTTCTTACAAACGGAAAACTGTATGGCATTTGCAACATCGTTATAAAAACTAAAACGTCAAACTAGCTGATTAATATTGCCACATAATGGTTTGCATAATTAACCTTTATCACAAAATATGCGACATAATTTGCCTTTCCCTGCCGTCTAATATATTTTTCCTTGCACCATAATGCCAGTGACCTTGACTAAAGGCGTTCGCATTGCTTCTAATTAACATCTGTAATGGTCAAACCGTGCGTCTCTAAACCTGCATGTGCAAGAGATGTTGCACAGCTCTTCCCTCCCCGTCACCTAATAAACAAACACTCGCCCTCACAGGCTCTTCTGCACAGCTCATGTTTACAGTGTGCACAACTGCACAAGGGTCATTCTGCCAGGCACCCGAGGCCTCTACGGGGCAGTTCGAGGCTGCCCAGTCCACCTCCTACCTGGAACATTTAGCACTCACCAAGTTGAACTAGTGTGTGCGAAAATGTGTTACAATCGTTCCTTCATTTGCACTTACTTTGCTAAACTTGCACATTACCTTGTAGGCTGGAGTCAATGGGCACATGGAATTGATAGTTTTCTGGCAAAATAATCTTGTCGCAGACCTTTTCACGAGTTTCTGCAGTCAACAAAAAGAGAAACAGAATTATGTACGCTGTATTTGTATCTACAGATGACACAAATTCGACTAAAGGATAAACATTATCAGTGAAATGATTGACTTTGATGTTTAGAGCATCCAGAACCTGTTTGTAAAAACATGCAGCTTGCATTCTGAGATGTTATCACTGGGTCGCAGGGGAAATGTGTTTTATGGAATATAAAGCAGTAATTATACGTTTAATTGTTGTATCCAATTTATTGATTATAGATTTCATTTAAGAGTATGTGAGTTTATGAAACTGATGAAGTTGCCTTCGCTAATTTAAAAAAGATATCAGCTTTATATGGAAAACAAGCATTTGCAATGCAATAGGACTCGCATTTACATGAGACCTATTGCATTTCAAACGGTAGTCATCACGGACAACGGGAGGGAGGGTGGGGGTGGCCGGGTGGGGAGAAGGCACGGACAACTGGAGTGAGTGGGGGAGAAGGCACGGACAACGGGAGTGTGGGCGGGAGGAGGGGAGAGAAGGGGGCGAGAAGGCACGGACGAGAGTGCAGGGGGGAGGGGGTGAGAAGGCACGACAACGGGATGGGAGGGGGGAGTAGGGAAGGCAGTAGGAGAACCTCATTAAAGAAAATAGTGCTCACAGTCTAAATAACACGTACCGTGTAACACTCGAAGTAAAGGGGCCAGTAGCCATGGGAGGATACAAATGACGACATGGCTGTAATAAGGAGAGACTAACAAGCCTATAAACGAATATGAAGGCAGCATTTATGAAGGACAAAGACACCAGCCAATGAAAAATATGGGCGGGGGAGTGGGCGGGGCATCCCTCACATACTGAACTACAGCAGATCTTCACCAGAGCAGCGCTTTCGCGCTGACTCCAGGCTCGATCTAAAAACAAATAAAACAACTTTATTGCAGTAGGATTCCCCGCAAAAAATCAATCACAAAACAATGTGTGAGAAATTTCTCTCATAGCTGAAGGGTTGGCAAGTAGATAAACTTCACCCCAGAAAAAGGATAGAAAATTCTGCATTCTCACCTCTGTAGGCAAACACCTCAGATGAACTTGACACCTAGTTACAATAGCAAACCTGTCAACCTCAAAAATGCAGGTGAAACCAGGTGCTGACGAGGGAGATCCCATTAAGATCAATAGGGAATAAAAACTTTTTGGAGAGTGATATAGCTTTGAAAAATGGATGACCCCAATAAAGTCTATTAAGGCATTTTGTTTATGAGGCGGGAAAACGGAAGTAATATTTGGCTGGTGGCACAGTGGGTGCGATGACAAGTATTGAAAAGAGGCCCAAATGCCATCAATGCCAGTTTAGTAACTCCACCTGCCTCTCCGAGGCTTCCGACAGAACTGAACATTCAGCCCCACCCTCTGCTGCCATGAAGAAAGAGACCGGAAGTGCTTCATCAATGCCAGGAAGTAAAAACAGAATAACCGTTGCTGTCACTGCCGGAGGCCTGCCTCGAGCCTCGCATGTCTAAACTGGTTCCAGGATGGCGGGTGACGTCCTCAGATAAAGACAAGACATAAAATGGGGAAACTTGGTGGGGTATTTTACATGTTTCCTTTATCGGGGGTAATTTTCTTGACAGACTGCAGCAAAGGAAGATGCATCTCTTAGCTGTTGCTACTGTCTCGGTACCGAAATGGAAGAAGGACAAACAGTTTCTTGACTCAGAAACACATTCTTTTCTCACTCTTCATGGGACTGATGGAGCTAAGTACTGATCTCTGCAGAGGATGCATCAGTCCACTCAACCGCCGATCAAGCACAACTCAGTGCTGTGTTTGCAGTACAAAGAGATTCTGGTGGTCCCCTACCCTTGCACAGTGACCTGACCGTGCAAGGTATGCAGGAAAGTGACAAGAGAAATATAGGTGCCATCTCAAGCCATACACAGTCCAGCCTGTGCCCACATAATCACCCCCTGCCCACTTGACCAAGTGAGGAGTGGGTTTTTTCCAAGAAATTGAATTAAGTTTCATCTCACCAAGGGGATTGGAGCTTACGCATGTATGTTGTCAGGAAGTCCATCGCTGCACATTTCAAAGCAACCACTCATTTAGCAAGAGAGGGGTCTTATAAGAATCCTGGGAATGCTATTCTCTTCCAATTCCCCCCTTTACTGGGTGAGTGGGACGTGCCTTTTCAGAATAAGCAGCAAGAGTTCCTGTCTCACAATAGGAGCGGTGTCGTTTTTAAGGACTGGCCCTGGGAGGAGGGACGAGGAGGTAACGCATTTCTTGCAGCCTCATGTTGGTTATCATCTCATATGTGGCTGACCTTCCCCAAACACTAACAGCTTTTTGGGAAAGGTAGGTTGGTTGACAGGGTAATTGGGATTCCTCAGCATGTCAAAGCCTCTAAAAGTCCAGACAACAGACAGTCACACATGTCATGATCATTTCTTCCTTCCAGAGGTGGCGCCATGTTGTGTCTGACTCGGATACACCAGGGGGACAAACATGACAAAGGAAGGACTCTATTCTTGGAGATGAAGACACTAGGGTCCAGAAGGGTGACATTTACCCTCAAAGGGCCATGGGATGTGTCATAAGTTATTGGTATGCTTGTGTGTCCCCCCCAAAGTGCAGGACTCAGGCAAGCATCCCCCACTGTTCATGGATTCAGCTAGTGGCCGATTCCCTGTTTGGTGAAGTACCCGTGGGGTGGATAGCTGCACTCATCGCCGATGGCTGAGGAAGGCATCTCCATTCTCTGCCACTCAAGCAAGAAAGAAATCCGGAACAGCATCCTTGGTCCTCACTACATCCTCCTACGGATCTCTGTGAACTATCCCCCGCCTTTCAATCTCTTGTGGGTGCATCCTCATGTGGACCACTTGGTGAGGCCATTTTGGTGCTCCTCTGCTGAAACGAAGAATCCATTTTGTGCTTCGAGCCCCCTTCTGGAGCCCTATATTTGTCTTTGGATGCCTAATTCTACTTGGGGCCATCTTGTATGTAATAATGTGGGAGGTGTGTTATTTTGCAGTGCTTTGCTTATAGTGGATCTGCGGAGCTACACCAGCACTCCCAACCACTTGGCACCCCCCAGTGGCTCACTGCCTGTCAAAGCCACCTCTTAGAGCTTGGATGGAGAGCGGACCTAGCCTTCCCATACTCTGAACCTTGCTTGCAGGCCATTTCTTACTCGCTGTGCCTTGCTGACTTTAGGGTCTCTAAGCCCTGGTCTGCCTCCATCAGACTGCCAGCTACAAGGCAACAGTGTCTCTATACTGACAAAGGTTCATTCCCAGGACATCAGGAAAAGGTCATGTGTCATCTGGTGAAGATCAACTGGTGTGTCTGAAGTGTACAGTCAATCATAGCTGAACAGGACTGCTGATGTTGCAGAGTCCAACAAATACTTGCCCTATCACAACACCCACTGCCAGCGACCATGGTACAGCTTTAATCACTTTTGACAACTCTCTGAATTTATGACAGCACCACAAGTGTAGTTTTGGGGAGTGTGCACCCTTTATTGCGGTGCATATTTAATGCCAAGATAATAAAGCCAACATCATCAGACTGCATTCCCTGCATTTTAGTTCCATAAGTTGTAAACTCTTAGGATGGGAGGCCTAGATGCAGCCTAGCTTAGTTCTGTTCCCATAATTTCCCTTGCACTTGTGCATTTCACAATATAAGAATCCCTCAAGTTGGCAACGAGGGGGTGGGGGGTCATTCCCACTCTTTCCAATGAAATTGGGTAATCTTACTTTTCGCCAGGGTTCCAATGCTAAGGTCTGTCTACAAACAGGGAGACAAATATACTGTTTTAATCCACACGACTCCAGTTCTGTCTTTGTGAATTCAAGAATTCCTGAAATTCCAGCTCCTTATTAACTTTGCTTTCTCATTCTCTAAAAGGTAATGTAGAGCCCTTTGAGAATATCAACAGTGCTCAACAGAGCAGTGCTGCCTCTTATTAATCCTACTGAGGCCATACCTCAAGTGTAGGACTGAGTTCCAATACAAGTTGTGTAATTGTCACACCCTCACAGTTTTCCCCTGTTAGATTTAAGCAGGTCAAACTAGTCAAAATGTATCTAGGAAAAGGCCCGGAAAAAAGGAAAAGCATGTGCAATGCAGTGTTTAATACTGATTCTCCATGTTATGCCTCATTTCCAAGTTGAGAAACTGGCATAGGAGGTATTTGCTACACCCAGTAAATACCTCATCTGGAGGTAATGATGCTTATAAGGTGTGGTAATTAGGGGTGGGCGGTAAACTCCGCTCCTCCTAACTGCCATGTGGCGGAGTTTTTTGTCACATGCGGCTCGCCAAAAGCAAGTTAGCGAGTGGGAAAATTGAGCGCTGGACCACCTCTCTTGCAAGATTTCTCAACGTGGGTGGTCGCAGTAGGTTGCTATCGCTCGCGTTGTGAAAGCTGCCTTGAGCAGCAGAAAGAAGCATCGCCTTCTGGCGCACCGCGTGGTGCTGTTCGCGTTGATTTTACAGAGCGATACAAGCTCCCAGTGCTAAAAATCAGTACAAGCAATGTGACGTACCGAACTCCGCCGCTCGTGGAACTCCATGGAATCTCGTTGAGTTTTTAGGTAACTCCTCGAGTTTCATCCACCCCTAGTTACAATACAGCACACTATTCCGCACTACTTGTAATGATGGCCTTAGTAATGGGTTACTGTGCTTCTCTCAGCAGTCAAACCCCTCATATAACCACGTTGTGCACTATGTAGTCAATGGGGCAGCACCATTCCACCAACCATCGATGTAATATGTTTCCCAATATGGAAATTCGAATTGCTGGTATGCCTTGTTCGGAAGTGGGTTATGCTACATCTCCAGTTGCAGGGATGTCTGAAATGTCTCCAAACAGGGTCAGCTTTGCAAGGCTAAGTGTCTGTGTTCTTTTTCAAACTTGAGAGGAAAACTCCAATTTATTCTTGTTTGATATGTAAAGTTATAATTTCTGCACCGAAACAATGAACCTTAAAATCCCATCATCTGGACCACGAAAGGCTTAAAACATCAAGTCTAGGGCCCCAGTGACGGACAGCCTGATTAATTACGATATGCGCGGTAACTCCTGTTAAGACTCTTGCACGTACAGGTTTTTTACGATATACACTGCACCCTACACATTTTTCCCTAGTAAGTTTCAGCAGGTCAAACCTGTTATGGAAATTCTCGGATGATGACAACCTGGACACTTTCAGCCACTCCTTAAGCAATAAGTGCAGTCTATCAGTGAGAGATAGGAGGAGGCGGGTCGGAGTTGAAGGCTCTTGTTGGAGGTGGTCTAGTGTTATTTTATCTCACATGCCAGAGGGTCTGCTTTGTACTCATCAGTAAATGGTTCCGTTAGAAACTATAGACTGCAAAAACATAGGGCCTGATTTAGATCTCGGCGGATGGCTTACTCTATCACAACGGTGATGGATATCTAGTCTGCCGGATTATAAATCCGATAGGATATATTGGGATTTATATTTAGGTGGATGGGATATTTGTCACCGTCGTGATTGAGTAGCCCATCCGCGGAGATCTAAATCAGGCCCATAGACTCCAAAACATACTTTGCTAAAATATTATCCTCGCAGAAATATCTCCATACAAACATTCGACCTGTAGATAATTCCTGATCCAGCCAAACTTACTTCCCACACATTTTAAGAGCAGGGTGATTTACTATTCTAACTCCAGCCCAGCATATTTGGGAACAAGTGCTTCATGGTGGGATGAGGAGTTGGCCAGAACCTCTGCAGGGAGATGTTCATGCAAGGTTGAGATTTGGCAGTCCATGTTGTTTCAGAAGATGTTTTCACAGTCTTAGTTTTCACATGCTGCTGTGAGCTGCACCCCTGGGGTCTGCATTTTTCTCTCCTCTTCAGTGACAAGGATGGCCTTGGTTGCTTGGCGTTGGCGTGGGGTGCTGGCTGTGACACGTCTAGGAAAACAGATCTGACAAGGAGGACTATTAATAACTGCAAAAGTCACCACCTTAGATGGTGGGAAGCTCTTCACAGCCAGCACTTACATGTAAATTTTACCAAGTACGCAATACATTATTACAGCTATTGTTTCTGCGGCTCCCGTCCACACTGTCTTCAAGTTTTTTGTAATGCTGCTGCACTTGGCGTAAACATGGCACTTACCTGAAGCATTGTAGCAGTAGGCGTCGTACTTGTCGGTTATATTTGATACAAGTATATACACCCCCGTGTTATTGGCTGCACATATGGGGTTTTCATAGATACGCGGGATCACAATGTTTCCATCGATCCATCCATATCTGCAGAGGGAAACACACACATCCAGCTGATTACAACTTCCTGGAGGGAGGCAACAGTCAAGGGCACTGATTGGCCAGGTCAAATCACGTGGCCTGGCTGCTTAGGAGAAATGCGGAAGCACTGGGCTACGTGGGTTACCTGTGCCATGAGCTTGCCTAGAGCCTAATGCCACTGGGTGCTGAAAACACGCCTTGTGATTGGCAGCTTGCGGTGACCAATGGAAGGAAGTTTTTACCACATACGAGGTCAGCTAACTATGATGTGTTAAAATTGAAATTGCATTTATATAGCGTTTACTACCCCTGTAGGCTAGGCATTCAGATAAAACACACAGAGCATACATGGATATTGAATATTTCCTAAGGTTTTCATAACAAACAAAATTTCAAATGTGAATTTAGAAATAATTTCTGCAATGGACAGGTGTAGGGTGTAGCAGGCCCTACGTCAATGGAACTTACAAAGTGCTTGAAGGCTACTACAACTGCACAGGCGCTAAGACATAGATAGTAGTTCAGTGCATGAGAGGCCAGTGGTTGAAAACCCATTTTTTTATTGGCAGAATAAATGGCATTTGTAAGTTTTATGACAAGAAACACTTATCAGGGTACAGATTCCTATTTGGAAGAAAATGTTAAAAATACACAGGTGAATTCTTTGCCCTGGCTATTATTTAAGAAAACCTAGGCACTGAGTTAAAGGTTTGGTGAACAGATTACCCTGTCACAAAGCTCCCTAATAGGAAGAGATGCCAAAAACAATCTCACTTTGACCCTACTCCCCTTAGAAGTACCAGACAGTACAAATATTTGGCCTGGTTTCTTGTTAGATGTGCAAAGGTTTTTTTGTTGTTATCCGTTTTAGGCCGCTGATTAATGGATTTGAAATGCCACTGTGATATTTCTACAGTATATATGACGTCAGGTTTTGAAGCTGATCAACATCGATTGTGGTAATCCAAATGGCAATGTAGTTAGGCTAAGTTTTGATGGACCAACAAACACAATTCCAGTTGTCCGTTTAAAATTCAGGAACGTGACCCATTTGGACCAATAACTTTTCAATTGATACTCATCTGAGTCCTCCATTGTGTATTGTGAAATGTGCTTCTAATTCGGAATTGTTCAGAGGTATGAATACTCAAAATATACCTTCAGACGAGGAAACATCTTCAGGAAGGGAGGCCACTGTGACTAGTATGGATAAGGGGGACAGGGGAGTCTATGCAGCTAGAATGGCATAATAAACTCAGTGGCATACGTGTCGATACACCAGATGGGAGACTCTGGGGCATATTCACAAGGAGCTATCGCCGAATTAATGGCACTTTATCGCAGCCAAAGTCGTGATAAATATACCTTCCCATTCACAAGCCGGTGTTAACAGCCCACAGCACCAGTTTACCTGCGATAGCAGCCGCAAAAAACATCGCCACAGAGGACCCCCGCAAATATCGCTACTGAGATGCAGAGTAGGCATTCCCGTGACAAAAGCCGAGACAACAGCACACCTCAACATTCACAACGACCAGCCACATCCGCGATAAAAACACAAAACAGGCGATAAGGCGCGTTAGCACCAGGATATCTACACCTGCTCTGACCTGGTGTAAAGTCGGACGGCAGCCTGCAAACCAAAAGGGAGCCCAGCCCAGGGCTACAGCGTTAGGGCAACAGATGCCATGGAGCCACCCATCATGCGGCCCGGACACCCAAGAGGGCCACAACACCCACCTCCACCACCCCAGGACCCCAACCCACATCCGGAACCCCCCCACCCCCCGGACCACCACAGACGCAGCGCAGACAAAGACAGCGGAACCCTAGGAAACGTACCAGCCGCACAGACCCAACATCTGACAATGTCACCGTCCACTACAGGCTGAAAGGGACAACCAACCTACGCATCCTGACCATCATCGCCTAACAGGCCTACGGCAACAACACAGCGGACAACCAACATCCCAACCCACACAAAGCTGATGGCGTGTCTGCACCTGTTGGCCCCTGGGACCCCCCATCCAACACCCGCCAGAGTCGGAGGAGTCTCACAGCCAGCCACATCCAAGTCCCCCACACCTGTCCTGGACATCACCATCACCCTGGTACCCCAGTCCCCATACGTACAACACAATGCGCAGGATCCGCTGGAGACCAAGCAAGGACCATACGCCCAAGCACGATGCACGCACGTGTTGGGGGCAATACACAGCACACATGTACTACCTGTGCCCCCTGGTGACACAGCACACAATCACCGCAACAGGAAGCACACGTCTCATACCAATGTGCAGGCAACAACAGAACACCGTGGAACACCCAACAATGTCACCTTCAAATACACAGCCAGTGTGCATGATACCTTCATCCTCCGACAGTCCATCATCAACCAGCGTTCCCAGGATGGCAACAAGGGAAATGCACAGCCCCTTGGCAATATACAAATGAACACCCCACACACCTCAACTCCACAACCATGCAACTCATAACGCTGGCAATGCACACGTCACAAAATCACATGCAACAGGCACAACAATATGCCCACCCACCAGACACGAAAGAACAATTTACAATGTCCACATGGGCAAGCCCTGAACATGAGCCAGCAACGGCATGGCACCTCAGCCACATAATAGCCGAATGTGGGCAAAGGTGGCAACCTGGCATGTGTGACGGATGCAGTACAACCATGATTGGGAAAGTACACAATGCCAAGAGTGCCGGAGATGTGCTGGACACCTCGCAGTATGCAGAACACACCCATATCCATGGCGACATACACCGCTTGCGTATGGAGTGTAGTGGCAGTGGACGCCACCATGTCACCCCAGCCAGTGGGGGACCTCGCGAAAATGTTGCCTGTTACGCCCCCACCTAAGCGTCAGCGGAGTGGGATGGCCCGGCGTACGCCACGCCAGCGTAGGGGTGTGAATAAAGAGCACGTAGGCCTGGGCATGGTCCTCTGCCGGAAAGACCCACGTCTCTGCCAGGGCGGCACCTCCCACCTCGCCACGAGGCCGACGCCATCCTCGTGAGCGGAGTTGCCTGCGCTGCTGTGCGCCTGCCGGGCCCCGGCACGCGGAACCACGAACCCGTCAGGCCAGCCCCTGCGCAGCCAGGCCACACTGAACACCTTCCGACACCGGCGTGTGTCAAGGAGGGCCCACCACGTGCCGGCGTAAGCCTGAGGCCCGAGACCTTGGCAGCCACCTCAGACCATCACGGCCTCCACGACACAGGCCCGCTTTATTCCTTTTTCGTTGACGTACTCCACTGCCGCCCCCGGCCTACTCTTCGGACCAGTAGGTCCCATATGTGAAACTGTGTCCTGAGTCATGAATGGCAGTGACCCCAAATCTGGGCCAGCGGCCACAGCACCAGACACCCCCGATCAGTGAGGCATAGTTCCATATGCGCATCTTGCGACACGTGGTGCCACTAACCCTGTTCAACGCCAGCCGGCTACACGTTGTGCCACTAACTCTGTTCAACGCCAGCCGGCTACACGTGGTGCCACTAACCCTGTTCAACGCCAGCCGGCTATATGTGGATGAGGGACCAGGACTACCCTGCTGACCAGTAGGTCACACATCCAGCACCTAGTCGCAAAGCACGAATGGCGGAGTCCACACCAGTGGTCGCACGGAGAGGTGTAAGAGGAAGATGCGGCTCAGTCCGGACGAATGCCGGATCACATACACGGAGGTGACCTTAACACGTGGTGCCACTGAACCTGAACTACGCAGGCCGGTGGGACCATCCAACCCAAGCCGGAGACACTCGGTGAATGGGCCGTGCTGACCGCTGCCTCAGGCCTACACCACGGTCAGGTAGGTCACACATTTGGAACTGAGTCTTGATTACACCATGGCAGTGAACATTATTTAAGGCAGAGAACAATTCACAATACACCCTCTGATGTGGTGGCAACAAGTCTGTGCATGGCATCACAACCACACGTGCCTGTGGGCCTACGCGGACCACTGCCCTCGGCCTACGCTGCGCACGAGTGGGATCACAGATTTGGAATTGAACATCGGTAATTCAAAAGGCAGAATAAATTTCTTCGCGCGCACGGAGGGGCATAAGAGGATGACACGTTGCAGTCCGGAGGGAACAGGATCAGCGTCACGGAGGTTATTGAACACTACCAACAACTGCCACTGTGTCACCAACTCTGTGCCTCGCGAGCCAACGACCCGTGGCTGTGGGCCACTGCTGACCGCTGCCTCTGGCCTACACCGCGGTCCAGTAGGTCACAGAGCCTTGATTTGGCATTCTTGGAGTTCACATATGTGTACCGGCATCATCGCAGACTGCATCCCCTCATAGCACCTGTGCCACTAAGTTTGTTCCCCGACATTCATGGACACTCACTGGTCGTACATTGGTGGCGTTTGAGTCTATGGACTAGGGGCTAGTTTTCATCCTCATGTAGCTGATCCCGAATTGTTGGTGCAAACGAGGGTTACGCTTTCCAATCCTCCATTTGGTGCTTCCAGATAACATCAGACCTTCCGCATCATGCCCTGAAGGACACCTTCCGCTGTCCCCCGAAACCCTCCGCAACATACACCTCGGACATTGATGGGGGTCCGCTCAGGTCGCATGGCCCATCTGACTGCACCGCAAATCACCGTCCCGTGGCTGGGTGCCTGTGCCGGCCGCAGTGCATCCGGGGCCACTAACTCTGTGCTGCTCAGGCCTGGGACCCCTTCTTCTGAGACATTGAATGGCCTCTGTAGCGATGGTCTTGGGGTCATCAACGCCATGTGTCTGTGGCCCTGCGCTGTCCGCCTCCTCTAGCCCAACTGCGGGCCACCAGGGCCCACACATGTCATTGTGTCTTGACCGGCCCGGACGTCGAATCACCGCAGGAGGCACACGCCACCACCGCAAGGACCACCTCCGACCGCCATCTGCCAGAGTCGAAAGGGTGGTCCTGACAAACCTACGGAGTTGCTCAGACCTGTCGTGGATGCCATCATCGGCCTGATACCCTGCTCAGCACTCCAGGTGCCAGTGACTCAGTGCTCCGCAAGCCATTGTCCGTTACTGATTGTGCTGTTGTGAGATTGCGCAGCAATGTCACCTGATGCAGCGAGGAAGACCTGGGACCATGATGAGGAGGATGTGTCAAGTGTGCGGACGGGAGAAGGCACAGACAATGGGAGGGCAGGTGGCAACAGCCCCAAGGCAGGAATGCAGACTGGTGGCGGTAGTCAAGCTACACACCCGGATCTAATACTGGGTATTGCGCTGTGGACTGCGGACGCAACTGTCACCTCAGGCAGTGTGGGAGACCTGGGATGTTGATGAGGAAGTTGATGCAGGTGTAACACACCCCACTGCCTCTGCGTCAGGACTAACCCGAAGGGACACAATCCTAGCAATTTCTTCACATGAGCGCGCTCTTCTCTAGTGCCCCTACCTCAGTGCACTGCGACTCACGGAACCTCCTGACTGAATATTGGGTGACCTCTGTCCTTACTCCGGATCCCTCCATGTTGCTCTGCATTTGACTCTGTTATGCTGGTGTTTTCTGTTTCCATTACACTGGTGTCCACTGTTCAGGTTGCTGGCAGCACCAAGCACTCCGTGCGGGCTGGCTTATACTCACCCCACACACATCCAGCACAGGCGTCACTGTACATGTGGCCCTGCTAATAAAGGGGCCGGGTGCCCGTAGCCAATTCAACATGATATGTGCATGTGTCTTTGTGGGGGTGTGGGTCTCCTTTGTGGGGTGTAGGTGGTCCCTGAAGGGTATTGGACACCCACGTATGTGTTCTAGTTCGCATTCCATGGTTTCGGCGACACCCTCACCTGTTGGGCCACCTCCTTTTGGCGTTCTGCCACCTGGCATTGGGGTTCCATGTGTGGGTGGGTGAAGTGTTGTGAGGCAGCCGCGATTGCGGGTGCTACATGCTGTGTGGTCTGTTGCAGGGGCTGGGTTCTCCTCTGAGTAGCTTGTCTGCCCTGGTCCTGGTGGTGGGTTGTGTGGGATATCCATGGGCTGTTGTAGGGCGTCGGTGTCGGGGGTGTGGTGTTCGTCTCAGGCATCACTGATGGGTTGTCTGTTCTGACCTGCTGGAGGTGTTGTTTGTCCCTCTGCATTGTGAAGGGGAGGTGCATGTTGGCATTGTGTTGGCCCCTTGTTCTTGTCGACATGCAGACTGTGTGACAATGTACGTTGTGACTGTTTGGGCGGTGGTGGCTATTTGAGTTGGGACAGTGTACATTTGGCCTACATGGCTGATGTGGGGTTGTAGGGGTAGATGTGCATCTCACAGTTCCCTGCTCTGTCCAATGTGATTGTTCTGTTTCTGCGCCTGGGTGGACCCAGTTGTGTCCCCTGTTCTGCAGTGTGGGTGTTGCACTTTGTGCCACATTGTCATTGTATGTGCTGTGATTGCTATGTGTGTGTGCTGCAGTGTGCCACGGGGATGGGGGACATGTCCCTGGGTAATTGTGGGTGTGCAGTGTGTTACACCTCATTGTGCATGTGTGGCATTGTGCCCATCACCCCCGTCCCCCCAGTCCCTGTTGGATCCTCACCCTGTTGTTGTTGTGTCGGGTCCTCTCGAGCTGTGTCCGTACTCCCTACTTCTTGCACCCTCTCGACTCTGATGACTGTGGCCTGGGTTTCCTCCAGCTCCTCCTGTGGCGCTGGACTGCCACCTCCTGTCGCCGTTGCTGCCTTCCTGTTGGCAGCGGGTTTGTACCTGGTTTAGGTTGTCACGTCCTGCCGGCGCCTCTTGGCCTCCTGGATTGGCCTCCTGGGCACTCCGACTGCGTTCCAGGTGGTCTGCTTGTGGGTCAGTTGCTGGTAGTGTTCTGTCACCTCCGTGGCCTTGGTCTTGTTTTCCTGCGGTCTGCACCCCGTCTTCCTCTCTCTTTTCTCCTTGGCCTTCCCCAAGCCAGTTGTTCCTTGCTGGTGGTCTGTGGGGGTTGTGGGTTTCGCGTTGCCCTCTGTGTTGGGTCAGGGTGCATCCATGTTGCTACGTGCTTTGGCTTGTTTCTGGTGTGTTGTGTCTGTGGTTTTTATGGTGCAATTTCCCGCCAGACGCGTGGGATTTGCAGGCCTGAGGCTGGTTTTCGCTACTTTTTGTACCGCGATTGGCCTCATCGCATGATTTCTCGCGTTCGCGTTTCGCATTATTTCGGCGTGGCGTTGATTTTCACGCTGACATTTGACGCGTTATCTGGTGACTATCGCATGGTACCGCCTTGTTGTGAATTCCACGTTGACACAGGGTTATTTTCCCGCGATGGGCTGCGATATTGAAAGTTGCGTTACGCTACTCTTGTGGTAGTTATCACACGTTCTTGTGAATATACCCCTCTATGTTTTAATCGAAAAATAGCTTTATTGTAGGTGTCTCACGCCAGAAATTGCCTCTGCTTCAATAATAGTGAATGAGGAAAATCCATTCCCTGATTTATTTCGAAATCTCCCACTTCCCAGTTTGAGAATGTTGATTTGTTTGCTACGGTAAGGCTACTCAGCAGATTAATCTGCCTGTTGCATAAGTGTTTGTGTCACAGGTTTGAACATACGCCGGGCTAACTCAGCATCTTATAATTGGGAAAGACAGTGAAATTAAGAACCACTGAAGTGTGAGATTGTATTGTTTCTTGTGATTTATGACACAACTGTACTCACATATCTCACAGATATTCATTGGACTTGGGTGGAATGGGGCCCCCCTGAAGGGTTTGGAGGCCCCTGAAGGGTTGCCCCCCCCTCCCCATCTCCCTGCATTGCAGGGGCTGCATTGGCCTTGCATTACACCCATGGGGACCAAAGCAGCATTTAATAGCGAGGTTCTGATATAAAATGAATGGTTTTGTTGAAGCCCTGAATTGTAAGGCTGACTTAGCCATCTCTCGCCCTTGCGCCACCGGGAATGGCCACAAAAGGGTACCATTTTGAGGCAAATGTTCTCAAAGCACCCAAATGGCAAGGTATGTTTTGTTTGGTGCTCTGAGAGGTCTAGTACAAGGGGTGTGGGAACACAGTTCCCTTCATGGGACGCTCAAGAGGTAGTCAAAGAAATGCGCACCTTGGGCCTCATTTACCAACGACCTGCTGATATGAGCAGAACGTTGTCCCTCCCACTAAGTAAGCCTTTGTTCCTCCCATTAAGTGAGCCTTTGACCCTCCCTCTAAATGACCCTTTGTCCCTCCCACTAAATGAGCCTTTGTCCCTCCCTAAGTGAGCCTTTGTCCCTCCCCCTAAATGAACCTTTGTCCCTCCCACTAAGCAAGCCTTTGTCCCTCCCATTAAGTGAGCCATTGTCCCTCCCACTAAGTGAGCCATTGTCCCTCCCACTAAGCGAGCCTTTGTCCCTCCCACTAAGCGAGCCTTTGTCCCTCCTACTAAGTGAGCCTTTGTCCCTCCCACTAAGTGAGCCTTTGTCCCTCCCACTAAGCGAGCCTTTGTACCTCCCACTAAGCGGCTCATGAGATTCAATAAATACGAAGGTAGTATGCGAGCCCTTTCTTATTTGTTTTAGCCACTGTTCGCTTCAGAAATACTCATTCTCTTTTTAGTGCCTTCCCTACTTGCATTCCAGAAAGAACTTTCAATGGAATAATGTTGATTCTTTGCTTAAATCACTTGATCAACTTGTACTTTATGCTCTTGTTTTTCCAATTTAGGTATTTTTGTAATTATATTTATGGTATATAGCACCCTGATGATCTTTAGAGATATTGGAGCTTTTATGAAAACATTTAAATTACAGAAGTGAAAAAATGGGAACAGAGTTAAGGTCTAGCTTGCTTCGAACACTAGATGGAAAATGGATTTATAGGATTTAAATTCGAAAGGTTACCTTCTGGTTAGGGCTCATGCCAATGTTAATAACAATTTTTTTTTTTTAAAGTTAAAGCGTGATGGTGTGTAGACCCATAACGGAGCTAAGGAAAGAAGGAATTAAAAGGCCCGTTGGGTGGGCGTACTGCACAGTGAAGAGAGATATAAGCAAGGGCACTACTCAGAGGATCCGCTCAAAAAAAGGGGGCCCCTGATAGGAATAAGGTAGAGAGAACAGGGGAAAACAGCAATATATTAAAAAAACACAAACTCTCTACCTGTGCGAATCCAAAAATGCAATGAGTCACTAATTAATAATCAACTAACAACCCATGTCGGAACATGTGACCAAGACGCACAAAATTGGTATCAAAACATTTTTTATTGTTGTTTTATCATATGTTTATTCAGCGATTCTGATTTTTATATGAACATAGTAAAATAATACATAAGACACATCCCAGACCACATTCGCTCACTGCATCAAGCATTCAAATTCATAACCATACATACTCATACGTCCATTCAAATCAGGCATTCCATAGTGCAAAGATAATAAATAAATAGACGTGGACAATTCTCCCAAAGGGAGCAATTGTTCTGAGAATATTGTCCTGCTATTGCAAATCTTATGGATGTAGCTAATAAGGTGATTAGGGCAATAATTCAATAATAATCTGAAAAGGGGTCATACAATAATAAATCAGGTTAATATCATGGCATAGTAAAACAGATCAGAGAGATACACAGAATTTGTTCAGAAAAATCCACGTCATAATTTCAGCGCCGACGCCAGCTTGGTGTTAGACCCCACTGTGGGTCTCACCTTCCTCAGGGCGCATGAATCAAAAATAGTAGCGGTGGGACGTGCCTGAGAGTCGGGACAGGCAAACTGCTGATAGTTATCGGAAGTCAGCAAGAAAACGATAAAGCCAAGCCGCATGAAAATATGCAGAGTTTCATAAAGCCGTATAGCCTAGGCCCTCTGGTTCGTTTGAGGTAGAGGAGAGGGGGGATGACTTGTGCCAGGGGGAGGGGCCAGAGTAATGAGAGTGAGATAAAGACTGCCGTGAGCAGGGGCGGCATATCGGCCAGCTCCGTTTTTTGTCATCGCGCATTTCTCTGTGAAGGAGCCCTGCAGCAAGGCTTCTATGATTGCCAGCTATATTTTTCTATCAGATTGAACCCTTTCCGACCTGCCGATATATACATCATTGCGTTCTTCTGCCTTAGCCCCCTCCGCAGAGCCTGGAGCGACTCCACTATTCGTGGATGCTCGCCGCCCCTGCTCACGGCAGTCTTTATCTCACTCTCATTACTCTGGCCCCTCCCCCTGGCACAAGTCATCCCCCCTCTCCTCTACCTCAAACGAACCAGAGGGCCTAGGCTATACAGCTTTATGAAACTCTGCATATTTTCATGCGGCTTGGCTTTATCGTTTTCTTGCTGACTTCCGATAACTATCAGCAGTTTGCCTGTCTCGACTCTCAGGCACGTCCCACCGCTACTGTTTTTTGATTCATGCGCCCTGAGGAAGGTGAGACCCACAGTGGGGTCTAACACCGAAACGTGCGTCAGCGCTGAAATTATGACGTGGATTTTTCTGAACAAATTCTGTGTATCTCTCTGATCTGTTTTACTATGCCATGATATTAACCTGATTTATTATTGTATGACCCCTTTTCAGATTATTATTGAATTATTGTCCTAATCACCTTATTAGCTACATCCAGAAGATTTGCAATAGCAGGACAATATTCTCAGAACAATTGCTCCCTTTGGGAGAATTGTCCACGTCTATTTATTTATTATCTTTGCACTATGGAATGCCTGATTTGAATGGACGATATGAGTATGTATGGTTATGAATTTGAATGCTTGATGCAGTGAGCGAATGTGGTCTGGGATGTGTCTTATGTATTATTTTACTATGTTCATATAAAAATCAGAATCGCTGAATAAACATATGATAAAACAACAATAAAAAAATGTTTTGATACCAATTTTGTGCGTCTTGGTCACATGTTCCGACATGGGTTGTTAGTTGATTATTAATTAGTGACTTATTGCACTTTTGGATTCGCACAGGTAGAGAGTTTGTGTTTTTTTAATATATTGCACTACTCAGAGGAGCCATTCCCAAATTGGACACAAAGCGCTGAAGAGATGGGGCTAAAATCCTGAACTGCTGCCTCTCGACTAGCGGGCGACAAGCGTACAGTCAAGAGGCGCCTCGTGTGCTTCCTGTCTAGTCAGCGGGACACCAGACGCATCAGTGTAAATAGCATGCATTGATGCTACTGCTGTAAGGTTTACAGAGAGGTTCTCCATGTTGTAGGTACTGAAGATCTGGACAGGGCCCTTCTAAGGGCTCATAGGACATTTGAGCCCAGTACCAAAGCATGCCTGCAGCCCTGCCTCCTCTTACATGTAACTTGTCACAGTCTCCTACTCTTTCTGTAAAAGAATTGCCAAGTGGCTATGTACAAATCTTGTTGTCTGCTATGGAAAGGAACCCCAAACATGATTGGATAATTCAAGTGCGCTGCTATTGGTGGACTTCTATCCACTGGCGTCTGGAGCAGCCCACCTCTAATTTATAATAATTTCTCCTAGGCTTTGCTGCTTCTATCAAGGATTCCGGCTGTACCCTGGTTTTACACCTGGGAGTTGCTCAACAAGGAGGGAGTGAAGGGATGGCCCAACCTTAGAATGCATTAGTTGCTTCTCCTACAGTTCGGTCACCATCCGGTCATTCCACAGCACAATGACAACACGCACAAAACCTTTCTATAGATGTGTGTCATGTAGGGCACTCCTAGGGTACTCTCTACTGTGGCAATCAACTCACCTAGACGAAATGCTTCCTACTCAGTGCCTTACCCTTACCTTAAACTCTGCATATATCCAAGGATTGGTTATTCCTCATACCTCATTTGCTAAGGGTACATTGTTTCAATACATTGGTCGGGTATTTGCTGAATGTTTGTAATGTTATGTAATCATCTCTCTTCAAGATACATATGTTTAGGCACCCAAACATTCTACCGGAAGTGTCAGCGACAGTCCCTCACCCAAGGTTTCTGGAGTGTCTTAGGTGAGGCTGGGCTTGGATTGTCTCCTGTCTTGGTTTGTGTGGTATAGTCCTTTACAATTGTGACTGCACCATTCCAAATACTGTTTGTTTTCTTGACTCACATATCCTTCAATTACATATTAGAGACTGTCCTTCAGAATCTTCAACTGTGTTTCGAGAAACATTAAAAAGTGGGGAACTATAGATTACAAACTACTTTCTAGCTGGGGAGCAGTTTTACCTCCTGTGAACACTACTTAATTTGAGGTGGTGGTTGCCACCGGCACTTATTTTTTGGTAGCAGCACTCAGTTTTATGCATCAGACGTTTACTGAGTGCAAGAGAGTGAAAGAGTACACAAAGAGGAAAGATGGAGTAAGAGAAAGACGCAAGGGAGAAAGCAGGGACTGGCAACAGTAAGATAGAGGGTCCAGGAGTGCCTGGTAGTAACTTAAAGAGGCATTAGGTGAATTTAGGACTACGGAGCCTTGGTATTCATTGCACCAACAATTAATTGCACTGGCCATGAGCATCTGAACAGAGCTTCGGGCACCGGCACTCATTCTTTTACAAATTAAGCACTACCCGTGGAGGAACTTCTTCTATCACAGACTTGGAATGTACTCCATCAGTGGCTTCATTGTGGCTTTACAATGTAGTGTATTGGAGGGGTCTCCTTCTCGCAACCTGCTTTATTAGCTGCTCCATTCACATCATAGTAGTCAGTGCTTTCACATTACTTTTGACAGGAAGGAGGTGGATCCTGTTCAGTGCCATGGATAGGTCATGCAGGAAGGGCGGCTGGAGAAAAATGGTGGAACCCACAGTAAAGACTTCATGTTCCACCGCTCCCCCGCTCCAGGGAAACCATGGAAAGATTCAGTACTAAGGGCCTGATTTAGAGTTTGGCGGATCGGGTTACCGTCACAAACGTGACGAATATACTGTCCGCCGTATTACGAGTGCATTATATCCTATGGCATTTGTAATACGGCAGACAGGATATCCGTCATGTTTCACTGATCATGCCTTTCTACATTCTTTGAACATTCTGAAAATCTAGTCCAAATAAAGTCTCTACTAACCAATTTGGATCTTAGCACCCCATAATTTCCATATCAATGTCTTACCGGCAAGTTTCAAACCCGAAGTCCCACGCGTTGCGCATTTGCAACATGGTCGCCAAGGAGCTGTTGAGTGCTTCGCACAGTTGCATGGCATCTTCCAGCAAGAGGTTGTAACGTGCATTCCTTTCCACGTGGTAGACTCCGCGGTACCTACAGCTTATGTGTAAACCTAGGATGGGAGAAGTAAAAAAAGAAATCAGGTGATCTGGCACACTCAAATTGTACAATCAGCTAAAGGCAGGTCTTCATTCTGTAGAAAATATTGAAGTAAAGTGACGAGAAAGTTGGAATATAGTACAGATGTATGTTGCATCAATATTAACACATTTATATTTTTTTCTAAAATTATAATAAGGAAAAAAGTTCAGAGGTAAAAATGGAAATCTGTGACTGTGGGAAAACAGAATACATACACTTACTATCATTACCTCCACATATTTGTTCCTTTATGATAAATACATTTTCAAAGTAGGATTGGAGTTACGAATTGTTAATCTATACTTACCTATTTGCAGTGGCGTAGCAAGGTGGGGTGGGCAGGGCAATCCGCCCCGAGCGGCACGAGTTTTTGGGGCAGTGGTCTCACCCCCCCCCCCCTTGCTCTTACATTCAGCCGTCGCGGGAGGCAAATGCCAGGGCCGCCGCGGGGGGCATAAATCCTAGCTACGTCACTGCCTACATGTACTTATTTTCACGATACTTTGGTATTTAATATTATGGTTACAACATGTTTGTTGCACAATATCTAAAATTTGAAATTCTGTCATCCAACCGCCTCCTTGACCTCAGAGTGCCCCTTTCAAATGTTTTAAAGGTACATATAAAACTGATCAGGGACAGGGAAGGCTAGCTGCAATCCCCTGCACGGAGTGGGCTTCCAGCTCGTCTTTGAAGGCTCAGAGAAGTCAATGAACATTCAGGAGCTAATTTATGAGAGGCTTATGCTGCTGGAGCATCACTATTTTTGACGCTTCTGTGGCGCAAGCCTCTCAATCATATCTATGAGGTGACGCAAAGCCACTCGGTGTGGCTTTGCATGGCCTCATAGATATGGATTGCGACAAAGCAGCACAACCTTCCCTTACTCTGCCTCAAGGAGGCGTTCCGTGGTTGTTGCAGTGGGTTTTCCCACGCAGCACCCATGGATTTTGACGCCGCCCCAGATTTACTTAATCACGTAAACCTGGGGCAGTGCCAAAACCTTACGCCTCCCCAAAGCAGGTGTAGCGAGGAGAAATATTTGTATTTCTCCATGCTTTCTCCTCTCTCTATGTGTGCTGCATTCTGCATGGTAAGAGGATAAAGACTCTCGGATTGGTGCCTCTTCCTGCACAAAAACAATCCTGCCTGCAACGGAGGCACCGTTGCACCACGGTTCACAAGCGCAGTGGACCAAGGACAGGAATGCACCGTCCTGAATCTAGTGCATTCCTGCCCTTTCACATTGGCGTAGGGCAGTGCAGCAAGAAGACTGTCGGCGCTACCCAACACCAATTCCGCATAGATGAAGCCCTAAGGGTTTTGAACAGGACATTGGTGGTCAGCAGCCTCAGACAGCTATTTTTTTCAGGAGGGGCAGCGGTTTGATGGGAGAAGGGTGCAGAAGTGCCTCTGGGGCAGTTCTCAGCATGAAGCCCCAACCCCCCTTCAAATCCTCCCTCCCGCCTCACAGGGTGATTTGTTTTGGTGCTGACAGGTCTGCTATAGGTTGACTGAGCCTGTGTCTGGGGCACTTCCGTCTTCAATGAAGTCAGTGTCAGCGGTGTTTTTGCCGCCCATCCTGCTTACCAATGTTATCAGCATCGCCAGCTACATTCCCACAGTCCTCTTCGGCCTGTCACTCAGACTGGCCTTGCTAAGCAAAGACACAAGACAGTGGTTCCAACAGCCTTTTGCGACAGTAAGTGGCGGTACCAGGTTGTTGTTTGTCTGCCCAGCTCCCGACCTTTATATCACGTCGTATTGACCTTTAATCTCAAATTGTCACCGCCTGTGTGTACATTAAGGCGTGATTTCCGGAGTCCATTCTAGAAGGGACATTTCCTACAGTTCCTGGTGGCGCGTCCCTGGCAACGTCTGAGGTTCAAGCGGATGAGCTTCAATGCTCACCTGTCTGTGAAGATTTGAAAACCTTCAGCAGTTTAGTTTCCCAGAGGGAGCTGTTTGTTGTCGTGGATGAATAGTGATTTGGTGGTGTGGTGCTTCTTTACTGCAGAAGTGGATTACGTTTGAAAATGAATTGAAGAAGTTTGGCATAGCAAGCACATTTTGCACTTTACCCAGTTTTCCAAGTTTGTTAGAATTTCCCTCTGCAAAAAAGTTTTTGTAAGATAATGTATTCTCTCTCGAAAAGTAGGCTTTTCTGATAATCTTTTCCCCTGTTTTAGAAGCGGTTTTCTCCTGCTTAATGATTTATTTTAAAATTACTGACGCTCTGCAAGATTGCAAACTTAAAAAAAAAACTTCTGGAGTTTATGGATGAAAAACATTTCAAAATTCGCGCAGCTCTACTTTCGAGTAGTCCGATTCCGTGAATCTCATTCCTGTGGGGCTCGCGCTTCTTTCCTTTTCCATTCCTGGTCACTCCTCTGGAACAGTGTAGCAGGTACTTCCTTCTGAGAAATAGAAGGTTCCAGAGTTGGTGGTAATAGGTTGGCGCAAACTAAATCAACGGGATTTAGGCTTCAAAATGTGTATCGTCCCCCTCGGAGCAGGAGCGTGAAGTCATAGGGACAGAGTTCTGCATCCCAATACGAGTGGAAGTAGGATGTGCCCACAGCCATGAAATAGCCGCAAGATCAGGTTGACTGGATTCAAGACTGCCTCCCTGTCGTTACCCAGAACAGGCTCAAAATATTGGCATCCCACATCTTCCTGGAGCTTTCATGGTTGAGAATAATCATCTTGGTGGAGAAACTTTCCAGTTTCAAGGCGTTGGACTATCTGCCCAACCTAGTATGGAGTAGACTTCATGAAGTTCCATACAGGCCAAAAGACACATATGACTGGAAGTGGTCTGAAGAGCTTCCAGAAGCTCTAAATCTCATTCTTTCCCGATTACTTACCCCATCACTTCGCTAAAGTGATCGGATGCAGGTGCCGTATAGTATGAACAAGGTGCAAAGATAAATAAATAACTGCATGATGGTAACAAAAAATGACTTGTTTTTGTAAAATAAATCCTTTATTTTTTGTGAGTAAGTGACTTTGGGCATTAATTCAAATGACTGCACAAAATTCAAAAATCAACTTCTTTAGTTTCCTTCTTCCTGGAAAAGAGTGGATTTTTTTTATCAGCTCTTGTGGACACATAAGAAGAGATTTACAAGCACACTAGTTCTTCCCATGAGTTCCGGGGGGGCGGGGGAGGGGTTGGGGAGGGAGTGGAACTAAAAGCATTCCTTAACAATGTGCAATGTATTCCAGAGTATCCTTCGACTCACTGAGGCTGTATGACAAATGCTGACCTGCCAAGTTTTGGAAAAGTGTCACCAAATATGGAGAGGGAGTGGCCTTGGAGGAGGTGGGGCTCTGTGCTGTGCACATCAGCTTGAGGCCCTTTAACTTACTGCCTCGCCCCTCCCACGCCAAAATAAACCAAGCTTTTGAGGAGTCACCAGTGTCCTGGGGATGTTTCACGCCCTGGAATAGACATCAGCTGGCATAGCCCCCACACAACTGACTGGGAACCTGCTGTCTGCAGGGGTCTAGTTAATTGTGTGCACGTGGTGTGATATCAGCCCCTCATTGGGTGACCAAGTGAAGGGAGCCAATATTGTGTGACACACGATGGCAACGTGTGATTTAGAAGGTCTGCAAATGATTCACAAACTGCACTTTGGAGTATGCTTTTGTAGTACTGCTGTATTACTACAAAATGTACTACAAAGCGCCATTCACAAACCTCACTTTTGTAGTAACTTACAATTTTGTATTAACTTACACTTTTGTAGAAACTCCCTACCTCCTTTATTTCCTATGGGAGGGCGTTGCGGTACCAGAAGTTGGCGTGTGTAGTTGTGCTTTTACTACAAACGTGCACGTTACTACACAAATATAAGGTACTATAAAAGTGCAGTATGTGAATACCGAAAAGTAGTGAACTTGCTCAAAGTGTAAACTTACTCAAAAGTGTAGGTTACCTGTGTGAATTTGTCCCTATATGTTTATCCTGTTGGAGAGAGCCCCTGTGGAAGTTTACAAAGGCTTCTACGTGAAAATATAACATTGATACCCCCAAGGCACTGAAGAAACAGAGGGGCATATTATCAAGCCCCTATCGCCACCACAACGTCACTTTTTGTGACGTTGTGGTGACGATAGGGTCAGCTCCCTATTATCAAGGCAGCGTTAAGCCACTTAACGAGGCGTGGCTTAAAGCCACGTTAAGTGGCTTAACGCTGCCTTGATAATGCTTTATTTCTCCTTTTTTTTGCTTTTTCCATGCATGAAGCAGCACACACGTAAGTTACAAACTGGCATTTTAGGTTTGTTTATGTGCAGGAAGGGGCACCTTCCTGTACATAAACAAACCTCCCTGCTCGCAGACACCCTTGCACTCTGGTGCACGGTGCCTGCGTTGGCGCTAAGTTGTAAAACTTAGCGCCATCGCAGGGGGAAACGCGAGGCTGCACCATAACCTTGATAATATGGTGCAGCCTCGCGTTTCCGAAGTGGCGGAGAGAGGCGTTAAGCCAAGAAGGCTAACGCCTCTCTCCACCACTTCCTTGCTAATATGCCCCAGAGAGTTTGTATCCCAATGTAGCCGTGTCAGAGAAATAACCAACATGGCCTCCTTCAGGAGCGCACAGATTCACTCCTTAATCACAACAGCTGGTACCCAGATCACTTAGCAGTCAAGGATGTTTGCAACAGGATCTCCTGCAAAGCTGACACCACCCACAACAAACTTCTTAGCAGAAAGCTATTAGGGAAGCCAACGAGCAAGCTACTACGACGGATTGCAGAAAGAGTGTGATTCCTACTAGTAACCAAGGCAATAAAAAGTGTGAGTGATAACGGAACCTAAAGACAGGTATATAAATGAACATGTGCAGGATCACACGATAGATTAAGTCTGAACAACTTGTGGCACTCAGCTTCATATTCATCTCCTTATTCTCATCTGACAGCATCAGTCTAGCAAAGTTGGTGCAAGGAATTGTAATACTTTAGGCCAAATGACATCTGGTCCCCACCCCTTAAAGGGGACAGAGCTAGTGCTTTCTGAGCAATCTAGCCCCTTCAACAGATGTCTTGTATTGCCTTTAGGGTGACCACTTCCTTCCATGTCATTACGGGGAGTGTTTCCAGTCATGGTCTTCTGTGTAATAGCCCAATGCATTCTGGGTGTTGTAGTTATGTTTTGCTTTCAATGAAGTAATAGACTCACATTCCTGAAATCCATGATTTGTTGGTGAAAATTTCATGACTCAAGACAGAGTCTGTAATGAGCTGGAGTGAGGAGGTCAGGCTGATCACCTTTATGTAGCACCACTACTGACGTCATGTGTTCTAGAATATAGTTGGGTTTTATTCTATAAAATAACTTATCTGTAAAATACTTTAGTCATTATAGTTTCACTTTTTTGGGATCCACTTGCTTCTGCTATTTTCCCATTTATGGTCTCTCCAAGTTTGTGAATGTCCTCAACTGATCGTGAGATTAAACTCACTCAGGACACTTGCGAGTTCTAGGGACCAGCATGGTTTTCGTGTCATGACCGAGCCTTTTTGGAACAGATTTCAAACCCCTGTGCACTACCATCAAAAGCGAGGTCTCTTTTGTGATGTTGTAATGCACGCGTATGTACTTTGACAACAGTGAATGTGTGTTATCCTTTCTGAATTGTGATATTATGCATCTCTGCACTTTAAACACAATTTAATGTGTAACGGAAATCTACCAAGCATTCCTAGTAGATGGCGGAACGTACCTGAATAAATTCAATCTGAAGAAAACATGAAGCAGATGGTAAAATAATTGGGGTGAGTTGTGCTATGATTGTTATTAAGGTTTACAGTTTGTACCGACGATCAATCATTCATGCGCTTGTGTGGCCGGTAATCTTAGACGAAAGGAGAAAGCGAGGTACCATATGCCCTCCATTTAGTGCTGAATAACAAACAAACAAAAAAGTCCCCCTCAATTATGCTGTGGAAGGGCAACACTCAGAGAATCAGAACACAGAGAGACCGCGATGCTCCTGGGTGGGACAAACAGAAGAATAGGGATGAGTAGACTATTGACATCGACAACAAAGTCATCCAATCATGGGGAGGGGGCGGACCCAAAGCTAACTAAGTATATGTTATGTATTTGAAACCATTGGTCTGCCTACAGACAAGCAGCTGTCTTTAAGACCTAAAAAAGAGCGTTTTCCTGGCTAACCTTTGCCTCAGAAGACTGTCTATCATGTGACCGGCCCCATCACATCACTTACCGCCCGTCTCAGGCACCAGCCCAGTAGGTATGTTCAGCTCCGATCCTCTGAGTGCAAGCAGCTTACCTAGAAATGCACAAAGCTGTTGGTAATCAGTTAAATCGTTGTTTACCGAGATAAGGAATGAATCCCAAATAAAATAATCATTCTCCTATGTGTAGTTGTATCTTCCTTGGCAGATGCCTGGAATGTCCCTGATTCCTTGGACTAGATTGACTCGACAGCTCCTCAGAGTCATACAAGATACATAATACAAGATCGCCTATTATTTTAGGAAACAGCATGGTTGTGGCGAGTGAATCTTGATAAAAGACTCATCCCAGGGTGCATATGTTAGAATTTAAGCCAAGAAAAGTATAACTCCTCATCTCCACCTTTCCTAGAGATCTGGCTGGGGGAGATGAGTTGTCCAATTCCCAGAATTAAAGGGGCTTGACTGTTCTTTAGGGAGAGATTTGTAGTCAGTTCAATGATGATTTAACTTGATAGCCAATGAGAAAACCTCTCCAAATTGAGAGGAACTAGAAACGCTTCATTCATTGGTAAATCTATGCTGGTGCCTTGTAGTTCATCCTCATTTCGGAGTCTTTTTAGATAGATTTGAACTGTTGCCACAACAACACTGGCAATCAGTTTCGAGATCTTAAGGCACCCCGCCTTGTAGCTATCTCAGAGCAGGTGTGATGCTAGTTCTTTCAACCCAAGCGGTGATGACTGCATAGGCGCTTCCTATCCGCGCTTCTTGTGTGAAGCTGCATGCGGTTGTGACCTTCTCTGCATAAGGTGCCTGAGACCTCAGACCGCCGCAGTGTGGTTTATAGTAAGCACCTCAGATGCAGAACCTGGGCCTGACTGGTTAGAACGTCCTTGCACGGATGCATAAGATGCCATTTCATTTCACTTCATTTCATTTATATCAGTCTTAAGCCAGAGTGCTTTCATTATGACAGAACGAGATAATCTGTAGGATGTCAGGGACTGGATAATGCATTATGAAGTGGTTTTAAGAGCGAAATATCAGTAAGGAGCAAAAGAGAGAGGGGCTTCCCGAATCCCGAGGGCCATGAAGGGTAGAAGGAGGGTTGCGGTGGGATAAGAGCAGTTTTTTTTTTAACTGGTGGAGTGGGGGGGGGGGGGGCACTTAATGTATTTACAGTTTCTTGATACAGCACGAGCCGTGCAAAAAAAATCTCAAGGAGCGCTTTTCAATACTTACAAAATGGAAGTACTAAAATATATAACAGCAACGAAACTATTCAATAGCATCAAGTGAACCTATAGAAACAGTGTCTACTGTTAGAAGAAAACTAGAATCGAAAACTAAGCCAACAAAAACAGAGTTAAAGACATAGCATGAAGTTGAGAGCCGGAAGTAACTATGTCTGATTTGTTGGGGTCGATGAGGAGTGAAAGGGAATCGATACAGGGACTGGCTCGTAATTCGGCACTGAAAAGAGACATTGAATGTATAAGGAGCTTGTATAGAGTAAAGACTTCAGCAAGAGGTATCTAGGTGCATTGCCATACTTACTCTGGAACAAGTCTCACACATTGGGAGTGAGCCTCACTCTTTGGGAGGCGGTTTTACTCATGGACTCACTCAATGTGCCAAGAGACTTTTACTGATCCTCATACATAGAGCTGGTCCACACCTCACACATCTGTCGTCATGAGGGCATGAGATGTCCAGATCTGCTGCCACCTTCCAATATGGGATTCAAGTTTCATTTAGGCACAGAGGGATGAAAGGAGTCCATGAAAGTACTCTTTTTAACCTGCTTGCAGCTCATGTTCTAGGCCCTCCTTCCTAATTCACCCCAGTGTAGTTTCAGCTCCATAGAGGCCTGTTATCAAAGAGGCGATTGGGCAGCATACTGCATAATGCACTCCCATTTTGTTGTTCCTAGTTAAGGGTGCTGGGAATCCTTATATCAAGCTCTGCAGGACAGCAGGGCAAGAGATCTGTGACGTAAATCTCCTCCACCCCATCTCTAGCAGCTTATGGGGGGACAATGCCACTGGTCCTGATGTCTTGGGAACAATGCCACTGGTCCTGATGTCTTGGGAACAATGCCACTGGTCCTGATGTCTTGGGAACAATGCCACTGGTCCTGATGTCTTGGGAACAATGCCACTGGTCCAGATGTCTTGGGAACAATGCCACTGGTCCAGATGTCTTGGGAACAATGGCACTGGTCCAGATGTCTTGGGAACAATGCCACTGGTCCTGATGTCTTGGGAACAATGCCACTGGTCCTGATGTCTTGGGAACAATGCCACTGGTCCAGATGTCTTGGGAACAATGGCACTGGTCCAGATGTCTTGGGAACAATGCCACTGGTCCTGATGTCTTGGGAACCGTGCCACTGGTCCAGATGTCTTGGGAACAATGGCACTGGTCCAGATGTCTTGGGAACAATGGCACTGGTCCAGATGTCTTGGGAACAATGCCACTGGTCCTGATGTCTTGGGAACAATGCCACTGGTCCTGATGTCTTGGGAACAATGCCACTGGTCCAGATGTCTTGGGAACAATGCCACTGGTCCTGATGTCTTGGGAACAATGCCACTGGTCCTGATGTCTTGGGAACCGTGCCACTGGTCCAGATGTCTTGGGAACAATGGCACTGGTCCAGATGTCTTGGGAACAATGCCACTGGTCCTGATGTCTTGGGAACAATGCCACTGGTCCTGATGTCTTGGGAACAATGCCACTGGTCCTGATGTCTTGGGAACAATGCCACTGGTCCCGATGTCTTGGGAACAATGCCACTGGTCCAGATGTCTTGGGAACAATGCCACTGGTCCTGATGTCTTGGGAACAATGCCACTGGTCCTGATGTCTTGGGAACAATGCCATTGGTCCAGATGTCTTGGGAACAATGCCACTGGTCCAGATGTCTTGGGAACAATGCCACTGGTCCAGATGTCTTGGGAACAATGCCACTGGTCCTGATGTCTTGGGACGCTGAGTCTTAACACACTGATGAGTTATTTATGGCCTCCTTCTGTCCACAGGTCTGCCAGCAGGAGCACACCAAGGACACTTTACTTGCCTGTAGTGCTAGACTTAAGTGGTGTTGGCCCAGCGCTGTCAAATGAACCAAGTACAGTGAAAGAAACTGATAAATTAGGGAAACGGGGGAATACAGAGAGTCAGACAAAGAGAAAAGAAAGCAGGAGAGAGAAAGATAAGAAAGGAAAAGGAAGGAGGGGAGAAAAGAAAAAGAGGGGAAATGAAGGAAGACGGGGAGAAACAGTCATAGGAAGGAGCAAACATGAAAGCGAGGAAAGGAAAGATGAAACGAATGGCACACAGGTTAAATGAAGGGTGTTATGATGGACGGGTGGATAAATGAAAGGGACAAAGCATAAACGATAGGTTGATGGGAAATGGATGGATGGAATGGCAGATGGATAAACTGATGAAGAGAAGTACGGTAAAGTATTCTTATTCTGGCCCCTCCCATGATCAACTGCCTGCGAGAATCCTTCCTTAAAATAGACGCTGTGGAAAATCATGCATTTGGCCTCAGGACACTTTTGGTTCAGTCCGCAGCCACCAGCTCAGTCTGCAAAAATGTAACTCCAGGGAGAATCGGGAGTGAAGCATCCGTCTGAAGGGCCCACTGCCAGCTGCGAACATCTGGCCCCGGCCTCACTGGCGTTCCCCACCCGGGATGGGACGCACGTGCTCTGCCGAAAACGGGACAGTCAGGAGCTCGTGAGCTTTCATCTCCGTCGGCTGGACTTGCCTCCAGCGTCGGGCCGTGATTGCTCAGACCCGTTTCCAGCTCAGTGTAGAACCAACATGGCCTCCGACATACCACCCGGGCATCACGTGACTGACATGACTCTTTCCAACTAGTCTTCTTTCTCCTGGGGATCTGGGAGAGCACGGGCAGTCCCGATCGAACACCCCCAGGGATTTGGATAGGGTGGTATAGTCCAAGACTGCTCCCAAGATAAATTGTCTCCAGTTCCCCAGGGGGCGGAGTTTGGTGCAGGTTAGAAAGACTATGTGGACTTTCAGGTTGCACGCAGATCTCTGTAATAGCTGCATTAACCGGCTGAGCTATGTTTCCAGGTCTTTCAATTTGCTAATAACGTTACTGGCATCAGACGGTGGCCAGTAGGCAGGTACATAGTATTATGGAAGTGTAGCTGTCGCCAGGCACCTACACCACACTACCCTAAGAAATGACAGAACCTTATTTCTTCATGTACGTCCTTCTTCTATGTTGCTGCTCTGATGCTCTCAAACGTTCACATGGAGCCCATGCGATGCTCAGCTGTTCCAGCAAATTAGCTGTCCCCACTATAAGGCCAGGGCTGTCTGTACATCTCACACCTACCAGGGTGTTTTTTATTTTTTTATTTGATGTTTTACATGGCACGAACAGGACTCAGTGATACAACCTGATGTTTCACTGTCATGGACCGCTCTATAGCTCTTCCCCAGGCACATCAGCATATGCACAATTCTTCTCTTCATCATCATTCTTGAGCACATCCTGAGTACGAGTGGGCGGCGAATTCCGCTCCGCAGGCGGAGTTCGCAGAGTTTTGCCCACTCCGCCCTTGGCGTAGAGCACCAAGTTCGGGAAAACCCTGCGAAGCGGAGCAGAGTTTTCCTCTTGCGCGGCTCGCCATTGTTAAGTTGGCGAGCGCAAGTGAGGAAAATTATACGCTAGACCACCCTCCCAGCGAGATTTCACAAAGTGGGCAGTCGCAGCATGTCGCTACCGCTCGTGTTGAGAAAACTGCCACTCGAGTTGAGGAAGCTGCTGCTCAATTACAACATCTACTCGAACGGCAGAAAGAAGCAGCGACTCTTGCGCGTGGTGCCTTTCATGCTGATTTTACAGAGCAAGAGAACCTCCAGTGCTAAAAATCAGCACGAGCAACGCAACTTACTGCACTCTGCCTTTTACTGAACTACGCGGAGCGCGGCAGAGTTTTTTCGGCACTTAGCGGAGTTTTGTGTAGCAGAACTCCGCAAACTCCACCCAGACCTAATCCTGAGCACCTGGGTGAGTTATCATGAGTTCCGTCCACAGAGACGCAAGAGCTGCAGCTGCATCTCCTTGTGTTTGCTTTGTTCGCCCTAAGTTGGCACATCTCCTTGTGTTTGCTTTGTTCGCCCTAAGTTGGCAGGGTATGCCCAGACGTGGGTCCCTTGCTCACTTTGCCACTGGATTCAAGCTAGACTGGCTGATGAGGGCTGTTAGCCCGAAACCGGTCCCAGGATGCTTGTTTCCGGTCCAGGGAAGACATGGCTTGGCAGTTCGGGCTGGACTGTTCCCATGAGGCACAGGGTCAAGACTGATTTGCATATAGCTGTGTCTGAACTGGGGTGGCGAAGTGAGCTAAAGAACGATGAAGGATTCAACCCAGATCTGTGACTGGGGTTGAGTGTTTGAAAGGTTTCAGCGCTCCGTCCATCATCTCCTTGTGTTTGTGAGTGAGATAGGGGCAGGTGAACAGCGGCAAGTAGAGATGCTAGAGCCATGTGGGAAGAAATAGGGTTCTTTAACTGTGCAGTGGGACTAGTGCGAAGGGAGACGTGCACAGCCTTCCTCTCTGGGGCCTAGTGGCAGAAGAGAACAGTGCACTTTGAATGAAACGAACTGCAGATCATCATGATCACTGGTAGAGAAAATGGGCACCCTCTATGAAAGTTAGTCAAGGGCCATGGCCACCTGTCATATGCACACAATGCCCATTTCTCCCCTTTTGAGGCAACACTCCAGCTAGACTATGACACGTTTCGGGGACATGCCGACCTAAACCATAACATTGTTTGAGATCCCTGGCCTGAATTAAAGTTATAAAAAAGTGCTGGGGTTTAAAACCTGCCCCTCAGTCATGTGCCAAAAGCTACAAAGGTCAAAGTTTATGGTCAAAGTCCAAGGACAATATCATGCAGGGTGAGTCACTATAGAGATTTGGCATGTGGCCCCTCTTTCAACTATCCCGAAACTTCAGAGCCATCAGGGCCACCACCCAACAGCCAGTTCTGAAAATGAATTAGGAGGAAAGTGTCCCACCTAGCACTGATGTAACTGGTAAACTATCTGAAAGGCCCTCTTAAATTCCCAATACCCTTGACACAACATCTCACCCCTGAGTCGTGACAACTCGAGAGCCCCCTACCTTTTGACGCCAGTAGGTCTGAGGCCCTCGGTTGTAATCAGTACATGCTAGGGTAGGACAGAGTTCATAGGGCGTTTCTTGCTTGCACCAACCTATCCTTTTCTCCTAGAGCCTGTGAACAGCGGAGTGTTTAGGTGTGTTTGAGGCTCCGCATCCTTACATGGTACAGAATTCCTGCCCATGGTACTGGGTGCTGATGGGACTGCACCCATTCCTCTCACTGAAAATGCCCTGCCAGCTTCATACTTCAAGCTCTTGCCCCACCCAGATGTTTTGGGCCCCAAGCCATCAGAACCCGCTCATCCATTACTAGGGTAGTGAGCGCCTTACAAATTCCTCTAGAGTTATCGATTTTCTCCATCTGAACCCCTGATTCCACCATCTACGTCAATGGACCAGTCACCTTCAACAAGGCTGATGAACCCGCGCCCCACCATCTACGTCAATGGACCAGTCACCTTCAACAAGGCTGGTGAACCTGCGTCCCCACCATCTACGTCAATGGACCAGTCACCTTCAACAAGGCTGGTGAACCCGCGCCCCACCATCTACGTCAATGGACCAGTCACCTTCAACAAGGCTGGTGAACCTGCGCCCCACCATCTACGTCAATGGACCAGTCACCTTCAACAAGGCTGATGAATCCGTGCCCCACCATCTACGTCAATGGACCAGTCACCTTCAACAAGGCTGGTGAACCCGCGCCCCCACCATCTACGTCAATGGACCAGTGACCTTCAACAAGGCTGGTGAACCCGCGCCCCACCATCTACGTCAATGGACCAGTCACCTTCAACAAGGCTGATGAATCCGTGCCCCACCATCTACGTCAATGGACCAGTCACCTTCAACAAGGCTGGTGAACCCGCGCCCCCACCATCTACGTCAATGGACCAGTGACCTTCAACAAGGCTGGTGAACCCGCGCCCCACCATCTACGTCAATGGACCAGTCACCTTCAACAAGGCTAATGAATCCGTGCCCTACCATCTACGTCAATGGACCAGTCACCTTCAACAAGGCTGGTGAACCCGCGCCCCACCATCTACGTCAATGGACCAGTCACCTTCAACAAGGCTGGTGAACCCGCGCCCCACCATCTACGTCAATGGACCAGTCACCTTCAACAAGGCTGGTGAACCCGCGCCCCACCATCTACGTCAATGGACCAGTCACCTTCAACAAGGCTGGTGAACCCGCGCCCCACCATCTACGTCAATGGACCAGTCACCTTCAACAAGGCTGGTGAACCCGTGCCCCACCATCTACGTCAATGGACCAGTCACCTTCAACAAGGCTGGTGAACCCGCGCCCCACCATCTACGTCAATGGACCAGTCACCTTCAACAAGGCTGGTGAACTCGTGCCCCACCAAGCACCGAAAACTTCAAATAATGCTGTCTGTAAAATTTCCAGGTTTGCTTTAGGCTATCCCAAGTCTCTAGGCGCTACAGGGTGAAGGAACTAATTGACATTTTGGGAAAAGCAGGGTAGAAACTGCTACACATGTAGTGCTCTCCTGTCATCTGTACGGTGATGAGCCCAGATGGATTTATAGAGATGGGTAAGGGGCATCTTGGGTATTTGGATAAAGTAACTGGGCCTGGCTGACTGGTGGAAACCTATCGCCATTGGCTGCTGTGAACCAAATTGTTGACTGCAATTTTCAGGGCTTGTGAAAATAATATTAACTATTTGCCCGTAAAGCTCTTTGATGCCATAGTTAAGTTGGTGTTTCGTAAATACTCTTATACATAAATAAAAGTAAGCTGCCCTTCCTTTTTGTGGTACCTACCTTCAGGTCTAGTGTGTTATTGTACTCTCTAAAGCGATCCGATGCCTCTTGGTTAGGTTTGCACTACATAAATACAGATAGATAGATAGATAGATAGATAGATAGATAGATAGATAGATAGATAATGGCTGTCCAGGTGGCTCTATGTAAATGTTAAAACTCACTGGATGGAGGATGGACCGAAGGGGTGCTCCACAAACCACAAGTAGCATTCGGGACCAAAAGGTGTTCGTACTGTTTCAGAGGTAAAAGGTAATCCAGTGTGCTAGAGCACAATCAAATGCCATGCACGTTGACAGGATACTAAGAAGGATATACATTAAAAGGAAAACTATAGTGTGAGAAGACTATGAAGGGACACACATGAATGCTTCAATGGAGCATCATCGGCATGCTTGAATTACTCTGTAGTGCCATGAAGGCACCAAATGGAGCCATACAGAACTCACATACATGTACACTGGAATCAGCTTTCTTCATCCCCCAAAAGTAAAGTACATTGTGTTACTCTGGCGGGAGGAAGCGAAGCTGCTTCTAGAGTACCGTGCCAAGTTGATGAATATTGCCGCACTGCAGGTAGGTGTTGTGGGCACGAGTGTGCCTGCCCTACCTCCTGGCGATCCTCGCGTTCACATTCCCTGGTGGTGACGCGGAGCAAGCCCTCGGTAGTGCAGTGCAACCCTCCTTTACACTGATGCTGCAGGGGACTGCCCTGGTGTGCCTGCACACTGTACCTTCAGAATTCAGGTTCAGAACACACCATGGGCCTGATTTAGATCTCGGTGGATGGGTTACTCTGTCATCGTAAGGTAAAAACCCGCCAGGGCCTGCATGGTCTTCCGTCTCAGAGGTTTGGGAAATTCTATTGCAACCACTAAAGTTTGAGTCACTTCCTTTGCGGGTTTTTGACACCTACCACAGTAGCTAAAAACAACCATCCCTGGTGGAAACTATAGTTCACCATTTACAAATGGTGCATACTGGTTCCAGCTGCGGCAAATGGGGTTTTGTACATTATGCACGTTCAGTGGAAAAATAAAGAGGAGCCTGGCTACTAGTCAGAGAATAATCCGAACTGCAACAACTAGAGGTAGACACTGAAAACCAGCTCCAAGAAGCGACTGCAGTCAAAAGGAATGTCCTACACAGCAGTTCACCCACTGGGAAACAAGAGAAAACCCTAAGAGCAGCGAAAGTTAGTCTTTCAGGATGGGTAACCATTTTTACAGATGTGGAAAGCTAGCGGTATTCCACTAACAGTCTCAAATTCAAGTGCTTTCAAACTTTAAATTCCCTATCGCCAGAATCTGCTAACCACTGGCATGCAGGGCACAAGTCCTAAAAAAAGAAGTGGGGGGACGCTCCAAGTTAGGTGGTGTCACAGGAAGTGACGTCACGAAAGGTAGTCCCCTCTTATCACAGGGAGACCCGCTTCACTTGGGGGGCCACGTTAACCCACTGTGGAATGTAGCGTCATTCTTTGTGTGTTTTTGGGAGCGATTCCGTGAAAAGCTCTGTGAATCGACCCACTCTCTGTCATGTTTTTCATTTCTAGCGGCCACAGAGTGGAACTGACCCCGCTGCAGTTAGCACGCCATGCAGACAGCTCTCCGTGTCACGGCTGTGGCGGCGCACACAATGGCCGCACAGTACAGGCCTCGGCACCGGAGTTTCCCTCTGGGCGAATGTCACAGGACAAACAGCCTCGGCAGACAAGATACAAGATGAGCAGCATCCTTATGCAGGTGAAGGATTCGCATCCAATTTCCAAAAATGTACACACAGACTCATACTAACAGTAAGTGTCAGTCGTATAATTTGTGTATTGCAAATACAAACACTCACCTTTCCTCCCTCCATCTAGCGTGCACAAGATTGACAGCTAGCCCTGTACTTGGGAGATCGACGGGGCGGCCGTGCGGGCAAGTAAGGCCATCATTGAAAGTCCAGCTTTTGGGCAGGGGGGACGGCGTCCACCCGGTAAAATAAGTGGGGGGACGCCGTCCACCCGCGTGGTACCCCGACTCGAGCCCTGCTGGCATGCCTCTCTGGTGCAGAACTATAAAAGTGGTGCATGAGGACTGCACCAGTAATGGAGATTGGCCTCCCAGCATTCAATCAGATGGGTGTGAAGTGGAAACTGATTGGTCGAAGGTAGCCACTCAGGTTGGCTAAAACACCACATTATTTCAGCCTTTGCGGCTGGCTGCATTTTGACCAAATCCAATTGGTTTGTGTTTTCAGAAAGTTCCGATTGGCTGCTGGAAAAGCCCTATCAAGACTGGGTTGTCCTGCACGGGATTAAGCCAGATACTATGCCCGCCATTTTCTGTAGTGGGATGGGATCCTAGAAATGGCGGAACTCCAGGTTGTCCACATGCAAGAAACTGTCTGGCATATCTGCTTCCATGCTTTGCAGCTGATCTTGGCACACAAAAAACAAAAAAAAGATTTCGCTTTATTCTTTCTTAAAACAGCAGCAGCTGCCTGAGGGCTACAGATCCGAATGATAATAAAAGTAATCATCTCTTTTGCAGGGTTCACGCCTCCGGCCCACCCCTCTCTAGTCGGCGGCGGCGCCGTGCCTGTGTATCAGTGCAGCTCATCTCTGGGCACGGAAAGCAATAACCTCAAATTCTCCTGGTGGTCGGAGTGCCTGGCAGGTGTTTATTTCAGTATAAACGCAAGTTATTAACATCCCGTATTTATGACTCGAAAAGTAACCTTTGCAGAGGCTTTTCCAACATCTGATCATGGAAAGAGAAGACGGATTGAATGTCACTGGTGTTTATCTCTGGTGCCTGTCCTGGCACCCACTCTGCTCACAGAGAGCGCATTGTCTGAAGCTAATCTACTGGCTGGTCCTCTGTGCCAAAGTGGCTTCCATGAGCCTTTGGGTACTCACAGAGGTCCATTGAGGACTCTACCAAGTCAGTTTTTCAGCTTCATTGACGTATATGCAAATTACAGCTCGTTCAGATGCATTATTACATCGATCTCTAGTTTTTCAGTATAATCCATAAATATGCAAATGATAGCTCTCTCACGTCTATTGTATGTAAATGTATCTCCACACAAATACAGCGTTCCAGTATAATTAATAGATATGCAAACAGCAGCCCATTCAGATCCATTGCACGTAGATGTACCTATACAAAAGGCCAGCTTTTCAATATAATAAATATGCAAATGACAGCTCATGCAGATCTATTGTATGTAAATGTACCACTACAAAAGGTCGGCTTATCAATATATCTAATAAATATGCAGTATATTTAATAAATATGCAAATGGCAGCCCATGCAGATCTATTGTATGTAAATGTACCTCTAGAAAAGTTCGGCTTTTCAATATATCTAATAAATATGTAATATATTTAATAAATATGCAAATGACAGCCCTTGCAGATCTATTGTATGTAAATGTACCTCTACAAAAGGTGAGATTTTCAATTTATCTAATAAATATGCAATATATTTCATAAATATGCAAATGGCAGCCCATGCAGATCTATTGTATGTAAATGTACCTCTAGAAAAGTTCGGCTTTTCAATATATGTAATAAATATGCAATATATTTAATAAATATGCAAATGACAGCCTATGCAGATCTATTGTATGTAAATGTACCTCTACAAAAGGTCAGATTTTTAATATATCTAATAAATATGCAATATATTTAATAAATATGCAAAGGACAGGCCATGCAGATGCTATTGTATGTAAATGTACCTCTACAAAAGGTCAGTTTTTCAATATTTCTAATAAATATGCAAATGACAGCCCATTTTATTTACTTTTGTATCTAAATGTACCCCTTAAAAAGTCCAATTTTTAATATAATTAATAAATATGCAAAAGACAGCCCATTTGGATCTATTGTGTGTAAATAAGGGGTCTCCAACCTCTTTGGTAATAAGAGCTACATTTGTTCAAATAAATCATCCCGAGCTGCTAATATTAGTGATGTAAGTGTGACCATCCCATCCAAGGTTGACGGCAGTGATTGCATCAGTGCATTAGGCAGGGTTTGAGCAGTATATTAAAAAAGGCTTTGCCAAAGGCTTTTCCAAATTGAATGAAAATATTACACGGGTAATACATAAAAGCCATTGCTGCAGTCCCCGTGGCACCAAGTAAAATATGAGTAAGAAATCTTTTCAACTCATATATTAGCTTTCAATATATTTTTAAAATTCGACCATTTTTCTCTAAACATCAGTTTATGAGTTCTGAAAAGATATGCATTTTTGTCTTGAATACATTCTTTTTAATTGAGGTATACATATAATAATTCAACTTAGCAAAAGCTACTATATCAGAAGGCTGAGCTGCACACAGGAGAGCTACTCACAGTTACCTGGAGAACTACTGGTAGCTCACGAGCTACTCGCTGGAGACACCTGGTCTGAATGTACCTCTAAAAGGTTAGCTTTTCAATATAATAAATATGCAAATAACAGCCCATGCAGTTCTATTGTATGTATATATAACTCTACACAAAGTCAGGGTTTCAGAACAATCCATGAATATGCAAATTATATTATTTTAGTTTAATTTTATGTAAATGTAACTGGACACCACAGCTCTCTTTTAGAGGGTGGCTGTCAGTCCCTCAGGCCACCAAGTCAGCGCACGCGATGATCCCTGCCACCCTGGCGGACGACCACCTGCCAGAGTGAGAGATGCCCACTTGCCTGACGGGAAGCTCTAAGTCTACAGAGCAGCTGACAGTGTAGAGGGTTCTCTGAAGATTTGAAAGTTTGCCAAGCAGGCACCTTGACTGATGCAAGATTTTTTGTTTTTCAAGAATAAACTCCCAAAGAGAGATACTCTGTACATAAAAAATAAAAAACAGGCCAAACGAGCAACAAGTTTTATGCCTGCATGTGGGGGCTATGAGTCATTTTCCTTTTTGGAGATGATCATTTTTTGCTGTTCCCAGGAACAGAAATCTAATGATGGTTGTCCAGCCCTAAAGAAAGTGGGTGAGTGCCACTGGATGGCCCTGTGGCACATGGACCATCTTGTCAAAGATTTCTGAGGGCTGAGCCAGCTGAGCTCCAACATCAGAAGCAGTGGCGTAACATTAGCCCCCGCATCCCCAGTGGTGCAGGGGGACCCAAGCTCAACGGTGCCCCCCTTAGTACAGTACACTGGGTCTGGGACCAAAGTTGTAGGTGGTGGGCGGGTGGGGGTACTCCCCCTTGCTCAGCACTGCTGCTCCCTTATCACTGTTACAGGTCTTTTTAGAACACCCATCTGTCTGTCTTCACTGCCTCCCCTGGAGATCGGTCTATTCTGTCCATGAACATGTTTTTCTAGTGTTAGACTTTAGCCTCCCCCAGCAGTGACCAACTTTGGCCTCTAGTTGCAGAATGAGCCTTCCTCTGCCCCAAGCTGTGGTGCTGTATTTAATCCATGTATGCACTTAGGTTCCTTCACATCGGTCTCCATTCCCATTGGCCCTCATTTACCGCAGCGAACACATTTTTAGATTCCTGAGAATCTCCTGTAGCACTTGTGGCTGAATTGGCAGCCGCAGCCTGTGCAGGTAAGAGCGGTAGGACGGTGGGGGCAGGTGGGGGGGGGATTTTGACAGACGACGATGAGGGAAAATTAATTATTTATTTAATTTCCCCTCGAGGTCGTCTGTCGAACCCCCCCCAACTAAGCCCCAACTCCCCACCACTCTTACCTGCACAGGCCGCAGCTGTATATTGGTCCACCATTTGGGTCGCTCATCTCTTGCCCGTTTCTCGACTTAGTTTAGTCAGGAATGCCCCTATAGAGAAATGACTAAAATCTTAGATTCTACATATGATGTGGCATAAAGGAACTCCAGAGAGTACCGCGCCGACTGATACCCTGGTTCATCTCCTCTGTACTGTTCTATGTCCTCAACCTGAGGCCAGAGAGCCTCTTGCACTGTCCCACCTGGTTATCTGCTGCTCAATCTCCTTTGATTTTCCGTGGGATAATATAATCCGTACATCATCCCTACCCAACAACAATCAGCAGTGTCATCTTTCTTCTCAACACACCCTTTTCCGGTTAGTACTCTTAAAGAAGAAACTTTACCATGTCGTTGCACAGAAGCAGTGATCGCCAAACGCACAAACAATAAGAACATAGCTACTGCCCTATGACACTGCCCATTTCTTAAGGTCCAGAGTAGAAGTAGAATGACATGTTTTGCTGCTCTCTGACCACTGATAATGCACACTACCACAGCACCCTCAGTACGCCCTCCGCTGGATGGACACAGTTACAAATGCGCTATGTCCTCTACCTCTGCTGTCAGTGTGATCCACGTGCTGATTGAAACAGGACCACAATATCTTGTTCCTCTTACTTTGGGTGGTCCTGCTAGGGTATGTGGATCAATCAATCAGGAGTTTGTAGAGCACGGCTACTCACCCGTGAGGGTCTCAAGGCGCTAAGGGGTGAGGGGCCAACCAGGAGACCCAACGGTGTGGATGTCTTTGAAGGCATGCACACAGTGGGTTGTTGGGTGGCCGAAGTTTCACATCCCACTTGAGAGGATACTAGACCAACCCCATTTGCTGGGCACAGTCATCAGTAGTCTGCTGTGGTACCAGCAGAGCCCTACCACTACATTGTCCTCAATATACCACCCACCCTCCAGTAGTTACTTTCAATAATATTTCTTGCTGGGACATACAGTTTTGGCCTAAGACAATACCACCAGCACATGTGAATTGATATTTTCTGTAATGAGAACCACAGAAGCTGTGAATAAATACAAAGACCATTCAGATATTCATTTAGGTTGGGGCACTAGGATACGGATCTGAATCCTACCATCTTCTTACTACCTTTGTACAACCGTACCCTTATACTGTCTGCTATCGTTAAAGTCCCTAAAAACCTATTTGTCTCCATGCGTCCCTTTCTGCGCTCTCCCATATAGGCCTTAGCTCTCCTGATGAGTTCCTGCCCTACCCTGCTCCTTCTCCAGCTAAGTACTTTTGTACTACCTGGAAGGCAATACATTTGATCTCTCAAATCTGTTCCAGTACCTTTGTTTCGGTATTCCAGTTTGATCTTTGCATAAAGATTTAGTTCACCAATACCAATAAACATGAAACTTACCATCACATGAAGAGCAAAAAGCATAAAGAAAAGTGAGAATTATATTGAATTGTATGTTGACAAACCTGAACTACAAAGATGCCTGCCCTGAGGATGTAATATTAAATGTACTCACATTGGGAGCAGGAAGGAGGAGGTCATTAAATTATAGTTGAAATATCTACCCCCAAAAATCCACACTACCTACATCTTGTCAAGGTATTGTCAAGGTAAGTAGATGTAGAGTTAATAGCAGTAAATCAGTACTTCCCAATATATAATTACCTTGGCAATGTAATGGATTCAATATTTATGTAGTTCCATATTAATGAACTTGATATTGTGACATACTGTCACGCAAAGCGTGAACATACAACCCGGAAAAGTGTGAGAAAAAGCACTTCTTGGTCAGGGAAGGATGAGATCATAAGATCAACTGAAAATAACTTCTGCATTGGTCTTATCTCAGACCGCCTTCTGGACAGTGATTTGTCACTTGTCTGTGGATGTTTTATCAGTGGTGGCAGTGGCTTGTTTTTAAAAAAGAGATATTTTGTTTGCTTGCATGTAGACATGTAGCGAATACACAATGGGTGATTTACACTATTGTCCAGTAATGCCATTTAAAAGATACAAATTAAATGGGAAGCTCGAAGGCGGTTTGTACATGACACAGGACCCTAAGATTACATTATATAACCGTATTACGTTACCCTTTATTTTGTAAATTATATGCTTATTTTTAATGTAGTTTGCATAAAAAATGAGAGTTTTTTAACAGAAAATGTTTTTGACAAGTATAAGTTAAAAACTGGCATACATTGTTTGACTGTTTGCAGATAGAAGGAAAAAACGTCGATTGTGTTGTATTCCAAGTGTGGTTTTAGCAAAGGCTAATTTTTTAATGCAGATCATTTTTTACTCTTTTTCGAAGACCCTAATATTTCAATTAAATGTTTTATTTGAAGTATTGGTTAATTTAAATGCTTGATTTGACATTGTCTGTAGAAACGAGTGTTTTTAAAGCTGCTTTCTACACAATGGCCCTGACAGCAATTAGAATGTTCAGGTTTTGCTTGCTTTTTATGAAAAGCTGCTGTCTGCAAGGAACAATGGGACCTGACTGCAATTAGAATGTTCAGGTTTTGCTTGCTTTTTATGAAAAGCTGCTCTCTGCAAGGAACAATGGGACCGGACTGCAATTAGAATGTTCAGGTTTTGTTTGCTTTTTATGGAAAGCTGCTCTCTGCAAGGAACAATGGACCCTGACTGCAATTAGAATGTTCAGGTTTTGATTGCTTTTTATGAAAAGCTGCTCTCTGCAAGGAACAATGGACCCTGACTGCAATTACAATGTTCGGGTTTTCTTTGCTTTTTATGAAGCTATGCTAATGAAATAAAGGAATATAGGATCCCCTATTCTCATCACTGATGACACCTTCTTGATTGTCCAATATTTTCACCTGTATATGTTTGCTTGCAAACACTTCCTAACATATGATGCTATGAACAGGTACCCTCTAAACTCTCTAGCCTCATGTCCCAGGATGCTGTTCGCTTCTTCTCCGTCTGTGGCACACAGTCCTGACCAGTTGGCTACTCGCTGATATTGCCGTGCTCAGTGGCTCTCTAGCTAAGTTTGTGCTCTAGAAATCTTCCATATATAGATACATACAGGTTAATATATGGGTACTGTTTTTTTCTGGTTGAAGTTGGAGGCTCAGGGAAGGATGACAAGTCTGAAAACCACAATGTTTATCACAGCTTGTCACCAAGACAACAAGGAAGTCTTGTAGAAAGTTTTTATCTTCGCGGATGTTTGCAGTTCCTGAATTTTTGGCATCTGCAAAGGATGTGGTAGCGTAACACAGGATCAATTGAGCAAAGAGCTTACAGTAAAGTTTCCAGAGCCAAAATATGTTTGCTATTTTAGTTTAAAAATGAAGATGAAGATTTCTTCCGGAGTAAGATGGGTGATATGAGTGATGATCACAAATTTACACCAGCCATCTTGTTGCACGGTCACTCAGACTGGAAGTGGAGCACTCTGAGGATGCCGGACGCGGTTCTGATGCTCATGTGCCGCTGAACTTCACAAGGATTTACTAAACAGCATCTCATGCTCCTGGTATCTCCAGCTTTGATCCAGTGCAGATATTTGTGTCTACGGCGTAGGACGGCTGGAGGAAATCTTAATGCTTATGGGATTCAGAGGAAATCTTTGTGAATCAGGTCCATTTTCAGTGCAGCATGCAATCCTGGTATCCTTACGTTCATCAGCAAACATTGGTAAAGCCGTAGCCAACAGGTCTGCCTTTTGCTGCCAGACTTTTGGCTTTGTTCATGCTTGTTTTCTTTTGTCATGGTTCTTGTAAAACTCTATTGTTGTGGGAGTTGCTGGTTCTGGCCAATATAATACAAATATTGTCTAAAAGCAAAACTATTTTTTGGTCTCAAAGAACACACATTGACATAGAGCTCCTTGGCCTAGAAGGGAGCTACCTTGTGAAGGAGCAGAATAGTGTCACTCACTTTAAGTTTCATCAGAAGGTCATGACTAACTCCAGACATAAAACCCAGAATAACCACTGTCATACTGTGCTTAACCTGAAGCATATTTACCCAATGGTTTCATGTATGCTTTTACACCCGTCGACACCCTGACATGCTTGAGGCCGTTGAGGAGTATTCTAGACTTTGGGCATTGACCTAGATAAAGCAAAGGAACCCAAATCTTCCAAAGCCCGGGTCCCCAAGTGTATTACCCAGGCACTGCAGAGACGTGGACTGGTCTTGCAAAGCCAACCTGACCACCGACCACAGTGTATCCTCACAGCAGCTACAAACAGGCATTCCTCAGAGCTAAAAAGGTGCACCTTCAGACATGCGGATCTAAAACTGACAAATCCGTTACGATGTGAGCAACCTCAAAGGCACTGGTAGAACATTCAAGACCAGGCGCCCTGCTTCCTATCAAAACTGGGACCCACAATGCCAATACTCATCTAGATACGCTCTCTAACCATGCTAGGGAACACACCTCGACCAGTGAACCTCTGTGAATTCTCCTCATTCTTTGAGGAAGAGGTCAACAAACTCATAGCAGCTTTGAACCCCTCTCATCATACCTATCTGCAGTGATACAGTGGCAGAACTAAGGTTCTATACCGTAACCCCATTGGGGTTATCCTGAGGCAAGGAGGTCCATTGTCAAAACTGAAGAATGTCATACTCATAATGACTACAACACAGGCACCTGAGATCCTGGCTAATACAGAACAATCGTTGGCCTCCTTTGCGTAAACAAGGTCCTGAAACCAGCAGTAATTGTGTATTTCTCTTTCCACCGGGGACTGAAAGGAAGCTTATTAAGAGTCAGTCCAGCTGCAACTCACACCATGTCACTCAGACAACCTTCACGAACATAAGCAAGATACTGCTCCCAGCAGCGGCTGCGCTCTGTCAGACCACGCTGGGTTCCAAGACAACCTTCACCAACATAAGCAAGACCCAGCTCCCAGCAGAGGCTGGGCCCTGCGTGTGCTTTGGTACTCCTAGGCCTCTTTGAATTCTGTGACACCATGGACCACAGCTGCAGACCACACTGTGTCACTCAGACAACCTTCCCAATATAAACACAGTACTACTCTCAGCCGGAGACCAGGCCATGAGTGGGATTGGTACTCATGCTGTTACTTTGCCTGCTTTGACACCACGGAGCCCAACATTCTCCTTTACTATCTTAAGGAGTCCATGTGTGTGCTTGAGCTGGTCCTGAGCAGTTCCTAACTGAACCCGCACAAGGGTGAAGCTGACTTATGCCTCACTTAAAACCACCAATAGATCCATTCCGAGAACTGCCTCCAATGGACCTGACACCTAATAAACATGATACCACTCGTTGAAACACACACATAAATCTGAAGCTACAGGGGGACATTGGGGGAGGTATCATCAAGTCACTGATTTGCTAATTCATTAGTAAATATAGTTGGAAATGGTGCATTGATGACTCCACCCCTCAAGAACAGATACAATCTCAGTCCAGTGAATGCCACTTAGTCAAGAGCCTGGTACATTGTTGCTCCAACAAGTCACAGCAGTTACAATGAAGGCTTTGTGTCACCTTCGTCTTCCCTGAGGAATCCTCTCAATGCTTCTCCTGCCACAGAGGTTGGCATATGTCCTGCTAGCTGTAATGTTCCACATTAATAATTGCAATGAAAAGTATATGGGGTTCCCCAAATGAACAGTGCCAAAGTCAGGGTGACCAGAACTTGACTTGAAATTAGGCCATCCTGACCATATCTACAGCCATGATGCCATACACTGAAGGTCAGAGTGCAAAGTGTAATGTAAGGCCATGAAAGGGCACAGAACATATGCTGCAGACTAAGATTTCATCTGGACTTTTAATGAGTACAAAGTACAGTACAACCTGTAGGCTCTGCAGGAAGGTCACAAATACCAGCATTCCCCTAGACAGGGTCCCTCGAACCAACTCGTAACACACAGCAGGTATCCTATAAACATGACTTTTGAGAGCATCGCCAGGTGAAGTCAAAACATGCATAGATTGTAAATTTAGCCTCGCTGACTTCAAAGAATGGTTTCAACCTGGAAAGCCAGTGTCATAACAAGGAGTATTTTATCGAGAATCACGTATCCCGTGTGCCTCACTGGTGCATGGTTCCATTACTGCACCACCAGCAATGGTGCACCGAGAATCACGTATCGGGTTTTCCTCATGGGTTAATGGTACCACTGCAATAGCATCAGCCAAGGTGTACCGAGAATCACTTAGGTGTACCTCGTGGTGAATGGTTCCAATACAGCACCACCCGCCATGGTCTACTGAGAATCACGGATCTGGGTGCCTCACGGGTGAATGGTTCCACCACAGCGGCACCAGCCATGGTCTACTAAGAATCATGCATCCGTGGTGCCTCACGGGTGAATGGTTCCACTACAGCGGCACCAGCCATGGTCTACTGAGAATCACGGATCCAGGGTGCCTCACGGGTGAATAGTTCCACTACAGCGGTACCTGCCATGGTCTACTGAGAATCACAGATCCGTGGTGACTCACAGGTGAATGGTTCCACTACAGCAGCATTAGCCATGGTCTACTGAGAATCACAGATCCGGGGTGCCTCACAGGTGAATGGTTCCACTACAGCGGCACCAGCCATGGTCTACTGAGAATCACGGATCTGGGTGCCTCACGGGTGAATGGTTCCACTACAGCGGCACCAGCCATGGTCTACTGAGAATCAGAGATCCGGGGTGTCTCACGGGTGAATGGTTCCACTTCAGCAGTACTAGCCATGGTGTAACAAGAATCATGTATCGGTTGTTCCTCATGGGTTAATGGTTCCACTGCAGCAGCACCAGCCATAGTGTGCCGAGAATCACGTATCTGGTGTGCCTCATGGGTTAATGGTTCCACTGCAGCAGCACCAGCCATGGTGTACCGAGAATCACGTATCTGGTGGGCCTCGCGGGGGAATACTTCCACTGCAGCGCCACCAGCCATGGTGTACTGAGAATCACGTACCTGGTGTGCCTCCCGGGGGAATAGTTCCACTGCAGCGCCACTAGCCATGGTGTACTGAGAATCACGTATCTGGTGTGCCTCGCGGGTGAATGGTTACACTGCAGTGCCACTAGCCATGGTGTACTGAGAATCACGTAGCTGGTGTGCCTCACTGATAATTGGTTACACTGTATCGACAGCAGCCATGGTCTATTCGAGAATCACATATCAGGTGTATCTCAAGTGGGAATGGTTCCACTACAGCGGTACCAGCCATGGTGTACAGAAAATTACCATATCCGGTGTGCCTCGCGGGTGAATGGTTCCACTGCAGCGCCACCAGCCATGCTCTACCGAAATTTCATGTATCAGTTGTGCCTCACTGGTAATTGGTTATACTTTATCAACAGCAGACATAGTCTATCGAGAATCACATATCAGGTGTATCTCAAGGGGTAGTGGTTCCACTACAGCGGTACCAGCCATGGTGTACCGAGAATTACCATATCCGGTGTGCCTCACGGGTGGATGGTTCCACTGCAGCGCCACCAGCCATGCTCTACCGAAATTTCATGTATCAGTTGTGACTCACTGGTAATTGGTTACACTTTATCGACAGCAGCCATGGTCTATCGAGAATCACATATCAGGTGTATCTCAATGGGGAATAGTTCTACTACAGCGGTACCACCCATGGTGTACCGAGAATTACCATATCCGGTGTGCCTCACGGGTGAATGGTTCCACTGCAGCGCCACCAGCCATGGTGTACTAAGAATCATGTATCTGGTGTGCCTCGCGGGGGAATAGTTCCACTGCAGCGCCACCAGCCATGGTGTACTGAGAATCACGTATCTGGTGTGCCTCGCGGGTGAATGGTTACACTGCAGCACCACCAGCCATGGTGTACTGAGAATCACGTATCTGGTGTGCCTTACTGATAATTGGTTACACTTTATCCACAGCAGCCATGGTCTATCGAGAATCACATATCAGGTGAATCTCAAGGGGGAATTGTTCCACTACAGCGGCATCAGCCATGGTGTACCGAGAATTACCGTATCCGGTGTGCCTCACGGGTGAATGGTTCCAATACAGCGGCAATAGCCATGGTCTACTGAGAATCACGGATCCGGGTGCCTCACGGGTGAATGGTTCCACTACAGCGGCACCAGCCATGGTCTACTGAGAATCACGGATCCAGGTGCCTCACGGGTGAACGGTTCCACTACAGCGGCACCAGCCATGGTCTACTGAGAATCATGCATCCGGGGTGCCTCACGGGTGAATGGTTCCACTACAGCGGTACCAGCCATGGTCTACTGAGAATCGCGGATCCGGGGTGCCTCACGGGTGAATGGTTCCACTACAGCGGCACCAGCCATGGTCTACTGAGAATCACAGATCTGGGGTGCCTCACGGGTGAATGGTTCCACTGCAGCGCCACCAGCCATGGTCTACTGAGAATCACGGATCCGGGTGCCTCACGGGTGAATGGTTCCACTACAGCGGCACCAGCCATGGTCTACTGAGAATCACGGATCCGGGGTGCCTCACGAGTGAATGGTTCCTCTACAGCGGCACCAGCCAGGGTGTACCGAGAATTACCATATCAGGCGTGCCACACGGGTGAATTGTTCCAATGCAGCCCCATGAGCCATAGTCTATCGACAATCACTTATCAGGTATGACTGGTTTAACTGCAGCACCACCGAGCATGATCCACCCAGAATCACTTATCAAGTGTTGTCAATGGGTGAATGGTTCAACTACAGAGCCTCTTGCCATCGTCTATTGAGAATCACATGTAAGGTGTGCCTACGGGTGAATGGTGCCACTGCTGCCCCACTACTAGTTACTCTCTAAACCAGAACCACTTATCAGGAGTGGTCCATGGGTGAATGGTCCCACTGCAGAGTCACTTGCCATCGTCTATCGATAATCAGTTATCAGTAGTGCCTCAAGGATGAATGGTTCTATTGCAGTGACATCAGTCTAGCGAGAAATCTCTAACATACACTAGGGCGAGTTATCCTGGTTGCAGAGTCCATCAGATAATGCAGGAATGCAGCCTGGCCCTGTGGGTTGAGTTGACTTCCTTGATAGTCATCATTAATAGTTAATAACTGAATACCTGGTGCACAAGGAAGAACTTATCAAATCAATCAACAACTCAGGAACACTGCGGCCACATTTTCCAGCAACTTTTTGGCGCCTACTTATGTCTCAGTACATTTTGTTTGTGGATTGTCTGATCCACTGGCTAATTACAACTAGTACACAAGTAACACAACCCTGGTGCAACGCGCGTGCCGTGGATCTTTAATGGGCCCCTTTTATGCCCAGGTGGGTACTAAAAGGCTGCAGTAACTGAGCCCCGGTGCCACTGCACCTCCGGAGTGACAACCATACTCCGCACACACTCGTATAATGAATTTCATTTAGTCAGTATAGATGGACATCGGTAAGCATTGGCCAATACAAACACTAGTATCCGCAGATGCAGATGGCAGGGGTTGACAATTAAAACTCGCTTCTCCCCTTGGCACAGTGTGTGCGATCTCTAGGGTTAACACATAACCATCAATTAAAGAAAAATAAAATGCTTTTCCATAGATCCTTATTAACGGATACAACCAGTATCAGCTTATTAACATTTGCAGATTCCCAGCAGGGTGCCTCCTCGGTCTATGCCCTTCTGTTAGCCACCCACGTGGGTCTAAATAGGATATAGGGCGAGGAGCAGCTTTATAATAATCAAATGCAGCTCTCACCAGTAGACAGGCTTCCACTCTCTATTTCTGTATAATTGGTGTATGACAAGGTGACCTCGGACGGTGCCTTTGTCAGGGACATATGTTGGTAGCAGGGGCGAACACATTATACTTTCTCATGCGAAGCTAAACGATGGTGACAATTTCTATAGCTGCACAGATTGTCACTTTTGTAAAACTTACAGTGAAAATGTAGAGTCTCCACAGCATGATGGGCAGAGAATCTAGACTCTTTATTAGACATACAGAGGCTAGAGTTATGCGGGTCTCTTTTATTCATCCAATATTTTCGCAAACCTACTTTTTCACAATTTTTGAAGGTTGCCAATATTATAAAAGTTGGTGAACTGTTTTAAAAAAAAAAAAAACTTTACGATGTTAGCAAAGACAAATTTTCAAATTTCACACACTTCTAATGGGAATACTGCGAACAAGAGGAAGCCTTGTCAATCCCAACACCACTATTTCCCCCAGGGATCAAAGCAGACACCCGAGGGAAAATACTACTCTCCTCTCTTCCAGTAATAAATGGAGTTATTTTAAACGGATGCATAAAAGGAGACATACCTGCAACTTGTACAAGAAAAGGTAACCTCCGTTCATCAATTTTAGACTACATGATATGCAGCCAAGACCTGTTTGGGAGAGTATCAAATCTAAGCACTAAATTTACACAGGGAAGTGACCATGCAATATTACATCTCATAACAGGTTTAATAGTGCAACCTATCTCTCCAGGGTTTATCATGCATTTGCACAGTACTGTACTGGTGAACCACGCCCAAGGGCGATTGACATGGAATTCTATAACACTCAACAATATAAACTCTGCAATTGTTACTGCACAAGTATTACAGACCATTCATTCCTCAGACCCAACAACAAATTTCGAATTAGTTCTCAATAAAATCGTGCAATCCTTGCAGGATACCTTAAAACATCGGAGTTCCCAACCGGGAAATCATAAAAGAAAGAACCTAGACAAAAGAGCAATTGCATTAAATAAATTAATTTGTTAGCAATTCCTCAATTTCTCAGAGAATAGACACCATGAAATTAAAATCATAAAAAACCGCTGCCTGAGGGAAAAAGAAAAAAATCGAAAAGCTCAGCAGGATCAAAAATGAGTCGATATTCAGATTGCAGCCAAACAAAAAAACAATCGTGTATACTGGAACCTAATCGCTAAAGAAACAGGTACGAAGAAATCCCTGCAAGCCTCACCAGTTCCCCCAACTGAATGGGAAACATATCTACATAATTTATACAAATTGAACTCGAGACAAGAAAGTTTGAACCAAATATCAAGTAATCCAGGGGAAAATATTCAAGACAACTGGGCTTCAGCAGCTCCGCAAATCGAATATTATATAAAAAACGCAAGATCTTCTGCTACAATGGGTCCGGATCAGATTCCAATAAAAGTACTTCAAAGTAACCCAGAAGAATGGAGTAAGTTTTTAGCACCCCTCTACTCCCACTCCTATGACACTGGTGAAATCCCAAAATCATGGAAGGGGAGCATCGTGATCCCAATCTACAAGAAGGGCTCTCGGTTGCTTCCCTGCAATTATCGACAGATTGCCTTGCTGGATGCCACAGGGAAGATCTTTGCGGCAAGCGTCCTGGATCATCTTAAAGACTGGGCTTATTCAACCGGAGCGATCCCTCTAAATCAAGCTGGGTTCCGACAAAACCACTCCGTAACCGACAACATAGTGGTGCTACAAACAATAATAGATAAATATGTGGTCTCAAAATTGCAGGTCGTCTATTCTGTCTTTGTCGATTTCACGACGGCATTTGACAGAGTGGATAGACCTACACACTGAAACAAGCTTAGAAAACTGGGAATTCCGAACAACCTGCTTCATATAATTACATCACTATACTCGGAAACATGGTGTCAAGTACAAATGGGGAAAGAGAAGGGACTCACTCGTCCAATAGTCACACCAAATGGTCTTAGGCAAGGTTGCCTTTTAGCTCCCCTCCTGTTCTCTCTATACCTCAGTGATCTTCCGGATTGTTTTACACAGGTCATCAATTTTCCCCAAAAAATATCTTTATGTAAAATACACATCATGATGTACGTCGATGACGTGGTTATCTTAGACCTTACCCCATTCGGCCTACAAAGGAATCTACAAGTACTTACCAAATATACAGAAGAAAACTTCTTAGTCATAACAAAAGCGAAAATAGTTCCGTTCAGAGGAAAAAAACAATACATAAAATACAACTGGACTTTAGGGGAAAACCGCAAGTGGTGAAAGAATACACCTACTTAGAGCGTATATTTACACAAACTTTACAAAACTCCCCTCATCTGCAGCACTTGGGCCGTAAAGCAGAAGTACATGTCGGGGCTCTCCAACGTTTATACTCTTCCTCTGGGCACAGGCATTTCCCTTCTCTTTTACAGGTTTTTAGCTCCAAGATTCCAACCATCCTATCGTACGCTCTGGAATACATTCCAATAAGACAGTGGCAACAAATACAATCTAAAGAAGGGAAAATACTTTGAAAATTGATTAAAGTTCACCAAACAGTTCCTGCACAAGCTCTGCGCCTCGAGCTTTCTTTAGTCAGCTCATATGCCAGAGGCATTACCAACATCATAAAATGGGCCTATAATCTCATACACGCAGAACAAGGCACCTTAAGATTTTTATTAAAAACGGAGACTTTCAACCTCGGATCACCGAAGTATGGTTTTAGTCAAAACTTAATTACTGCATTCAAATTATTGAACTGTACAACCGAACTGTTGAAATCTTGGGACTCCTGCGCACTTGAGGCTTTTCCTAAAACATTTAACGCCGAGAATAAGTTATGATCTTGACATTCAACATTGCTCTAAATTACATCATTATGAACTTTACGCAGAGACAATAGAATTTAAACATTTGCAACAGTATATTCGTTTTACATTAAGGCATGGAGTCCGGCGATGCATTATATTACTTCGGCTTGGGATTCTCCCCTTTAAATCTTTTACCTCTAAGTGGAATTTTAACGAAAACACCAGTGGTTTATGTGACCTCTGTAACGGAGGTGTGCAAGACTGGAAGCATATTTTGTTTGTATGCCCTAATTCGATATTGGTAGATGCCAGAAAGCGGTACCTAAAATTAATTCAAACAAGATGTAATACTACTACAGTACAGAGCTTGATTTCGCTTCTTAAGTCACCACTTAATGAATTTGTGTGTTATAATCTGTTCAAATTTTTTACTAAATGATTACTTTATTAATATTTAATAACAAATGTATTTTTTAATTTGTTGTTCTCAGCAGAGAACTAAATCAAATAAACTTAAACTTGAAACTTGAACTAATTGGTAGCGTGACTTATTCACATGTGTTCCCATACTCCCTTTTGAGAGCTCCCTTGCCCCAGAGTCGGGATTGCTTTTTCTAAAAACAAATTGAATGTGTGATCTGAGAAGGTGTCAGTCTGCCCTGTGATTCCACCTCTTCTGGACACATGATAACATAAAGGCACAGTGTCTTCTTCCATGTCGCCATGGGGATTGCGGTACTGCAGCAGTCAATTGGCAGACACGTGTCCATATGAAAGTAGTTGCAATGTTGAGTATTGCGACACCAGGTCATTGAGCCATAGGAGGTATTGAAGAGTGGATCTCCTGGGAAGGATTAGTGTAGGGCTGGCTCATAGGGCTGCAAAAGAGGAAGCTGGTGAACAGGATCCTAGTAGAATAGGGAACTTTCATCGCCCCCAGCCAGTTAGTAACACTTTACAAAGACTGCAATGGCCAATCTGGAGCAAGCCTAGGCGAAGCCATGTCAGAGTCAGCCAGTTAGCAGCTCTTAACAAAGACTGCAATGGCCAATCAGGAGCAGGCCAAGGTGAGCCCATGTCAGATCCAGCCAGTTAGCAGCACTATACAAAGACATCCTTCTTAGCTAAGATACTGGAGAAAACTAAAGGGGACGTGGATATTCAGAAGGAAATCTGTGATTTCTTAAGTGACTTTCAGTGAGTGATTGAGCAGGGAAAGAATATAGAAACATTCTTGATAACTGAAAGAAAGACGTGTTGTCACTGTCAATCAGGGGGAAGCCTGAGACTTTGTGATGTTAATCCTATCAGCCGCATCAACACCATGGATTGTGAAATGTGATTTCCACGCCAGAGAGCTGTACCTTGAGTTTCCACTGTTTGGATGAAATGGTCTCAGTCAAAGAGCTGAAGAACTAAGGTGGTTTCAACCTTCAAATATAACTCGTCGGATCGCACCGCATCCTGGCTCTCTTTCCTCCTGCCTAATGTTTACCCAACCCACTGCATGACCACCAAGTGGACTTTGATTTAGGTTGCCACAAGTATGTTGATGATACTCAGCAATTTTTGCCTCATCGCTGCTTTGCCTTTCTTTGCTTCTCAAGACATAACTATGATCAGTGGCAAATTTGAGCCGGTGGTTGCAAGTGGGGGCCATCAGCACTCATTTTTCGGACCGGCACTTATTTTTCCTTAGTAGGCTTTGATCCAGAGCAAGAGAGAGAAAAACACAAAAGGGGAAGAAGGAGGACAAAAACACACACAAAAACAGAGCCAAACAATGAAAGCAGAGGTTTAACATAACCTGAAAGAGTTAGATAAAGTGACAGGGGGTGTCTGGTGGTCGATTAAAGAGGCATGAGGTGGAATCAAGACTACACAGCCTATTTGGCTCCCCGACCTTAGAAGGCAAACTATGGGCCACTGCACTTATTCTGTTACAACTTAAGAAGCCCTGACAATGATGCAGCAACCACTTTCCCTAAATTTGAGTCCAAGCTTGGGATTGTCTTTGAAATTATTGAACAAAACAGCAGACAATTCTTTAAAGGTAAATACCAAAACAGTAAGATGCTTTTGAGGTGTATACATTTTTACAAAAAGCTAAGCTGCAGAAAGTGCTGTCAGTGTTAGTAAAAGTATTGCAAAGTAATAGTGTTTTTTCTCTGTCCTTTGTTTGATTCAGCACTCCAGAAGGTGGAACCAAGGAGCAGCAATCTTGCTGTTTTGCAAGTTCAAGTGCTGTAATGGAGCTCTGGTGTTTTTCGCAGGCCTCCGTTACTGCACAAAGGGAATCGTGATTCATTCATTTGCATGAGGTAGGATTCATGTTAATCATACTGAATATCAGCATGCAAGCAGAGTAACAAAGAAGAAGTCTGGCCGAGACTGAAGCTGCACTCTGGCTGAAACAGAGCAAAGACAAGTACTTAGAGAAGCTGTTCACAAGACCAAGGCGCGACTGATGTGAATTCTTTGAGCCAACCTCGAACAACCCTTAAGATACTCAGTTAAACACTAAAGGAATTGTGACAATCGAAGATCAATGAACTGGTCAGGTGACTTTCTGAGCCATGAAGATTGAAATTCAGAGAGCCATCCAAATTCCCACTATTATGGGCTACCGGAACATCTGTTGGACAGGCTTGAGGTGGTCCAAAATGCAGCCTTCTTCTGAACTTGCAAGTTCGTATGCGGATGTCTACTCATCTGCGTGCTCTCCAATGGTTTCCTATCAGGAAAAGAATCTTGTTCAAGGCTCTAGTACTAGTGCACGGAGCTCTTTACCAGATCTGTACGGACTATCTTAGACCCTTCTACGCTCCATTTTTGGGTTGCATCGCAGATCTGGCTGGTCGTTGAGAATATCGCGAAGTGGTGTTTTCGTGTGTTTTTGCACAGGAACGCCTACTCTGCATATCATTAGCGTTAGTTGTCTCTCTCATCCGTGGCGATGTATTTTGCGGCAGCTATTGCTGGAAAACTGGCGATATGGGCTGTTTGCACCAGCTTGAGAATGGGACGATAATTCTTTCGCCACTTTTGCTGCGCTAAAGTGCCGATAACTCGGCGATAAGTCCTTGAGAATATGCCCCACTGAGTAGAAAAAGGAGAGATTCTGATAAATGAAGTCTGCCCACAGAAGACAAGAGGGAAAACTTTGGAGTTTCTTTTAAGTTGATGGTTTAACAATTGTTGCCAATGTTGGATTTAAAAGGAAAACATTGATGTTGTCTGTTTCTGAACCCTACTTTTAGCCACAAGACACCCGAAAAAGGCAAGATAACACCACAGAGATGCTCATACGCGTAGTGTTACCTCTAAATATGCCCACTCTTGAAGACACAGATTTAAATCCCAATTCTTTCTGAAAATGGAAATCCTCCTAGAAAACTGGACCAGCGATTAATAAAACTGTGAATTGCGTCAGCACGCGGCATCGCCTCATTTAGGATGTTGGAGGAAGCGCTGCTGTTGATGTTTGCTTCATTTTTCCTTCACTGCACTGGCAGCTTGACAGATCTGCGCCTTCTGCTGTTCTTAGAGATTAATTAAAAGCGACTGTTCATATGGACAGCTCTAATGAGCCAAGCCGGCACCGCTCTGAATACGTTACCGGGCCCTCCCCGCGACTTTACCACAAACTGCCCAGGCGCTTGTTCAGCTCTCCTGAGCAATTGCCAAAAAATGACATTTCGTATTAAAATTGTAGAATCTCCCGGACTCCCCCCCCCACCCCCCCTAAGAATGGTTTCATGTGCTGCTTGGTTGTTTATTTTTGTTTGTTTTTTACATAAAATTTTAATAAAAAGAATACAAAAAAATTAAAGAATCTAACTCAAATGTAAGCCAACTCGTACAGAAATATAGCCACCAAGAAGGACAGTGTAGAAAACCGGACAGGGATCTCCTCCCAGTTCAACATTGAAGGAACAATTGACTATCTCCACCAGCTGAGGACCCCAAATGGTGGGGGGTCTCATGGCGTAAACGCTCTCAGGAAGACGCCCAAAGATCCAACGACACCCACAAAGATCACCTTTTTGAGGCCACTCGCGCCTCTGTAGGCGGTTCAACAGCAGATTGAGCTCTCTTACTGCACCACTCACAAACTCTACACCAGCAGGGCCACACCCAGTTCAGGCCCCGCCCACAAAAGGCAACTTGTGGTCCGGTTAAAGACCCTGGCTTTCCAAAAAGACCAAATCTTGAGCCTCTTCTTCTCTGTTATCCCTTAAAACTAAAACTGAGTCATGAAAAAACAAACATTGTATGGCTATCTCATTCCAAAGTGCTAGAAACCTCACCTTTTTTCTTTCATTATTTAAATACTTTGAGAAAGACATTCCAAAAATACTAAAACAGATCAGCCATTTCAGGTGCAAAAAAACAACACAATAACAAATGCACTCTAGTTTCTGGACAAGTTTATACGGAATGTTTAGAATTTGAGCCAACTTTATCACAGGGTTGACGCGCGGGTGACAATTTCTGCAGACAAAAAATAAACCTTGTGTGTGAGGAAAACTCCCTCTTAATGTTGCCTTTCTACAATAGGTTGATTAAAAAAATGAATGGTTTTTCCCAAGTTATTTTCCACCTGCTATATTTTTTTCTTTAAATTGTAATACCCTAGAACTTCACCAAGTCTGCAAAGTTTTGAAAAAGTGTTAATGAAATTTGCCGAAGAAACTATTGCAACGTCACATCTCCCTGGAGTATACCTTCTCCTACACAGTTCAGATTCTTGCATTAATTTCACATGAGGACTTTGTACTCTCAGGAGGCAAGAGAAGGAGGTGGAAGGGTAAACCTGCAACATAGCAGCCCCTCATTCAGAGAGTGAAGTTAATATTCCACTGTACCAGTCATCAATCCGTGACTCAATGCTAATAACACCTGGCCAATCGCTTAAAGGAACCCAAGGTAACTGGGATGTATTTGCAAGAATGGAACAGGAACTCACCTCTGGGTGCCATGTGTAGACCAAGGCTCTGCAGACCATGAACAACAAAACCTACTGCACAGGGGTCAAGTGTCAAAGCTATCAAGTGTGCAATGGACACAGGGCACTGGGTTGTGGGTGATCTGGTCTCTTTGGGCCTCATTAACGGCATTTTGGTGTAGGGCAGTGCAGCAAGGCACCTTGCTGCTCTGCCCTATGCCAAAGTGAAAGGGCAGGAATGCACTGTATTTAAGCACTATGGTGCATACCCATACTTTCAGCCTGCGCTGGCACAGTTTGGGCAGCCTAGCACCAACGTAGGCCCCCTTGCACCACGGTGCAAGGGTGCATCCATTGAGGGCATTGCATTGCATTGCAGGCAGGAAAGGGCACCTTCCTGCACAAAAACAATCCTAGGAGGCGTTTTCCTCTTTCTATGTGTGCTGCAAAATGCAGCATACATGGAAAGAGGAAAAAATGAGGAGAAATTAACATATTTCTCCTCGTTACTCCTCACCTCAGGAAACGTACAGATTTTACGCTTTCCCAGGTTTAAATCACTTTGTAAATCTGGAGCAGCATCAAATTCCATGGGCGATGCGTGGGAGAAGCCACCGCTGCTTGGCCATACTGGTGATTTATGAGGCCACTAAAAGCCACGCAGGGTTGATTTGCATGGCTTCATAAATCTTTATGAGAGCACTGCGTCACACATGTACCACTTTACGTGGTGCAAAGGTGAAGCAGGCTCTCATAAATAAGCCTCCCTGTGTCTGTGTGCAAGAGGGCATCTCTACTCATTAAGCTCTCCAAATGGCACCCATCGTAGCTGGCGTACCGCACGAGTGTGAGGGCAGGGGGCGGGGCTGAATCCTGCGATTGCAGGATGACTGCTGCCCCTGCCAGTGCGCAAGTTGGATTTGCCGGTCATCTGGCGACGGCCAGACCGACATATGCACTGTAGACCCAGCAATCCCAGCGCTGTGAAACAGCCGGGGGATTGCTGGCACAGGCCCCCAGGTACAAAATGAGTGCTGGGTTAGCCTTTTCCAACCAATCCTGGAGCTGCTCTCATGCTGAAAACAGCATGAGAGCAGCTCCAGGATTGGTTGAATTCGTAATCCTCTGCTCAGGATTAAGTCTTTCCCATTCCTGCTCACTAGAATTCCGACGGGAGAGAAGTGCCGCACCAGACGGGACGCAGCATTTATGGTGAGTTTTGCACCATCTAATATAATGGGTCAGCTTGATTTAGCCACTGGCTAACTTCACTGTGAGTGATGGCATTCTACTCCTCCCTAAGGGCCTTTCCTCACTCCTAGGTACCTCGCATCTGTGCCAGGGACTACTATGGCAAAGTGTGATTTTTCAGACCAAAATCTTTTTGCTTTTTTATATTTGAAATGGCAAAGTATGTAGCCTTACGGCTAGAGCGGTCGACCTTGAAGCTGGAGAACTGGGTTCGAGTCTCGGCAACGACGCTCAACATCCTGTGGATCTGGGCAAATCACTTAATTTCCCTGTGCCTAACAAAAATGAATGTGTCCACCTGTAACGGAAATGGTGCTCATGTAAAGCGCTCTGATACCTGATATCTTCGGATCTAGTTCGTGCTATATAAAACTCTAAAAAAAAAAAAAAAAGTAGCTCCCCAACAACAATAGAGATTTACACAATCAAAATTAAAAAGGCTGGCAGCCAGCACTAGACCTTTTGACTTTGCCAATGCATGTTTTAATTGCTATTCTGAGGGGGTTATGCCCCCAACGTCTCTTCCTTCTTTCCACGGTTTTTCAATCCCTTGTTCTCTCTCACCTCCTTTTCCTTCTTTTCCCCCCTCTTGCTCTTTTCGTTTGAGGGGAGATGCCCCCAAACCACACTCTTTTTATTCATTTCTAAAATCCCTTCATTTCTGCTGCTCCCATGCTCCCCTGGTTTCCCTTTATGCAGGGGACTCATTCCGACCCTCATTCCTTCTCTTACCCTTTTTCCTACCCTTCCTCTCTCCACATTAATTTTTGTAACTATTGTTAAGGACGTTTTTATTTTAACCAAACATTATTTCTATATTGTGTTTTTATCTAGCTGGGTTTTTCATTATTTTTTTCAGAAATGGGGCTAGTGTTGTTTTTATATTAATGTATAATTTAGAACTCAGTATAGATATATATTTACCACCCTCTGAACTTTCAGGGCATGTCTTGAACATCCCACTGATGAGCCCCACGCAGAACAAGACATGCCTGTGATTGTTGAAGAAGTTTGAGAGAGGCCCAACTCTGGTGCATCTCAATAGGATCAGTGGGCTGACGCATGAAAAACAGAGGATTAATATATGATAGCTCTTATTATGGAACCGTTTGTTGTCGCACTGTCAGTGATTACTAATCATGTTTAGCACTGCCATTAAAAAGAGAGAAAATAGAGCATTAAAGACAGTCTAAATCATCTTCGTCAGTTACAGCTGATAGCAAAATTATTTCCAGCGGTAAAAGCATTACCGCCGACGCCAGCTGCATGGAATCTAGATTACAGAAAATAATATTTCATGGTAGTGATGGGTTTCACTGTCTACAAACTGTCCAGTTCTGAGCTGCTCTTAAATAGGAAAGAGCCATAACCGGCCTCGACAGGGTGATGCGCGAGTCAGGTGTGGTCTCTAAACCCTTGAGTAGTGAGTGATGCAGAATGTGCTGCCCTGCAGGGACCATCCCCCTCTCTGGCGATTACAATGTAGTTTTGGCATGCTGCCTGCATTTGTACTGCTCAGGCATCGATTTTACTGCCAGATATTACAATTTACTTCCAGCAGCATAGGCCGCACTATTTACCATGCGGTGTTACCGGCGGTATTTACTCCCTGAAGCAATACCCGTGGCACATTACCGCTGAAATATGTATATCCACACGCCAATGGAGCGGTAATCTCGGTAGAGCCATAATACGGAGTATGCAATAATACTACCTCAGGCGCGCGAACAGTGACATGACGCAATATCATGCCCCCCTCCCCCTCCCGCTCAGAGAGTGAAAAGGGCTCCAGAGCCTCCCATATCTCACAGACGTTTATTAGCCTTATCATGAACTGGGACCCCTTGAAGGATTGGGGGTCCTCGAAAGCTTGGGAGCCCCCTGAGGCTCACAGGCTGCAGGGGCCAGCGTTAAGCCCCTTCACTCTGGCCTCTCCTAAAATAATTTGCCGGAGAGGGTGCAGAAGATAGCAGGCTGTCATTTGTTCTTACTACTTTGCGACCTCCACTCGCAGGGGGGAGGGGAGGATCATCATCAACAAAATTGAATCATAATCAGTTCATTTACCAAGCATTAAGAAAGAACATTTAATTTCATGCTGCCTGCCCCCGTTTTTGGGGTGTTTGTGGTGTCTAGGCACAATGTCCTACCTGTGCCGCTGCCCTTTAGCCGGCTCCCACCGCTGCACCCCCATTGGCCCCTTCAGATGCCGCGGCCCACCGCCACTGGCTGGCCCTCCCCTTGCATCTTCACTGCTTTTGAAGCGTTGCCACCTTCGTGAGTTTTTTCAGACCTTTTGCCCCACCTGGCAGGGGGTGGAACACAGACCCCTGCATCCGTGTGGGGCAGGGGGGTCAAATCCTTCAGGGTGCTCTGAACCCTTCAGGGTACCCCATTCCAATGGCCAATGAATATGTCTGAGAATTAGAAAGGCTCGAGTGCCCTTCAGCAATTCTACAGGGGGCACCGTTTGCGTTTACGCCACTGGATGGGCGCCATATGCGGACAAAAAGGGGCGGCTGGGCTCATGGCTGCCTTACCCCATAACATAATGTGTATTTGTAAAGTGCAGTATCACCCAATGATATCAAGGCGCTGAATAACAGATGTTTATTGTTACCCAACTCAATGGTACTCATTTTATAGACCTCAAAAGGATGAAAGGCTAAGGGGACCCATCAGGATTTGAAACTGTGAACATGAGGTCGAACACAGGCCCCTACAGTGGACGCGTTAGTCCACTAAGCCACCAGACCCAGCATGCTAGAACGGCCAGCACTCTTACTCGGGGTGATTGCGTTGTTAGACCTACTTGCAGAATTCCTTTTCCACTCTCTCTGTCTTCTCCCATTCTGAAGCGAATCTAATATTAGCAGTCAGAGACGAACAAGGTGTTTTTTTCCCATTTGGAGCTCTTTCAGTCCAAATCCCTTCCTGGCATCTGTTCGTAAGCAGACGAGCCACCAAATTTGGTCAAAAGAACGCTGTACATGGCAAATGTTGAAAAAAGATCTTTCTGCTCTGTTGTATGACGGAACCCCGCATGCCTTTACAATGCAGTCACTACCTCAACGGCAACGTTACCACGTGTTACTTTACCATGCAAGTTGTTACAACAACTTGCTCTAGGGGGCGCTGGACTCTGGAATAGTATAAATTACTATTCTAACTCCAGTCTACGCAACAGTAGGGAAGGTGTCGGACTTAAAAATCCAACACCAGTCCAACAACGCACTCCCTACAGCGAGTCGTTGTTACGACGTGCATGGTAAAGTAACGCATCTAAAGGTAGGTCGTTGTTGTGAATGCGGGGTAAGAGATGTTTCCCTTTCTGCTCAGACTAAGATGTTTCAGGTGCTTTTTGTCTTTCCTCCATAAACTGTGCATCTATTCTGCTGCCATAGGTTTGTCTACAACAGATCAAGCTAAAGCAGAAATGTTGTTGGAAATTAACACAGCTCTACCGAACCTACTCTCCACTCTCCGTCACCTCCAGGTGCTGATTTTGTGTCTCTAGTAGGCCTAGGCAAAATCTGCACAAATTTTGTAGTGTCATTTTGTAGCGGAAATTACGTGAAATCTCCCAAAATTTACATATTATTGTGCAAAAGGCCTGACTGATGGCTGTTTCTTAGCGCCATCTCGATTGTCACATTTAATGCTAAAAAAAATAGCCCAAAAGCGCGTGTGACCCGAGGAACAATCGCTCACGTTCAGTTCAATTACATTGCTGCACACCCACGATATGATTTTTAAACAGAATGAAATCTCAACTCTTCAATCGAGAGTAAATGTGTAATCTTGGGCATTTCGAGTAACAAACATAGCTCGAAATGGCAGAAATTATGCGAGATTGTGCCAGGTAAATAAAATGTTTCCTGCCCCAGTCTTTAGCTGTATGTTGTAGGTTTCTGGTAAGTTTCTAGACTAAAGGCGTCCTGAAGTGATAAAATCTGTTTTCATTGAGAATTTGGCACCTCATGTGACAAGTCTATCTCAGTCTACTGCGAAGGAGGCAGGTGTATGTATCTTGAGAGAGCGGCAGACGGTGTTTCTGTGGGCAGATAAGGTAATTACGTGTAGATGTACTATTATCTAACACGCTAAGACCTCAAAGGTAAGAAAGTCACGTTTTCTCTATTATATTATGAAAGGTAGTCTCAGAGCTGAACAGTCTTTCTATAATCGTTAATTTGCGTAAAGATTTCATTTATTGAATCCTACTGTGAAGGAAAGAAAGGTCCTTAAGAAAACTCAAAGACTGCACAAACTGTTAGTTGGCAACCAGGTTCTTTGCAGTATTTAGGCCAAACATCTAGGCCGAAAAAGGAGGACAGAATATCTGTAGCACTAGGAAGTATCATAGTATTTCTATTATGTTTATATCGATATAGACATAATAGAAAGACTGCCATTTTCAGTGTAAAAGATAGTCCTTCTGTTATGTCCATAATGCTCTTATGTAGAACTAATGGAAGGAATATTCGGTAATGATTATGATAGTTCTCTTCTTATGCATAGAACGATGTGGATGCAATGCAGGTGGCCGGGTCGCCGCAGGGCAGGGTTACAGTGGGGTTGGGACGGGATCTACAGCACAAGTGGAAGCGGGAGCCTATGTCCAACCCTTACCATTTCAGACTCAGAGTTTACCGTTACTATATGGCAAGCATCTGATCCTCCTGGACCAACGCTGGACACCCCGGTCTGTGAATACTGCCAGCTTCTTCTCTTTGTTTGTGCTTTCCTGCCCTTATTTTCCAGAGGATAGTCTGTGATCCTATTGTTCCAGAAGAATTTGTTAAATAAATGGTCTGTTCGGCAACACATATCAGATGTTGCTATCTGGATATGTCACACAAAGAATAAAGCATCACTGCTTTAGGGGTCATCACCCTCTTACACTTGCAGTCTCTCCTGCTGCTTGTGAGACCGTGCGGACAGTTGGAGATTGTCAATTCCATGTACTGTGCTGTCAAACCCATTACTGTCCCATTCTAAAGCTTGCCACGCTCACTCACACATTAGAAAGAAACCTACAAACATTTTAAGCAGTTAATTTGGGATTCCCCAGATCTCGCCCAATTGCAGTCTAAACAAGCATTGGTAAAGCCAATAGGCCTGGCCCTGAGAATTTAATTGGTATGTGTGTTTAATTGTGTTTGAAGGCTAGTAAAGCAATTCAGCTGACAATGCATTACATCAGATGGTGATGGCACAGAAGTGAGCGGTGGTACATGACAGTAATGATACACACGTCGGCCTGATGAGGCCAGTGCTAACAACAGCGAAAGATCGAGGCGACTGGTTTGAAAGCCAGCAGCACACTGCGAAAACACATGTTTGGGTTTCACTGGTGCCTTTTAAAAAACCTCATTGAAGGCATCTGGAGTGGACCTGCTATTTAAAGTAAATGTGCACTCATTTTATGTTTACGAAGTTATATTTCTGCGCTCAAAATAATCGGTGGTAACATGTAAAAGATAGCTGAGCCAACTATGGGGCTTATTTACAAGCCCCTTGCGCCACCCGTACGTCACTTTTCCCATGTTAAAATGACGCAAAAGTGGCGCAAGGCACTTGTAAATAAGTCCCTATGTTTTTATTTCATGAGTTTGCACACCACCCCTCTGTATGTAAATGGGTATGTGCCTAGAGGGAAAAGGAACCATGCAGGCACTAAGCACCAGCACCCAGGAAACAAAGTATTAGCTACAGCGGCTGCATGATAAGCACAAACTGTACATACAATCTGTGCACGGCACTTTCACCTAAGGTGCACAGTGGCCCTACAGATGGAAGCAGGAAGAGGTGGGGTGCACTTCAAGAGGGGCTGGTGTGGGCAAAACAGTTCCACGCACCTCCGTACTGTGTTTTTACAGAGTTCTAGCTCAAAACACGCATAGAAGGATGGAGAGAAAAAATAGTGCAGCTGTTTGTATTCATAAAACAAGAAAAAAAGTATTTTAAAAAAACACAAATTGGCCAAACACAGTTTCTTGTTGCAACGAAACATGTTCACGTTTTTGAGAGATAACAATGTCTGGTATAATGCAGTCCAAGACAGACAGGAGAGGTCCCTGCTCGCCACACAGTGTTTACAGTACAGTACCATTACTTGTATATTTCCCATCTCGAGCTGACATTAACATATATGTGAAGCACACAACGGATGCAGCAGTTACTTCATGTCATGCATTTGCAGCTCTGCCAGTCTCTTTGGATTCATTTGGGCCTCAGTGTGAAGATCCTTTAGTGGGCCCATGTTGGTGGGACTAGACAGAAACTTGAAGCCACAGTACAATGACAGCCTTACATCAGTAAAGGCAGAGCGTCGAGTCTGCCTTAACTGCAAACGCAAAGACGGCTCTTAAACATGCCCTCAATGAAATAAAACACGAGTCTCGCCTTCTTCAAGTGGCAGAAATACACTTTACTAGAATAAAGAAAAAAGATATCAATGTCTTGAGATTGACTCAAGCCGCACTACAGGCCCAGGTGAAGCATCTCCACAGGGCAAGGCTATGTCATGTAAACATAATACAAATGAAACATCTCCATGTTTGAGCTTCGAATGTTGCCTTTCTCAAAGGATGTCTATCTTGCAGTAAACGTGCTAAAAGGCGCCACAACTAAGCATGGTTTCATTCTCTTCTCTCTCCTTCTTCACAGACGATGAAGCCAAATGAACAAACAAACAAACCTCCATCAAGAGCAGCAGGGCCAAGCAACACCCTAGAACAAATACATTTACCCCAAAACACAGTAAGACAAAATAAGATCCGGCTGCTACAGGCAAGAACACGTCACATACTACTTGGAAGTGCACAGGGGAAAATGCAGTCAACATAACAGTCAGCTAAAAGATACAGCGAATGCAAGTGAAAGTAAATAAATAAAAAACACACACCCACCCTCAGACAAAATGTATAGTCAATGTTGGCCGACCCACTGTTTGATTGACAATAAAACTAACAAATGACAGACAAAGGCTGTCCCAAAGCCCCTTTCTCTAATGCATTACTTTTTTAGAAAACATGAGGCTGGCAGGCAGCTAAAGATGTATCTATGCCAGACTTAAAAAATGAGAATACTGAATGTGACTATCTGTATAGGACGCATGGGACAAGACTTGAGAACAAGCAAGTAAATCAATATATCTGGATTTGTGTCATTAGCAAACAGGGAAACTGATTCCTCAACTGATCTCAAAATCTTGTGCGGAAAAAATTAAGGAACATTGAACATAGTGTTAAACCTTCAGATCTCCATGTCTCAACCTCACACATCTTAGAAAGTCTGCCATTGGTTACTCCTCTGTGAACCCTGGTCTTCCACCTCGGCTCCCCACAGTTTGTAGTGGCGGCTGGCGACCTTTGAAAGTGGTGAGGCGTAATACCTGCCAGGAGGTCACCCCAGTTTTTAAATATTTGCCGCACTCATTCTCACATGTTCTCACATTTACTATCTTCCCCCCATTCACTCTAACTCACATTCTCACCCTTTCACGCTCACTGACTTTGGATCCTGGTGCAACTGCAGCTGCTGCACCATTGATAGCTACACCCAGACTCACTTTCACTCCCTCTCACAATCTCAAATCACTCACTCCTTCTAATGCACTCACACTCCTTTACTCACTCCTTCATACTCACTTTCACTTATTCATACTCAGATTCTGACTAGTTTCACTCTCATTGACACTCACAAACACACTCACATACACACTTTCACTCAATCCCATCCACGTTCAATCACTCACAAACACATTCACACACACACTTTCACTCAATCCCATCCACGTTCAATCACTCACAAACACATACACACACACACTTTCACTCAATCCCATCCACGTTCAATCACTCACAAACACACTCACACACACACTTTCACTCAATCCCATCCACGTTCAATCACTCTCAAACACATACACACACACACACTTTCACTCAATCCCATCCACGTTCAATCACTCACAAACACACTCACACACACACTTTCACTCAATCCCATCCACGTTCAATCACTCACAAACACATATACACACACACTTTCACTCAATCCCATCCACGTTCAATCACTCACAAACACACTCACACACACACTTTCACTCAATTCCATCCACGTTCAATCACTCACAAACACATACACACATGGAAAGAGAAACATTTATTTTACTTGCCTTGGCTCTTGGACATTGGAACCAGCAAGCCATGATTCCCACCGAGCAGCCAGCCACAGAAGCTATGGGAAGTTTGAAAAGGGAAATACCCACCCCAATCCCTCTCCCAGTTTGCTGGTAGGACTGGAAGCACAGCCCTGTAAGAAGCTGGGACAGAGCTGGGGATCCTGCCCCTGCTGCTCTGTGTGGCTTCTCATTGGCCTCAGGGATGCACTGATGTTTGCCTTGACAGCCACATTTTAGCAGATGTACTATGAGGCTTGAGGCGTGCACATTATGGCTGCTAAATAAAATGGATTGTGCTTGTGTGAGGGGACCGTAGTTGAACCACGCCCCTGAGACATGCGCAATCCAGACATCCTCCTAGAGTGTTGTGTTTTACCAGCCGTCTGTGACTGGATGTTGCCTCAGCCCTTCCAGCCCCCTTCCTCCTCCTCCAGACATCAGAGCTTGGAGAGGAGGCAGAGAGGGCTGGCCTGCATGCTGGCAGTGTTCATGAAAAAACGAAAGTAGTGTTTTCACAAACACTGCTACATTAAATAATGCACGGTGTCAGGACTCCTGTGATGTCCCTGTAGATTGTAGGGCCTCACAGGACGTGGGGGGGTGTGGGGGGGGGGGGGGCAGTGCTCTAAAGCCCTTGACAAGGAGCAGCCACTTTGACCTCTGATGTTCTTTCCATGCCACTTAAACTCTAACATCGAATATTTTACTGCACCAAGGGCTTTTCAAAAGTACAAGAGTATAACACCCACCTTTCTTATTCAGTTCCACATTATTGTTTACCACCTAAAAGAAACTTTGCAAGAAAACTATTTAACAGAGGCAGGGCTTAAAATAGTTGCGTGAAACATAGAAGTGATGGGTGGAATACTTTACTTTATCCCAGCCAATACAGAATACTACAGTCCTATGTATTTTTTCCCACTGTGCTACTACAGATAGGAACCAGCCATATGCAAACTGGATGGAGCAGATAAGCAAATGAGCTAACAAGATGGAATGGAATGAGACCCAAAGTAATTACCATTGACTGAGGTTGATGTAAGCATTCCATCCTCCACTTTTAGTTCTAAACGAATCTCCTTACAGTCGAGCCCTTATCCCCCCACGGGGGTCCTGACCTCACAGTGTCACAGAGCACACCACGCTGACGACGCCCAACAAGGATGAAACTGGTCCAGGGTTGCATGAATCCCCTTCCAGATTGACGGCGGTCTGTCAGTTTAGGCTGGACCCCCATTTTTTGGGGTGGAATATAACTCGTTTGTATTTGGTTGGCTACAGTTTGTACTGTATGGTGCACTGCAGACGAGCTAAAAAAAGATGGAATGGATTGTGCCCCAGGTCTGTGAAATTGATTCTTGTATTACATCCATCATTTTGTGTGATATCTATAAGAAGTTGTGTCAGTGATGGCATTGATTTAATTGTCATTTGCGTACAAAATGTGAAATATTCAAAATCTGAAGTAAGTTTGATTCTTGTGAGGTTGCTGGTTGCCTTGGTACGAACGTTGGCATGAGCCGGTTAACTGGCACAGATGCCACAAACGCTGCCGATTGTTTGTGCAGCTCCAGAAGCAATGTTTATTGTGCATCTAGATGTGTTTGTGCATCATTTGAATTGCAAAACTCAGTAAATGACTAAACAGCGAGCAGAGAGACTGCAGAGGGATGCAAGGTGGATTGTTCTGAATCTCGCTCTGGCGCTACCAAAACCGGTACCAGGAGGTTCGGTTCCCCAGACAGAGTGACATTTATCCGAGCATGACACCCCCTCTTCCCCACCCCCAGAATAGATGCTCTTTTTAATACCTCTAGAGGAAATCAGCCATCCTCCAGTTGCTGGTACCCTAGGAGGCTGCGTAGAACCAGAATCGCCTGGGTGACACCAACTTTTCGTTGAAGGCCAGAGTGCATCATGGATGGTGTCTGTGACTATTTGCATGTGTGCCAACGTCTTGGGGTGCTTTTTGGTGATGAGCGTAGCGCTAACATTCAAAGCGGTTGAAAAGATTTGGGTCACTTGGGGGGAGGCTGGTGGCATTGATAATTCATGTTTAGCCCTCGTGGGTTTGTGTGTACATGGCACTATCTTGGTTCAGCCAACCCAACCCAACTCATGGCATGATTGGCACTGCTTGGTCTGGGGAGCAAGTAGGGAGCAGGTAAGAGGACCTCTTCGGTTAACTGTTCACTGCAAGAACTCATTAAATACGTTTATTAAAAGAGAATTCTGGAACAAGAGCATCCCCAGAGACAGCAACAAAAGAGGCCACGCTCTCATTCTTCATCAGCCGTCTTGCTGTTTTCTTTGCAGATCCTCTTCCGAGGCACAGCTGCTTGGATACGGTTGCTAAGCTAAACACTGGCATCATTAATTACAGGGTTTTGAGTGTTTTTTCTTTCTTTCTGAATTCCTATAGAGTTATCAGAGGCCTTTGTAAGCATGTAAGATAAAACACATACCCCCCTCCACACACAACAACATACACTGACACTGCAGCTCTGCACAGGAGCATCCTAGAAATGGGGGTTCAGAGATAGAGCTACAATGATGCAGAATGTGATAGCCCATCAGCTACCACCAGCTATGGCCACCAGCAATCCAGGCCTCACCAAGACATGATGGTTCCTCCTCATGGTTTCATCAACCTGCTTGACGTCTTGCACCACCACACTCCGCTGGTGGATGGATGACTGCCTACTTCACCCCCTAGGATTCCTCATAACTGTTCCTCTGCTGTGTATCGGTATTGCGCTCTGAGAGGCGTTATGACCCTTTGACAAGAAAGATGAAACTCCCCTACACCAACATGACTCCAGCAACCACACTGGAGCTCTTCTGAACATACCTTGCATAGGTGGTCTGATAGGCCAGGGTCTGTGGACCTGACTAGACCTTTGGTACTCCTGGCACATCCTTTGCTAACTATGGACCAAAGAGTTATGAAAGCAGCTGCAGGAACAAAAACAAGACTTGGCAAAACCAGTAGGTCTTGCCTTTGTGACCTATTGGCCTTGCCAATGCCGTTTGGCGAGGCCGTACAAGATAAATCAGTAAATTAAAATAAATGATATTGAAGTAGTGTAAAAGTGCTGTTTTTAAGGCAGGGGTGGCAGCAATTTGCTGCCTGGCATTCCCAAAAAAATGAAACACTAAAAAAAGTGAACCGCCGGGACGGGAGTAGCAACGGAGGAGAGGGTGGGGGAAGCTGGTTGCGTATTAAAATAAATAAGGGTGCAACACCAGGGCCGGACTGGCCGTAGTGGGCACTGGGTATTTCCCCGGTGGGCCGCCAGGGTGGGGGCCGGTTTTAGACCCTGTGCGGCACACGAGGGACAGAGCAGCAAAGAGAACAATGGGAGAGGCACACGACAGACAGAGCAACACAGGGTGTTGCAGGAGAGTGCCACGAAGGGGAGAGCAACACGGAGCACGGGGGTGGGGGAAAGGCACACAAGAGAGTGAGCAGCACGCAGGGAAGAGGGGGTAAGCACACAGGCAGAGAGCTGGAAGACGTGCACTCTCTTGAAGTGCTTAACCAGAAGGAAAAGGGTAGTGTCCTAGACGTGAGCAGTGGAAGGCTACGAGTCATCCGGGACGCATTTCATGCTAAAATATAATAGTAAAATTATGAATTTGCATTTTGCTTAATTAAGTGTAATTTTGCATAACTTTGAGAAATTGTGCTTAGTTAAGCGACTTTGGCACACCCCTTGTCATAATGGTTCAAAGGGTGTGCCGTACCCATGATATCTGGGTGAATTGACGTCCATGGGGAGGCGGTGTGGAGGAGGAAAGAGGACTGAGACCTCTTAGACTGCCCCAACCACAGCTAGTACTTTGGTGGTAGAACAGCACTGTCTTGACCAAGCAGGAGGGAAGGAATGTGAAAGAGTGTGGTGGACTGGGGGAAGCAGGGAGGTGCAACACAGAGAATGCAAAGATAACAGGAGACACCTTTGGAGGAGATGGAAAAGGGCTGTGAGAGAGAAAAAGAAAAATTCAGAAAGGAACAAAGACGAAGGAAGGGAGGGAATAGAGAGACGGTAGAGCAGAGAAGAGAGAGACGGGACAATGTTAAGGAGAGAGAAAAGGCTTGAGACACAGAGTCCGATGCACAGAAAAGTGTGAAAAGAGACAAAAAGTGAAGGACAAAGAGAGTGAGGGAGAGAGGGCAGGTTACACAAAATATTGAGGGACTGCAAAAGAAAAGGGGCGGGAACGGAGAGGTTGAAGGAGAGAGGGCACAGGGGCGAGAGGAGAAGGCTAGGCTCATAGAAATAAAGGACTGAAATAGAGGTGGCAAAGAAACACATCTACAGCAGAAACATAGTGTAAGGAGGCAGACAGGGAGGTTGTATGTCTTCACTAACTAAAATATTGTCTGAATTAAATATCATGTCTTAAATACCCTTTACAAAAATGTCTCTGTGGGTGTAGATTTCTATTAACTCCAATGAGGTAATATGTTTGTAAATATATTTTTGACACAATATTTTTTGTCAGATGAAATTTAGGCAATGATATGCTGGTGCATAGCCTGGCTAGACAAATGTGAAGAGTTGTCAGTGGGGGGCATGAGGGTGTAGCCTGGCCCAGGAGAGGGGCGACTGTGAGGAGTGAAATGCACAGTCACAGAGACCCGCAAGATTGAAGAGAATGAGGGAGTGGTGGATCATGGGTGGTGTCTCAAACTGCAGAGATAGGGGGAAGGAGAAAGGGTAAGATGGGAGAAGAATAAATGTCGAAGAAGTAAACAGAAGGTGAGAAAGGAAATAGTCTCAAAAGGCTGGCTGGACGTAGAGAGGGATGTGCAGAGAGCAGGCAGATAAAAAGTAAAATGCAGAATACTTTAAAAAGAGCACCCCAGAGGGGACTCTCGTCAGTTACAGTAGCTACCAGGAGATCATGAATCTGAGTCAATGCACTAAGCTGAGCCTATCGAACCTTCTCGAATACAGGCCCAGATTTCCTTCAGACTATAGTAACTCAGTACAAACCTAGGGGCAGATCTACAAGGAGGTGCCGCAGCGCGGCAACGCAAGCCCTTTGGCTGCGCCACGCTGCGGCACTTCCGAAGCACAGGAATGCGACATATTTACAATAATATGTCGCATTCCTGTGCTCTCCCCTGCGCTGGCGCACAAACTGCAGCCATGCGCCGGCGCAGGCACCCTTGCACCATGGTGCAGGCACCCTTGCACCATGGTGCAAGGATGCCTGCGTCATGGGGAGATTGTTTTTGTGCAGGAAGGGGCTCCTTCCTGCACAAATACAATTACTACAGACATTTTCCTCTTTCAATGCGTGCTGCAGAATGCAGCACGCTTTGAAAGAGGAAAAAACGAGGAGAAATGAAAACATTTCTCCTCGTTGCGCCTCCCTACGCCTCCCCTGGGGAGACGTAGCATTGACACGCATTTCCAGATTCACGATTCCTCGTAAATCTGGAAATGTGTCTCGTTCCATGGGTGTTGCGTGGGAACACCCACAGCAACACCCATGGAACGCCCCTTCCACGCAAAGTGCTGCATGTAAAGGGGCCATATTTACAAGGAGAGGAAAAGTCACGCAGGGTGGCTTTTCCTCTCCTTGTAAATATGGAGAAGTGAAATGCGCCTTCAGTACGTCACAAAAAGTGACGTACTGGTGGGGCAGGGGGCTTGTAAATCTGCCCCCTAGTTTTTTGTTATGATAGTACCTCTCGTAAAGTATGGTATGATGCCCTCTCACTCTATGTCATCGGATACACTGAGTTCTGGGATTTTACTTTACCAGTCATTGCTATCATGTGTCGTAATCTAATTAGCTAAATGGAAGCAAACCAAGACTACAACACCCAGAATGCATTGCAATGTATTATGAAAGCCCAGGACTTAATCAATATTTGTCATGACATGAAGCGAGGTGTTCCACATTGCCGAAAGGGTGGCAGTGCCTACTTTTACCAGGAGAACAGAAATTGAACAACCCGCTGATACTTTGTAGACTGCTGAGAGCCACAATGCCTTTACTCCGGAGGAGATGTGGTCTAGCCGCAACAGCTGCTGACTTTTGAACGGGGAAACCAGGTTTGAATTCTGGCGTCGGCTCAACATCCTGTGATTCTGGGCACAGTACCTTAAAAAATGTGTAACGTAATCTTAACTGTAGAGTGCTATAACGTCCTTGAGCTAAATTCACACTTCAAAAAACTTTTTTTTAAAACAGTGATTTATTCATGTCTCCAGGGGTTTGTTCAGCATCACAGTAACTTGCTGATGGGTCACAGTTAACCAGAGAGAGGAGATGATGGAGGTGTTCGGATCCTCAACATTCTTCACGCCATCACACCTGAGGAACACATCACCTATTCACCACATCGCCTATTATTAGGCGTATGCACTGCACTGTCAATATCAACGTGTGTGCTAATTGTATAGCACAGACCTACCCAAATGCACAGCAGAGTGTATAGGATCAAAGGTGACCATACAGTGAATGAGTCTAGGAGATGCAGCTGGTTATTGGACAGTTACTGAATTGTGATGTAGTGTTCTTTAAAGAGGTGCGTCTTCAACTCTTTCCTGACCTGGATCAACACGGGGGGAGGGGGAGTCCTTATCGATAAGGGATGCTGGTCCAGATTCTGTGTGCACAGGTCAATAAGGCGTGTTGTCTTGTTTTTTTCTTTTTTGCACTTCTTAGTCGCCAGTCTGATGGTGGCCTGGCTGAGAGTGGGCCAAGAGCCACCTTAGACAATTAGCCTCTCTGCAAGATAAGTGGGGTGCAGGTCATGATGGCTTTATAAATGATGCAGATGGTTTTGAAGATGGTGCGGTCGGCAAGGGCAACCAATGAAGCTTATGAGACATGCTGCATCGTGCACGATGCCCTAAAGAGGGGCCGGCGTGGAGTCTGGGGGGTCGTGGAGCCGGCCCTGAGCAGCAGTTTTAAAGTCCCCTTCTGGAAAACACACTGAGCTGGTACCAGGCTGTCTTTGTGGTTGTAACATTGTGTCTTTGAGGGTGAGCTTGGTGTCCAAAGTGAACCCACATGACTTGGCATTCGGCGGAAGTTGAGATTCAAAGCCCTTAAAGTTCATGTCACCGATCCAGGTTTGCACGGTTCATTCAAAAATAAAAGATGCCCTTTCAGCAGAAAGAATAACCTAATCACCATGAAAGGGCGTGCCAGGCACTGGCATTCTCCTTCCTAGAAACCACTTAATAAAGTCTTTGATAGAACGCAGGGGCCAAGATTAACTGCGGACTCCATCAAAAATTAAAACAAGAATGCAGAATTCCATGTGGGATTATCGGCATGGATTAGCACGGGTTGCCCCTTGGAGAGGGCACCTCCATTATAGGGCTGGCCATAAATAAACGTGCTGCGAATTTAAGCAGATCACAGCGATGAGGCTTACTACCGTTGTACACACTAACACACGATTTTAAGAGAAGAGAAGGCAAAGATCTTGTTAGGAAACGAGAGACAGGAAGGACAAAGAATTGGGGCGAATATCGGAGGCGTTAAAAAATAAATGGCAAAAGTGAAGATAAACAATAAAAGTAGGAAATAAATATAGCAAGAAACATGAAGGAGCAAACAATTCAGGGAGAAAAAATAAAAAAAGCGGCAAGAAAGAAACAGACAAGCAACAGAAAGTAAAGTCTTGCAGGTTACGAAAGGCTTCAGGGCACCAGTGCAGAAGTGCTGGCCGCTGGAACAGAGGCATTGCTTCCATTGGTGCAGACTGTGCAGTGGCACCGGAGCCCAGAGGATTTAGAGGCCCAGTAAACCCTGATTATTGTTGTGTTTTATAATTCAAACAGCAGCCTGGGGCCCATTTCCTTGCTTGCACTAGGATCCATGACACATTGGCTATGCTACTGACTTGAAGGGCCCAAAGATGGAAGTGTAGTAGGTGCTGGGGACCTATTTGGAAGTGAGACCTGCTCTTTCAACTCAGAGTATAAATCTGCCTGTTTGCAGAGGATTTGAAGTGAGCTCTCTATAAATCTTCATATCCGTAGAAGATTCCTTTGGGATGGTTGCACCAGCTCTACTCCTAGTGGAGATCTGTGAGAAGTTCGACTGACTCTGTCACCCTTCACAGAACCTGCTGGCAGTGGCTCAGCTCTTCCCATTTGTGGTAAAGGCCTGTGGGCTGGCTGTACCAGCTCTAGACACTCATAATGGAGACCTATGAGATGTTTGTCTGGCACTGGCCTCCCTTCACTGAACCTTTGAGCAGCTGGATGGCGTGTTCCACTGTGGGTTGATTGGACCGGCTGTTCAAAGTCTTGGTGGAGGTGTGCAGCGAGGTTGGACCAGCTCTACAAACTCATGGTGGAGTACTATGAGAAGTTTGACTGACTCTGGCCACCCTTCATGGAACCTGTGGGCAGTGGGTTGTGGTGTGATTGGATCAGTTGTGATCAGTCTTGGTGGAGGTGTGCAACGAGGCAAGACCAACTCTACACACACATGGTGGAGACCTGTGAGAAGTTTGACTGACTCCGGCAACCGTTCATGGAACCTGTGGGTAGCTGCCTGTGCGCAGCAGGTTAGTTTGTCCCACTTGTGGTGGAGGCCTGTGGTATGACAGGATCAGCTGTGATCAGTCTTAGTGGAGGTGTCCTGGTGAGGTGGCGTGGAGTCACCTGGTAACATTACTCACAATGACCTGGTCAGGTGGCGTGGAGTCACCTAGTAGCCTTACTCAGAGTGACCTGGCCAGGTAGTGTGGAGTCACCTGGTAACATTACTCACAGGGACCTGGTCAGGTGGTGTGGAGTCACCTGGTAACATTACTCACAGGGACCTGGTCAGGTGGTGTGGAGTCACCTGGTAACATTACTCACAGGGACCTGGTGAGGTGGCGTGGAGTCACCTAGTAGCGTTACTCACAGTGACCTGGTCAGGTGGCATGGAGTCACCTGGTACCCTTACTCACAGTGACCTGATCAGGTGATGTGGACTCACCTGGTAACATTACTCACATGGAATGATGAGGTGGCGTGGAGTCACCTGGTAACATTACTCACATGGAATGGTGAGGTGGCGTGGAGTCACCTGGTAACATTACTCACAATGACCTGGTCAGGTGGCATAGAGTCACCTGGTACCCTTACTCACAGTGACCTGATCAGGTGATGTGGACTCACCTGGTAACATTACTCACATGGAATGATGAGGTGGCGTGGAGTCACCTGGTAACATTACTCACATGGAATGGTGAAGTGGTATGGAGTCACCTGGTAACATTACTCACAATGACCTGGTGAGGTGTGTGGAGTCACCTGGTACCCTTACTCACAATGACCTGGTCAGGTTACATGGAGTCCCCTGGTACCCTTACTCACAATGACCTGGTCAGGCGGCATGGAGTCACCTGGTACCCTTACTCACAGGGTCCTGGTCATGTGACATGGAGTCACCCAGCAACGTTACGCACAGTGACCTGGGCTTGCCTGGGCTGTCCTTTAACAACCAATGCATTCCGGTTGTTGTTATCCTGGCCCATTCTAACCAAAAGATGATCTGAAACAGGAAAGCAAAGGCCGAGATCATGGTGTCTCTGATGACCAGGAGTCAGAGGTAACCTTAACGGGGTAGAGAGGGTGGAGCATTAAAACAGCTTAATATAAACCCAACAGTCACCTGATTGTTCTGGGAGTGACTGCACAACTCTCTTCTCAATAAAAAGACTGCGGTTGTCCTAGGGGTTCATCCCTCTAGGTGCGTAATCGATTCAGATAGTGTCTGACTGTGTTGGCCTATGACATGCTTTTAAACAAATCTTAAGTAATAAAAATACATTTGTGGACATTTAAGGCAAGGCTATGTATGGAGCGCTCTATCTGCAGACTGATATGTTTTGTATTGTAGAATTAGATAGCGCGTATTACCCCAAATGAGTCATTGAGGCGCTCTACAGAGAGGTAGCAAGCAGCTCCGCGGAACCCAGAGTCAGTTTCTAGTGCATGTTGTGAGTGCTGCAGTAAGTTCTTTATCACGCATTATTAGTACAGGTGATGCACCGGTCAGTTGGTTAGTTCTAGTCTAGAACAAAGCCAGTCGTTAATGGGTGCTATTGATGTAGTGTGATGTTAGGCAGCGTGGCGTGAGTCTGCTGTAGGGTCCAGCGGGAGAGCAGCCAGGTACCCGCCAGGGTTGCACAGACTCCCGCCTCCGTCACAATTAACATCCCAAACCAGAAGAACTCTATCTAGAACAACACCCTACTACCGGACCCAATTATGTTTTTTCACGGTTGTCATTTACTCCCAAAAAAGTTACGCGTGGAAGTATTTAGACTTTGGAAAACAGTAAAAAAGACCTCCAATATTTAAAGCATAACATTTTACGACTTCCTCTCCAACACTGTCACCTTGGGCTTTGTTGGATGGCCAGGTGGATACCCCAGGACCCTTCCCATGGACCGGGGCTCGCTCACAACAAGGGGTCCGCAGCTCCTGCCTCTCGTAGTAACGATCACAGGCTTCCAAACCTCTGCCAGCAGCAGCACATCAAAGGATGGACAAGGCAGACATTGTGTCTTCAGAACACCACTGGCCCATTGAGAAGAGCGGGAAGGACGCGTACGTGACACCCGGCCTGGCCCCCACGTGACAAGCATGCGCCACGTGACAAGCACGCGCTGCTTGGGGATGGTTTCTCAGTAGATTTATGTTTTTCCTTTAATTGAAGTATTTTGAGTTGTGTTTTCAGAGGTCATTTCCGTTCAAATATAGTCTTTATAGGTATCTAAAATATTCTTGTTTTGGGCAGTATTCGTGTAGTTCAAGAAGAAACACTTTGCATCCTGTGCACAAATGTACTTTGTAATAGTACTGGTGTAGTACAAGAAGAAACACTTTGCATCCTGTGCACAAATGTACTTTGTAATAGTACTGGTGTAGTACAAGAAGAAACACTTTGCATCCTGTGCACAAATATACTTTGTAATAGCACTGGTGTAGTACAAGAAGAAACAATTTGCAGCCTGTGCACAAATAGTACTGGTGTAGTACAAGAAGAAACACTTTGCATCCTGTGCACAAATGTACTTTGTAACAGTACTGGTGTAGTACAAGAAGAAACACTTTGCACCCTGTGCACAAATGTATTTTGTAACAGTACTGGTGTAGTACAAGAAGAAACACTTTGCACCCTGTGCACAAATGTACTTTGTAACAGTACTGGTGTAGTACAAGAAGAAACACTTTGCATCCTGTGCACAAATGTACTTTGTAACAGTACTGGTGTAGTACAAGAAGAAACACTTTGCACCCTGTGCACAAATGTACTTTGTAACAGTACTGGTGTAGTACAAGAAGAAACACTTTGCACCCTGTGCACAAATGTACTTTGTGAACCTGCTCGTGTAGGTATTTTGTAGTACTAGTCCTGTAGTACAAGAAGAAACACTTTGCAGCCGGGGCATAAAGGTACTTTGGAGTAGTACTTGTGTAATACAAGAAGAAACACTTTGCATCCTGTGCACAAAGGTACTTTGGAGTAGTACTCCAGTAGTATAAGAAGAAACACTTTGCATCCTGTGTACAAAGGTACTTTGGAGCGGTACTCGTGTAGTACAAGAAGAAACAATTTGCAGCCTGTGCACAAATGTACTTTGTAATAGTACTGGTGTAGTACAAGAAGAAACACTTTGCATCCTGTGCACAAAGGTACTTTGGAGCGGTACTCGTGTAGTACAAGAAGAAACACTTTGCACCCTGTGCACAAATGTATTTTGTAACAGTACTGGTGTAGTACAAGAAGAAACACTTTGCACCCTGTGCACAAATGTACTTTGTAACAGTACTGGTGTAGTACAAGAAGAAACACTTTGCATCCTGTGCGCAAATGTACTTTGTAACAGTACTGGTGTAGTACAAGAAGAAACACTTTGCACCCTGTGCACAAATGTACTTTGTAACAGTACTGCTGTAGTACAAGAAGAAACACTTTGCACCCTGTGCACAAATGTACTTTGTGAACCTGCTCGTGTAGGTATTTTGTAGTACTAGTCCTGTAGTACAAGAAGAAACACTTTGCAGCCTGTGCATAAAGGTACTTTGGAGTAGTACTTGTGTAATACAAGAAGAAACACTTTGCATCCTGTGCACAAAGGTACTTTGGAGTAGTACTCCAGTAGTATAAGAAGAAACACTTTGCATCCTGTGTACAAAGGTACTTTGGAGCGGTACTCGTGTAGTACAAGAAGAAACAATTTGCAGCCTGTGCACAAATGTACTTTGTAATAGTACTGGTGTAGTACAAGAAGAAACACTTTGCATCCTGTGCACAAAGGTACTTTGGAGTGGTACTCGTGTAGTACAAGAAGAAACAATTTGCAGCCTGTGCACAAATGTACTTTGTAATAGTACTGGTGTAGTACAAGAAGAAACACTTAGCATCCTGTGCACAAATGTATTTTGTAATAGTACTGGTGTAGTACAAGAAGAAACACTTTGCAGCCTGTGCACAAATGTATTTTGTAATAGTACTGGTGTAGTACAAGAAGAAACACTATGCAGCCTGTGCACAGAGGTACTTTGTAATAGTACTGGTGTAGTACAAGAAGAAGCACTTTGCATCCTGTGCACAAATGTATTTTGTAATAGTACTGGTGTAGTACAAGAAGAAAACCTTTGTAGCCTGTGCACAGAGGTACTTTGTAATAGTACTGGTGTAGTACATGAAGAAACACATTACATCCTGTGCACAAATGTATTTTGTAATAGTACTGGTGTAGTACAAGAAGAAACACTATGCAGCCTGTGCACAGAGGTACTTTGTAATAGTACTGGTGTAGTACATAAAGAAACACATTACATCCTGTGCACAAATGTATTTTGTAATAGTACTGGTGTAGTACAAGAAGAAACACTTTGCAGCCTGTGCACAGAGGTACTTTGTAATAGTACTGGTGTAGTACAAGAAGAAACACTTTGCAGCCTGTGCACAGAGGTACTTTGTAATAGTACTGGTGTAGTTCAAGAAGAAGCACTTTGCATCCTGTGCACAAATGTATTTTGTAATAGTACTGGTGTAGTACAAGAAGAAACACTTTGTAGCCTGTGCACAGAGGTACTTTGTAATAGTACTGGTGTAGTACATGAAGAAACACATTACATCCTGTGCACAAATGTATTTTGTAATAGTACTGGTGTAGTACAAGAAGAAACACTATGCAGCCTGTGCACAGAGGTACTTTGTAATAGTACTGGTGTAGTACTAGAAGAAACACTTTGCAGCCTGTGCATAAGGGTCCTTTGGAGCAGTACTTGTGTAGTACAAGATGAAACACTTTACAGTCCATGCACAGAGGGACTTTGGAGAAGCTATTCCGTAGTACAAGAACAAAACACTATGCAGCCTGTGCACAGAGGTACTTTGTAATAGTACTGGTGTAGTACAAGAAGAAACAATTTGCAGCCTGTGCACAAAGGTACTTTGGAGCGGTACTCGTGTAGTACAAGAAAAAACACTTTGATCCTGTGCACAAAGGTATCTTGGAGCGGTACTTGTGTAGTACAAGAAGAAACACTTTGCATCCTGTGCACAAAGGTACCTTGGAGCGGTACTCATGTAGTACAAGAAGAAACACTTTGCAGCCTGTGCACAAAGGTACTTTGGAGCGGTACTCGTGTAGTACAAGAAAAAACACTTTGATCCTGTGCACAAAGGTATCTTGGAGCGGTACTCGTGTAGTACAAGAAGAAACACTTTGCATCCTGTGCACAGAGGTACCTTGGAGCGGTACTCGTGTAGTACAAGAAAAAACACTTTGCATCCTGTGCACAAAGGTACCTTGGAGCGGTACTTGTGTAGTACAAGAAGAAACACTTTGCATCCTGTGCACAAAGGTACCTTGGAGAGGTACTCGTGTAGTACAAGAAGAAACACTTTGCATCCTGTGCACAAAGGTGCTTTGGAGCGGTACTCGTGTAGTACAAGAAGAAACACGTTGGAGCCTGTGCACAAAGGTACTTTGGAGCGGTACTCGTGTAGTACAAGAAGAAACACTTTGCAGCCTGTGCACAAAGGTACTTTGGAGAGGTACTCGTGTAGTACAAGAAGAAACACTTTACAGCCTGTGCACAAAGGTACTTTGGAGCGGTACTCGTGTAGTACAAGAAAAAACACTTTGCATCCTGTGCACAAAGGTACCTTGGATAGGTACTCGTGTAGTACAAGAAGAAACACTTTGCATCCTGTGCACAAAGGTACTTTGGAGCGGTACTCGTGTAGTACAAGAAAAAACACTTTGCAGCCTGTGCACAAAGGTACTTTGGAGCGGTACTCGTATAGTACAAGAAAAAACACTTTGCATCCTGTGCACAAAGGTACCTTGGAGAGGTACTCGTGTAGTACAAGAAGAAACACTTTGCATCCTGTGCACAAAGGTACTTTGGAGCGGTACTCGTGTAGTACAAGAAAAAACACTTTGCAGCCTGTGCACAAAGGTACTTTGGAGTACTGCTCCTGTGCTAGAAGAAGAAACACTTTGCAGTCCGTGCACAAAGGTATTTGGAGTACTAATCCTGTAGTACTCTTTTAGGTACTTTTACACTTTGTGAACTGGCACCAAAACATCTGAACTGGTAATAAAATACAATTCTCAAGTACAACATGGTTTCTGAATTTGGAAGTTTGTTTCCAGGGTGGGAACGGATATGCAATACCCCTAACTACAGGAAAATGCTATTACACCTGGAAATATATTTTTAGGGATGGAAAAAAACCCGATACAATGCAGGAATAGGTATGGGGGACCAAGAGCGTGCATGGAAATCGATGACGCCTCTTCCTGTGGACACTTTCACAGGCTTCTAGGCTGGCATTCCAGTATTAGCTGATTCCATTGTAGAGGGCCGCGCCATGGAGCGACCTCTGTAGAGATGTTATGGAGAATTGGCGAAATCAAGGTTTGTCTTCAGCACAAAGACTCGTGAAAGCATACAGACAGGAGTTAAGGCATTACTGTACCACACCTTTGAAAACTTTAATTATTAAAATTAAACTGGTCGAGGGTACAGATTTATATCTGAAAAAGTTATCCAATTTGCCAAAATGCTCTTATCTAAAATCCGATTTAAATTATCTTTTTTAAGTTAAATTTGATGAGAATGTAACTTTTTCGTACATAATCAGCCCATATATTATTATTACTATATCATACACCTGGGCCAGGCAGAGAAACTAAAGAATATATGCAGCGTGGTCTCTCAGGAACTCCTGGTGTGCAGATCCTAAAGGCGTCCTACACAGTTGAGACATTAACTGTTTCCTCGCTGGGGTATTTCCACGCCCGAGGACAACACCCTTTTTTTCAAAAAGTTGGTGTGAGATCGAACAACCATAGGGATATCAGTTATCCACCAAATGGGACATACAACACTCATATATCTATATATACACAGTGACAACAAAACCCACTTCACCAGGGCATATAAAATAGAGCCAAAGGGCAGCAAAAGGGTCGGGGCACCTTTTCTGGGCTTTGCCTGATATTGTCAGGTAGGTGCAACTGTGAATTCTCTCGTCCCTCGTCTTGGTCACTGGGGCACTTTAGAACCCAGAAGACACCTCGCCAGTCGCCAATGAGGCGATGAATTAGAAGCCAGGGCTGGGTTCAAGGGTCAAGCAGAACCCTAACAGAGACCTGATCATTCTAGAGAGTCAGCAGCCATCTTGGATTTGCAGGTTGTACTCTGTGAGATTTATATAAATAGAATGCCTGGTCTCACGGACCTTATGTGACGTCGCACTGTAGGATGCTGGAGTGGAGTGTGAGAGCGCGTGCTCGAGCTGGTTTAGAACCATTTATCAACAGTTTACTACACTGTCCACTTTAAGAACCCATATAGGAACCACTGCATCAGTTCATGCCTGAAAGGGGTGGGGGACGAATGGGGAAAGAATCCTTGATGTGAGTGAAAAATTATTTCTTCCGTTATTTGGAGGGTATAACTGGACTCAAACGCTGACGTATTAGTGGTTCAGCACAAATTCAGTGAACTCAGTCACAGACTACAAATATGAGGCCTGATACCCCAGGGAGTGCTCGAAAGCTGAAATATCATCCTTTGGGGATCTTCGTTTACAGGGACCACATGTCTATGAGTGTTAGGAACTTTCTCTGTGAGAAAGTCGCAAAAGCGGTTGTTTTACATAGATTGTCTGTGTCCTGGATATGACTGTGAGACAACTTGTAGCTCAGCTACCCAGTGCAAGGCCATCTTTCACTCAGAGAGGTGGACCTTCCACCAGGCATGACTAGAGGAACAAGCCTTCTCCGTGAATAACGAGTATCATATCCACTACCTTGTACCAACTACCTCTTCACTCATCTTGCCAAATGTCACAGTGGCAACTAGGAATTTACTCACAACATAGTCTCCACACCACTTATCCTTCCCTAGAACTTAAAGGCTCATGAGTATGAATGTAATCACTCACTTTTGTAGCGTAATGTAAAAAGCTGGAAAAAAACTCGAATCCCCACCTTGGGCCCAGCATTAGCGAATGTCACCAGCCAAAAAAATAATTAAAAGAGCAATAATACCAGTAGCTAAACTGCACAGCCACTGCCGACACCACCACCCCCCCCATCATTGGAGCACCTCAACTTTCACATCAACACAGCCTGCGAAAAAAGGCACCCTCGCCTACAGACCCCCTGGACCACGCCCACCTTCTGCGAGACCATCTCCGATCTCATCACCCCACTGGCCATAAAATGTAAAGACTTCCTCTACCTAGGTGACCTCAACTTTCATCTGGAAGATCACAACAATAAGAACACAATCAACCTATTCAAAAGCATGGAAATCATTGGCCTCATCCAACTGGTCACAGATCCCACATACATCGCTGAACACACCCTGGAACCCATATTTTCAGCCACCGACAGATTAAGATACAAGCATGTCACCGAGATCACTTGGTCAGACCACTCCATCATCCTTTTCCATATAACGACACCCCCACCCCACCCGCGGCCCCAACCAAAACCCAAAACCCCCTACAGAAGCTTGAGCAAGGTAACAGAAGACCTCTAGACCAGCTCCCTAAACATCCCCCATGCCTCCACGTCGCTCCCCTCAAACCGCCCAAATCCAGCAGACCCTCCAAACACCACAGCTGGTTCACACCGGAGCTCAAATCCCTCAAGCGCACCTACAAGTGACTCAAGAGGAATTGGAGCACATAGAAAACTACCAATAACCGCTCCAACTTCAAACTATCCCTTAACAAGTACCACCAAAACTCAAAACAGCCAGTAAAAATGCCCTGGCTTCCCGCCTAGACATCAGCTCCAACCACAGTAAAGAACTCTTCTGCATAATCAGAGAATTTTCCAACCCTACTGCCACCGAGAACACCGTAACCCCTTCCCAAGAGCTCCGAGACACCCATGCCGACTTCTTCTACAACAAAATCACCACCATCTATCAAAACTTTGATCCCCAACCCCTGCAACTGAGCTAAACAGGCTCCTCAACACAACCGACGATTTAATGTGAGTCCGACCCTTTTCAACACCTACATGGCCCCTCTGGCCACCCTGGTCACATCTCACGGCATGAACATAATTTATATAATTTCCTATGCAGATGACACTCAGCTCATCCTATCGCTCTCCTCAGACCCGCCCAACAACAAATCCAACTTCCACAGGTGCCTGACCAGCATCGCCAGCTGGATGCAAAACAGATGCCTTAAACTCAACTCAGACAAAACTGAAATAATCATCTTTAGTAACATAAATTCCTTGTGGGACGACTCCTGGTGGCCATCGGAACTTGGCCCCACACCCACAGAGCAAGCAAGGAACCTCTGAATCATACTTGTCAGCAAACTCTCAATGAGTAAGCATATAACCGCTGTCTCATCCTCCTGCTTCCTCACCCTGCACATGCTCAGGAAAGTTTTCAAATGGCACCACACCAGGAACACCGTCACCCAGGCCTTCATCACCAGTCGCCTGGACTACGGCAACTCCCTCTATGTGGGAATCACATCATAACTACTAAATAGACTCCAAACCATTCAAAACGCAGCAGCCAGGCTCATCCTCAACCTCCCGAGGAGAACCCGCATCACCGACCACCTCAAGGTGCTGCACTGTCTCCCCATCAGCAAACAGTGCCAGTTCAAACTACTCACCCATGCCTACAAAGCCCTGCAGAACAAGGGTTCAACCTACCTCAACCACAGGGTGAACTTCCACCAACCTACCCGGAAACTTCGCTCCTCATCCCTTCTTCTTGACCACACCCACACATTCACAGATGCAGGAGCAGGGACCGCACCTTATCCTATCTAGCACACGAATCCTGGAACAGCCTCTTCCTCTGCACGGCCCCCTCTCTGCGGGAGTTTAGGAGGAGCCTTAAAACCTGGCTGTTCGACCCGACCATCCCAGCAGCAGAAATCCCGTCTGTTCCCATCGCCTGGATACCCTCATGGGTGATAATAGTAATAACAATATAGTTCTTTTAATATTACATGCTTTGCTATTACTACTTCTACAGTACTACAACTGTTAATAATACAAATAATAACAATAAAATGTGACAACAAGTATCACTAATAATTTTAATAATAATATTAACATTAATGGTAATAATAATAAGAAGGAGAACAAGAACAAGAACAAGAAGGAGAAGGAGAAGGAGAAGAAGGAGGAGAAGAAATAGAAGAAGAAAAAAAGAAGAAACTGATGATAATGATAATGACGATGATGAACACGATGATGAAGACGAAGAGTTAGAACAGGAGCAAAAAGAATACTCAGAACCTTACATTATCTCTCACATCATTAGCTAACAAAAGGGCCACTGGTTATTCACGTTTTAGATTTTGTATTTCTACAAACATAAGCACCCTACCCTAACTTTTCTCCAGCGCAGCCCATGCCTCTATTTCCGGCTACATATTTATGCCATAGATTCCATTCACTGCACGAGGCCAGGAATAGGAATCTGTGTGGGAAGAGTTGGAAAGATGGTAACACTGGGCTGATTGGACTTTAGCCAAAGCAATCCAACTAGAATCAAACTCTTTAAAGAGGATTGCCATCAGCCTACGTGACTAGCTGGATTTTCCTATAACTAGTCCTTTCTTTTGCCAGTTATTAATGGACCTTGAGGGCCTTGGCCTTAATGTTAATCATAATATATTGGGTCTATTAACAAATAGTAGGATAACTGGTTGGGTTCATGGTTACTATGAAACTAAACACAATTGTCCCATGATCTTCTAATCATGATCTATATCTACTTTTAGATGTTTCTTCTCCCTTTCACTAGATACACTTAAGCGTTCTCTGTTGTCAAATGTACGAATTTATTCAATTTGAAGAACTTCTATAGCATTTTACAAAATGTAACTACGTTACAATATCAGATTATTATACTTTTCAACAAGTAAAAAGTAATAGCAGGCAAACAGACCAACTTGAGAGTCCATTCTAAGAAGAAAGAAGGAAATCAAATAGATCTACCTTCCAAAGTGAGCACATACTAGGGGTAGCTACAATGGGGATTATCTAATATAAAATCATAACTTGTCATTAACTGAGGGAGGAGATACAGCCCAAAATATAAAGAATTGGTTCTCGCCATCACAAAATCCTTTTAATAGTGCCATTTTTCTTGTCATCATTTTGACCTAATATTCCATATCATCATTCTCCTTATATCAATTTTCATTACTAATTACTATGCAAAATAAAATTGATTCCTCTTCTAACACATGCAGGTTTTATTCCTTTTTCAATCAATACTCACATCCCCCAAAAAAATTACCTTATTTAGATTGTGATGTTTAATAAAATATTAGAAAGAAAAAGAATGTATTCTTAAGAAGTTTAAGTGGTTGCCCACAGTTAAACAATTTAGTACAATGGAGAATTCCTGGATTAGACCTCTGATCTCCTGTAGCCATCAAGTCACACCCCCTCTACGTCACTCAACAGATTCTCAAAGACCAACTTTCACTAATAGCAGTACTTAAACAGCAGTTATGTTATGTTGTTATGTTTTTAATATTTCTAGAGCGCACGCTCAGCATCGGTTTCTTGGCGCTTGGAGTCCTGGAGCAGTTGAAGCCTATTTGAGAGCTACTTAATGCAATAAGCCTATTTAAATTATTATGTTTTTTGCAATTTGCAAAACATTGTGAAGTCCTTTTCCAGGCGTTTTCTGGCTGGTAGCGCGTTCCAAGTAGAGAGGGTCACCACAGAAAAGCTACGACTACCTGCCCTAAGTTTACGAAATCTAGGAACCAGCAGCCGATTGGCCTCGCTGGATCTCGGATTGCGATCTTTACCACTTTTCCGCCAGAAAGGTTGGGCCAGTATTGTTTAGGCACTTGAACGCCATGCGGCACATTTTAAAACAAACGCGGGCCTGCACCAGAAGCCAGTGCAGTTCTCTAAGCAATGGTGTAGAATGTGAACACAGTCACTTCACTTGTGTTGTAGATGATGAAAAATGTTGTCTTTGGTCCATTTGGGGGATGCACTTTAAAACATAAAAATATTTCGTAACCGAATATCAATATGTGGGGATCTAAAAAGACGCAGTGAGTCATTTATCCAAAACCAAATATTTCAAGGGGTAGCTATGTCCCTGTTCTCTTTTAGGGTTGATAAGACTGTGTATAATAGGCATATATTTCAGTTTTTTTTTAAATAAAAGAAACGACCGTCTGCACCAAATATATGCAATTGTTTAACATTTGCAGATGGTATAACGAATTTATGCTAAGGGCGCTTAGCTGAACCATGAACAATAAATCTACAGAGATACTTGTAGGGTGTGCACTCTGCCTACACATGCACACACTCTCTCTTACATAAACACACTCAAAACTGCAAGCGCGCACACAATATACATACATTAAAAAGCATTTTTTTTTACTTACCTCAGCTGCCAGGGAAAGTCATATTCCAACTATTTGTACTCCATTTTTGTATTAAACTAATAGCGACAATGTAATAGTATTCGCTATTAGTATAATAAAAAATGGACAATAAAGTAACAAGGTGAATAAAGCCCCCACCAACGTCCATAAGGACGAGCTGCTTCTGTAGCTGCCACTACTTTTTGCCACTGCTGACGTTAGGGGTTGCAAAGGCAGTGCCAGGGGTCACAGGGAATCTTCACGGTGTTGGGAGTGCGGAGTTGAATTGCACTTTAGCTCACCTTGACGAATGTGTGACTACAGGGAGCTATTCGCACCCCTCCGCCAGTTCAAGTTTGACTTATTAGTAAACTCGGTTCCTCATGGAGAGCAAAGGGCTCTACCATGCTCTATTCCAGAGCTTGCACTGAACATGGTGCTTTGTTTCCTTACCCCTGGATTCTAAGAAGGTAGGGACAGCAGCCTCTTTTGGGATTGATCAGGTGGAAGTCCTGAAGAAAGCCGGGGTATTAGCACTTGCCGGCTGAAACATGTCGACATCTTAGCAGAGTGGAGGGGTAGGGCTTTGATAATGAGTAGCCATTACCACCATCCACGGGTCTGGTTAGGACCATTTCTTGCACCTGGACAGTGTACCCATTATTAAAGGTATAGCAGGGATACACTGTTACCAGTTTTACCAATTTATTCTGCCACATTTTTTCACTTTTTTGATCCCACACTATTTCTTTAATTTTTTTATGTTGTTTGTCTTCCCCCTCCCTATTGCTCCACCTCCAGCGTTGGCTAGCGCGGAGGTGTGTTAGCAGGCCCTATGATGAAGCATGACACAGTTCGCTGTGTGTGAGGGCAGTTTTACATACACAGTGTGTGCCCTGTTTTATTTCTCTCCTCTCTTTACCCATTCTGTGAGTTTTTTAATACAGTCCCTTTTCTTTGTTGTGTGAATTAATGCTTTGTAGGAGGGCGATTTGGGACTGCTTTCCTCTTACCTCTTTTCCTGTGGTTTTGTTGTCACAGGGAACATGACCGGGGTCGCAGTAGCGACCCCTGACGACCCCTAAATGACGTCCATGGGCAATTTAAAAGTATATACAGGGGAAGAAAAAAAAGCAAACAGGAAGAAAGGTAAAAAAAGGTATAAGAAAGAAAGGCAGGAACTCACTATATTTACACATTTCTAACACTCCTCATGTTAATGTGAAGGCACTTTCTTAAATCAGTATGTGGGATGTATGTTCTCAACAAGCTTGGTAAGGCTGGTGTAGACCACTGCTCTCGGTAGTAAGGAGCTCGTTGGGACTAAAAGCAGCACCCAATTAAGACACAGTACATTCATGCTAAAATGGACATATTTGGGCGGGGCCTAGTTTTAGGAGGAGTTCGATCTGCCCCAGAGGGGCACATCCAGAGGCCGTAGCTTGGTGCCCATTGCCCAGCCACGTAAGTTGCTCTTTGTAGCTTCTGCTCTCACACCCCAGCTCAAATAATGACGTGAACGAACAAAAAGCCAAGCGCATATATGTAATTATGACTCGCTCAAGCAGGAGCAGGACTCTTCTTTGACATCACAACACCAAACTGTATCCAGCTCATTACAAGGGTTGAGAGGCGTGCTGGGTAATCAGTTGACCTGGGCATAATGTAAATTACTTTGGGAAGCGGTTATTGTTTGCTGTGTTTTTAAACATTAAAAATTTTACACAAAGTCACATTTAGCTCTAAAATATAGCGCTAAATGATGGATTCGCATTTCACGTATTTACCAGTAATTTTACTTAATGTTTCTGAAATTTCACTTAATTACATGGAAGCAAATTATGCAAATTTCACACACTCCAAGGGATCAGGAGGTTTCCCTATAGAGTGCCTGAGTGGAGGTATGGGAGGATTGGTGCTGAGTCCATCACTGGTCAGACATACCTTGACCTACGACTGACTCCGCCACATTTCCATCATACATCTAGAGGCGTAGACGGCCGAGCATCCCTACTGATTACTCAGTGACCCATTCTACCTTGGATAAAAATTGGCATATACTATGTCTTGCCCAATATCCAATTACTGCTTTGTTACCATGACGACAAAAGATTGGTCCAGGGCCTTCAGGGAGCTCTTCCTCCCGTCTCACCTGCTTTCTGACTATGGAAAACAGGTGAGATGATGGAAAGGCACCTCCACTGGGCCCCTAAATGTGGCCCAGGGCCGCATCTCCCAGTAGCCTCTTTTCTGGCTCATGCCCAGCTACACAACCTGTCACAGCAGGATTACTGTTGTGGATAAGACACAGGAAAACGTTCATTATCCTGATGTACACAGGGAAGTTACTTAGGGCACTGCATCTCTACCCCCTTGGTAGCCTCACACGACCCGGGCCTTTGTATATCTGAGCCCTGATCCAGCACTTTAATGTGACACACACAGACATGTGTTTAGGATGGCTGGAGGGTGCCAAGCAGCCTCTTCATCCCAGCCTCTGTGCGCTATTCTCAGAGTGCCTATTTCTGAGCGAAAGAACATGTAAACACGTAAAGGTGCCAGTTATTTGACTGTACAATATATCTTTTAAACAACTTTCTGATTGACAGGGCGAGCAGGGGCATTTTTATCTAGGGTGGTAATAACTCCATGTCCAGGTTCTGAAGGTCATCCAGCCTCAATGACGTGTGAAAACCTAACCTTGTTTATATAAAGCACATATATTCCCATGTATTACAGATCTAATATGTACACATATGACCAAGCATATGCTAATGTTTACTCTCAATCAAATATGGATGTCGTTTTACAGTGGTTTGGAGCTTCCAGTAGTTTTACGTTTGCTTGCTAAGTTTCATTAGTTAGTTGCCCTGTGATTGGAAGGCATCTGGCTGGGCTTTGCGTCCCAGGTTGTCCCTCTATTGGAAGTCTGTAGTTGGGTTTTGGATTCCACTGTGTCACTTTACTGCATGCGTGTAGTTGGGTTTTGGATTTCATAGTGCCCTTTGTTAGAAGACGTGTGGTTGTGTTTTGGATGCTATATTTTCTCTTTGTTGGAAGACGTCTGGTTGTGCTTCGGACTCCAGTTGGTCCCTTTGTTAGAATACATCTGGTTGGATTTTGGATACCATATTTCCCTTTAATGGAAGACGTGTATTTCATTTTCGATTCTATATTGTCACTTTGTTGGAAGACGTCTGGTAAGGATTTGGATACCATATTTCCCTTTGATGGAAGACGTCTATGTCATTTTCGATTCTATATTGTCACTTTGTTGGAAGATGTCTGGTAAGGATTTGGATACCATATTTCCCTTTGATGGAAGACGTGTATGTCATTTTCGATTCTATATTGTCACTTTGTTGGAAGACGTCTGGTAAGGATTTGGATACCATATTTCCCTTTGATGGAAGACGTGTATTTCGTTTTCGATTCTGTATTGTCTCTTTCTTGGAAGACGTGTATGTCATTTTCGATTCTGTATTGTCACTTTGTTGGGAGACGTCTGGTTAGGTTTTGGATACCATATTTCCCTTTGATGGAAGACGTGTATTTCATTTTCGATTCTATATTGTCACTTTGTTGGAAGACGTCTAGTTAGGTTTTGGATTTCATCCTGTCCCTTTACTGGAAGACGTGTATTTCTGTTTGGGTCTAGATTGTCTTTTTGTTGGAAGATACCTGGTTGTGCTTTAGATTTCAGTTTGACCTTTGTTGGAAGCCGTACCATTGGGTTTTGGATGGAGAAGTGTATTTCGTTTTCGATTCTATATTGTATCTTTCTTGGAATATGTGTAGCTGTGTTTTCGATTCTATATTGTCTCTTTGTTGGAAGACGTCTGGTTTGGTTTTGTATACCATATTTCCCTTTGATGGAAGACGTGTATTACATTTTCGATTCTATATTGTCTCACCATTTAGTCTCTTTCAGTGATAATGTCTGGTTGGCTCTAGTTTTCATCACGACCCTTTGCTGGATGATGTCGGGTTTAGTTTTTGATTGCAGAATGTTCCCTTGTTTAATAATATCTTTATGGGGTTTACATTCTAGATTGGCCCTTTATTCAAAGATGTCTCATTGAGTACTAATTTCAGAATGTGTTTTTGTTTGCTTACGGCTAGTTTGGTTTAAGGTAGTGGTTGTAGTGGGCGGGATCTGAGGGTCACAACATGCCCATATTTTTTTCATGTAAGAAAAAAATGTCCCCCTATTTTTGAGAAAAAGGCAACCACTTGGTAATTCCGACAGTTGAAATGCTACTACTGAAGTTTAAGGCACGGAGTCTCCTGTGCTGTGAAATTGAGGGAGGGGCAGACAGCTAAACAAGCCTTTCCTGCCAGGGTGCCTGCTTCCCTGAAAAAAATGTAAATGTGTACAACTGATTAATCTGCAATTGTAAAGGGTGTTTGGAAGCCGGGACTGGTTTAATAATGGAATCACTTGAAGCTTCCCGATAACACAGATTTCTTATTTTTGAGTGGTATTGCAAGGGAGCAAGCAGCTGAGCTGTGAAGTGTGTGCTTTTAAAGAACAGTTATAAAAATTTCTCTGCATACATAAACCTATATTTTAGTAGCACTTTTTTATCTTAAACCTCATTTTATAGCAGCCTACCTTCTACTGTGTATAATACAACCTTGAAATAATGACCTGCATATTCACAGTGCTTTCTGTCACAGACCAGGACCTCTTAGCACTAAACATACACAAGTCACTATTCTCCACCGCACCAACCATGTTTCAATTCTGCGGTCCTCTGGTTACAGACACAGACCTCTGCAGTTCATTAACTAATAGAGGTTTCATAATGTGTGATAGTGCATTTTCCACTGATTAACTTAAAATGCATTTATTTTTCAATTAAGCTGTGCATTATTTTATATTGTCACCTGAAGATAAAAGGCTGAAAAAACATACAGAATATTTTATTTTTTTAGCCACGCCTTTGACTCTGAGCCCACGCTCACTCGCCCTGCCCCCAAATGCTCCCATACTATTTTTTAATGCACATCGACCGCTGGTTTAAGACCCATTGTGACGTCATTCACTGAGTGCGCCGGGTATGCCCAGACGTGGGTCACGGGCTTACTGTGCCACAGGATTCAAGCTAGCCTGGCTTATGAGGGATGATACCCCGAAACTGGTACCAGGATGCTTGTTTCTGGTCCAAGGAGGACTTGGCCTGGCAGTTCGGCTGGACTGTTCCCATGAGAGGCAGGGTAAAGACTGATTTGCATTTTGCTGGATCTAAACTGGGGCGTCATAGTGAGCAGAAGAAGGATGGATTTAACTCAGATCTCTTGACTGGGGGTGAATGTTTGATTCATTCAACATTCCGTCCATGATTTGTGTGTCTTTTGTTGTCATTCGCTGACTGGCCACTTTAAAGTGATAAAAGGGAGGCATTTACAGCAGCCAGCTACTTCGGGCCTACTTGAGAAGGCCGCATTTTCCTCCAGCTTCCACATAGTAAAATAACTGGGGAACACCATACGTTCTTTGTCATCTGACCCCAGACCACAAACAGAACCCATTAGAGCTATTTTAAAAGAAATTCCTGCCTGTGGGACTGCTGCTCCTTGAATGTGGGAACTCTTGGAGCAAGAAAGCAACCATTGAGTGTGTGATCACCACCAAGGCAGCACAGAGGACCGCGAGAAGACGTTGGTTTGGGCCAACAGTGGTACCCAGAACCAGACGGACCTCCTTGGAGGACAGGAGGGTTATCAACAAGCAGGCGGATCTGAAAGCCAGGTTCATGCATTTTACAGGCTGCATCGTGTTTCGCCTTTTTGTTGGCAATATTATGCTTTGGATGTGGCCTCAATGCCCCTTGCAACAGTTTCTGTAGAGTGTGTTCTGTGTTAATATAGGAGCTTTTATATAGTGCTCCATACAGCACCATTGGCATTTCTAAGCACTAGAAATACAACTTGTGACTATAACCCAATTTAACGGTACTTCAATTTACCAACATTAGAAAGATGGAAGACTGAGCTGGCCTTGCCAGAATTTGAATGTGTGGCCTTCGGAGCACTTTAAGATAAACAGCGGGCATTAACTCACTGAGCCACCCAGACAGCTATGATAACCCACAGGTGTATCAAAGGTACAAACTTCACACTTTTTCAAAAATAAGGTGAGTACTGACCCCATTCCTCGAACATTGTTTCAGATTTGCATGTTTATATATATTTTTCGTAGATTCTTACAGCGCCGCGATTCTCCTCCTGGTCGCTTCAGAGCGTGAATAGAATATTGAGTCAGTAGAATTGCGGCGTGTCACCAGAGGGGTGAGGAAAGTGTCCTTTCAGTCTGAGGTCAGCAACTTTCATGAGCAACAGAAACACATCTAACATTTTCAAACGCGCCTAAGGGTGATTCAGTTGGTCGTGGGCGCTAGCTCGGCTCAAGAACTCATGAGTCAGAGCTCGGAGCAGAAAGAGAGGTTTCCTCTGGCAGCTGTTACAGACCATGCGGTCGGTGGGGTTACTGCTGCTTCTACAGAGGCTGCTTGCGGCACCAACCACTTCTCCTTTCGCTCTGGCGGTGTGTTTTTTCCTGTTTCTAGCGCATGCCTGCAGGTGGAGCGGGCTTCATGGCACTGGCCACCAGGGGGCTGGTTTAACTCTTTCAAGGCCAGCACAGCAGCCTTAACTTTACTATCACGTGGTAAATCAAACCGTGAGTCTCTACCAATCACCATTCCTTGCCATGCAGTCTTAATCTTAGTTATCCCCCCCCCCACCTCCCCACACGCACTGTTCTGTGTATCTTTTGTTACAGTCAGGGCCACTGGAATTATGCGGCAGGGAAATCACACAATTATGCAGCAGGGTTGACTAAATTATGCAAGAAAAGGCAAATTATGCTGCATAATGCAGCACATTATTTGATTGTATCACTTCAATATTTTGTCATTTTTACACATCGTAATACTGTCCGGGCACATATTTCACCTCATTAGTACCAGTGTCACAACCAAATGCAGAAATAAGCAACTGAAAGATGACCAGTTAACCTTCACGAAGGGGCTAATATTACTCACGAACCCACATGGTCAAGTTTTTAGTAACTTTTGATCTGTTTGAGCTAGAAAAACATTTTTTTTGTTAAAATCTGTAGATTATGCAGCAGATGATGGATTATGTGGTAAATGCGGCAAATCTATAATTATGCAAAAAAAAGCCATAGCCGCAGAATTGAACAATTCCAGTGGCCCAGATTTTAGTGTACCACACTGCTTTTCCTAGGCCCGGAGGTGAAACAGAGCCCGATCAACCCGTAGAACGTAGTGGTAGAACAGGGTCTCTTGTACATTTTCTATTATCCACCCATGGGCAAAGTACCCCGATGTCCACCCAAGGGCAGAGCTTTTCACCTGTTTCCATCAGCACACTCGATTTCAGTCATTCGGGTGTTCGGACAACCAGATTTTGAACCAATCAGGTTGGCCAAAATGTTTTGTGCCTGCCAGGCTCTTGGTAGTAGGGTTTGGGACACTGCACGTGCCACAAAAGGGTGGGCGTAGTGCTTGTGTGGGCAGGTACTGTCCAGAACTGATTACCTGTACTTCTTTAATTTGAAAGGAGAAGCACTACTGCATTATATTTAATGAGAGGGTACAATCACTTCTCAGGAGCAAGCATTTACTCTGCAGCGGGAGCACATGCACTACTATATTTCAAGTGGGCCCTGGATTATGTGCATTATGTGCCCACTCCTATGTTTGAATCCTTTAAAGTGCATTGTCTCGGCAATTGTGACATGTGATTGACTCAGTCTTCCAGAGACATACAAGCTGTATATATTCAGATTTTCCGACAGACACGTCACTCTGAATTACAAATGACACAGAGGAGAGAATGCTGATGCTTTGGGATTTCCTCATTCTACACCACATCAAGCAGCGCGAGCTGCTGCTCCCTGCCTGGCGGTGCCTGGTTGCATCATGGCGCCCAGCCCGTCCGTGCACTTGTTAATTCGTCCAAATAAACCTGCCGACTGGAGATGTTTCTCAAGATATGATGGGAAGTTTCCCGGCTGCACCCAGTGCTGCGCCTGCTTGACTACCAAACTGAGCTCATCCCAGTCACAGCCCGATCAAAACCAGGCAACGGATCTAAACAGGGCTAAAAAGCATCTGAACCGAGGCACGCCGCCCAGTGACTAAGCAGACGCGATCTGAGAAAGTCCCAGGCCTAGAATTGAGAGCGCTGTCACCGGGTGAGGACTCGAAATGCAATCATTATTTTCTAGATTTGGGTGTTTTTTTAGAACCCAGGGGTGGCTCCTCCACCAGGGTGGAGGAACGTCACCCCACTGCTTTCTCGCAGTGCGAATAGCAGAAACATAAAATGGTAATAACTACCATTTTATGTTTCTGCTTCTTGCACTGCGAGAAAGCAGAAGGGTTTGGTTGCGGTCGGGCGGGCGGGTAGGCTGGGCTGCTCTGCGAGCAGGGTTGGGCCGGGGAGGAGTGGTGTGCCCCCTCCTGAGTGCGCATGACTGGTTTGGTCGGCCCTCTGGGGCCGTCCAAACCAGTCATGCACACTCTGCCCTTCGCCATGCAGGCTGCAATGCAGCCTACATGGAGGACATGGTCGGGACATTAGCCCCTGGCTGGGCGGCGTCTCGACCAATCACAACGCCTGAAAGCACCTGGATACCCTATTGGGTGATTAGACTAATAAATCCTGATTCATTGATTGATTGATTGACTGGGGATTAGATATTGCTGTGCACTGAATAGCACCTTCCATCTGGAAACAACACATAAGAACCAACAGGATACAGAGCACTAAGCACACGTGCAACAGAGCTCAGATATTCCATATAGTTAGGTGTCACCAATCTCACCAGAGTGCCAACTTTGATAGATAATGACTCACAACCATCATCAGAGCACCTCAACCGGAACAACGGACACACACCCAACCAAACACACAGGTATCATACTGTTGGACTTCATCAAACTCAACATCACTCTTCATCAAACCCTATACCACTCCATGACAACACCTAACACATTAAACCAACTCCCACTCAAACATCCAACAGTTAGTCTGGTTTAGGGTGGCACTGTGGGACCTAACAAGACACTAAACTCTCAGTTGCCTCAAATGCATCAATCTGTGCCATACACAAGACAATCCTCCCACATGGCATCTACCTCAGTGAGTTAAATCGTCTCCCTGCGCGCACACACCCAACAACAGTAGGCATTACAAGATAATTACAATCTGTAACGTACATTAAAGATGCTTATAAAACACACCCACACTACTGATGACTCAACTCAGCCAGAAATCAGACTGCAGTTCTTTCCAGAATCCCAAGACAAGCTTGAAGGTACCCAAACAGTACAAGGCCTTACTTAAGGCAAGAGGATGTCAAACAGCACTGCAAAATAACATTAAGTGCCTGATTATGAGTGGGTTGGTTAATTCCAACCCGTGCGTAAACCCATGTCTATGCTTGAATTACGAGGTAAAAGGTATTTAATGCATCTAATAATTATCGGATGCATTAAATACCTCAAGCTTCGTTACATTTCAGCAGGTCAATCCTGCCAAAATTTAACAAGAGAAATGTGTACGGTGTTTACAGTACCATGCGGATCCGTGGGGTAAACACCAAAATCTGCATGTTCTTGCCCGCAGGCCTGTAATAGGAGCTATTTACTGCAACCAATAAATAAGTACCCCAGGGTATCGTTATTTATCAGGTGTCCTACATAGCACCTACACTCCTAATCAGGGCCAAAAAGGGGAGCAGAGTTTTGTTGTAGGGCCTAATTATGATGTCATGCGGATCGCCACTGACAGGCCATCGGTGGCAGTCGGTTTGACATCTGAGGCAGCGGTCCGACCGCCGGATTAGAGAACTGGCAGTTGAAGCACATCAGGCGGGGGAAAAGACCGCTGCCTACAACAGGCTTAAGGAGCCCGTTGGGGCGGCAGTCGGAGCCTAATCCCTACAATGGAGATGGTGCCTGCAGAGGCACCGTCGTACGGATTAGGATGTCAGTTTCCGACAGCCTGAAAAGACTGTCGGAAAGTGACTTTGGGGCCCCCCAGAAGTGCCTCCGTCACTCGAGGTCTTCCACTATGTGACTAGGAGGGCACATGTGGTGCCCCCCAAACACCCATGCACCGTGTGCCAGGCACCACACAGTGCATGGATATTTAAAACATGTCTTTTTCTACTGCGCCTTTCCGACCCGCAGCACAAGCCGCAATAGAAAATTGCATGTTTCCGACCACCTGCATGGCAGTCGTATCATAATTAGGCGGGTGGGGATGCTGGATGAGGATGGTGAGGATGGCAGTTGAACGGTCGACCGACCACCATAATAATGACGGCCATAGTGTTGTCTTTAGTCATCCCTGCCTTGTCTTGGCAATGGAGGGCTGATTTGCACTTTCTGGAATAGGCATAAACACTTTCTAGTTAGTTGGGTCAATGTGTTCAGCTTCTGCCTGTGAAATCTACTGAGTTCTCGAGACATCTGCAGCATGGATTCCAATTCATCAAAATGTTAGAAGCTTCAGAGTGCCATCACAGACCGTCAGACCCGCGGTAATACTGCAGCGTGCCAGCAGTGGCGTACCATGAGGGCAGCGGGGGGGCGGTCTAACCCAGGCGTCACAAGTTTTGGGCGTGGTGGCCTCCCCCGCTCTTACCTGCTGTCTCGGGCGGCAATCACCAGCACCCCCCCGCTCTTCAGTGAGGCAGCAGGGACCGCCACGGGCGGCCAAAGTGCTAGCTACGCCACTGCGTGCCAGGTGTATCATAGAGTACCAAAGACAGTGTCAAGGGTACCAAAGAGAACCACATACAGTCAAGGGTATCAAATGTTACCAAAGATAGTACCAACCGTACCAAAGAGACACAAAGACAGTGCCAAGGGTACCAAAGAGACACAGAGACAGTGTCAAGGGTACTAAAGAGACACAAAGACAATGTTAAGGGTAACAAAAGCACCAATGACAGTGTCCAAGGTACCAAAGACAATGCCAAGGGACAAAGACAATGCCAAGGGTACCATAGCATACCATAGACAGTTCCAAGGGTACCAAAGAGACACAGAGACAATGTTAAGGGTAACAAAAGCACCAAAGACAGTGTCAAGGGTACCAAAGACAATGCCAAGGGACAAAGACAATGCCAAGGGTACCATAGCATACCATAGACAGTTCCAAGGGTACCAAAGAGACACAAAGACAGTGTCAAGGGTACCAAAGAGACACAAAGACAGTGTCAAGGGTACCAAAGACAATGCCAAGGGACAAAGACAATGCCAAGGGTACCATAGCATACCATAGACAGTTCCAAGGGTACCAAAGAGACACAAAGACAGTGTCAAGGGTACCATAGAGACACAAAGACAGTGTCAAGGGTACCAAAGAGACACAAAGACAGTGTCAAGGGTACCAAAGAGTCATAAAGACAATGTTAAGGGTAACAAAAGCACCAATGACAGTGTCAATGGTACCAAAGACAATGCCAAGGGTACCGAAGACAGTACCAAGGGTTCCAAAGACAGTACCAAGGGTTCCAAAGACAATGCCAAGGGCCAAAGACAATGCCAAGGGTACCAAAGAGACACAAAGACAGTGTCAAGGGTACCAAAGAGACACAAAGACAGTGTCAAGGGTAACAAAAGCACCAAAGACAGTGTCACGGGTACCAAAGCATACCAAAGACAGTACCAAAGAGAAGCACAGACAGTCAAGGGTACTAACGGGTGCCAAAGAGACACAAAGACAGTGTCAAGGGTACCAAAGAGACACAAAGACAGTGTCAAGGGTACCAAAGAGACACAAAGACAATGTTAAGGGTAACAAAAGCACCAATGACAGTGTCAAGGGTACCAAAGACAGTACCAAGGGTTCCAAAGACAGTGTCAAGGGTTCCAAAGACAGTGTCAAGGGAACCAAAGAGACACAAAGACAGAGTCACGGGAACCAAATAGACACAAAGACAGTGTCAAGGGAACCAAAGAGACACAAAGACAGTGTCAAGGGTTCCAAAGACAGTGTCAAGGGAACCAAAGAGACACAAAGGCAGTGTCAAGGGAACCAAAGAGACAAAAAGACAGTGTCAAGGGTACCAAAGAGACACAAAGACAATGTTAAGGGTAACAAAAGCACCAATGACAGTGTCATGGGTACCGAAGACAATGCCAAGGGCCAAAGACAATGCCAAGGGTACCAAAGCATACCAAAGACAGTTCTAAGGGTACCAAAGAGACACAAAGACAGTGTCAAGGGTACCAAAGAGACACAGAGACTATGTTAAGGGTAACAAAAGCACCAAAGACAATGCCAAGGGCCAAAGACAATGCCAAGGGCCAAAGACAATGCCAAGGGTACCAAAGAGACACAAAGACAGTGTCAAGGGTACCAAAGAGACACAAAGACAGTGTCAAGGGTACGAGACAGTGTCAAGGGTACCAAAGAGACACAAAGACAATGTTAAGGGTATCAAAAGCACCAATGACAGTGTCAAGGTAACCAAAGAGACACAAAGACAATGTTAAGGGTAACAAAAGCACCAATGACAGTGTCAAGGGTACCAAAGACAGTACCAAGGGCCAAAGACAATGCCAAGGGTACCAAAGCATACCAAAGACAGTACCAAAGAGAAGCACAGACAGTCAAGGGTACTAACGGGTGCCAAAGACAGTACCAAGTGTACCAAAGAGACACAATGACAATGTCAAGGGTAACAAAAGCACCAAAGACAGTGTCATGGGTACCAAAGACAGTGTAAAGGGTACCAAAGCATACCAAAGACAGTACCAAAGAGAAGTACAGACAGTCAAGGGTACTAACGGGTGCCAAAGAGACACAAAGGCACTTCTATGGGTACCAAAGAGACACAAAGACAGTTCCATGGGTACCAAAGACACACAAAGACAGTTCCAAGGGTACCAAAGAGACACAAAGACAGTGGCAAGGGTACCAAAGAGACACAGAGACAATGTTAAGGGTAACAAAAGCACCAAAGACAGTGGCAAGGGTACCAAAGACAATGCCAAGGTCCAAAGACAATGCCAAGGGTACCAAAGCATACCAAAGACAGTACCGAAGAGAAGCACAGACAGTCAAGGTTACTAACGGGTGCCAAAGACAGTATCAAGTGTACCAAAGAGACACAATAACAATGTCAAGGGTAACAAAAGCACCAAAGCCAGTGTCACGGGTACCAAAGACAGTGTAAAGGGTACCAAAGCATACCAAAGACAGTACCAAAGAGAAGCACAGATAGTCAAGGGTACTAACGGGTGCCAAAGAGACACAAAGACAGTGTCATGGGTACCAAAGAGACACAGAGACAATGTTAAGGGTAACAAAAGCACCAAAGACTGTGTCACGGGTACCAAAGACAATGCCAAGGGCCAAAGACAATACCAAGGGTACCAAAGCATACCAAAGACAGTTCCAAGGGTACCAAAGAGACACAAAGACAGTGTCAAGGGTACCAAAGAGACACAAAGACAGTGTCAAGGGTACCAAAGAGACACATAGACAATGTTAAGAGTAACAAAAGCACCAAAGACAGTGTCAAGGGTACGAAAGACAATGCCAAGGGCCAAAGACAATACCAAGGGTACCAAAGCATACCAAAGACAGTACCAAAGAGAAGCACAGACAGTCAAGGGTACTAACGGGTGCCAAAGACAGTACCAACGTTATCAGAGAGACACAAAGACAGTTCCATGGGTACCAAAGAGACACAAAGACCGTGTCAAGGGTACCAAAGAGACACAAAGACGGTGTCAAGGGTACCAAAGAGACACGAAGACAGTTCCATGGGTACCACAAAGACAGTGTCAAGGGTACCAAAAAGACACAAAGACAGTGTCAAGGGTACCAAAGAGACACAAGGACAATGTTAAGGGTAACACAAGCACCAATGACAGTGTCAAGGGTACCAAAGAGACACAAAGACAATGTTAAGGGTAACAAATGCACCAATGACAGTGTCAAGGGTACCAAAGACAATGCCAAGGGTACCAAAGACAATGCCAAGGGTTCCAAAGACAGTGTCAAGGGTTCCAAAGACAGTTCCAAGGGTACCAAAGAGACACAAAGACAGTGTCAAGGGAACCAAAGAGACACAAACACAATGTTAAGGGTAACAAAAGCGCCAATGACAGTGTCAAGGGTACCAAAGACAATGCCAAGGGTACCAAAGACAGTGTCAAGGGTTCCAAAGACAGTATCAAGGGAACCAAAGAGACACAAAGAAAGTGTCAAGGGAACCAAAGAGACACAAAGACAGTTCCAAGGGAACCAAAGAGACACAAAGACAGTGTCAAGGGTTCCAAAGACAGTGTCAAGGGAACCAAAGAGACACAAAGACAGTGTCAAGGGTTCCAAAGAGACACAAAGAAAGTGTCAAGGGAACCAAAGAGACACAAAGACAGTGTCAAGGGTTCCAAAGACAGTGTCAAGGGAAGAAAAGAGACACAAAGACAGTATCAAGGGTACCAAAGACAATGCCAAGGGCCAAAGACAATGCCAAGGGTACCAAAGCATACCAAAGACAGTACCAAAGAGAAGCACAGACAGTCAAGGGTACTAACGGGTGCCAAAGACAGTACCAAGGTTATCAAAGAGACACAAAGGCAGTTCCAAGGGTACCAAAGAGACACAAAGACAGTGTCAAGGGTACCAAAGAGACACAAAGACTGTGTCAAGGGTACCAAAGAGACACAAAGACAGTGTCAAGGGTACCAAAGAGACACAAAGACGGTGTCAAGGGTACCAAAGAGACACAAAGACAGTTCCATGGGTACCACAAAGACAGTGTCAATGGTACCAAAAAGACACAAAGACAGTGTCATGGGTACCAAAGAGACACAGGGTAGCAGCTGCTGTTGACAGCTCCTAGTTAGTGTCCATGACCTGCAGGTCGTGAGTTTCACTCCCTTCAGTTCCAATGCAAATATTTTTGATGCTGCGGCCAAAATGTTACTTTGTCCTTTGTGTGGTCCCTCTCGCCAACGAACGCCATGTTATGCAATTTATTTTTATCTGTGCCTTTTTGTAACTATTTGTGTAGCTACTACAGTAGCCTAAATGTAGCACCAACACTGAGTTCAGTTTTTCATCCTTCCAAGTTCAGTAAATGTAGTCCTAATATATTTAGTAATAGTAACACCTGTTATTTACAGTTCTTAGAAATGGCAGAAGTGCAATATGAAACACAATACAACAACAGCAACATCAACAAACCACAATAATCATAATAATAAAATCATAACAACAGATGTCTTCATTTATAAAAGGAGAACAAACTTGATGCCAGGGAGACAAAGTGGAGCTGCCTCGAGCCTTGCACTGGCCCTAGGCAGGAGTAATTTTCAAACTGTTTCCGAGTCCAAATTTGCTGACAAAACGTTTGTGTATACCCATAGCAAAGTACATTTATTGGTGTTGCTAAACTTTCAACTCATTTTCGCCCTGCAGCCCCCTCGCCCTGCGGTCCCCACTCCACACCCACAAGACAAAAATCATGTGAGTAAATCTTTTTATGAATACAAAAGAATAAAACTAAATTTTGTGAATCATAAACTTGACTTTGCACCCTTAAAATCCTTTTGCACGTGTAAATGAAACTAACGCTTGCAAATGGATTTGTGACTATGTCCCTCAATCATTACCATCTGTGTACTAAAGAATGTTGTATGACTAATTCGACAGTCCAAACTTCCACTTGGTGAACACACATAGAACTGTGCACAAAAATGGTGCAGCGCTCAAACTGTAATACAGTGTTTAGGAAGATGCATAGAACCAGAGTAACTGGTTCCAGACACAGAGAAGAAGACACTTAGGTCTGTGCCAGGCCAAAGCCATTTCCCGAGAGGCCAATCTTACATCAACCTTAATACAAATTGAGCACAACTTGGTTGGTAGAAACAAGTTTACCCTATTAAGGTGCTGGAGCCTGTGGTACATCCGAATAATATTAATTGACACTTGGGACACGCACTTAAATAATTTCTAAGTTGAATCATTGGATCACAAACCTAAACAGACCTTTCTAATCGATGACCATGGACACTCTAATCATGTGTTAATAGAAAACCAAATTATGCGCAGAGTTGACAATTATGCGGCAAGGAAAGGCAAATTCTGAGGCATATTATGTAACTGAATGGATATTATTTGACAGATGGTACCCCGAACTACTCTTTGTTGTTGCCCATGGAAAAACACTATTTAAGGATCCACAAGACACTGTTGTTCAATCACGCCGTGAAGTTAGACACTATTCTTCAAATCCTGCCTAGCGCTGTGTCTTGTGGAAAGTGCCGCACGAATCTGCACAATGATTGCCCGCAGTAGCTTTCCCTTCGGTCACTTCTCTTTTCTACTTGTACACACCTCTTAACCAAAGTGAAACGGCTATGGTTTAAGTAGTGGTAGGGTTATAACCACCAGTAGCCTCTAGTTCAAATCTTAACGGGCTGGGATCTGTATGTAACCTGTAATTCGCAGGTTTTTAACGGTGGTCGGTCTGAATCAGTCTTTCATTCTTCAGAGGTGGATGACGGAACCCTTTAGGGACGTTTAATAGTAGTAAGCGACAATCAAAGAGCTACAAAACAGTAAAACCCAAGGCACTAAATGCTACGTAAAACAATCTATTTTTAAGAATTTGTATAATCGACCAGTGTCCTTACTTTGACCGATGACGTCATTGACGTGCGCTGTAGTGCGTCACATTCTGCGCAGTTGCTCAGTGGCTTGCGCGTATGTTTAGCCGCATACTCCGTATTTATGGTGATTGGTGACACTCCGCATACGTCTTATCCAGTCACTCATAACAAGCAGCTCGTTGCAGGGTCACCCAGTGCAATAAGATGATTGGCTGCGACTGTGAAATTACTGCACCGGCGAGGGTACAGACATGAAGCCGGGAGAAGTGAAGTCACGAGCAGAGATGTGTGGTTTTAAGGCCTGGTCACAGTTATGCGGTGCACGACGTCAGATACTTCAATATTTACTCTGCTTGTTGTCGCATAACGTGATGCTACAGGATAGGTCTGAGCGCAGGGTGTTACAGGTGCGATGAAAAGTCAGTACGTCCTGTAGACCCATCATGCCTATGGCAGGAGTCTGAGAGGAAAAAAGGAAAGTGTCCTCCATTGTTTGAGAGCAAAATGGGAAATCTGATCGTATGATCTTCCTTCCCTTACGTTTTACACATGTAACCATCAGGTGGTCACCCCTTGCCCCCGCAACTCTGCTCCCTGTGCCTCCATCCCTTGTGTCTAACACCAGTAACATCTCATGGTCCCCCCTTGACCCTGCAACCCTTCTGCTAGTTAAACTGTCACTTGTGTCTTACAGCTGTAACCAGGGCCGGACAGGGCATAGCGGGCACGGGCATTTCCCCGGTGGGCCGCCAGGATGGGGGCCGTTTTTGTTACAGGGCCGTTTTTGCAGCATAGCTGCAATAACGGCCCTGTAACAAAATCGGCCGAAACCGGCCCTGGCAAACAGCTGGGCCGCACCCCCCAACCCCCGGGGGACAGGCCGAGCACTTTGCCAGGGCCGGTTTTGGTTCCCAGTCCGGCCCTGGCTGTAACATATGGTAGGCACCCTTTGCCACCCCAACCCTTCTCGTCTCCCCTTCCCTTCTGTTTTACACCTGTAACATCTTGTGGTCACCCCCCTCCCCCAACACTTCTACTCGTCTCCTCTTGACTTGTGTCTTACACCTGTAAAACATGGTGGCCACTCCTTCCCCCTACCCTTCTTGTCTCCCTTCCCCTCTGTTTTACACCTGTAACATCTGGTGGTCACCCCCCCATACTTCTCCTCGTCTCCTCTTGACTTGTGTCTTACACCTGTAAAATATGGTGGTCACTCCTTCCCCCAACCCTTCTCCTTGTCTCCCTTTCCTTATGTTTTACACCTGTAACATCTGGTGGTTACCCCCCCTCAACACTTCTCGTCTCCTCTTGACTTGTGTCTTACACCTGTAAAATATGGTGGCCACTCCTTCCCCCTACCCTTCTTGTCTCCCTTCCCTTCTGTTTTACACCTGTAACATCTGGTGGTCAACCCCCCCCCCCAACACTTCTCCTCATCTCCTCTTGACTTGTGTCTTACACCTGTAAAATAACGTGGTCACTCCTTCCCCTTAACCCTTCTCCTTGTCTCCCTTTCCTTATGTTTTACACCTGTAAGATCTGATGGTCACCCCTCCCCCAACCCTTCTCCTCGTCTCCCCTTCCCTTATGCCTTACGTCTGTAACATCTTTTGGTAACCCTTCCTCCCAACCCTTCTCCTCGTCTCCCCTTCCCTTGTGCCTTACGTCTGTAAAATCTTTTGGTCACCCTTCCTCCCAACCCTTCTCCTCGTCTCCACCTTTCCTTAATTCTTACACCTGGAACCTTCTGGTGGTCACCCCTTTCCCCCACGAACGTTCTCCTTGTGCCCCCTCTCCTTACACCTGTAAAATATGGTGGTCACTCCTTCCCCCAACTCTTCTTCTTGTCTTCCTTTCCTTATGTTTTACACCTGTAACATCTGGTGGTCACCCCCCCAACACTTCTCCTCGTCCCCTCTTGACTTCTGTCTTACACCTATAAAATAAGGTGGTAACTCCTTCCCCCAACCATTCTTGTCTCCCTTTCCTTATGTTTTACACCTGGAACATCTGGTGGTCACCCCCCCCCACACTTCTCCTCGTCTCCTCTTGACTTGTGTCTTACACCTGTAAAATATGGTGGTCACTCCTTCCCCTTAACCCTTCTCATTGACTCCCTTTCCTTACGTTTTACACCTGTAACCATCTGATGGTCACCCCTCCCCCCAACCCTTCTCCTCGTCTCCCCTTCCCTTGTGCCTTACGTCTGTAAAATCTTTTGGTCACCCTTCCTCCCAACCCTTCTCCTCGTCTCCACCTTTCCTTAATTCTTACACCTGGAACCTTCTGGTGGTCACCCCTTTCCCCCACGAACGTTCTCCTTGTGCCCCCTCTCCTTACACCTGTAAAATATGGTGGTCACTCCTTCCCCCAACCCTTCTCCTTGTCTCGCTTTCCTTATGTTTTACACCGGTAACATCTGGTGGTCACCCCCCCCAACACTTCTCCTCGTCCCCTCTTGACTTCTGTCTTACACCTGTAAAATATGGTGGTCACTCCTTCCCCTTAACCCTTCTCCTTGACTCCCTTTCCTTATGTTTTACACCTGTAACCATCTGATGGTCATCCCTCCCCCAACCCTTCTCCTCGTCTCCACCTTTCCTTATGTCTTACACCTGGAACCGTCTGGTGGTCACCCCTTTCCACCGCAAACGTTCTCCTTGTGCCCCCTCCTCTTGTGTCTTACACCTGTAACATCTGGTGGTCACTCCTTGCCCCCTCAACCCAATTGTTTAAGAGGCCCAATTGATAAGCTGTTCATTGTTTAAGCTTTCCATTGTTTAGGCTGCTTATTTTTTAAAACGTATAACAGCCCATTGTTTAAACTGTATCTTGTTTAAGCTGCCCATTGTTTAACCTACCCATTCTTTAAGCTGCTCATTGTTTAAGCTGTTTAGTGTTTAAGCTCTCCATTGTTTAGGCTGCTTATTGTTTAAACTGGCCATTGTTCCAGCAGCCCATTGTTTAAACTGTATCTTGTTTAAGCTACCCATTGTTTTTGTTGCCCACGGTTGAAGCTGCCATTGTTTACGCTGTCAACTGTTTAAGCTGCACAAAAGTTTAATTGTTCATTGTTTAAGCTGTTTATTGTTTAAGCTGTGCATTGTTCAAATAGCCGGTTGCATACGCTGTCCATAGTTGAAGCTGCCCATTGTTTAAGCTGTCAATTGAATATGTCCACTGTTTAAGCTGCCCAATAGTTTCATTGTTCAAGCTGCTCATTGTTTAAGCTGTTTATTGTTTAAGCTGTGCATTGTTCATACAGTTAGTTGTATAAACTGCCCACAGTTGAAGCTGCCCATTGTTTAAACGGCCCATTGTTGAACACTGGCGTAACGAAATTTGAGGAGGCCGCCCTGCAAGATACCTGGAGTGGCCCCCATCCGGAATCATTCAGGAGCTCTCCGGCCAGAGTACTGTGCTGAGGGGGCCCCCTGGAGCTTGGGAGCCCCCCTACACCACGGGGGCTTCGGGGGCCTGTGTTATGCCACTGTTGTTGAAGCTGCCCATTATTTAAGCTGCCCATTGTTTAAACTGCCCATTGTTGAAGCTGCCAATTGTTTTAGGCTGCCCATTGGTTACGCTGTCCATTGTCCCGGCAGCCCATTGTTTCCAGCCTGTGAGGACATCAGTGGTCTGAATCACCTTGACTTTCGTTGTCCAGTGTTTTAACATAATGTTCAAAGTGTTTTTGTTAAAACATTTCATTTTTTATACTGTGCATTGTTTAAGCTGGCGATTGTTTGAAATGGAGGTGTCCAATGTGGAAAGTGACGATTGATTAAACTGCCACATGTATACATGGCATTTGATTAAAGCTGCCCATTTTGAACTGCAAATTACTTTGGAAATACCCATACCTAAACCCATTTAATATGCTGATTCTGTAACGCGCCCGTTGTTTAAATAGTTTTTTGGTTAAACTGTGCATTGTTTTAGTGGCTAGAGTTTAATTTCACTCCAGGTTTTTTTAAAGTTTCCAATCGGTGCTGCTGCCTTAATGCCAAGACGCTAGAGGTGGGCAAAGTCATGAGGAATCCGCGTAGGTGGGCGAATTCTGGAAACGTCGTACTCCAGGAAGAAGAACGAAGTTCCCCGAAATTGCCCATGAGTTAAGTACATCTTCACTCTGCACTCGGATGTCCTCCCTCCCCCCCCCCGCATGGATAGGACACCAGGCTGCAAAGATCTCTGCTCCCCTCTGTCATCTGAGTGGCGGTTGAAACACAGTGCTTGCTTCATGGCCTCCACCGGAAGCCACTTGGCGAAGCTGGTGAACATTTTAACAGAAGTGCGAGGGTGTGTGGCTGTAGGTTATCCGACTCCGCAGGCCTAAAAGAAACCCTTTTTAGTGAAAGGCTCCCTAGCAAAAAAAATACATACATTGCATCGTGTCTTGCTTAATATGTTTTTTAATTTTTTTTTTATTTCCATGTTTATTTACAAATTAACTGTTTATTTAGAGCTCTGCATCTAAACAAGCATTGGCAAAGCCATCAACTCTCACCTACGCAAAAGCTATTGACTTTGCTAATAGGTTTTAGCCATGTTGTACACCAGCATGGCTACTGTTGAGCATGGTTAAAAGTTAGTGGTGTAGGAGAGTGTCATGGAGTGTCATAAAGTGAAGTGTCATAGAGTAGAGTGGAGTGTTATGCAGTGGCGTAGAGTGGCATAGAGTGGAGTTGGAGTGGTGTAGTGTTGTGGAATGTCATGGTGGGAGTAGAGTGTCGTAGAGTGGAAGGGTGTAGAGTGGAGTAGAGTGTCGTAGAGTTGAGTGGCATAGAGTGGAGAGGCATAGAGAAGATTGGAGTGGTGTAGAGGGTGTTGAGTGGAGTAGAGTGTTGTAGAGTAGAGTAAAGCAGTCACCTCCTTCTGCTTCCACATCCTTCACACGCTATGCAAACTCTTCAGATGGATCCCAGTCAGCACCAGGAAAACTGTCACTCAAGCCCTCGTCACCAGCCATCTCGATTACAGCAACGCTCTCTACACTGGCATCTCCAACCAGCTCCTCCGAAGACTCCAGACCATACAGAATGTGGCAGATAATCTCATCCCCAAATGGACCCACATCACCCCTCACCTCAGGAACCTCCACTGGCTCCCCATCCAGAAGAGATGCCAATTCAAGATCCTCACGCACGCCTGCAAAGGTTTACACGATCAAGGACTGGCCAGCATCAACCGCCGACTGAACTTCCATCTACCCGCAAGTCACGTGCTCTCCTCCTCACTAGCCCGTACGCACACCCCCGCATCTGTCGCAGCGGGGGCCACTCCTTCATCGCTGCCAAGACCTGGAATGGCTTGCCATTCGATCTTCGAAATGCACCCTCCCTGGTGTACTTCAGAAAGAAACTCAAGACCTCGCTCTTCGACTGAGATGACACACCCAGAGAGCCCAGATCCCCCTCGGGTGAGAGTGCTGCGCTTTCCAAATGCTGATTGATTGATAGAATGGCAGAGAGCAGAGTAGACTGTCGTAGAGTGGAGTAGTGTGGCGTAATGTTGCAGAGTGGCATAGAGTGGAGTAGAGTGTTGTGGAGTGGCATAGAGTGGAGTAGAGTTTAATGGAGTAGAGAGTCATGGAGTAGAGTAACGTGGAGTGTCGTAGAGTGGACTAGAGTGTAGTGGCATAAAGTACAGGGTAGATTAGCGTAGAGTGCAGTGGCATAGAATGCACTGATTTTGAGTAAAGTGGCGTAGAGCGCATTGGTGTAGAGTGAAGTGGCGTAGAATAGGGTGACTCAGTACAGTGGAGTAGAGTAGAGTGATGTAGAGTAGAGCGAAGTAGAGTGGAATGCCACAGCACAGCATGCAGTGGCGCAGAGTGGAGTGGCGCAGAGTAAAGTAGAGTGCAGTGGCATAGAGTGGATTGTTTCAGAGTAGAGTGAAGTGGTGTTGACTGGAGTGATGGAGGATAGAATGGAGAGGTGCTGGGTAGAGTGCAGAGGTATAGAGTAGAGTGGCATAGAGGTGAGTGGCGTAGAGTGCAGTGGTGTAGAGTAGATTAGAGTGAGTGGAGTGATACAGAGTAGAGTGGCGTATTGTGTAGTGTGTAGAGTGCATTGACATAGAGTGGTGCAGAGTAGAGTGTAGTGGCATAGAGTGCAGTGATGCAGAGTAGAGTATTGTAGAATGCAGTAGTGTGGTGTAGAGTGCATTGGCATAGAGTGCAGTGGTGTGGAATAGAGTGGTGCAGAGTAGAGTGAAGTGGAATAGAGTTCAGTAGTGGAAAGTGCAGTGTTACAGAGTAGAGTGTCGTAGAGTGTAGTAGTGTAGAGTGCTGCAGAGTAAAGTGGTGTAGAGAGTAGTGATGTAGAGTACAATGGAGTGGCATGGTGTAGAGTATATTGGCACAGAGTAGAGTCTTGCAGAGTAGAGTATAGTGGCGTAGAGTACAGTGGTGCAGAGTAGACTGGCGTAGAGTGCAGTGGTGCAGATTGCATTGGATTTGAGTAAAGTGGTGTAGAGTGCATTGGCATGGAACGCAGTGGCATAGAGTGCAGTAGTTAGAGTAAAGTGTAGTGGCAGAGAGTAGAGTGGTGTAGAGCAGTCGAGTGGCACAGAGTAGAGTAAAGTGGCACAGAGTGGAGTGGTGCAGCGTAGATTGCAGTGGAGTAGAGTGGAGTGGCGCAGAGTAGATTGTTTCAGAGTAGAGTGAAGTGGTGCAGGGTAGAGTGCAGTGGGGTAAGGTGCAGTGGCACTGAGTGCAGTGGTGCACAGTAGATTAGAGTTGTGTAGAGTAGATTGACATAGAGTGCACTGGCGTAGAGTGGAGTGGCACTGCACTTGCATAGAATGCAGTGGCATAGAGTGCAGTGTTGCAGAGTAGAGTGGCATAGAGGGGAGTGGTTCAGAGTAGAGTGGAGTAGCCTAGACTGGAGTGGTGTAGAGTATTGTGGTGCATAGTAGGGTAGAGTGCATTGGCATAGTGCAGAGTAGAGTGCAGTGGGGTAAAGTGTAGTATGCATGGTGTGGTAGCGCACTGCCATTACAGACAACACATCTTCAACTGAAATGACCATTACATTTGAACGGACATACAGTTTTACTGATAAAAGTATACAGCACACAAACTATAATGGGTGGAACTGTCATTACCTAGTGTATTGGAGTTTTTTATTGTATTAAAATAATTGTTTTCGCCACATTTCTGAATTACCAAAAATGTGTTTCATTTGTGCTTCCCCAGTTCTGAAATATCTGCACAGTTTATTTACAGGCATTTATATTTTATTGTATGCTAGCAACTAATAACAACATCCAGCCTAACTCAAGCACTCCCCCAGTAGCCAGCATGATTGTCACATAAATCATCTCACTTTCAAGTCAGAGAAAGAAAAAAGTAAACACCAAGATGCCTCAGACGACAGAGCCTGACATTGGACCTCTGTCTTTGAATGCACAGCAAATGTGACAAGATAAGAACAAGATTAACAGGCATGTTTACAGACATTGAGCACTCCTGGAAGGATATAGTAAATATAGGAACAGTAAATAACATTTTAGCCACAGAAGGGACAAACTCAAGCTGGACAGCCTAAAGCAGAGTCAGCAAATAGAAAGCAGGCAAATGTGAGTGACAAACCACAAAGCCAATGTTAAGCAATGGGCGGAATACATTCCCAGGGAAGCTTTCTGAATGTCCCCAAGATGTTGTCACCAAACCAGACAGCAAAGCTGTCTGGTAGGCCTCGACCTAAAAAGGGCGCACAGTGGCATAGCTAGACCTACTTCCACCCGGGGCAGACCCCAAGTCTGCCGCTCGGTGCAGGTAAGGGTGGGGGTGGGGGTGGCGTCTGACGGATGACTTCTTCTGGTGGAGGTCTGGGGGCCGACGGACGACTTGTTCTCGGGGGGGCCGGGGATGGTAGTAGTTGACAAACACGATCTGCTCACCTCTGCCGTCCCCAAAAACAGTGCCCCCCCCCCCACCCTCCAGCTACGCCACTGCCCAGTGCTTCTGTGTAAATGGGAAGTGAAAAGCATCACTTCAAGTTAGGTCAGATCTAATTTTGTGTCAACACTGGTTTCAAGGCAAAGACACATCTGATGCTTGTGGCTTGATGCTGGGCTGAAAATATCGGATGTGGTGTCCAACTTAGAGCCAGAAAGGCCGGATCCATGCCAGACATTTAGGATGTCCACAGGAAATCAATATACATGCAGGGATCTAGGTGAGATCATCTGTAAAATTCAGACGTTACACCGAGAATTATTCATTGAGCCGCCCCTCCTGTACCTACGTTGGACACCCCCAAATGAAGAGAGATAATGTACCATGGATGTGGATGGTCGGGGTAGGGGGACTGTCAAATGCCTACTGCACATTACTGTCACTGTTGCCTTATCCCAATCTTTTTTCGTCATCACATTGACACATGACGTTGCCTTCAGCGCATCATTGTGCCAACCCCTGCTCTTCCCAGAAAAGCAAGGCTTTTCAACAGGGCCTAGCAGAGATTTTTAACGACAAAAAGGAAGTGGTTCATGTCCCTGGGCGTTTGAAGAGTGGGCAAGGAGGGTGCTACTGGCCATCTGCCTTCTGTTCATGCCAGAGACCGCATTCCTCACTTAATCACACGGTGTGATCTTAGGCAAATCACATGATTTCCCTGTGACTCGATTCCCTTCTCTATTCATGCAAACCGAGTACAGTTATGAGCAGCGTAAACACATGCCAGCTGGCTACACTCTAAATGTGATGATTGTCATAAGAAAACCCATAGATTCAAGGTGCGATGTGGTGCTATTAATGCTGCCCTGCTAAGATCCTCAAAGTCCCAGCCACGCGGTGGTCCGTAGAGCCTTGGGAGAGCCCACTGACGTCCTCACAGGCTGGTACATAAAACTATCCACAGTCCTTAGAGCACTGCACCAGACCACTGACGTCCTCACAGGCTGGTACATAACACTGTCTGTGGTCCAGAGAGCCTTGGACCAGGCTACTGAAGCCCACACAGGCTGGTGCATAAAACTGTCTGTGGTCCGTAGAGCCCTGGGAGAGCCCACTGACGTCCTCACAGGTTGGTACATAAAACTATCCACAGTCCTTAGAGCACTGCACCAGACCACTGACGTCCTCACAGGCTGGTACATAAAACTGTCTGTGGTCCAGAGAGCCTTGGACCAGCTACTGAAGTCCTTACATGGCTGGTGCATAAAACTGTCTGTGGTCCGTAGAGCCCTGGAACAGGCCACTGAAGTCCTCACCAGCTGGTGCATAAAACTGTCTGTGGTCCGTAGAGCCCTGGGACAGACCACTGACGTTCTCGCAGGCTGGTACATAAAACTGTCTGTGGTCTGTAGAACCATGAGATAGACCACTGGCGTCCTCACAGGCTGGTGCATAAAACTGTCTGTGGTCCGTAGAGCCCTCGACGAGGCCACTGAAGCCCTCACAGGCTGGTACATAAAACTGTCTGTGGTCCGTGCAGCCCTGGACCAGGCCACTGAAGTCCTTACAGGCTGGTACATAAAACTGTATACGGTCCATGGAGCCCTGGACCAGGCCACAGACGTCCTCACAGGCTGGTACATAAAACTGTCTGTGGGCTGTAGAACCCTGAGATAGACCACTGACGTCCTCACAGGCTGGTACATAAAACTGTCTGTGATCCGTAGAGCCCTGGACCAGCCACTGACGTCCTCTCAGGCTGGTACATACGTCTGTGGGCTGTAGAACCCTGAGATAGACCACTGACGTCCTCACAGGCTGGTACATAAGTCTGTGGGCTGTAGAATCCTGAGATCGACCACTGAAGTCCTCAAAGGCTGGTACATAAGTCTGTGGGCTGTAGAACCCTGAGATAGACCACTGAAGTCCTTACAGGCTGGTACATAAAACTGTCTACGGTCCATGGAGCCCTGGACCAGACCACAGACGTCCTCACAGGCTGGTACATAAAACTGTCTGTGGGCTATAGAACCCTGCGATAGACCACTGAAGTCCTCACAGGCTGGTACATAAGTCTGTGGGCTGTAGAACCCTGAGATAGACCACTGAAGTCCTCTCAGGCTGGTACATAAAAGTGCCTGTGGTCCATTACTTCTGAAAGTAGTCCCAGTGAAACGACGTGCAGGGGCTTCGAGCGGAGGTGTTTTGCTTTCCTTCCACTATAGGTCCCTTTACATGGGGACCGAACAACCAGGCAGGATCCTATCCCGAGGTTGGTTTCATTCCAGCTACTGAATGAATTGCTTCATCAAACTCCCTAAATACCTACTCTGTCCTCATCTTGGCATGGGCAGGGCCCGGGTACGGATGTCGCTATCAATAGGAAGGTTTCTACAAAATAAACTCCAACAAGACTTTTTGGGCGACCAGACAGTCACATTTCTTGATGATCGTAGCAGAGAATCAATGCCTGTCATCACCTCAGACCACTTGACTGTTTTTCTTCATGTTACTATCTTTAGTACCTCTCTAAAGTGCCTTGAGGCAGCATGGCATGTCACCCAAAGAACTACAAATAAATAGATCTATGCTGGTTAATCATTGGGGTGCCCTTACAGAGTTACCATATACTACAGGTAGGACAGGCAGCCATGTTTTTTATCTCCTAGGAAGGCCTGGCAACATTCCCTTTAAATAAACATTACACACTTCATTTACCATTCATGTTTACACTCAAGTTGGGTGGGGCTCGGAGCGAATTCCACACCAGATTTTCAGGATAACCATTGAATATGTAAATTATCCCTATTTAAATTGATGTACTGGTTTCACACATATACCGACACACCTAAGCAACACTAAGAGATGCAATTAGTGTTAATTACAAAAACATATTCAAGTGTGGGATTCATTCACAAACCAAGAGTTTGCACTGGTAAAGGTGTAATTGCACAGGTAGGGTGTAGTTGTAAATCTCTTAGAGGTAGCTGGTGGGCATTTCATGCTGTGACACCTGTAATAAGACAGCGATGCTCACAAACTCACTAGTGTCTTTGTATTCACAATCATTTTCCGGGTTGTTTGCCATCCAGAAACCAGTTTCAGATGTATTCTCATCAACGGTAAAGGAACATGGGCGACAGAGAGCATGTTGGAATGCAGGGGGAGAGTAGTACACGAGGGAGACAGCTGGAAAAGACATGCACCACCGTGGACACTGGAGTGCTTAACCCACAAGAAAATAAAACAGGGCTTAAAAAGCAAGGAGTTGGAAAATAGAAGTCAGCCAATCAAAAGAGATCGTAAAGAGGCTGTGCTCTCACAAACACAAGATTGCCAAACTGGGACACAAATTCGGAGGCAGTGACGGGCAAGCCACCCAATGGTAAGCAGTGACACGTAAAGAGTAAAGACAAACTACCCGCTATACTGTGTCATGAAAAGAAGCATTCCTCAGAGACTACTCATAAGGCGTCAGCTACATCTCTCTAGTGTAGACCCCAGCAGGGACTCTGGGTCTACAAACATCCGCCGCGAGTTCCTTGCAGGTTCTGTAAAGCCCGCGCTTTCCACCCCGTATGTGCGAGGAGGGTCCCACGCCCCTCTGTGCAGCGCACGTGAGGTCAGTTCCTCGCGCCATTATCTGTTCGGCAGGGAGTACATTTGCCCACATACATACTCCTAAGCTCGCCTCCTATCTATGCAGGGCACAAGTCCTAAAAAAATAAGTGGGGGGACTAACCTAGTTAATCAGTATGCAAGTGACATCACGGCGCGTCACATTACAGGAAGTGGCATCATAAGAAGTGACATCAGATCTTAAGCCCTCGCATATATGTTTAGAACACTCACCTCGCACCAGTATGCTCCTTCATTGCCACATCATATTTCACATGGGTGCCCTGCCCAACAGCATACATTGGACAAATCATTATACACACATGCACCACAGCTCAGATACTACATATACTCGTGTACCACTGAGCTCGCACCCACGAGCCACTGAGCTCACACCCAAGTACCACTGAGCTCGCACCCACGAGCCACTGAGCTCACACCCAAGTACCACTGAGCTCGCACCCACGAGCCACTGAGCTCACACCCAGGTACCACTGAGCTCGCACCCACAGCTCAGATACTTCATATACTCGTGTACCACTGAGCTCACACCCAGGTACCACTGAGCTCACACCCACAGCTCAGATACTTCATATACTCGTGTACCACTGAGCTCACACCCACAGCTCAGATACTTCATATACTCGTGTACCACTGAACTCACGCCCACGACCCACTGAGCTCACACCCAGGTACCACTGAGCTCACACCCACGAGCCACTGAGCTCACACCCAGGTACCACTGAGCTCGCACCCACAGCTCAGATACTTCATATACTCGTGTACCACTGAGCTCACACCCACAGCTCAGATACTACATATACTCGTGTACCACTGAGCTCACACCCAGGTACCACTGAGCTCACACCCACAGCTCAGATACTTCATATACTCGTGTACCACTGAGCTCACACCCACAGCTCAGATACTTCATATACTCGTGTACCACTGAACTCACGCCCACGACCCACTGAGCTCACACCCAGGTACCACTGAGCTCACACCCACGAGCCACTGAGCTCACACCCAGGTACCACTGAGCTCGCACCCACAGCTCAGATACTTCATATACTCGTGTACCACTGAGCTCACACCCACAGCTCAGATACTTCATATACTCGTGTACCACTGAGCTCACACCCAGGTACCACTGAGCTCGCACCCACAGCTCAGATACTTCATATACTCGTGTACCACTGAGCTCACACCCACAGCTCAGATACTTCATATACTCGTGTACCACTGAGCTCACACCCAGGTACCACTGAGCTCACACCCACAGCTCAGATACTTCATATACTCGTGTACCACTGAGCTCACACCCACAGCTCAGATACTTCATATACTCGTGTACCACTGAACTCACGCCCACGACCCACTGAGCTCACACCCAGGTACCACTGAGCTCACACCCACGAGCCACTGAGCTCACACCCAGGTACCACTGAGCTCGCACCCACAGCTCAGATACTTCATATACTCGTGTACCACTGAGCTCACACCCACAGCTCAGATACTTCATATACTCGTGTACCACTGAGCTCACACCCAGGTACCACTGAGCTCACACCCACAGCTCAGATACTTCATATACTCGTGTACCACTGAGCTCACACCCACAGCTCAGATACTTCATATACTCGTGTACCACTGAGCTCACACCCACAGCTCAGATACTTCATATACTCGTGTACCACTGAACTCACGCCCACGGCCCACTGAGCTCACACCCAGGTACCACTGAGCTCACACCCACGAGCCACTGAGCTCACACCCAGGTACCACTGAGCTCACACCCACAGCTCAGATACTTCATATACTTGTGTACCACTGAGCTCACACCCACGACCCACTGAGCTCACTCCCCGGTATCACTGAGATCACACCCACGAGCCACTGAGCTCACACCCAGGTACCACTGAGCTCACACCCACAGCTCAGATACTTCATATACTTGTGTACCACTGAACTCACGCCCACGACCCACTGAGCTCACACCCAGGTACCACTGAGCTCACACCCACGAGCCACTGAGCTCACACCCAGGTACCACTGAGCTCACACCCAGGTACCACTGAGCTCACACCCACGAGCCACTGAGCTCACACCCAGGTACCACTGAGCTCGCACCCACGAGCCGCTGAGCTCGCACCGACGAGCCACTGAGCTCACTGCATACAGTTATGTGTCACGAAGCTCACAAGAGCACTCTCTACCACGTCACAATGCACACTCTTGTGCAAGTGTGCACATTAAGATGGAACTCTGAACATCCAGCATACGTCCAACACAAAGCGAATATGAAATGACATCTCTATTAAAGGACCTGGGAGTACTTGCTCCTTCCAGCTGCGTACCACACATGTGGTGGGCAACGGGCGTGCAAACCAACCGAGAGACGAGATTTCCGCACGGCCATCTGACTTCGTCCATACACCTCACAATGCGTCAGTGATGACACACTCAGCCGTCAAAGAGACAGCTTCTACTAACATGCATCGCCACAAACCGACTGAAAGTTTATAAAAGTCACTCTGGGCTGTCGAAAAGCTGTACAACGTCATACTAGGGGCATCTTTGTACTATACAAATGCAAAAAGAGCAATACAAGAAACATATAGATTTTCTAATGTCAGCAACTGTCGGAGTGTTCAGTATTCACACTTCTCACCAGTAAACAGCCGGACAGCTGATAATCTGTAAACGGAGATTTCTCACAGTCCACCGACTTTAAAGGCCATTAATATGATCGACAAGCTCACATCTCAGCAGGACCTAGAAGGCCTTCTATCCTTGCCCAGTCGGTAAATTGAGTACCCTGAAATTGTTCGTATTTGCAGGGTTAAGAAACGTCACAAGTGTGGTACAAAGCGAACTACAAAAAAACTAATAATGACTAAAGGGGCCCTCAGTGTGGTGAAAATACAGATCTCTGAACCCCAGCCCCACACGGCCAACAATCCCCAACAAGGGGCCTTCTAGATGCTTGTTTGATGGTGTCACCTGGGGTTTGGGACATAGTGTGGTGTCATTCACCAGATAGCCCCTTTCATGCACACGTCATCCAGCCTAGTTGTGGGCGAGTTGCATCACGCGCCGGTACAATTAATAAACTTTCTAAGCCCTGAAAAAGTTTAACACTGGACTAACTAGCCAACAAACTTTTCTTGGCTCATTATTGTTATGCAATAATATGAGGGTTTATTCGTCAATACATTTATAGGTCCAGCGATTGAAAAAGAAAGCAATCTAGATATCTGTCTCCTATCTGGACTAACCATCAACCATGAAGGGTCCTGAATGTTTCTTTGTTTGTTGTCTTTTGATCTGGTTTTTGGATTCCAGAAGGCCCTCTTGTTTGATTGGAGCTGTTGGGTTATGCAGTCTGGAAGGCCCCCTGGTTTCGTCCTGATTGGTTGTTGTTTGTGCTCCAAAACGGCGATTTGTTTGAAGATGAACCATATTGTTGCGGATTTCATAATATACCATACGTGGTGGAGCTCCGTGTTCCAGACGTTCATTTCTTGGATCCTGTCCGCTTGTGTTCTGGATTCCATAAAGTCTTTTTGATTGATGATAAGTGATGGAGTTCCGTGTTCCAGAACGTCCATTTGTTTGATCACGGCCGGTTGTGTTGCATACTCCATAATGTTCCATAAGTGATGGAGTTCCGTGTTCCAGAACGTCCACTTGTTTGAACACGGCCGGTTGTGTTGCATACTCCATAATGTTCCATAAGTGGTGGAGTTCCGTGTTCCAGAACGTCCACTTGTTTGAACACGGCCGGTTGTGTTGCATACTCCATAATGTTCCATAAGTGGTGGAGTTCCGTGTTCCAGAACGTCCATTTGTTTGATCACGGCCGGTTGTGTTGCATACTCCATAATGCTCCATAAGTGGTGGAGTTCTGTGTTCCAGAACGTCCATTTGTTTGATCACGGCCGGTTGTGTTGCATACTCCATAATGTTCCATAAGTGGTGGAGTTCCGTGTTCCAGAACGTCCACTTGTTTGAACACGGCCGGTTGTATTGCATACTCCATAATGTTCCATAAGTGGTGGAGTTCCGTGTTCCAGAACGTCCATTTGTTTGATCACGGCCGGTTGTGTTGCATACTCCATAATGTCCCATAAGTGGTGGAGTTCCGTGTTCCAGAACGTCCATTTGTGTGATCACAGCCGGTGGTGTTGCGGATTCCAGAACGTCCATACGGTTGATGATAAGTGGTGGAGTTTCATGTTCCAGACATCTGTCTGTTTGATCATGTCCGGTTGCGTTGTGGATTCCAGAATGTCTCTTTGGTTGATGATAAGTGCTGGAGTTTTGTCCATTTGTTTGAAGATGTTCCATTTTGTTGCAGATTCCATAATGTTCCATTAGTGGTGGAGTTCCGTGGTCCAGACGTCCATGTGTTTGATCAGGTCCATTTGTGTTGTGGATTCCATAATGTCTCTTTGATTGATGATAAGTGGTGGAGTTTCGTGTTCCAGCATGACCATTTGTTGGAAGATGTCCAGTTGTGTTGCATAATCCATAATGTCCCATAAGTGGTGGAGTTCCGTGTTCCAGAACGTCCATTTGTGTGATCACAGCCGGTGGTGTTGCAGATTCCAGAACGTCCATACGGTTGATGATAAGTGGTGGAGTTTCATGTTCAAGACATCTGTCTGTTTGATCATGTCCGGTTGCGTTGTGGATTCCAGAATGTCTCTTTGGTTGATGATAAGTGCTGGAGTTTTGTCCATTTGTTTGAAGATGTTCCATTTTGTTGCAGATTCCATAATGTTCCATTAGTGGTGGAGTTCCGTGGTCCAGACGTCCATGTGTTTGATCAGGCCATTTGTGTTGTGGATTCCATAATGTCTCTTTGATTGATGATAAGTGGTGGAGTTTCGTGTTCCAGCATGACCATTTGTTGGAAGATGTCCAGTTGTGTTGCATAATCCATAATGTCCCATAAGTGGTGGAGTTCCGTGTTCCAGAACGTCCATTTGTGTGATCACAGCCGGTGGTGTTGCAGATTCCAGAACGTCCATACGGTTGATGATAAGTGGTGGAGTTTCATGTTCAAGACATCTGTCTGTTTGATCATGTCCGGTTGCGTTGTGGATTCCAGAATGTCTCTTTGGTTGATGATAAGTGCTGGAGTTTTATCCATTTGTTTGAAGATGTTCCATTTTGTTGCAGATTCCATAATGTTCCATTAGTGGTGGAGTTCCGTGGTCCAGACGTCCATGTGTTTGATCAGGTCCATTGGTGTTGTGGATTCCATAATGTCTCTTTGATTGATGATAAGTGGTGGAGTTTCGTGTTCCAGCATGCCATTTGTTGGAAGATGTCCAGTTGTGTTGCATAATCCATAATGTTCCATAAGTGGTGGAGTTCCGTGTTCCAGAACGTCCACGTGTTTGATCTCGGCCGGTTGCGTTGTGGATTCCAGAACGTCCGTTCGGTTGATGATAAGTGATGGAGTTTCGTCCATTTGTTCGTAGGTGTCCGGTTAGGTTTACGGACTCCATAATGTTCCATTAGTGGTGGAGTTCCGTGTGCAGAACGTCCATGTATGATGAAGTCCGGTAAAGTTGTGGAATCGAGAATGCCCCTTTGCTTTGTAATCTTACGGTAGGTTTTTGGAATCCCGAATGCCCCTTTGGTTCATGATGCCTGGTTGGGTCTTTGATTCAAGAATGCCCCCTTCGTTCTATGACATTTGATTGGGTTTCGGGACCTAGCGTGACAGCACTTATTGGGAGGCCCCTTTAAGTAAAACCCGTTATTGGTGGTCCCTGCCAGCCATGGAGCTCGGCCACGCCCCTCACACTCATTCACAATTTCTTCTCATCTCTTTCAGAAGTTGTATCTAAGAACTCGCTCGAACCATTGTCCGGAAAAGAAGGGGGGAAACGTCCAGTGCTGTGCAGTATGCAGGACCGTCCCATGACAGCGTGTGTTCCTCGCATACAACAGTGTGTTGCGGTATTTCATCTGAATAAAGATAACAACAGATGTTGCGTAGTATACCTTGAGCCACATCCTCTTTTTTGCCTCTGTCTTTTCTGAGGCTCGGAAAGTGGCCATAGTGTAGAAGGGGCATCCCTTTATTGGTGCGCAGAGCTCTCAGACATTCTCAAGAATCAGAGACGCGAGTGGGTGGCACAGGGCATTACTTCACATAGTGAGAGAGGGAAGTTACACAAGCCCTGTCCCCACCCAAACATGATAATCTAGAGAGAGGGGTGGGACCGCATTAATAGACACCTTCTAACACATAGAACTGATTATAGGTGGACCCTGCGCCTGCAGCTCACTGGTAAAGCCTGCTGAAGTGGTTCACATAGAGCGCTGTGAGGTCCTCAGACTTCGCCTCTCGGCTCCCAGAGAAGGCTCGCGCCCAGGTTCAGAGGCCAGGTAGCATGTAATGGTTCCCAGCACGAGCCTGCGGGCAGCTTGCATCACAATAGTCTTCTGTTCTAGGGATAAACCTGATTCAGGTTGCACCGGCATGCTCCAGCCGTGTGCCGTGCTACTCTGCACCGGGTGTGTGCGTGCGCGGGCGCAAATGTATGCATGTACATGAATGGGCAAGCGTCCGTGTAACGCATGTCCGTGCATATCTACCTGCGTTGATATGTGTGTATGCGCCGACACAAATGTATGTGCTTGTTTGTGTTCCCTTATGTGTACATGTACGTTCGCGCCTGGATGTACGCATGTTCACGCGTGTGCACATCTGTGTGTATGTTTGCGAGCATGCACGTGCGATTCTTTTTCATGTCTGCGCGCACACAGGTGGGAGTGAGAGAGCGCGTGTGGGGTTAACCAGTGTACACGTGACGGGTATTTCTTCAAACAACACAGTCTACGATGTCACGAGCCCACACTTCACAAGACGCCACCGTCATAGGGAATGTACAGGGCGCCCCCCATGTCCAGTGAAGAAACCCTCACCGAAGCCTGCGCTGCACACTTCAGCTGCTGCACGGACCTACGCCCGGACCCCCTCTTCTGCTGGCACATGAACTAGCCCTAAAGTTCAGATTTCACGCCCCTCCCCCCTTCCCCGGAGAGAGGGGGCGACTGTTGGTTTTGATGCACAACTAAATCCTCATTCTGCAGCCATCCAACAGCCCTCGCAGAAGAACCAGGGGCGCTTTCTGACCTTGGACGAGAAGCAGGGGAGGGAACCCTACACTAGAACCCCTGATCCCCCTTTGTCTATTCACCCTGGGTGGCCATACATCGAGCTCAACAACCAGCAACTTCTGTCTACTTTCCTCGAGACACGACTTTTTTGTTAGTGCCACGTGCCCCCAACTGTGCGTAAAAACGCCACGCTTTTCAACTTTCTGTGCAGGTCCGCGCCATAGCATCCTGTTAAAGCACATCTGACGGCTCCCCCACCCCCCACTTCCGTGACAGTCTATATCCTCTTGTATTATTACAGGGGGCTGCTGCTGTGTATACACACTGGCATAGTTGCCAAGCTTGAAGTATTTGAACAGTTATTCGGAAGCACAAAATGCGATTAACATAAAAACACGCGACCTGCGTATTCTATGCCATTTCTGACAGCGTATTCCACATTTGCAACATTTTTGATGAATGCACCGACACACACGCGTGCAAACCCCGCCACGAAGCGTGGCCGAATCGTCCATCCCACGGAGTCCGCAAACTCCGCGCGCAAGGATCCTGCCAAAAGTCCCACAACTTACTTGTGTGAGCCTCGCACAACGCCAGCAGGAACAATCCGAAAGTGAGGGTCAGCACGAGGCGGGCCATTGCGGTTGTGGGCTGCGTCCCCCCTTTTCACCCCAAGGCGCAATCCGGGACGCAGGAGCAGGACAGGAATCCGGGCGCTAGAGCTGCGTCCGCGAGCGCACACGGCAGGCAAGGGTTTTATTCAAAGGAACTTGAGGCAGTGACATAAGTTAGAGAGGCTGAGTCAAAGTCACACCCAGGCTGGGGAGAGAGAGAGAGAGAGAGAGAGGGAGGAGGAGGGCGGGAGAGAAAGGCTCGTCCTTCGAAGTAGATGGGTAGCTGTGAGAGTTTACTCAGCATGCTGCTCTTGGCTGACAAAGGGTGTGTGACTACAAAGGCGCGAACGTTTACCATCTTAATGGCACGTGTCTCCACAACGAAATATAGCTCCCTACGAATTGCAACCACTCCATCACCTCTGCGCACTCGCGGTTTTAGGAATAGAAGGGAATCGAGGCGCTCGGGGATAAAGTTACATGCCCAGGGTCACACCAGTTGGTCAAGTAGCCAAACAGGGATTGGAATCCGAGTCTCCTGGAGCCACAGTCCTGCATCTCAGTCACTGAACCGCTCCTCTTTCCCACAACCAAAGCGGACTGAATGTTCGGTGGGTCCAACCGTCGGTCTAGGGAGGTCGGCACACAGATGGAGTGCAGCCTTCATTTACATGACAACTTGTTGTATTGTATAGCGGTTTGTACCAAACGCCTGCCGTTTCTAAGCACTGACTATAATACATATTACTATTACCGACTGCACCCTATTTATCTATCGAACGCAGGAGATTAGGGCCTGTTCTGACTCCCCGGAACTCAGACTCAGGATATTCAGATCACCGCTGATGTCAGCGGTGAGCGTTCACTTACACTCGAACAACATACGAGATTTTTTTTTTGTAGTTATTTTATTTATGGCGTCGGGAGAATAACAGAGGTGTGTACGCTCACCGTGGCAGTTGCTCAACCATCTATCTCGCCAGTCAGTACACGCACTCTTCCGAGTTATCCCTTGAAACGAGAAGTGCAGGTACTCAGAGCTCACCAGTGCCTGCCCCTCCAGTGTGTGTGTGTGTGTGGGGAGGGGAAGGGAGGAGTGGTCTGAGGGAAGCATGTGTTTTATATTACGGTCACAGGCAGCCCAGGGACTCCTGGGTAAAGCTGAAGTTTTCAGCGTGTCTCCTTTACAATTCCTCCATTGTATGTAATCCAAGCCCCGGCCCCTAATGCAAGCCGCTTCTGAGCGGAAGGGTCTGCGCGTGCGGCCAGAGTGCACTCACTAACTGTGCACTGGTGCACACGTGCATAGACGGCTCGTTTGCACCCAGTTTACGGTATGTAGTAGGAAGTGAATAAATAGATTTGCCCCCGTGCAAATTACAAAAACAATTTTGCACCAGTACACAGATAGAGAAAAGTGACGGTGAAAGAATTGCGGAAAGAAATATGAGGCATATTTTGCATATAATGTTTTATGCGCGCAGTAGCGTTTTTTTTAATTAAATAAAAACATTTGTTTTGTTAAATTAATGACGCCCATTAATCTTTGCAGTGTTGAATCTGCTGTGGTCAGAAGAACCGGAACAAAGAGATTTTGCCTTAATCTCTGTTTCATCTTTCAGGTTTTGAAAGTTATATTTGTCCCATATGTCAGTTTTCGGCAGCCAAACATGGAGAAGCCAGTTTGTGACAGTTTCCCTGGTGAAAAATCTTTATGAATACACAGAGCAGAGCAGCAAACCTTGTTTGCTCTGTTCCTCACCAGGCCGCCAGTGAAATGGTGCAAGGGAGCTTGTGATGCATTTCTGCACGAGTGTACATTTTATTTAATTTGGCCCATGGGATGATCTGGTGTGAGTCGAAAAACTCACACGACCAGTTCCACAGAGCGTTCGTGAACTCACGCTCGACTTGGGTGTGCAAACTAACTACTTTATAAACCTAAAATAGCAATCGCGTTCACAGAACACGACTGATGACATTTTAGGTTTATAAAGTACATTTAGGAATGTGGTGATAACACCACAATTGCAATGGGCTTTTAGGTGGGTGCCTCGGTGCCTACCCAGGGCATCCACCAAAAACTACACTGAGGGCCGCAAGAGGAGCCCCAGGTACAGTGGCGGCTGGTGACATTTGAAAGTGGTGTGGCGTAAAATTATTGTAATACAGCACCGTAGCGAGCGAGCCGGAACAACCTACGGGGGTGTTCGGGGGGGTTTTCCCCCCGAGAAAATTTTGAAAAAAGAGTGGACAAATGGTGTATTTTCAAGCAAATTTGAGAAAGCAGAAAGGTTAATAAAGCAATTGTGAAAGTGCAGTTATTACATTAATAAAGAGATGTCACATAACATAGGTAGCTGCTTATTCAGTATAACCACAGAGCTGCCATGAATACATCGCCCGCATCTGCCCTGCGCATCACCTTCCCTCGGTCTCCTGCTCTTTCCAGGCCCAAGTGCCCACCACGCAGCAGTTGCCCCCGTGAGTGAGTGCAGCACTCCAGCCAGTACAGCACTCGAAGGAATTGGAAAAGACAAAGGCCCCCCGCACAATGCACCTAGCCTGATCGACGATGGAGCAAGCAAAACTAGGTGCGCAGCCGGTGGCAGATTTTTATCTCGGCTCGGGAATGGATTAATTAACCCGCCGAAATCCGTATTTGAGTGGCGCGTGCGTTTCATCATTTTTATTGTGGTACATCGCATCCTCACAACTTTCACACCTCAGTCACGAAGCACTCTCTGACTAGCCTCTCGCAGCACTCTGATCAGACTGTCGATTATCAGAATCTCACAGCACTCTAATCAGACACTCTGAGTTGACTGTCGCAGCACTTTGATCAGGCTTTCTTTAATCAGAATCTCGCAGCACTCTGGTTAGACACCATGTCACTGTCTGATCGCAACCTCTCAGCACTCTTTTAAGACTCTCTCCAACCTGACGCTCGCAGCACTCTCGTATCTTTCTCTAATCAGATCCCCTAAGTACCCTGTCTCCAGACTCTCTTTGATCAGACTCCTGCTGCACTCTCACCAGACACTCTGAGCGGACTCTCGCAGCACTCTGATCAGACTCTTTTATCAGAATCTCGCAGCACGCTCTCCTGACACTCTCTGAGTGGACTGTCGCAGCACTCTGATCAGACTCTCTTTCATCGGAATCTCGCAGCACGCTGGTTAGAAGACCATGTCATTCTCTAATCGGACTCTCGCAGCACTCTCTTTTCAAACTCTCTCCAAACAGGCTGTCTCACCTGACACTCTCTGATCGAACTCTAACATTAGACTCTCTTTTATCAGATTCTCGCGACTTTTGTACACAAGCTGTCGCACCACTTTCTTATCAGATTGTCTCTAATCAGACTGTCTCAGCACTTTTTCTACAGGCACTCTGATGGGACTCTTGTAGCATTATCTGATGAGACTCTCGCATCAGTCTGAATGGATTATCATGATTCATGACTCTCTCTCGGGTCAGTCTCTCTATCCAATCAGACGCTCGCCGCACTCTTTTAGTATTCTCTAATCAGACTCCCTCAGCACTCTGTCACCAGCTCTTTTTGATCAGACTCTCGCAGCACTCTCATTAGACACCATCTGAGCGGATTCTCACAGCACTCTCTTATCAGACTCTACCTAAATCAGCCTTTCCGAGCACTAGCTCTCCCGACTCCTTCTGAGCGCACTCTCATAGCTCTCTGATCAGATCATCAGACTGTCTCTGATCAGACTCACAGCACTCATCAGATTTCTCTCGCGGGACTCTCGCAACACTGCATCTGATAGACTCTCGCAGCACTCTCTTATCAAACTGTCTCAGCACTCGCATCAGAATTTGTCTCGTCAACGATTCGCACCACTAGGTCCGATCAGACTTTGGCGGCGCTCTCTGGCCATGTTACGGCCACCCCTCCTCACGCAGAGACTGAACTCAGAAGGCATCTTGCGGTCCCTCTGCAGTGAAGGGCACCCGCAGGAGAGTCACCGACACCGAAGTAGTGCGTCTGTCCTGGAAGGGAATGCATTCCCTGAAAAGCACAGGTGAGCACGCCATCAACCGCACAAAACAGCAACTAAGAATAAACCATAGCAGAGACCAGAAGCCAATGCACAACAACCATTGTCAACGCACAGACCAGGCAACTTGCACCGCGGACAAAACGGAGAGCAGAGACCAACATGCACCTTACTGAGCCCGGTGACCTATGAGCTGAGCTCACTGAGACGACAGACCGCCAAACACACCACTGTGACGTGACTGCATCCAGTTCATGTCACCGAGAAACCACACCACAAAACATGTACTACTGTGAACAGCCAGGATGGCAAAACGGGCATCTGCGATACCAAGGACCGCCACAATCATATCATTGACAGATTAAAAAAACATATCACTGAGGGAACAGAATCCAGCACACTTTTAACCTGTCACTTCCACTGGTAGTGGCCTGCTGCCCAGTTTAAAGGGGCCGCCGAGTCCTGCATCACAACCCCCCTCAACAGGCACTTCAGAATGCAGCCGCGGCCGGCATGCTCGTGAGAGAGAGGGGGGGCACGAGTGTTTGCGGGTGCCGGGTGGGGAATAGAAATAAAACTTTACCTACCTTACTCCCGGTTACCGTGCGGCCTCCGCTCCTGGACGGTGTGTAACGCTGCAGACGGGTCAGCATGTTCCTACAGGAAGCACCGAAGCAGCCAGCAGGCCAGGCAGCCTCCCTCCTTTACCCTAGCCAATCACAACGCTGCAATGGCAGCGTTGTGATTGGTGAGGCGCAGCGGAGAGCGCCCCAGCCGGGCCATTTTCTCTATGTAGGCTGCATGCAGCAGCCTACATAGAGAAAAAGGGAGAGTGCGCATGACTGGGTTGGTCGGCCCTGGGGCCGACCAAACAGTCAGTAACCACAACAGTGGGCAAAGCCACTCCCCCCCTGCCCTCGAGCAGGACCGCCCACCCGCCCGCCCACAACCAGGCACTCCAGGCACTTCTGCTTTTTCGCAGTGCGAGAAGCAGAAACATAAAATGGTAGTTTTGCCATTTTATGTTTCTGCCTGCTCGCACTGCGAGAAAGCAGTGGGGCGACGCCCCCACGCCCCTATGGAGGAGCCGCCACTGCCCAGGTAGGGTGACCAGATTCTCAAAACAAAAAACCGGGACAGGTGTCATAGACATAGAAGTAGGACTGACAGAAGTACCCATGGCTTTAAGTGGGATGAAAAAACAGGGGGGGTGGGTGTCTCTCAAGGGGCGTGGCCGATGAAATTAAGGACGTGGCTTAAAACACATAAGCTAAGAAAATCTGTAATTAGCATAGCGTCCCGCCAGAAAAATGTGCTGCTTCTGTCATTGTATCCAGATAAATAATATAACGAGTACCATCACACCTATAACAAGCCTAGACTATTGGCTTTGTCAACAATATAACGAGTAACATCACACCTAGAACAAGCCTGGACTATTGGCTTTGTCAACAATATAACGAGTAACATCACACCTATAACAAGCCTAGACTATTGGCTTTGTCAACAATATAACGAGTAACATCACACCTAGAACAAGCCTGGACTATTGGCTTTGTCAACAATATAACGAGTAACATCAGACCTAGAACAAGCCTGGATTATTGGCTTTGTCAACAATATAACGAGTAACATCACACCTAGAACAAGCCTGGACTATTGGCTTTGTCAACAATATAACGAGTAACATCACACCTAGAACAAGCCTGGACTATTGGCTTTGTCAACAATATAACGAGTAACATCACACCTAGAACAAGCCTGGACTATTGGCTTTGTCAACAATATAACGAGTAACATCAGACCTAGAACAAGCCTGGATTATTGGCTTTGTCAACAATATAACGAGTAACATCACACCTAGAACAAGCCTGGACTATTGGCTTTGTCAACAATATAACGAGTAACATCACACCTAGAACAAGCCTGGACTATTGGCTTTGTCAACAATATAACGAGTAACATCACACCTAGAACAAGCCTGGACTATTGGCTTTGTCAACGGTTGTTAGCTGCATAAGAGAAATAAGCAACAACTTTGGCTTTGCTGTACATAACATTGAAAATGCCTCAGTTCTGGAATGAAGAGACAGACTGTGAAAGAACTATAAAGGGTCTCTTTAAAAGCAGTGAAGGGTGGTACTGCTGCAGCAGTAAGCTTTTTTTTTCTCCGTGAGGGCAAAAATGGAGAGCCCAATAGAGACCCGTCTCAGCACCTGTGAACCGGGACATTTCTCTGTTTAACCCGGGCACTACGCAAAAACCGGGACATTTCTTTAATTTGCAGCAAAGTGTCGGGACACCGGGACACTGCTCCAAAAACTGGGACCGTCCGGGGAAAACCGGGACGTCTGGTCACCCTAGCCCCAGGCCCCAGTTGCCTCAGCCGCTAGCCCCAGCCCCACTCTGGGTGCATCGGGAGCCGGCATTGCTCCCGCCTGGCAGAAGCAGCTGTTTTTGTTTGCTCCCACCAGATGAGAAACAAAAGTCTGCTGTAACCTGGTGGGGGCATTTTCAAAGCTCTCGCCAGGTGGTAGTTGACTTACTTGCCCTGCCGAAGCTGCTGCTTGCAGGGAAATTACTGTGTCCCCAGAGGTGGGCTGCCCGGGGCTCAGTATATGATCGGGCCCCAGAGGTGAGGTCCCCTGGGCCTTTTAAGGTTCAGAGAGGTGGTCGGAACTAGCCTCCCTTCCCTATATTTAGGTAATGGCCCAGGGAGATTAGGGTCCCTGAAGTGGCTTGGGGAGTGTGGCTGCGTGGTCCCTTCCCCTAATAATTATTTTAGCCCCCAAGGTGGCTTGGGGAGTGTGGCTGCGGGCCCCCTTCCCTTAACAATTATTTCCGCCCCAGGTGGGTGGGTACCTCTGGGCATATCCAGGCTCATGGATGGGATCCGCGCGCCCTTTCCATTTTTAATAATGAATTGTCCCCAGGAGATTGGGCCCATGGGGCTGGCCTCAGTCTAGGGAGGGGGGTGCGCACGCTCGTAGGACTCACACGGGATTGCAGCTTTTTTTATTTAAAAAAAATTGTGGCCCCAGAGGGGGTCCTTTTGGGAGAGACCCACCCTATAGGCCCTAGGTGGGCAGGGTATCCCTACTCTGCCTCCTATATTAGTTTTGAAGTTTAACTTCAGGACAGGGGACTAGGTCCCTGAGTCCTGTAATGGCTTCCTTTAACAATTTTCTTTATGTTGCAGCCAGCCAATCAGAGCACTCAGTCCCGCAGTAGTGTATCTCCTGTGGGAGTGAATTGGATCACTGGGCCAATCAAAACGATCTATTTTTCAAAATTTGGTTTCCAAGGACTCTTGCGTGAGTGCCTCAATCACATCTGTCCAGCTATGCAAATATATTTGATCCCTAATTTCTAAAAAATGACTGAACGGATTTACACCAAATCACAAAAAGTGCACTTTCTGGATCAAGATCTAGAATTCCTTTAGCAGTTTTTGAATATCTCTTTCTAAAAAAGTCTATGGAAAATGCATGAGGATTTTGTGTTCTCGGCCCCTGCTTGACGGATCACCCCAAAGCTATCCAGGAAGGAGCTGAGGTGGGTGAACTTTTATTTTGAAAAGTGTCAAACGGCAGCAGAGCCTTTTTTTGGCTTGCTTATGCAAGCCAAAAAAAGGCTCTGCTTATAGAAATGCAGACCCAACTATAACTACCCAGTGGTGACTGCCAACTAAATTAACCTGTGCTTGAAACTCTGGTAGCTTGACACAAAAGCAGCCAGGCTTAACTTAGAGGCAATGTGTAAAGTATTTATGCAGCACTTAAATAGCAATAAAGTGGAAACACAACACAAGAAGAATCCCTTACAATTTAGAAAAATAGAGTAAAATGTAATACATTATTTGACACCTAAACACCAAAAATCCAATCAGGAGAACCAGAGTTAAACATTTTAAAAAGGTTTCATGCAATCTAGTGCCTAAAAGATCAAAGCGTCAATTGTGCACATCTAGTTGCGCAAGTCCAGAGCAAAGTTGAAAGTTCTGGCCAACTTCAATGGAGCGTGGTTGGGCTACAAGAAGTCAATTGGACCCAGGAAGGCTTACCCTCGGGGTTAGCAGAAATTTAAAAGAAAAATGTTTGAAAGGGTGTCTAAAGAGGAAGCGTCATCATCAGAAGTTGCGGTGAAGATTTTTTGTTCTGCCTTAGTCTCTTTTTGGAAGTCGAAGATCTGCAGCATGATGAAGCTGTAGGATGTATCTGACGAGGGCTCCAGGTGGCCGGATACCCTTCCAGAGATGAGACAGGATTGGCAGGAGCTACCGCCAAGTCAGGCCAACAAGAGATACACGTTGGGCAGATTGGTGAGCAGGTAAGTCCTGGTCTCCTCTCAGTTCTCGGAGCACTTTTTGGCAGAAACGTTTTGGATTCTGGCTGGTTGGGCACCTGTAGCACCACTTCTAAGGGTTCAGGGCTAAGGAGAACCACTTGGGAGGGAGGGGGGTCAGGAGTCACTTCAGGCAGGTTCAATATGCACTTTATATGTTGTTGAAGCTAATTTTTTGTCTCTGTAGCTCTGAACAGGAGGCCGGCAAACTAGCACTTTGAGTCACTCTGGTGGTCCTGGGTCCAGGCAGGTCTCAAGCAGCAGGGCAGTCCTCCTATTGCCAAACACAAGTTATCACTTATTAAATGGAATTAGGTAATCCACTGCTATCCTATGGGAAAGGTAGGCCCAACAGTGAAAAAGTGAAAAACAAATACGTGAGTTTGTCACTACCAGAACATGTAAAACTTAAAAGTACATGTTCAACTTTTTAAATACAATGCACTCTGCTTTTAGGACTGTTTAGGGCCTACCATAGGGGGGGTGACTTATATGTATTAAATAGGGAGTTTTGGGCAAAAGGTTTATTAAGTCGAATTGGCAATTTAAAACTGCGCACAGGCATATTTTAGGGGCTACTTAAGTATGTAGCACAATAAGTTCTGCAAGTCCACTAGAAGCATTTAATTTATCGGCCTTGGGTATATGGTATACCACTTTACTCAGGACTTCTAAGTAAATTAAATATGGCAATTAGGTGTAAGCCAATTTTACCACGTTTCAAGGTGTGAGCACAAGCACTTCAGCACTGGTTAGCAGTGGTAAAGTGCACAGGGTCCTTTGGTTAACTGGGAGTGGAGAAGGCAAAAAGTTTTGGAAGACCGCACTAAGGTTGACAGGTCTAATAAAAGCGTAACACAAAATTCCCTAAATTATCCGAATTACAATGGCAAAATTAAAATTTCTCCCAGGTCTATTTCGGGTATCATTTTGGAAGCCCCTTCTGCGCTATGAAGTGGCAAAACACCACATGCCAGCACACTACTAAATAGGTAAATACACAAATAAAACATGTAGTTTAAAACATGTCAAAATCCTGCAGTCATGTATGCGGTTACCCAGCTCCCACAATGCTGATATTTGCTCAGTGTCTACAGTACTGCAGAAATTTACATTAGCAATGATAGTGGCACTGAGAGGAATAGAACCTGGCTTCTTTGTGGCAAACATGGAGGTCATAGACACACGAATCCCAAATTGTATTCTTTCAGGCACACAGGTACACACAGACAAAGGATCACGTATATAGGCACACACAGTAATACACCGTCATCCAACAGTGACGCATTATCAGATAAGTAGGCACACAGACAAGGACACGAACACACACACATGTACACACACTCAGACACATTCAGCAGATAAGCTGACAGTGTTTACAAATCTGACGAAAATGGAGCCAATGTTAAAAGGAGAATGAAAACTAATGGATTCCGAGCTTTTAAAAGAGCTTTGAAGCCTGGAAAGTATTTTATATATTTATGTTCAATTTATGGAAGCTCACTATTTCTTTTGAGAAGTGAAAATTACCAGAGATGCCTTCAGTCTTGGCAGCAGGAAGCAGATCAGAATATCCCTGGGTGTTTGAACACTAAAAGGAAATAAATACACTGACACTGACTGGGTCCATCTAAAGAATCAATTTGTTTTTCTGTGTTTCAGGAAGGTCAAGACAAGTTTAGCAAAGTGGTATAAACATCACCCACCACGTTGTTGATTCTGGTATGCCTCTCCATCACCTAAACCTGAATTATGAGTGAGGCCTGAGCATCATAGACCCATACACTGCCGCTGTGATAAGAATTGTTTCCGAAGGCTGCCGGGGTAAGAACACTAGGCACCAAGGTCTCCCCTGCAGTGAAAGGTACCCCACAGCTGACCACTAGGATGCAGCAACTAAGCCGCAAGGGTCGGGGTTGTGAGGATGGAGGTGGATAAAGCAGCCCGACATCATTATTCAGTATTCTTAGGGTTTTGTGCTGAAACTGGCATAAAAGCCACCAGTGCAGTTGAGCTGCTTGGATTGCCCACTGTAGGCTGGCAGGCAGACAGTACTATAGCAGGGCTAAGGCTTGAACGAGAAGCCTGAACTTTGTCTGGTCTACAAGTCCTGAACACTGACCTGACCTTATGGCAATGGTTTGATGGTTGGATCTACTGCCTGAGGCTGGTGACCTTAAGGTCAGTATCCTGAGGGTGATGGGTAACCTGCACCACCACTAGGACACGTGGAACCTTTGCAAACTTGAGCAAACTTAGCATTCCCCTAGCATAACAAACAGGCCAACCACAAAGAGCATCAGTGACCATTCTTTATAGGCTGCCATACTGGACAACATACACATTTTTCAACAGCACCCATGGAAAGCTTGAATTCTTAGGATCACCCTGAAATAGTAAAGTGTTAAGTAGACACATACACTGGTAAGTTTACACTGTTCTTTATTCCTAGATGTAGGGAACCACCAACTCCAGCTGCCAGCCTGCTTGAATCTCCTGGTAGTAACTGTCTCACACGAGACGCTACCATGGAGATGGAATCCCTGACACATGCAGCTCTAGAATAGACATAACACATCCCCCTTACTGAAAATTAAAAAGAAAAGAAAGAAAAGAAGAAGAGAGAATAGGCATGGAAATAAGAAAATGCACTAACAAATACATGGCATAAATAATTCAAGGCATCATAGGTAACATCAATACATCTCATAGTCATCAAAACATTTTGGAGGACAACAAGACCTTGGAGAAGGACCTCGTGAATGAAAGGTTGGAGCTGGCACATAATCTGAACATGATGGGAACAAGGATTTATCACCTTCAAATTTTACCAACCGAGACATACTCCACTTGCCACCATTATGCACTGTAACTACATTCTTGTAGAAGAAGTGATGACAAAAGGGCCCATAAACTCACTGATACCCTTCTTATGCCAACGTGGTTTTTTGACAAGTACCCAATCACCCACCATCCATGTTCTGACTTTGGTAGAATTCTTAAAGTCAAACCTGTCCTTGTACCTTGCCTGATAAGACTTGACTTTAGCATCCACCTCCTCCTTATCCAAACCGGGACCCTCAATGAGAGGCAACCAAGCAGGATTGAGTTTTGACAAAGCAACTCTCCCTCTCAGTATTTGAAAAGGAGATTTCTGCAACACCGCATTGAGAGCAGTGCGATGGGCCCACCAGGTGTCTCTCAAAACACTCTTGAGGGAAACTTTTCACTCAACAGCCCTCTGCACGGATGCCTTTACTACCCTGTTCATTCGTTCCGCTAGCCCATTTGCCTGTGGTGCATAAAGCGCAGTTTTCTGATGAGTGATTCCATAAGCCCTCAAAAACTCTTGCATCTCTTCCGAGATGAACTGCACCCCATTATCCGTGATGAGGAACCTGGGTATGCCTTCACAAGCAAATTCATCCTTCAGGAAATCAATAACAATCCTGGTGCTGATAGAATTCACACATCTGGTAGTCACCCACTTGGAAGAGTAATCTACCAAAAGAATCACAAATCTCTCCGAAGGACCTAAAAGTTCAAAGGGACCCATAAGATCCAAACCTAGTTTAATCCAAGGCTCACGCGGAACCTCAACAGGTGACAAAGGAGCAGTCCTGGTAACATGGGATTTATCACTGGAGGCACACTGACAGCATTCTTTAACAACCTCCTCAACCTGGCTATCCATCTTGGGCCACCAATACCTCTCGCGCAGTCGAGATTTAGTGAGATTTCTCCCTAAATGTCCCTCGTGAGCAAGATTCACTAGCTTATGTCTTAAGGTATCTGGAGGTACCACTCTCTCCCCCCGCATGAGTTGACCTTGACATATAGTAAGCTCATTCCTAATGGACCAAAAGGGTAGTAAATCGGGATCAAATCTTTTGCTGTCAGGCCACCCTTTAACAACAAAATCTCTAACAACAGGAAGCAAGACATCTCCCAACAAAGCTTCTTCCCATTCTAGCTCTTGAATGGCAGGCTCTTTTACCCAGCAAATACTGACAGCATCACAATCCCAGGTATCATTACCAGAATCTACAGGGAGCCTAGATAAACAATCCGCTGCCTTGTTAGCAGAGCCAGGAAGATATTGCACTTGAAAGTTGTACTCTTCCAACCCCTCACTCCAACGCTTAAGTCTAGGAGTGAGCCTTTCACTCTCCGCACAGGAGAAAACTTAAACTAAAGGCCGATGATCAGATCTAACTAAGAAGGGAATGCCCCAAAGGTAAAACTTAAAGTGTTTAATCGCCCAGACAATAGCCAAAGCCTCTCTTTCAATACAGGAATACTGCTGTTCTGGTGTTTTCAATGCTCTTGAGGCAAATGCAATGACTTTTTCTACGCCTCCATCAACTTGAGAGAGGACCGCTCCAAGCCCACATAAACTAGCATCAGTAGTCAAGAAAGTTTTCCTCTTTGAGTCAAAGTGGCCAAGTGTAGGCATCTTACTTATTGCTTGTTTAATGGAACAAAAAGCTGAAACACACTCTGGGGACCAAACAAAATGTGTGCCTTTCCTTAAAAGAGCTCTGATGGGCTCAACGGTGGAGGCAAAACCAGGAACAAACTTAGAATAGAACTCAGCAAGTCCAAGGAAGGACCTGACTTGCTCTTTGTCTGATGGGGCCGGAGCATCCACAATACTCTTAGCTAAATCCAGTTTAGGTCGGATACCCTCCCCAGAGATAACATGTCCCAGATAAGTGACAGAAGATACTCCAATTTTACATTTAACTCTATTTACAGTCAATCCATTGTCACTCAGTCTCTGTAAAGCAGTCTTCAAAATTCTGTCATGTTCCAAATCATCCTTCCCATAGACTAAAATGTCATCCTGGAAGAACATGACATTGGGAATATCCCCCAGAACCACCTTCATAATACGTTGAAAACAGGCAGCCGCAGAGGCTAATCCGAATGGCATTCTGACAAAACGGAAGGCCCCCAGTGGTGTCACAAAAGATGTTAAGTGCTTAGACTCAGGATGGAGGGGCACCTGGTGATAGGCAGAGGACAAGTCCAACACACTGAAAACCTTGGCACCATCAAGCATATTGATTGACTCAGAGATATTTGGTAAGGGTTGGCGGTCAACCCATATCCACTTATTTAGACTCCTCAAGTCCACACACATCCTAATGCTTTTCCCTCCATCCTTAGGGGCCAAAACCACTGGGGCCAACCATTCAGAGGATTCAATTTCCTCTATCACACCCAAAAGTACCAGTTTCTTAAGTTCACTCCTGAGCGGTTCAAGCATCATGTTGGGAACCTTTCTAACCTTATGTACCACAGGTGTTGCATTTTGTTTGAGTACAATACGGTGTTCAAAGTTTTTGAGAAGACCAAGACTGTCAGAGAAGACCTGAGGGAACTCTTCGAAAAACTTGTTAGAAATTGCTAATTGGTCAACCAGCATGACTTGCTCCGATGGAAATCTAGCATTAGGGTTGAGAATTATTCCCAAATCTCTCTGATGCCTCCAGCCTAGAAGATTATCACCTCGTTTGGCAACGTAAATCTTCCCAATAGTCTCTCTTCCTTTGAAATTAATTTTCATGATGGCAAATCCAATTACATCAATATGTGACCCACCATAACTAACAGGTCTGATGTCAGGGGCTACAAGCTGGATTTCAGGAAAGGTCTTGTCCCACAGTACATTGCCCAACATTGTAAAAGGAGAACCAGAGTCTGCCAAAACCACAATTAACTTGTCACCAATCATCATCTCACACTCTGGCATAGTGATGAGATCAGCATCAACCATTCCATCACCTCGCACACTCAGCATGACAGATCTCGAGGTATCACAAGTTTCAACATTCTCCACAGTGCGCACTCTGCCACCGCCACCGGACTTGCACACTCTGGCATAGTGACCCTTAATTCCACACTTGTGGCAGGTTGTGCTTCTTGCATAGCAATTAGGGTAATTGGAGGAGTGATTGGTGCTACCACATCTGTAGCATTTTATCCTCGAAAAATCCGTGGATGGTTTGACCTTGACTCCACGCATATTTTTAGAGACGCTGTCAATAGTGTCTTGAGGGGTCTCCTTTGAGTCAATTCATGAATACTACTCGGAGTTGGAGCACTATCAGTTAGTGCTTTATGGATCTTCATCTCTCTAACCCAACCTGAGGTATTTTCCATCCCTTCAACAATGGCTACAGCCTCCTTGAGAGAAGGATTTTTAGACAAAAGCTTCTCTTGTACTCTTTGACTGTTAGTGCACCTGACTAACTGATCACGTATTAATGAGTCAGTAAGATCCCCAAACTCACAGGTGCGAGCAAGTGTTTTCAGAGAAGCTATATAATTTCCAATTTTCTCATTAGGTTCTTGTATCCTCATAAAAAACTTGTGTCTTTCTAACACGACATTGATGCGTGGACCAAAGTACATTTCCAACATTTTTATAGACATCTCAAATACATCGGAAGGTTCACCATCTCCTTCACCAACAGGAATTACGTCAATACTCTCGTAGACATTGCGTCCTTCTACACCCAGGTTATGGAGGAGAATGGCTTGTCTCCTATGAGCTGAAAACTTTTCACCACCGATGGCTACTAAATACGAATCAAAAAGTAGTCTCCACCTTTTCCATGGCAATAGTGGTTCACCCTTTTCACAAAGAAAAGGAGGTGGCTGATTCATTGTGGTAGCAGCCATGGAAGCTTAGGTGTAAATAGTTCAGGAAGTAAATGTAAAAGTCAAAAGGATGGACCAGCGCAGTAAAAATAGTTAGTAAGGTGTGATCATAAATAACAGAGATGTCATGCAAAGTCAACCTTGTGAAAATAAATATTTCAAATGCGAAGCAGAATCAAATACAGGCTTAAGAAATAAAAATCAAGGAGCGTAGGCATAGGCAGCTTCCTAAAGTCAAAACAAAGCAAAAGAAACAGTACCTGCAATACCCTTGAAAACCATGCAAAATGCTAAAATGCTATTTCGTTTCAATTTCGCTTCGATATCGTTTCGCTTCAATTCCGCTTCGATATCGTTTCCTGAAACAGACTCAGCTGAAGCGTCTGTTGTGTCGGCTTAGCGGTGATCGTGCTCCGCAGTGAACGTTGTCATGGAGATACGACAACAAAGATGGCTGCACATAGCGCACGTTACGTTGCGTGCGTATGACGTGGTTGAGCTGGTGAGATCTGTGCGCATGCGCGAGAAGCAACTGTCGAGAAATAAAGGCAATATACTCAAAATTGCCTAAATCCGTGCGTGGAATCCCTCAGACAGTCAGGAAACGCGGGAGAGACGAATCCAGTATCTTTTGAAGATGCCACTTCACTGGTCTCAGGACTGCTGTCGATGAGGAGAAGATGGCAATTCGTGGGTTCAGAAGAGAGGGAGAGTTGGTGGCAGGCTTGTCCCTCGCAAGCTTCCTTCGTCGCCAGTGTTAAGTAGACACATACACTGGTAAGTTTACACTGTTCTTTATTCCTAGATGTAGGGAACCACCAACTCCAGCTGCCAGCCTGCTTGAATCTCCTGGTAGTAACTGTCTCACACGAGACGCTACCATGGAGATGGAATCCCTGACACATGCAGCTCTAGAATAGACATAACACAAAGCTACATCCTGATTTAACTGGCTGGACATTGGACTATTGCAGCAACACTATACATATGATAATCACCTTCTTGTGTGACGACAGCATCCTAGAGCATCACTCCAGATCAGGCGCGCAACACCCATTGTGCTCAAAGGGCTTCAGCCCCCCCAGTCGGGTGTGGCAGCCCGGGCTGAGACAGCTTCCCGGTCACACACACAGCTGCACCCGAGTACTTCACAGGTCTTTAAAAGACCATTTGCTTGTTAATGAGGCTTTGTTTTTTTTTTACCCCTTCTTAGAGCCCCTGCATCTCCACTCAGCCTATTGCTGGAAGATTTAGCACCCCCGAAATTTTTTCTTAGCCCCTCCCCCGAAATTTGGCTCTAGTTGCACCTCTGCTCCAGATGGTACCTTTTTCTCCGTCTCAGAAACATCAGAGGCTTATACCTGATGCAGAAGGAATTGTGGGAATTATTCCCAGCACAATCATTACTTAAACTGGCGTTATATCTCCTGACATAGGGTTTTTGATGGGCATTTTTAAAGCGGGCCATGCGGTATCATGCAGAGAACTTTTTCGGCCAATGTGTAGTAAGTAGCACTCTCTGTTCTGTGTGCGTGTGTATGTCGTGTGTGTGTGTGTGTTTGTGTGTATGTCTGACTAATGAATCCCCTGGGTTAGCATAGAACTAGGTAGAGGGTGAGGACAGCTGCTTCCCCTATTCGCGGAGGTGTAATGCCGGCATTCTTGTAGCTGGAGTATGGAGATCCAGACACTAAGGTTAGGAGGATAGAGACAGGATTACCTTTAGAAATTCCAAGAAGACTTGGCTAGCAAGGGGCAGCTGATTAGTTCTTTTTGAGAAGATAGATGGTAGGAGTGAAGGGTGGGGATGCAGTTCCTGTTGGTGAGGAAGTTTCTAGGCCAGACCTGCCCTTTTGTCTGTTCCTGATTACTGATACAGAAAGGACGATGACAGCCAGTAGCAGGTAACTCAGACATCATTGTGCTTATGTGCTCATTTCTCCTGCTTGTATCCAAGCCTGAGTACTACCTGGTGTGAGAAGCATCACTCTACACAAAGGCCGTGTCTGAACAGCAGCTTGAGAAGAACACTTGAAAGGAGAATCAAACTAAACTGGTTCTGCCCTATGATACAGTGCAGCCACATCCGGTGTCTGGAAAATGTGTATAAAAGTGTAATTGAAACCACCCAAATTTGTTCTAATACTAAGTCCTTCTTGACCAAGGAAGGGAGTGCTCCACAGTGTACTCGCAGAGCTGTGGTGTAATCAGGGCTGATGTCTGCCTGACAGCCAGTCTCCCTTTTTGCTGGAGAAGCTGAGTGTCTGCTTAGTGCCTAGAAACCTGCCTGCAAAGAGAGGAAAGGAGTGTGTCTGGGCCTGCATAATGAAAGGAGGAGAAACCCAATGTGTTCCTGGCATGGGGAACACCCAGAGAAAGCAAACTATATTAGACAGCAAAGCCTTGAGTGCGTCTCCCAGTCTGTTTGCACAGTTCTTGCTGAGAAATGCCCATAAGGCTTTATCAAATTGAGTCTGCTGCCTGCTGCTGTGAGCTGGTGCTTCTGCTCACAGTGCCAGAAGGAAGACTTGTCACCACTGAGTGGACCTTGGTCGGCCCACAAGCCTGCAACTACATGTTGCTGCTGAGGGTAGCCAGTCGGCCTAGGAGGCTAGAAGTGCTGGAGAAGTCATGCTGTGACTGCCAGGCCTGCTATACTATCCAAAAACGCATATTTGTCATTGCTGAGTGGAGCCGGATGGCCAAAGACATCACTACTGCTAGACAAGCTGTCAGGCCCTGACCTGCAGCACTGCAGTCATCTATCAATGTGTGTGCCGATAGCAGGCTGCAATGAGGACGGGAGGTGTGGGAGTTCACCCGGCCTGTCGTATCGTCACACAGGCACGGCAATGCTTCAGCTGCAACCAGAGCAAAGTACTGAGATGCGCCCCAAGGAAGTTTGGCGTATGGACTTAAGACTTTCTATCCAACTTAAACCTTGGGAAAGAACTATTGATTGAGTTGTGCATCTTAACCCTGTGGGGGGGAACAATGATCTAACCTGCACTTGTGCCTAATTCATTCCTCTGCCACAGAATACAGAGCAGGGTGACTGCTAGTGTCACCCTGGTGGGGAGAGAGTACTGGAGCAGGACAGTATAGTGCACTTGAACTTAACCAGGGATATAGAAGCCTGTGACTGCTCAGTGCTCACTCTCGCTACCCTGACAGCCAAGTGTGAAAGGGTTGTACTTGGCCCAGTTTCAGAAGCGTAGTAGGACAGATCCCAGGTCACCTGTGGCAGATCTTTTAGTCTTCTTGCGACAAAGATGTGGAACATCCTCCCTCTGGACCTTAGAATGCAACCTTCAGAAACTCTGTTTCGCAGAAATCTAAAGACCTGGTTCTTCAGGCAAACATTGGTAATCTAACTGCTATGGCTGGCCCTATGAACAGATTGAACTGATTGCAATTAGGAGAAAACCTAGCTAGGGGACACTCCGTATTGAAGTAACCAGGCGCTTTACAAATTTCACACCTAACCAGTGGAAAACGACCTATACCACCATGGTTAGGGCTTTGTAGCCCCTGCCTGCCCTGTGGTCTCTCAAACGGGGTCTAAGAGCAACCTACTCGTTTCAACTTTGCTGTTCATCTACTTCTTCTCAGTGTAAGTTCTTTTTTTCTATGTATAATATTCCAACGTCTTAATTCTCCTGCACCACCATACCATATCTGTTCTTTCTTATCTCATTTCTTATCCTTCTAAGTCTTGGGGCCTAAAGATTGGCGGTGGACGATCATGCTTCTTCTAAAGCACAAACCGTTCTCCTGCAGTTTTTTGTATCATTGTTGAGCCAATCTGTTTGGAAATATGTACTGTAAAGTGCACTCTTTCCACTCAAATGCTGGAGGGGGAAGCCCCATCCACCCACCTCTCACCACGCCTTGCAAGGGTAGATGCAATATTGGACTGGCAGCAAAACATGTTTCTGCTTTTATTTTTTAGGCCAGCTTTGAACACAGGAACAACATTTGTGATATGCTGTTCACATGGACCCAGGCACGTACTGAATAGAGAGTAGGGATAAGGACAGTATTTCGTTTCACAGCAGTTAGTAATTGTCAGATGATGCTGCACTATGATGGCTACTGACTTTAGTTGGGTGCAAAATAGTGAATTTATTCTAACAGGAACGGTAGCCCTATTGAAAATGATTGCGTCCAGCAGACCTGAGCTTGGATCTCCTAAGTTTTTTATTAGATCTCTGCAGTCATACCCTAGTTGCTTCAACAGGTCCTTGCAGGTATCACATTGATGCAGTAACTCTGAATGGTACAAAAGATCTTTGCAAGCATTCACTAGATGCTCCAAAGGGGCTATGCAGGCGTCTAATAGGCGATGCTTCAGATCTATTCAGACATCCCCTAGCTGCTTCAACAGGTCCATGCAGGTATCACCTTGATGCATCAAGTGTCTCTCAATGGTGTAATAAGTCTTTAGAGCATTCACTAGATGCTGCAAAGGGGCTATGCAGGCGCCTAATAGGCGATGCTTCAGATCTATTCAGACATCCCCTAGCTGCCTCAACAGGTCCATGCAGGTAGGGAAACAACCATTACAACGCAGTCATTACAAGGCACTACCTTTACAACGCAGTCATTACATCGCAACATCCTTTACATTGCATGCCATTACAATGCAGCCATTACAACGCATGTCACTACAACGCATGCCATTACAACGCATACCATTACAACGCATAGTTTTTACCCCTACACTATCCAACACTTACCCTACTGTTGCACTCACTGGAGTGGGAATAGTAATTTTTACCCCTACACTATCCAACACTTACCCTACTGTTGCAGTCACTGGAGTGGGAATAGTAATTTTTACCCCTACACTATCCAACACTTACCCTACTGTTGCACTCACTGGAGTGGGAATAGTAATTTTTACCCCTACACTATCCAACACTTACCCTACTGTTGCACTCACTGGAGTGGGAATAGTAATTTTTACTCCTACACTATCCAACACTTACCCTACTGTTGCACTCACTGGAGTGGGAATAGTAATTTGAACCCCTATACCATCAACACTTACCCTACTGTCAGTAGCGGCCCCTGGAGGGAGTTCCGTGGGGCGGTGAGGCGGGGCGGGGGAGGGGCAGGGTGGGGGGTAGTAAACACCGGAATATGGATGAACGGAGGTAAGTAAACAATTAAATAAATAAAACGAATTTCGTTGCGCGCGCTGCATCGCAAAATGCGATGCAGCGCGCGCACGAAATTCATTTTATTTATTTAATTGTTTACTTACCTCCGTTCATCCATATTCCGGTGTTTACTACCCCCACCCTGCCCTCCACCGCCTCGCCACCGCCCCACGGAACTCCTCCACGGGCCACTACTGCCTACTGTTACCCCCAAAAATAAGCGATGTAATGGTATGCGTTGTAATGGTATGCGTTGTAATGGCATGCGTTGTAAAAACATGCGTTGTAATGGGTGCACAGACATAATATCGAGTTTTTTATTTCGACCTACATTAATATCGAGTTTTAAATATCGTAGGGACAGAATATCGACATCAAGAATATCGGTGACCAGAATATCGACCTGGAGGTAAGAAATATCGTTTTTGTTAAAATCGAAGTTAGTAATATCGATAGCAAAAATATCGATGTTAATAATATCGATGTTTATGTTAGTGTTATGTATTTTAGTATGTATTTTATATGTATGTGTTCCACATGTTTTGCTATGTTTTGTATTTTTTTTTAAAATATATGTATTAATTGTTTAGAAGTTAGTAATTTTTTTAAAGTAAATTTTGCGTTTTAGTACCGTAGCGGGTTTATAGGGGAATTGGGTGGAAAGCAATTTAATTATAGTAAATTAAATCATAATTTTTTGAAATTATTAATTATTCTTAAATAAATTTTGCATTTTAGTTCTGTAGCGGGTTGTGGGTTTATAGGGGAATAGGGTGGGAAGTAATTTAATTGTAATTAAGTCATTATTACTTTTAATTTAATGGTATTGATAATTAATTTATTGTTAATTAATTAATTGGTAATTAATTTTTATTAATTGATTAATTGATAATTATATTAATTGTGTTAATTTTTCATTGGAGTGGGTTGTGGGTTTTTAGGGGAATAGGGTAGGAAGTAAATTAATTATAATCCATTAATTAAGAATTTTTATTTTTTGGTATTGATAATTAATTAATTGTTTATTAATTATTAATTTGTAATTAATTTTTATTAATTAATTAATTGATAAATATATGAATTGTGCTAATTTAGTTTAGGAGCGGTTTGTGTGTTTATAGGGGAATAGGGTGGGAAGTAATTTATTATAATTAAGTAATTATTTATTAATATTTATTGTTATTGATAATTAATTTATTGTTAATTAATTATTAATTGGTAATTAATTTTTATTAATTATTATTTTTTGGTATTGATAATTAATTTATTGTTTATTAATTATTATTTGGTAAATAATTTTTATTAATTGATTAATTGATACTTATATTAATTGTGCTAAATTTTATGCGGAGTGGGTTGGGTGTTTATTGGGCAATAGTGTGGGAAGTAATTTAATGTTATTAAAGTAATTATTAATTTTAATTTATTGGTATTTATAATTAATTTATTGTTAATTTATTAATAAATCATTATTTTATTTAAATAATTATTTAATTGATAAGTATGTTATTTTTAACCCCTATGCTATCCAACACTTTCCCTACTGTTGCACTCTCTGGAGTGGGAATAGTAATTTTTACCCCTACGCTATCCAACACTTTCCCTACTGTTGCCCTCTCTGGAGTTGGAATAGCAATTATAACCCCTACGCTATCCAACACTTTCCCTACTGTTGCACTCTTTGGAGTGGGAATAGTAATTTTTACCCCTACGCTAGCCAACACTTTCCCTACTGTTGCACTCTCTGGAGTTGGAATAGTAATTTTTACCCCTACTCTATCCAACACCTTCCCTACTGTTGCACTCACTGGAGTGGGAATAGTAATTTTAACCCTTTCGCTATCCAACACTTTCCCTACTGTTGCACTCTCTGGAGTTGGAATAGTAATTTTTACCCCTACGCTATCCAACACTTTCCCTACTGTTGCACTCTTTGGAGTGGGAATAGTAATTTATTTCCCTCCGCTATCCAATATTTTTCTGTATTGTTTTAGTTAATGTTGTGTATAATTTATTTTTAAAACATTAAAAATATTGCAGTTTTTTAATTTGTTATATATATTTTTTATAATTTTATTTATATTATTTTTTTATGTGTGTATATGTATTTATAATTTCTAAAATGTTTTTAACAATTTATAAGTTATTAAAATAATTGTTTATGAATATTATTAAGTAAGTATATATATTATATTTTATATGTATATGTTTAATTTATTTTAACATTATATGTATTAGTTATTATTTTTAAACATTTTTAAATATTTATAACTATGTTTCTTTAAATTATATGTATTATTTACTTTATTTTACATTATTTTTTTAACATTTAAATAAAACAATATTTTTACAACGAAATTTTTTACATCGATATTTTTTTCTCTATATTTTTGTACTTACCATGATGTAGATAGGATGTCGATATTCTTGACTTCGATATTTTTGTCACGATATTTTTGTACCTCGATATTGTTGTAGTCGATATTTTGTCAGTGATTCGTTGTAATGGATGTTGCGATGTAAAAAACGCGTTGTAAAGGCATGCATTGTAAATGTTTGCGTTGTAACGTCATATATTCATGCAGGTATCACCTTGATGCATCAAGAGTCTCTCAATGGTTCAATAAGTCTTTGTAGCATTCACTAGATGCTGCAAAGGGGCTATGCAGGCGTCTAATAGGCGATGCTTCAGATCTATTCAGACATCCCCTAGCTGCTTCAACAGGTCCATGCAGGCACAGATAGAGGTATGCAGGTGTATTGCAGATGTTAACATAGAGCTATGCAGGTGTGATGTAGATGGGCAGATTGAGTTAAGCAGATGTGCTGTATGTGCTCAGATAGAGACAAGCAGATCTGCTGTATATGTAGATAGAGCTATACAGAAGTGTCTAGATGCGGAGACTGAGCTATGCAGACGTGTCATATAGACAGATCTATGCAGATGTGGTGCAGATGTTCAGAAAGAGATATGCAGCGGTGTCACAGCCGTTAAGGAGGGCTAAGCAGCTATGTCATAAATGTTCAGACTTAGCTATGAAGATGTATCTAGATGCTCAGATAGAGCTGTGCAGATGTGTCTGGATGCTCAGCTAGAGATGTACAGATGTGTTGTACTTACACAGATAGAGCTATGCAGACGTCTCATATCTGTTGATAGAGCTATGAAGACATATTCAGAAAGAGCCATACAGCTGTGTCATAGATGTTCAGACAGCTCTGCAGATGTATTGTAGATGTTCAGACAAAGCTATGCAGATGTGTCTAGATGCTCAGGTAGAGCTGTGCAGATGTGTTTTACTAACACACATTGAGCCATGCAGATGTGTCATATCGGCTGACAGAGGTATGCAGAAGTGTCATATATTCAGAAAAGGCAATGCAGCTGTGTTGTAGATGTTCAGACAGAGCTATATGGATGTATCTAAATGCTCATACAGAACTGTACAGATGTGTTGTACTTACATAGATAGAGCTATGCAGAGGTGTCATATATGCTGGTAAAGCTCTGCAGATATACCAGAAAGAGCTATGTAGCTGTTTTGATGATTTCCAGGCAGAGCTATGCAGATGTGTCTAGATGCTCAGATAGAACTGTGCATGTGTACTTACACATATAGAGTTATGCAGATGTGTCTTATCTGATGATAGAGCTATGCAGGCATATATTCAGAAAGAGCTATGCAGCTGGGCCATAGATATTCAGACAGCAGTGGCATAGCAAGAGAGGGGCGGGGGGGTCAACTCCGGGCGACACAGGTTTTGTGGCCCGCGGCCTCAACCCCGCTCTTACCTGCGGCTGTCGCGGGTGGGCAAAGGCAGGAATCGCCAGCACCCCCACCCCCGTTCTTACATGTGGCTGCCACAGGCGGCAAACGCAAGGACTGCCACGGGTGGCTAGAGGTCTAGCTACGCCACTGTCAGATAGAGCTGTGCAGATGTGTTGTGCTTACACAGATAGAGCTATGCAGATGTGTCATATCTGCTGATAGAGCTATGCAGAAGTGTCATATATTCAGAAAAAGCAATGCAGCTGTGTCGAAGATGTGCAGATAGAGCTATGCAGATGTGCCATATCTGCTGACAGAGCTATGCAGACATATATTCAGAAAGAGCCATGTAGCTGTGTTGTAGATGTTCAGACAGAGCTATGCAGATGTGTCTAGATGCTCAGCTAGAGCTGTACAGATGTGTGGTACTTCCACAGATAGAGCTATGCAGATATGTCATATCTGCAGATAGAGCTATGCAGGCATACATTCAGAAAGAGCTATGCAGCTGAGTCGTGGATGTTCAGACAGAGCTATGCAGATGTGTCTAGATGCTGAGATAGAGCTTTGCAGATGTGTAGTACTTACAGAGATAGAGCTATGCAGAGGTGTCATATCTGCTGATAGTGCTATACAGAAGTGACATATATTCAGAAAGCACTATGCAACTGTGTCGTACAGAGATAGAGCTATGCAGAGGTGTCATATCTGCTGATAGAGCTATACAGAAGTGACATATATTCAGAAAGCACTATGCAACTGTGTCGTAGATGTTCAGAGAGAGCTATGCAGCTGTGTCGTAGATGTTTAGACATCACTATGGGACTTAATCTGTGATGTTCAGATAGAGCTGTGCAGTTGTGTTGTACTTACACAGATAATGCTATGTAGACATATATTAAGAAAGAGCTATGCAGCGGTGTCGTAGATGTTCAGAGAGAGTTATGCAGATGTGTCTAGATGCGCAGATTGAGCTGTGCAGATGTGTCTATATGCTCAGACAGAGCCATGCATATGTGTCTATATGCTCAGATAGAGCTTTACAGATGTGTTGTACTTACACAGATTGAGCTACCCAGAGGTGTCATATCTGCCGATAGAGGTATGCAGACATATATTCAGAATATATTCTGGTCAAGATGGCCGCCTAGCTGGGGCTCTCGATTGAAGCTCCGGGGCAAGGAATCACAAAGCTGTGAAAATTCCTGTTTATGCCCCCCATCCACCCGTATGCCCTTCACCTACTGATTAATGAATATTACCACAACGCAAATTTGAACAGCTGGTTAATTTCCTTACCTGGGAATTGACGCAGGAGAGGATCAGAGCTGAGGCCGGTTTGGTGCGGATGCTGGACCCCGGAGCGTCCTATGGACTGATGTGAGCAGCCGGGCGAGAACAGTTTGCGATCCCGCTTCTTGAAGGTGCGCCCAGCTTCGGCTCAACTGCTGGACTCACGGTTGCCTCGGGTGGAATCGGAGCTGGAACCGGGCTGGTGCAGAAGCGGAGCTGCGACTCAGCCGCCTCTGGGTCATTGCTGGCTGAACCCCTTCGCTGAGTCCCCCGCCCTCACGGGACGCCACTGATGCAAATTCGAGGCTCCGGCGCTACGGCCGACTGGTTGAACCCCCTCCCTCTCGATCCATCGCTCCATGCTCCTGGGCCAGTACCACTCTGCCCCGGACACATACAAGTGGGGCCGACTGGTAGAACCCCCTGCCTCACGAGCCGTTGCTCCATGCTCCTGGGCCACCGCCGCTCTGCCCCGGTCACTTCCAAGTGGTGCCCTCTCCTACTCTAGATCCCTGACGGTCTGGAATGCCTCGAACGGAACACTGCTCAGAACTCCGTGGTCGGAATGCTGACGCTTTCGGTGACCGGGAGTCTCGTTGCTTAAGGAGGGTCGGAAGTGCTGCCGTTTGGAGTGAACGGGGGCTGAGGCGCTGGCGTTGGGGGTTAGTCGGACGGCGCCACGCTGCTGGTGCGACTCCTTGCTTGGTCGGGTCTCGGCTGAGTGCGACGTGACACCCCGCTTCTACCTTGCTTAATTTGAATGGCTTTGCGCGATTCTGTCTCGGGACAGTCAGGGTCTTAGTGGCCTTTCAGCGGCCTTTCAACGCATGGAGTTCGGGAGGCTTGGCACTATGCGATGGTGAGGCCCTGACGGGGCCTGAAGGGGAGACACACATTAAATCCACGAGATCCTTGGGTCATCAACGTTTCCCCTCCGCTACTGCCTCCTATACCCAGATCGAGGATTCTCCTGGTCCTTGACTTTTGGGTCCTAACTCTTGACCCCATTTTGTTTTGTTTTTGTTTCTTTTTCTGTTTTTGCTCTGGTTGTTTGGCCCACCATTTTGTTTCCCCCTCCTCAGGCCCAGAGAAGACGCCCCCTACCCCTGGAATCTGTGGCTTTAGCAGGGAAGGAAATAGAAAAAGGTCTTTCTCCTCCACTTTCATAGGGCGGCCATCTTGGAATGGGGTCCTTCCTAAAGTTCTGGCCATTCGAACAGAACTGAGCATCTCCCTTGCAATTGAAATTTTGCAGGTATTGCTGCAGGTTATTACATTTCCTACACTCCATATGCCCTACCTCACACTTATTCATTAATTCTCTGAACATTTCCCACAATCCAGCCTCAGCTGTGGCAGGGCAGTTTTATTATCAATCTAATACCTGACTGTATTCTATAATTTGTAATTGTAACACAGCCTGTGCAACTGCATGTCTTATGTCATTGCTATCCTATGTTCTATATGCACTTTTTCTGAGCTACCTCATCTCGATGCTTATTGCACTAAATTGTGTCATGTACTGCAATTAGTATTTTCTAATATCTGACTGTATCCTGTAATTGTACTTGTAATTTAGCCCGAGCAGCGGCAAGTTATATTTTATTTTATTTTTATTGTTATTCCTATGTTCTATATGCACTCCTACTAATCTACCTCACCTAGTTGCTTTTTAGCACTAAATTGTCTCTTATATTGCAGCCGGAGCAACTGCAGGATATAATTACTAACAACATATTTGAAGATTTATGATAGCTCAATGTTATGCCATTTTAACCCTCTATGGTTCTGAATGTATCTTTACTTACGACTCGACAAACCAGTACAATACTCTGTCGCTAGCCACCTTATCCCTTCCCACTTCTCTCGTCCTGGCTTTTAACTGGTTCCTTCGCCCCCACATCCTCACTTGTCACTTGGTTCTTTTTGTCTGCTTACCAACAGTCTTGCTATCCCCCCCCTTCGAACGTCGCCCCCACCGCACACCCTCATAACTCAGCCCTCCCGGAGGCTTACTTGAGTCTCTGGCTCTCCCCCTGTTTCCCCCTGGTTCACTCCCCTTCTTCCCTAGGCCCCCTTTTTTCTTTCCCCTCCCTCTATTTTCCCCCCTGACCGTTCTTGAGGATCAACATGACTCCCCCATTAACCCCTCGTTTCTCCGGATTCATCCATAACTAGACATGGCCCCAATTCTTGGACCATCCGTTACCCCCTAACCTCTCTAAAAATGCTAAGAAGAATTTTAAACACAAATTATTAATACGGCACCAAGAAACCTTATTCGTTGATAACTACCTTAGTCTCACCTCCAATATAAAAACCAACTACATCTTTTACTCCAAACGCCCTCCAAATGGAAAAGTATCTTCCTCAACCACCTCCCCATCTCGAAATCATGCAAAATCCCATATGGCTTGAAACTGTCTACCACCCCTTCCCCTGCTTTTCAAGGTGAAATTGACATCTCTATTTTCAAATCCGGTAATATCCTCATTCAAGCCTCTGATAAACATCTCTCCACCTTTGAACACCACTACAACACCTTATCCTACCTTCTATCGAAATCTCCCTCCAACCCTCCTGCCTCCCAATCTCCGGCGGACCCCCCTCCCTATCGCTCTCTTACTTCCACCCCTCCTCTCGTCGACATCCCTACCGCAGTACATGTCTCTGAAGTCCTGACACACAATTTCCCTCTCACGTCAATCACTGTCCCCCCTACCGATTCTACTACTGCCCCCTCGGCCACTCAAACTCTCCCATCTCCTCTTGATTCGTTTTCACCTTACTCTAACTCGCCCATTTCTTCTTCTCCTTCCTCCCAACTCCTTAATCGCGATCTCCCTTCAGCCCAACTACCAACGCCAATTTCTTCTGCTCCTAACAATCCTACAGCCCCTTCTGTCACTCAAACTCTCCCATCTCCTCCTGATTCGTTACCACCTTACTCTAACTCGCCCATTTCTTCTTCTCCTTCCTCCCAACTCCTTAATCTCGATATCCCTTCGACCCAACTACCAACTCCAATTTCTCCTGCTCCTAATAACCCTCTCCCCCTCAACCTAGACGTCTTTCAGCCTCATCCTCCCCACGCACCCTCACCTCCCCTGGACTCTCAACGAGCTTCAGAGAACCTCCTTTCTCTCCGCCCTCCTCTCCCTTCATCCATCTTCCAGGTCACCCCTCCCCACCCTCCACCTGGGCTCCCACCCCGCCCCCACCCCAGACCGCCCGCCCAGCCTATCTCGGAACTCGATCCTCTCCCCCCTGACTTCCCAGCCCCCATCCCTATCTCTCTTATTACACAGACACTCTTTAACATCGAGCTCCATCTCGTCAACCTGTCGTTTGAACTCACATCACTCAGGAACAACGTCAACTCCCTCTCTGCTCTTAACCTCCCCAACCAATCTATTTCCAACCACCCTAACCAATCTATTTCCATGAGTTCTGTCCAATTAAACACCTTATCCCAACAACAAAGGAAAACTTCCCCCCTCTGCAAGGATCTAGATAGTACATCCCCCGCCTCAAGCCATCTCCCCTCTCCTGATCTCTGTACCCCCAGTCGCTCTTCCCCCCATATCTCCCTGATTACGGACCCTCCGGTCCCCCTCGCAACCATCCCTGTGATCCTTGGAACTAACAGATTGCCTTCCTCCCCTGCCTCTCCCAGGCTGCCTCCGCAACGCACTACTATCCATACTATCCCCCCTCCCAAAACCAATCCTAAACCCCTTACCTGCATGCTGGTTAACTGCCGCTCTGCTGCATGTCATGCGATCGAAATTTCAGAAACTATTCTTCGTGAAAACATTGACATCGCCTTCTTAACTGAAACTTGGCTCAATGACCACTCTTCTTCCATTCTTGACCTGCTCTCTCCCCCTGGCTACTCCATCCTCAGGAAAGATAGACCTGGCAAAATCGGAGGTGGTCTTGCCATAATCTATAAAAATGAACTACAACTCTCACTTGTGCAGAGCTCTGTTCATTCTACTTTTGAATACCTCGGAGCAGAACTTCGAGTCCATGGTACCCCACCTATTCGCCTTCACAACATCTACTACCCACCCACTGACTCTCTTCCCTTTGTAGAAGAACTGGCCGACCTTATCTCTCAATCCTCGCTTTCCAATTCTAAAAACCTCTTCCTCGGGGATTTTAACCTCCATTGGAACAAACAGGATGATCCTATGATTAACATCCTTATAGATCTACTTGATATCAATGACCTGAAACAACTCTGCCATGCGCCTACTCACTCAAAAGGAGCCACGCTGGACGCTATCATTACTAGCCCCGATTTAGCCTCCCTTTCCTCCATCGTTCCCATCGACTGGTCTGATCATCACCTCATCCTTTTCACGATCTCGAACACTATGCTACCCCTCCCCCAAAACCTTCAAACAGAAGAAATTGACTAGAAACTTCCATCTTATACCCCGGGCGAACTTGAGAATAAAGTCAAAGCGCAACTCCGACTACCGCCTCCTTCCCTAAATGCTAATGACCTCACTGAGCACTTTAATAAATCCATCACTGATGTCCTTGACCAAATTGCGCCAGCCAAACTTAAACTTCAGAAAAACACCTCCTCCAAATCCTGGTTTAATACAGATCTCAACAATGAGAGGCACGCACTTAGATCGACGGAACGCACTTGAAGACAAAACCCTTCGCCCACTAATCTCGCCCTACTCAGATCCGCCAGGTTCAATTACAAAAAACATATCCTTAATACCAAGGCTGCCTTCTTCCGCTCCCAACTTGACCTGGCCAAAAATAGACCCAGGGAACTATTCAGCTTGATTAAAAACCAAACCTCCGCTGCCCCCCCCAAGATGACGGTCACTATTGAAAGATGTGAAGAAATTGCTAACTTCTTCTCTGAAAAAATCTCTAAAATTGACCACTCCTTCGCCCTTACACCCCTTCCTCATCGCCCTCAACCCCCCCCAAGACTCTTCCTCCAGTCCTCCAGCCCTCTTAACACTCCCACATGACCCCTCATCTCTGCCTCTAGTCGTCTCTCTTCCTGAATCCGACCTCACCAAACTTGAAAATAAAAATAATGCTTCCTGGCTTCACTTCCATCCAGTTACTGAGCTCGAAGTCCTCAACGTCATTGCCAGACTTAAACCTTCCTCTCACTCCAGAGACCCGCTCCCTGCCAACCTCGTCCAAGATTTAAAACACATCATTGCCCCGTTCTGGACTTCTATCATCAACTCCTCCTTTGCCACGGGTTGTGTCCCGGTCTCCCTACAACTCGGACAAATCACTCCCATCCTCAAAAATTCTGCTGCTGACCCCAATGACCTTAATAATCTTCGACCAATCTCTAACCTTCCTCTCCTCTCTAAAGCCCTTGAAAAATGTGCCCTGCGCCAACTAGACTCACACATCGACACATTCAATCTGTTGGACTCTTTTTAATCAGGTTTCAGAAAGGGCTGTAGTACAGAAACGACCATGCTCAATATAATTGACGAAATTCATCACTCCCTAGACAAGGGCGAGTCCTCCCTTCTCATTCTCCTTGATCTCTCTTCAGCTTTTGATACTGTGAATCACTCTATGTTACTCAACACTCTTAAAGATCGTTTTGGCCTCAACGGATCAGTGCTTAAATGGTTCTCCTCCTTCTTTCAACACAGAACCCAGCAACTCAAAATTCACGACTGCCTTTCTAAACCTATGCCTGTCTCACTGGGTGTCCCACAGGGCTCTATTCTCTCTCCCTCTCTTTTCAACCTCTTTATGGAACCCCTCACCCTTATACTTAAGCATGCGGGAATCAAATATCACCTCTACGCTGACGACACTCAACTTTATCATAAGATTCAATCCCACGCTGACATGCTACACCTCAATGACACCTTGACTAAGATCCAATCCTGGTTCCACTATAACCACCTCAAACTCAACCCTAAAAAACTGAAATCATTCTTTTCTCCCCCAAAAACAGCCCGCTCCCTATCCAAACCTGGATTTCTGACCTTACAGCGCTCAACTGCTCTCTCACCTTATCCAACTCAGTTAAATCCCTCGGAATTAACATCGACAAGAACCTCTCTCTCAACTCCCACATAAAAAACTCGGCCAAAAGTGCTCTCTTCACTCTCTTTCACCTCAAGAAATTAAAACCCTTCCTCCCGGCTGATGACTTTAGATCAGCTGTCCAATCACTGGTCCTGTCCAAAATCGACTATGGTAACGCCATTCTCTCTGGAACACCTAAAGTCCACCTAGCCCCAATCAAATCTGTTCTTAACCTTGCTGCTAGGCTCATTACCGACCTCAAACGGTTCGATCACATCTCCCCTACCCTTAAAGCCCTCAACTGGCTCCCTATTGAAGGCAGATCTACCTACAAGACCGCCTGCATTACACACAAAGCCCTGCATCAACACACCCCTCTGTATCTCGCAGACAAACTATTCAAAGCGGGCTGCTCTCGAACACTGAGGAGCTCAAACTCACTCGTTCTTGTCCCTCCTCTGTTAAACAAGAAATCTACTCAATCACGCTCCTTCTCTGGAAATGCGCCTACCATCTGGAACGCACTCCCTAAAGAACTTCGTTGCAACCCCTCCTACTTCAGCTTCAAAAAAGACCTCAAACTTCACCTTCTCAAAAAATTCTGGGGCCCTTAACCCCTTCCCTGGGCACATACTCCATCCCGGCCCCCTACTGTTTTAGGATTCCCCCCTTCTGACCTCCCGATACCCTTTCTCCAGCCCCTTTCCACCTCTCACTTTTCTTGCCCTCTATCTCTCTAATTCCTCTCTTAGGCCCTGCTTGATGTACTTGGTATTTCCCGACCCCCCCCTCACAGCCTCTCTACACTCTTACATCCTGCCCCCGCTTTCTCTATCCCCCCTTGCTCCACGACTACCTCTCTTCTCTTGACTTGCTGCTGATCATCTCAGTTTGCTGTAATTCTGTTCTTTAAATTAAGTTGACATCTATTGTTTTAATTGGATTTGAATGCTACCTCATTGTATTTTATTATTTCCATATCTACTCATGCGACCCTTGTAAAGCGCTCTGATACCCTTGGGTCCAGCCAGCGCTATATAAAACCTTTAAAATAAAAATAAAATAAATAAAGAGCCATGCAGCTGTGTCGTAGATGTCCAGATAGCGCTGCAGATGTGTTGTAGAGGTTCAGACAGAGCTATGCAGATGTGCCTAGATGCTGAGATAGAGCTGAGCAGATGTGTTGTTCTTACAGAGATAGAGCTATGCAGAGGTGACATATCTGCTGATAGAGCTATGCAGAAGTGTCATATATTCATAAAAAGCAATGCAGCTGTGTCGAAGATGTCCAGATGGAGCTATACAGATGTGCCATATCTGCTGACAGAGCTATGCAGACATATATTCAGAAAGAGCTATGCAGCTGTGTCGTAGATGTTCAGACAGAGCTATGCAGATGTGTCTAATTGCTGAGATAGGACTGTGCAGATGTGTTGTACTTACAGAGATAGAGCTATGCAGAGGTGTCATATCTGCTGATAGAGCTATACGGAAGTGTTATATATTTAGAAAGCACTAAGCAGCTGTGTCGTAGATGTTCAGAGAGAGCTATGCAGCTGTGTCGTAGATGTATAGACATCATTATGGAACTGAAACTGTGATGTTCAGATAGAGCTGTGCAGTTGTGTTGTACTTACACAGATAATGCTATGCAGACATATATTAAGAAAGAGCTATGCAGCAGTGTCGTAGATGTTCAGAGAGAGCTATGCAGATGTGTCTAGATGCTCAGATTGAGCTGTGCAGATGTGCTGTATTTACACAGATAGAGCTATGCAGATGTGTCATATCTGCTGATAGAGATATGCAGACATATATTCAGAAAGAGCTATGCATCTGTGTCGTAGATGTTCAGACAGCTCTGCAGATGGGTCATAGATGTTCAGACAAAGCTATGCAGATGTGTCTAGATGCTCAGCTAGAGCCGTGCAGATGTACTTTACTTCCACAGATAGAGCCGTGCAGATGTACTTTACTTCCAAAGATAGAGCTATGCAGACATATATTCAGATAGAGGTATGCAGATGTATAATACTGCTGATAGAGCTATGTAGAAGTGTCATATATTCGACCATCAGGGCAAGGTGAATTCTGAGAGGCAAGATGGCGGTCGCAGTTGCGACCGACTGAGTGGCTTGTACAGCGCTCCTCCGGGCTTTCACCCCCACGGTTTTGAATTTCGTAACATGCCGGGGGTAAGCCGTGCGGTCATCTCGTAATGCTGTGGCGGTATGCGGAAATAAGTTTAATGAGCCCGATACTAAACTTTGTATCCAGCATTGTGTCTACCAGCTGTTGTGGAGTGCTTCGTGCCCAGCGGGTCTTACCTTGGTGGCGTTTCTGGTGTTGGCGGTCTTCGGTGGCTGCGAGGCTCCGGCGGTGGTCAGTAATGCCGCCGAAAGCAATTGGAAGAGGTGCCAAGACCCGGGGGTTATCGCAACGGCTGGGTCATCAGCGGCAGCTACCAGCCCGGCTTCCCCCGTCCAGCAGCAGGGGGGAAAAGGAAATCACGGCGCCGGCTCCGGTCTGCAGCAGGAAGGAAAAGGATCTCCCCCCGGAAGAACTCGGAGGCATACTGAAGCGGTCGGAACTCAACGGAGCATACCCGGCATGTTCAAAAAGCAAAACGGGAGAGGTAAGGCTTCACACGAGGTCGAAGGGAAACTACACTCCGGTGGACTTGTAGATAACTCTGCTAGCAAATATTCTTGCAACAATGTCTCAATGGACCCTCCTGAAATATTACAGCCGCATGTGTCAGATGGAATTGTAGACAGAGGAAAGGCTGCTCAGGGTGACGCTGACTTGAATAATAAGACGGAGGGAATAGAAGCAATATTGGCCAAAAACAGTGTATTGCTTCTCTCTCGGGCTGATGCACAGCAGGTGGAAGGACAGCAAGTTGGGGATCCCGCTAAAAAAAATGCACAGGCGCTGGGGGAAAGTGGAATCTCGCCTCAAATGCTTCAAACCCCTTTGCTGGTGGAAAGTTTGAACCAAGAGAGGGATGTTTCGGATATCGAATCAGGGGAACCAGTGGAAACAAATCATGTGGGGGTTGGGACTGACAATAAGTTGGATTATAAGGCTACTCCAGCTGTTGCTAAAATAACTTATAAAGAACTGGATTCTGGGGACTCTGGAGGTAAATTTTTTCTCTGTCAGACCCTCGAATTCCTCGGAGAATGAGGGAGTGGATTGGGCTGACGATAAGAGCGATACCAGCAAACACCTACAGGGTGATATGGAGGATGATGAGGAGACTGATTCGGAGACATCCATGAGCTTAGGGACAGCACGGAAAGTGAGAGATACAGCCGGCCTAGTCGCCAGTGGGCAAATAGATATAGGTGGATCACTGGTTTGGGATTATTCATTCTCTCCCCAGCTTGGGATAAACGGGGATCTCTCTAAAAAGGTAGGAAATCTTAACAATGAAGCAGTTGTTGGGGAAGAAATTACACTCAATACCATATATCAAATAATCATGGCCCATCGGGAAGAGACAAAGGTGGAAGGTTTACGGACTCAAGGGGCGGTGCGTAAACTACAGAATACAGTGCGAAGAGTTGCCAAGACCTGTACGGAGATATCCACGCGAATCGGAGAAGCTGAGGAAAGGATCTCAGCGATGGAAGATGACTTAGTACAACAAAAGACTACAGTGGCATCTTTACAAACTGTACGAGACGATGTTGATTGGAAGCTTACGGATTTGGAAAATCGTTCCAGAAGAAATAACTTACGTATTTTGGGTATACCGGAGGGTCAAGAGGGTAAAGATGTTAGGAAGTTTGTTATTGATCTGTTTACCAAAGCCTTTCCAGAGCTTAGTCAATGGAATTGGGAATTAGAATTACAAAGGGCACACAGGTTCCCTTTCAACCAACGTAGCAAAGGAGGGGGTGCTAATGAAAAACCGAGGGCAATATTGATCTGCCTCAATAATTTTTTACTGAGGGAAGCACTATATGATCTGGCACGGCCTGACAGGAAGAGAGGTGGAATTGGTTTTGAATTTTTTGTTCGTCCTGATTTCTGTCAGGCCACGGTCAAATTACGGTGGCAATTACGCCAATTGTTCCCGTTATTTCAGGCAAAAGGGGTACAGGTCTTCCTTCTTAACCCTGCTAAGCTAAAGATAATTCATAAAGAGAAGGCTCACTTCTTTGTTTCAGAAGCCTTGGCAAGGGAATTTCTGACTACAATTTGATGTTGGTCGAATATGGAGTTCTTGATTTAGTGGGGTGATTTCAATATTGTTCTTTTTTTAATATCTCTTTTTGAACCGTTAATGGGGGTGAGGAGGAGTGGTGCTGTTCAATCCACTAACCATCACAGAGGACATTTTGTCCTTAAGCCTCAAGTGGGGAGGGGTGGGGGGTGGGTCAAGGGGGCAAGGGGGGTTGGGGTGGGGGGAGGAAGGGAAGGTTGGGGGACTGGGTGAGGAAAGCGGCTTTTTGATTTTTTGGCTGTACATGATAAAGATGGTTCTAAATTTACTGCAGATATATTTGAGAAATACTACGTTTTGGTACGGAAATCGGTGGATTGTGTTAAGGGCAAATGGGCTTATTACATATTGGCTTCTATGAGAATGTATGATCTTTTATCTGTAAACCTGTTTTATGACTCAGAGGATAACAACGATTAATAGATTGGTTATCGGTTCATGGAACATCTGTGGCCTAAATGATAAGAAAAAAAGGGGGGTGATGGCTCAGATGTTACAGGCAATGCGTTTGGATCTGATATGTGTTCAAGAAACTCATATAGCTTGGAATAATCGGGATTGGCTGAAAGACTTGGGTCTGGTTGTATTGGGGTGCACTAAACAGAGTTCCAACACGAGGGGTGTGGCGATATTGATGAAGAGAGGATTGGGTGTTTGTAATCGGCTAAAGGAAGATGCCTTGGGTAGGTGGGTTATTGCAGGGATAATCATTAATGGCTCTCAAATGACGATATGTTCCTTATATGGCTCAAATGTAGATGATCCGGCGGTCCTTCATTATCTTAGTACTGAATTAGCTGATTGGCCAGCCCCTCTTATTATCTGTGGAGACCTGAATATTCATTTAGAGGGCAGCTATGATCTCAATAGTAATAACCCCTATACGGGTAAAAAAATTAAAGTCTTCAAGGCTATTAGGGGGTTAGTTAAGGAATTTGGTCTGGTGGATGTGTGGCATTCTCTGAGACAATCAGATCCTGGAGAAACTTTTTACTCGGCGCCCCATAGGAAACATGTACGCCTCGATTATTTTTTTGTATCTGCAGAAAAAGTAAGGGGCTCTAAGATGGAGATTCTATCAAGAGTAATATCAGATCATAACCCGATATTATTAGAAATTGACTTTAGTTCCCGGGTCCCTGTTAAAGCATGGACCTTTGAACGAAAACTTTTATTAGATCTAGATTACCGTATACATATGGAAGGGTGGATTAGCGAATTTTTAAATTTAATCGGGGAACCGCTTCAGATTCCATTGTTTGGGATACATTCAAGGCGGGGGTTCGGGGAGAAACTCTTAGCTTTTCTGTAAACAAACAACGTAAAACCCAGGCGGAAATAAAAGTCCAGATGCATCAATTAAGGCTTTTGGAATTAGAACTAATGAGGGAAATTTCTCAGCAGGGTAACCCAGAAAAACTTTCATCGGCCATTGCAATCCTAAAAATGCAAATACATCAGCACTTCGCGGTGAAGGTTGCGAATAAAATGGCAATTTTTAGGGACCAAACTTACGAAGCAGGGGAAAATTCAGGGCGGATTTTAGCGAAAAGATTAAAGCAGAGGAGTGTGCAAAATAGGATTTTACAGATACAGGACCTCATCTTAGTCAGATACAAAATTCCCCAGAAGGAATCTTGGCGGTTTTTTGCAAGTACTATGGGAATTTATACACAGAGGAATGTCTGGGGGATCCAGTGGAAAAAATGATGGCGTTTAACTCAGATATGGTAATTAATAAAGTCACAGTAGAACAGAATGAAGGGTTGGTGGATGATATAACCTGGGAGGAAGTGGAAGGGGCTGTACTGTCATTAGCAGTTGGAAAAGCCGCAGGCATGGACGGTATTCCTTTAGAATTTTATACAACGTTTCGCACAGTGTGAAAGGAGGAGCTCCTGACATTATTTCAAGCGGCTCAACAGGGTATAGCACCTGAATCATGGCGAAAAACTATTATTATTGTTTTCCTTAAAAAGGGAAAACCCAAACTACGTCCTTCCTCATATAGACCAATTTCACTGATTAATGCTGATAGCAAAATCTTTTCTAAAATTATGGCACAACGGTTGGGAAGTGTCATCATCCCTCTGGTTTCCCAGTTTCAGCACGGGTTTATACCCGGTAGGGATACGGCGGATCACGTAAGACGTGTTATAGCACTTTTGGACTGGGCACAGGCAACAGGGTCTGGACTCGGGGTGATCCTGCTGGACGCCGAAAAGGCGTTCGACAGGGTCTCTTGGCAGTATATGTGGGAGATGATGCACATGAAAGGGTTTGGCCCACAGTTCATTCGGGCTATAAAGACTTTGTATATATGCCCGACTGCCGTAATCCGGATTTCTGGGCAAGAGTCTACTGCGATCACTATAAGCCGGGGTACACGGCAAGGTTGTCCGTGTTCCCCTTTGTTATTCGCTTTATTCATTGATTTATTTCTGAACAAAATCAACCAACATGCAGATATAATCCCAGTTAGGATTCAGAATATTGAATATAGAGCTCTTGCCTATGCAGATGATATTGTCATAGTCTCTAGGGGCATTGTAACTGGCTTACCCGCAATTAAATCCTTGGCACAGCAGTTTGGGGCTTTTTCAGGGTATAAATTGAATGAACAGAAAACCCAGGTAGTCTACTCGGGCAAAAAACCCCCGACAAATATACCTATTGTCTCGGAAGCAACTTATCTCGGAATTAAAATTACATCAGCGGTAGACAGGATCCCTGAACTTAATATTCTCCCAATAATCGAAAAAGTGAACGCAACCTTAGAAAGGCTAGATCATCTTCACTTATCATTACATGGCCGGAATAGTGTGTTGAAGATGCTGATACTTCCAAAATTTTTATATATGTTTAGAACTATCCCACTGGAGTTTCCGGCGTCACTTTTTGTCAAAATAGAAAGAATCTGTTCTCGGTTTCTATGGGGATATCGGAAACAGCGAAGGGCTTACAGGAAAATGATCTTACCAAGGCACGATGGTGGGTGGGGCATCCCCCATATTATTATGTACTATTGGTCTGCAATGTTACAATATATAAGTCCATTGGTGATTGGGGCTAAAGCAGAGATCCCCTTTTGCCAGAGGCCATCTATCTATGAGTTGGGTTTGGGTGAGGAAATGAATGGTTTCTTTGTAAAAGTTATCGAACCTAGCTACTTTAAAAAAACTAAATTTAAGATACTTAAGGCAGCATATAAAGGCTGGAAACAAATTAAACGGAGCCTTCAAATTTCGAATCTTAATGCCTACACCCCGTTGCTGGCTCCTGGGCTATTACCTCTAATTTTTCAAGACTTGGTAACAATTAGATGGGGCCAAAAGGGCATACATAATTTAGGTGATCTTTTTAATCAAGATCAACTTTTAACTTTCTCAGATTTACAGGTAGTGTATGGTGTAGGGAAGCAGGATTTTTTTAAGTATCTTCAGGTACGCAGTTTTTTGACTAGTCGGGGTTCAGGCTCAATGTATCAATTCGGGCCCATCCCCCTAATCGAAAAAATGAAGAAAAAAACACCAATTGGTCAGTTTTATCAGATACTTCTGGAAACACTCCCGGATGATTTAGATGCACGCAAAAAAAATGGCAAAACATATTAGGTCTAGATGATATAAATATACCAAAGTCTATTGAATTGGCAAATCAAGTTTTAATGACAGGAAGACTACGCAGCCAACATTACATGGCTCTATATGATCTGTATCACACACCTAGCAAACTGGCTCGCTGGGGAGCAATTGCTGGAACTAAGTGCAATCGATGTGGACAGGTCTCGGCTGATTCAAGCCATATGTTTTTTTTTTGTTCAAAATTGGGGGAATTCTTTCAAAACATAGAGAAATTTTTGTATGTAATATTTGGGCTCCCTATCCAAATTAGTGTGGGATTGACAATTTTTGGTGTAAGTTCGAATATGGATGCTAGCACAAGATCAGAAGATATAAATGCACTTTTATTTATTATTATGGCAGTAGTAAGGGCCTGCATTACCAACGAATGGATTAGTCCTGATCCACCAACCTTTATTAATTTTCGTACGAGATTGCTTACTATGTATAACTTTGAATCTTCTATCTACAAAACTAAAGGTAGAAGGAAAAGAATAAAAGGTGCCAAAATCTGGGCGCCTATATCGGATTGGGCAGTGGAATGAAAATATGAGGTGGCCTAAATTGTTGGATTTAGATGGAGTTGGGCGGGCATTGGGGATGTAATTCTCATTGATCTGTTTAATCAACTTTTGACTGTAGCACCATAGATTTCCCAAATTTTTTTATAAGTTGAATGCCAAATGGCGTTTTTCTTCTCAAGCTGTATGCCCGATCACATGGTTCCTTATTCCCGCCAAATGTTTATCCTGATTTGCCTATCACATTTTTCTCTCAAGACGCGATAATGATTCTGCAGTAATAATCATGTAAGTGGCTTAATAATGTATTATTAGTCTTCTTTGTTCTTTTTTTTCTCTTGTTTTGGCTTTTGTGTACAGCCTTGGCTATGAAGGAGCAACTGTGGTAAAAATTGTAATAAATTTAAAAAAAAAAAAAAAGAAGTGTCATATATTCAGAAAGAGTGATACATCTGTGGGGTAGATGTTCAGACAGAGCTATGCAGCTGTCGTAGATGTCCAGACAGACCTATGCAGATGTGTCTAGATGCTCTGATAGAGCTGTACAGATGTGTTGTACTTACACAGATAGAGCTATGCAGGTGTGTCATATCTGCTGATAGAGCTATGCAGACATATATTCAGAAAGAGCCATGCAGCTGTCATAGATTTTCAGACAGAGCTATGCATCTGTGTCATAGATACTCAGACAGAACTATGCAGATGTGTCTAGATGCTCAGCTAGAGCTGTACAGATGTGTGGTACTTCCACAGATAGAGCTATGCAGATATGTCATATCTGCAGATAACGCTATGTAGACATATATTTAGAAAGAGCTATGCATCTGTGTTGTAGATGCTCAGATAGTGCTATGCATCTGTGTCGTATATGTTCAGACAGAGCTATGCAGCTGTCACAGATGCCCAGACAGAGCTATGCAGATGTGTCCAGATGCTCAGATAGAGCTGTGCAGATGTGCTGTATAAGCTCAAATAGAGATTTGCAGGTGTGTATTTCATGCTCAGATAGTGCTATGTAGATGAGTATGTAGTATATGCTCCAACATCCATTAATAGGCAAACTACCTCTGCCCTCCCAGGAGGTGCCCCCTCACAGGAGGGGCCCCCCGCCGCCCCCTGAGACGTGCCTCTGCATGAAACAGGCTATTAATTACAGCCTCAGACAGGCTAATCCCTGCTGCGCACGGCTGTGGGATTAAAAGAACGGGTCCTTTGGCGCTCTGTAGCAGCAGCACAGGCCGCCCGCCCCCTTCACCTCACCCCTTGAAGAGTGCCCTTGACATCCATGTAGGATCACCTCGAGGGCCTTGTACAGCCACAGAACCTTCACTAAAAACCTTGTGTTCCTGCTGCTGTCAATCAAACGTGTGACACAAGGTTAGACATATGAATGCACAACAAGCACAGCGCAGGGCTTGAAGCCCTGAAACTTAAAGAAGAAAGATCCGGGAAGCAGTCACTGCTGGCCTGGCCCTCTCTGAGAGTTTTAGGCAAACTCTTGGAAACAATAACTTTGAGAGAAAAAAACCCACTTATCAATCAATCAATCAATCAATCAATCATGTCACTTATAAAGCGCACTACATACCCGCGAGGGTCTCAAGGCGCTGGGGGAAGAGGGGGGTGGTGCTGCTACTGATCGAAGAGCCAGGTCTTGAGGAGTCTTCTGAAGGCTAGTAGGTCTTGGGTCTGTCGGAGGTTGGTGGGGAGGGTGTTCCAGGTCTTGGCGGCGAGGTGGGAGAAGGATCTGCCGCCGGCGGTCGTTTTCCAGATGCGGGGGACTGTGGTGAGGGCGAGGCTGGTCGAGCGGAGCTGGCGGGTGGGGGTGTAGAAGCTGAGTCGTCTGTTGAGGTAGGCTGGTCCGGAGTTGTGGAGTGCTTTGTGTGCGTGGGTGAGGAGCTTGAAGGTTATCCTCTTGTTGACAGGGAGCCAGTGCAGGTCTCTCAGGTGGGGTGTGATGTGGCTGCGTCGGGGGATGTCGAGGATAAGACGTGCAGAGGCGTTCTGGATGCGTTGCAGCCGTCTCAGGAGCTTAGCCGTCGTTCCTGCGTAGAGGGCGTTTCCGTAGTCCAGCCTGCTGGTGACGAGGGCCTGGGTGACTGTTTTTCTTGTTTCGGTGGGGATCCACTTGAAGATCCTGCGGAGCATTCGGAGGATGTTGAAGCAGGATGAGGAAACGGCGTTGACCTGCTTAGTCATGGAGAGGGTGGGGTCGAGGATGACCCCTAGGTTGCGTACGTGGTCGGTGGGTGGCGGAGCTGTTCCCAGTGATGTTGGCCACCAGGAGTCGTCCCAGGCTGAAGGGTTGGAACCAAGGATGAGGACCTCCGTCTTGTCCGAGTTCAGCTTCAGGCGGCTGGTCCTCATCCATTCGGCGACGGCCTTCATTCCTTCGTGGAGGTGGGCTTTGGCGGTGTGAGGGTCTTTGGTGAGGGAGAGGATCAGCTGGGTGTCGTCGGCGTAGGAGATGATGTTGAGGTTGTGCTGTCGGGCGACGTGGGCGAGGGGTGCCATGTAGATGTTGAACAGCGTTGGGCTGAGGGAGGAGCCTTGGGGTACGCCGCAGATGATCTTGGTGGCCTTGGATAGGAAGGGGGCGAGGCGGACGCTTTGTGTTCTGCCGGAAAGGAAGGATGTGGTCCAGTCCAGGGCCTTCTCTTGGATCCCGGCGTCGTGAAGGCGTGTTCGTAGTGTGTGGTGGCAGACCGTGTCGAAGGCGGCTGATAGGTCCAGGAGGATGAGGGCTGCTGTTTCTCCGTTGTCTAGCAGGGTCCTGATGTCATCGGTGGCGGCGATGAGGGCGGTTTCGGTGCTGTGGTTGCTGCGGAAGCCGGACTGGGAAGGGTCCAGGATGTTGTTCTCCTCGAGGTAGCGGGTCAGTTGTTTGTTGACGATTTTCTCGGTGACCTTCGCGGGGAACGGGAGCAGAGAGATGGGTCGGAAGTTCTTGAGGTCCTTGGGGTCTGCCTTGGGTTTCTTGAGTAAGGCGGTGATCTCGGCGTGCTTCCAGCTTTCCGGGAAGGTTGCTGTCTCGAAGGAGATGTTGATTATTTTCCGGAGATGGGGTGCGATGGCTGTACTGGCTTTGTTGAAGATGTGGTGAGGGCACGGGTCTAGCGGTGAACCGGAGTGGATGGTGTTCATGATCTCGCTGGTGTCCTCGTCGTTGATGTTGGTCCAGGAGAGCAGGCGGTTGGTGGTTGTGGGGGCAGTGGTCTCGGTGGTTGCCGGGGCGGTCGTGGTGTTGAAGCTGTCGTGGATGTCGGCGATTTTGCGGTGGAAGAAGGTGGCCAGTGAGTCGCACAGGTCTCGCGACGGCTGGATGTCGTTGGTGTTGGAGCTGGGGTTGGAGAGTTCCTTCACGATGTTGAAGAGCTCTTTGCTGTTGTGTGCGTTGTTGTCTAGGCGGTCTTTGAGTGAGGCCCTTTTGGCGGATCTGATGAGGTGATGGTGACTGCGGGTGGCGCTCTTGTGGGCGGCGTAGCTGTCCGCTGTCCGTTCGTGGAGCCAGATCTTCTCCAGTTTTCGGCATGTTCGTTTGGAGTCCTGGAGGTCTTCGGTGAACCAGGTGGCTTTCTTGCTGGTGTGGCTGTTGGGCAGATTCTTGAGCGGGGCCCTATTGGAGCATCTGTGATTAAGTGACACAGCGGGGGCGAAATGTAATGCCCCGTCGGCCGCCATGTCATGCATTATTAAACTCTCATAGCAGAAGTTTGTTTCTGAAAAATAAAAATGAAAGGCACTGGTGCGCAGGGAGTTTTCTATTTGCACGTGGAAGGCAGTGATGACTTTGTGGGGCATACCTCACATAGCGAACCTGGGCAGAGAAAGTGTCTGTCAGGAGCCCACCTTAAATAGGTAAGGCAAAGGAGCTTATCCCCACATGAAAAATAAAATAACATAATGTTGTTATCATTTTATTATTAGGGTTCTGGGCTGGCACAGTTTTGATTAAGGGACAGGGCGGGGCTGGGCTGGCCTGTCAGCCAGCAAGGAGAGGAGTGGTATGTGCACTTAAATGCGCATGAATGTCTGGCCAGCCGTCTCGGGCCGGCCAAGCAGTCATGCGCACTTTCCATGTTCTCCACCCAGGCTGCATTACAGCCTGGGTGGAGAACATGCCCAGCCTCCCACTCCCTCTCTGAGCACCAAGCCATGGCGCTCAGACCAATCACGACACTGCTATCAGCAGTGATGTGATTGGCTAGGGAGCCTGGGTGCTTCCTATTCCTGCTTTGTCGAAGTAAGAAGACCGGAGGAGAAGCGGTAAGTGCAATTTTCTTTTTTTAAACAAACCCCCCACCCCCGAATCCCTCAATACTCACCTGCCCCACCACCACGACCCCATAGCGGCCGCAACTGTTGGCTGGGCCAGAATCCTGCCGCTGTATGGCAGGACACTTACTCCAACAAATCATGTGACCCCACCCAATTCATTAATTTGAAGCATAAACATTTGAAATTTCAACTTTGACCGCTACCACTGTTTACCATTACAACGACTTGACTCTAGTGCCCAAATAGCATAAAATAACATAAATAAATAGACATAAGTTAACCATAATTTTAATGCTATCTCATAAAAGAATTTAATATAATTACATTTGAAAATAATAGCTAGATGAATCCCTAAATGCTAACTCAATCGTTAAATTAAATTACAATGAATTGAATAACCAACCTTCAAAAATCCTAAACTAAATAAAAAGTCCTAATTTATATAATATATATTTTACTTAAATTAATTAAGTAATCTTGACTATTGTAAATTCTTAACCTGCAACTTACCTAATTCAATGTAAAGGTATCCTCCTCAGTAAAAATGGCAGCTCGATGTAGAGGATATAAGACTGTGGTGTTGCACATTTTTTATTTTCACAACTGGTGGAGTCAAGTCCCTTGAATACAACCCACTGTGTAGCGAGGCACAATTGTTTATTTTAAAGGTTTTATATAGCCCGAACAAGACCCTTGCGTGTATCAGAGCGCTTTACACTTGTTAACAGAGACATGTACAAACAATATAAATATAGTCGAGGAAGAAACATTATATGAAGGAGTCTCTGGGAGGGCGGGATCGCCTTCATGATAGGACAGATGGTCAGAACAGTAAAATAACTAGTGAGCCGTATCATGAGAGAAGACTACGGGACAAGGTGGGCTAGGCGAGAAGAGTTTCAAGGGCCTAGAGCAGAAATTTGTTCCCGAGTAGCAATTTAACTTCTTTCTTGAAGGATGCCGGTGAGGGATTCAGTCTGGTTTCGGGGGGGAGAGAGTTCCAAATTTTCAGGGTGATGCCAGAGAAGGCTCTATTGTAGGTTTTCTTTTTTGAGAATCTGAGGTTTCAGCAGTAAAGTGCAGGAGCTTCTAGAGGATCTAAAGCGCCCAGAGTGTACAAGCTTCTGAGCCAAGTAACTTGGGGTGTTGAAGTGTAGGGCTTTGTGGGTCATGCATGCAATTTTCAGCTGAATTCTTGGTTCGTAGGGGAGCCAGTTGAGGGATTTCAAGTCAGGGGTGATATGGTTGTTTCTTTTTGAGCTAGTGATGAGCCTTGCCGCAGAGTTGAAGGAGATTCTTAAGGGAACCGTTGTGGATTTAGGCAGCCCACCTTAGGTTGCGCTTCCGTAGTCTAGCTTGGGAATTACTAGGGCTTGGACTGCAGAGTTGAAGTCCTTCGGGGGTAGGAAAGGTTTTAGTTTTCTTAAGATGTTCATTTGGAGATTAGCTCCTTTTGGTGGCAGTTCTAATAAGGTTCCGCATGTAAAGGTTCTTGTCGAGAATCATTCCTAGTGATCTTGCTGAGTCAATTACTTGAGGTAGGCAATTGAAGGCTGTTAGTTGCTTCATCCAGTTGTTTATGACAGGTGATTGTTTGGGAGAGGTGATAAGCATTAATTCCATTTGGAGAGTGTCAATTTTTAGGTGGTTTCAAGTAAGACAGTTTTGAGTTTTATTCAGGGTTAACTTGAAGTCTTTTATGTCTTTCGTGGAGGAGACTTTCAGGTATAATCGGGTGTCATGAGCATACATGTGATAGTGTATGTTGGATGAGCTCAGAATTGAGGTTAGTGGCTCCATGAACAAGTTAAAAAGAGTGGGTGAGAGGGTGGAACCCTGTGGGACCCCTAAGGTGACAGGCATGGGCATAGACATTGACTGATTAACCTTGAGTTTTGGAGCTCTGTTAGTAGCTTTTATGGTGAGGTGGATAAGGCTATGAAGATCTGCCTTTAGTTCTTGTAGGTTTTGTGTAATCTCATCCAGTCTAGATGTAAGTGCGATGTGGGCACAGGTTGTAGGATCTTGTAGCATTGGAGGAGGAGGCTGGGGGTGTTGAAGCCTGTGGTGGGAGAGTATTGTTGGCAGGGGGGAGCCAGCAGAGACGGAGTGGATTTAGAGGGATAGGAAGGCTTGCAGAAGGGTGGTGGGGATCTTGAAGGCAAGGTCGGGGGTGCTAGGGGTAAGTTGCTGGGTGGGATAGGGGGTACATACCGCCGCTGAGACATCGGTAGAGAAAGCAAAAGATACACAATTGATGGACGGAATGCAGAACAAAACAAAATATTCACCCCCAGTCAAGAGATCTGGGTTAAATCCATCATTCTTTTGCTCGTCATGCCACCCCAGTTTAGACCTGGCCATATGCAAATCAGTGTTGACCCTGTGCCTCATGGGAACAGTCCAGCCCGAACTGCCAAACCAGTTCCTCCCTGGACTGGAAACAAGCATCCTAGGACCGGTTTCGGAGCTTCACTCCTCATCAGCCAAGACAGCATGAATCCAGTGGCACAGGGAGCCCGGGACCCACGTCTGGGCATGCCCGGCGCACTTAGGGCGAGAAAGCAAAAGACACACAATTGATGGATGGAATGCAGAACAAATCAAAACATTCACCCCCAGTCAAGAGATCTGGGTTAAATCCATCATTCTTTTGCTCACCATGCCACCCTGGTTTAGACCTGGCCATATGCAAATCAGTCTTGACCCTGTGCCTCATGGGAACAGTCCAGCCCGAACTGCCAAACCAGGTCCTCCCTGGACCAGAAACAAGCATCCTAGGACCGGTTTCAGAGTTTCACTCCTCATCAGCCAGGATAGCATGAATCCAGTAGCCCAGTGAGCTCCGGACCCACATCTGGGCATGCCCGGCGCACTTAGGGCGAGAAAGCAAAAGACACACAATTGATGGACGGAATGCAGAACAAATCAAAACATTCACCCCCAGTCAAGAGATCTGGGTTAAATCCATCATTCTTTTGCTCACCATGCCACCCAGTTTAGAGTTGGCCATATGCAAATCAGTCTTGACCCTGTGCCTCAGGGGAACAGTCCAGCCCGAACTGCCAAAGCAGGTCCTCCCTGGACCGGAAACAAGCATCCTAGGCGGTTTCGGAGTTTCACTCCTCATCAGCCAGAATAGAGGCAGGGAAGGGGTCAGAGGTGTAGACGGTGAGAAGACGTGATTTCCATGGCTAAGTAACTCTGGAGCGACTATCCTGGGTGTGGGGTGTTAACGCAATTTGGTATAGAGATTGTTAGAGGGGGGCTCGGACCCACCTGGTGATGTAGGCACATTAGTGTTGCACTCAGAGTTGGAAAGTTCCTGGTTGCAGCGTTTTCGCAGAACCTGCCCACTGATCTGCATGTCCGTTGGTCATTTAATGGTATGCACTACTAACTCTCTTATTACATTTGCAGTCAGAGGCACTATTGCTACACACCAGTGCCAGAAAGTGCCTGCATCAACACACAAAGGATCTGCACTGCATATCTGTGAGGTGGGCGCTTAAGACTCAGAAACCCACATATGGATGTTTGCACCTGAATTATGAGTCCAGTGTGAGTGAATATTACAACTCTTCGAGGTGTTTGCACAGTTCTCCCTGGACCTCGTTTCTAGGGAGAACCGCACAAACTAAGAGAAACCCCCGAAATGTCCAGTTTCTCAGGGTCGCCCATGAGAGAGGTGAGAGGGAGAGGTGTGGCGCAGCGGCTGGAGCAGCTCACTCCGGAGGGCGGGGCTCACGGTTCGATCCCGGCGGCAGCTCAGCACAATGTGACTCTGGGCAATAGCTCACTTAAACTCTCCGACGGCCCCCAGCGTCTTGAGACTCTTAGGGGTGATTAGTTCGCGCTTTACAAATAGTGGATTTACGATTTTAACCGAATTCGGTGTTTTCCTAGCTCAGTTCTGTTTTCCTAACCCCTAAATTAGACCTTGGGCAGGCCCCAAAGCTGGTCCATGGAGCTGAACCCGAGACTGCAGGAGGGGTTGAGCAGAGGGACAGAACTTGGTTCCAGCCTTGTTCCCTCTCTTTCTGTGCCCACCACGTCTCTTAAACAGAAACTTCCTCAGTTAGAAGGAATGTGAAGAGGGAATATAGGACTCAGAGTAAGGAGGCGAACTTAAATCACCTATAGAAGTCAGGACTCGTAGACTTTTTTTTAAAGTACCAATCCAAGGGCCATATTTTTGAATCGGAAATTGAAAAGTTAAAGTAAACTCCAGAAAAGGCCAGTTTGCCGCGAGGCCGCAGCATCTCCATAAAGAAGACACCTATTTTGTGGGACTCTATTTAACTACCAAATGCTAATTACATCCTAAATACCTTTAACACAAGGTGACTCTTCAACGTAGTACTGAACATACATGTTTACAGCATTATGTGGTCTTTCACATACGAAAAGCACTTGGTAGTGAATACAATAGGGAATTTTAAGTGTACCTTTCAGACACACTGCAATCACCTATGTATGCAGTCATTTTATATGTACAGGATGTCTGGCACACCCCACAGGATGCTTTGGTGAACTTCGTCAACACCCATCCTAAGCTTGTGGCCTCTTTGCTGACAGTGTTCGGAAGACAGGTGCATGACCTGGGTTGTTTTGATGTTTTCCACAGAAAAGAACCCCGCACCTGTGTGGGATGAGGCGGAGGAGCAACTTTTGATACCTACCATTTGTAGTTAAGAAAGAAAGAGATGCGGTTATGAATAAAGGTAAATAATGTAGCCACGCTTGAAAGGAACGGCGCCGGGCTCCCTCATTAAAAATAAATATACTTTGTACGCCCTTTATTCCTCGCGCATCCTCTGTATTTAGAGCTCTCCGCTGCTGATGGACATAGATTCTGTTTCTACAGCGGTTCCCTTCATTTGAAGTGTTTCTGAGAATAAATGAGCAGAGTTTTTCAACAGTAAACTGGAAATTGCTGCTCTGTGCGTTGTGACTTCCTATCCATAAATGGGAACTGAAACATAAAACAAAAAAACCTTTGCTTGGAGTACGTGTCTCCCCCTGAAATCTAAAGGCCCTTTTTTTTTTAGATCAGGACTTTGAGACAGTTTTAGCCTTTAGGTCAGACTATTGTTTTTTTATTTTAAAAATAATCATACGTGATATACATACATAAAGGGGCTATTGGTCAATGGGCTTTATTTATTGGTCTGTTAAACTGTCATTCACATTTTGTTTTCACCCACCAAAGCATGCAGCATGGGCACTGGGTCAGCCCTCTTTATGCGCGGGCTCATATCATTCTTTTTTAGTTCAAAAAGAAAATTTTATTGATATAGATAAAAGTGTCAGTACAGAGTTCAAAGCATTAAATTCCTGTCATTACAATAAAGTTTGCTACAATAATGATAAATGACTCAGACTTATGATTGAATAAGAAAAAATGATACAATAAAAAAAAAAAAAAATCATTAAGAAAAAATGGAATAACAAATATTCTAGGAACAATTGAGGGGATCAAGGAGGTTTTAGGACCTCTTGCTGAGATGGTTGCAGTTGGTAATATCGCTTGGCACATGTATCAAGATATATTGTAACAGGTGACCACAAATTTATACGTTTAGCTGCCATATGTATTGGGTAAACAAAGGAGGTGTCCAACCTATGATTATGGCAAACAGCATACCACCATGCCTTATAAGAGATTTTTGTGAAATCCTTCCAATTTACAGTGATATGCTGAAATGCGACTGCTAATAATAAATCAATAATTTTAACATTGTGAGTAACCTTCTCCCAGCAAGGTGAGAGACTTCCCAAGAAAACATGGGTCAAAGAAAAGCAAATTTAGCTCCAAAAATTAGGTTAATTTGAGACCATACCTGCTTCCAGAAATTGTATACATTTGGACAAGAGAATAACATATGAAATAAATTAGCGTTGGAGTAGAACATGTCCAACAAACATCTGATGTGGTCGCAAAACTTTTACTTAAGATAGCTGGTGTGAGAAAAAGTCTATTATATACAAAAAAAGCGTTTGTGTTATGTTAGCTGCTCTAGATGATTTACGTAATTTGAGCCATAATTTATTCCACAAAGACACTGGCCAAGATACCATGAAATCCTGTTCCCATGCCTCCTCTGTTTTAGACTTCTGCCTAACGCTATCCTTGCCCTGCAAAAACTATATAAAGTGGAAGCTTTGGGCATGGTTTTTAACAACGTGTGGAGTTGTGAAGGAGGATCCAAAACAATTGGAGCAATGGACGTGCCCAAGAGATGGGTGTATCTATCTGTCACTGCCTTCTTAAGTAAATTATATTTATGAATGTAGGTGGTAGGTAGGTTAAATATTTGACTGAGTGAGGGAAAGATAGAAAGTCCATGTGTGTAAATAATTGATGTATCCAAATTAGACCTTTCAGTCGCCAAGTCTTCCAATAAAATGGTTTATTACGGATGGTCAGATTTTTGTTATGCCAAATTGTTGAATTGAGGAATGAATCTATAATGTTATGTGTGGGAGTGAATGCAGGTTCCAAAAGTTTAAAGGTCAGTTTGATTATGGGGGTGGACAAGGCCTGTGGTTTGCGTGAAAAGAAAGATATTCATGAAAAGAGAAGGGGGCTAAAAAGAGCGTTCAACTGTAGTCCATAGAGGACAATCTTCCGTGGGGTCAAGCAACCAACGAGAGGCTTGACGTAAAAGAATGCCTTCTGATATGCTTGAAAATCTGGAAAGTTAACCCCCTTCTACTTTAGGTCGAATTAATTTAAATAGAGACATTCGGGATCTCTTATTATTCCATAGGAAGGAGGATAGAGATGAATTGATTTTTTTAAATTTTTTTGCGGAAATAGGAACTGGAATGTTGGAAACAGTATATAAAATTATGGGGGACAGCATCATCTTTATGGTATCCAGACGACCCCACCAGGACAAATAGAGGGGATGCCACTTGGCAGTTAAGTCTGAGATTTTTGTATACATTTATTCATGCACAATGACACTGTGTCTGATATTGAGGAAGTAACATGTAATCCGAGATATTTAATATGATTCGGGCTCCAAGTAAAATTGGAAGTCATAAAATCCGATTTAAAAGTAAACTTAGTCAGGGGTAAAATCTCACATTTATCGTTGTTTAACTTATAACCGGAGATATTAGAGTAGGCTTGTACCTCTGCCAAAAGGCAGGAATTGAGTCACTTGGTTTGGACATAAAAAGCAAAATATCGTCAGCGTAGGCTGCAAGTTTAATATGGGAGTTCAATGTTTGAAAACCATATAAATTTGGATTTTGACGTAGTTTAGAGAGAAAAGGTTCCAAGGCCAAATTAAAAGGAAGGGGGAAAGAGGGCAGCCCTGACGCACTCCTCTCCCCAGCTCAAAATATGGGGAAATTAAGCCGTTGGCGCACACAGCCGCACGTGGATTAGAGTAGAGGAGAGAGATGAGGGATATAAATTTAGGGCCAAAGCCGAACTGTTTAAGAGTATAAAATAAATAAGTCCACTCAACTCTATCAAACGCCTTTTCAGCATCCAGAGCTATTGCCACAAGGGGTTGTTTTAAGTGGGAAGATTTAGATAAGACGTTAAAAGGAGTCTCGTATTGTCAGTTATGAACCTACCCTTAACGAAACCAGATTGTTCTTTTCCCAATAAATCAGGTAAGTAGGAATCTAAACGTAATGCTAATGCTTTGGAGAAAATTTTATAATCAATGTTGACCAAGGATATGGGTCTGTAATTTTTACAATATTTAGAGTCCTTGCCCTCTTTTGGTATAAGGCAAATATGTGCTTCCGAAAAAGAACCCAGTGAGCTACCTAGTGTGGTGAAGGCATCGATTAGAGAATGTAACTTGGGCATTATGAGTTTAGAGAAATGTTGATAAAATTCTACGGTGAAGCCATCTGGTCCCGGTGCTTTGTCTTTTTGAGATGTTGAAGAGCAATTAATAGTTCTTGGTGTGTTAGGTCTAACTCCAGAGATGATAAGTCCGGCAACGTGTATTGGGGATTCTGAATATCAGAGAAGAAGTGCGATAATGATTGCTCAGAGGGCTGTGTTGCGGAAGTATATAGTGATTTGTAAAAGGTGGAGAACTCATTCAGTATTTCAGCGTCTTTAAATTTTAAATCTGAACGTTCATCATAGATAGATTCAATATTTAGTCTATTATGTTTAACTTTTAAGTAATTAGCCAATATTTTCCCTGCCTTATTTTTGCCCCCATAAAATTTTGCACTGGATTTCAACAGATATAATGAAGCGTCCTCTGTTGATTTCTTATTAAATTGCATTTTGGCTTTTATGAGAGTTGTGAGACACTCCTTCGAGTGTGAGGTGTAAAATGAGTGTTCCAATCTTTTAATATCCTGAAGCAGATCTTTAGTGAGCTTACGGAAAGTTTTCCGTTTCTTTGCAACATAGCTAATTATGAAACCCCTCGCCGAGGCCTTGAATGCATCCCATAGAGTGGAAAAGGGAATGAATTGGGTTTGGTTCAATTCAAAAACTCTTTGAAGAAGTTAGGGAATGAGGCAGTAAACTTTGGGTCCAGAAGGAGAGCATTGTTAAAACGCCATCTCTTGGGGCCCGAATCCTTAGGTAGAATATCAATGCCAATCGAGATTGGGGCGTGATCTGATAATAAGATGGGACCAATCTCTGCATGCGTAAGTGTTTGTGAGATGTTGTGCGAGACAAATATATAGTCAATTCTTGATTGAGTTTGGTGAGCTGGGGAATAAAAGTATACTCTCTAGTGGTCGGGTTGCAAAGACGCCAAGCGTCCAAGAGTTTATGTTGATTTATAGCATGAACAAAAGATTTATGTGACTTGTTGGGAACAAAGGAAACTTTGGAATTTCTGTCGATAAATGGGTCAAAAGTCTGGTTACAATCTCCAGCTAAAATAAAATTGTCCTCCATACAGTGAGTAATTCGCTTAGCCATTGTAGGATTCACCACACGTAGGAGCATAGACATTTAGAAGAGATATTGTAACGCCCTTCAAAGATAATTTGACATTCAACCATCTGCCATCCAGATCGGATTCTTGGGACACAAATGAAAGTGAAAGGGATTTGCGACAAAGTATCATTACTCCATTTCGCTTGCCATCTCCAGGGGAAAAGAAACCTCCCCCACCCAACCTCTCTTCAACTTCAATGACTCAACATCTGAGAGGTGAGTTTCTTGCAGGAATACAACATCCGCGTCTAATTTGGCTAAATGGCTCAAAATTCTCTGCCTCTTGATGGGAGAGTTTAATCCCCTAACGTTCCATGTAATCAGTTTTAATGACATAAGCACTTAAGAACAGGTTGTAATAATAATGTAGCACATAAGTCCAATTCATTATATAAGCAGTATTCAAAGTAAGAGAGATAAAACAGGAAGGAATTAATTGATTTAGTTTCATAGCAAAGCATAATAGATAAGACCAATAACCAGAATAAAAAAGGGAATCAAATGACAGGATATGAAAAAGAAAGTCCAAGTAGAGAGGTAAAGGGATATCATAAGAGTCAAGATATTTGCAATTGTACTGACTAAAAGAATAGTGATTATAGGAAGGCAAGAAAAGTTGAAAAAAAAGAAGAGACGTAAATTGACGAAAGAATAGAAACTACAGAAAAGAGACAGAAAACAAAAGACAAAACAAACAATATATCTAAGAGGATGTATGAAAATACCATACTTACGAAGAAGACTCAGGTATACACGGGGGGATGGAGCCACATGAAGCAGGCAACACACCCAGGATCAACGGAACAGAGGGTCGGGGAGAAACCACAATACAAAGGTAATAATCTGTGGGGACATTACCAAATAGGGATTGAGAAAAGCATTGGGGCAAGCACATGAAACAAATATTAGAACATTCCAATGCGAGGAGGAGATCAGTAACAATGATCCATAACTCATTAAACAGTATTACTTCATGAGAACAGTAGCAATAATATCCAAAACTAAGAAAAAACACCTGTGAGTTACCAAGATATTATGCCAAAGAAAACCGGATCTAAAGCAACCTTAAACAAACTATTAGAGAATCAAATGTTGAATGAGGACGAAGGCCCAGAAGAGTCCATAACAGTCGTTTTATAGGAATTGATGAAACTTTGCAAACGTAACGGGTCTTCATACGACGTTGTCTTGTTGTTATAAGTAACCTTGAAGAGACACGGGTGGAACAGGCCATATCTGGCTCCCATGGAACGTAGATCAGCTCTCATGTTGAGGAAAGCCTTACGTCTGTCAGCAGTGGCTTTAGAATAATCTTGCGCAAAAAATAAAGGCGATCCTGACCAGACAATCTCGTAGAAGTTTTAACCGCTGCGAGCACTTTCATCAAATCCGTGTACTCCAAGAAATATAAGATAACTCCTCTCGGTCTCTGTGAGGGACTAGTGTGAGATGAAGCCCGTCCCAATCTGTGGGCCCGCTGAATGTTGAGTTGGGTTCCCTCTGGCATGCGGAGTAGTTTAGGGAGAAATGACTTAAAGAACGTGGGCGGATCTGAACCTTCAACTCCTTCTTCCATGCCATAGATACGCAGATTGTTCCATCTGTTGCGGTTTCCAAGATCTTCCACCTGTTTCTGGAGTATGGAGACATGGGAGTATAATTGAGAGACAGTTGTGCATGTCTCTTTCAAAGAGGAAACAGTATTTTCGACTGAGGAGACTCTCGCGTCTAATTGAGACCAATTATCTGTTAGGGTTTGCAGTTTGATGTTAGTCTCTTCCATGAAAGGTCGAAGGGCCCTAATTTCCTCAAGTAATAGTTCCATCGAAACAGGCGAGACGGACTTGGGTGATGAAGGAGGGTCCTTTTTAAGCCGTTTAGTGAAAGATTTTCCAGCGGTTCCAGAGGATGAATCCATATTTGCTTGAGAGTACTGGTGCGAAGATGATAGAGAGTCTTCAAACTTAGAGAACTCAGTGAAAATTTTTGAGTTTTTTATGAAGATATGCCTTTTGTGTGGAGAGGGTCGGACTCCTTTTGTTCCACCCATAAAACGCTAACCCCAGACTCCCACTCCTATTCAGTAGTATAGGAGGAGAAAAATAACTCCAATGCGAGCTCACTCAGAAAAGCTAAGATGGCCACCAAATAGATCTCTCATAAATCCTCAGTCAGCCTTAGCGCCCTCACAGCTTCATACCTCGGTGCTCTGAGGAGAAAACACGCGCTGTAACCCAAACTGAGGTAAACTGGATGCGTCAGATCATAGTCAATGCCATTAGTGAATAATCACTCCGCAAATGCCACCATTTAGTAGAGCAAAATAAGGAAGATTATTTTCTGTGAGGGCTCCTCAAAAAGACCTAAAATGGCCGCCAAACATAAAAAATCGCAAACTTCCTGCAATTCTTGACGTTTTCCTATAAACTTTTACCCCATTAAAGTGAAGAGGTGTCAAACATCTTCTAGGCGTTATGGAATGGTATGAAGTACTTAATGAGGGGTCCAGCCTAAAATGCAGGAATGCCGCGATCGCGGTAAAAAATTCAAAATGGCGGCCGCAATAAATCGCGGCCGAAATTTAGCAGAAAATGCAAAAAAGAGTTACTTGCTGGTGACATTCAGGTGCTGCAAGGGTCCCATGGTGCTCCTTCCATCTTCCGCCACTTGTATTTGCCCTCCGTTAGTCCCCGTTTAGTCTAGAAGTGCAGTTCCTCAGAGACACACCGGGGAGCTTCACCCGTGTGCTGCCATCTCCGTTGGGCGCCAAGCCACGCCCTGGCTCATATCATTCTGACTGCACATAGTCTTTGCGCATTGAAAATAGTTCCTTTCTCTTCAGTGACAAATCCTGCTCAAAGTCTTCTTACTTTATTTCATCTTTATGTCGAGCCAGCTTGCGCTATCTGGTTGCAAGCGACTTATTGTTGGGTTACGAAGAACGTACAGCGCATCCATTGCTCACTACTGGCTGGCTTTCTTGTCACTATTATTTGCTTGCATCTTATTCAGCGGCTTTCCTTTTTCCAGATTGTCCATCTTATGTTTGTCCCTCCCCTGGAGCATAGCCTCTTTACAGCCTCTCCGACTGCCTGGCTTATGTACTTCCGTTTGCTCACTTTTAGGAAGCTTTTGTTTCTTTTTAGTTAAGCACCCTAAGAGAGTGCATGTGTTTTATGGATCTCACCTTCTACACCCAGTGTTCTCCCTCCAAATGCTCACCCGCACTCCAAGTTGATCTCTCGTTCTCTCATATACTTCTCCCAACGGCTCCCCTCACGCTCCCTGTTGTTCTGATCCTTGTGAACTTCTCACAAGCACCCTATATAGATATCACTTTTGTGCGTCTCTCACTTTCTTGTCTGCTTCACCCCGGGCACTGCATGTTCTACTCTGCTCCGACCCCTACACTCTGTGTTCCTTCCATGTGTACTTCTCTGCCTGTCCCCTGTGTTGCTTTCTTCCTTGTGCAATGTGTTTCCCATCCTTGCCCCCACCAGCTCCACATTCACTCCAACATTATTGCCCTGCAGTCCTATATTTTTTTAATTGATGCTTTCAAGCAAAATAAAAATGTTAAACTTTTGTTTATGTACCAATTCAAGTGCCATCTTTTTGAATCGGTAGATGAAAAGTTGAAGCAAATGACGCCTGGGTCATCAAACATGTGCGCAGCAATGGAATGACATGAACGCCAGCAGCGGTTATGTCATCAAGTCTTTTTTAAATTTTAGTTTTTGTTACGATGCTGCACAGCGTTGGGGAAAATCTCAACTCTAAGAGCATCTCCAGATGGCATTGGAAAAGCCAATAGGTACATTCCCTATCATGCAGCTAAACAGGCAGTGACATCACTGGATTTCCCATTATTCATCTGCACAGGAAGTGACACCACTGATTTCCCATTATTCATCTGCACAGGAAGTGACACCACTGACTTTCCGCCAAAACCAACTTTTAAAGAAGAAGTCAAGCAAGAGGACTGCATCTCCCATTATCCATTTCAACAGGAAATCACATCACTGAATTTGTGCCAAACCCGCCTATAAAGAAGACACCAAGTAAAAAGACTTTGTTTCCCATCATCCATCTGCACATAAAGTGACATCACTGCATTTCACATCATCCATCTGCACAGGAAATAACATCACTGCATTTCCCATCATCCATCTGCATAGGAAATAACATGACTGCATTTCCCATCATCCACCTGCATAGGAAATAACATCACTGCATTTCCCATCAATTTAGTCCTTGTACTACCTTGAAGCCATTCTGCTTCTATCGGTGGTTTCATTGATAGATACGTTGCAGTACTTTGCTATGGCTGATGGGATGAGCTGTCTGCGTGTTACACGAAAGTCCTTCAGGAGCGAGAAGTGCTCAGCAGTTCTGCTTTTCTTCTATTTTCTTTCCTGTCTGTGGATGGATTGTTTATTGTCAGCTCTTTAGATGTGGAATGCTTTTATGTTGTAATTAGGGCCGGAACGTTCACAAAGCTTTCCACAAAATGGAAGCAACTTCAGAACTGCTGTTCAAGCCCTTTCACTCAAGCCCTTTCCCTACTCAATGGCTTCCCAGACTCCACACTGGCACGTCTCAGGGGCATCTATACTCTGTAGCATCCAGGGCCTAAAGAAATCTTGCTGGAACTCCATTGGCTTGCACTTGCCAGCCTACACCATCTTCAAAACCAGCTGCAACATTTACAGAGCCCTTACAACTAGCACCCCTCACTTATCTGGCAGACAACCTCACAATCTCTGGTGGTTCTCGGCACCCCCGCAGCCAGGACACCAGCAGACTGCAGACTACATTTAAAAAGAAAAAAACAAGACAGCAGACCTTTTCTGTCAATGCACCCAGTATCTGGGAGAACATCCATATCCATCAGGACCTCCCCAATGCTGCTCAAATCTAGGAAAGGGTTGAAGACTCACCTCTTTAAAGAACACTACATCATTAACCATCCACAGCTCAGGTTTGTCTTCTATTACTCGGTGACTTTAATCTTGTCTTTGACCATGTACAGCACCCACTGCCTTTATGGCTAGGTTTTATCTAAAGAATTAACATGCATACACACATACAATAGGTACCAAAGGCGAGACCTAATGTCTTTGCCAATGCTTATTTTCATATTCACTTTAAATACTGCCTATTTATTTTGCCTGCACTACAGGTGGCCAGTTAGACAGGTATTTATTTTCTGTTTCCATTTTAGGTCTGGTGTTAGCCAAGAGTTATTGATTTTAATAAAAGTATGTATATAATAAACTTACTTGTAGGCACTTACAGTCAACCCTCATCATCCATTAGGATATTGTGTCATTGAAATCTTTCTTCTGCCCACTACAGCATGGGGCAAAGGTCAGCCCACTTCAGTAACTGACTAACTTCACTGCGAGTTACGTCGTTTCCTGCCATATGGAGCTAATATGTACCAAAATAGTTCCCATCAGGTTCAGGGACTATTATGGCAATGTGTGATTTTTGTAGCCAAAATTTGTTTTCACTTTTAACAATTTTTTTTATTCTGGTGAAGTCTTGGCAGCTCACACAACAATAACAAACAACATTGGAGAAGCCAAAAGGCTGGCAGCTAACACTAGAACTATTAGCTTTTCCAAGCTTGTTTGCATTGGAGAAGTCAAAACTCTAACCTTAACGCTGCCATAATTAGGTGGTCACAACTTTCTGTTCTGAAGGTGGCTCTTTCAGGTGTGCAGGGTAAAATGTCCCAATTACTCTGTGTTCTGGTCTAACACTATTGTACAAAGAGCAATCCCAGACAAATCTGTAATGTGGGAATTATTCAGACATACTTTTGTTAGATTGACTACTGAATATAATAATTCAGAGGCAAAGTGGCAAGGCGTTGTTACTCAAGCACCTAAACTGTTTAGGTGTTTTCAACTCATAGACGATATACTTACATTTTCGTTTCAGAACATATCTCTCAAGGTGGAAAGTGGCTGGAAGGCTATGTGAGTTTGTGCTAAGCTACAACCTTACAAGTAAGTGGGTATTCTCAAACCTTACCCTACACTCCTCATCCTCACAATGGTAGACGAAAATCCCTTTCCAGGATGGAAAGGGGATTGGAACAACTCCAAAACAGGTGTGGTACGGGTGACCAACAATTTTCTCATGGGAAAAAACAAAAAAAAACAAGCAATTGTATGGTACTGGGGCATACCTGTACCATTGTCTTACCTCTTGAGCAGAGCCAAAGAGGTTTGGGGCTGGTTGAGTTAGTATTTTCTCAGTTTGGCGTGCATAGTTAGTACTGGTTGAAGTGTGGCCACTGAATACAGTGTTTTGTTGTCATGCATGAGGTTTGGAAATATGTTCTTGAATTATTGCAGTGCCTGCAGCAGTGCACTGCCACAGAGTGGTATGTGAAGGACTGTAAAGGACAGCTCAACAGGTTGCATATTGAAACCAAGATGTCTTGTAGTCTGAGAGTCAGTTGAGCCAGTCGTTTGGGAACAGCTAGATCAGAATTGATTTTCTGAATTCTAAAAGGCTCCTGATGGTTCTTATTTTCTTTGGAAACAAGTTCCAAAGCTTTGCATCTGTACAGAGGAGGAGAACCCACAAACTTGTTTTTTTTTTTTTTTTTAAAGGATGGATGATAATGACTAGGACCATTTTTAATCTGATGTTTCATATTTGACTGTACAAATTGAGTTTAGATTGTCTGAAGATCAACTTACTGATGATGTTCTTGTCCTGGGAAGGGATTTGCTGAAGTTGAAGATTGCCTGTGGCAGAAATAGAGTCAAATATATTTTTAAGAGTGTGGACTGCTGAGAGGGTAAGTCCAGTCACTTGTTCATAGACCTCAAGCGACTAAAGGATAGCAAGGGAGCGTGAGGTCTGGTTAAATAATGTTTATTTGAACTGTTGGACTTGGCCCTTTTTGCAAGGTTATCCCTAAACTTTTTGCTTCTTCCTCCTATTTTCTCCTGACCTGTTGTTGTTGGTTTTAGGACTCTGGGCACTTTACCACTGCTAATTAGTGCTAAAGTGCATATGCTCCCTGTGTAAATTGTTATAATGATTGGTTCTCCCTGATTGGCATATTTTGATTTACTGGTCAGTCCCTAGTAAAGTGCACTGGGTGTGCCGGGGCTGGTAAATAAAATACTACTAGTGGGCCTGCAGCACTGGTTGTGCCACCCACATGAGTAGCCCTAAAAAGATGTCTCAGGCCTGCCACCGCAGTGCCTGTGCGCAGTTTGCTAACTGCCATGTTGACTTGGCAAGTGCACCCACTTGCCAGGCTCTAACCTTCACTTTTCTTACATATAGGACACCCCTATGGTAGGCCCAGGGTACACCCCTGGGCAGGGTGCAGTGCATGTGAAAGGTAGGACATGTACTGATGTGTGTAACATGTCCTGATAGTGAAATACTGCCAATTTCGTTTTTCACTATTGAAAGGCTATCTTGCCCCATAGGACAGAAAGGGGAATGCTTTGTAACATTTTACAAGCATATCTTCCCATAGGGATAGGATAGAAAAAGAAAGTTTAGGCTCTCTGAACTCAGAATTTAATAACACATCTTTTACTAAAGATGGTTTTTAAATTGCGTGTTTGAAAATGCCACTTTTAGAAAGTAGGCATTTTCTTGTTTAACCATTCCGAGTGCCTCTGCCTGTTTGTGTATTGACTGTCTGGTTTTGGAGTGACAGGGGCTGGGGAGGTGTATTCTCTCAGACAGCCACCGGGGGGGGGGTGATGTGTGTCCTGCCTTTCCTGAATGAATCAGGGCTGGGCTGAATAGACCTAGGCTGCATTCAGAGTAGGGGGAGGAGTTCTCACTAGCAACTGAATAGGCCGAGTCTGCATTTAGAGTAGTGGGAGGACATTTCCCTTGCACCTGAATAGGGCTTGTCTGCCTTACACAATGCTGTCTCCACCTCCTGCCGGGCAGCTGCTCCAGAGAGGACAGAACTGGTTTGGACTGGGCTCAGAGACCCTTGCACAAAGAGAACAAAGAAATTTTGGGGTATAAGTATTATACCTAAAACCTCTGAACTTTAGACTACTTCCGGAATCAAGAGGAACCTTTCCTGAGGAGAAGAGCTGGAGAAACTGAGGAGAAGTACTTCCCTTGCTGTGTGTCTGGGGTTGGCCTGCAGTTGCTGTTTCTGCCAAAGAAAGGAGAAGGACTTTGCTGTGTGCTGTGTACCCTGCTTGAGGAAAGTCTCCAAGGGCTTGAGTAGAGCTTTCCTCCTGTTTTGAAGTCTCAGGAACACAAAGACTTCATCCCCAGCTCCCCTGAACTACCTTGCTGGGAGTTCTGACCAGCCAGGAGTGCCTGTGACTGTGTGGGGCCTCTGGAGGTTGTTTCTGCTTCTGGGAGCTGGAAAGCAACGCAACAAACAAGGAAGTCGACGCATCGCTCTTCTGGCGACAGTTTTCCGACGCAACGCCATGGTGCGAGAAGAATCTCACCGCCGCTGCTGAAACCGCCGCAGCGCCTGTCGCCACTGCAAGAATCAACGCATCGAGGGATCGCGGCTGAAAAGGTCGACGCAGCACCGCTCGCCGCCGCCGCATCCTTCGCCGACGCATCCCGGATTTCCACGCATCGTCCCTGTGCCACAAGTTTTCCCCGACGCATCACCCGCGGATCGGAGTCGTCTCAGAACCAGCGCATCGCTTCCCCCTACAGACCGGACCCGACGCATTGCTCCCCTGTGTACAGCAGAACTGTCGCATCGCATCCACAAAGGTCTCAGGAATGACGCATCTCTTTGTTTTTCGGCGCTTCTCATCGCTGCGGCTGTTTGGCTTGGTGAACTTTGTCACAACAACAGGTACTTTGCAAGAAATCACGCATCCATAGTTTTCTATGGACTCAGTTACTAAAACCTTTTGAAAGTCATTTTTCTTAATACTTGTCTGTTGGATTTTTGTCGTTTTGGTCTTGTTAAGTTTAGATAAAGATACTTTATTTTTTTATTTTTCTAAACCGGTGTGGTGTCCATTTGTGGTGTTATCACTGTGTTACTGTGAGTGTTGATACAAATACTTTACACATTGCCTTTGGGATAAGCCTGTCTGCTCGTGCCAAGCTACCAAGGGGGTGAGCAGGGGTTATCTAAAGTGTGTATCCCCCTTACCCTGACTAGAAGCAAGGGTCCCTAATTTGACAAAGGTACCTACCTCTGCCAACTAGAGACCCCCATTTCTAACATGAACCTAGTATTGAGATCTGCTAATGCTTAGATTTGGGTGGTCAATTCTCATGGCTGATATTGAGTCCAGAAACGTCTCACATGAAGGTGGATTTTAGAGGGTGGCCGATAGATGAAAAGAAGGTAGCCTGAGAAAATGGGCCATCTGGTGAATGATGTCACAATAAATCTCAAGCCCCAAGATGACATCACCAAACAAATATCGTTTGATATTTACCCATTGACGTAAATGGTTTATGTTGTCACAAGAACAAATGGATGATTACATGAGAAATGAATCTTTCTTTTGAAAGCAAATAAAGAAACTCAACTGGAAATAGAGTTTGACTTTGAGATTGATTTTGGAAAAAAAATTCCTACCTAGAGTTCTCCAATTGTGAAACCCCGGCAGTGCAGTAAAGGGACGCTTCCCAGGGGGGAAGCGCAACAGTTATCACCAAACAAAGGAACATTCAGGAATGGCTGTTCTTTCTTGGTGGTTGTCAGTGATTTAGCATCGAGCAAAGAGATCTGTGTCTTTTCTCCACGCTGGATGGGCCTTTTGAATGTTTTGTACAAAGATGTCGCTATCCTCAGTTCAGCAGGGGCAGTGGCACCAGGGCCCATTGGTGTAAGAGGCTCACTGTATCTCATTTATGCCTGTTTTTCACTTCCCACCTGGATATAGAGGAGACGTTGTCCTTGTGTGCATTGGGACCCGTTCATCCTTTGCCAGACCAATGCTTCACTACTTAGAAAGAATACATCTCTTTAAGGCTAACTTCTCCAGCACACCACCCTCCAGCCCACGCTAACTTCAAAGGGTCAGAGGTCAATCTTCCATCACATCTCCTGAAAAGTGCTCAATAAATCAGTCAAGTGCTGTTTGCCAACGTGACAAGTACTTCTTTGTGTGAAGATCATTGGTGGCTGCAAAGTACACGAGGGCTTGCGAAGGACGTTACTGTCCAGTTCATGGGCAGAACTGGCTCTGAGATTTTTTTCTGTATTTTTAGTTGCATGAATTTTAAGGTATACATCAGTTCTTCTATTTGTTTTTGTTACAAACGTTTTTCTAAAGCATATGCTTTAAGTCTTCCCAAATATTGTTGTTGTTTCCAAAACTGCACTTTGAAAACACCTAAAAGAAAAAAAACGGTGTCGATTAAATGCCAGTCTGCAGGGTGGGAACTTTTTATTAAAACACAATTATTGTCTATGTAAAATGTGCTAACATTTCAGAAATTAACAATTGCAAAGATTCTGCAATGAACGTTAGTGGGGATACAAATAGGTCCAAATGGAAACACATTGAAAATAAAACAAATCACGTCAGGAGAGTTTTAGTTCAGGTCTATTTAATTTAGGCGGACAATTTAAGCAGCTGGTATGTTCAATTGTTTCCGTGTCAGAGTAATAATAAATTAAATACAAGGAGAAGTAACACGAGGTTGAATTGACTCTAGCAACAGAGAGTTTAGACGAAGCATAATGGAGTTCAGGGTGGGGCACGAAGGCAGTAGCGGCTCGTTTCCCGGCAGTTTGGCGAGGCGGGGGGGGTATGCAACGGGCGACAAACAACTAAGGAGACACAAGAAAATACAATAAAATAACTTAACTGCTGCATCGCCGCATCTCCGCTCTTCTGCTCCGTCCTCACCGGCACAGACTCCCAGAATCCCCTGCGGCTAATCCTGACGCTGCTCTCATGGTGCTAGCAGCATGAAAGCAGCGTCAGGATTGGCCTGAGCATCGATGATTTGCGCTTCCAGTGAGACTGGGAGCCACTGCCTGCTGCCTCCAACCAGGCAATGCAGCAGCTCGGGTTGGAGACAGCTTCAGTGCGCATGTCGGTCTAGCCGTCCTGAGACGGCTTGCCAAACCCAAATGCGTACTGATAACAGTGCCCTGACCACCACTCCCCCTCCATGACTGCCTCAATTAGGCCCCACCCCCAAGACTCGGCTATTGAATTTTTTTTTATATCAAACACTTTTATTATCGTTTTATTTTTCAAGTGTTGAGGCTGGAAGGGAGGAGCCACCGCTGCATGAAGGATTATGCTTTATTTGTTGACCCCGTTGAACCACTACCCATCAGCTGCAAGGAAAACTCTGCGACCTTCATCGGTTAATGGTCACCATCCCAAGGATGTCATGGGCCCTGATACAAGCAAGGAAAATGATGCCTTTGGCTTCCATTGGTGTAGTAAAGTGCAGCCTTTTCAGGTTTCAATGAGCCCCTGGTGTCCCTGCACCTGCCGCACCAATGATACTTATGCTCTTTTTTGATGCTCGGCCACGTGTACAGTTGACTTAGAGGGGCACTTGCAACAAGGTGTATCCCAGGGGTCAGCTTTGAGTCCCACTCTGTTCAATGTGTACATGTGTCCATTGGCCGAGGTTGTGGTGTGCCATGCGGTACAGATGGTGTCTTACGCAGACGACACTCAGCTAATCGTCGCGCTGACACAGGACGTAGCTGAGTCGACTCCTCAGTTTAGAGCTTCTATGGCAGATCTTGCGATTTGGATGATTCTGAGCTGTCTGCAACTAAACTCTGTAAAAACAGACATCCTTGTGGTGGGAAAGCAATCGTCCTTGTGGTCTTTGGTATGGTGGCCCCCGGAATTGGGACAGGCCCCTATCCCCAAACCAAAAGTGAAGAATTTAGGAGTTTTGTTTGATACGACCCTTAGCTTCGAACACCAAATTTCCACACTGGCTGGTACCTGTTTTGGCATCCTGAGGATGCTGCGAAAAATCTTAGACTTATTGCCAGACGCATCCAGGCGTTGATAGTATTGCGCATGGATTACTGCAACGTGCTGTATCTTGGAGTCTCCCAGGGCAGACTAAAAATGCTGCAGAGGGTGCAGAACTCTGCTGCCCAAAAGTTACTAAAAATTCCGAGGCGATCGTCGTTGGGCTTCCAATGCAGGACAAAGTGGCTTTTAAAGCAGTTTGTTTCTGCCATAGAATTCTAAATGGCAAGGGTCCGCGCTTTCTTTTCCCTCTGATCAAACCTTATGAGCCAATAAGGTACCTTAGATCATGAGGTACTGCCAGAGTGATGGTCCCTTAAAGTCTATAAGGCTCGCTTAGGTGGCAAATCCTTCTGTCTGTTGGCAGCGAAAAAGTGGAATCTTCTTCCCTTAGACTTAAGGATGCAGCCATCTGAAATGCGGTTTCAGAAAGATCTAAAAACAGGGTTTTTCAGGCAATCCACTACCAGAGAAGTCTAATGGCCAATATGTGGTTAAATCTAAGTTGAATACAAGGACTATTCCTAGCGTGGGGACACTCCGTTGGGAGCAACCAGGCGCTTTATAAAATATTAACATAACATAACACTAGGGGCCAATCAAATCGTCTGTAGCCCTTCAACTGAAGCTCGTGCTGCCAGGTCTGTTGATGGGATGGAGCATGTGAAGAGCTGGTTCCGTACCCTGTTTGGTGATACACAAAAGGGTTATTTCTCATTCTTCCACTTTGGCAGCATTTTACTTTATTTGATTCATTCTCTTAATTGGTGAGAAGCTAGGTATTCCACTGTTCCTACATTTTACAAGGTTGTCTAAAATACTGCCACTTGCAGCATTGTTAATAGCTGTTTGCTGACTAATCAAGGATTGTGGTTTTGGTTGAATGTTATTTCTGGTAATGTGGTTTTGGCTTAGAGTCATGGGCTGGGGCTATTATGAGGTTACTTTTCTGAGGGGGGGTGTCTATTTGGTGCCGTCATTATGAATTAAATATGAGGGAATGCAAAACTGAATTTCATAACTTACTAAAGTTTTTTTTAAACTGCTCCATTGTTGCCAACTTTATAAAGTTTGTGAAGGCTAAAGAACGAAAGAAAAAAAGCAGGTAATAAATCATATATATCTACATATCTAGATAGATAGATAGATAGATAGATAGATAGATAGATAGATAGATAGATAGATAGATAGATAGATCCACTTCCAATCCAGCTTCCAAAATCAAAACGGGTCTGACACAGCTCGGGTCAACTCCAGGTAAGGTTTATTCCGCTACTTTGGCACATCAGATTATCTTATGTACGCGTAGTCTAAAACACCTGGCAGACGCGTTTCGGCTACTTGCCTTCCTCAATGCCAGCTTTGTGTAAAAGAGTTCGTTATCTCTGGGGTTCTGAAATACTTTCTTGAGGACTCCCATTGGAGCAATGCTGTGCGGTCATAGAGAGCGGACTGAGGAGTCTCTGTAGGCTGTTAGTACTGTCCTCTCTCAATCGCAATGTTTCATTACCCCTGGTACACAGCCAAATGCGCCTGAAGTCCTGCCACCAGAGCATGAAGACAGTCCAAATCTGCGAGCTTGGTTAAGTAACCACTCGTGCACAGGATAATGCCCTGACTGACGTCAGCTGTTTGACTGCTTTCTCACCATTGTGGCGGTTTGCCTCACACAGAAGCGTCCCGTTCAGCAGTCAATCTGCTGCTCTCTCCCCTTTGCTACAATGTATCACAGCCGGGGGGGGCGCCGCGGTGTGCAACTTCATACACTCTCCCAAACTTGCTGACAAGCCGCGGTGCTCCAGATCGAGAGGCGTGTCAGTTTACAGCGCCGACTGCTGCAACAAACATCCACTTCCAATCCCGCTTCCAAAATCAAAACGGTCTGACACAGCTCGGGTCAACTCCAGGTAAGGTTTATTCCGCTACTTTGGCACATCAGATTATCTTGTACGCGTAGTCTAAAACACCTGGCAGATGCGTTTCGGCTACTTGCCTTCCTCAATGCCATATATATATGTTGCAATTGATCCACAAAGTCAGTTTCTTACCACCTGGAGCCATGTGAACACTGAAGATGGCTTTGAAAAGGGATGATCCCAGAGGCCGCCATGGGAGACTGGTAGATAAGGAAATGAAGCGATTGAGTTATTCTTCAAGACCTGTTGAAGGATGCCTGGGAAAGTCAGCTGAATGATAAACGGGCATGTACCTGTGCCCGGAGATACCCAGCTGCATGTGAAACTGCATCCTTTTTTTGTGAGCCCTGCTAATCTAGCAGGTGTGCTATGGTCTGGGCCTGTCCATGAATGTTTTCTGTGACTTGAGGGGCACACCAAGTGTGCCCTCATAACCTACAGGGGAATACTGCCCATGTAGTAGGGTAATCATATAGAGGAGTGGAGGAAACATACAAAGTTTTGTGAATTATTAGTCCTGACAAGACCCTTTTCCTGTGTGTGAATAGAATGTGGTCTACTGACCCCATCTATGCAGGGCCACTGGAATTATGCAATTGTGCGGCGATTTTCGCTTAAGTATAGATTTGCTGCACTTACTACATAACCCATCATCTGGTGAATAATCTGCATATTTTAACATAAACAATGTTGTTTCTAGCTCAAACGGTTCAAAATTTACGAAAAACACAGCAACATGTACTGCTGCACAGTGGGAGGCCTTTTGCAAAGGTTGACTGGTTACCTTTCTGTTGCTTATTATTATATGTGGGAATTAAACTGGTACTGATGAGATGCAACCAATGCCCAGACAGTATTAACAAGTGTAAAAAGTACAAAATAATTAAGTAATAGTATTAAAAAAATGTGCTGCATTATGCCACATAATTTGCCTTTTCTTGCTGCATAATTTACTCAACTCTGCCGCATAAAATTACCCTCCCTACTGCATAATTCCAGTGGTTCTGCATATATGTAAAGTCCCACTTTAGTCTGCCACTCAGGCCATTGCACTGACATTCCGTGTACGTGCCAAGTGCGTATATGTTTGGTGAGCGGGTAGCATATGCACGGTAACCAGATTCTGTCTATAGTGAGATACAGAGCACTGGGACCAGTTGGGACCATTTTGCATGGAACAAGGTGGAGGGTGGCTACAACTTTCCCAGACAGTGAAAGTGACCTGAGAGAGGACGGAGTGAGGGCTACACATATAAATTCAATGAGGGCCTTTTAGCAAGGAGCTGCTCAATAGTCCTTCTTGAGTACTGGCATTTGGTAGATGATAGGAAATATGGGTGGGTCAGCAGCTATATTTTGTTAAAGGCAAGGAAGTTTCTCAGAAAGAGCTGTATTTTCCTGATTGATGCTTCTGGATGGCTGATGACATCCAGGGGTGCAAATGTTACACTTCATTGTACCCTTGTTCTGGATACTCTGCTTGGAGCGAGCTTCATCACTACCTGCGTTGAGAGCCATCATCTTGTACAAAAGCTGTGTCTATGGTCAAAAGTATGACATTTTAAAAGGAACCACCCCAAACTGGCTCCAGAACCTTAGACAGTGAATTCACACTCCCTGTATGGAAAATGAGTATAAAAGTAGGACTCAAACTACACCACTTTTTTCCAGTTCCAACTTCTTCTTGTATAGGACAGAAAGTTCTTGCCAAAGTGATGGTAGGACTGCTGTGTGACTAGGACTTGGGTCTTTATGACAACCAGCTTTCCCAAAGTGAATGGGCATGACCTGACCATTGTGCCACATTCTTGAGAAGCTGAAGATCTGCAGAGTGCCGAAAAATCTGACTTCCCGATTAAGGAGGGCAGGAGAGTGCCTGGCCCAGCAGGAAGAGACTGTCCATGAAGACAAGCGCAGCCGTGTTAAGAGCGTGAGGAAAACAAACAAGCAGCTGACTGTCATAGGGAGCAAAGCTTGGGCTGATCTGAGTCATGAGAAGGCTCCTGGTCTCCCAGTGTGGTTCTCATAGTGGACTACAACAATTAATCAAATCTGAGAGCAGCATCTTGCCATCCAGCACCCTGCCACACGCCCGAAAGTCTAATGCTGCCACTGCCCGACATTGGTGTCGCTGCTGAAGCGGGAGCCATGTTCTTGGCCGCAAGGCTGCAGATACTGAAGATGAGCACCTGCCTAAAATTGGCCCAATTGCCGCAACTCCTGATGATGAGCACCTATCTCAAATCGTCAACAGACTACAACAGCCAAAGACAAGCATCCATCCTGTGGCTCCCTGCATTGGGTCCGCAGTAAAGCGTTGGACAGAGCAAGCTGTATGCATGACCCTGGTCTCTGGCCATATATGGGCCATCCAAAATGTCTGAAGGGTGATATTGATGCTGAATGCCTGATGGTAATCACTCAGTTGCCAAATCCATTCATGGTGGGGAGCTGTGTAAACACAACGCAGATCTATATTTTTCCGTGTGGCAGGATTTTCAGGGGTCATTGGAGCAGATGTTGAGGTTACAAAGAAGGCGGGGCAAGCAGCCAGTGACAGAAGGTGGTGGGCTTGTTCAATAAGCCCTGCTGAAAATGCTGTTTAAATGGTGAGTGCATATATGAGAGAAGAGATAGGGTGTGTGATGTATTGAAACACGGTTGGTTCAGAGTCATTACTAGGCACTCTTCATAGTACTGTACAATATCAGTTTTTTTATTTCTGCACAGGATAATAATAAGGTGAGGATCAGGTAATGGTGATAAACAGGAGGCGAGGAGAGTGGTCTATGATGGTGTTGTAAATGCTGCTAGCGGTGCTCCTGATAGAGGTATATCGATTGGAAAGACACTTTTTGAAATGTGTCCTGATAGGAGAGTGAGAGAAGAGGCATAGCTCCCAAACGTCACTGGTGGGATTTATTGTTTGTTCTGTTAGTAAAAAAATACAGAGTACATCCGTAGGTCTAAGGGCCAGGGGGGCGCTCTACAAAGTATCCCTGTTAGATCCACATGCATGTCTGCTGGACCATGCAGGAACATGACATAGTAAATAGAGAGCCTTTTTCATGGAAGTGAGGTGCGATGACAGAACAAATCAGAGAGAGTTAGTAGGGATCAGTCCTAGGAAAGGAGAGAGGCGATAGCAGTGACCTTTGAGAGCTTTCGTGAAACCCTATAGGGATGGAGCACGTATAAAGCGTAGTGGTGAGTCATTCTTCAGCCTAAAATTATCATGGAAAAGTCCAGTTTCCATGTTTGCTTTTGGTGACATTTTTTTAGAGTTTAAAAATGCTTTATTGAGAATAAAAATAAACAGTGTGCAATTACATCTAATAATAAAAATGATCAATAAGACATTACAAGTAAATGTAAAAGAAGTAGAAATACAATGCAGCAACCTAAGAACAAGGAAAAGATACTGGATTGCTCAAAATTAATCGTAAAACATCACTACTAATATGAGAATACATGCCTAAAACTTGAAATGTAATATGAAAAGAATTGCTTAATAAAAAATGCATTTGAATCTTTTTAGAGATGAGAAAAAAAGAAAGAAAAGAAAGAGGCAGAAGAAGGAGAAAAGAAAAGAAAAGAGAGGGAAAAGGAATGCAGTATCAGATTAAAGAAGCGAGTCTTATCAATTATACAATAATATAAACAATTATAATTAAAGGCAAATATAATCTAAGGAGGTTCAAAAGTACAAACAGTAGAAACTGATCTGTCCATATTCCTAGATAAAAAAGAAGTAAGGGGTAACCATAACAAATCCTTTTTAATTTTTAACGGAATAGATGTAGCGTGAGCACGGTCTAGTCGATGATGATGACATAATAAGTTCCACCATGCCATATATGAGATTTTACCTGTATCCTTCCAATTAGAGGTAATAATTTGAAAGGCCAAAGCGATCATTAAGTCAAGGAGTTTACCAGCCAAGCGTTGCGAAGCCCAAAAAGGGAGAGCACTACCCAAAAAAAAATATTGAAAATCAAAGGCAAGGGATACCGAAAGGATGTCATTGATATTGTACCAAATTTGCAACCAAAACTTTTTAACAAGAGGGCAATCAAAAAACATATGAAAAAGATCACTCTTATCATGTGCACATTACCAACATTTAGCATTAGAGGATACTTTAAATTTGTATAAACTTGAGGGTGTAATAAATAATCTGTTGTAAAAATAATACAATGTTTGTGTAGTGCTTGCTGATGAGGATGAGGTATGAATCTTGGCCCAAATTGAGCTCCAAGTGTGAGCAGAAAATTCTTGGTGTAAGTCTGATTCCCATAAAAGTTCTATTTTGTGTTTTGATATAGATTTAGAAGGGCTGATCAGTAGTTTGTAGATAGTTGAGGCATTCAGTTGGTTAGAGAAGTCAATGGAGGAGGAAAGAGAGTGTGTAACTGTGGCTGGGAGAGATTGTTGAGAGATTAATGTATTGAGGAGGGGCCTAAGAAGTTCAAACTGCAAAGCATATTTGTTGGATATATGAAATTTTTCTTGTATCTCAGAGAAAGACAATAAAATGTTATTTGAAACAAGATGTCTGATGGTGATAATGCCATTTTTAATCCATTCTTTCCATACAAGGATCCTATTGTTTAATTTAAGGTTAGTATTGTACCATATTGGGGTTTATAAAATAGTATCAGAGATGGTGTTAGAGGAAACCAATAAGGGCTTACTAATGGCAATTGAATGAGTAAGTATAGGGGAAATTATGCCTCGTGGGGGTTGAGATATATGAATCACCTCCTTAAAAGTAAATGGGGAAAACTGTGCATGCTCTAATTGACCCCATACCGTGGATTGCTCTGAATAGTTGTCAGAAAGGGAAGGCCAAATATGCTTCAACGTAAAAGCGGAATGATAAGTCCTGATATTAGGAAAGTTGACCCCACCAAGGTCCTTGGGTTGTTGTAATCGAGCTAAAGCGATGCGGGGTTTGCGTTTGTTCCATAAAAATTTAACAAAAGATCGGTTAATAACTCTAAAAAAGTTAAGTGGGAGAGAAATAGGGAGCATTGACAAATGAAAATTGACAATGGGTAGAAGCATCATTTTAATTGTGGCTAATCTACCCCACCAAGAAATAAAAAGAGGGGACCAACCTTCTATTAATGCATTAATTTTTGACAAAATTTAATTCCTATTAATTTTGATAGTGTCCTTAATATTATTTGAATATAGAATTCCTAGACATTTTATACTTTTTGGGCTCCACTTAAAACCGGAATCTTTAAACATGTGAGGAAAACAATATTTATTTAGTGGTAAAACTTCTGATTTGTTAATATTTAATTTATAACCTGAAACAGTCGAGTAATCAGCCAATAAGGAAAAGAATTCCGGTAAAGAGGTAGTAGGATTAGAGACATACAATAAAATATCATCTGCGTACGCAGTTTATTTTATATTTAAATTTTTAAATTGAAGACCTGTAAAGGTGGAGGATCTTTGAATTGTTTCTAAAAAGGGTTCCAGCGCCAGGATAAGGGGGACAAGGGGCACCCTTGTCTGGTACCTCTATGCAAGGGAAAGTAACTAGGCTGTTGACCGTTCACCCAAATAGAAGTGGAGGGGTTGGAATATAACAATTTAAAATATTGGATAAAGTGTGGACTGAAACCATGCCATTTCAAAGCAGCGAACATGAAGTCCCAATTGACTCGATCAAAGGCCTTCTCGGCATCTAATGTTATGGCAGCTATTGGAGGACTAAGTTTGGCTGCTAAATGTATAATATTAAGAAAGGTTCTCGAATTATCTGAGATGGATCTACCCTTTACAAATCCAGACTGGTGTATATTTATTAAATCTAGAATGACAGAATTGACCCGGATAGCCAGCAATTCAGCGAAAATTTTACGATCCGTATTGATTAATGAAATAGGCCTATAATTGATACACTGAGACAAATCCTTATCTTTTTAGGAATTAGGCATAGCAAAGCCTGAGCAAAAGAACCTTGCGTACGCTGAGTACTCAGAAAATGATTAGTGAGCAATAAAAGTTTGGAAATTAAAAGATGTTTGAAGTGTAAATAAAAACGCACAGTGAAGCCATCGGCCCAGGTGTTTTACCTTAGGAAGCATATTAATGGCGTTTAAAAATTCTTGTTCAGATAACGGTGTATCAAGGGAGGATAGATCTTTGTTTTTATTAGGGTCTTTGGGAATCGACTGAAAAAAAGATTCAATTTGATCAGATGAGGGGGATGATTCTGGAGTATATAGGTTTTTGTAATAATCAGTAAAACATTCTAACATTTTTGAGTCGCTAATATGTCGTACACCAGAAGGATCTGTGATGGCAGTAATTTTATATTTTTGTTTTTTAATTTTTAGGTAATTTGCCAAAGATTTACCCACTTTGGCGCGCCCGCCATACATTTTCGCGTTAAATTTTAGTAAGGTACCACAAGCGTCAGTGAGGGATTGCTTATTATACTGCAATTTACATTTGACGAGCTTAGAGAGGGTATCATCCTTATTAGAGGAAAAATACTCGTGCTCCAAGGACTTGATCTGAATTAGGAGTTTATTGGATTCCTGAAGTGTTTTTTTCTTTTTTTTTGGCCACATAGTCAATTATAAAGCCTCGAGCAGTTGCTTTGAATGCGTCCCAAACAAAATTCATTTGTGTATCTGAAGGGAGGTTGATAGTGAAAAATTAATGTGTGAATGTCTTAAATTGATCTGTAAACTGCTGATCTAATAAGAGGGAATTATTAAATCTCCATCTACGGGTGGATGAAATGGGGTTGGGATAGTCAAAGTCTACAATAACAGGTGCATGATCAGAAATTAAAATCGAACCTATTTCTGCATGTGTAAGAAATTGAAGTATGTGTTGTGTGAAGAACACATAATCGATTCTAGAAAAGGATTTATGAACAGGGGAAAAAAAGGTGTATTCCAAATCGTCAGGATGTAAAACTCTCCATACATCGACAAGACCTCTATCTAAAATGGTTTTGCGGAAGGCCTTATGCATTGGAGATGGGACAAATCTATCTTGTGACTTGCGGTCTAAAAAGGGGTCGAGAGGTTGGTTGCAATCTCCTCCAACTATTAAATTTTCAGAAGCATGAGAGGACAGCAAGGTAGAAATATCCTTCCAAAAAGTATGATCTACTCCATTCGGTCCATATATATTACAAATCATAAAATTGGTATTATTAATGACAACTTCAAGGAGAAGCCATCTGCCGGCATCATCCTTGTACTCATTTATCAATTGAACATTCAATGATCTATGGAACAGTATAAGAACACCATTTTTGCTTTGTACAGCAGAAGAGCCAAAGACACTGCCAACCCACTGTTTTCTAAATGAATTAATATCTTGTTCCTTATGGTGCGTTTCCTGCAGTAGTGCTATTTAGCAATTTAATTTGGACAAATGGGACAAAACTCTTTGTTTTTTAACGGGGTTACGAATGCCCTTAACGTTCCATGACACTAGACGTAGATTACTCATTGGACTAATGATAAGGAAGTATATAAAAACTCAGATATAAACCTTATAACATGAAATAAAAAGGTAACCAAATATATGCTTAAGCTAATCAAACAAAGAAAGCACGATAATTTGCACACAAATTCCAACATGAGGAAAAGACTGACATAAATAGAAGATAGAGATAAGCCAGGGAGTTGAGAAAAAAGGAGGAAAAGAGTAGAAGAAGTAAAATGAGTTCTACAATATTTATCAAAAAACAATTGGCCAGATAAGGGAAGAAAAAGACAACAAAAACCGCCTTGAGGAGGAAAAAACTCGCGATGATGAAGTAAAATAAGAGCGGGAGAGAAAAAAGAGAGACGGAAAAAGAAGAGAGAAAAAAGAGGGAAAACAGGAGATAGATAAAAAAGCGAAAGGGAAGCACAGTCGCCCTATGAGTGTAAAAAGAGAAGAGATGACAGAAAGCCAAAAGACTTTAGTCATAATGAGAGCAAACAAGAAGAACATTAGTGAATGAGGGGGGGACGAAGAGAGCAGAAGCCGCTCCAAAGATGGACACCAAGAAAGCACTAGTTTACTGAGAAATGAAGAAAAATAATATAGAGAAAGAAGGTAAAGACAATAAGGGTAAACATATGCAACAAGATGGAAGGGAACTTACCAGACAATGGGGAAGACAATGCAATGGAGTGGTTCAAACATAACAAAACATATGGACAACGTGGGTATGGACATCAGCATCGGAAATTACGACGGGAAGACCTAGGAAACAGGAGAGAAAAAAAGAATGTTAGATAACAATTAAGGTTTGCTCAGTTCCATAGCTTCTCCTTTGTGGACTTGAATGAATTTTCGAAGTTCGCCAGGGTCTTCAAAGGTGAAAGTTCTTTCTTTATAAGTCACTTTAAAGAAGCACGGATGAATAAGACCATAACGGGCGTTCATGGCTCTCAGCGTTGGTCGGAGATCTAAAAATTCCTTACGGCGATTGGCAGTCGGCTTGGAGACATCTTGACTGAAGAAAATCTTGTGACCAGACCAAAGCATCTGCTTATGTTGCTTGGCAGCGTTGAGAATTGCCATGAGATCAGAGTACAGAAGAAAATAAGCAATGATACCTCTTGGTTTGGTTGAGGAGTATGCGCTTTGAGGGCCAATTCTATGTGCCCTCTGAATATTTAAATCAATGGATTTTGGTAGACCAACAATCTGCAGAACTTGAACCTTCAAGAAGGAGATCATGTCTGAGCCTTCGGAACCCTCCGGAATTCCATAAATGCGTAAATTGTTGCGCCTATTTCGATTTTCTAAATCCTCTGTAGTTTTCTTTAATTGCGCAACTTCTCTAGTGAGGATATCGACTTTGGCAACAACATCTTGGGCATCACTGACTCTTTGTTCCACATCGGAGAGTCTAATTGGTGTTACCAGCTGAGGGCCTGATTCACAGAACTAACTTACGTCAAAAACGTAAAGTTAGTACTTTTTGGTATTCACAGAATACACTTACTCATTTTGGTATTCACAGAAGGCACTTACTCATTTCACTATTCACAGAAGTTAGAAGTCCTAACTTTAGGACTCCTAAATGCCTTCTGTGAATACCGACAGTCTTAAAGTTAGGATTTTTCTCAGTTTAGGAGTAGTAAATTAACTAGCAACCACATGGGACTTGTTGGAGTGTGAAGAATCCATGACGGCAGCACAATACACAGCGCAGATTATAGAAATGAGAAAAGAAAAAAAAAATTCTTCACGAAGTACAGGCAAATTAGTGAAAAAGCCGACAAGTCTTATGAAGAACCTGACTGCAAAATGTTGCGTAGCCTTAGTGCCTCAATAGGAGAAATGAATAAGCCAATGAATGTCCATTTGAAAATAAAACAGCCTCACCATCAATTTGGAAAAAGCATAGTAGATTGGCCCAAAATGAGTAGAAAAAAGAAGGAAAATTCAGACAAAAAGGTCAAGCGGCATCGTTGTTCACTGAGGTAAATCCGAGTGCTGAGTAGAGAAAATGGCAGTCGCAGCGCGAGGCTGAATGAGGCAGGAGATAAAAGGACAAAAAAGGTAGGCAAAAAGACCTCTCAAGGCCAGAAAAACCTTGCACTCAGCGCGACTTCCGAGAATCCATCGTTTATTCTCCGCGCCGAGCAGAATAGAAAGCCGTCCGTGAAGAAATGTTTCTCTGTGTCGCGGAGCTGAATCAGGGAGCGGCCATTTTGTTCGCCGCCGCCGCGCGCCTTTTGTGACATTTTTTTAATATGAAGCCTGAATGTGGAGGCAGTTGTGGTATCTTCATTACTATTCCATGCATTCTCTCCTCAGTTTATGTCCTGCGCTGCTCAGCCAGTGTGAGTGTGGTGTAATTCGAATGCTGATATGTGCCTGAATGAAGTAAATGTCAGTTGGAGTGCATGGGCTGAGCTGCAAGGATGCTGCTCCCGGTGGGGCTTCCTGCTTCCCTACTACCATCTTCTACCTGTAACCCGAGACTCTTAACTTGAGAATAAACTTTATCCTGTTTAGCCTACACTACTGGCTACCCTGCATCTCCATTTACCGCAGAAGTGTGGGTAATGTCAGTTCCACTGTAGATGTGAGTGGTAATGCAGTTTACTGGTGTAACAGTGAAAGATCTTATTACAGAGGCGCTATACGAGATTGTAGAGATGCTCTCTTCCTTGATCCACCATAGAGTTATAAAAGCCGACACCTGTTTCACTCCTCAGCAGCATGTTGCTCTGTTGCTTTGTCAAGGTGCACTAGAACTATCTTCTCTCATTGTGTAAGTGGCATGGCGGTATATTTGTTGGGCGAGTCAATTTAATAACAAGAGTAAGAGGCTGGTTATTAGCCTACTTTGAATCTAGGTTAGTGACCATACTTAGATACGTCAGTAACCTAGTCGACTGGGAAATAAACATGTTGTTATTTATAAGAGCATATTTGGATAATTGAAGCAATGGTCTCTTCAGATGCAGAGAGTGCAGCATCTAAATTAAATAAGAGGACACCACTATTACAATAGTGATTTTTTATTTTGACCCACATTAGGGAATCAAAGCGCAGCTACCAGCTGCTGCCTCTGGCTTCCCCTTACTGAGATGCATAGAATGGAATCTGGATTCTCAATACATCGGGAGCCATAACCTGGGCATTGAGCTATTCATCGCCAGAGCATTAAGCTAGTCGTTGAGTGAATGTCCAAAAGTAGACATCAAAGTGGTAGGCCCACCAATCTGGAACACCAAGAATCAACATTCACAGGAATGGCCTACGCTTCTCCCCGTCTGCAGCAGGGGTCTCCATGCTTTTCTATAGTCAGAGCTACTTCTTATCACTGACAACCATAAGGAGCCTCTGCCCAATAGGGATTGAATAAGGACACAAAGGACAAGTAACTTAACATCTCCCCTAGCATACCCCAGTCCTACTCCTGAGAGTATGCCGTGTTAGTGGCACAAGACCTGTATTGGGAAAGTTTTACCTGTAGGGTCCCCAAGGATTAGTTTTGTCGCATTGATTTTGTTTGAGAATCACCTTTGAGAGATGAGTGTCTCTTTGGGGCTTGAGGTCTCATTGTCATGAGATGCCTGGGATGACACTGGTCTTATTTTGACAGCTATGAGAGTAATACATTTTGCATGTGAAATGCAGACTTCATAGCTCTCTGTAAGTAAACATATGTCTGCAGTCAATGTTTTGAGTATAAATTTCAGGCAATCATGACACACAAATGAATGCACAAAGACAATCGATAAAGAGCCCAATCACTCTTAAAAAAAAGGGACGAGAAATCAGACATAAAAGAAGGACAGACAGAAATGAACAAAAAGGAAACACATAAAAGAAGGAACAGAAGAAATAGCAAAAAATAAAAATGAAGGCAAGAAAGAAGGAACAAGAAATGAAGACTCAAACAAAGAAACAAATAGAAGAAATAGAAAGAAGAAATGGATAGAAGAAAAAAAAGAAAGCAGCAAACAATGTAGAGGAAAGGTAAAATAAAACCAAAGTAGAAAAATAAAAAAAGGCAGAAAGAGTAAGACAGAAATAAATAAAAAAAGAAAGCAAGTGTGAGAAATAGAAAAGAAGGAGAGAAGCAGGGGAGAAAAAGATGAATGTAAGAAACAAAGAAGGGGGAAAAGAAGGGAAATGTAAGTAAGGAGAAATGTTGATGAAGAAATGAGAACAAGAAACAGAAGATAAGAGAAGGAACGGAAAGGAAATGATAGTCAAGCAAAAGAAAGTAAGAAAGACAGACACAGGGAAAGAAAGAAGAGATAGATAAAGAGATAAGAAGAAAGGAAGGAGAGAATGAAAGAAAAATAGAGAATGAAAGAGATATAAAAATAGAAGGAAAGTGGAGGTGGGTGGGGAATGAGAGACAACAGAAAGAGGAGAGAATAAACAAAAAGGAAATTGAAAAAGAAAAAGAAGAGAAAGAAAGGAACAAGCAGAAAAAAAGAAAAGAAAGGGAAAGATACAGAGAATAGGAGAAAGAAAGAAGAAACAGAAGGACATTGAGGGAAAAAAATAAGCATTTTTCCATAAGAGTGTAGGCTGCATTGTCCTGCAGTGTCAGGTTTGTCACCTTCAAGGAATTAGTCACTTAGGGGCACATTACGATACCCGGCGTAAATAATTCCGCCAGGCATGGAAGCGGCAAAAATCCGCCCGCACACACCGCCTGAACACCGACCACGCCATTACGATTACACAAACCGAATACCGCCATCGGCGGAAAAAGCACACAAAATACCGCCCGCCAACGTCCGAGTCGGAGACAAACCGCCCGCCACGGACGGAAACACGCACGACAACACAAAACCGCCCGCCCTCACGGCCGACACACCGCACGTGAAATTACGATCGCACCGACATGAGCGCGGAAAACCACAAATATACCGCCCGCCAGCGCAAACAACGCCGATGAGAATCGACACGGCAGAAGCCATGGCGCCCACGTACCTGCACAGAAACCATCCGCACACAAAACCAATAGCACACAACATGGCCAACAAGTCCACACAGCAAGGCACGCACAAATACACAAGCACAGTACATATCCCGAAAACACCCCCCGGACAAACAAAAAATACAAAGGCCAGAACCCCAGACACAACACACCTGAAAACAACAGACCATGAGGACACACCCACATAGGTGAGTACAAAAGCAGCACTCCCACAGACCACAACCCCTTGCTACATTGCAAACCAGAGAGGAGAGGAGAGGACACAGTGACACAGCAAGGACAGCAGCACACCACAGAAACGCACACATCACTACCACCACCACCACCACCACCACCACCAAACACCACCACCACCACCACCACCACCACCACCACCAAACACCGGCACCACAAACCCCTGCACATTACACAACACACACCGCACCAGCACCACAAACACCATGGCACCACAAAGGATGCCCAAGTTCACGCCCATGGAGCTGACGGTCATGGTCGACGAGATCATCAAGGTGTACCCACAAATCTATGGGAACATGGTCCAGCACACACCACTAGCCACCAGAAACAGAATGTGGAACCGGATCGTAGACCAGGTCAATGCAGTCGGGACCCTGCCCAGGAACAGAGTCGAGATTAACAAACGTTGGAATGACGTCAAGAGCCTGGTCAAGAAGAAGGAGGGCAAAAACAGAGAGCTGGCTGCCGTCACTGGCGGAGGGAATCCCGCGCTCTTTAAGACCTTCAAAGCGTGGGAGGAGAAGGTGCGAGTCGTAATCCATCCGGAGATCCTCGCCGGATTAGCAGGGGGAGTGGAGGCTGGTAAGTACAAACTAATGTATACCAGCACACCGCTATGTACTCACATGCACTACCACCATGCCACAGCTCCCAGGGACAAACACCCCCATGTCCAGCACACAATACACAACACATCACACACACATGCAACAGACACCACCACACACAGCCCAAACCGAACAACTGCAAGATGCGTGGGGACATGTGTACACTAAGCCAGCCACGTAACCACCAACAGGTCCCCAAACATGCCAGAAGCGCCACAACGAGCACCCACCACACCCATGTGTCCGCCACAGCTGCACCAACCGACAAGTAACAGGTAAGTGGCAGGAACACAAAGTGCAGTGGGTGGGACGGTGGACAGCCCAAGTACAACACACACCAGGCCCCAGTCCCACAGCACAGCAAGGAGGAGCATCCCCCACACCCCACACCCACGTGTCAGCCACCGCAGTGCACAACGACAGCCGAAAGGCAGACATCACGGTCCACAGCAATCGGTGTCAGTGGGTATCCAGCCACCCCCACGACCCACAACACCCTCCCACCCCCACAGACCTGCAACATGGAGCACCCCCGCTTAGAGCCATGTGGCATCCAGTACAGTGCACGCACGAACAACTTGCAGGTGGGAAACTGGACAGGGCCGGATTACTGGAGGCATGAGGACCGTAACACGACCAACACATGGGACATGTCACGTAGCAGACGAACACGCAGCACCGCCCACCGTCACGAACAAGTGAACAATGTGCACACGGACATGAACAACAGACTCACACCCCACATGACCCATCACAGACATAGCAACACCCAAGGAGCCACGTCTGCATGCACAAGCCACACTGAATATAGTACCACACGGCAGCCACTGTGCAACTCATCACACACAACCGAAACACCATTGAAGTCCTGTCCATGTAGCCCCAACTGCCTGTCAACCACACACCCCACAACTACGCCTATGTAAGACAAACAACACTAGACGCAACAGAGCGGAACAACATAAATGCACACGAACACCACTGAACCCATCAAACACACAGACACACCATGCACAAACAACATACCATCCATCCCATCCGCCAGCCCCAGTCTCATGAAAGGCATGTCATCCGCACAGCTGCCACACATACAGCAGTCACGCTAAGATACATGCCCATTACCAACCATGTGCCAGAAGTCAATGAAGTGCACGACACACTGTGAGCAACAACACACAACATGGGCCACACCCCACCCCCGAGCACTGCAGTGATGCACATGGCACAGGGCAGCACGCACACCAAGGAGATGGGACAACTGCAATACGTCGGGTGGCACACAACCATCACACACTCATAACGATGCGTCCAATGCCATGTCCAGTAATCACAACAGACAGCAAATATGCAGGCCATGTCAAGCATGCACACACCTCAAACCATGCACTGTCATGCTGCCACAACACATGTCACGTTCGGCACCCATGGCTCACAGCATGTACCCCAAAAGCATATTCCCTCCCAAATGCGAATCCGGGGCATGGCCCCCATGTTGCCATATGCGTTCCTAAGCGTTCCATTTGAACCCCAAAAGCATATTCCCTCCCAAATGCGAATCTGGGGCATGGCCCCCATGTTGCCATATGCGTTCCTAAGCGTTCCATTTGAAACCCCAAAAGCATATTCCCTCCCAAATGCGAATCTGGAGCATGGCCCCCATGTTGCCATATGCGTTCCTAAGCGTTCCATTTGAACCCCAAAAGCATATTCCCTCCCAAATGCGAATCTGGGGCATGGCCCCCATGTTGCCATATGCGTTCCTAAGCGTTCCATGTGAACCCCAAAAGCATATTCCCTCCCAAATGCGAATCTGGGGCATGGCCCCCATGTTGCCATATGCGTTCCTAAGCGTTCCATTTGAACCCCAAAAGCATATTCCCTCCCAAATGCGAATCTGGGGCATGGCCCCCATGTTGCCATATGCGTTCCTAAGCATTCCATTTGAACCCCAAAAGCAAAGTACAAACCAGACCCAGGATGGGCCAGGAGCCCGCATACACCAGAGTCACAATAAGTAGGGGCACAGCAACACACCCATCGGCATGGCCAATCCGTCCCATGCCACATGTGCACAGCACACAGTCCCATTGCCAAGCACACACAACTACAGATGCTACAGCCACACACACGCCTCCGGGAAACCCATGTACGAGATTGCACGAACTGTCAATGTCAGACGACAAATACATACTTCGCCAGGTGCAACACAATAACTAATCTCATTCTCTCCACAGGTGACGAACTGCTGGATGCTGGGGATGGAGCCAGCAGCCAGCACAGCCAGCCTACAAGCCCCCAACGAGGACACACGGATCTGGAGGATCTGTCCTCCTCTTCGGACACGGACAACCAAGCAGGCCCATCTGGTGTGGCAGGGCCCAGCCGCTCCCCAGGACCCCTCCTACCCACCAACCCATCATCCAGGGCTGCTGAACATTCACAGCCCCCTGCTGCCACTGTCGTTGCGGCCACACCCACGGTCATTGTGGCCACTACCACTGCCGCAACCGCCACCATCGCCGCACCGACCACCACCGCCGCCACCACCGCCACGTCTCCGCTGGCACCAGCCCCAGCGCAGGTGGTGGCCCGGACGACTGGATCCACCCTGGGAGCCACAGCGAGGACCGTGGTGAGCAATGTGGCTAGTGGGCAGGCCGGTGGCAGCAGGACTGGTAGGAGGAGCAGGGTCAGGGAAACGCCAGCCTCCCCTGGGAGCCATGCCCTGCCTCACATGGCCAGAGTCCTTGGGGCCTATGAAGAGGCCCAAGGACAATGGGTCCGGTCTGCCTCAGACACGCGTGAGGTGCTGGGGGTGTTGAGGTCCATGGACGCCCGTATGGGCCAAATCGTGGACCTCATGGGACAGCTGGTGGTGGCGGTGAGGTCACAGCCAGGGACAGCAGCTCCCCTCCGCCACCACCTGCCGGGGCGCAGGGTGGAGCAGCAGTGTCCAGTTCCCCTGCGTCCACAGCCAGTGATCACACCTCAACCACCAGCATGTCGCAAGCAGGCACCCCCTCGCAAACGTGGAAGGGGCCGTCCGAAGAGGAAACAGATCTCCCGGGAGGACTTCGCACGCTCCAGTCGCAAGTGAGGCAGCCAGCCAGCCTTCCGCCAGCCTTCCTTGACCAGCCACTGCATTGACTTGGACTACGATCCCACTCCACACAGCCATCTGGATGGCATGTGTGTGTTGGACTATGGACATAGAACCAGTGGGTACACCCTGATCATCACGCAGCCATGACCGACAGCTCATTGTCACTGCACGCACCACTTTTGTCATCACCTTACACACAATCACATGTCACAGTTTGTAATAAATGCACCTTTTTCACTAACTGCTGTTTGTGCCCTGTGTCTTATTTGTACGGAATACAACGGCCACCTTGGGCGGAAAGGCACCTGATGCGTGGCATGGCATTTGAATCCGGAGGACCTGTAGGGACCTAGGGGTGGGAGACAGAACAGGAGCACATTCAATGAGTGTGTCACACACCCATCACACAGTACATGTCAACAACTACAAGCAATGTACACACATCGCACAGAGCAATAGGGCACAATGCCACAGCCACCAACAGTGGCATACTACCCTGGCCATGGAGCGTTGACACACAGCACGCAGTGAACAAACGGCCACCCTGACACAGCACACACACACCTGCACAGATACAGCCACATCAGCCGTCGTACATGGACACTCACCGTCAAGTGAAGTAGCGGGCGATGAGCTGCTGCCGCACATTACCAGCTTCCTCCTCTCCGCTGTCCTCCTCACTCGAGCTGTCCTGGTCTGCGGGCTGGGGCCCTGGTTGATCTCCGTCATCCACGATGAGGGGGATCTGCTTCCGAATGGCCAGATTGTGCAGCATGCAGCACGCCACCACTATCCGGCACACCTTCTGTGGGGAGTACGCCAGCGCACCCTCGGTGCGGTCCAGGCACCTGAACCTGGACTTGAGGAGGCCAAAGGTACGCTCGACCACACGTCTGGTCCTCCCATGTGCCTCATTGTAGCGATCGTCTGCTGGGGTGCGAGGATTCCTCAATGGACTGAGCAGCCATGCCCCATTCGGATACGCAGAGTCACCTGGGTGTGAGGGACACAGAGAACCGTTGCTAATCCAACTGGACAGGGGACAGCATCGCACAGCCAGCACGCTACACCACTCCACATACTCACCGACAATACAGGCACGATCCTGTTGCATATTGGACATCAGTCGTGGCAAGATGCTGTTGCGCATTATGTGTGCGTCATGGGCCGAGCCTGGGAACTTTGCACACACGTGGGTGATCACCATGTCCGCAAGGCACACCACTTGCACATTCAGGGAGTGCGTGTGCTTCCTGTTGCGGTACAGGTGCTCAGTGGCCTGTGGTGGAACAAGGCCGACATGTGTGCAGTCAATGGCTCCAACGACGTGTGGGATTCTGCCAAGGGCATAGAATGCACCCTTCACTGCCGCCAATTCACGAGCCCTGGGGAAGCGGATGTACCTGTTCCGGTACAGCATCATGGCTGCCAGTACATCCCTCAGCACCTTGCTGAACATGGGCTGGGACATCCCTCCTCCACTGCCCACTGTGTGCTGGAATGACCCAGTGGCGAAGAAATGCATGGCGGCCATCACCTTAGCCGTGGGGGTGACAGCAGTCGGATACACCCTGCGGGGACGGAGATGGGGTTCTAACATGGCACACAGTCGATGCAGGGTTGGCCTGTCCAGCCGAAACTTCCTAATGACCTCCGTATCCTCCATGTCTGCCAGCAATTGGTATGGGCGGTCAATGTTCGGTCTCCGCCTAGGGACAATGGCAGAGGACACATGTCAAAGCAACACGACACATAGCAATTTCGCATACACATCACTGACATGACTGAGCAAGCACATGAGCCACAGCCCAGCTGTCAAGCTGGGACGGCACGGCCACAATACACTTACACAGGTCTCCCACCAATGGCAATGGCTAGTGATACAAACCACTGCCATGTGCATGCACATGGGGATCTAGGCCCCAATGACTTGCGGGGCGTGCTGATGGGGACTGACTGCATATCCGTCAAGCGGCAACGCCACGGCAACATGAATGTCTGCTGAGCATGGAACTGCTTCCGCGGCTGGATGAGTATGGCACACGACGACGACGATGTGGGCACAGGCTGAGCGGCCAAAACAAGTGGGACCTGTGGCACGAGGGGATATGAGACAGTAGTAGGTGTCAGCACTGCACCCTATGTACAGCACTGTACGGATCACACCTCCCGAAACATTGACAGGTGTCCACATTGACAGCCCCATGCCAAGACGGCTGTGTGCTTGCAGTCACACGTCACAGGTGAGAGGTTACATTGCACGTGCCAGGTGGCAGACGTACACAGTGGGAGCTGGCATGTGTGTGCATGTGTCTCCTGTTCAGGATCCACCAGATGGGCGCTGACTCTGTACTGACCATTGGACACAGCATGTTCCGTGGAAGGCTTGTGTGTGTGGGATGGTGGCACTGGATGTGCCTCCGTTGGGTGGGGGGCCATGCACAGGGCGGGTACGTCGATGATTGCGCATTGTTGGTCACGGTGGGTGCACCCACTCAGATGTGTTGCCCTGTGTTCAATTCCTATGTCCGCATGATGATGGACTGTAGATGTGGGCAGACTACACATTGGTCGATGTGCTGTCTATATGCATGTGCCTTCACACCAGGCACAGCTGCCCCTGCACATGTGACCCCTGCTGGACTCGCTGCTGGGTCTGTGGAGCTGATGCACCTTCTGCGCGTGGGGCGGACAGCTCTCCTCACTTCCTCATTGCGCATGTCATGACTTTGCCGCAGGTGACATGGATCATGGAGGGCCCACATGTACGCGTGGGTAGGCTACACATGATTGTACACTGGTCGCCACCCCCAGTCAGTGTTTCGAATGGGAAGGTTGTCGTGCTGGTGGTATGTTCGATGTGGCGGATGGGCGGGCCTAGGTGCGGGCTTACATTCCGGACATGGGGGGTAGTTGGATTGGCGACTAGTTGCAGTACACACGGGACACGTCTCTTCCTTTCCACATCTGGGTCATCCCTTGTACTTACTGACAGTGATACAGTCATCTTCGCCCCAGCCCTCATGTCCTCCCCTCGCTCCCCCAATATGCATGCTCACCTGCGAGGCTAGCGCTTGCACAGGCAGCCCCAAGCTCGCACCAGAGAGGGCAAGGAGTGTATGTGTGGGTCCAGTTGCACGAGTGGGCTGTCTCAGGGTATGATGTGTGGCGGGACGCCGTCCACCTGCGTGGTGCCCCAAATGGAGACCCGGCCTGCATGGACTATGCATCACAGTCTTCGCCTTCCGGATCCGCCACCTGCGACACCCAGTGGCTGTGGCTGCCCTTGCGGCCATGCCGCGTCCGTCTGTGGCTGATGGCCCACACATTCACTCTTTGGCCTCTCTGGGGAGGGCTCGGGGGTGGTGGCGCACGCGCTTGCACTTAGTCGCAATGGCATGTGGCGTGGTTGGTATGATGGGCAATGGATGGGATGGTGCGAGCCACCTCCCGTGACGTCAGTGCTGCTCGTGCTGTGGTGCGTCCCCCCTACACTTCCATCTGACTTGTGCCATGCTAGACGTTGAGGTTCTATTGCCTGCGTGATATGACCAGGAGGAGCGCGAGGAGACCTCTCACACACCATGCTCCACTGCCATCCCGTGCCCTGTATCGCCTGTGCGGATTGACTATGTTGGGGTTACACCTGGTCGACTGGGGCTGTGTGTGCCTTGTCAGGGGCATGGCGGGCGCACAACAGGATCCAGCTTGTCCACAGAGGGTGGGCTGAGGTGCGCCTGGTACCGCTTTGTACGTGTGCCCGGCTGCTATGCACACACGTGTTCACTCCCCCGACAGGTGTCCTCTCACAATGCCCAGGGAAGCGGTGGTGTACTGTTCATGACCCCTCCCAACACGGCGTGCTCCAACTTGGCATGTGCGCATCTACCCGTCGCACCCACCCACCTGAGCACTGCGTCCATACGACTACACACGACACATGTGTGTCTTCCACAGTAGTGCTACTCATTTGCGTTGACATCCAATACCAGTGGACTACATGGTCATGTCACGACTGCCGTGTACTTCACATACTCTCATCCTCTCTCATTCGTACTTGTGAAATGAGTCAGCGGAGACAGTTTTGGTTTCAAACATTATATTGAGTCTTCTGTCCTCTGTGATGCAGTATAGTGGACACTACTGGCAGCGGAATACATGTTGAGGATATACTGAGCATGATTGCAAATGGGATAGGGAGTGGGGTTACATGTGATTGGCTGTTGCATGTGGGATGTGGGCTTCAGAGTGACATCTGCTTGGCCAAGGCTGTGCTAATGTACATTTACGTATAGCTGCGGAGCTGCGGACTTTGACACAGACGGTATACATGTAGCCTACCAGACCGCTTGGCATCATGGGCACAGTCCATCTCAGTTCCATGTGACAGGTTTGCTGCGGTTGTTCCTCATGCACGCGTGCATGTGAGATGACATCAGGGCATGTGCTTGCGTGCATGCAGCGGCGTGCCACTTGTTGTTGCACTGTGGTGGTTACTGGACATGTCACAGTCACTGGGGTCGTGTTGTTGTTGTATGCACTTGTCGTCCATGCAAAGGTCCTGGTATGGGATTCCCGGGGCGGGGGTGGGAGGGGTGCAGCATCCACAGACTCCAGGCGACCTATTCATGTCCACTGAGCGGTGTGTGTGTCCATGTGCGCTGGATCCATGTCGTGTCCTGGTTGTTCGTGCAGTTCCGTCCATGTGGGTGCGATACACAGAGCCCATGCCACTGCCTCCCACGATGCATGCGGTGTTCCTGGATGTGATGGGGAACAGTGTGCATGTCCCGGTCATATCCGATGTCATGGCGATGTCGTTGATGGTGTGGTTACAGTTGCCGGTCGTTTGGTATGGCTGTTGTGGTGGTGACTGGCCAGATCCGTGCGGAAGCTAAGCATGGGTGCGGGGTTGGACATCATAGGTCACTCGGGGAACCTGCGTTGTGGTCCGACGTATTTACAGGTTGTCAGGTATGCGATGCCGCCCAGCAGGGCTTCCATGTCATTGGTGGTGTACATGTTTGCCAGCCAATGAAGCGGATGGTGGCTGTCAAGGTGTTGTTCGTAGGTTGTCCCTTGGAGGACCATGATGGGGCATGCTGGGTGACATTCGATGTAGCTGTTATCGATGATCCGTCGTGTGGAGGCACAGTGGTCCCATTTCAGTGCGGGTGCGATGTTGGCCACATACGCCATGCCCCCATAGGCAGAGCAGGCCCTGTCGTGTGCGTCCAGAGGGAGGAGTAGTGGTAGCAGGTCCGCCTTCAGACATGCCGGGTTGGAGAGGCATATCTCGACGGGATGCTGGTAGGGACACCTCCGACAGTAGAAGACGGGCATGACGCAGCTGAACAATGTGATGCGGTAAGTCAGTCGGTAACTTACGTTCAGCAGGGACAGGAGATCGCATCCCAATGTATGGCACAGGTTGGTTTTGTACAGCTTGAGCTGTTCGGCGTAGTTGGGTAGGTGTGTTGCGGTTGCCATTTCGCAGCGGTTCGTTGAGGTGGCGTGCTCCGGCTGTGTGTGCAGTCTGCAATGTGCATGCTCCGGGGTTGCTGTGAGCTCTGTGTAGTCGTAGGGAGACAGGACTTGTGTTCTGTTGGCTTGTTTGGAGGACACGGGCCCTCTTCCCACATGCTTCTCAGACAGTTCAAGGTCAGTGCTGTGTGACTCCTTCCAATTAACTTGCATGTGGCCGACATGGGGGAGTGTTTTCTTCTTTCTTCCCCGTCCGTTGTGTGCTTCTGTGATATGCGCTATCTGCCGTGTGGTCGGTCTCCTCGGCATGCCTGTGTTGGTCTATTCTTGGACAATGGCTGTATTCACCGGCTTCTGTCGTAGGGCTGTGGTTTCCGGAGTTGGAATGGAAGGTCATTCAGTGCTGTCTGCTCTCCCTTGTGTGGGCGGCAGGCTGCCTTTCCGCTCTGCGTTGGGCCTTGTGTGTGAATGTTATTCTTGGGCCACCTGTTGTCGGTCCCCGGGCTCTTTGGTGTTCCGTTTTATATGTCTTGTTCATATGTGCAGGGTGGTATGGGTGTTTCAGTGTGGTACTGGCGTTCCTCTTCCCGAAGGGGCCCTGCTTCTCCTAGTTGGTGTTGCCGCCGCTGTGTGCTACGCCATGTTTGTTACACTGGGGTGTGTCCTGCTGTTGCGTGTCTTCACTGACATGTGTGCGTCGGTTGTGTGGCGTTGGGTGTTGTCCGTGAATTGGGCGTTGGGGACATGTCTGTGGCCGGCCTGTCACGTGTCATGTGCGTTCGGGGTGGGGCTGATATGTGTGCTGCTTGGTTGTGTCCCTGTGTCTGTGTGCGACGCATGCATGGCGCTGCGGTTGGCCTCTGCGTTGTGCGCATGTGTGGCGGCGTCATCGGCGCTTTGGGGCCGTGACGGGGTGGTTGGTTCCTAGTCCCAGGTGGTGTGTACACATGTGTTCTGCGATGTTACGATTTGGCCTGTGTGTCATATGTGGATGCGATGGTGGATGTGTTGTGTACACGCGCTGGTGGGGGGTTGTCCGCTTTTTCCGCCCTTGCACTGTGTGCGCTGTTTGCGTGCACTTGTTGTGTGTGTGCCTACCTGCGTCTCCGCGGTACGTTGCGTCCTTGGTGGTGCATCAGCAGGAGCATGGGGACGGCCTGCAGTGCTGGATTCATGCTCGGGGAGCCGCTTTTCGTTGTCCGTGCTCGGCGTCCGTGTTACCGCTTCGGTTTGTCGTACGGTATCTCTTGGCCGTGGGAGCCGTTTGTTTGCGGCATCGTAATTTATGCGCCGGGCGGGACGTGTTTCGTCGGACGGTGTGTGTCAGCTGAGCTGCGCCGCTACGTGTACGGGCGCACTTTGATGGCGGACGGTGTTGCTGGCTTGCCGGCGGTGTTTGGCCTGCTTTTCGCATCGTAATTGGGCGGGCGTGTGGACTGCTGCGTGCCGGCGGTAACTGGTGCTTTTTGCATCCGCCAGCACGGCGGTTGTGCTTCCGCCCGCCATCGTAATGGGCCCCTTAGTGTTTTAAAGATGTGCTCTAGCAAGTATATATGTAGGTATATAGTATTTCTATAGCGCAAACCTACCCAAAAGGCAGCAGGGTGCTGTATATGGTTGAAGACAAGCATACAGCCAATGAATAATAGGAGATGGAGCTGGGTGGTTAGGTAGTGTTCTTTAAATAAGTGAGTATTCAAATCTTTCCTAAATTGGAGCAGCATTGGAACTGAACTGACGAAGACGCAGTTGTTGTTCCAGGTCCTGGATGCATAGATGGAAAAGGCCTGTTGTCTTGTTTTTCTGTTTTACACTTCTTAGTCTGATTGTGTCCTGGTTGTGGGTCTGCCGAGAACAACCAGAGATGGTCTGCAAGATAAGAGGATGCTGGTTGTAATGGCTTCGTAAATGATGCAGCTGGCTTTAAAGATGGTGCAGGCCGGCAAAGAGAGCCATGTAGTTCTATCAAGATGAGCGTGATTTGATCACATTTCTTCAAGCCTTGGATAAAACTTGCTGCAGCATGTAGGATGCACATAAGGGACGTGAGTGTGGGGTCCCGAAGGCCATGGAGTAGGACATAACTACCAGACAGATGCCAGAGATCGAGGGCTTGAACAGCCGTTCTGAAATTGCCATCTGGAAGAAACGGTTTGACTTTCTTTAGACGGGGCAGCTGGTACAAGGCCATCTTTGCTTTTGACAACGTGTTCCTTGAGGATGAGGTTGGTGTCCAGGGTGAATACAAGTAACAGGACATTTAGTGAAGGTTGGGGTCCAAAGACGTAAAGTTTCAGGTCTTTGAGCCAGGTTTTTACTGTATGATGTTTGTAACTGTATTCTGATTTGGATGGGTTGAGTTCAAAGTTGGCACTAGATATCCAGTTATGGACGATGTGCAAGCAGTGCTTGAGGCATTGGATGTCTTTACCAGAGGAGACCTTCAAGTAGAGTTGCGTATCATTGGCATATTGGTGAATCTTGATGCTGTTATCTCCGAGTAGAGCACCTAGCAGCTCCATGTAAGGTTTGAAGATGACAGGAGACAGTATGGATCCCTGGAGGACCATACACATGATAGGGATCTTTTGTGACCCGGAGGTGTCCATGTGAACAAACTGGAGATGGTGGAAAGATAGGAGGAGAGCCAGTGAATAACAGTCAAGACTCGAGGGAGCCTATCAATGTGAAATAGTTGACTATGTCAAAGGGAGCTGAAAGATCCACAGATATCAGGAGGCAGAGGTCACCTATGAAGGTGGTCAAGAGGGAATAGTCTACGATACGTAAGATAGCTGACTCTGTGCTGCACTGCGATTTGAACCCAGCCTGGTAGTCATGCAGAAGATGGTTAGCATTGATGTGATCTTGGAGTGGAACATTGGCTGATTTTTAATCATCATGTTGATGAATGGTAGGTGAGTGATGGGCCGGTAGCTAGAGAAGTCGTCAGGGTCTAGTGTAGGTTTCTTTATGAGGGAGAGGATCTGGCCTGTCTTGTGAGGCTGACACATTTAGGATGTGATATGTTTTCTGTTTCTAAATGTTATTATATTTATTTTGTTCCTTATTCTTGGAAAATATCTAATATATATATATTCTAATAATAAGGAACAAAAATAAAATAATAACATTTAAAAAAAAGAAAATATAATACCTCCAAAATGTGGCAGCCATATGTTTGCAATAAAAATGAACAAATAAGCAGTTTTCTCCTGAGTCCTAGAATGGTGTGTGCCCCAGGGTACATTTTACAAAGTTTCCTGTCCCAAAACAGCAATGTCAAACTGTGGCCTTCACATTCACACTGTCATGGCGCCTCATTGTTGTGTCTTCTTTTACAACAGTCACTATTTCAATCCACCTTAATATGCACATATTCAAATGTCAATCACTGCGTCACTCTCTTATTCCCTTGGTTCACTGCAAAATGATGAGCTGAATTTCCCCAGGGAGCATTTTAAGAAATAAACAGCACCTAATTGGCTCAATATAGTGGTGGCTCTGAAAACAAAAAAATTAAAATGTTTCGAGGGAGAAATAAAACCGAAAAATGATCATATACATTGTGCCTTTCAGTGCTCTTGGAAATCTTTTTTCCACTAGATTTGCCCCAAATTGTTGCCTTTTTAATCAAGCCATTTAATCCCTTAATTAACACTAATGACAGTCATTTGGGACCAGATTTACTAAGCGTTCACACAATGCAATGCAGCAGGAGAACTAGCTGTGCTGCGTCGTGTGAAAGGGAGAGAGCAGAAATGTGCCATATTTACTAAGATGTGGGGCACTTCTGCTCTCTGCTCGCCCTGGCGCACTTGTGGCATCCTAGCACCAACGCAGGCACCTGTGCGCCTTGACACAAGGATGCCTGCGTTGTGGTGAGAATTGTTCTTGTGTAGGAAGGGATACCTTCCTGCAAAAAAACTATTCTTAGAGGCTTTTTAGTCTTTGAATGTGTGCTGCAATATGCAGCACACATGCAAAGAGGAATTGAGGAGGAGAAATAATGTTATTTCTCCTCGGTACACCAGGCCGGCTGCGCGCACCATTTTGGGTTTGCATCAAAATAGATGGGTGGATGCACGGGAACGTCCATGCTCAATCCATACTCCACCCATGCTCCACCTTTGTAACACCTCTCTGACACAGAGAAATGCAATACAGCGCCAGGTGCTGCGTTGCGGTACTTTTGGGCAAATTCTCACTCTCAGTCCCACAAATCTTGATTTGCGTGGCTTTGTAAATTCTGAAATTCATTCTGCATTGTGGCTGCACCAAAAAGTGGGACAACCATGACGCAAAATGTTAGTAAATCTGAGCACAGGTAACCATGCATATATTTCCCACATTAAAGAAAGCATAGATGTATAAGACTGCTCCATAACCATTCTGGGCTTGTTGAATAAGACTTATTTATCAATCTTGTCGATTTTTGTACTTAGAATAAACAACTACAGGGAAGACGACTCCGAGTTGTAACCATAAGCATTGCCAACGCGATTCACAAAGCCATTTACATGCTTTAGTTTAGATGCACCAATGACTCCATCTGAAAATATGCCTCTCCAACAAAAGCACAAAAGCAGTGTTCTATCTAGGAAGACAACTGTAAGCAAATGAAAAAGAACAAGAACAAAGGATGGAAAGGGCCTAAAAAAGAAATGAAGATAGGAGCAAACTAAACAAATGCAAGTAGGAAAGCATGAAATTCAATAAAATGATGGACATGAGCTAAAAATAGGGAATGAAAACATGAGAGATGGAAGGACTGATGATGAAAAGAGGGAAAGAAGGAGGAGATAAAAGCACAGAAGGGAATGAGTGCGAATATCCATGCACCTTGGCAGGAAGGGTCGAGATCTGGTGTAGTACCACAGAGTTCAAGTTGGGTGGGGTATTTTATTTTTTGTCCGCTCCCTACCTCAAATCTCACCCAGAGAGAAAAGAATAAAACCTCAAGGCAAGTGTGTAGTTGCCATCATCTGCCCGAAGCCCTTTCACCCACTGAGGTTTCAGACCACTCAAGTGCCACTAGAAAAGTGGTACAGCAACGAGAGGAAGCTGCAAGGTCAGGGGCTGATGCGCGGCTAAACGTCCACTTGACATGAAGGATTGTTTTCTCTGGCCATTAACAAGAAACCATCTTTAAACTGCCTGGCTCATTGAAACTTCCTAAAACTGAATTATGCTTACAATTGTTCTGTACATGTACAAATAGAAATTGTCACATTGTAAAGCAAACATGCAACTGACAGACAACCATATGTAAGGGGGGAGAGGTGTGGCGCAGCGGCCAGGGCAGCTGACTCTGGAGCATGGGGCCCGGGGCTCGATCCCCAGCTCCGGCGGCAGGGCAGCCCAGCCCAGCACCATGTGACCCTGGGCAATAGCTCGCTTAATCTTTCCGACGGCCCCCAGCGCCTTGAGACCCTTAGGGGTGATTTGTTCGCGCTTTATGGGTTAATTTACAGTTCTCTTTTCAATCTTAAATAAAGAAATTAGGGGCCACCATTCCTTGTACTGAAGTGCACTCTTCTTCAAGCAGCTATGCTCATGGGATCATGCAAAATGTTTTGTTTTGTTTTTAACACTGTTTATTGGAATTATTACAGATGTTTCAGTAACAATTCCCCTAGTATATATAACATTCAGAATGTTCCTTCTACCTATATCCTTTTCTTACAAACTTAATTCCCCCCCTTCCCAACCACCCTTTCATGTCTTGGTGTCCTATGTCTGGATTCTTGTCTAGGGTTCAATAGCCAAGTGCAGTGCCGTGGTACCATCTATCCCAGTTCTTGTTCTGGGGTTTGTTGTTAATGCCTCCCCTCCGCTGCCTCCCCGTCTTGGGGATCTCTCAAGCCTGCAATCATCACGGACCATGCCCGCACAACCTCCTCAAGTCTATCATCTTTCCTTATGTGTTTCATCCAAACCAATTCGGCTGTTGCCCACTCTTTCATATCTCTCATCCATCTACTTAGAAGTGGTGGAGTCGGGCTAAGCCACGAAATTGCTATCCTTCTCTTAGCGATCACCAACCCCAGGAGCGCACACCTCCTACTCAGTTCTTTCTGTTTCGGGGTAGGTATTAAAGTCAATAGGGCTGAACAGATCGTCCTGGGGATGGACCATCCAGTTGCCATGTGTATAAGCTCCAACAATCCCTCCCAAAATGGGCCCATGCTCCTGCACTCCCATACCATGTGTACGAAGCGTGCTGCTGCTTCCCCGCACCTAGGGCAGGCATCTGACCATTCCGGGTACATTTTACTTAGTCTGTGTAGGGTTAGATAGACCTGTTGCGCTACATTATATTGAATTAACTTAAAGCGGGTGTTGGAGCTCACGGACTCCTTCATGTACTCTCGCCCACTCTCGTTCTGATATGGGTTCCTCCGACTCCTCCTCCCACCTTGCCTGTACCGGGAGGGCAATGACCAGGCTATCGTTCCGGAGGGCCATATAGATGTCGGAGATCAAGCGCCGCCCACCCGCCATTGATAGCATAGTTATTAGAACCGCTGTACATGGGGGTTCCTCCAGGAAGAAATTCCATATCTCCCTAGCCACTGCTGCAATCTTACCATACTGTAGGAATTGCCCCGCTCCCAGTTCAAAAGCAGTCACAGCCTCCTCTTGGTTCATAAATTTGCCATTATTGTACAAGTCCCCCATTGTAAGACATCCCCCTTTCCTTACATCGCTGGACAGACATGGACTCCTCAATTTTGTTTAACTGCCTTACGACCCACAATGGCATGTCAGAGGAGTAGGGTGCCTTCCGGATTACTCTCCTAACTGTATCTTCCCAAACTCTCGCCACATATCTAATCAGGTATGGGTATTTGTTCGGGATCGCAGTTCCCATCATGAGTAGCTCAGGCAAAGTACTACCACCATAGGTGACCGCCAGTAGGGTTTTCTTCCAGTTACTATCTGCCTCCAGCCAGTGGACCGCATATTGCAATTGGGCCGCTACATAATATAGATGCATACAGGGGATCTCCACCCCCCGTCAACCCACTTCCGTTGGAGGGTGTCTAATTTAACACGTTTCCGCTTGATCCCTGACAGCAATTCCACCAATAAGCTACCTACTACCGAAAAGTAGGATTTAGGAATTTCGTAGAAGGAGTGTTGCAGGGTGTAGAGACAACTTAGTATTGTCATTTTTATAATCGCCACCTTTCCCATTAGGGAGAGAGGCAGGGATTTCCAGAATCCTACCGAAACTCCCACCGCTTCTAATATTCTCCCTACGTTATGCTCCAGGAATAATGAGGGGGAATGCCATACTTGAATTCCCAACTACCTCATACCTTCTATTTTCCACGGCAGGCCTACCCAACCATTTTCCCGATTGGGACTATTAACGATTTACCAGGGTTAATGTAGAGTCCGGAGAACTCTCTGAATCTCTGTAATTCGTTTAGGAGGACTGAAACCGCTGAGGTGGGCATCTTAGATACACCAGCATGTCGTCCGCATACAGGGAGACGACATGTATAGTATTGTGATCATGCAAAATGTTGTTACTAGAAAAAAATGGGGTTCAGGCCAAAATATCTGGCCTTGGTCTGTCGCTCTTCACGAAGCCTAGAGCAGGGCTTAAGGAGAATGAGGTCCTCTTTCTGGATTTCCCGATTGGGAGAGGAACGCACTAGGGCTGCCCGTTGTCACCAATACTATTTGAGTTGGCTCTGGAACTGCTAGCTGAGTGGGTGCAAACTGATGCGCAGATTAAAGATTGAAGGTGGAGCACCCCCATGGGAGGATCATATCTCACTCTATGGAGATGACGTGTTACTGTACTTGGCCGACCCTTATAAGACTCTGGGATGGGTGTGCAAAATGTTTGTGATTTACGGAAAGCATTCTGGTTTGCAAATTGACTGAGGGAGATCCTTGATCTTCCTAATGGGTACCTGGAGAGTGGGATGCAAACTCCCCATGCCACTCAGGACTGAAAGGGGACATTTCAAATATTTGGGATTATGGATATCCAGAGACGAGGACTCTCACTATGAGGATATCCCACACCACTGCTCCTGAGACTGGAGGCAGATGTTGGACGCTGGGGAGCACTGCCTCTATGCTTGGTGGGTTGAGCGGCGTTGCTTAAAATGGTGGCTATGCCCGCTTCACTTGTATACTACAGAATAGCTCTTTCCGCATTCCCAAGGTGTCCTAAGGATAGCGCTCACCACTCTTCAGTGCTCCACATATGTGGAAGTCATTACTCTATCTAACCTTAGGTGCTACTACGAGGCGGCGCAGATATGTGTGATCAATAGCTGGATGTCTGTGCACATAGAGGATCCAGCTGTTCATTTGGACAGGGTGATGAAGGGGGAGAAGGATACTTGCATGTTCTCTATGGTGGGAAAATGGCCGAGGCTGCCCACCCCCACCTTGGCGACGAAGATGGCTGTGGCAATTTGGCATGGCCTTAACAGAGAAATGGTATAGCAAGGGCGCCCTACCTCGAGGACCTCACTGTGGCTGGGCACACGATTGAAGGAGGTGTCGAATCTGCGTGGCTTCCGAAAATTGGATGAGGTGGGGAGCAGCACAGTAGCAGAGGTGTGGGATGCAAATGAGGTGGTACCATTTGACCATCTCAGGTTGGAATATGAGATGCCACCCACCTAAGCGTTTAAGTACCTCCAATTAAGACATGCGGTAAGGGTGAGTATCAAATCAGACGAGGAGGTAATGGAGACCTCACCTCTGGAGCATAGATTACTGGAGACGCCAATGCACACCAAAGCGATCTCTCTCACCTACCAGACCCTGATGAGAAATACACAGCAGGATTTAGAATCCCTGCGGATGAGATAGCAGAGAGATGTGGGAGAACTGAACGAGGAGGATTGGGGTGATGCACTGCAGTTCCCAAGACTGGTGGCATTTAAGGCCTGCTACAGATTGATACAGCTCAAGATCTTTCATAGGGTATACTATACCAGGGTCCTCCTACATAAACTCGGTAAAGTACCGGATGAAAAGTGCTTGTGGCAATACTGGCAGAGGGGTACGTTTCTTCATACACTGTGGGGATTATCCCACTCTCTGTGAATACTGGGAGGGGTAACGCATAGGTTGGAGGGCGCTACTAACATTCAGGTGGACCTAGGGGCTCAACTAGCATTGTTGAGGATATGGAGCAGATCTGAGACATCTTACCATCAGCGGCTGCTATTTAATCAAGGCTTCCTTCTGGCTAAGAGAAAAGTGGCACGCACATGGGGCTCCCCAGTGATGCCAGCGGTGGGAGCCTGGGAAAGAGAAACTAATATTTGCTGCGTGCAGGAAAAGGTGATTTATAAGGGGAGGGATGCCCCAAAAAATGTGACAAGATTTGGAATAGCTCGGTGAGTAATAATGATTAGAGAAATCTTAGCCGTTGACCTCAATGGATGTGTGTGGGGGGGGTTGAGGACCTATTTTTGGGTTGCATAACCATGCTGTAATGTTAGAACACCAATAAAATATATTACAAAAAAAATATTTGTTACTAATTACACAAAACACCCAATTGATGAAATGGGTTGACCCCCTCTCCATACTGTTTACTGTTGTGAGAGGAAGCAAAGTGTGATTGACAGTTGAACGGGCCAATGGATAAAGCGGGCAGACTAAATTCCTCTGTGTATGTAACTGCTGGGATTCACAAAGGTCTGTAGAATTATTCACGTTAAAATTTGATTTTAGAAAATACAATTGATAACTCAATTCAGTGCATAATCTCTGTGTTCATGATATCTAATACACATATATATTGTATATTTATATCCAGGTGTTCTGCAAAAAACACAAGTATTTTCTCATTTATATTTCTGCATATATGATTTGCCTAGAAGTAAGGGAGTAAGTTAGCGATCCTGAATTTTTGTGCTGAATCAAGCTAGAAGCCTGTTTGGGCTCTTGTAGTGGGAGAAACGTGTTGTGCGACGACTGACTGGTGGCTGAAGTTAATTAATGACGCTAATTCTGTCAGCCTATTGAGAATAAAATATGAGGTGTGTTTCCTATAGGCAATTATAACCAGTCCTAGGAAAAATTTAAATTACGTCAGGGTGATACACTTAGTTTCATGAATATCATGTAATGCTTCTTACCAAATTGCCAGAAATTATACTATTATGCTACAACGTGTAATTATGCACTGTTTGTGGCAAATCATTTTCCGTGAGCACTCAGGAACAACATGAACAGCTATTCCTTGTGGCACTTCTGTTTTTTCAAAAAAACAAAACAAAAAAAAACTACTAGATAAGAAAGGGATCCTAGGGAATATTTAAAGACCTGCGCGGATAAATCCCCAAACCAAAAACATTAACAACACAAAATCCGCGGGTCTAATGTGTATATAATTAGAGAGTTTTGACCAGCCAAGACTACATAAAGTAATAACTAATAAGGGAAACTCATTAAAGAGGACGGATTCCCATCACCCACCGAAGTGGCATGCTTCATCATTTGGGATCTCCTCTCGGCTGCAAGCTACTGCAACCAAGGAGCTACAACTCCTTTCAAAAATGTAAAGGAGGAGCTCGCGGATGTTTTAAATAAATGTGCGAACGCGCTAGAGGTACGGTCTACATGTTTCAGCCAAAAAAGACTTTCTTCAGGACCAAGATGTGACTACTGCACTGTAGAAAAGGTGAAAAAGAACGATATAACCATATACCTGTGAATAACACTGTATGATCACAGGTCTTGTACTCCTATAAGAAAGGAAACACAAAATAGAATATGTATGTAGTTCGCACATTTATTTAGATCACGCGTTTACTGCTTTTTAACCTTTGACAAACACGAGATACCTTATAAATTTATTTTTCTCATGTTAGTCAATTTTATATTACTTTGTACACTGCACATTTTCTTCTCCACACTGTTCATGCTCCATCAATCTTTAGCGATTGTGTCTCTAAACCACTGATTAAAAACATCCGCGAGCTCCTCCTTTACATTTTTTAAAGGAGTTGTAGCTCCTTGGTTGCAGTAGCTTGCAGCCGAGAGGAGATCCCAAATGATGAAGCATGCCACTTCGGTGGGTGATGGGAATCCGTCCTCTTTAATGAGTTTCCCTTATTAGTTATTACTTTATGTAGTCTTGGCTGGTCAAAACTCTCTAATTATATACACATTAGACCCGCGAACTTCTGTTTTTTCCACAATTTTTACTGGGAAGTGCATACTTTTGCCGAAATTAACGCAAGGCCGCAATTTCGACTAAATATAGTACAAAATCATGTAATTACGCATATGTTTGCACAATTACTCTAAAGCTAATAACTCGCACACTACTAATTTTAATGCTTTTGTTTGGAACATATTTCCAATTTGAAAGTTGCTCATAAATTCTAAAACCTATGACATTTCTCAAGAGCTCTGCTCCATTGAGAACCCGTCCAGACAACTATTTGTTCTGAAAGATGAGGGAGCTCAATGAGGAAGCATGCCACCGTTGGTGGGTGAGTGGTCCATTTACTAAAAAGAGGACACTGAGAAGTTTTATTTAAAAAAAATATAATTTATGATGTTATTGCATTTGTCTGCATGGATTGTATGTTTTACTCCACCTGAATCAAATTTTGTTTAAAAAAAACCAGTGGATTTGTTACTCAGACATCTTACATATTACTCAAACACAAAAAAACATGCAGCCTACAGGAATTGTGATTAGCTGAAAGCAGCCATTCATAATGGTCCTAAACACCAGAAGCTATTCTGATTGCTTGAAAGGGTGGCCAATTAGATTGCCTGTAGCATTAATATAGACTTTTGATATCCAATGACAAGAGCCCTCAGGTAAACTTCTTTTTAGACCATTGTATGCAGATGAGGTTATCATGAAAATTTCAATTTAGCACCATAATTCTCTATACTGCAGTGGTTAATTTGTAAAAAAAGAAATGCCGGGGCTCTTGTCAGTAAGGCAGCTTGCACCAGCCCATTTCTCCTGTTAGCGCCACGTAAAACAGAACCAACTACTAACCATGAGAGTGGGGAGAGAATGTGGTGTAATGGCTAGATCTACGACTTTGGAGCTGGGGAACCAGGTTTTGAGTCTCGGCGTCAGCTCAACATTCTGTGATTCTGGGCAAATTATTGACTGTACCCGTAAATTAATGTGTACAACTGCTCATGAAAAGCGCTTGTGTTGATGATTAAGTGCCAGTTCTGAGCACGGAAACCACTGGCTCAAATTCAGCACTGCTGTATGGTCATATAAAAAAGCACATTTTGCCCAGCTGTCAAGAGATCCCTCAAGAAAATTCATTTCAAAGAGACCTACAACGGCCAACCAGTCATTGAGATCACCAAACTCCTTCTGAAGGGTACGGGCCCCAACAGGAGTGTTTTCACACCTTTGAATGGACATCGGCTGCTAACAGCCTCTGAAATGAGTTAAAAATCCACAGTTTACAGTAGGTTTCAGCTCGTCTTTCCTGCCACCGTGTGAATTTGGCTACTCACCGGGTGAGCGTGTGATGAGAGCCGAAGTGTGACACGCGGTGGCATCATGAGTTGGCAGGTATGCGCACATCATCAAACAAAGGATCCTTCTAGAACACCTATTTGCTGATTGTTAGAGATGCAGGACTGGGAAAATAGAACTGATATTTCCTCTGGACCTGGAGTGCCTGGAAGAGACATGTCGTGCTACACAAAACAACTAAGGGCCTCATTTATGAAAATTGTTGCATCACTGCGTGAAAACAGCGATGCAACAGTTTTCACTGCGCCCTACTTACGACAGGATGGATGCACCGTATTTAATGTATGGCGCTCCATGTCGCAAGGAGTTACAGATATGTCAGTATTTATGACGCATCTGTAGGAGCAAAAGTGGCGCGTTGATGGGGTGTGTCTGAAAACAGACGCAACTCCAGCAATGTGTCCTTTAAATTGGGGCTAGATCCATGTGAAAGGGCCTGTGTCAGTCTTACGTCTACCGTGAGGCAGGTGTAAGATATTGACGCAGTAGCGTCCTAGAAGTGGCGTACTGAAATCTTATAGATTTCAATGCGCCACTTCTAGGAGGCTTTTTGCGGGGTAACGCCCACCTGCACACATTATACCTGGCGCAGGTATAATGTGGTGCCGGGGTTCACAAAGTGTCGCATCTGCCTAGATGCCTCACTTTGTAAATAAGGCGCAACATGGTGCATTTTTTACGTCGCCGGTGCGTCATGAAAAGTGACACAACATCAGCGCAAAAGTGTCGCAAGGCCTCTTAAATAAGGCTCTAAATGTATCAATAAACGCAGGAACACAGGAATAGCGAATGCGCAGAGCCCCTAGGACTCGTGTGTATTTCAGGGTGGACAACCAGACGGGAAGTGGTCAGCAGGGATAACTTTTGTGACACGCCTGGAAATTGTTGTTATTTTTCTTCTGAAAGCGGCATCTTGGCGGACTGCGAGGGCTGGCAGCAGTCGGAGTGTCTGCAGCCTCCTTGCCGGGGGCCCACTCAGACGAGACTCGTGCGTGTGCTGGGCCCCTCCCGGATGCCCCTCGGCGGTCACGCTGCTGCATGTTGTGATCTGCAAACACTTTTTTGGCACTCCCTGGGCGCTGCCAGTCTGGTGTATGAAGCTATTCAGCGTCATGTGGCTCCCATATGAGTGTGAGAGCTGCTCACGTCGGTTGCCTCACTCTGGCTCAATCCGTGCAGTTTTTCGCCAGCTGCAGGGGGGTGAACCCATCGGGGTTCTGTGCGCTGAGCTATGCAGGAGTCAAAGCATGAATGTGAGGCAGGGGAAGGGGCCGAGCGAGCTAATAAAAGATCAGAGCAGCTGCCACACTGCACACGGAGACCACACAATGTCCTTCAATAATAGGGTTACCCTACAAAAGGGGAGGCTAATCCCGAAAAAGAAATGCAGGTATGTAATTAGGTTTGTAAAATGAATTTTTCAGTCGCACACGCCTTTCACACGAGCTCATCTCTAAACCAAACTCTCTGATTTCGGTGCTTTATTGACAGGATTTGTAGGTTTGCAAGGTTTACGAACATCTTATAGTAGCAAATGTTACTAATGCACTCATTCCATTTCCTCCCATCCCCTTCCCTTCTTTTACCTTTCCTTCCCTTCAGTTCTTTCTTCTTTTTTTCCTTTTCTTCTACTCCCCCGCCCTTTATTTCATCTCCCTGCTTCTTCCCACCCTCTACCTCCCCTCTCTTCCCTTCCCTCCCCTTGTCCATGTAGAACTGTCCAGGAGGGAGAGAACTAGAGCTTGTACTGTCCAGGAGGAAGAGAACTTGAGCGTGCACAGTCCAACAGGGAGAGAACTAGAGCGTGCACTCTCCAGGAGGGAGCGACCTAGAGCCTGCACTGTCCAGGAGGGAGTGAACTAGACCGTGCACTGTCCAGGAGGGAGAGCACTAGAGCGTGCACTGTTCAGGAGGGAGAGAACTAGAGTGTGCACAGTCCAGGAGGGAGAGAACTAGAGCTTGTACTGTCCAGGAGGGAGAGAACTTGAGCGTGCACAGTCCAACAGGGAGAGAACTGGAGCGTGCACTCTCCAAGAGGGAGCGGACTAGAGCATGCACTGTTCAGGAGGGAGAGAACTAGAGTGTGCACAGTCCAGGAGGGAGAGAACTAGAGCTTGTACTGTCCAGGAGGGAGAGAACTTGAGCGTGCACAGTCCAACAGGGAGAGAACTGGAGCTTGCTTTGTCCAGGAGGAAGAAAACTAGAGCCTGTACTGTCCAGGAGGAAGAGAACTTGAGCGTGCACAGTCCAACAGGGAGAGAACTAGAGTGTGCACTCTCCAAGAGGGAGCGGACTAGAGCATGCACTGTCCAGGAGGGAGCAAACTAGACCGTGCACTGTCCAGGAGGGAGAGCACTAGAGCGTGCACTGTCCAGGAGGGAGAGTACTAGAGCTTGAACTCTCTAAGAGGGAGAGAACTAGAGTGTGCATAGTCCAACAGAAAGAGAACTAGAGCGTACATAGTCCAACAGGAAGAGAACTAGAGCATGCACTGTCCAGGAGGAAGAGAACTTGAGCGTGCACAGTCCAACAGGGAGAGAACTAGAGCGTGCACTCTGCAGGAGGGAGCGGACAAGAGCGTGCACTGTCCAGGAGGGAGCGAACTAGACCGTGCACTGTCCAGGAGGGAGAGCACTAGAGCGTGCACTGTCCAGGAGAGAGAGTACTAGAGCTTGAACTCTCTAGGAGGGAGAGAACTAGAGAGTGCATAGTCCAACAGGAAGAGAACTAGAGCATTCACTGTCCAGAAGGTAGCGTACTAGAGCGTGTACTGTCCAGGAGGGAGAGTACTAGAGCTTGAACTCTCTAGGAGGGAGAGAACTAGAGCATGCATAGTCCAACAGGAAGAGAACTAGACCATGCACTGTCCAGGAGGGAGCGAACTAGAGCGTACACTGTCCAGGAGGGAGAGAACTAGAGTGTGTACTGTCCACGTGAGAGAGAACAAGAGCGTACACTCTCCAGGAGGGAGAGAACTAGAGCATGCACAGTCCAACAGGGAGAGAACTAGAGCATGCACTGTCCAGGAGAGAGCGGACTAGAGCGTGCACTGTCCAGGAGGGAGCGAACTAGACCGTGCACTGTCCAGGAGGGAGAGCACTAGAGCGTGCACTGTCCAGGAGGGAGAGTACCTGAGCTTGAACTCTCTAGGAGGGAGAGAACTAGAGCGTGCATAGTCCAACAGGAAGAGAACTAGAGCGTGCACTGTCCAGGAGGGAGCGAACTAGAGCGTACACTGTCCAGTATGGAGAGAACTAGAGCGTGTACTGTCCAGGAGGGAGCGGACTAGAGCGTGCACTGTCCAGGAGGGAGCGAACTAGACCGTGCACTGTCCAGGAGGAGAGCACTAGAGCGTGCACTGTCGAGGAGGGAGAGTACTAGAGCTTGAACTCTCTAGGAGGGAGAGAACTAGAGCATGCATAGTCCAACAGGAAGAGAACTAGAGCGTGCACTGTCCAGGAGGGAGCGAACTAGAGCATACACTGTCCAGGAGGGAGAGAACTAGAGCGTGTACTGTCCACGTGAGAGAGAACTAGAGCGTGCACAGTCCAACAGTGAGAGAACTAGAGCGTGCACTGTCCAGGAGGGAGAGAACTAGAGCGTGCACTGTCCAGAAGGGAAAGAACTGGAGCTTGCTTTGTCCAGGTGGGAGAGAACTAGAGGGTGCATTGTCCAGCAGGGAGAGAACTAGAGCGTGCACTGTCCAGGAGGGAGCGAACTAGAGCGTGCACTGTCCAGGAGGGAGAGAACTAGAGCGTGCGGTGTCCAGGAAGACGAGAACTTTCAGCTTGCACGGTCCAGGAGGGAGAGAACTAGAGCTTGCAATGTCCAGGAGGGAGAGAACTAGAGCCTGCACTGTCCAGAAAGGGGGAGAGCACTAGAGCTTGCACTGTCTGGTGGGAGAGAACTAGAGCTTGCACTGTCCAGGTGGGAGAGAACTAGATCGTGCACTGTCCAGGAGGGAGAGAACTATAAGCTTGCACTGTCCAGGAGGGAGAGAACTAGAGCTTGCACTGTCCAGGAGGGAGAAAACTAGAGAATGCACTGTCCAGGAGGGAGAGAACTAGAGCGTGCTTTGTCCAGGAGGAAGAAAACTAGAGCCTGTACTGTCCAGGAGGGAGAGAACTAGAGATTACACTGTCCAGGAGGGGGAGAACTAGAGATTGCATTGTCCAGGAGGGAAAGAACTAGAGCTTGCACTGTCTAGGTGGGAGAGAACTAAAGCGTGCACTGTCCAGGAGGGAGAAAACTAGAGAATGCACTAGAGCGTGCGGTGTCCAGGAGGGAGAGAACTAGAGCTTGCTTTGTCCAGGAGGGAGAAAACTAGAGAATGCACTGTCCAGGAGAGAGAGAACTAGAGCGTACACTCTCCAAGAGGGAGAGAACTAGAGCGTGCACAGTCCAACAGGGAGAGAACTAGAGCGTGCACTGTCCAGGAGGGAGAGAACTAGAGCGTGCACTGTCCAGAAGGGAAAGAACTGGAGCTTGCTTTGTCCAGGTGGGAGAGAACTAGAGGGTGCATTGTCCAGCAGGGAGAGAACTAGAGCGTGCACTGTCCAGGAGGGAGCGAACTAGAGCGTGCACTGTCCAGGAGGGAGAGAACTAGAGCTTGCAATGTCCAAGAGGGAGAGAACTAGAGCCTGCACTGTCCAGAAAGGGGGAGAGCACTAGAGCTTGCACTGTCCGGTGGGAGAGAACTAGAGCTTACACTGTCCAGGTGAGAGAGAACTAGATTGTGCACTGTCCAGGAGGGAGAGAACTATAAGCTTGCACTGTCCAGGAGGGAGAGAACTAGAGCTTGCACTGTCCAGGAGGGAGAGAACTAGAGCTTGCACTGTCCAGGAGGGAGAGAACTAGAGCTTGCACTGTCCAGGAGGGAGAAAACTAGAGAATGCACTGTCCAGGAGGGAGAGAACTAGAGCGTGCTTTGTCCAGGAGGAAGAAAACTAGAGCCTGTACTGTCCAGGAGGGAGAGAATTAGAGATTGCACTGTCCAGGAGGGGGAGAACTAGAGATTGCATTGTCCAGGAAGGAAAGAACTAGAGCTTGCACTGTCTAGGTGGGAGAGAACTAAAGCGTGCACTGTCCAGGAGGGAGAAAACTAGAGAATGCACTGTCCAGGAGGGGGAGAACTAGAGCGTGCGGTGTCCAGGAGGGAGAGAACTACAGCTTGCTTTGTCCAGGAGGGAGAAAACTAGAGAATGCACTGTCCAGGAGGGAGAGAACTAGAGCTTGCACTGTCCAAGACGGAAAGAACTAGAGCTTGCACTGTCTAGGTGGGAGAGAACTAAAGCGTGCACTGTTCAGGAGGAAGAGGACTTTAAGCTTGCGCTGTCCAGGAGGGAGAGAACTAGAGCTTGCACTGTCCAGGAGGGAGAGAACTAGAGCGTGCACTATCCAGGAGGGAGAAAACTAGAGAATGCACTGTCCAGGAGGGAGAGAACTAGAGCCTGCACTGTCCAGGAGGGAGAGAACTAGAGCTTGCTTTGTCCAGGAGGGAGAAAACTAGAGCCTGTACTGTCCAGGAGGGAGAGAACTAGAGCTTGCACTGTCCAGGAAGGAGAGAACTAGACGTGCACTGCTGGAAGGAGAGAACTAGAGCATGCACTGTCCAGGAGGGGGAGAACTAGAGCTTGCACTGTCTAGGTGGGAGAGAACTAGAGCATGCACTGTCCAGGAGGAAGAGAACTTTAAGCTTGCGCTGTCCAGGAGGGAGAGAACTAGAGCTTGCACTGTCCAAGAGGGAGAGAACTAGAGCGTGCACTGTCCAGGAGGGAAAGAACTAGAGCTTGCACTGTCTAGGTGGGAGAGAACTAGAGTGTGCACTGTCCAGGAGGAAGAGAACTTTAAGCTTGCGCTGTCCAGGAGGGAGAGAACTAGAGCTTGCACTGTCCAGGAGGGAGAGAACTAGAGCCTGCACTGTCCAGGAGGGAGAGAACTAGAGCTTGCACTGTCCGGTGGGAGAGAACTGGAGGTTGTACTGTCCAGGTGGGAGAGAACTAGATCGTGCAATGTCCAGGAGGGAGAGAACTATAAGGTTGCACTGTCCAGGAGCGAGAGAACTAGAGCTTGCACTGTCCAGGAGGGAGAAAACTAGAGAATGCACTGTCCAGGAGGGAGAGAACTAGAGCATGCACTGCTGTAAGGAGAGAACTAGAGCGTGCACTGTCCAGGAGGGGGAGAACTAGAGCTTGCACTGTCCAGGAGTGAGAGAACTAGAGTGTGCACTGCTGGAAGGAAAGAACTAGAGCGTGCAATGTCCAGGAGGGAGAGAACTAGAGCTTGCACTGTCCAGGAGGGAGAGAACTAGAGTGTGCACTGTCCAGGAGGGAGAGAACTAGAGTGTGCACTGTCCAGGAGGGAGAGAACTAGAGCGTGTACTGCTGCTCTATTGGGCACTGTTGGAAAGTGGAGTATTATGTGGTGAGGAGGTTTGTTCACACCATGTAATACTTTCACGATACCCCAAAGATGGTCCTTGGATTCACACTAATAAATCCTTAGCTCAGTCCTGGTAGTGTGGCAAAGAGCAGTCAGGCTTTATTAGAGGAACATGTGTTACGCATTTCAGAGTATCAACATTGACCATAAGTAATTGACACGACTCGAGAAAAACCAGACCCCAATTTATAAAAATAGAGTGTACTGTTCTCTTAATTTAGACACCAAAATAAACAGAATTGCATACATACAACTGCAGTTATAGATTTTAGAAGTAATAGAAAATCAATGCAAAATAAAACAATGAATATTTAACATTGCCGACAATGGGAAAGACCACTAGTGGCAATCGGTCACTTGCAGGTCGTGTTGCCTTGTGCCCGTGCAGGGTAAAGGTGATGCAGGTCCCAAGACCAAGCCACTGCAGTCAGTTCAATTTTACCTGACCTGTGGAGCCGGGGTGCAGAGTTGTCCTGGTTGTCCCTGGTGCTAAACAAGAGCCACGGGAGAGATTCTTTTACCGTTTTACATGGTGCTGCTGAAAACAAGATGCAAAAACACATGAGCGGGGACGTTGCCTACGTCGGTCACATGTGTTGTAGCATGCCCTCTTGATGGAGCATCGAGTTAATGGGTCAGTTACCGGACTGGCAACCAACAATCCTTGGCAGCGGTAATCTCAGCTTGGAGCTTCTTCGACGTCTGGATGTCCAGGGAAAGAAGTTAACGGCTTGAAACTTTGTGGAAGGCCGGACTACAATTCTCACAAGGCAATTGTCCATCTGGATTTCGATGATCTCTTGGAAGGCCCGATGGTCAGTGATTCTTCGGTGCCTGCCGTTTGCAGGGGTATAATCCCATTTGTCCGAGGGAGTCTGAGTTTGCTTCTGGCTCTCTTAGGAGTCCCTGAGTCTGGGGGAACCGACCTTTAGCCTAGGACAAGTGTCTTTCACACAGTTCCAAGAAGCGTTGCCACAGGTTCAGGGTATCCTTCTCTTTGTTTGTGCAAGTTCCTGTTGTCGATGACACAAGTCCCGTCTGTGTCCTCTTTGATGCAATTTGGATCAGAACTGAAGTTCTGGTGTCAGGGCTGTACTTTAAATCCTAAATTTAGGGGAGTTAGAGGTGTGGGAGCTAGTAGCCAATGGGCAGCTAGTCCCTGCAGCTAGTCCACCCCTGAGGTGACCACATCCGGGGGGTGTGAGTCACCTTTTCTACTCAGAACCCTCTATTCTGCCACTTCTAAAGATGGCAGAAATGTAATTTTAGTGCACAGACCAGGCAGCTCACCCAGGTAGTGTGACTAGCCCTCTGGGGGTGTATACCTCCTTGAATAACTAATTTCCCACCTGATCGGATGCAAATGTGCCTGGGGAGAGCTGATTCCTCCACTGGGAGTCAGCTCTGATGTATCTCAGAGGCGGTACAGCCTTGGAAGTTCACCGCCTTGATGTGCCACTTCACTTACCTGCTTAGGAGGAGGGAGGTGTGACCTCCTTCTTGCCCAAGCCTTTGTTCCTGACTTATGGGAGTGTTCACACCACCTGGCAGGGGGTCAGAATTCTGTCTTGGTGGCAGTAACTGCGGGAAACGTGTGCTGGCCAGCCAGAGCACAGCAAAGCTGGGCAACTGGTGGGCAACCTCTAAGGTAGTCTACTGGGAGCATGCCACATCACCCATGTTATCATTCATGTTATCCTATGGACCGTCTATCACTTATAGTGTCCTTTAATGGTAAAATGCACTATAGGGTCCCATAAGCTTGTACTTACATGTCAACACCTTTGAGGTAAGGCACCCTGCCTCATGGGCTTCAGGAGGCCTTCCTTAGGAATGACTGGCATATATCAATGATAATGCATTGAGCTAGCCACACATGGTAAGGACAGAGTCGAGTTCGAGCAGTTTACACTGCACCTGCAGTCTGCAATGGCAGACCTGCTGTCAGTAGTTTACTTGGGTCACTCACGGTGGCACAAACAGTGCTGCAAGCCCTGGAAATCCCTTTTTACACCCACGCCCTGGGTACCACTGGTACCATATATTAGGAACTTATAAGGGGGTAAAGTCCTTGTCAATTGTGATTGCCAATTCACACATCACAGTTTTAGGGAGAGAGCACTGGCACTGAGGCCAAGTTAGCAGGCCTCAGTGCACTGTCAGAGTAAAAAACCAGCATCTAGTAGTCCAAATGAGGCAAAAAGTGGGGAGACATCTGCAAAAGGTCCTGTTTTCTTGCAGGCATGATCATTCATTATCTAAAGATGCACATAATTCTACAACATTAAAACACCTATTTTTAAAATGCAATACTTAGAAGCATCTAGTGGGAAACCTTTGTTCAAATGTTAACCTATGTATTTTAATAAGTTTAAAGATCTTCACTTCTCTTCACTCCGATCTTCCATTCCTTTCCTTTCCCTTCCCTTCCCTCCACTCCCCTTACTCCCGGTAACTCTCCCTCCGCCTTCTTTATCTCTCTTTCTCTCACACACATCACACACACAGTCTACCTTTTCTCTCTTCTTCTCACTATTTCTAATAGTCTTTTCCCTGTCTATTACACTCTCTATGCCAGTCATCTGTGCTTTTCTCTCACTCCCTCAGTTCAAATCAGTTCAGTTCATTAATAACATCCTGGTATGACTATTGCATTTACAAGTGCTAACTAAGGTCTTCTCCTTAAATTTCTCGCTCACTTTTGCCACCTTCCCTTCCCTTTTCTCTCTCTCGCTCACTCTCTCTCTCTACCATTTCTCTATCCCTTACAAACACAATATCTGTCTTGCTCTGTCCTCTTTGCTTTCATTTTTCTGCTCCGACTCTCATCTCAATTAACTTCTCTCTTTCTCTGCCTCACTCTTTCTCTCCCTCATTATTCATTCCAACTTTCATGTTTTCTCTTTGCTCTCTCTTTTCCTCTTTCTGTCAGAATTCAGTCCAATATTTTTATTTTTATTTTTTTGTTTATAGCGCTGACCCCAGCTTATGGCTGCTTGAAAGTCTGATCAATATGAGGAGGGGGGGGGGGTTACTTCTAGACCAAAGTGGAAGCAGTGACTCCTCATAGGACGCCTGTTAACAGCAACAGTTTAATCCTACAGGAAAAAAAAAACTTTCATGTGATCCTGGAGAAATATATCCATCCTTTGGTCTTGCTAGAATCCCAGACAGTCTGATGTGAGGTGGAGTGGTACAGGGGTAAAATCCAGAGGGAGGACCCTTGTACATGAAACATTATGGTGGCTCTAGTGACTAACAAATTCATCCACAGCAGGAATATTTTCTTAACCGTATGTGTCAGCTTTGAAATCTTGCTGTGTCTGCTAAGGTCAATAAAATTAATGTCATTTAGTTGGGTAACAATAAACGTCATATTCAGTGCCACTATACCCATTACGGTGAAGGTGCACTATAGAAATACACGCTATGTTAGGTCTTACCCCAAATCATTTTTACCTGATTTTGGGTAGCCATCTATAGTCATCTGACAGCTTATGTCTACCAAGGGCATACGTCTACCAAGAGTCCTGCGTACATAACGCAAAGCTTTGAATTCAACCTGTTGTTTGGTGGGGAGCCAATGGAGAGAGATCAGAGTAGGTGAGCTGTTCAGTGCTTAATTTGAGCCAGTGGTTGCAGGTGTTCCTACCCAGCATTCATGTTTGGGTACCAGCACTTATTTTTTCAGACTTTGATCCAGCGCAAGAGGGATTTAAAAACACAAGGGTGGAAGAAGGAGGAAGAGAAAGACATAAAAACAGTGACAAAGGCAGAAATCAGGAACCTGCGTGAGTGAGATAAAGGAGCAGGAAGAGTGTGCTGTGGATGGAAGATGCAAGAGGTGGAATCAAAACTAAGCAGCCTTGGTACTCGACATCCGACCTTCGATAGCGTCCACCGCAAGGCTCTGAGCAAAACTTTGGGCTTGGTACTTATTATTTTAAAATAAAGCATTGGATATAGTCTATGTGCTTCAGAACCAAGGAATAGGCAGCAGCGTGATTTTTACCTTGGGCACAAGTCGGGATACATGCAGGTTGGACGCTGTCCATCCTGTCAATAAGTTGGTCCCCACTGAAATAGGCTCAACTCTTCCGGGGCAATTTTCAGACACCGGGACACATTCAGCAATGCCTGCACACTATCAGCTTTCCTTCTGATCAGCAACGTGCTTGTGGTGGACGGGCTTTGGTTTTTTAAGGTCCAGCTGGGCCCAAATCAAAGGCTGAAGTTAAGAGGCCAAAAAGCCTCCTTTTGTTGGAGTACCCTGGCTGGGAGCTACCTGGAGCCTCACACCTAGATGCAAATCCAATGGAGGGCAAACAAAGGCGCATACCTTGTTTTTAGTTTACAAGTACTCAGGAGAGGCAAGATTTTGACTTTGTTCAGTCCCTGTATATAAGAGATATGCATGCACTATAAGAATGTCATATGTGTTGGCCTGTCCCAGTAATTTGCACAAATAACAGTTTAAATACCACTATTCTGTTTTGTTTCTTTTATATCACTAATCATCCCAACGCTGGGTGACAGAGCACTTTACATCACACGTACACATTATACATTAAAACTAAATCAAATAAGTCTGTAAACTGTAAAGCAATGTACAGGATGTGTTACATAAGACAGTGAGGGTTAAATGGTGTGGGAGTCATGTCCTTCATAGGTCACTTTGCTATATTGGATTGAAATTTATGAACTGCACGTCATAAAAGAGAGTCTGTGTTAAAAGCAGTAACCCACTAACCTAGCTACATAAAATAAAAATCCATCATCTGCGTGTTTGTATGATGTACTTTACAAGAGACACCTCCTTTGCGTCAAAACTGGTACTAGATAAAACACAGATCTCTCCAGAGTTATTTTCCATTATTATTATTCCCTGAGATCTACTGGGCACACAAAGATCTCTGAAGCAGGTGCCCTAACCCCACAAGATATTTTTAAATGCAGACTTTGCAACCCGTGAAGTAGAGCAGATTTACTGCCACATTTCTCCTTGTTGCTAATTTCCTTTAGGCAGAGTTTAAAAAAAATGTATAACTTGAGGCCCACATTTTGCGTCGGGGTTGTGTCACTTTTTTTTACACTTCCCCAGTGCAAAATCTCATTTGTTAAATCTCGTACTGATAAACAAAAGTGTGAGGTGTTAAGATCTGATGTCACTTCTTGTAATGTAATTTACTGTGAGATCATTTTTTATTTTATTTAGCGCTAACTAGACCTGAGACATAGGGTATCAGAGCGCTTTACATGAGCACCAGTCTCGTTACAGAAGGACACATTCATTTTTGTTAGGCACGGGAGATTAAGCGGTTTGCCCAGGATCACGGGATGTTGAGCGACGTTGCCGAGACTCGAACCTGGTTCCCCAGCTTCGAGGTCGACCGCTGTAGCGGTAAGGATACATCCTCTCCCCTTGGTGCACTGCAACTTCTTGTTATGTCACTGCCTGTGATGGTGCGTGCAATATTACGTACCATGATGTCACTTCCATGATGTCTAACTTAGATAATCCTCCACCTATGTTTTTTAGGACTTGTGTCCTGGACAGAAGCAAAAGCGGGCGGATTCCACAGAGAACCCATATGTGAGCAGAGGCATTTTTGTTTGTTTACTGGAGGGGATCAGTGACTAATCGGAATCTATGGTGGCAAGTTGGGCACTTTTTGGCTAGGTAATGGCAGGAGGCCCATAGAGAGTGTGTCAGTCCAAGGGGAACCTCGGTTGCCCTTATCAAGTAACAGGACCTCCATTTTGGAGACACTCTAGCCTCGAGTTCTGATCCATTCAATAATGTGTTACTAGGTTGACAATGAGTTTACAAGTGTTGTCAATTCTTAAGTATTGCACGGTAGTTTCGTAAATACATTTTTGAATATCTGGTGCTGTTACTCGTCGACACACATTTTTTCAGACTGACACTTTTTTTCAGGCTGACACATTTTTTCAAGCTTTGGGTACTTTGAGGTTGAAAGATCATCTTGCAATTTCAGATGGGGTGGTTGTCTTGTTTTCTAGAATCTGGAGGGCCCTGCATTCTAAAATAAATAAAGTTACATGGCACGTTTACTAGTATTGCCAAAATACAGTTAGCTTTTAGGAAGCCAAGGTGGCTCAGTGAGTTAATGCTGACGTCTGCTGTGTACTTCCAGTCAAGAGCTTAAATCCCACAAGACCAGCTGGGGGTCAACTTTATAGTGAACTTTAAGTAATGAACATTTATCACTTACAGCGCTTTGAAATGGCAGAACTGCATTATGAAGAGATACATATACAAAAATGTCTCTATAATTTGTAACTTTTGCGCAGAAGCAGCTAAAAGGTAACTGTTCATTTCCGGGTGTTTAAGGAAAGGTGCAACCCTCCAAACTCCTCTCTGCAGCCTTTGTTCGGGAATCTCGCTTCATGTCAAGGCTGCTTTTGCAGGACTGGGGGCCCAGGAGGTCTGCAGCTGTTTTGCCCCAGTCTGGACAGTTTAGTGTCAATGTTGGTCTCCAGACGTGATAGAACCAGCAGAATTGTACTATCCAATATGTTTACAGCAGGAACCCAAAACAAAGATACAGACGAGGCAGAGGCTTCCACAGAGAACTACCACTAAAAGTGGTGGGGGTAACACCTCTCGGGGGTAACGGAGTAGGAAACGACCCAAGATAGTACTTTCACTACAGTGTGGCCCTCTGCCTACCTCTTACATCATAGAGTTTAGACCACTAGAAAGGACCATAGGACTGCTTTGGAGGAACCCTGCAATCGACATTGTTGTCTGCCAGACTCTGCCAACTCCATCGTGGGCACCATTCTTGCCCAGGCTGTTCAAATAGATTCTCCGGAGTTAGACACAGCACATACACTCCATGCTTACTCTGCCACACACATGCATGACAAACTACAGCATAACATTCATATCCCATACGAATGTACTGACGGATCTCACAGACCAAATTAAACAGCAGAGGCCACTCTGCTAGTGCAGGCAACAAGCTGTCATGCAGGTCTTACCGCCATTTTAAAGACTTCACTGGCTTTGTACAATGCAAAACTGAAAACTTTTGTTTAAAACAATGATAAGGTTGTGTAGCCTTACACTTTATGCCCACCAGCCCCAGTCCTGTGTTAGCCTTTGGTGGGTGTTTGGACAAATATCGGGAGACACAAATACCAGAAATAAAATATAGTGATACATAAATATCGTGATGCAAGAATATCGTTGACAGGAATATCTTTTTTGAGGTAATATCATTTTAAATATTTAATATCGTTTTCAGTATTACTATTGTTAAAAATATTGTTTTTAATTATTTTAATGAGGTTAGTTCATATGTTATATTTATTTGGTATTTTTAATATAAATTGTATTAACTTTTTTAGAGTAATGCATGTCATTTTTAGTAAGTTTGATTTGAATTAAAAAAATAATAATAATAGTGTTGTAGCAGTTGTTGGGTTCGTACGGGGACAGGGTGGAAAGTTAATTAGGTAATAATTAATTATGAATTATTTAATACATTTATTTAATTAAATGATCAATATATATTATTTAATTTATGAAATATTGATTTATTTTTGTTATATGGTATATGCAGGTTGTTAGGGTTGTAGGGTAAATGGTGGGAAGTTAATTAAGTAACAATTAATCAATAATTCATTGATAGTTGTTAATTGATTATTTAATTGAATTCTAATTATGTAATGTATGGGATACTTATTTATTTTCTTATATTTTAGTTGCAGGCTGCTAGGTTTGTGGGGGTGTAGGGTGGGAAGTTAGGTAATAATTAATGAACAATTTTACATTAATTGTTAATTAATTATTCAATTGATTATTAATTGTGTAAAATATGGAATACTGATTTATTTTATTTATATTTTAGTTGTGGGATGCTAGATTTGTAGGGTGTTCTGTGGTAGGTTAATTAAATAATAATTCATTAACTATTATTTATAATTAATAAATTCATGATTTAATTGAATTTTAAGTATGTATGGAATACTTATTTATTTTAATTATATTTTAGTAGTGGGATGCTAGGTTTGTAGGCGTATAGGGTGGGTATTTAATTAAGTAATAAAAAATAAAAAATTGATTATTTATTTAACTTTAAATATGTCAATGTTTCTAGTTATATGGGCCTCTAGGTTTGTAGAGATATAGGATGGGAAGTTAATTAATTAATAATTGAATAACAATAATGTATTATTTATTAATTATTGAATAGTAATTATGTATATATATATATATGTCATGTTAATTAATAATTTTTATATTAAGAGTTGATATTTTTTCTACATTCATGGGATTACTCATATATGTAATGTGTTTGAAGTGAAGAACTTTTTCTAGCTTTGCTTACACTACAATAGGAATAGTACAATTAACCCTATCGAAGAACAATACTTCCCCTACTGTTGCACTGTTTGCAGTGGGAATAATAAATTTAACCAGTGGCGGCCAGCACAGGTAAGCATGGTGAGAGGTGGGGAGAGGCAGGGAGCGACAGGGGGGAAGCCGACAGACAACGGAACAGGTATTATTTATTTATTTAATTATACCTTTTCTGTCGTCTGTCAACTTCCCCTCCTTCCCCCCCTTCCACCCCGCACCACACACGCCCAACCCGCTGCCCCACCGGACGTGGAGTCAATGAAAATCGAATTGGATCCGTGGTCGGAGTGAGCGATCTCCACGAGGCCGCCACGTACGTGATCGGCTTGAAGGAATCCGCAATAGCCCCCTCGAGCGATGACGTGCACCCCCTTGCGTGACGACGTTCACGTTCCAATCGGGATCCCGGGCACTTCCTCATATACGCCCGGCTCACTTTGCTATTGCGGATTCCTTGAAGCCGATCATGTACGTGGCGGATCCAATTCGATTTTTATTGACTCCACGTCCGGACTGATTCCTCTTTCCTACGGTTAGCCCGTCAGCCCTGATGGTGTATTTTCCGTATCTCTCACACCCGGCCCGCACTTTGGACGCCAGTCTTTGACCCCCCCACCTTCCTCCCTTGTTTAGGACGGACCCACTAAATGGCTCCTCCACCTCCCGCCTCAGCCGGTCGACAGTGGATCGGGACTCTGACCCTGTCAACAGCTTGTTCTGACCTTCTGGCTCACACGCCTTCTCCGGGTAAGTTAAGAGCATCGCTACCACACACGTTGTAGCCTATGCTTACAGTCCTTGACGCACTTTTTCTCACACGCCCGTTTTCTTCCAGGGCCATCGTGACTCCGGATTCCTTGACACCGGACACGATTTAATCCCAATTCCCTCTATCGGAACTATCTGCCTCCCTGGGCTCTGCCCCCCAGCAGAACCCCTGTGCCCACGATTTTCTGCGCCTCACCTTCGGTAAGGCCTGACCTTGGCTCCAGCACTCTTCACCTGGCCCTCACTGGCCTCTTCACTAATCAGCTCGCTCCTCTTGCCCCACAGGGCCCCTCTTCTTGAAGACACACGCCTCGGGACAGGGTTTGCTTCGCTGCCCTACCTGCATCTATACCTCAGCCATTCCTCAGGTACGCCTCACCAGCCCGCGCCCTCCGCGCTCCTGGTTTTCTCTCTCTTTTCTTTTTATTTCCCCTCCTTCCGCCCCACCCCTCTCCGCCAACCCGCCCCTTTCCCTCTACTCATTTCTCCCTTTCCTCCCTTGTATAGCACCTTCAAATGGCAACCTGGTCCTGATGATGATCCCAACTGACTAGGATCGAAACGCCGTCGACATACCAGCGCGATTTACGGCACCTTTTTCAACTATAGTTCTCTCACAAAATGTCTTAAAATATGATTAATTTATGTAAATAACCTTTCTGAACCATAAATTGTTGTACATATCAGTCACCTTTTCACATTGCGCCCTCGCTGTTTTTTTCACTTGTCACCTGCGCCGTTCACCTTTGAGTGTCACGAGCACTTGTGTGCACAAAGTCTTTGGGTTGCCCCTGCAATAATTGCTTACAGTGCTAATACAACTCTTCCCATTTGTTTCCACAACCATTGTTGTACTTTCTCTTTCAAAATATATGATGCCTTGAGCACATTTAAACAAACTACGAGTCTCCCTAAGTCTCTTTCGTTGTAATGTCGTGTACATACTTACTAATTAGCTCTCTCAATAATACCGGTTGAGACATTGTTGTTTTTCTACACTTCCTCACCCAGATCTCAACCTGGTATATGGGTATACTCCTGTTGGTTTTTGCTACACATCCTTCTCTGTCATGAATGTATGATACAGTATTTTAGAGTATCTTTGCTATTGGAACTGAACAAGAACTGGTCTCTGTATTCCGGCCCATGTGGTTTCAGGGAGTGCAGCCTGTGTTTCACTGCCTATGGTGCTCTTTTGAGTGTGCACTCGACTTCTGCCTTGCTACGCAATTGTCCCAGTTTCCGGATATAAATCAGCTTGTGTGTCCTTTGCTGTTGCATCACCTGTGATGTCCTGTGATGCTTCTCCCTTTGCTGTAAGATGCCTATTATGAGCCGCCTTCCACAGTGCCAGATCCTCCTTCAACTTCGGGTTTCCTGGCATCTGGCTCCTCTTCTGAGGCTGTTGCCTTCAGCTTCTGTTGAATAGGTTGGTAGTGACCATATTAGTTCCTTGGATTTTGGTCTTCTGGCCTCTGTTGATGTGTTATCCCCTGATGTGAGTTCCTGGGCCCGATGGCACTCTGGAAATGGATATGGTGGGCATTTTAGGGATGCCGTCCTTCAATTCCAATTCAGCCTTTACTCATTAATTGTCTTTTTGGTTTTATGAAATTATTTTTCTTAATTTTTTAGTAACTTGCGTGTTTTTTTAAATTTGGTATTTTTAATGGCTTTATGCGTCAGCTTATGCTATTGAATTGTTTATATGAAATGCAATTGCTATTGCTTTTTTGATATAAGTCCCACCCAGGGAGGGTGGTGTAGGGATTACATTTAGCCTCCATTTTGGCTTATCGTTTTAACTTAACATCTTTTTCTAATGGTGGTTTGCACATATTTACCCCTGACACGAGAATGTGCTACACACGCATTTATTCCTGGTAGGCATTGTAGCCCTGTAGTCCGCACAATTAGTTCCAGGGTCACACAATTAGTACATGATGCCCTTGTTATATTTCTGTGCTTGTAGCATACAACTCTTGCTCTCCAGACAAACTAAAGACGCTGTTCTGCACCTCTGGCATATTAAGATAAGGATAGTATTATCATTTAAACAGTATTCATGCTGTTCCGTGGGAGACACTTCACACCAAGGATTTTGTTAATGTACTGAGGCTTCCTAAAACATAATACCAAGGTATGGGGTTAGATCATTCCAATAAACAGGCGTAAGGGTACTCCTGCTATGCTCTCTCTAGTATAGATATATCAGTGATAGATAGGAGAAACATTAGGAACAATTAACATGGTTTGTGTCTTTCACCATTCTAAAAATGCTCATAAGAATGATGTGTCTCATCTGTCTAATAATCACAACTCATGTTTTATTTGCAAGGATTAGAGTTTTTCAATATACATTTGTAAATGCAATATTGTTTCTTTCTTTGTAACACCTTGAGCAACAAAAGGGTTAGATCTGTTTCCACTAATGTGGAAATCAGAGTGGTCATATTCAATGTTATCAGTAAGATCTATAACTCTGAAAGCTTAGAGGTTTAGATGTGGTACTGTGATCTAGCTAAACCTAACATTTACTGATGATATTAATAGACTCGGGCCTGATTTAAATCTTGGCGGACTGGTTACTCTGTCACAATGGTAACGGACATCCCATAGAAGTTATTGAATTTATGGGGTTAATAGAATTTATATTTCGACGGATGGGATATCCGTCACCGTTGTGATGGAGTAATCCATCCGCAAAGATCTATATCAGGCCCTCAGTCTTTACATTGTGAAGTTTTGTTGACCTAATACACAGTCCTACTAAATGTGTAGGAACTGTAAAACAGTCTGAGATCACTCTGTACTTGGTCATCAGATGCCTGTGCTTAAGATTGTTCATTGTGGTTATCTTCTCCAGTGTGGCGCCTAACATTCTGTAGCACTTCATTATCCAACAGGAGTGTATTTTTGCCAGGTTTTTGCTAGTCTATTCTGGGACTTTGATTCTGGTTTTTGCTCATTACTGTAAGAAGTGTGCATTACAGCCACTAGTGTGAGGTGATGTCCTGCAACCATCAGGGTGTAGGTTGCTTCATTTTGCAGTTTGTAGGGCTTTGACTTGAAACAATTTGTTGTTTCTTTCCTGGAGTCATTTTGCACACTCCGTGTTACTCTGTAACGTGGAGCACCACCCAAGTTCCGCCAATAGCAGCGTAGCAGTATTTCTCCCCCGAGGCTCCAGAAATTGCAAGCGCGACTTGACATTCCCAGGCGTGATTTTCTAACATGGACAGCCACGAGTGATCTCCGTCCACCCCTAAAAATATCGAAAGGTACATTTGTATAGATTTTCTATAACTAATTACACATATATGTACCTTGGTGATAAAGATATATACATATCTTTAAGTTATGTAGATGTGGAGTTAAGAATAGTAAATCCCTACCGCCCTCTGTGCACCTTTTCAATGTTTTGTCCCTCAATATTCCAGTCACAGTATTGTCACCAATTGATATTCTGCCTTCAATATTCCCTAGCACAATCCTCTTTAGAGAACAGCAGATGCTTGCTTTCTGCCGGGGTAGTGTCCCACTTAGGGGCATATTCACAAGGACTTATCGCCGAGTTATCGGCACTTTAGCGCATCAAAAGTGGAGATAGATTTATCGCCCCATTCACAAGCGGGTGCAAACTGCAGACATCGCCAGTATTCCCGCGATAACTGCCGCAAAATGTATCTCCACGGGTGACACCACCAACTAACCCTAATGAGATGCAGAGTAGGCGTTCCCATGCAAAAACACACGAAAACACCACTACACCACTTTCACAACGAACTGCCAGATCTGCGATGCGAACCAAAAACAGGCGATAAGCCGCGGTAGCAGCAGGGATTTAACACCTGCCTTCTGCTGGTGTTAAGCAGGACGACTACCTGCAATATGAAAGGGAGCCCAGGCCACATCTGAAGACCCACAGATGCCATGGAGACAATGATCATGCAGCTCGGAGACCCAAGAGGGCCACAACACCCACCGCCACCACTCCCAGGCCCCCCCGGACCTCCCCCCTGGACAAACACATACCGTGCACGACACAAGAGCCACAAAAAGCGCATGATGTCGCACAATGTCAACAAGAAACATACATGTGTGGTCAGAAGAACGAGAAACAGTCACTCATCATTGAAGTAACAACCAAAAACTTTATTGAAATGCAACACAAAACACCAATGCGGAAGACTCCTGTCCGGTCCATCCGGGACAATCTTGATGTCACAGCCTGGAAAATAAAGAACAAAATCAGAACGTGTGTCATGCGCACATCAAAGGAGCGAGACACAGAGAAAGAGAGAAGGAATGAAAGGCAGAGAGAGAAAAAGAGAGAGAAAGAAAGAAAGGGAGAGGGAGAAGGAGAGAGAGAAAGGAAGAGAGGGAGAGAGAGAGAGAGAGAGAGAGAGAGAAGGAAAGGAAGGCAGAGAGAGGGAGAAGGAAAGGAAGGCAGAGAGAGAAGGAAAGGAAGGGAGAGAGAGAGAGAGAGAGAGAGAGAGAGGGAGGGAGGGAGGGACACTGCCGCCCCGGGCACCCAGGCACCACTGCTCACCTGCTGCCACCGGTGTGTCTCCAACCACGTGCCGACATACACTGCAAGCCACCAGGTCTGCAATCTGTAATCAAGGCCAGAGTCAATCATGGCAGAGTCCATCTCACTGCACACGGCAACAATGCCTGTCCGCCCCTGCGCACACATGCAGCCGCACCCTAGCCCCTCCTGCCGGCCAGCGCTGGCTGTCCGCCCTTGCGCACCCAGGCCCCACTGCTCACCTGCCGCCAACGGTGTGTCCCCCAGTGGGCACACCACGTGCCCGTGCAAGCTCCAGGCCCCGGCCCCGTGACCATGGCATGCTCCACATCATGCAGACCCGCACCGCGGCCCAGCAGGCCTTACACATGACGCTGAGTCCTGAGGCATCAATGGCAGAGACCACATCAGTGCACACGTCATCATCGCAGGCTGCACACCCGCTCAGCAATTCCGGTGCGCCTAACCCTGTGCAACCCCAGTCAGCGCCACGTGGTGGTAGGCCCGTGACGGCTGCATGGCTCCGGGTGCCACTAACCCTGTGCAACCCCAGTCAGCGCCACGTGGTGGTAGGCCCGTGACGGCCTCATGGCTAACCCTGTGCGCAACAACTCATGGGCCCTTTATGATTGAGAATCGTGGAACGTCCGTCATCCAGTCACCTCCGACAGTGGGGAATGTGACGTGGTCGGCCCCTTATATTCGCGGGGTCACATGGCCTGTGACGCCTGTGCCGGATGGGTGTGGTGTGTGTGCAAACCTGCCCTCAGGGAGTGGCCGTGACATGCTGACAACTAGACCAGCGACCTGCAGACCACTAGCGTGTAAACCTGCGACATGTGGCTATGTGGCCCCCCCCTCGGAGCATAAGCGGAGTGGTCTGGCCTGGCATACGCCGGACTAGCGCAGGGCTTGCAACAGTGGTTCAGTCCATGTCCGGACGAGGAAGTGACTGATGCGTGTGTCCCTGTTGTAGTGTCTACGGCACCCGGAACACAATCGTCAATGTAGCACACTGTGACTGGGATCCCACTAGATGAGCATCATTGACATTAGGGGGAATCACTGTCCCTACATTCATCCACACATTCATACTTGAATGATGAAAGACATGACACAGCAGTGCGTTTCTGAATGTTTAATGCACATCCAGTTGAGTTTTGCAGCTGGAGCAGTACAGGGCCCTGCCAACCCCACTTCACAATATGGGCCCATGGAGGGCCAGCCAGAGTCCATCGGGGAATGACAAGTACAGCGGAAGAGGAAGAGTACAGTCCGCAGTCTGGTCGCCGTGTCATTGGTCACCAAACAGGATATGGCAGTCCATGTCGCGGTCCAAGGTGAGTGCAGCAGAGTGTATCGGGGGTCAGTGGAAGGTCATAGGGCCATGTACGGCACCAAGCAGCAACACGCCAGGTGGCGGAAATGAATGCTAGTGCCTCCTTCTGATCTCAATCCCATCCACGTCCTCGTCCTCGGATGTGTGCTCTGCCTCACCTGTGGGTGTTGCAGTTCCGGCTGCAGCACTGTGTGCCACTGACACATCAGGGGCCGGAGGTGGATTGTCGGCCGCACTGTGTGGCAGTGACACATCAGGTGCCGGAGTGGAAATGTATCACACACTGTGAGGCACTGACACACCAGGGGGCGGAGATGTGGATGGTGTAGGGGCAGCAGCATTCATCTGCGCCACGCCTTGTGGCAGCAATGCCATGATGAGGATCTGCAGGGCATGGTAGATCCCAGCTACATTTTGCTGATGTGCAGCGGTGGCTGCCATCCTTTCCGCCTCCATCCGCACCATGTCCTCCATGAGCCTCCGCATGTGTGCCAGCTCACGGCTGAGATCGCTGGGGCCACTCTGAGCGGACAGGTGTTCTTGTCTCCGAGTCATGACTCCAGCGATGTCAGCCAGGGCTCGTTGGAGACCATGGAGCGGCCTGTGGGTGTCCGTTAGGGACTGGAGGTGGTCCCTGATGGGACTTAGACACCCATGGATGGCGTCAAGTTTGGTAGCCATGAGGTCGAACCCCACCCGCACCTGCTTAGCCATCTCCCTCTGGCCCTCCAACACACGGCGTTGGAAGGCCATGTGTTGTTCGTGGGGGTCGTGGGAGACAGCCGGGGTTGTGGGTGCCTCCTGCTGGGTGGTTTGTGGAGTGGGTGGGGTCTCCTCGATGCAACTGGGCTGTCCTGATCCTGGAGGTGAGTTGCGGATGATGTCAATGATGTCTTGGAGGGCTTCGGTGTCGATGCTGGGGTTGTCCTCCTCGTCATCAGTGAAGAGTGGCTGGGACTGCTCTGCAGGAGGTGTTAACGGTGCCTCTGCAATGTGAAGGGGAGATGCTGTGTTACAATGTGTCCACATGTATGTAGCCACATGGTACATGTTCACATTCAGACAGCTTGGCAATGTACATTGTGACAGTCTGTAGATCAGGGCCATGATCCAGAGTCATTGTGTGTGTACACTGTGCTCTGCTTGATTGTGCATGTGTGCCATTGTGGCCATCTCCCCCAGTCCCCCCAGTACCTGGTGGTTACTCACCCTGTTGCTGTTGTGTTGTGTCATGTCAAGCAGTGTCCGCTCCCCTAACTCCTGCCATGGTCTCCACACTGATGACTGTCGACACCAGCTCCTCCATGTCATCCAGCTCCAGCTGTGGCGCTGGACTCCCACCTCCAGTCTGCATTGCTGCCTTCTGGTTGCCTGCGAGTTTCTCCTTGGTTTTGCGCTTGATGTCAATCCATCGCCTCTTGACCTCGTCCATTGACCTCTTGTGCACTCCGACGGCATTCACCTTGTCCACAATGGACTGCCATATTCCATTTTTGGTGCCCAATGACACGTTGGAGGTGACGAACAGTTCTTGATGGTGTTCCATCAACTCCGTGACCAGGATCCTTTTCTCCTGCGGACCGAACCGCGTCTTCCTCTTCTTCTTGTCCTTGCCCTTCCCTGTCCCCGAGGTCCCAGGCTGGTCGTCCGGGGTGCTTGTGGGGTTCCGCTCGTCCTCTGCGCCTGCTCCGGCTGCCTCCATGGTTCTTCGGTGTTGGTTATTTTGTGTTTGTGGGTTTTTTCTACTTTTGTAGTGATTTTCCCGCCTGCCGTGTGTGTATTGCAGGCCTGGCGCTGCTTATCGCTGATTTCCACATCGCGAATGGGCTCATCGCACGTTTTTTGGTGTTGTGGTTTGTGTTTTTAGCTCCATCGTGGTGGCTGTATCGCGGACATTGTCCGCGGTTTAGGCAGACTATCGCATGGTGACACAGGGTTATTTTCCCACGATGGGCTGCGATAATAAAAGTTGCGTTACGCTACTCTTGCGGTAGTTATCACACGTTCTTGTGACTATACCCCGTAGTTTTTGCCTTGCTGACGCTCACTCACGCACCCCCTCGCTGACACAGGGCACAAGGTTCTGCAACGCACTGGCATCAGCAATATGGCAGCTCTACCTGTAGGCCAAGGAGGTGATGTGGAGTCTGGTAGTCGAGACCCGTCTTGCTGGTGGCAGGTCATCGGTGGTTGATGGACCAAGAAGAAACTCTCCGCCAACCTGAAGGCAGCAACGCAGACCGGAGGTGGGGGCCCAGCGCCACAGCTGGAGCTGGATGACATGGAGGAGCTGGTGTCGACAGTCATCAGTATGGATACTGTGGCCGGAGTCAGGGGATCGGACACTGCTCGACAGGACACAACACAACCGCAACAGGGTGAGTGACCACCAGGTACTGGGGGGACGGGGAGAGATGGCCACAATGGCACACATGCACAAGCAAGCAGGGCACAGTGCACACCCACAATCACTCTGGTGTTGTATTCCGCTTTAGGGGTCCGTATATAGGTTTTCCTGAATCATGTCCTTATATAGGCACAATTCGCATTGCCCTTATATAGGCATAGAAATCCCTGTCCTTATTTAGCCATTAACCGTGCACTCCAAATACAGGCATGTTCACCGACATCCGTCCACCCTAACGTCACAGCGAGTTCTTAGAAACCAGACCCTTAAGCTTCGGGAGTTACCCTAGCACAGGACTATTGATTTCTTCAAGAACTCTTCTATTATGTATGAACCGTTATATCTTAAGGGTTCATTCCTGACGTCTTCCTCTGTCCGACTTCACGTCAATACTAACATTCCACGACACCTACCAGGTATAAATATACCTTCCCTTGCCCAAGCAAGTTAGAGGAGACCTCGACTTCAGAGGAGCCCGTATCCCGGCCTGACGCACTGAGAAGACGCTGTCATTCCTGCACGCAGACGAATCCAGCTTCCAGTGTTCTGACTCCCTTCGCAGGGTGTTAGAGTTCCAGACCCGGCAGGACCTCTCTCATTCTCAAGGTATGGAGCTGACTAGAACCTAGAGGGACTCTTGGCATACTAGACTTAACATACTCTTAGTCTACCATACTAGAGAATACTCCACCTACTTCTACCTTTCCCTACACCTAGACTAGGTTAGGCACACTGGGGTAGAACTAGCTTAGAGACGCATCGTATGAGTACTCGCATTTTTAGCTCATGTTATTTATGTACGTGAATATATGCTAAAAGATAATGCTAGCGCAGTATTATTTATTTCTACTGCTTACGCTGTACATTATTTATCTTGCATACTGTCTTGTGATCATAACAGCACATATCTCTTACACGAGAAACAAGACTGTTCAATAAAACCCTTTTTATTGAAACGCCCGTCTTTCCTTTCTGTGTAACTCTGTAGAAACTAAGCATGCACGATTGAATGAGTGAAACTGTTATCTATTGTTTCCACGATTCTGAGACGTGTTCCGCTTCTAAAGGGAAACAAAGTAGTCATGTTTTTCGGTTGCCAGAAACTACTCCCTTCTTGTTCTCAAGGAGTTTCTAGTGGCCTCTGAGCTAGCTGGCACAGGTAATTAAGTTTAATATAATCGATAGGGACATACCGACCTTAGTCCTAGGTCAAACCTATAGGTTATATTATTCCAATGCGCAGAGCCTATTAGGGAAATAGGAACTACACGACATGGCGCCCAACGGTTTGGTAAGGCAGTAATTTAACGCTAGATACTGAGTAACTCATTCGTGCTTTTCTCAGAGACCCCTACTCACATACTCCATAAGACGTCCGGAGTGGGTAGGGCTAAATATTCGCCATAACTAAATAGGGAAGCACCCTATATATTAGTTGTTTGGTTTGTTCAACTTTGAAGGATACAGTGTTCCAAAATATTGTGCACCTTATCTTTTTGTTTCCTTGCAACTTGTTCTACACTTTTCAAAAAACAAAATGTCCATAAACGGGGACAATAACACCGGAAACGGTGGAGCTGCGGCTGACCCAGTCGTACCAGCTTTTAACTTTACAGGTTTAAATGAAACCTAGGAGGGTGTTATAGACATCCATCCAAACTTAAGAAGAGCCATCACTCTAAAACTTATAAAACACGGCCTACCACCAAGAGGCGGTAGAGCAGTTTTCGTGATAGAGGCACACAAATCCTTTCAGACAGAGGTATTCTATTCATGGGTCATATTTCCTGAATCAAATTCAGTAACAAAACTGTTTCACTTCTACAAAGAAGATGATCCACCAGAGGAATATATTCCTTTCAAGGATATTGAAATTCCACTAACATACCAGGAGCATCAGCTCTGGTTTAAAGGCGCCCTAAAACATCACAGAAACATTACCAGGCTCAGTCCACTAGGTAGACCAGGAGCAACATGGCCGATTCTAGCCGGCTACACTCCTCATCCTGAACTCGATATAATGTCAGACGAGGAATTACTTACTCAACTACAAGAGTTAATAAAAATCTACAGACAACTAGTCCAATATGTCATGCGGACTTTCACAGTCCAACCACCATTGACACTTCCAAATCAAACTCCTCAACAGGGGAATACACTAAAAATTACACCACAGACTCTATACGCAGTCATGGGAAAAATGCCCACAAAACGTGAGCAAATTCCATTCTGGATAGCTCAAAAAATTACTCAAATCGAAGCAGTATTTCCAAATACTAGCCCGTATGAGAAACACAGAATCCTAACCATCTGTTTACCGATGGGGATCACACCACAACTGGAAGACTGCACCACTTGGGGCTTAGTCTTTGCTGCCATCTATACTAAAACACATGGTATTCCATCAATTGCAGTAATACCTGATGTCCTGAAACAAATTCAAAATGAATACGGGGCAGAGCCTGCTCTAAATTTAGGTATGAAATTACTGAAGAATTTCGACCAGGTCTCAACAATAATATTATCTAATATTAAAGGGGAGGCAGCAGCGGTGGCGATCCGCCAACGATTAAGGGAATTCGATGTTACAGAACATCAAACAGAACTACCCAGAATAATAGAACAATCTTATGCAGAATTAGGCAGAGATAGTTTGGGTGGAAGACCAGTGAAGCCAAAACTATCTGAAAGTCCTGAGAAGGACTCTATTAAACAAACTCCTATATCTTCTAAAAAGAAGTGGGAAACTAATAAACAAAATTCAAACGAGAAACGTTCTCAATCCCGAGGTAGGTCTCCTCAAAAGGAGCCCTCTGAAAGGAGGTATAACCTCAGGAATAGGGATAATTTGAAAAAGCCTGACAGGTATCAAGATACTGATACACGTTCCTCTCGTACCTTTCAGATCTCGTCACAGACATCGGAAAGAAGAGGACGCTCAGAACATAGAGAAGAACGCGTGAAATCGAAAGACGACAAACACGTTCCAAAAAACAAATCAAAACCTCAATTCTCAAAGAAGAAGGTAGCAGGTCTGAAGGTCAGACATGCCGAGGATACTGAGAACACAACTCAAGAACGGAGAATGGGCTCAGACAATGCTGGACAGTGCTGAAGAAGTCACAATAGCTGAAGGAACTTCTGGAGATAGTGGACTTGAATGAGTATATTACAGTTGAGATAACACTCCGGATGGAGGGAGACATCACCAGACAGGTGAAAGCACTCTTTTGGGAAAAACTTTCAAGGGGTTATGATATACTTCTAGCAGAAAAAGACTGGCCACCACAATTTGTCAGGGAGTGCCCACATGGCGAGGACATTATAATGCCTGCCTTCTCTAACCATATTCCAATTCATCTAAAATATACTTATGCCAGGAAATGGGCAGTTGCCCAGGCCCCAACATCATACAAAAATCATGTAAGATGGGACGAGGATTCACCTCACCATAAAATACATCTAAAAAATTAACCTACTGCACAAAGGCAATATCCAATAAAGCAAGAAGCTAAAAAACAGGTCCGGGAGATCTTAGATCAACTTGAATACCAAGGGGTGATTGAAACATGCACCTATTCAATGAACAATCCTTTGTTTCCTGTCTCCAAACCAGACAACACCTATCATCTAGTTTTGGATTACAGACACCTAAATACTTGTTCAAAAACATTTGCAGTGCAAAATGCACACAGTACAGCATTAATGAATAACATTGTACGTAAAAAATACAAAACCACATTGGATATCTCAAATGGTTTCTTTTGTCAAAACATAGCACCTGAAAGCAGGTACTTAACAGCTTTCTCAATAATGGGGACCCAGCGTCAATTTTGTCGACTCCCACAATGGTTCAAGAACAGCCCGGGGTTATTCTCAGCGAGAGTAACCGAGTTACTACAAATTTATGACAATGAGGCATTGTCCTATGTCGATGACATCTATCTGACAGACGATGACCTGGACAAACACTTGAACAGGGTGAGCACCATTATACTGGGCTTCGCCTCTGAGGGCTACAAATTCAACTTTAAAAACTCCAGAATTGCCCATCTCAATGTCCTGTTCCTAGGATACGAGCTTTCAAGTGAAGGCAAGAGCTTGGCAGCCAACTTTTTAGAAAGGTGTGCGCTGCTCTAACCTCCTAAGACGCTGAAAAACTTACAATCCATACTGGGTTTCCTAAATTTTGAAAGAACTTACATTCTAAATTACGCAGAAAGGGTTAAACCTCTCTACGCATTAATCAAACCTGATTTTTCAATCAAAAATTGGACACAAGAACACACAGAAATCTTGCGTTCACTCCAAGCTAACATGTTAGCAACAAATCACTTACAAACACACGTAAGTCAACGCAATTTAGTGATCCGAATAATTTCGGGTCAATGCGGATTCACCTACTTAACATTTAATGAGGGTGAGAAAGTACCAATTGCATACAAATCACATTTGTATACACAAGCAGAAATGCGCTTCACTTCAACAGAAAAATACTGACAGCAGTTCAAACTGCAGTAGCAAAAGAAAGAGCTCTAGCCCAAGGGAAACGCATTATTGTCGTAACCCCAGTTCCGGCCTTAGAGGCGGTAACAAAATCAAGCATTCCAAATGCTAAAGCATTACATCCTAGATGGATACAATGGGTTAATTCTCTTGCTGCAACAGATGTTGAATATGTTTTTGATTTCGATCTAAAAACACAAGCGTTCCTGCAATATGAACATGAATGTCCTCTGCCCACTGAGATTCTGCCTCTCGATCAGTATGAATTCATAATTTACACTGACGGATCCGCACAACCCGCAACAGGGAGTAAGCAAGCTTACAGTGCAGCGTGCGCAATCGTTAAAGGTCGCATGCGCGATGGCAAATTCAGACCTATGGTCACAAAAACCCAATCTCTAGGAGATTGTACAGCTCAGCGAGCTGAACTACAAGCATTCAAACTGGCACTTGAAAGTACAGATCGAGAATTCCCCACACTAATAGTGTGCGATTCTTTCTACTGTGTGCAGTCGTATAATGAATATATACAAACTTGGCTTGAAAACGGGTTCAAAGATGCAAAAGGTGGCACAATAAAGCATAAAACGCTTTGCGAACAAGTAGTTCTGTTAAAAAGCGAACTACCAAGGGCTCACGTGATCCATACACTGAGTCATCAACGTGATGGCGTTCACGTTGCAGGAATTCATTGGCTGACGAAGCCGCAAAGGGGGCAGTTCAGACGGCTTCCGTAGCTGCGATCACTCGTTCGAAAACGAAAATAGACAGTGAAATAATGTTGGCTGTCAATGCTACAAGCAAAGGCAGTGGTGCAGCGTTACCAAAAAAGTTTCCACTCAAGTACTCTTATGTAATTGATGCGAACAACGTTCCTTTTGCTCGAATCCCTGGAGTGGGGGATAGGGTAATTCCAAACAAGGAACGCAGATTAGGACTAATCCTAGCAGCACACGAAGGGATAGCCTCTGCCCATGCAGGCATTTCGGCAACAGTATCTTTACTAACACAAAGATATTGGTGGCCTGGCATTAGGAAGCAGACCAAGAACTATGTTCTGGAATGTGAAATTTGCCAACAGATGAAAGTCTCCACAGTGAAACGTCCTGCGCAGACACCCCTGTTAATTTCAGACAAACCATTAGCTTGTGTTTACCTGGACCACTGCGGTCCCTTGCAAAGGGACGGTAACTATAAATATATCATGGTCGCAGTGGATTCTTGCTCTAGGTTCCTATGGATATGGCCTCAGCGCTCGGCTGATGCTCGAACTGTTATAAAAGATTTGCGAGTCTTTATCGGCACATACGCAATAGGCACGCTACATTCTGACCAGGGCCCTGCGTTTAGCTCTGGGGCTTACAAAGACGCCATGGCCAGTCTGGGCGTTGCATTGCGGTACTCCTCTCCGTTTCATCCTGAGGAAAATTCTGTTGTGGAAAGGAAAAACGGGACATAAAGCAGTCTATAACAGCTAGGGTATTAGGTTCGGGTGATGGGTGGGTCAAACATCTATATGGGGTCCAACGCTCATTAAACAATTTGCCAAGAAGTTCACTAGGGGGGTCACCCCATATGAGGTCCTATTTGGGACAAGAATGTGGGTGCCCGATCTGGAATGCAGTGGCACAGTGGTGGAAAATAAACCCTTTGATATCAAAGATCATTTGACTGTTTTACAGGACTTAAATGAACTAAGATCGAAACAAAGCAACGTATTCCTGCAGCCAACCACCACTGGGGAAAAACCAGCAGTCCCAGCAAGGCCTGTCTGGATTCAAAAAGTTGGGGATCTAGTCAGAGAGAAGATTGCGGACAAGAAGGAATTTGGACCTTCTTACAGACAACCAGTACCTGTCCTAGCCGTTCAAGGAACAAGAACAGTACTTTTGCCGCCCCTTGCTGGAAAAAAGGAGAAAAGATTTGTGTCCATCGACCTCATCAAACCACAGTATGTGGCCAATACAAAATAGTAGGCCTCGTGGACTCCGACCTAGTAGCAGACGCACTCCTCTCGCTACTATCCAAGAGGTTCAGACTGAAAGACTGATAACCATCGAGAATTCAGCAGTAACAGATGAAGGACTGAGCAACAATGCTATGGAACTCATCCCTCTTGAGACACAAGTAACAGTTCGTCCAAATACACCTGTCTACACCAATGTAACAAGTGATCAACTGGTACCAGCGATTTCTACAAATCCTGATGCATTTCCAACAATTGACAGAACTGCTTCTGGCTACTTCATTAACTTTGATACGTTTTCCGAGGATCCGAGTGAGCCCGAGACGTCGCCAGCATCAAAAACATTTAAACAGCAAGTACAAGACTTTTTGCAATTTTTGAAAAAGACTTATCTAGTTTCACCATGGATGGAACTTTGGGTTATTTCTGGAATATTTTTCTTCCTGCTTTGGCTAGCTTTGGTTATGACTATGAGCGTGCTTATAAATGGGAGATACATCCATTTGGACATTGAAAGGAAAGAAGTGAACTTACTTTTGAAACCTCACAAATCATCCCATCGTGAAACAAGAGACTTGTCTGCAGTGAACATCACTATACAGGATGGTATAGTGTGGGACAAAACTGATTTTGATATTTTCGGCCCGGCGGAACATTTGAACATTCCACATTTATTTAAAATTTCACTAAGTGATTTTGTTTCATCCAGTACCTACTCTGATGATTGGGACTTTGAAACCGTACATGATATGATGTTTGACCTAGAAAAATCTGCTGCATTTTCTAATAATGAATATTTAGAGGGTTCATCAGACTATGAACAGCTGTATTGCTATAACCACTATGGTCATCATTTTTTGCATAAATCTGTAACACCTAGAAATGTGTTTATGTTTAACCAATGGGAGCATTGTCCTACACCACCAAAAGGTAGTTTAAAAACATTTGCTAAAAAGTTTCCATATTTTTCAGGATACAATACATCTGATCCAGAAACATTTTACTATAGAAATGTAAACAAAACAGGACTGAAAATTATGTTAACAAATACAAAACAGATATACTCTGCAGCATTTATTGCCCAACTGTCTAGACAGGGTTTCGACTTATGGAAAGACACAATAGACACAAAATCTGTCTGAGGTACTAAAGATTGGCAAGTACAGGGGATAGAAGCTTTATTTAGAGCCTGTATCATCCCTCAGCAAATAATGTTTTTGAATGACACGGTCCAACAAACGTCTTGCCTTGGGTTAGCCAAGATCAAAGATGAAAAATCCTTCTGTACCAACACCTGCAAGTGATAACAATACACAGGCAGCGGTTACTGTTGACACCATACTACAACTCAACAGAACAAATCCTGATTGGAGAAAATAGTTGATCTGGCCCACAGACACAAACAACTGTCAAGCAAGATTCATGAATAAAACACAGGGGTTTACTATTCATAGGCCAGACCCACGATACGTCCAAAGACAGCATCCGGGGGTAGTAACAACATACAGTGTAGGAAAATTATGCCTCGATTGGCTGCAGAAATCTACACTTAAGGATGTGAAACAACATTTATCTTTACTTAAAGAAGACGCAGACCTTAGGGAATTCTTGCTTGGACCAAGAAAACCGCGTCAAAAACGTTTCATATATGCCGGCATCTATGCTGCTTATAATGAAGCATGGAAGGTGTCACAGATGGAGGCTGCAGAACGAATAAGTGAACTTGATCGTATTAACTTAGAGAAAACTCTCTCTGTGGTCGACAATGGGTTAACAACTTTGTCCTCCAGAATTTATTCATTGGACAGTATTGTATCCTCTGCTATCGGCATACTGGAACAAGATTTAGCCATGTTACAACAGGGCCAAACACAGTTACGTTCTATTATGTTATTAAGCTGGACGCTGTAATCTTTGCGTGCGGGCTATGTGCCTTGGCGTTTTATCAACACGACGGCTCTGTTTGCAGAATACAATCTAACTGATAAACAGATCGAACTGGCACAAAGGGAAGCGAAGTATACAGTACTGGGCATTGAAAAAATTGAAAAATTACCATTCACAGTGGCAGAAAAACCAGCGACAGAATGGCTTATTCATGGCAAAATCACATTACCTGTGACTACTTTTCAGTTTCAGTATTGCCTTAAACAGATGCAAGCAGGCAAATATGAAAGGTTGGGTAAAGAATACATTAAGACATCCTGGAATTTACCATACACATATAGATGTTGGAGTGGGGATCGTGAAGTGTTTCTAAGCGGTACACACTGTGAAAATGCACTAAGCGGTTCACTGATTTGTCAGGACATTTCTTTACACAGGGCTTGTAATGGTTCTGTGGCAAACTTGTCCTGCCACCAGCAGCGTACACAAGCTGCTGTGATTAATCCAACGTTTGGACAACTTTCTAATGGGAGTTACCTCATGTTGAATGATCAGAGTTGCTGTGGCATGTTGCCAGGCATCCCATATCTAGTAACGGTCAACTCCAGGGTCACCTGCTGTATGCAAGTATTGTTTGCCCCAATGGACACAGTCAGGGAGTCGCCTTTATGGTCTTCGTTGAATGTCTCTTTTATACGATTTTGATACTTTAAGCAGAATAAAAGCCATGCTTATACAACAATCAGTGCCTTTGACCTCGACCAAAGAAACCTATGATTTACAAGTTGCAAGGACTTCGGCTGAGATACAAGCTTTACTTCGTACAAACTGCCCTATACATTTCGTAGAAATAATAGGCCGTATCTTTAACATATCAGATACAAGCGGAATTGTACATGTATTTAAGACCATCTGTTCCGGACTATTAGCACCTTTCCAGGCTGTCCTTGGAATCATCCCAAACTTCGCACATTCGGTGTTTGGTGGTGTGCCATTAATTCTAGCACTTGTTGCAGGAATTCTGTTTCTATTCCTCCTACTACGCTATGGCAAGCCTCTTCGCCAACATCACTCCGAGCGATGTGGAGTGAGCCCTCCTTGAACGGAAATGCCGTGAGCGAATAGTACAGCTTTTGGGCATGCCTCGTCTACGGGAACTTAATACAACGTGGTTCTTGTCATTCAGACCAATCTGGCAAGATTGCATCTTACCTGTTCTACGCTGCCTGTTTTGCGGTGAAGAATGCGTGCTAGACATCTGTCTAACACTCCCATCAGTCATGCCAACGGATATCGATAATCTGCTGGATCCGATAACGGCCCATGCTGTGTGTTGTACCCAAAGGCTTCCAATCCTGATGGCGGCATTCATTGAGATCTCACAGACGCTTCCGGCTGCTGCTGAGGTACGAGATGGATCAACGGGCACACAGGTAACAACGGACGTGAACATTGCATCTTCTGCTGAAGGCGATGTTTCTCATCTCTGTGCAATTAACCTTCTGAACGAGGTGTTCCAAATGTCACCGACTTCGGTGGATGATATTTTGGCTACGGACATAGATGATCTAATGTTTACGCCAGACCCATACACTGACTTTGATTCGGCTCACAGTGTACCAGGGCAACAATGAAATTTGGCCTTCATATTTTTCAAACTTGGAACTTTTCCCAGAATTGAACTTTTTTCTCTTTTAAATTTTTGAAATGACATGGCAAATGAACAATCTGCTTACAGTAGAACTAGTCTTATAAAACGGACTTCTTTGAATACTTCCAGGGACACATTGTCACCTTACTTGTCTAACATTTCATTTAATTCTATGATATGCAATGGCTTTGATTTTGAGAACTTATCGACCATTTCGTCATATGTATATATTTCTGTTTTCATTCACGTTGCATTTTACTTCCGTTATATGCTTAGAATGGAAACGATGCTTTAAATGTACAGTACCTATTGCATTTCAACAGTTTTGAGCTTCTTTTAAAATGCTTTTAGGAATGTTTTTAGCAATATGTGGTACTCAATTTTATGTTTAGCATTTAAAATGTTTAGCATTTAGTATTATCGTTCACTCGAAGATGGAGAGGGTGTTGTATTCCGCTTTAGGGGTCCGTATATAGGTTTTCCTGAATCATGTCCTTATATAGGCACAATTCGTATTGCCCTTATATAGGCATAGAAATCCCTGTCCTTATTTAGGCATTAACCGTGCACTCCAAATACAGACATGGTCACCGACATCCGTCCACCCTAACGTCACAACGAGTTCTTAGAAACCAGACCCTTAAGCTTCGGGAGTTCCCCTAGAACAGGACTATTGATTTCTCCAAGAACTCATCTATTATGTATGAACCGTTATACCTTAAGGGTTCATTCCTGACGTCTTCCTCTGTCCGACTTCACGTCAATGCTAACATTCCACGACACCTACCAGGTATAAATATACCTTCCCTTGCCCAAGCAAGTTAGAGGAGACCTCGACTTCAGAGGAGCCCGTATCCCGGCCTGACGCACTGAGAAGACGCTGTCATTCCTGCACGCAAATGAATCCAGCTTCCAGTGTTCTGACTCCCTTCGCAGGGTATTAGAGTTCCAGACCCGGCAGGAGATTCCCACCTCTCTCATTCTCAAGGTATGGAGCTGACTAGAACCTAGAGGGACTCTTGGCATACTAGACTTAACATACTCTTAGTCTACCATATTAGAGAATACTCCACCTACTTCTACCTTTCCCTACACCTAGACTAGGTTAGGTACACTGGGGTAGAACTAGCTTAGAGACGCATCGTATGAGTACTCGCATTTTTAGCTCATGTTATTTATGTATGTGAATATATGCTAAAAGATAATGCTAGCGCAGTATTATTTATTTCTACTGCTTACGCTGTACATTATTTATCTTGCATACTGTCTTGTGATCATAACAGCACACATCTCTTACACGAGAAACAAGACTGTTCAATAAAACCCTTTTATTGAAACGCCCGTCTTTCCTTTCTGTGTAACTCTGTAGAAACTAAGCATGCACGATTGAATGAGTGAAACTGTTATCTATTGTTTCCACGATTCTGAGACGTGTTCCGCTTCAAAAGGGAAACAAAGTAATCATGTTTTTCGGTTGCCAGAAACTACTCCCTTCTTGTTCTCAAGGAGTTTCTAGTGGCCTCTGAGCTAGCTGGCACAGGTAATTAAATTTAATATAATCGATAGGGACATACCGACCTTAGTCCTATGTCAAACCTATAGGTTATATTATTCCAATGCGCAGAGCCTATTAGGGAAATAGGAACTACACTACACTGGGTCCTCGCCCAGACCCACAGACTGTCACAATGTACAATGCCATGCTGTCTGAATGTCAACCTGTGCCATGCGGCAACATACATGTGCACACATTGTAATACAGCATCTCCCCTTCACATCCCAGGGGCATCATCAACACCTCCTGCAGAGCAGTCACAGCCACTCTTCACTGATGATGAGGAGGACAACACCAGCATCGACACCCAAACCATCCAAGACCTCATTGACCTCATCCGCAACTCACCTCCAGGATCAGGGCAGCCCAGCTGCATCCAGGAAACCCCACCCACCACCCAAACCACCCAGCAGGAGGCACCCACAGCTCCGGCACCCTCCCAAGTCCCCCAGGAACAACAAATGGCCTTCCAACGCCTTGTGCTGGAGGGCCAGAGGGAGACGGCCGAGCAGGTGCGGGTGGGGTTCGAGCTCATGGCTACCAAACTGGACGCCATCCTTGGGTGTCTATGTCCGCCCCATGGACTCCAGCGAGCCCTGACTGACATCTCTGGAGTCATGACGCGGAGGGAAGAATACCTGTCCGCTCAGAGTGGCCCCAGCGAGGCCAGCCTTGAGCTGGCACACATGCGGAGGCTCATGGAGGACATGGTGCGGATGGAGGTGGAAAGGATGGCAGCCGCCGCTGCACATCAGCGAAATGTAGCTGGGATCTACCGTGGCCTGCATGTCCTCATCATGGCATTGCTGCCACAAGGCGTGGCGATGATGAATGCTGCTGCCCCCACACCATCCACATCTCCGCCCCCTGGTGTGTTAGTGCCTCCCAGTGCGGCAGGCGTATCCACTCCGGCACCTGATGTGTCACTGCCACACAGTGCGGCCGACAATCCTCCTCCGGCCCCTGAGGTGTCAGTGGCACACAGTGCCGCAGCAGGTACTGCAACACCCACAGGTGGGGCAGGGCACACACCCGGGGACGAGGATGTGGATGGGACTGTGGTTAGAAGGGCCAGGCACTAGCATCCATTTCCGCCACCTTGCCTATTTCTGCATGGTGCCGCACATGGCCTCAAGACCTACCACTGACCCCCCATACACTCCGATGCACTCACCTTGGACAGCGACATGGACTGCCACATCCTGTTTGATGACCAATGACACGGTGGACAGACTGCGGACTGTACCCTTCCTCTTCCGCAGTACAGGTCAATCCCGGATGGACACTGGCTGGCCCTCCACGGGCCCATATTGTGTAGTGTGCTCGGCATTGCCCTGTACCGCTCCAGCTGCATGACTGCACTGGATGTGCAAATAAACATCCAGTGATGCACTGCTGTGTAATGTCTTACGTCATTCCTGTATGGATGTGTGGATGAATGTGGGGACAGTGCCTTCCCTTGCGTCAATGATGTTCATCCTGTGGGATGCCAGTCAGAGGGTGCGACATTGCATTTTGTGTACAGGGTTCCGTGGACACTACAACAGGGACGCACGCATCAGTCACTTCCTTGTCCGGACATGGACTGGACCACGCCCAGAGCCCACGAGTCATTGTTGCAAGCCCTGCGCTGGTCGGGCGTACGGCAGGCCAGAGCACTCCGCTTGCTACCCATCGCAGCTATACTCGCTGGTGGTATGCAGGTCACTGGTATAGTTGTCAGCATGTCACAGCCACTCCCTGAGGGCAGGTTTTCACACACACCACACCCATCCGGCACAGGCGTCACAGGCCATGTGACTCCACCAACATAAGGGGCCGACGACGTCACATTCCCCTCTTCCGGTGGTGACTGGATGACGGCCGCTCCACGGTTCTCACTCATGTAGGGCCCAATGAGTTGTTGCGCACAGGGTTAGTGGCATCCGAGGCCTTGCGGACGGCACGGGCCTACCACCACGTGGCGCAGACTGGGGTTGCACAGGGTTAGTGGCATCCGAGGCCTTGCGGACGGCACGGGCCTACCACCACATGGCGCAGACTGGGGTTGCACAGGGTTAGTGGCACCCGGGGCCTTGCGGACGGCACAGGCACACCGCCACGGGACGGTGACTTTGGGTGCACTGTGTCAGTGGCACCTTGAGCTGCTGAGCGGGTGTGCAGCCTGCGATGATGCCACGTCCCGGTGGTCCGGACAGCTCAGGTTTTGTGTGCCCTGCTGGACCGCAGTGTAGGCCAGAGCCAGCGGGCAGCGCGGGCCTACCGCCACGTGGCGTCGCTTCCGGGATCCCAGAGTTGGTGGCACCCATTGGGCTGAGCGGGTGTGCAGCCTGCGATGGTGCCGGGTGCACTGGTATGTCCTCTGCCATGGAGTAATCAAGACCCAGCACCAAACGTGAGACCTGGTGGCCTGCGGAGCGGGGCTGCATGATGTGGATGGTGCCATGTCCGCGGGCCCCGGGCTTGTGGCTTGCAGCGGCACGTGGTGGGACCTCCTGTCTACGCGCCGGTGGCGGAAGGTGAGCATTGAGGCCTGGGTGTGCATGGGCGGGCATGCTCCGATGGGCGGCGGGAGAGGTTGGGGTGCCTCTGCCTGGGTGTGCATGGGCGGGCAGGCGATGTTGTCTTGTGCAAGTGTGTGTACTGTGCCAGTCATGTATCTGGGCTCTGTTTCAGCTGACAGCTCTGAATGAGATGTGTGACCTGGTGAACTGCACTACATGCCGGCACGTGGTTGGAGTCACACCGGTGGCAGCAGGTGAGCAGTGTGGCCTGGGTGCGCAGGGGCGGCACTGTCTCTCTCTCTCCCTCTCTTCCTATCTCTCTCCTCTTCTCTCTCTCTCTCTCTCGCTCCCTCTCTTCCTCTCTCTCTCCTCTCCCCTCTCTTCCTCTCTCTCTCCTTCGCTCTCTCTCTGTCCTCTGATGTGCGCAGGACACACCTTCTCATCATCTTTTTTGTCTTACAGGCTGTGACCTAAGTATTGTCCGGAGGGGAGCGGCCATGTGTCTTCATTTCATTTCATTGTTCTATTTTAATAAAGTTTCATTTGTTGCTTCGAAAGTGAATGTGTGCTGGTCATTTCTGTGATGACGCATCCATGTCACCAGTTGTGATTGTGTGGCATCAAGCAGAATATTTTTTACATGTTTAGGTGTGGCTGATGTGGCATGTCTTTGTTCGGGGGGGTGCCATGGAGGGGTGGTCCTGGGGGTGGTGGCTGTGGGTGTTGTGGCCCTCTTGGGTGTCCGGGCCGCATGATGGGTGGCTCCATGGCATCTGTTGCCCTTCCGATGTAGCCCTGGGCTGTGCTCCCTTTTGGTTTGCAGGCTGCCGTCGGACTTTACACCAGGTCAGAGCAGGTGTTGATTTCCTGGTGCTAACGCGCCTTATCGCCTGTTTTGTGTTTTTATCGCGGATGTGGCTGATCGTTGTGAGTGTTGAGGTGTGCTGTTGTCTCGACTTTTGTCACGGGAGCGCCTACTCTGCATCTCATTAGAGGTATTTGCGGGGGTCCTCTGTGGCGATATTTTTTGCGGCTGCTATCGCGGGTAAACTGGTGCTGTGGGCTGTTAACACCGGCTTGTGAATGGGGGGGTAAATTTATCACGACTTTGGCTGCAGATAAAGTTGCGTTAATTCGGCGATGGCTCCTTGTGAATATGCCCCTACGTTTTCCTTTAGACACTCTACATCACTTTCGCGCACCACCCCAGAGTCATAGACATGGAAGAAGGACTCCATTATAATAACTGTTTCTGCTAAGATTGTAAATAAATCACTATGTTTCCAGGATGGTAAAAGATAGATTTCCTTCACCTCCAGCAAATCTGGGGGTGACCTGTTCCCTTTTTCACTCTGGACCAGTTTCAGGATGGAAACGCTTCTGTTTGTAGTTTGGGAATCCCCACAAACATACAGGTGGACCATGTGCCCCACATAAAAGGGTGAAAGAATACATGTTAGTCAAAGCTATTGACATAGATCAGAGACAATCATTCCTTCAGAATCTAAGCCAACGTCTAACAATTGGGTCAGTCCAAACCTTTGCACCTCATAGTTGGTATGTGAGACCTATCACCCTTCTCTATGCTCCCATTGGCCCATGTGAAACAACAGCATCCTCAGATAATGCGTCCATCTGCCACTGCCTTGAAACCTAGCGGTGCACCAGGGGTTTGCCACAAAGAGTCTTTGGCCTGGTAATATGTACAGGATGTTGTGCAATCTGCTGCTGGGACTCAAGTGTCAAAGTCAGGTGTGGCACTGTCGGTGCCCTGGTTTCCTTTGACTCACTGGGGCATGCCCCCCTCACACACACAGGCGGACAAGGGAAACTTAGAGAGTGATTAAACACATAAGCATGTGTTTCAGAGCACAGTAATGAACTGCTCCAGACAAGCGTTTCAATATTTTAAAACTCTGCTTCACATTTTAGTTATTGAAACAAGACATTTCTTCGTGTTTTGATCAGCTACTTTGAGATGCACAGGCACACACTGTAATTGATTACATTTTGTGGAAGACCAGGTGGGACTTGCCCCGCTCATGCTGTGGGTTAAGACTTGGGGTAATCCGGAAGCAGCCCTGGTAATATCCTGTATTTCCGATTGTTTGTCTTTAGATGGGGTTGCTCGGATTTCCTGGAACGCATATCTGGAGAAAACCTTTGAAGCAATAGGCTTAAAAGAGTTGTTAGATAACCCTTACACGGTCACTTTGAAAAGGAAGTAAACAGCGCCTCCTCAATCATTGTATGGAACAGAGGCTACAGAAGTTCAAGCCTTGGTTTCAGTTGTAGGATATGTAAAGGTTTCAACTACAATTAATCTCGACCCTATTTATAATGGATTACAAACCCTTGCGTGGATCAAAATTGAGACACCAGCAGGAAGGCCTGATGTTTCTACAGAAACTTTGTACTATAGAGACTTGTTATGCGGCTCTACCTTTTATTAGAAGGGGATTGCAATTAGGAAAAGGTATGAGGTGCTTGTCGCATGAGCGCCTTATCGATGCCTTCGCAATGCTGTGTTGCTATTTCCCATTTTATGAATTGTGTAAACTTAACTCTGAGGATCTTTTTAATCTTTTCTGTTTTAGCTGAACAATGTATTTTATTCTTTTTGTGTTTTATGACTTTTATGGCTTTTGCCGAATAAAGATTTGAACTGAACAGAGGAGGCTTGATTTTCAGCTCTACATTTGTCAAATTTTATTACTGTTCTTTTTCTGGCAAATATTGAAGGCACAGTTGTCCATCAACATACCACAGCACGAACGGTAGAAGGTTACTTCCCTCACTACTGTTCATGAGTAGGAGAAAATGAATTTGAATATTTGACAAGTAAATGCAGTTTTTAAAAATCTTTTTTTAAAACATCGGCAACAATGGGCAATAAGGCACTACTTTTGAAAAATGAGGTGCTGTGATGCGGGAGGCAAAATTGTTGAAGAAGATACCCCCCCCGCCCCCCCTTTGTGACATCAGCAGTATGGTGTGGTGTCACAAAGGACAGAGGGATGGTAGAATCTTCTCTCCTGGAGACCCAAAATGAGATGTAAATCAGAGCATCCTTTCTGAAACCATTATCCAAAAATACTTATAGTGTATAAAACAACGTAAGCCGCGGTAGGCTCCAACACATTATGCAAGAGGTACAGTAAGCTATGCCAGGACTTTCTTGGTTGGCAGTTAAAGCGAAGAGCGTATTTTAAAAAACAAAATATTAATAAATTGGCCTCTGAGGGAGTATGGAAAACGACGAAATTTGGCTTTCTTCAAAAATTATCCTGTCTGATAAAAAAAAAAACGCCATACCACATTGTGGTGCACCCAATGTATGTCATAAATTTACCACAGCCCTCAAAGGATACCACCAGCTTTCCGGGGGACAGAAATTCTGCCTGTTTACTGGAGAGCAGACTACTTTCTAAGATCCTGCATACCTCAAAGCAGTAGGCATAGGCGGAATATTATGCAGTGGACACTTGCTGAGCAATATTCTGAATGGTGGAGTAGGAAAATAGCCGCGTCTGACCACTATCCAACACACAAGGCAGCAATAACAATCAAAAGCACATACGTAGAACCCACAAAACACAAGAACCCTGGCCCTCCGCACGCCATCAGATACTCCACTGCAGACCTCCGTGCCCTAGACCCCAGCTGCAACAACAACTGCTGCCTCGCATCGCCTCGCTCCAGATCAGGACCTTTCACCTGCACCCGCTGCCGGTCTACCTCCACCCTAGGACCAACCACCATTGCAGCAACCAGCACCATGCCATTCCCATCGACTGAGACCTCCCCAGAACAACACAGCTGCCTCCTGATCAACGCCAGATCACTCTGCAAACACGCCACCAAGGTCTGGGACACCATCTCCACCCTTGCCCCTGACGTGACCTTCATTACAGAGACAAAGCTTACCCCCACATCTGCCTTGAACACACATCACCACCACAACACCCATCGGCTACAAGGTGAAACACAGCACTAACTGACACAGAGGGGGCATTGCCATCATACACAAAGAATCGATCATCTGCACCACCACCGATGACGAAAGAACGCCAATCATGGAACACATGAACTTCCAGCTCCACACCGATGTCAAATCCAGCATCAAAGGCACCCTCGCATACAGACCACCAGGACAATGAACCAGTCTCAGCGACGCCATCGCTGAATTCATCACCCGCTCGACTTTGAATCCGAACACTACGTCTTCCTGGGAGACCTCAACTTCCACCTGGACGACCCCACTGACACCAATTCCATGACTTCCTGGGAAGATTGAACAGCATTGGTCTCAAGCAGCTGGTCACAGACCCCTTGCACAAAGCAAGACACATGCTGGCACCATCATCACATCCAGCAACAGAATCAAAGACAGCCACACCTCTGAACTCACTGGTCAGACCACTCCATTGTACACTTCATCCTCGCCGGACCACCTCGCACCGCCCCTAACCATCACAGCACCTCTTTCGGCAGCTGAACCAAGATCATGCAGCACCAATAGACTGACACCCTCAGCCTCACACTCCCCAACATCAGCACCAACTTGGATCAGGCAGTAGAGAACTTCAACCCCTGGATCACCAGCTCCACCGACCGAGTCGCTCCCACCAAACCAGCCAAAATGCACAGGCCTTCCAAACGAGCCAGCTGGTACACCCTGGAACTCAGCACATAGAAGCGCAGAATCGAATAACTGGAAAGAAGATGGTGTACCAGCAGGAACCACACCGACTGAGCTGCCTTTCAAGTCAGCACTCAATGACTACCACCTCCATCTCAAAGCCAGCTCGAATCCACAAAACAGGAGGTCCTGACTCACCGGATCAAGACCAGCGCCAACTAAAATCTTCAAGACCAGCGCCACCATCGTCAGAGAGTTCACCTGCCTGTCAGCCACCAATAACCTGATCCCCTCCTCACAGGAACTCTGCGATGCCCTCGCCGACCACTTCAACAACAAGATAGACACCATCTACAGAAACTTCGATCCCCCAACCCACCGACCTCCTCAGCATCCCAGCGACCACAACCGCTGGCCACCTGCTCACCGTTTGGGAACTCCATCCACTCGGGAGAACCGATCGACCCATGCCCCCACCATCATTTCTACCTCGTAGGAGACAAGATAAGCCACCAGCTCACCACCATCCTCAATGCCTCCACCTCACAGCCACCTTTTCTGACACCTAGAAACATACAGAGGTGAGATATCTCCTCAAATACCCACTGCAGACCCAGCGAGCTCCAGAACTACCATCCCATCTCTCTGCTCCCGTTCCCCACCAATGTCCTGGAGAAGGCCATCACCTCCAACTCACTGAACACCTGAAGAAAAACAACCTGCTGAACCCTTCCCAATCAGGTATCTGAGCCAACCACAGCACTGAGACAGTCCTGATTGCGGCATCAGAGGACACCCCCACCCTACTCGACAGAGGAGAATCGGCCACCCTGAGCCTGCTCAACCTCTCTGCAGCCTTCGACACCGTCTCCCACCACACACTCATCGATTGACTATGCCAGATTGGTATCATAGAAGACGCGTTCAGATGGATGGCATGCTTTCTCAAATGGGTGCACCCAGAAAGTCTGCCTCCATCCCTTCACCTCACAACCCAAGCACACCATCTGCGGCATTCCCCAAGGCTCATCCCTCAGTCCAACCCTCTTCAACATCTACATGACCCCACTTGCAGACATCATGAGATCGCACGACATCAACATTATCTCCTACGCTGACGATACCTAGCTCATCCTCTTGCTCTCAGCAGACCCCACCTCGATGAAGATCCTCTTCCACAACTGTAAGAAGAACGTCTCAGTCTGGATGAAGAATAACTGCCTGAAGCTCAACACGGACAAAACTGAAAGTTCTGATCTTCAGCAGACACTCTGCCCTCTGGAATGACTCCTGGTGGACAGCGTAACTCGGGCCCACCCCATTCTGAAAGACCACATTCACAACCTCGGAATCATCCTGGACTGTGAACTCTCCGTTAAACATCAGGTCAATGCCGTCTCCACAGCCTGCTTCTGCACGCTCCGCAAAGACTTCAAGTGACTCCCCATCAGCACCAGGAAAATGGTGACATAGGCCCTCATCACCAGCCGGCTGGATTACTTCAACACACTCTATGCAGGTACTACCACCGAACTCATTAAAAGACTCCAGACGATTCAGAACGCAGCTGCCAGACTGATCCTTAACCTTCCCAAGAGGACCCACATCACGCAACACCTGAAGGACTTCCACTGGGTCCCTGTCCAGAAGAGCACTGGGTCCCTGTCCAGAAGAGATGCCATTTCAAGCTTCTGACCCGTACAAAGCCCTCCACGACCAAGGAACCACCTCCATGAACCACCGCCTGTATTTCCACAGACCTCCCATGAACCTCCGCTCTGTACACCTTGCCATCGCATAGATACCACGCATCCGCCGCGGCCACTACGGAGGACGCTCCTTCTCCCACCTCACTGCCAAATCCTGGAATGCCCTCCACCTCCGCACCGCACCCTCGCTGGCCCAATTCACAAAGGGACTCAAGACCTGGCCTGCAGCACAGCGCCTGGATACCCTCTCGGGTGATAAGCCGAACTATACAAGCATGACTTGATTGATTGATAGAAGCAACTCTCACAGTCTTACACTCTTTCCCTTGAGCCTCACGTCAGTTTGTACCGGAGAGAGCCTGAAGACCACATAAGAAGCAACCCTTTCCACTCAATGCTAAGAGGACCTTCACAGGGGAGGAGGCAGACATTTTACATATTTTAGTTTACCACTAGGGAGAACTACATAGTGTACCTCCACTCAGAGTCAGAGTGGCAGAGACTCAGGCCACATTGGCGGTCACCGATGGGGAGAATGCTCTGGTTGTGGAAATAGGCACTGTGGGGGGATTTAAAAATAAGTGTCAGTATGAGAGAAGGCGTGTGAAGGATAAATTTGGTAGGAAACAGTTGACACCTGTACTCATCAGTGGACGCCGAGGAGCGTGCCTCAGTCTCTCCCTTTCTGACCTCATTTGAGGGTTACAGAGCATACAAGGGCTACTGGGGTACAACTGTGGTGGTTGAGGTCGATGACCTCTGGTATCCCTACATGTGTCCCATTATGGCTCTGCAAAGTGGGCCAAGTACAATTCTTTCTGCACTCCCATGGCAGCGAAGGTGAGCAGTCGTAGGCTTCTCAGGGAGATAGGTGGGAGGCAAGACCTCAGAACTCAACCCTCAATCAAGACCCCAATAAAGTGACTGTCCAGGCCAGTGCTTTATTTTTATGAGAAATGAACTACTTTCATCACACAGCAGAACTAGAAACTGCAAATGTAATGGAAGAGACAGTCAGGGCTGAAGACGACACTAAGAAAGGCAGTGAGGCTCTCCTCCCCCTGCTTCCTGGTATCTTCCCACTGTGGTCGAAAACCGGTTTCTATAGCCCCCAACACGCTATGGGTTTTAGGCAAAGATTAGGCACAGTTGCAGATAGCTTAATTTCTTGCAAATGTGACTTGCTCAATTTCAGTTCAATCTCTTTGCCCCTTATTGGTAAAAAGTCTTAATGAGTGCTGCAGACCCAACTGCATCTGTTGAATCTTCAGTCTATTGTGCGGGGTAGGCCTCACATTTTTACCTGTTGGCTTCCATAGCAATTAGGGAAGCGTGGCAGTAGCAGACCGACTCCTGCCCTCATGGAAGCGGCTCTTCTCAGGTGTAGAACACACTGGCAGCCTCACTCGAGACAATAGTCTTAGAGATATTACATGGGGTGGGCTGGCGCAGCAATGTCCAGTTTTAGCTGCGGTGATCCATCTGAATGGCTACAGGGACGTCCTAAGGTGTCATTTGTGGCCTCTTCCCATATCTCCTCACAATAGAGTCCTCTGGTAGTTGCAGCCTCCGGGCGGATTAGGGCTTCTTTCTCAGAATTGACGTGGTTCTTTCTTACTGTCGGCTGCAGCCTCAGCCTTCCAGGCAACACAAGTCGGTGCCTGAGATGAAGATAATATTGAGGAGCATGACATGGGTGATCATAGTTTATGAAAGAAGATTCTTCAGTAGAGAATACAGCGATTATTTTGAAGAACAATATTTTCCAACTGGCAGCTAGAGAAATGGAGGGGATCTTATAGAGTAGGGTTCTTTGCATACAAAGTGATTGTGAAGCTTTTTATAAAAGTCCTTGATTTGATTATGGAGAATTGAGTTGTTTGCAAACATGATCTGAAAGCTAGAGATTGAGATATCTTTTGTCTCTTCTCTCCACCACTGGCACAATTCCTTTTGAAGTGTTGAGGGCTAAGAAGCTATTTATCAGAGCATATTTGTTTTTAAAAATATCTTCCTCCAAGGATACTCAAAAGCTATGCCACTGGTTTTATCTCAATTTAATGAGAACAGCTGTGATGTCATGTTATGAGTAAAGGCTGCGACCAGTTCCTGCTAGTGGTATTAAGCATTCAGGTTCAGATTGGTAGATGTCATCTTCACCTCAAGCTACGCTAAGATGTTCTTTAAAAGAGGGTGACCTGAGACTCTCGCAGTTAATGGCCTTATTGTCTATCCACATCATGGCTACGTACAGCTTGAGTTTTTTGAGTTTTCATGGTAACATCTTAACTATTAATTGACCTTATTTCCAGTAAGTTCTTGACTCTACCTTCGTGATCAAGAGCAATGGGATGCATCGGTGGGATATGGTCAAAAGATGCAGGGCATCATTGATATTTACTGTGACTCGCTCCAACCAGGGCTTTCTTTTGAAAGAAAACATGGTGGGAAACCAGTGATCTTGCTGTTGATTGGTCTTGCATCACCAGACTTGCCTACCTCAAAAAGTGTCGCCATGTGAGAGAGAATGGGGAGTGGGCAGGACCTTTGGAAGGGGGTAGACAGGTTGTTATGCCGAGCACGCACCCGGACCCACTCCTACCCTCCACCAAACACAAACAGTGCCACCACACACAAGCTGGAAACCCACTCTTAGCAAAGTTTTCTGCTCATCTTTGATTGCACCGTATGAGATTGGCTTTTTAATGTGACCAGGTGAACAATGCCGATTGCGTGTGAGACATGGTGACACCGTGTGAGTTGGCAAGCGTGTGTGACATATGGTGACCCTGTGTGAGTTGGCAGTTGCGTGTGACACACGGTGGCACTGTGTGAGTTGGCAGGTGCGTGTGACACACGGTGACATTGTGTGGGTTGGCAGGTGCGTGTGACACTCGGTGGCTCTGTGTGAGTTGGCAGGTCTACATGATCGTGTTAAAGACTCCTACCAGATTTAGATGCCAGAGAAGCACCCAACACTGTTGACTGGGAACCCCAGACATCGGCATGGCACACGTGACATTGACCCCAAAGCATGTCATGCCTTAGTATCTGTGACCATCACATCTGCTGAAGACCAGAGTGGCCTGTGTACGGCCAACCCATTCTTTACATCTGCTCCTGCGCATGCGCGCTCGTGACGTGAACTTGGAACGCCACACACAGCACGCACAATTGGAGCGGCTGCACGGCAGTGTTGTGTGGAACGTGCCATATCAACACACGGTACTTTTTGAACTGGATTAATGTAAAAATGCCATCACTTTAGAGAAGATAAAAAGGGAATGCTTGTGCTGGAAAGAAACGGGACAAGGAACTGCTAAAAAAAACAAGTGTTGTCCCGAGTCCCTGTAAGATCTTGCACACTTCCCTGTGAAATATTCGCTGCAGTGCTGATGTAGTTTGCCAGGGCACGGGTTCCTTCGTGGAAAATAAACACGTCTCTCTCCAGAGCTTTTTTTAGCACACACAAGAAGACGCGTTTCTTGGTTCCCTACGAGGGGGAGAAGAAAAGCGCAGCTTCCTCGCGCAGCATCATGGAAACGTTGGGTCATGTGTTTAGATAACAGCATTACACGGTGCATTTCTGCACAGCTATCAGCAGCAGAGGGGGTCTACATTTTCCTACCCCCAAGAATTCAATGGCTGGGATTAGACCTGCCTGGTTCTGGGGCAGGTTAACCCAGAGACGGTTCATGGAAAATGTACATGAGCTCTTGAAAACAGAATAAACTTTCCTCTTCTGAAGCCTGAAATACAAACCGCAGGTCCCTTTATCCGATATCGTGTAATGTCGAGTGTTCCGAACTGAACAGGCCTCGCGCTAATACAGGGCTTATGTAGTGACAAGTCACCAGATGCTATCGGGGTTCCTTCCAAGTCAGTAATAGGTCCCAGGTGAGAGATGTCCTTCGATTGGACGCGAGGCAGAGACAGACTAGCCTATAGGGAAATCAGAAGTTTCCCAAGCTATGTCTGCCTAATAACTGATTGTGCCCCAGGGCTACTGACCTTGCTGAGGCAGCGGCCCAGTCTTGATATCACTGATAAGCCAGTTTGGTAATGATTTCATCTGTAACTCTGGTAGGTTGCAGCAGGAAGCATTCTGGTACATGGAATTTGATTGGCCCCATCATATATGTATATGGTATGTGGTATTAATATAGGACGAACCTAGCTGAAAGGTGCGGAGAGCTGTACTACAGTGTTTAATTTGAGCCGGTGGTTGGCGGTGGGGGCAACCAGCACTCATTTTTTCTCATTTGACATTTCCCGATAGCAAGAGAGGGTAAACACACAGAGGGGAAAGAAATAGGAACAGAAAGACAGAAAAACGTCATAAAAGGAGAAAGCAGGAACCTGCACGAGTGAGATAAGAGAAGGGGTGTCTGGTAGTGGATGGAAGAGGCACGAGGTGGATTTAAGACCGCGCAGCCCTGGTATTCGGCGTGCCGACAATTAATAGCACCGGCCACAGGCTTCCGACCAGAGCTTTGGGCACCGGCACTCATTCTTTTACAAATTAAACACCAGCTGTACAGGGCCCAATAAATCAATGTGTGTTGGCACGGGTAGCTGATTTCTAAGAGGGATAGTGTACTGTTACTGCATCATGATATAATGTTCTTTAATAAGTTGCTGTGTGTCTTCAGCTCTTTCTGAAGCTGGAGCAGGGTTGGGGCAGTGTTGATGGCTACAGGGCTATCGCTCCAGATCCAGAGTGCATAGATGGAGATGTCTCATTGGCTTGTTTTTCTTTTTTGCACTTCTTTGTCTCCAGTCTAATGTTGTCCTGTCTTCGGGTGTGCCAAGAGCCCTCAGAGATGGTGCACATACCAACCAGATAGGTGGAGGTGTTGGTTGGGATGGTGTTGTACATGATGCAGGTGGTTTTGAAGATGGCATGGCCAGCAAAGGAAATTAGTGGAGTTCCATCTGGAGGGGGCTGATGTGTTCACATTTCTTCTGCCAAGGATGAGACGTTGTGGGATGTCCTGAATGAGGGCCAATTTGGAGTCTGTGAGATCCTGGAGCAGGACATTGTCACCATCCGGATGTGAGAGTATGAAGGCTTAAATAGCAGTTCTGAAGTTGTTTTCTGGCAGAAACTGTTTTATTTTCTTTGGTGTAGAAAGCTGGCACTGGGCCCTCTTTACTTTATTTTGTTGTGGTGAGGTTGAGCTACAACTAGTTGCTGGACAGCCAGGTCTGGATGAGGTATAAGCAGTGTTTGAGGAGTTGGATATCTGGAGAGGAGGAGTCCTCCAAATACAGTTGTGTGTCATCAGAGATTTGGTGAATATAAGTGTTATCTGTGAGAAGAGCCGTATGGGGCTCCATGGAGAGGCTGAAGATTATAGGTGACAAGATGGAACCCTGGGGGTCACTGCAGGTGAACTGGATCTACTGGGACCTGAAGGTGCCAATGTAAATGAATAGACATTGGTTCGCTACGTAGGAGGAGAACCAGTGAAGTGAATGGACCTGCAGTGAATCCCATTCAAGACTTCATGGTTGTGATAAGGGTGAGATGGTCGACTATTGCAAAGGCAACTGAGAAGTCCTGCAATATCACGAGGCAGGGGTAATCTTCATCTGTGGTCAGCAAGGCTTACTTAATAGGTAATTTCATATTTCAATAATGTTCCTTTCAAAAGACGTGTTCAGTGAACACGTCTTTGGAAAGGAACATTATTGAAATGTGAAATTACCTATTAAGTAAGTCCTTAATGATACTGCGATATGCCTTTCATGCATCATATCAATCCTTAAATTGAATCCTTTTACAAATAATTGATGGCGTTCAACCCTCCCCTCTTTTTAGGTTGCCATCTGTCCGTTCTCTGACCCAGGAGCCCACGGGCCCACTACTATCATTCCAACCACCCAGCCAATGGTGATTCACGGTAATTTAGTTTCCATTTTACATCTAGAGCTTGCAATATAAAACATAATAGGTTCTAAGTATTTTCCTCTGTTAAATTTGTAGGTGCCCCTTTTTCAGTCCTGAGGAAGACCCCATTGTAAGGATCAAGGTCACCTACGTCTGTCTGGGGTTGAAAGGTCGACATTTTGTTGTATATATGCCAGTGTGGGCAACAGTGCTTTTTCATTGTGCCTTTTCAGCGACATCATGGCTATTAATTAATCTGTTTGTATATAACTGTCATGTATGACAAACTTTTTCTCTGTGAATAATATTGTTGAGGTATATACTGTCACTCCCTTTCCGCCCTTATTTAACCCTCACTTTGCACACGAGTCCTTCCTTTTTCCCTTCTACACATTCGGGGCACTTTTGTGTACATATGTTCCAGATGTTTTACTGGATTTTGAGCATTCGGATTGATGTTCAATATGAATAAATAATATTGAGCAGAATTTCATAGTACAAGTAATTTAATGGATGCTGTTGCATTAATATTTGTGTTTCTTTTAAAAAATTATCCCACTGGGACCGTCTATCTCCTGCAGTATGTTCTGAAGCCAGAGACAGCTGAAACAGGTTACTGTGACTGGATGGGTATTTAGGATGCGGGACAAGGGTACCTCAGAAAGATCGATCAGAGGGGACTAGGATACACACACCGAAAGGCTGATCGAACGGTAAGAGACCTCGGGAGATATAGGTCATAACCCCATGGGGAGGAACAAAGACCAGAAGGAGATATATGGGGTCTGAAGCAACTGCATATGATGATGCTGGTATAGATGAACGATATGTTGGAGAAACGATTTAGGACATGAAGAACAGGTGGGAGGTTAAATGGCAGAGAAGGGGAATGCAATTCCTGCTCAGAATAAAAGATTACTCTGTTGTTAAAACCTTCAATACAACAGTGGTTTAAAGAATATACGAATAGTTGCAAATGAAGTGAAAGGGGTTAGGAAGAGAAACAGAGGATTGCTTGCAAATACTGCGTGATCCGGTTTAGAAGGAAACAAAGGGAATCATGACTTAATAAACAAGTGGAAGAGATGGAATGGCGACAGGCCTAATGATACATGTAATTGTTTTCTTGATAATAGGAGGACAGACATTGAAACGGGGAATTAATGAAAGGAAGAATTTGAGTAGAATGATAAATGATAAATGATAAATGATAAATCAAATTGTAAGCAGAGTAGTGATCTTCTTGTATGCGCACTTGAGGAGTACTAGAGGTGTTAGCTCTGCGGTACACACTTGGTAACTGCAATCACTCATAAAGAAGTTGGTGTCTTTGGGTTTAAGGAATACACAGATTAATTAAATTTTTGGATGCGGTGTGTATATATGAGTCTGCATATCTGAAAGGGGTTGGTATAGAAATTTTGATCACTGCACTACTAGAAATGGAAGTGTTTTTATGTTATATTGAAAATTACAGAAAAATCGAAAAATTGAGAAAATTGAATGTTAAAATAAGAAAAAGAGTTGTTGATTTTAATAGGTGAAAAGTATTGATTATATGTTTTCCCAAAAATTTCTTGTTTAGGCCCTGATGTAGTCCCTATAAGGGTTGAAACGCGTTGGCTGGATCTGTTTTAAGTGTTATGGAATTGGTTACTAAATAAAAAGAAGTTTGTATGGAAAAAGACACCAACGTCTGGAAATTAATTGAAGAACGTGATATGGAAAAGTAATTGAAAATAAAAGAGTGATTACAGATACAAGCGATTTGTTTCGGAAAATTCAATGTGAACAAGGAAACTAGGTTGCCCTCTTACTAATGAGAAAACATTTACCAAGGATTGAGTTTTGTGGGCAGTCAGAACTCCAGGAGTGGGCATAGAGAACTATAAGATTGGTATTTTTGACCTGTGCCATCCAGAAACACCACTGCTGTCTCTTTTTTGGAAATTGCTCCAAGGGAGATGCCTTGAGTCAGGGAGACATTGACGTTGGTGAGCGGGCGTGAGAAAGCTTCTCCAGAGTGGGCTTAATGAAAGATGAGAATAAGATCTCATTTTCATAGATGATAGCTTTAAGGGAGTTGAGGATCTCAGCAAGGTTTTAGAAAAACAGGGGTTCAAAGGATGACTATTGTGGGATGCAGTAGGAGTGGGTGTTAGGGCAGAAACAGGTCTGAAGCTAATGCTATGCAGACGGACTTCAGTGATGGAAGGTCATTTGGCGTTCTGTTTTCCTTCTATTTTCTTTCTTGTCTGCAGATGGGGTGCTTGTTGTCAACACTGTCTTTGGAGTAGTAGGGTGCAGAAGGTTTCGGCTTACAGATTCATGTTTAAGTTGAAGCGTAGGTGATCACATGGTTTTCCACAAAAAAATGCATTGATGTGTTTTGATGTCAGATGTGGAGGTAGCAGGGAGAGATCACTCTTTAGGTTGTCAATGAAGTACTCTTTGGAGGACCTGCAGGTTTGTTGTTTTCTTTTGTGCTGACCTCGATGTGTTAATTGGCTGCTGAGCAAGTTGTAGGAGATAGGAAGAATTTGCTTATGTCATCCTTGTTTTACTCAGGAGAACTGTAGATGGAAGGTGGCAGACTGAGCTGCTGAGAGAGGATAGTGGTATGGGACGGGCTCCTTGGCATTGAATGTTGCTTGCTTGCCCATGGTGCAGGATCAGGAGGAATTATGGATGGCTATGTAAATAAGCATTTACAGTTGAAAATGGCTTTGAGAATCAGATATAAAATGTCTTGATACTTTTTGTACTTGAAAGTTTGATGCATCATCTAGGAGACTGTGAGCTCAAATAACCCATCAAACCTGGCAAACGTGATTAAGCTCTCAGCGAACTACGCAGCATCTACTGCTGCAACACCTTCAGGCTGAGACTAAAGAATGCAATTATAAAGAGACAAGCTGTCAGGCTTTCTCCTCTTCCGAAAAGGATCTTAAGATCTGTCTCTTCAAGCCACCCTTCGTCCTGTGACCATTGGACCACTGAGGACCCACTGAAGAAACCTCCCCACGCAGTGGTCCTTCAGCATGGCCCCAGTCCCCTTCCCCATGTCCCTTCTGTAGACCCCAGCTCCTGTACAGTACTCCGTTGCTTTATAGCTAGATTGATGCTACATACAGCGAGCAACAACACCAAGACCAGTTGGACATCTCCCACCAGGTACCTAATTTAGCTGTTGACATATCTATCTGTAGGATTAGTAATTCTATTCACAATGTGAGGCTCTATGAGAGTACCAGTGACTCAGACAGGAAGAGGGACAGGTCAAAGTCAGTAGAAACCAGTCCAGGAGCAAACATCGGGGGATGTAGGAGTTAAGTCCAGAGACATTTCCTGCAACCAAAGCATTTTCACTGCGGGTCTCAACTTCTTGAAAATGGGTGTCAGGTGCAAAAGAGGCAGAAGAGAGTTTCTGAGTGTGAATCCTGGAGTGTGTGCATGACAACAACTTAACCTCAAGGAAGATGAAACTCAGAGTCAGACATTCCTGAGTCTGATCCCAGGTATATCGAGCACAAAACCCTCCCAAACTAGTAAACGTTACAAAAAAAGTAAAATTATTAGTAGTAAAGTTGCAAAATCCTACGTTTGCATGAAAAACTGCACCAGTAATTTGTTCTGAGCATAATGTGGATGGATTGAAAATGTGAGGGATAATGAGGCTCTTAAGGAGGTATGACACTCAGACCTCAAAAGATGTAGGATCAGGATCACTGACAGAATATCGACGGACCGAATATCGACCTACAAGAATATTGAGTAAAGAATATCGATGGACAGAATATCGACATCCTATCTCTACAACGGTAAGTACAAAGATACCAAAACCAAAATATCGTTGTTTAAATATCGGTTTTTTTAAATGTCTTAAAAATAATATAAAATTAATTAAATAATAAATATAATTAATAAAAACATAGGGGCCTATTACGATGGCAGGCGGATGTCGACCGCCCGGCCGGCGGCGGTGCCCGCTGGACCGGCGGTGGAGATCCGCCCGCACCGCAAGCCAGAAAACCGCCGGTCCGATTAGGATGGCGGTGGCGGCCGCGGCGGTGGGAAAGTCCGACCGCCGCATGTCCGCCGGTCGCCTTCCGCACTCCTGCCTGGCGGGTGGAAAAGGTCCGGGATAATGGTGGCGGTGCAGAGCAGGCTCCGCCGGCACGATTATGATGCCAGCGGTAGCCAGCCTTTCCTCAGCGGTCAGACCGCCATGGAAAGGCATGCGGAGATTGTCTTCCGGGGGCCCGTGGCGGGCCCCTGATGTTTTGGGGGGTCGGGGTGCACTGGGGGGGTACCCATGCCCCCTCGACATTCCCCTGTACCGCAGGCACTGTGCAGTGCCTGCCACGTAGTGCAGGGAAATGCTGGACATGCCCATTTGGACATCGCGGCGGTGCTGCGGGTAGCACCAACCGCTGCAATGTTAAGGCCCGCGATCCGACCACCGCGGTCGAAATCCGACCGCGGGCACGATTATGATGCCGGCGGTAGCCAGCCTTTCCTCAGCGGTCAGACCGCCATGGAAAGGCATGCGGAGATTGTCTTCCGGGGGCCCGTGGCGGGCCCCCGATGTTTTGGGGGGGTTGGGGTGCACTGGGGGGGTACCCATGCCCCCCCCGACATTCCCCTGTACCAGGTGGCAGGCACTGTGCAGTGCCTGCCACGTAGTGCAGGGAAATGCTGGACATGCCCATTTGGACATCGCGGCGGTGCTGCGGGTAGCACCAACCGCCGCAATGTTAAGGCCCGCGATCCGACCGCCGCGGTCGAAATCCGACCGCGGGCACGATTATGATGCCGGCGGTAGCCAGCCTTTCCTCAGCGGTCAGACCGCCATGGAAAGGCATGCGGAGATTGTCTTCCGGGGGCCCGTGGCGGGCTCACGATGTTTTGGGGGGTTGGGGTGCACTGGGGGGTACCCATGCCCCCCGACATTCCCCTGTACCAGGTGGCAGGCACTGTGCAGTGCCTGCCACGTGGTGCGAGGAAATGCTGGACATGCCCATTTGGACATCGCGGCGGTGCAGCGGGTAGCACCAACTGCCGCAATGTTAAGGCCCGCGATCCGACCGCCGCGGTCGGATTTTGACCGCGGGTCATCGTAATTCGACCGGCGGTGATGCCGCGGTCCATGCGTGCGGTCTTCTCCCGCTACCATGGCGGTCGGGGAGGTTTTCCGACCGCCATCGTAATAGGCCCCATAGTTAGAATTATTTTAAAAATAATAAATAATAAATGTAATATATAAAAAAATTAAACATACATATTTAATTTTTCTAAATATATATATTAACTTAATATTAATAAATAATTATTTTATTTAATTATAAAATGTTAGAAACATAATAAAAATTATAAATATATATATATATATATATATATATTATCTACTGGCGGTCGCCAGTAGATAGTTATAGTTACAACCTATTATCCATAGGAAATCCGCGACATTCTATTTGAAATAACTCTCTTGCCGGTTGACGTATCTTCGCAAAATTTTCAAACTTTGTGGGGCGCTCCGGTCCGCTCCTACCCTGAAAGTCTCGGGGGATTCGTCAAGCGGGGGCCGAGAAAAAAGGGGGTCCCAAAACGCGTTTTCCCCATGCAATTTTCCATAGGAAACTTTAGACACGGCTACAGCCCGAACTGCTGAACGGAATTACACCAAATTTGGCAAAGAGGTAGTTCTTGGTTCAGAAAGAACCCTTTTTGTTAAATGGTGTAAATCCGTTCAGTAGTTGCTGAGAAAATGAAAAGTAAAAAGATATATATATCTAGGGCCGCGGATCCTCCCGAGCACGAGCTTTATGTTAATTGGCTGTCAACACTCCAAATCAGGAAGTGTTGGCAGCCATTTTGTCCCTCGGTAGAACCGAGGGACAGAAACAAGTGCGCAAAGCGCACAAAGGGGGCAGGGTAGACACACCCTGACCCCCTAGGTCTGCTCAGGGGTCCCACAAGGACCCCTGGGCAAAAATTTTTTTTTTTTTTTTCTAAAAATCGGCAGGATGCGCTCAGGGAGCACGAACCCTGCCGAAAAAAAAAAAAAATCGAGCGCGGTCTCCGCGCTTCGATGTTAATTGGCCCCGGGTGGGCCAAGTCCCGGGGGCATGCTGGGGGGGTTAATTTTATGTGTGGGGGGCCTCTAAGGGCCCCCAAGCCCGGGGACCACCACCCCCGGGGCTTTATGTAGAATAGTGCGGGAGGGCTCTGAGCCCTCCCGCAGCCCGAGGACCACCACCTCCCCGGGGCTTCTTTTTTTAATTAAAAACCTGTGTGGGGGGCTCCAGCCCCCACACGCCCGGGACCACCACCTCCCCGGGGCACTAAGAAAAATTACAATGGGGGTCCGTTTTGGACCCCCAGAGCCCGGGGACCACCACCTCCCCGGGGCTGTGCACTGAATGGGAGGGGCCGCGCGGCCCCCTCCTGCAGCCCTTGATGGCCCTGGGGACCACCACCCCCAGGGCCGGCTCCTGCAGTGTCCCGGGTGCCTACCCCGGGACACTGCTGTTTGCAATGACAGGACGGGAGCCTCGCGGCTCCCGTCCTGTCATTGCAAACTGCTTTGGATATTGGAAGAGAGAGCAGGAAACCTGCTCTCTCTTCCAATATCCAAAGCCGATTGCTTTCCACATGGGGAGCAGCATGTTAGCTGCTGCTCCCCATGTGTACGCAATGCCGGCTCCCGTAGGACACGGGGAGCCGGCGGGACTGTGGGGGATTGGGGACCCCCACAGTCCCCAACGAGAGGGCCAGCCCGGGGGATGGGGTCCCCGGGGCAAGTAGTGGCCCGGGAGGGGGGCCATGCGGCCCCCCTCCCCAAAAAACAAAAAAAACGATCGGGCCCGCAGGCCCCGCCCCTTCCTTCACCACTCTGCAAACGCGCCCCCTGGCGCGTTTGCAGAGGGAACAAATTCCCCTTGAATACTGGGGGTCCCTGGGGGCCAACTAGCCCACCAGGAACCTCCAGTATGCGCCAGGGAGCTGCCTTGCAGAGAGGTGTACAGAGGCCACGCCCCTTTTACACCTCTCTGCAACGCAGCTCTATGGCGCTTTTGGAGGTATATGGTGGGCTAGTTGCACCCCAGGGACCCTCAGGATTCAAGGGGAGTTAATCCCCCGACTTAAAACGCGCCACGGGCGCGTTTGCACAGTGGTGAAGGGAGGGGGCGGGGCTTCAGGTGACATGTGTGCAAACAGGCCCCGTGGCGCGTTTTAAGATGGGGAATTAAATCCTCTTCAATCCTGAGGGTCCCTGGGGGCCAACTAGCCCAACAGGTACGTCCAGAAAGCGCCACAGAGCTGCGTTGCAGAGAGGTGTAAAAGGGGTGTGGCCTCTGTACATGTCTCTGCAACGCAGCCCCTGGCGCATACTGGAGGTTCCTGGTGGGCTAGTTGGCCCGTGGGGACCCTCATGATTCAAGGGGACTTAATCTCCCAACTTAAAACGCACCACGGGGCGCGTTTGCACAGATGTCACCTCAGGCCCCGCCCCCTCCCTTCACCATTGTGCAAATATTCCTCTAAAATCAGCCGAAATCCGAATTCCGATTTACTCACCTGTTATCAGGAGAGACCTCAGTGCTGCATCTTTCAGCCCAGTACTGATCCTCAAAAGTAATTTTAACCGTACTTACCGGTAACTTGAATTTCCTTCATAGGCTAACATTGACTGGTTTCACTTGGAAATTCTTCTAAGTGTGGAGTTTTGGAACTTTAAAATATTCCTCTAAAATCAGCCGAAATACAAATTCCGATTTACTCACCTGCTATCAGGAGAGACCTCAGTGCTGCATCTTTCAGCCCAGTACTGGTCCTGAAAAGTAATTTTAACCGTACTTACCGGTAACTTGAATTTCCTTCATAGGCTAACATTGACTGGTTTCACTTGGAAATTCTTCTAAGTGTGGAGTTTTGGAACTTTAAAATATTCCTCTAAAATCAGCCGAAATACGAATTCCGATTTACTCACCTGCTATCAGGAGAGACCTCAGTGCTGCATCTTTCAGCCCAGTACTGATCCTCAAAAGTAATTTTAACCGTACTTACCAGTAACTTGAATTTCCTTCCATAGCATATCATTGACTGCTTTTTGCTGAAAAAGTTTCTAAGTGTTGATTTTGAAACATACAAATATTCCTCTAAAATCAGCCGAAATCCGAATTCAGATTTACTCACCTGTTATCAGGAGAGACCTCAGTGCTGCATCTTTCAGCCCAGTACTGGTCCTGAAAAGTAATTTTAACCGTACTTACCAGTAACTTGAATTTCCTTACATAGGCTAACATTGACTGGTTTCACTTGGAAATTCTTCTAAGTGTGGAGTTTTGGAACTTTAAAATATTCCTCTAAAATCAGCCGAAATACGAATTCCGATTTACTCACCTGTTATCAGGAGAGACCTCAGTGCTGCATCTTTCAGCCCAGTACTGATCCTCAAAAGTAATTTTAACCGTACTTACCAGTAACTTGAATTTCCTTCCATAGGATATCATTGCCTGCTTTTTGCTGAAAAAGTTTCTAAGTGTTGATTTTTGGAAACATACAAATATTCCTCTAAAATCAGCCGAAATACGAATTCCGATTTACTCACCTGTTATAAGGAGAGACCTCAGTGCTGTATCTTTCAGCCCAGTACTGGTCCTGAAAAGTAATTTTAACCGTACTTACCAGTAACTTATATTTTCTTCCATAGGAATCCATTGTCTGGTTTTCAGCAGAAAAGTTTCAAAGTGTCGATTTTCACAAACTACAAATATTCCTTAAAAATCGCCTGTATGACTTAAACGCATTCTTTCAACTGTTTACAGGAGATGCACCAGTGCTGGATCCAGGATCCAACACTGAGTAAGAAAAAGTAACGATAACAGTTTTTACCTGCTAAGTGAATTTCCTTCCATAGGATAACATTGGTGATTCTATGAGAAAAAGTTTCTAAGTGTCAACTTTTAAAATACAATAATATTCCTTAAAAATCACGTACTGTAACCAAAACGCTTTTACTCAACTGTTTACAGGAGATGTACCAGGACTGAATCTAGGATCCAGTCCTGTGGTTAGAAAAGTAATCCATAAAGTAACTAATTGCATTTAACTAGAAATTCACATTGAGCTGAATGTTGCATTGTGTTTGAAAATGTGTTGCCCATTGCAACAACTGTAACTACTGTACTTAAAAGTCTATTGCCTATGTGCAAAGTATTTAAACTAAAGTAATTCATTCTGAGAAAGTATTTTTTGTAATGTAATGTATAATGTAATTACAATGTAATTTAAAAAATAAAATATGTAAAAGAAATTGTTTCTAAAAATGTAGTAAATCAGTATGAAAAAAATTAATATAAAAATTAATACATTTAAAAATTGTCATTTAAAAAACCTTTGAAATTCACTGAAAAAACCGTAGGTTTCAGGCACGTTATAGTTACAAATTAGCATTTTAAAAACCTTTGAAATTCACTGAAAAAACCATAGGTTTCAGACACGTTATAGTTAGAAATTAGCATTTAAAAAACCTTTGAAATTCACTGAAAAAACCAGAGGTTTTAGGGACAGTTATAGTTAGTTGGACATTGCACTCGTACAAAACCCGTGAAATTCCCCGTTATAGTTAGTTCAGCTAACTATAACTCGCGCCCGCAATGCACTGCTGATGACGTCACATATTACATCACTCATGACATGGTCAGTGACATCACTGAAGACATCACTGATGACATCTCAAATGACATCACTGATGACATCATCCACGTGATAATCTGATGCAGCTCCTCACACCCTAATATAACCTTTGATACACCCAATCTAAATTAGAGAGTGCCATTCGCAAAACCATAGACACTCCAACACCAATAACTACATACCCACTCACTGATTCTTAGGTCTACACACACACATCCACTCACTCACCCGTACAGTCACTCATACTTATGGTCACTCAGTACAGGACTATCATATGCACTCTTACTCCTATATAGACACTCAAACACCGCCACTCATCCATAGAGGTACTCACACACCTAGTCAGTCATGCAAATAATTAAACACACTGCCATTTACTCACCTATACAGTTATACACACACCAGCTCACTTAATCATACAAATACTAGCACATTGTTACGCTCTTATACAATCACTGATACAAGCACACACTCATCCATACAGCCACTATCACAATCACTCACTCTCGCTTATAGCTATTTATATACTCCAATACACATATATACTGCCTTTCACATATTTAGTTACTCACACATGTACCACTGGGACATACATTCACTCACTAACACACTCTTACACACACTTACCCACCCATACAGTCTATCACAGATGCACTCTTGAAACCATCCAGCAAGTGAATCACCCACTTACACATCTATGCACAGTCGCACACACCCCATCCACACAAACACTCAGGCACCCATACAGATACTCATAGAACCAATAAATAACCCATATAGACACTCATGTAGCTATTCGCAAATCCATGCATCCACTTACACACCAACAGACGGATACAGACATTCACACAGTTTAGTCACTAACCCATGCATTCAGTAAGATACGTTTAATCACTCACTTGTAGAGTCAGTCACGCATGTACTAAATCATCCATTCAGACACTTATACACCCACTCATTCTTCAATACGCCTTTCCCTATATATATTAAACATATTTAAACTTTACAGAAACACACAGTCACTGGATGATGTCATCAGTGATGTCATTTGAGATGTCATCAGTGATGTCATCAGTGATGTCACTGACCATGTCATGAGTGATGTAATATGTGACGTCATCAGCAGTGCATTGCGGGGGCGCGAGTTATAGTTAGCTGAACTAACTATAACGGGGGAATTTCACGGGTTTTGTACGAGTGCAATGTCCAACTAACTATAACTGTCCCTAAAACCTCTGTTTTTTTCAGTGAATTTCAAAGGTTTTTTAAATGCTAATTTCTAACTATAACGTGTCTGAAACCTATGGTTTTTTCAGTGAATATATATATATATATATATACATAAACCTGTAAAATAAATATAAAAATTAAATATCTATATAATAAATTAAAATATTGAAATTAATATTTATTTGTAAAAAAATATTTTACACTACATTAACTATAACAGTAGGGAAAATGTTGGATAGCGTAGGGGATAAAATTACTATTCCCACTCCAGAGAGTGCACCAGTAGGGAAAGTGTTGGATAGCGGAGGGGAATAATTTACTATTCCCACTCCAGCAAGTGCAACAGCTGGGACAGTGTTGGATAGCGGAAGGGAATAATTTACTATTCCCACTCCACAGAGTGTAACAGTAGGGAAAGTGTTGGATAGCGGAGGGGTTAAAATTACTATTCCCACTCCAGTAATTGCAACAGTAGGGAAATTGTTGGATAGCGGGAGGGTAAAAATTACTATTCCCACTCCAGTGAGTGCACCAGTAGGGAAAGTGTTAGATAGCGTAGGGTAAAAATTACTATTCCCACTCCAGCAAATGCAACAGTAGGGAAAGTGTTGGATAGCGGATGGGTAAAAATTACTATTCCCACTCCAGTGAGTGCAACAATAGGGAATGTGTTGGATAGCGTAGAGGTAGAGCTGTGGCCTGACTCGCCAGTAGGGAAAGTGTTGGATAGCGGAGGGGAATAATTTACTATTCCCACTCCAGCAAGTGCAACAGCTGGGACAGTGTTGGATAGCGGAAGGGAATAATTTACTATTCCCACTCCACAGAGTGTAACAGTAGGGAAAGTGTTGGATAGCGGGGAGGTAAAATTTACTATTCCTACTCCGCTGAGTGTAACAGTAGGGAAAGTGTTGGATAGCGGGTGGATAAAAATTACTATTCCCACTCCAACGAGTGTAACAGTAGGGAAAGTGTTGGATAGCAGAGGGGTATAAATTACTATTCCCACTATTCCCAGTAATTGCAACAGTAGGGAAAGTGTTGGATAGCGGGTAGGTAAAAATTACTATTCCCACTACAGTGAGTGCAACAGTAGGGAAAGTGTTGGATAGCGGGTGGGTAAAAATTACTATTCCCACTCCAGCGAGTGCAACAGTAGGGAAAGTGTTGGATAGCGGGGGGGTAAAAATTACTATTCCCACTCCAGTAAGTGCAACAGTAGGGAAAGTATTGGATAGCGGGTGGATAAAAATTACAATTCCCACTCCAGCGAGTGTAACAGTAGGGAAACTGTTGGATAGCGTAGGGGAATAATTTACTATTCCCACTCCAGCAAATGCAACAGTAGGGAAAGTGTTGGATAGCGGAGGGGAATAATTTAGTATTCCCACTCCTGCAAAATAATTAACATTTATTAACAAATAATTAATTTGTCAAAAATAATTAACATCCCACCATATTCCCCTATAAACGACACCACGAATATTATAAAATATTACACAATTAACATAATTAATAAACAATTAATTAATTAATAACAATTAACAAGCAAATTAAAAACCATCAAAAATAAATTAGATCACACAATTAACACTATAAAATAACTTTAAATAAATATTATATAAAAAAATATTAAACATTTTATTAAGATTAAATTACTTCCCACCCTACTCCCCTATCAACCCACAACCCGCACCTACAAAAATTACACAATTAACATATTTACCAATTAATTTTTAAAATTTAATATCCAATTAATAACTAATTAATAACATTTTATTAACACAATTAACAATATAAAATATTAATTACATAAATATTAATTAATACAAGTATTAATTAATTAATTGTAATTAAATTACTTCCCACCCTGCTCCCCTATAAAACCAAAACCTGCTCCTAAAACAATTACACAATTAACATATTTACCAATTATTTATTAATTATTAATAACCAATTAAAAAATAATTAATAATCAATTAATTAACACAATTAAAATATTAATTATTAAATACAAAAATATTAATTAATAAAATCATTAATTAATTAATTTCAATTAAATTACTTCCACCCTATTCCCCTATAAACCCACAACCCGCTACGGAACTAAAACACAATTTTTTTTAAAATTAATAACTTCTAAAAAATTATTAATTAATATATTATAATTAAATTACTTCCCACCCTATTCCCCTATAAACCCACATCCCGCTATGGAACTAAAATACGCAAAAATTAATTAACATAAAATTAATTACTTCTAAAAAATTCAAACATACATTATAAAAATAAGCTATACTTTTAACACATATACTAACATACAAAACACAATTTTTTTTTCGATATTATAAACAACGATATTTTTACTTACGATATTCCTAACTTCGATATTAAGTAAAACGATATTTCTTACCTGCATGTCGATATTCTTGTTGACGATATTCTTGCAGGTCGATATTCTATCACATCGAAATTTAAACATCGATATTATGGCATATCGATATTTAAAACTCCATATTATGTCTGCATAGCGTAGGATCAATCCCTCTGAAGCCCGCTGTAAATACAAACAAGCATTTGCAATGTAATAGGTCTCGCATTTGCGAGAGTTTGAGCTTTTGGCATGGTAAATGACAATGCCTTTTATTTATGTGTTTTGAAAACCTGCAAGTATTGTGTAAACACGCACCTTGTACTTATAGGCGTTTCTTACGACAAGCAAGGCTGGCAGTAACTGTGCCTCTTTGTACTTGTAGTGCATGCTTACCAGAAGCAAGGCTGGCGGTAAAAGAGACGCAGTTACTGCCAGCCTTGCTTCTCGTAAAAGTTAAGCTTTGGAATTATTAAAAATTGTGTAGACGTTTAGGCACACGTTAATGGAATACGGATTAAGAAGGGAGCTGATGTTTAGGAGGACTAGGTGACCATATGTATATGTAAATAGCACCAGATAACAGTTTAAATAAATAGTAAAAAAGGCTTTTGTGAAATAGGTCAGGACATTATTTCCCTAGCGAGGCGTTTATCAGGGGATGTACACAGGCACAAAAACAGCGTATCCATTCATTCCATATTTGTCTGTCAGGAAAAACATCCTTACTGTCACTTAACGAGGAAACTTTCCCTGAAGTTTGAGACCTGCAGGAAAATTTGATGGGATTGATTTTATTGGGTGCAGAAAGCATAGGGGTCAGGTTGCCCTTGCCAGGACTCAAACTTAAAACCTGGCTGCAAATCACTGCAGATGTCAGAAACAAGTGTTTAAGGTGTGCCTGGAAAGGGCGTTTCTCTGGGCCTGTTTTTTATCAGAAGATGCCCATAGAGCGTGCTCCCGATGTGATATTGCAGAGAATCAGGTGTTCACGAGTAACAGTTAAAATGTTTCTCGAGTGCAAAATTAATTATTTATTTTTTATCGTGACTACATTGTACACAAAAAAACACGTAACTTTTGGTGGTGTATGATAATAGTTAAACATACACACTAATGGATGTTTGATCCAAAAAAGTTGGAAACATGTATAGGGTCATTTAACTTCGACGGATAGTCCTTAATTTGTAAGCAAACTGTATATGTACCTGGTTTAACCTCACAGCACGTATTAGGAGCTGGTGCACTGCAGATTCCTCAGAGTGATTAATACACTGAAATACAGATGATTTTTCTATATATCAAAGGGCTGCCGGTGCCTCGCAGTGATGGCATGAGTAAGCATGGTGGGCGGTTACATTCATCCAGTAAACTGTGCAGGCAGGGCGTTAGAGCGAGGGGATGGAGCGCAAACACATTCACAAACCGAGCACGCATGCTGAAGAGAGGAGGCTGCATTACATTTTACAGTTTGAAATTAATATCTCTTGCTCTTTTTTTCTCCTTAGTCCGACTCTTCTTGCGGTTGTGTCTTTCTTTTTGGAAAAGCGCCCCATACGCGCTTTCACTTTAATGGCGGACACGCCCCTTTCTTTACATGCAGCTCGGCTAAAGAACGAGGCGCGGCTGCCGGTAAAGTAAAAGGAATGTAATACAGCATAGAGGTCTCGTCCTAGGGTTTACAGGTATGCATTTAAAAATAGTTATTAGTGTATTACATTCTGAAATACATTTGATTGATATAGTCAGCGATTTTTCAAGATCTGCACGAAGCGCCATTACCGGGAAACGGCTCGCGTTAAGTTTGTCAGTTACTGATTTCCTATTAGACGTGCAGGACAAGCTTTTATTTTGAAGTCCGACTTTTAGGGCAGGGCAGAGATCGAATTCCAGAGTCCACAAGAGTGGCGCGTGAGGGTTTTGGACGACGTGCAAGACTACGGCATGAATACATCACGGAAGTTACTGCACCATTACCGGGAAACGGCTCGCGTTGAGTTTGTCAGTTACTGATTTCCTATTAGACGTGCAAGACAAGCTTTTATTTTGAAGTCCGACTTTTAGGGCAGGGCAGAGATCGAATTCCAGAGTCCACAAGAGTGGAGCGTGAGGGTTTTGGACGACGTGCAAGACTACGGCACGAATACATCACGGAAGTTACTGCGAGCAAATGATGGTGGTAGCAAAGCATGCGGAGTCTAAAGAATTGCATATAGTGCCCAAAAAAAAACCATGGGTATCTGTGCACCACACAGGCCACGCATCTTTAAAATCCCCCTGACAAATAAATGGTATTTATTTACTTTTGCTACAATGTCGGCACCCGCATTTAAACTTAAGATATTTAAAGCGCAGGTGCCGCTATTGTAAGCAAAAGTAAATAAATAGAAAAAAAGGCATGCAGCTGCGGTAGGCGATCACAAGTTACAAAAGAATAGCACGGCAGCCATTAGTGCTGAGGCTGCCACACTGTTAAACAAGCTGTGGCCATTGCGCGAAAGAAAAAAAAAAGTGCTCACCCACTAATTAAAGGAGACCGTGTAACGCCGCAAGTAAACGATCGAGTCCGGATGGGCGGTCCCAAAAGGAGACAGGGCGGTAACAAAGAAGCCTCATTTTGAATCACAAGCTAGCGTTTAGCATAAACGATGACGCCAGCCAATCAAAAAGATGGGCGGGGCTTCAACTCCACTTCTGAAATCTCCTCTAAGACAATATGCCTCGCAGAGCGAGCATCGCATGCGCGCTGCAACGCTAGGCGAGACCTAAAAAGAAGACTGGGTCTTGAGGTCTCGTCAGGTGGATTAATCAAGTCACAAGATTGTCTGTGTAGACTCATAAAACACTATTTTATATGTTGCTAAACTTGCTTATTAAAAAGCAACAACAGCTAACACGTGTTTCACGACACACGTCGCTTCATCAGGGCCATGTAATGGGGAGAGGATGTGGCCAAACGGGCTAGGGCTGTTGATCTCGGGATCGAGTCTCGGCAATGACGCTCAACATCCTGTGATTCTGGGCAAATCACTTAATCTCCCCGTGCCTAACAAAAATAAATGTGTCCTTGTGTAATGTAACTGATGCTCATGTAAAGCGCTCTGATATCTGATGCCTTCGGGTCAACTTCGCGCTATATAAAACTCGGGGAAAAAATAATTAACAATAACCAATTTCACATTTGCAGTATGAGAATAGTAGAACGATATCTCAACGTGGTGTACAATAACAAAGTATTGCAGGTGAACATGAGAGTTGATAGTGTATGCAGGTTTAAATGACACGGTGCCAATCAGACGATGCAGATAGCAGATACATTAATATATCCAAGGAGTTAGGCATGATAACCCCAGGCTCAGTACGGTTTGAAAACAAGCTTTCATAATCACATTCATAATCTGGATGGAGAGGGGGAGCTCAGACATCAACAGAACTGGTTTCAGCCCTGTTTTTAAACATTCTTATGTGGAAACAGCAAAAGTTGATCTCATTACACTTAAAAATAACATCACATTTGACTCCTTACTGCAGAAAGAACTGCCTGTGGACACCTTCTCTTACTCCCCCTTACATCACGTCATCTCTGAGGGGTCATCCTCGATCCAGGTGGTGAACTCACGCCTAACAGCTACTGCATAATTAAATCAACGAAGTCGAACCATTATTCACATGCGCCCAAGAGCACAAGACACCGCCATGTACTAACAGCAAACCAAAGGGGTTCAATACAAGCTCCTGTCATTGGCTGCTTGGACTTAGCAATGCCTTCTTCATGGGTATTCTGTGGACTGCTAGTCCCCTTCATGCTGTCCTGCACTCAGAGGCCAGGCTCACCTGTTCCAAATGGAAATAGGAGCTTATCTCTTCGATTATGGCAGCTACACTGGCATGGATGTCAATTCACGAAAATGCCAGGGGTAGCGGAAGTGACATCGCACGCCATTTGAACTTTACTTTGACTCATACACTCATACTTATACAAACTAACACATTCACACACTCTCGCACACCTAAACACACTTTCACCCGCAAGCATGCATACAACATACATCTAACAGCATTTTTTACTTTTCTTTGCTTCCAGCTAATGTACTCCATTTTTTATTACACTAATAGAGAATAATATTATTCATTTTTTTTATAATAAAAAAATTGACAGAAACCAGGCAGGTGGAGCTCCAACCAGCGTCCATTAGGAAGAGCTGCCCCTCAGTTCCTGGCACTGCTTTTGCCACCTTTGAGCCACGCAGGGGTCGCAAAAGCAGTACCAGGGGTAACAAGGGGCAAGTCAGGGGTTACAGCTGCGACCCCTGGCAATCCCTAAATGACGAACATGTACACTGGGTACCTCTCAAGGCTGAAATCAGATCACGTATCTTTTGGTCGCCCTGTCACATTTGCAATGCTTTAGCCATACAAATCTGCACTACTATAGCAAAACCTAAACCAAGGGTGCATAGGAGGTGCACTTTGTGCTGCAACCCAAACTCCCGCCCACCAGCTGTTTTATCAGCATAGGGAATCATGCCTTGGAAAGTGACTTTCTACTTGAACAATTAAAAAAGAAAAGCTGTAAAATTTTACCTCTGTGCATTTAATGCAATACAGACAATTTTCACTCCTATTAGGCCTGGAACAAACAAACCTTTGTTAAAGGTTTTCTTTGGCGTGTCCCTTTGGGAGTAGTGAATTGGTTAATAGAAATCTCCCTACTGTTATACAGTAACTTATTTTTTGTAAAGTGGACTGAAACCTGGGCGGCAGTCATTGAGGCAGAACGTCTGTGTCGAAGACAGTCCCGTAGGAGCTTGATCTAAGAAACTGTAGGGAAACTAAGACAATATTCATGCAGTGAAGACAACCTTCCTCCAACATTGAGACCCCGCACTGTCCTTAGTCAGTAACCAACCATCAGCCCCGCTTGGCGCCTGACCAGTTCTCTATGGGGACAATGTGCTTATGGGAGGGGATATGTTTCCTGGTATGGAAGTTACACTTATATCCGCTTGCCTTTGGGGGTCGTCTGTCCTGCACCCAGCCCGTGCAGCCGAGTGAGTTCCAATATATATTTCTACCCTGCTAAGGTTGAGATTTGCCCAATCTATGGCTCCCCATGGACCATATGGTGCAGTGGGGGTTGCTTGAATCTTTGGGTCCTGCAGGTGGGCAGGAACCGTGACTGTGCATTGTTGTCTGTGAGGTAGCCTTCAACTTAATCCCAATACATGTCAGAGAAAACAGTTTTAATTTAAAAAGTCACTGTAAACTTACTTTAGGGAGTATACAAATAGGGCTTGGCGAGGGTAGTGGCCACAATTAGTGTTTGGGTCACGCTAGAATGAATGAGAGTAAGGAAGGTTTCAAGATTACCGATAATGCCATTGTTAGGCACCGAAACCGCTCTACTTGCCGCCACAGACGACATTCGCACCCTCCTCGACCAAGGACACACCGCAGCCCTGATCCTACTCGACCTCTCTTCAGCATTCGACACCGTCTCCCACCGCACACTCACCGCCAGACTCCACGACGCCGGCATACAAGGAACCGCCCTCGACTGTATCCGTTCGTTCCTCACCGGCAGAACCCAAAGAATCAGACTACCACCTTTCCTCCCCAAACCCACGGAAATCAACTGAGGAGTGCCCCAAGGATTATCGCTCAGCCCCACGCTCTTCAACATCTACATGGCCCCCCTCGCCGCCATCGTCAGACAGCACGGGGATCAGCATAGTATCCTACGCCGACGACACCTAGCTCATCCTCTCCCTCACCAAGGATCCAATCACCACCAGACTCAACTTCCAGGAAGGAATGAAGGACGTCGCATCCTGGATGAGCAGAAACTGCCTGAAGCTCAACTCGGAGAAGACAGAAGTCCTCGTCCTCGGACCCTCCCCCTCGGCATGGGACAACACCTGGTGGCCTACCGCCCTCGGCAGCCCCCCCACACCCACAAACCACGCCCGAAACCTCGGCATCGTACTCGACTCCTCCCTCTCCATGACCCGACAGGTCAACGCCTTCGCCTCCAGCTGTTTCAACACCCTCCGAATCCTCCGAAAGACCTTCAAGTGGATCCTCCCCGAATTAAGGAAGGCCGTCACCCATGCACTCATAACCAGCAGACTGGACTACGGAAACGCCCTCTATGCCGGGATCAACAAGTCTCTGCTCCGCAAGCTCCAGACCATACAGAACACCGCAGCCAGACTCGTCCTCGGCATTCCTCGACACGAACACACCACCCAACACCTACGGAACCTCCACTGACTCCCCGTTGAGAAGAGAGTCGCTTTCAAGATACTCACCCAGCCTACAAATGCCTCCACAACACCGGCCCCAATGCCTCAATGAGAGAATCTCCTTCCACGTACCCAAGAGAAACCTCCGATCCGCCGTCCTCGCCCTTGCCGAAACCCCGCGAATCCGCAGAGCCATAACAGGTGGAAGAAACTTCTCCTACATCGCAGCCTAGACCTGGAACGAGCTCCCGCTCAACATCAGACGCGCCCCCTCCCTGAACATCTTCAGGAAGACACTCAAGACCTGGCTTTTTGACTGAACGGAGCTGCTAACCCCTCCCCCCCCCCAGCGCCTTGAGACCCTCACGGGTGAGTAGCGCGCTCACAATTCCACTGATTGATTGATTGATTGAGGCAGGTAAAGGGCAGTATAATAAACAGGGCAGGAGCAGGATTGGGGTTATGCAAAAGCAAGGGGAAAAGGTAAGGGGAAATTTAGGTTTAGCGTCTAAGTAAAATATAAAAGAGTATCTTGCGGTGCACAAGTGTAAAAGTCCCCTTTTACAAGTCAAAACAATCGTTCCTATCTGCAAACAGGGTTCTGGGACCTTTATCACCTGTAGGTGGTGGTACAGAAAATGGCACCCCGCTCCTAACTGCGAGAGCAGTGGGCTGTATCATTGGCATGTAATCTCAATTGTGGGTGCAAACCTTGTTATGTACCTCCCACTTGGAGTGGTTACTCATTCCCTTGGGAGACTGTTTCACAGAACAGCTTTCCTGTGTGACACAGCTTCCTCTTCCAGAAACATGTCGGCTACCATGGAAATAGCAAACATTGGGTACTCAGCCCATAGATGGAGTTCAGTCCCTTGCAGCCTCAGCCCTTGCATTTGAAAACACTTGTAAATGGTTGCAAAATGCAGGCTGCCACATTACTATTCCTGTCAGGACAATTTACATCCCTCTACAAATATACATTTTGCAATTAGACTAATTAGTACTTCAGTTTACAAGGCTCTCAGTGTGCAATTATGACGTTGTGGTTTGTGAACTGCCCTTAGTTCATCTGGCCTAAAGTTTGGGTACATTTAGAGTTAAATTAGTTGTAGGGTTAACGTTAGTTTTAGGGATACGATGTGGGTGAGATTACCATGGAGATAGAATTATATTTTTTAAGAAAATTTTATTTAAAATTTTATTTTTTTCCTTTATATATTCTTTCTTTCAGCAGCAGCAAGTATACATAAATAAATTACATACAGATTATATTAATATAACCAATAAATTAGGATACAGCAGAGAAAGCAGCACAAGTTAATAATGCATTCCAGCCTGTAAAACCAACACTACCTATATCTGAATAAGCTGTTATATTATTATTTAAACAGAGCGAGCCAGGTCGAAAACGCCCCCCATATCCTTCTCCCTTTGCTTTTAGCCCTCCTGCCTTTGCGTGCATAAAGTGCATTTTCAAAAGTGTAAACATTTAAACAGTGTCCCTTCCATTGCTGAAAGGTCGGAGGTAAAGGGTCAAGCTAAGCCGAAGAAACACAAAGCCTGAAAACCATCATTGCCACAAACACTAATTCCGACCCAAACCCAACATAGGATTCATCCACCCCCAACATCATAAGCTGAGGTGATAGGGAGATGTTCACTTTCAAGACTTCCCCTAAGAAGCTACAATTTCCAAACCAAGTGATTTTAAGCTGGGGCATAAGGATAACATATGTACCAAGTCCGCATTAGAAGCATGACATCTAGGACGAGTCCCCGCGTCACCGTCCCATTTAGCGATTTTTGATGGGGTTATTTATAGATCGTTTTGTAATGTTGTGATTGCAGGTCCGAGGCACACAAGATTGACCCTCCCATTTCAAGTGATTTCAAGAAACCAGAGTCCGCCAGCTCAAGCCTCTCCCGCCATTTTTCATTGTGCTTATCCAAATTGTCAGGGACCCCCTCTAGCAGACAGCCATATAGCTGCAAAATAGAGGGGCCAGTGCTTTTTATTAATATTTCCATAAGGGGAATCCGATCAAATCCAGCTGTGCCCCCAGCCTTTCTCATGAGGAAATCCCTCAGCGTTAGATATTTAAAGAAATCCTGAGGCCCAACGTTAAATCTACCACTGACCACCTCAAATGATCCAATAAGGTTCCCCACAAGAAGATATCCAATCCTACCACAACCCCCTCGTCCCCCATCTTGCAAAGTTGATCATTCCTGAGCAGGGGAGTATATCTACTATATATGCCCACCCCCAGTTTTTTCCGGACGCCTGCCCAGTTTCGAAATGCAGCTATCAGAGTCTTAAAGCGAGTCCGTTTGAAGTATCTCGGCTCAAAAGACTTCAACAGGCAGCCGTACGCTGCAGTTCTAATCAAAAGCTCATACATTGAGGGTACATAACATGCAAGCCCACCTTCTGTTACTTATTAAATAAAGGGCCATAATGCTGCAGCTAAATAATATAATCTAAAATTGGGAAGCCTCCAGCCCCCCCTGTCTCTGGGTAAGCACATAAAGATGTTAGCCCTCCTGGTCTTCCCATAGGCCCAGATGAATCTAGCCACCAATCTATTGATTACTTTAAACCATTCATTACTGACCTCCAAAGGGACAGTGCAAAAAACGTATAATAATTTTGGCAGAAACATCATTTTAACCAGATTTCATCTTCCCATTATAGAAAGTTTCCGATTATCCCACTGGCTAAAATCCGTCTAGTTTTCTCAATCATAGGGGTTAGATTTAAATCAATTATATGTTCCAGTTTTAAGGTAATGCAGTCTCCTAGATATGTAGCCTCCTCTACAATCCTGCTATTAGAGGCTGGCATATGTCTATGGATCAATACCTGACTTTTGGCTCTATTTAGCAGAAACCCTGATTGACTGCCAAATTTTTCTGCAATCCTTTCCACAGAGCGAAGAGCCCTGTCTGGATCACTGGTGATTATTGCCACCTCATCAGCATAGGCCAGTATTTTAGGATCCCAGCCCTGTAAACTGACGGGCGGGATAACCAGAGAGGTTTCTAGCCTCCTGAGAAAGCAGTCAATGTATAATGCAAATAGCAGGGGAGAGATGGGGCATCCCTGCCTCGGTCCCCTTTCTATCAAGAAGGGCTCTGACTCAAATCCCACTATTTGTAAGCGAGTTGTAGGATTAAAATACATTGCTCATATTGCGCCAAATGAAATCCCACCCCCAGGCCATTCACTTCCATAACCTGCCAGAAATAATCCCACGACATCCTGTCAAAGACCTTTTCGGCGTCGAGCAGGACAATCCCCATTGGCTTAGCCGGGACCTCAGTGGCTCAAAAAAAGAAATAACCCGCCGCACGCGATCCGAGGTCCCTCTGCCTGGGATAAACCCGTGCTGCCGGATCAAAACTAGCCGCTGTATTCTACCCGCTAGCTGGCTGGCAAAATTTTTAGAATAAAGCTTCACATCAATATTTAGTAATGTGATTGGCCTATAACAGCCCAAAGGTGTAGGATCCTTTCCTTTAAAAAAAAAAAAAAATTACATTTGCGGTGCCCCAGGACCAGGGGGCAAAGCCCCAGCTCTAACCTCATTAAAAAACCCCACCATCTCCTGGGGCATTTCTGCATAAAACACCTTGTAGAAACACCAGAAGAATGGAGTCTGCACCTACTGCCTTTCCTGAAGGAAGGGCATAAAGTGCTGCCCGAAAATCTTCTGCCAAAATATCTGCCCCTAAAAGAGACCTCTCCTCCAGAGTGATTTTTCCAGGGATCCCTGAGTCACCGTCATCTAGGACCACAGGGCTCCTAGCAGGGGAGGCTCTGTAGAGATCAGCATAAAATTCCCTAAAGGCCTCTCTAACCTCCCCTGGATCTGTAACCATGCTGCCTTGCACAATCCTTATCTTGCTGATATACCCAACTGCTTGCTTTTGCCTTGCCCTGACTGCATGAGAGCGCCCCACACATTTGCTATATTCATAATGATCCTGATCTTTGGCCAGGTATTTCCAGAAATTTTCTCGGCGAAAGATTCATTAAGGCAAGCCTTGGTGATAGCTTACAGATTCAGCACTGGGGCAAGATCCTTCCCGGTTTCCACAGCACTGATCAGTTCTGCCTCCAGGATACCCAGTTTTTGGTATAATTCTTTACTAAGTCCCTGGTCCCGTTTCTGTTTAGCTATGCTAAAACTCAGGGTTTCCTCCCTCACACAAGCTTTGAAGGCATCCCAAACTATTCCTGGAGAGGAGCTCCCTTTGTTCAGATTGAAGAACCCCAGAATCCTGGACTTCATGAGCCAGATGTATCATGCATTTTGCTCCTCACAAACGGGCCGATTCACAGAATCAGCCCGTTTGCGATTGCAAAAAATGCATTTCTGATGCAGCAAACCCAATTTTGCGGTTCGGTAACCAATTTTGCGATTTGCTATTTGGAAGGGGACGTGTTTAGGGCATCCCTTCCAAATAGCTAATCCTAACGGTATGCATGAATGTTTTGTGACCGTGAATGCGGTCGCAAAACATTCGCATTTTACCACCTACTTCAAGTAGGTGGTAATCCATTCGCAAATGGGAAGGGGTACCCAAGGGACCCCTTCCCCTTTGTGACTGTTAGTAAAATCACTTTTTTAGAGCAGGCAGTGGTCCCACGGATCACTGCCTGCTCTTAAAAAATGAAAAGAAACCTTTTCAGTTTTTTTTTTTTTTAAACGCATCCTGTTTTCCTTTAAGAAAACGGGCTGCATTTAAAAAAAAAGAATTCATTATTCAAAAACAATCACAGACATTGTGGTTTGCTGAGCCCATCAGGCCACCTTCCCTGTGAATTTTGCGATTCCTAGGGGGTCGCAAATTGCGAACTACCTCACTAATATTTATGAGGTAGGTCATTTGCGATCCCCTAGGAATCGCTAAAAGTGTTAAACACACTTTCATGCATTCGGTTTTGCGATTTCCTAATTGCGAATCGCAAAGATTCGCAATTAGGAAATCGCAAAACAGGGCCTTCATACATCTGGCCCCATATGACGTACGTATTCTGGGTCCGAAAGCAGACACCGCTCTAAAGTCCATTTTCTGGGTATACTGCTTAGCCCAACTAGGGGGAATTCAAGAATAATTGGGTTATGATCCGACATCACTCTTGGGAGGAGTTCAACCTGAGCCCCACTAACCAAAGCTGGTGAAACCAAAAACTAATACAACCTGGCAAACTTGCCATGGGGGGCTGAGTAATAAGTGTATCCAGGCTCAGGGGCATTCAAAGAGGGCCAGACATCAATCAGGCCAATGTCCCTTAGCAAATTCCTCAAGGATCTAAATGATTGCGGTTTGCACCCGACACAGCTTCCTTCCCTACCACCAGGACCACCTCTAGACCCATTTAAATTAAGGTCTCCACGCACTATAAACGGGGCGGGTCAGGATGGCAGTTCGGCTGCTAAAACATTGAACAAGTCAGGGTTGTCTAAGACTGGGGCATAAACTGAACGTAAAGTAAAGGGGCCACTGCCCGCTTTGCACTCCAATATTGCCCATCTTCCAAAATTGTCAGCTGCCATACGGCCGTGGATTACAGTGTTTCCTTTTACTAGAATGGCAACCCCCTTGGTCTTAGTGTCCTGTGTTGTATGACATGCTACCTTCAGCCCTAACGAGTACAATAAAGCACTGTCACTCCGGGCAATATGGGTTTCCTGTAGACAATATACATCTGCTCTTAAAAATGTAGGATCCTTTTGAACTCGTCTCCTTTTATCTGTGTCGTTTAGCCCACAAATGTAAATAGTCATAATACGGAGCTTAGCCTTCCCTCATAAAACGTATCCTAACCAGCAGGATATCCCACCAACGTTTAACAAGTACCAAGCACCCATCCCGCCTTATACATTCAACAAGGCCTGTCTCACATAATCCTGCCTTTCACAGCTCACAGAGAAATTCCCCTGTCTACGTTCATAGTCACATCGCCACTTTTCCTTCTGTAACTCAAAATCCTACCCCCCACCCAGCCCCACCAAACCCCAGAAACCCAGGTGGACTCTTTGGACTTCTGACTCCCAGTTCTATCCTGAAAGTTCGGGAAAGGCATTCCTGAAAAGGTCCAACATGAAGGATCGAATATCATCCCCTTCCAGGCCTTCCTCAATCCCAAGAAAGCGGAGATTATTCCTACACTTCCAGTTTTCCAACTCCTCTAGCTTCCACTGGACATCAGTCAGTTGGGCATCATGCGATTTAGTTTGCTCTTTAACAGTTACCAGACCAGTCTCCAGAGCTGTAGCCCTAACCTCCATGCAGCTGAGACGCTTGCCGAACTCAGAGCAAGCCTTGCCCAACCTTCCGGATGGCACCTTCCCGATTTTTGTAGCCTGTCATGCTCATTTGCCATCCGCACGGGTCTCAGCCAAATGCTCTTTGATTGATTCCAAGATTAAGCCCAGAGTGGGATTTAAAGTTGCAATACCCACTGTCTGTGAGGCGGAAAGGGCAGTTTCATCCGGAGCCATCGCTGCCTCTGGGGTCCCGAGTATTTTTGTATGGGAATAGTACCTTTTCAGCCCAGTGTCGACAGAATTCTTTACTCTACTCCTCCGGTAGTCTGTATTACCCATGAGACTCTTCTGATGCTTTGCGTATTTGAGGGCTGTTTCAGGAGCTTCTAATGTACTAGAGCCAGAAGTTGAGAAATTGACCCCGGCCTCGCTGAGACAAAAATTAGAGTCTTCTGAGTCTGAAACATCAGTGAGAGAAAAAAATGTGTCAGCCCCGTCAGATATGAGATCCGACACCGCAAAATCGGTCTGATCTATACTGTATTCGCTGCTGCCCGTGGCATCCCCCGTAGTAGCAGACCGAGGCATAACTTTGCCCACCTTACCAGAAGAAACCTGACCAGCCGCTATGGGGTTGCCGGCGGCTGTGCCCTGCTCTCCTAACATGCATTGTAAGGACTGCTCCAATATCAACAAAGAAAATCCACCAGAGTCTGCCCGATCTGGCACAGCTAATGGTGCTGAAAGCCCCCTGGCCAAAGCATCAGCCCCAGGGGGGGCTCCCAGATCTGTCTCATCCAGATTTGCATCGATCTCCTGGTGGACTGGACCCGCCCATATCCTTTATAGTGAAAAATTCAGTTATTACTGGCTGGGGCAGAGATTTGGGTTCTTTACCAGAGATCACTTCCTCAGGAGCCGGGCACACCCCAATTTTCTTAGACACAGCCTGTGAGCGGTCTGGCAGATTCCACCTTCTCCTTGCACCCAGGCTTTCCGGATGATTTTTTAAAAAGAGAGTGTCAATCGGCTTACCTGTGCCCCCACCGGCATGGTCTGAGATTCCTGTCTTGGCCCCAGCGATTGTACAGGCAGCCCTTGTTGAGGAAGAAAGCACTTCTCCTTTTTCCTTCGAGTGTTTAGCAGCCTTAGGGGCCATGCCAACACCAGCAAACAGCTAGGAAGAGCTTGCACAGGGGCTGACAGCTGAACTGGTAATTCTCCTTGCAAAGCCCGCCCACCTGCAGAGGGATCTGTAGCACGTTTGGGTCAGCCGCACCAGCTACGAAACAAGCAGGCCGACATGCTCCCTCGCGGCCATAACCAAGGCAGAGGATCCTGCCACCATGCCGCATCGGGCGCCACAACAAACGCCTCGCGATCCAAGGAGGACGCCGCCAGGCCAGACAGCCAACAAGTCACACTGAAGCAGTAAGCTGTGGGGAGGAGAGAGGAGTCAAGGGGGAGAGCTCTGCCGCGATGCTACTACTCGGTCTGACGTTTTCCATGATTTCCTTTTCAATTAAAGATTTCGTTGAAATAGCATTTCAGCAAATTAGGCAGAGAATAAACAATGCTAATGATTGTCAGTACATGTAGAACACATTGTTACCCCAAGGACTGTGCAGCAGTCATGTAGGACAGGCTGGCACAGAAGGTCAACCTGAAGCAAGCAATGTTTTAGCTGCTTTCTCAAAAGAAGAAAAATTATGTTACTAGCCTAATGCAGGAGGATGTTAGTGCCAGTGTTTGGGGCCTGGAAAAAACTCGCCCCTCTATCTGAAATTTGCAGTTCTTGAGGAGTAGAAACAGATTGCTAGTGGCAAATGGGTATGTATGGAAGCATTCTGTTCTGCAAGAAAATATGACATTTTGATGAACTTGAGGATGATAGGTGACTGCTACGAATGAGCATAAGATGGATGGGTCAGATCACTGGAGACAGCGAGGCATATATATTGAAATACTTATTACTCAAAAGTTGACTCTTTCCTACATAACCACCATACTCAAACACAAATGTACAGCATATCCCTGTGTATATAAACATTTAATTTGATTATTAGTATGTATCTAGATATGTGTATTTCTTGATATAAATATGTATAATAATTATATTTTTTAAATATATAGATATTCTTCAGGTCTATACCTCTCTCAATATCTCCTCTACCTCCACTTTGACTCATCCCAAAACTGGATTCTAATACTATGATCTCCAAAATAACCTTTTCTAGACTCTTCCCTCCTCTATCCCTCCGTGAATCATCCCAAACCTCATTTTACTACTATGATCTCCCCAACAACCCTTTCTAAATTCCTCCCTCATGTATCCCTCCTTTGACTCATCCCAAAACTCATTTTACAACTATGATCTCCCTAATCCATTTCTAGAGATTCTTCCCTCCTCCATCTCTCCATTCACTCATCCCAAACCTCATCTTACTACTATGATCTCACAGTAAACACTTTCGAAACTCTTCCCTCTACTATCCCTCCATTATCCTTTTCAATCCAACTAACAGACTCACATGTCCACAGCTCAAATTAACCCATATTTCCTTATACTAATTGAACACTAATCCTTTTTGGGTTCCGAAGCAGCATGCTACTCACAGAAAAGCACTTTGACGCCTCTTCATGGGTAGTAAGCGCTATAGAAATACAATTACCATTTAGGTCTTTACAGAAGTTAGATAATCAGGTATGCAGGTCAATGCCGCATCTTGTTGGTATTTTGAGCTCTCTACCTGTTTCTCTTCTCCTACTTCGAACTTGCAAACACGGAACCCTGATGACCACATGACAACACACACTGGACCATGACAAGACATGACATTAGAACAAGGAAGGGAGCAAGTGACAGAAACAATATATGCACATCTCCCTCCTTTAACAACAACCTAAAGAACAACGCATCCCACTCTGCAACACAATAACGACCAAGAAGTGAAACCACCATTGAACTAACACAGTCCAAACACTCAAGAACCATAACCAAAACCCTCTCAATCAATAATACTCTGACTCCATACTGAACATCTGCACAGCAAGACATTACACAGCAAGGAGGAGATTGTACCATAATGCATACGTCTTATGTGCCCACACCATCCCAAGCAGTGCAGCAAAACATGGGCATAACCAGTGGCAACCACCACCTGACCAGCCAAACAGAAAGAAAGAAATGACCAGCATGCCATAGGGGACCCAATTTATAATAATATTCACTTCAGCTAATCATTCGCTTGTTATATGTACAATATAATATATGAACCAACACACACATCTTGCCTATCCAACACACAGCTTCAAACTCAACGTTCCTGTAGGATACTAAGTAAATAAAAATGTTGAGAACCAAATCACCTGCAGTCATGGACACCATCCTGGCCTGCTGCCAATACATATGCATACAATTACTCACCTACCAGCAGCATATACTCACAAACTACTATAAAGAAGCATGAAACCTTGATGGCTTCAAATTCCAACTTTCACTGACTGCCAAGTCGCTTGGTTTCGCCCTGGACATCAACTTCACCTTCAAGAAACACATTATCAAAAAGATAAAGACAGCGGGCTAAATTATGGCAATGCACTCCACGCAGGCACCACCACCGAAATCATGAAAAGACTCCAGACAATCCAGATTGCAGCAGTCAGACTGTTCATCAACCTACCCAACAAGACCAACATCCACCGGCACCTGAAGGACCGCCACTGGCTCCCTATACAGAAGAGATGCCGATTCAAGCTTCTGACCCACGCCTACAAAGCCCTCCATGACCAAGGACCTGCTTATATGAACCACTGCCTGAATTTCCACCGACTTCCCAAGAACCTCTGCTCCTCTCACCTCGCCCTTGCACAGATACCATGCATCCACCGCTGCCGCTCCGGAGGACACTCCTTCTCCCACCTAGCCGCCAAAGCCTGGAACTCCCTCTACCTCCACCTCCACACTTTACCCTCACTGACCGACTTCAGGAAGGGCCTCAAGACCTGGCTCTTCAGCTGATAGCCGCAGCACAGTGCCTGGATACCCTTACGATAAGCGGCACTATATAAGTACTGCTTGATTGATTGATTGAGCCTAATACAGGATGTAAAGAAAGTTTCTTTCAAAAAGCGAATTCAGAACTGTTGATCAAAAAGTGAAGGGTGGTAACGCCCTGCAGCATGGTTTCCTAGACTCCACATTGGCATCCACTGAAAGCATCCTGCATGCCTCAGCACGTCTGATCAAGGGCCTGAAGAAATATGATCACATTCCTACCATCATGACGAAACACCATAGGGTCCCCTTGCCGGCCCTCATCATATTCAAAACCAGCTGCAATATTTACAAAGTCATCACAACCAGCACTCACAATTATCTTGCTGACAAGCTCACCATATCTGGTGGATTTCGGCACACACGTAGCCTGAACACCATCAGACTGCAGACGGAGAAGTGTAAAAAAGAAAACACAAGGCAGCAGGCCTTTTCCATCTTCGCACCCAGGATCTAGAATAACCTCTCCGTATCTATCAAGACCACTGCAACGGTGCTCCAATTTAGGAAAGAGATGAAGGTGCATCTCTACTAGAAGCAGTACACCACAATGAATTAACAGTCTACAAACTTCCTCGCTTAACACTCGTTGACTTTATGCTTGTCTTTGACCCTGTACGGTGCTTCTCTGCCTTTTGGCTAGGTTCACACTACAGAAATATACACATTATATCCATACATACACATACAGCTGACTTCAGTCATTATCATTAGCAGCCAAAACACACAGGAACAGCAGCCAATGCAAAACCCCAAAGAACAATGAAAGCGTGTCTCTCAACCCGACAGTACTTTGACAATGGGAGTGAAAAATACAAAGGAATTTGCAGAGTAACATTCTGCACAGTAAATATGCACAAGAAATCCATGAAAGGGTAGTTATTGGCAGTCCTCAGCTATATAAACATCATATAATCATTTCACATATTTCTTGTGAGATTATGAAACATGACTCTCCTAATAAACAAGTGTTCCCATGAAATCTGAGCAGATTAATAGAACCAGCTGAGTGGCATTGCATAACACAACATATAAATGCAATGCTTTCTTCACTCTGACCTAGCATAACCTTGGAGGGCAATGCCTAACACTGCAGCCATTAAAAGTCATCTAACCACAAACTAGGCACACATTTCTCTTCTTTTTCTTCCTCTGAATAAGAGATAAAAACACTTTTCTTCACATCAGCATTACAATAAAAGTCACTTGTGTCAGACAGCAAAGCAGTGAAAGCACCAGCTTGGCTACAAAATCCCACCCCAAGCATGGAAATGAAATAATACCCTCACATTAAAGTAAGAACATTTACAATATGATCAGCAATTAATTTCCATAGCTATAATGTCCCTAAATCGTAGCCCTCACCTGAAGCCAAGCTACACTGGAAAGGTGCCCTTCCCCCTCAAAGGCAAATTTCCTACTTCACACTCATGAAGAGGAGGTGCCCTGGCCACAATCAATCACAAAGGCCTAGAAAGGAAAGTTTAATGATGTGCAAGGAGGCTGGCTAGAATACAATATGCAGAAGCAAACATGCAACATAGACAGAGCCACGAACTCCACACCACTCCCAGGACACCATTTTAAAAGTGAGAAAACACGTGCACAAGACTCCTGGTGAGTAGGACACTTAAGGCAGGAAATACTTGTTACACAAATGTAACACCAATGGTTACATTTTCTTTTTAGAAGTTTGTACCTTCTTAATTACGTTTGTTGATGTCATTATTGATAAAATATGTTACAGTCTTTAAACATAAATTGTATATCCTTCATTTTAGGATAATATAACATTACCAAAGCACAACAGGTCTAATTTGGAACATCCAGATACCACTCTGAGTGTGCAGAGGATCACACATGTTGATGTTGTCCTCAAGTCCTGAAGACGTATCCGCTTTGCAGCAGACAGAAACAAAATGTCCTCTCATCTCACATGTTTAATGCAGCCAGGCAGCACACCAAGTCTGGCACACATGAAGTTTCCACAGCATTATTCCTTTTCTTTGTAACTTTGTCAGCCTAACCCTTTGCCACTCTCAATCTGACAGAGCCTGTCCAGACTGCTTCATCCTTAGCTTGGACATCTGCCCAGCGCTGAACACTTCTCCAGGTAGCACAGCTTCTCCGTGCTGGGTCTTCTTCAACCCAGACAATGAAATATCCCCCATTGGGCCCAGTATTTGCATGCTAAACCTTCCTCAGCTTGGACATTTATTTATTTATTTATTTGAAAGGTTTTATATAGCGCTGGCTAGACCCGGAGGTATCAGAGCGCTTTCCATGAACAGAAGCAGCCAAGAAAAGCAGTTGTTCAGGGTAAAAACAAAAACAGGCGAGTACATCTCACGATAAGTTAAAAGGGGGCAAAAATAAATTTAGCAATTTTTCAGGGTAACAAAACACGCAGGTACATCTCATATTAAGAAAAGGGGGGCAAAAATACTGGGTGGTTGGCGGGTACAAAACATGTAAAAAATAAAAATGGGTGTAACAATTTAAGGCAGAGAAGAGAGGATGATATGTAAAGAGGGCGAGTGAAATAAGGGTCAGGAAAAACTGAAAGATAACCAATGCAGGGGAAACAGAAAGCAGGGTCAAAGGAGTGATTAAGGACCCCAGTATATGCTGAGAAGGTGGTATTTAAGGTCTTTTTTAAAGCTGAGGTAGGAGGGGTTACAACGCAGGTCCTTCGGGAGGGCATTCCAGATGTTTGGGGCGTTACCGGAGAAGGAGCGAGATTGGGTGGATGTCTTTTTTAAAAGCGGGGGGATGAGAAGGAGCACATTGGTGCTTCTCATCATTCTGGTGCTGCCCGCTTTATTGAGTTTGTTGGTTAGGTACAACGGGGTTTGTTGGTGAAGAGCTTTGTGCGTGATGCATGCAGTTTTATAAAAAGCATCTTCCTTCAACGGGTAGCCATTTTAGGGCTTTAAGGGCCGGGGAGATGTGGTCAAATCGTTTACAGTCAGTGATGAGCCTGGCCACTAAGTTGAGCACAGCTCTAAGGGGGGCTAGGTGTACTTTGGGGGTTCTGGTGAGGATAGCGTTGCCATAGTCAAGTTTAGATAGGACTAGTGATTGGACAACCCATTTGAAGTCATCTAAAGGAATGAAGGGTTTGATTTTCTTCAGGTGTCGGAGAGTTTTTTTCTGTGGTCCTTAAGAGCCTGGTTTTTGTCCAGAGTGAAACCTAGGAATTTCGCCGGGTCAGATAAGGAGAGTGAGCAATTGAGGGCATTGAGGTCCGAGATCCAGCCTTGGATGGGGAGCCGATTGTTTTTTGGAGAGAAGAGAATAATTTCAGTTTTTTTAGGGTTCAGTTTAAGGTGGTTGGAGTAGAACCAGGATTGGATCTTACTCAGGGTATTGTTTAAATGAAGTATATCCGAGTGGGATTTAATCTTATAGTAGAGTTGGGTGTCATCAGCATAGAGGTGATAGTTGATTCCAGCTTGTTTCAGAATGAGGGTAAGGGGTTCCATAAAGAGGATGAAGAGAGAGGGGGAGAGAATAGAGCCCTGGGGGACGCCCAGGGAGACAGGTGTAGGGTTAGAGAGGCAGGCGTTGATTTTGATTTGTTGTGTTCTGTGTTGGAGGAAAGAAGAGAACCATTAGAGGACCACACCATTAAAGCCAAAGTGGGTTTTAAGCAAATTAAGTAAGGAAGAATGGTTAACTGTATCGAACGCAGCAGAGAGGTCGAGGAGTATAAGAAGGCAAGCCTCACCATTATCTAGGGCACTGTGGATGTCATCCACAATGTTCAGCATGGCGGTTTTCAGCCTTTCCTGAAAACGGATTGAAAGGAGTCGAGTAAGTTGAAATTGCCTATGTGTTTGTCCAGTTGAAGCAATGCACATTTTTCAAGGGCTTTAGCAAGAAGTGAGAGGTTAGAGATAAGGGAGGGATTGTTAAAATCATTGGTGTCAGCAGTGAGGTTTTTAAGAATGGGAGTGATCTGTCCGAGTTGGAGGGAGTCAGGGACACATCCAGTGGCAAGGGAGGTATTGATTATTTTAGTCCAGTAAGGGGCAATGATGTGGTTAAGATTGTGAACTAGGGAAGAAGGGAGAGGGTTTTTGGTATGCGACGTCGGCTTAAGTTTAGCAATGATATTAAAGACTTCGAGCTCAGTCATAGGACGGAAATTATGCCAGGAGGAGTTATTTTTCAGTTGTAAGTTAGGAAGGATAAAATCGGACGAAGTTGGAGTGGGTAGGCGGGTGGTAGGATTAGGTGATAAGGGTGGTGTCGACCCCGTAGATATGTCTAAGGCAACGTCAAAGGTATATTCGGGGTTGGGCGGGTCCTGGATTAGAGGGAAGGATTGGTCAATTTTGGCAATTTTATCCGAGAGGAAGTTGGCAATTTCCTCACATCTCACAATTGACGCCGTCAGCTCTGGAGGCGCAGATGATGTTTGCTTTCTAACAATGTTAAACTTTTCTCTGGGCCTGTTCTTGGCACCATCAAGTTGAGCTCGGAAGAAGGATGCCTTTTCATTGAAAATGTGCTTCTTATAAGTTGATCTATTAGATCTGAGGAGGGCAAGATGTGAGGTGTTGTCTCCAAGTTCTTTCTGCCAGTCTAAGATGTCGTCTTTCGTTATTGAGTTCAGTATTGAACCAAGATTTGGATTGAATTTTTCTTTGTTGTTTTAGTTTAAGAGGGGCAACTTGGTCCAGGACGTCAGTAATGGTCTTATTGAAATGTTCAGTGAGATCGTTAGCATTTTGGGAGCGAGGGGGGAGACGAAGTTGAGCTTGGAGTTTGGACTCAAGATCACCAGGGGGGATTTGTTTAAGATTTCTGGTCCACTTCATGATTTTGTTATTTGTTGTAGGAGGGAGTGGGGCACTGGATGCGATCTTAAACAGAATGAGGTGATGGTCAGACCAGTCAACGGGGATAATGTTGGAAAGGGAGGCAAGTAGGTGTTGGAGATGATCGCGTCAAGTGTGGCCCCTTTGATATGGGTTGGATTATGGCATAGTTGCTTAAGGTTGTTCATCTCTAGAAGGTTGATGAGGCGCATGACAGTGGGATCCACTGCATTATTCCAGTGGATGTTAAAGTCTCCTAAAAAGAGATTTTTCGAGTCAGAAAGGGAGGAATGTGTGAGAAGATCGGATAGTTCATCGGCGAAGAGCAGAGGTTCGCCCGGAGGGTGGTAGATGTTATGTAGTCTAATCGGAGAGGAGCCCTTGACAGTGAGTTCAACACCAAGGTATTCAAATGTTAGTTGGTCCGTGTTCTTTAAAAGGGAGAGTTGAAGTTCATTTTTATGGATTATAGCTAGTCCGCCCCCTTTTCTGTCGGGTCTGTCTTGCCTAATGATGGCGTACATCTCCCCAACACTTCTTCAATGGGCACAGCCTCTTCACTGTAGCCCTCATTTACAACATTTTGGCGCTGGGCAGCGCTGCAAGTCTTCTTGCTGTGCTGCCCGGCGTGAAAAAAACAGGGAGGGAATCTATGAGTTATGGCGCATTCCTGTTCACTTTCACTGCGCTGGCGCACAAATGGCTGTCTTGTGCCAACGCAGGCAACCTTGCAGCATGGGTGTCTACTTTGTAGGAATGATTGTTTTTGTGCAACAATCAATGAAGGCGTTTTCCTCTTTCTATGTGTCTTTAGAATGCAGCACACATAGAAAGATGGAAAAACAGGGAGAAATTCTGTTATTTCTCTTTGTTTCGCCACCCCTGGGGAGGTGCATGGTTTTGCTGTATCCCCAGATTTACGCGATGTAAATCTGGGAATATGTCAAAATCCATAGGCGTTAAGTGGGAACACCCCCGCAACGCCCATGGAATTCCTCCCCAACACAGTGTGAGGCAACGCAGCGACTATCGCTGAGTTGCCTTCCACCATACAAGGCCATGTAGAGCCACGCAGGGTGGCTTTTCGTGGCTACGTAGATATGGCTCTGCACTCTACGCTGCCTGAATGTCGAAAAAAGTGAAGTTCCGGCGGCACACAGGGCTTGTCAATAAGCCCCTGTGTGTTCTCGTCCTCCTGGACATCTCTGCAGGGTTTATATTTCTCTTCCCTGAACATAGCCACTACAAGTTGTGTCTTCCTCTGCCTAGACATCTCACAGGAGCTGAACATCACTTTGCTGAACACAGGCTCTCCGCACTGAGCCTTGGTCTGCTTGGTCATCTCCCAGTGAAGACCCAGAAACTCATGGCATCATACACAGAGCCATGGCAAGGCAAGACATCAATGCACAAGGGGTCAAGTGACTGACTCAAGATACAACATGGAACTTGATGCCAATATGTCTATATGAGGCTACTACTTGTGTGTAGTGTTCTGTTCTGAGACTCTTGTAAATGCACTCTTTGGTCACTGAAATACAAATAAATGTCTTCCTGGCTCAAATTGAGGACTATGTGCATGAGTCCTTTTGACTTGTGTAGATTGTTACAATTGAACCGGCCGGAGCCAGTATCCCTTAAACAGCTAATTGAACCAGGTTCCATTCCAGTTCATAGGGTGCCCTATTGTTATTATATTCTAGGGGAGAGGAAGCATCTAAAGGCAAAATCGTCATTTTGGGTGAAGCTCTACAAATCCTAGCACCTGGGCGGTAACCCATTGAGGAATTTAACTAGTTAACTTTATTAGGACTTAATACTGACTTTATAAGGTAACAATTTGCTCCTAGTGAAATTATGTTATGAGAAAAGGCATCTCACTGGAAGTAGCAGTATGGTAGATTGGGGAGATGGGTAGAAGACTGCTCTAGACAGTCTGACAGGAGGGAGTTAACCAACTAATTGCTGATAAACAGTAGTATCCTTGCTGTACCTAGTGTGGAGCAGCAGACTTCTATATTTATGGTTTCCTTATATGCTGAGCAGTGGTGACACAGGCACTCTGTTACTGCCTCTGTGTAATTACAGGTCCATACATCTTAAAAGCTTTCCCGTGGAAACTGCCTGAATTCTCCGCCCACACACCCAGATATTCCTGCCATCCCATACTCCCAGCATCATTTCGCAATGCATCTCATTTAACCTGGGCCGGGTTACTAGGCGTTGCCAGCAGAGTCCGCTGGTAGGCACAGCTGAGCATGCCCACACCTGGCTCCGCCTCCTCACTGGCAAACTAGCCAGGTGCGTGCTTGAGGCAGGACATCCCAGAAAGGCAAGCAGAGGAGGCAGGCGCCATTTTGAACAATCCCTGGCCTGCAGGGGTTTTCTCTGCAAGTCGCAGCACAAACTGCCAAGAGTTTGGTCTTGCAGCATACTTCCCTTCGCTTGATTCATCCGAAATGAAAACTTTACTCTCAATTAGCATGTATATAAATGGAATGAGAAACCAACTGCCAGACAGTTTATAATATTGACGGGTAGTTGCACACGAGATCCCATGTGGTTGAGCGGCCACTGTAATGATCTATGTATAACCCGGGGCCACAGTCTCGAGGCCAGGCAGAGCCAACTGATGCTTGACCCTTCAGACATCATTACCATGGCCCTGAGCTGGACAATCTTTGAGGAGAGATGTAGCCACACTTTTCCTTCTGCTAGGTTTGTGAGGATGAATGGCGCCTTGTTGCAATTGCTGCCCAACTCAGTTGAACTCATTTTATTAACCTTGAAAGAATCAAAGACTGAGTGGACTCACTGGCATTTGAACCTATGACCATAACGTGAAACACAGATAGCTCCCCGCATTTCTGATACAAAATCCTACCCAAAGCTGAAGTATGCATGCAGGCCTACAAAACTTGTGACATAAATGCGGCATTATCCATGTATTATAATAACAACCCTTAAAATATAGCAGAAAAATAGTCAAAATGTAACCTTTGACCATAAATTCATTTTTACACTAACTCCAAACCATAAAATCAACCTTAAAACTGACCCGTATAACTTCCGGCGTAGGTGGCCGTTGAGGAGCAGCTCATCAGCGGTGCTCGGTAATCTGGGTTGGAGAACCCCGACCTCTACCTGTGGTTGAAACAAGCCCCACCAGATGGAAGCTGAGTGCCTCTTTTGCAGCAGCAGCAAAAGACCTGCTATGTTGACTTGTTATTATACAAGGAATGTGGATGCCCGCGGCGCACGGTGTGGGCCCTGTAAGAGGGCGGCCCCCTTAGTGCCGCATTAGGCACCTCCCCGCACCCTGTTGCAGGGACCCCCTACTCTGGGAGTCCCTCCTACGTCCGGCGCCTCTGTGGCGTCATCTCTGGTGCGCAGTGGGCTGGGGCCAGGTACTTATACCTGCCCCCAACCACTGGCCACCCTCTTTGTCCCCCGCTGGACACGCTGTCTTTAAAGTGAGGTTACTCCATCATGGTGATAGAGTATTTTACTCTGTCGCCCTGATGGAGTAACTGGTTTCCAAATTTAGAGATGGCCTGTGCCCCAGCAGATATCCCTCACGTGTGCAGAAACCACCATCCCGGCAGTTACTGTCAATGCATTGAAAGTGCGCCATACGGCTCTGTCAACACGATGGAGTTGTATGGCATACTTACAATTAATTTTTTTATTTTTAAAAAGAAAATTTCAAAGCTGGATTTTCTTTTTGAAAATAATGAAACCAATGCCCCTCTCACCATGGAAGCTTTCTCCTGCGGCATGGGGGTCATTGAAATGTTTTTCTTTAATTTTCCACCACATTTTGGATGGTGGTAAGCAAAAGCAAAAAAATTGCCATTTCTTCACCTGCACTAAATAGGGGGGCAGAAAGTCTGATGGTCCTTACTTCGTTGGACCGTAGGAGGTGTACTTCAGCGGCAGGGATGGAATAGTCTCCGCTCCGCCGCTGACATACTGAAGGCCTGCCCAACTGTAAATGAGGTGGATGGACCTTCAGTACCGCAGAAAGGATACTCTATCACTGTTGAGATGTAGTACCCTTTCCACCGCACTCTAAATCAGTCCCTAATTTTTTTTTCTAAAATACGATGTGATATAAATTTGATTTTGTCTTTTTCGTAGCAAATGCATATTGTCATTTTGTCTGTATTTACTAGTGCTTCAATTGAGCTAACAATTGGCTATTTTGAATTATTTTGCTGTACTCGCGCTGCTCCCACAAATAAGGGTGCAAACTTAATTTGTATCCCCCAATTTCAAATTCCTTCCCACAGAGAGTTTTAAAATTTTCAATTTTTTTCTTTAATATATATATACCTTCGTAATCTGTTAATATAATTAAATTTTCTAAACGGTTCCATACCCCGCGGAACACAGGTTAATAATCACTGCCGTAAACAATAGGTAGGGGGCCACACCTGCAAAGGTCAGTGGGCGGAGCGGCATCTCCCAGGCCCATGAACAATTAAGCAAAGCATGTGACTCACAGGGGGGGAGGAGTTCTCTATCGTTCAGCGTGCCCAAATTGGGAAGGAGTGCAATGCTCAAACATTGGCTTGCATGTCAGACAGCCCTCCAGGAGTGCCTTTGCAGTTATGGCTTTCAAGCCCTGAGGCGAAGGCAAGGATTTCAAAGGGTGTATTCAAAGCTGCAAGGGCATTGTGGTGAAGTTTAGTGCATTGCTTTGTATGGAAGTGATCCTACCATGGAAGATGTCTGGCAGTGGGTAGATCTAATGCAAAAAGAACAATTTATGGACAGAATGCTGAACAATGTGAAACATTCACCCCAGTACAGAGATCTGGGCCTAAATCCATCATTGGTTAGATCTAAGCCACCCATGAGAAGCAAGCGTGCTGGATCCCAGCTTAAGCAAACAGTATGTTTCTCCTTTACTGCTCCATGTCAATAAGACCATCAGAAGCATCAACAGTGCTTGTGTATTGGTACAGGGAGACCAAAGTAAGCCACCTAACTGGTCCCACTGCCACACCCCAGTGACCATGCGTAAGCCCCTTAGCAGACAGGACTTGGTCGATAGCAGAGACATATTTCTTCAAGAAATCGCAGTCCTGTTGAACGTCTAGTAGTTTAATGATTTGATGCAGACAGGCTGCTAGCTGACACATTACCCAGCAATACAATGGGAATGTATGAGCTGTTGCACCTCCAAATCCTAAGATAATTTGCATGGCACAAGCTGAAAAAACCAAAGATTTGAGGACAACAAAAAATGCTTCCAAGAAGAACATAGCCTTGTTTTTTTGCAGTTTTAAATAGCGCAAACTCAACTTGAAGGTATTGGAATGCTTAACAGAAGCACCAGTTACATTGCACAAGGTCTTGTTCATTTTTTTGAGCAAGATGATTTGCCGAGGATCACAGGATACTGATGCCAAGATCAGAACTGGATCCCTAGTTCCAAAGTCCGCAGCTTTGGCCATTACACCTGTCAAGAACAGAGCCGGTTGGCCAAAAGGAATACATCAGAATTTAAAGCCTACTTGCTGGAGCTAAAACAGGACGGGTACAAATTATTTAACAACAATTTATATGCTCAAGAAGACTCCTTTGCACAGGATGTTGCTGAAATTAAGAAGGAAATGGCCTCCTACGAACAAAGAATGGTAGCAGCAGGTATTCAACTGAGAATAAGTGAGGCTGAAGACCAAAGTCTGCCAACAACGGTAGTACACTTGGAAAACCAAACAAGACTGTTATTAGATAAGTATGAAGATGTCGAAAACAGATCACAGCGAGAAAATGTAGGCTAGTTAACCTAACGGAAGACATAGAAGGCAATGACGCGGTGATCTTCCAGGCTGGTGATGTAGGGGGTCCCAGGGGCCCAAACTGAAAAGGGATGGGAAAAACATCGAATGACACCAGGGCTAGGCCCAGAGACATTGTGGCTTAGTTGGCCGATTATCCATCAAAGAGAAGATAGACTAGAAAGCAAGCAACGTGGGACAATCAATTATGTGATTGTCAATCAATGTGGCAGGGGTGCCAGCATTCCCATTTGTGGTTTGCACTTGCTGTGGAGACTTTGGCCAGTGACACTCTGGGATAACTTGGAGAACATTTCAGCCTTGCGAAAGAAACAGACACAAATCCAAAATCTTAAACTTAACCCATGCGCAGGACAGGGTGGATGCACACAAAGCTCAATTACTCCTCCAAAGGGCATCATCATTAAAGATTGGGTCTGCACTTAACAACCATTTTGAAACATGGTACAGAGTGAATTAGCAAAGTCTAAAGAAACAGATAATTTAAGACCTTAGAAAGTGGAATTCCCTTCATGTCTCCTAGCTATGCTAAATTCATGGTATTAAGAAGAATGTATTGCCCTCCCTGCGGTACATGTTTCAGTCATTGACATGCCTTTTCCAAAGCCCAAACTGTTAGATCTTTAAAATAGAATACTGCACTTTATATCAATCAATCAATCAATTAATCAGTATTTGTAAAGCACTGCTAATCACCCGTGAGGGTACCCAGGAGCTAGGTTTATTTATTTATTGAGTTTTATATAGCGCTGGCTAGACCCGGAGGTATCAGAGCGCTTTACATGAGGAAGAAAACATAGTTTCAGAACATGGTTACAAAGTTACATCAGTTACTGGAGCGTAGTTACAGGAATTACATGAGTACAAAAGCATAGCATAAACATGAGGAAAAAAAATAGGCAAGGGGAGAGGATAATAGGGGAGAGAGGGAAGGAATAGGGGAGGTAGAGGAGAATAATGGAGGGAGGGAGAGGGTATAGGAGGCACAACGGGGAGACGAGGAAAAACAGTGTCCGACGTCAGGCTGGGTAGGTGACGGCCGAGGGGTGAACCTGAGCCAAACTCCTCTATAGCTGTATGGGACAGCTCCACCGGTCATTGGCCAGAGGTTGCTCGGGCACCGCAGTACCTACAGAAAGGTTATAGTTTCAGCCTAGGGGGGCAAAGTCCAAAAAGTTCCATTGAGCGCGCCGGTCACGGTGTACGGTGCTGTGCTCCCAGCGGTAATGGGGTAAAAACCCAGGCCTCCGCTGTGTGAGACTCCCTTGTCGCTGTGGACTCTCTCAGAGGGGTCTCTGACACTCCAGGACATAAATGCTGGATCCCTCCCCAACAAGGGGAGAAGGAGTGCTTTGGAAAGGGGCCCACTCATGGTGGCCATTATTAGAAAATTGGTGTGTCATATTAATGCTTACAAGGCAGAGGAGCATCGTCCATCGCAGCGCGGTAACCGCAGGCGTCCAAGAAGTGGGTCGATAGAGACATTATTGGAGCAGTCGAGGGGCCGCCATTTTGAGGAGGACAGAGCGGAGGACAAGATGCCGGCGGTAGCAACAGGGCATGGCAATCAAAGCAATCAGGGCCTCGCCATTTTAAAGCTTACAAGGCAGAGGAAAGTGCTTTACATAAGGAAACAGTGTGTTACAAATTACAGAGATTTCACATTAAATGACAGAATGAATACATATTCAATACAGGAGTTATTAGCGAAAATGAGAGTCAGATCAGGGAGAGTTGGGAGTCCAAAGGAAGGAGACAGCAGCGGAGGAGAAGACGAGACAAATGTCCGAAGACCTGCTGGGTAGGTGACGGCCAAAGCGGTGTGCCAGAGCCAGTCTCCCCTATAGCTGTCGGAGCAGCTCCACCGGGGATCGGCCATGCGGTTCGGACTCCGCCGGCTTAGGGTGAGGATCAGGAGGTGAACGAAAGACTTGAGTCCAGGTGTGGGTGAGTGGAGATGGCGAGGGTGGAGGGGTAGGAGAGGATATGTAGCTTGGCTGCCCTCTTTAAGTCAGGTATGTCGAGGTTGTTGATCACTGTGACTCTGAGACTCTGTGACTTTTAACCGCACCTCGTCACTAATGAGGTCATCACATCAGTTTGAGATCGAGGAGCCGCCATCTTAGGGTCAGACACCCACGATTGTCTTCTAATCTTTTTGTGGCTTTTTGTTACGCTAGTGGTCGGATCCTTTTACTTCTATGCTGCAGGATAGGCATGAGAAGGTGCAATTGGGGGCCGGCGCGTATGCTGAAAAGTTGTGTACGCACCTCGTAGTTGTTGAAGTCATCCCCTTAGTGTTGATTGTGTGGGGGGGCCGCCATCTTAGTGTCAGGCACCCGAGTATTCTGCTAAACAGGTGGTAGGATCCTTATTCTTCCCCGCAGTCGGATAGGCAAGAGAATGTGCAGTTTAGGGCAGGCGCTTACGCTGCAAGGTTGTGTATTCATCTCTTGGTTAATGAGGTCAATTCTCTAGGGTTAGTTGTGCCCGGGGGCTGCCATCTTAGTGTCAGGCACCCGAGTGTTCTGTTAAACAGGTGGTAGGATCCTTCTTGTTCTTCCCAGCTGCAGGATAGGCATGAGAAGGTGCAGTTTTGGGCCGACACTAACGTTGCAAGGATTGTGGACGCACCTCTTCGTTAATGAGGTCATCTCTTTAGTTATAACTGTGTCCGGGGGCCGCCATCTTAGGGTCAGGCAACCCGATTTTACTTCGTCTAAACAGGCACCAAAGTTTTCTAGTCCTGTGCCTCCTGCCACCAGAGCGACGGTGTCAGCTGCCCCCAGGATCCCGTGAGTGTGTCCTCGCCTCCCGCCTCTCAGCCACTCACCGGTGATGCTTCTGCGTTGAGGCTGTAGCGAGGGACGGAAGCTTCGAAGGGGGGGGGGCACTCAGTACAGAGAATTCCGGCGCTGCACCTCTTCGCGTCAGCCTGCAGTCAGCCACCTCCGTAGGGTCAAATGCGCTGAGGTCTCCGAAACCGTCAGCTCTATAGTCCGCTGATCGTCTCCGAGGCCACAGATTCAGCCCTGGAGATGGCGAGGTGCGGATCGACGTTCCTGCTGTTCCCGCAGTGAACACATGGCCCGGTTCCTGCTTATCTTCCTGGTCTTGTTCCGGTGAGTCCCGGTTGTCACTGTGGCATGTTCCGTGGAGGGGCAGCAGGGATTTACACCGTGAAGTGATCCTATAGCCTCGGAGCTCGGGACCAGAGCTCCTTCCCAGCGGCCATCTTGCTAATTTTGGTTGTTGGGCTCAGTTAAAAAACACAGGTCTTGAGTCTCTTCCTGAAGTCTGCCTGCAAGGGTGCTTGTCGGAAGCTGAGATGGCGGCCGTTCCAGGACTTGGCAGCGAGGAAGAAGAAGGAAACTCCTCCGCTGTGGCTACGACTGATGAGCGGTTATATGGGCGAATGGTAAGGCCAGGATTGCCAAGAAAATACCTGTCATATGCCGTTCCCTCCCACACTTCAAGCCACTCCCACCAGTCACCATCCTTATCCCTGTACACTCCCAAACCCTTTCACAATCACATCTCTTTTTTCTAGAGTGGGGAGCACACACAACCACACCACTGGTCACCTCTGAGGCCATTATGGTTTGCATACTTCACTCTCATTGTGTGCAACTGATACTGAGGATTTTTGCCATACTTTTACAGCCATCACTGTTCACCGCTGCCTTTTACGCCACCACTATTTTTAAAGTTCATCAACACTAATTGACCATGTAGTCCCATAAGGCACATTTGGCCTCCTCTGGCACAAAAGCTTCCCTTTGACACTGCTTGTGCAGTAACCAGGACTTAGCTGTGATAATGAAAAATACCATCAAGGGGTATGCAGAACTGGTCAAAGCTGCCAGCTTACTGAAAACCATAAACTGTGCTTATCTGTCACACTTATTCATCCATCATACTGCTAAGCACTGTGTCCTAGAACACAATACCTGTGCCTCTGTGCTCATCACGCACGGCATGGAAACACTTCCATTATAGGATTATAAACACACACCCTATATGGTGTAGCGTGGTACCTAATATGTTCACTGGCACCAGGACGTATTCATAATACGGTATCCAGCGGCTCCTCTTGTCCAGCATCAACTGTTCCATTTAGAACCTGCATTCCCACGTAGTCTTTCCCACCATTCCAAACTGTAATATATCTAAAGACATGCCATCTAAAAACAATACCACCCATGTAGGGTAGCACTTCAGCACCCCTAATAGGGCTACTAAACACTATATAAATGTTACAATACAATGCAATACAGAGTGGGTTATTGTTGTAGAGTAGTCCCTCATGCAGCTCAATGCAAGCTCTCGAGTTGGGTTGGAAGGATGCACTCAGACAGCCAATAGTATCTGGTGAGAGATGAATACTTAACTGGGTTGAGCCAAGAAGTGATTGACAAAGTCTCAAGCCACTGGCAGCGGGCGGCTGGTCAAAGAAAGCCAATGAGTGAAAGGGGCGGACCCAAACACAGATTTGAAAATGGGTTTGGAAGTCAGTGGATGGACAGGTGCTGATCTTCTACATCTCTGGGTTTCCAGAGCCTCAAAAAAGGCAGTGAATTCCTAGGTACAGTACACATCTCACCTGCGCTCTCCCAAAAGAGAACTGCGAGGGGAAGAATGAGTGAGACTCTTCAAATAAATGGCACCAGAATGAAGTTTAGGCTCGTCTGTCTCATTGACAGCAAAGAGCACAATGCTTAGGATGAGAGCAGACTTTATTGACTCCCTTTATTGTCTTTGGACAAATTATTGAGTCCAAAATATTGTGTGGACAAAATACTGTGTCAAGAATATCGGAAGGTAAGTTTCTATGCGTAAACAAAGATTTACTATACTTAACTCCACATATATGCAGTGGCGTCGCTCCACTGCTTTTCATAGTGAAAAAGAAAGGAAAAATAAAATGGACATTATTATCATTTTATTTGTTCCTGCTGTGGCATCTTGGCACGGCAGGGCTGCTCTGCTCTCAGAGAACAGAGCCCTCTCGGGCCGGCCAAACATTCATGCGCACTTTGCAACCTCTCCACCCAGGCTGCATTACCGCCTGGGTGGAGAACAAGCCCAGGCTCCCTTGGCTGAGCACCGTACCACAGTGCTCAGACCAATCACAACACTGCATTGCAGGGTTGTGATTGGCTCTAGGGAGCCTGGGAGCCCGGGTGCTTTCTGTTTTCAGAGAAGAAGCCAGGAAGAGGCCGGGGGACGGAGGAGAGGCGTCGGCTGGCCAACCGGCCGGCCGGCAGATAAGTGTTTTTTTTGTTTACCCCCACCTTCCCCACTTTTCACCCACCCTGCCCCACTGCTGCTTCCCGGGAGCAGCCGCCACTGCATATATGTACCTTGATGATATTTATATTTCCTCAAGGTATGTAGATATGGAGTTAGGAATAGTAAATATATACTTACCTATTTGCACCTACCTCCAAGATATTTTGATCCTCTATATTTTTGATAGGATATTTTGTCCACACAATATTTTTGTTCTCCATTATCTGTCAGTGATCCTCCCTTTACACAGTTTCCCGGTGTAGAGCAGATATCACACGGTGAAACACAAAGTGAGCTGGAAACCCCTGAACAGGAATCAGAGGCTCTGGACAGTGGATGTCCATTCAAGGGTCTGCAACCTCCCCAGAGCCTCAAAAGTATTTTTTTTTCTTAGGTCGGAGGGCAAGGCAGTGAGCAGAAGTGCCCCCAACTGTGCTTGACACAAAGCCAGTGGCATAGCAAGATGGTGGCGGGGGCGGTCCGCCCCGGGCGGCACTCGTTTTGGGGGCGGCGCCCTCCTCCTGCTCTTACCAGCCGTTTTGGGGGCGGGCAATCACCCCCCTCTAAATTGTGGCTGTCGCGGCGCGCCAATCGCTGCCGAATCTCGCTAGCACCAGACCCCCCCCAACCCTCCCCGCTTTTCAATGCGTCCTCCGTGGGGCGGAAAGCGCAGGGACCGCCACGGGCGGCCATAGGGCTAGCTACGCCACTACACAAAGCCCCAACCCCCATTACTTTACCCCCGCCTCACATGGTGAAAAGTTTTCAGAAGGTGGCCAGTCTGGGGAGGAAAGTCCTAGAGAGTGTTGGGGTGAGGCGGCAGGACACAGATATTTACTTGTCATTTTTGGGAGAGGGTGTTCTCAAGCGTGGTGAAAGTGGTTGGTAGAATGCCCAAAAAGTATTTTCTTACTTGGGTAGACGGGCTGTTCAACGTGGGAGGAATGAGGAATGGCATTTTTGCACCGCCTCCCCACCCCCCAACCCATCAACTCTGCACATGTAATCCATGGGCCCAGCATAAAGGCTGGACTCTTTCACAAGGCATCTTGTAAAACTTGAACTGGAATATGAGCAGCTACCAAGAACTGGGAGTTTTAGGTCAGGGGCTCCAGCTTTGCTCTGGTTATCACTTGGAATCTGTTGGTGGCAAGTACGCCGACTCTTGAAAGATACCCATCTTGGACTATTTGTTTGTAGGCTGCTGTGACATCACAACAGCTGGGCACAGCTGCTGTATAAAGGCACTCACTGCACGTAAACTTCTATATTACACAATCAGGGTTTGGTCTCTGACTGTCCTGCCTTTTAAAGGTAGTCTATTTTGGTACAGCCGCGCGCTGCCTCCCTGTTGCCAGCTGGGCGTCTTCTCTTGCCGCTGTGATGAGGGTGCCACTAGCTTGCACTGGCACGCCCTCTGACTGATGCCTCGGGCTTTTCCCTGACTCAAGAAAGACTCATGGAGCAGGCGGGTCCTGGCTCTGCTCTCTCACAGAAAGAGATGCAAATCCCAGTGTTGGCCTTAAAACAAGCTGTTTGGAGCTGTAGTGATAATGAGGCAGACAGGAAGACAGGAAGGGGAAGGCTGAGGTTTGTAGTAGCTGAGCTTAGCAGGACTGACACACAAGAGAACAGACAAGATGGTGAAAAGGAAACACATACTCACAAGACAGCTCGGTGGATTCAGCGCTGGCTGCAGAGGTCTCGCTAACCTATAGGTTGGCATGTATGATCTCTGCAGAACATCGCGGCCTTTTATCCTTCTAGTGTAGGTAGTTGAGTGGCATGTAAAAATCTCATAATAGCACTCTTTTAATTAACTGCAAGAGGTAATTCTTTTTCTGGTGTGAGCCACATAAAAAGTCAATAAAATCACTGTTGAAAAATGAATTGTGTGGGTTTAGAAAGCATCACACACAATAATAGTTGCTAAATTCTGTGCTATTTAATTAATTGCGGCATATCTTTGCCAAAACAGTTATGAAAGAAAAAGTACACATTTTACATTTTTAGACATGGCTCGACGTCAGCAGGTGTGTATTATAGACAGAGTTAGATCGGCCCACAGGGCAAGCAGTTACTACCCGACGAGCTAGTCTGACATGTCAATGTGAGGGCCAGTTTTTTTTTAGCATTTTGTGGGCCTGTTTTATGGCATGCTGGCCCGGTTTTTACTGTTGATTTCTCTGATATTAAAACAAACATTGCTTGTCACAAGTTCAAATCCATGCAGTCTTACCTTACAAAACACTTATACAGCGTCTTTACAGTTCATAGTGGCCCCAATTTGCAAACATGGAAGCCTCAGTCACTAATGGGGCCCCTGCTGTTTTGATTCCCAGGCCTATTTTCTGCCCCATTCCACCCTGATTAGAGATATAAACACAGCCTATTCTATCACTGGTCACTTGGCTCAATCGACAAATGCATTTACACTACAAAATGTGAGTTTGACTTCGTGGTAACAGGTTCAAATCCACGCAGCCTTTCCTGCTTGTGAGGTCACTGAGTTGGGTAACAATAAAAATTTGTTATTCAGCGCCAGTGTACCGATCTGGGTGAACGATCACTTTATGAATGTATATGATGAATGAATTACATGTGTTCTCCAGGTGAGACAGATGTGTCATTCTGGTAAAGGAGTTAAGTATTAAACCTATGTTTGAAGCTGCATACCTGTATTAGGGAGATGTGAATATGACGTTGGGTTGGTGTGCCATGTTCCACCTGGGTGTGATTGGTTGGCATGAGATGTGCTCGTGGTTGGGAGTATGGCTGATTGGTCAGAATGTCTAGATGACAGTATTTGCAGCCATTTTGGAGTGTAGTTTGATGGATTGTTAGTAGCTGAGAACAGCAAAGGCTGAAGAAAGTTAAGAGAGGCTGAATTCGGAGGCAGAAGTGTGAATGTCTAGTACCATGTGACCTGAAGGAACGGCCACCAAGGTCTCAGCTGGGGTATGTTCCTCACATTCAGGTTTTCGTGGTCATACTAAGGGTCATACTTGCAGTGCTTAATTTGTAAAAATGAAGTGCCAGGGCCCTCGACAGGAGGCAAATGCAACTTGCGATACCAATTGCGGTTGCCAGTACTGTCAATGACAGTACCAACATAACTGCTAACCATCACACTGCTACAAGTGTGACAATTCAGACTGTTCCATGACCCCAGTGCTATAAGAATGCCTTGGGGCAGGTATTAGTAATTTTTACGTTATATTGAACGAATAAACAACTGTTCTTGTCCTGATCTCTAAATGAGATATACAGTGCCACCATGTGAAAGACTGTCAAACGTCCCTGTGCTGACAATTAAGTGCGGGTGCTGAGCACCAGAAACCACAGGCTCAAATTAAGCACTGCATACTTGACAGAACAGGCAGCAGCTTGACATGTAAGAGGTACGATTACATGCCTATAGGGCCCAGAAAGTATTGGCTTTTCCTTAGAGAAGGAAAGACCAGCATTCTGAAAAGAAAACGCAAAGGATGTATGCAAGACTTGTTTCCAGTCTAAAAATAATAAGCATGTTCAGTCGAGTAGAGTGAAAGTAGACGGTTTGCTGTTCTTTGCTTTACTGCAGTGTGTTTGTGATGATAGAGAATATGTAGCATGAGGTACAATCTGATTTTTAGGTCTGTGGCTTTGTCAAATAGACCTACTGTCTCTAATAGACTGTGGCGCCTATTTGTTAAAAAGTAATGCAGCGCAGAGCAGCAAGTCACCTAGCTTCGCTGCATTACAGGGAAAAGGCAGGAATGCGCCGCATTTAACACAATATGGCGGATTCCTGCCTTTTCCCCAGCACGGGTGCACAATGTGCTGCCTGATGCCAATGCAGGCACTGCATGCAGAATTGTTTTTGCACAGGAAGGGGAACCTTCCTGAACAACAACAATCCCCTGAGGCATATTCCTCTTTGTATGTGTGCTGCAAAATGCAGTGCACATAGAAAGAGGAAGTAACGAGTAGAAATAAACGTATTTCTCCTCGTTCCGCCTCCCCTGGGAAAGGCGTAGCGTTTTGGCGCATTCCCAGGTCTACTAGTAATGGCAAAATCTGGGAATCCTTGAACAATTACGAACAGGAGAGCGACTTCTGGGCCCAGAAAGGTAGAGAGATCCTTTTGTAAGTAAAAGGAGAGGGGATACGTACTCCCTATTAAATATCCTATAACATATGTGGTATCCCCTCTATTGGTGGCAGTGTGGTAAGGAGACCCAACCACACCTCTACTCCACCGTACTCAGCGATGGGAAAAAGGAAAACCTTTTTATACAACCCTCACCCACTCTAAGAGTGGCATCCTTCATCATCGGGTTCACCCTGACTCATAAAGGTCAGGATGGGCTCAACCGTATTCCAGGGAGCTCTTTCAAGAATTGTTTTTTTTTTTTGGGGGGGGGTTATATACTAATAAATAAAAATTCCTTATCCGGCCAAAGGTATCCCTTTTTTTCGTGGGGTGGATAGGAAAAATTAAAACTGTAAATACGCAGGCCAATCAGGATATTATGGTCCTATGAGCCTAGTGTTAAAAACAGCAACATGTTTCTGCCCTACTCTATTGGCCTAACATAGGTCTTGGGCATTCCTCAGGGCGAAGAGAATGAAAGTGGTTCCCCCAGTGGCGCACCACTGTAACAATTTTTAAAGAAGAATGTGTGGCATGCAAAAAGTAAGCTTATGCATCCAGATAAAAAATGATGTACTTGTCGTATTTTGGAAGTATCTGCGAAAAAGACATACCAAGTATTTGTATGGCTGTGTAAACTCAATAGGTGTATTTTTTCTCCTTAGATTATTAGTATAGACTGCCAATGTAGACATATTTTGTCCTCCTAGAATATAGGTGCCACATGACAGCATTTATGTGGTTTTTACTGTGCTAGCATTATTACTGTGCAGACAGAAGTACCATACTTTGGTGTATCTACAAATATGTCTGGATATCAGCTCTATTTTTTGTACACGTAGTGCACTGAGGAGAAATTGAGACTCACAATCATTCTAGTATTGCAATTCCCAACATGTTAATAAAAGTCCAAATGGCCGTGACATGCAAAATTCTTTAAGAACAAAAATTACAGAGTGCTAGTTATTTTGTTGTAAAGATAGTAGCAGCTTACCACAGACGCAGGTGAGTATTACTCATCAGGGGGTGGTTGGGGTAGGCCCTGTAGTCAAACTCTAATATGCATGTAAAAGAGAAACGTAAAGGGAGTTTTTAAGCGGTCTCAGAAAGGAAGACCATCCATGTAACAGGATGCCCGTGGGCCATTTACTTTCAACTTCAAGGGTCCCTGCCCTCTGTGAACCTGTTTGGTGCTCTGCTCTCCATGGCTGGTGAATATTAGCTGGTCTCTGTGTCTGTTATATCCCCCAGGGCTCCACCAGCTGAGATCGCTAATAACCGTGGCCATGAGGCCCTCTATCACCGTAGCATTATGTTCCACAGCTGTGCCTTGTTTGACTTTCTCCCGCTAGGAGCTGGGGAAGGAGGCGTCTCCCATCGGTGGGGAAGGGATGCAAGCAAACCATGCCAGCATCTGTGTCACCATTCGTGTTTCGCTGCTACGCGGACGATGTGGACGTATCCTGTGGGTTGGGATACAGTCATCTCACTGCGTGCAGACGTGCCTGCGTGCAGACGCGCCTGCGTGCAGACGCAGGGGGATGTGCGGACGCGAACACGCTCCTAAACATGCTTTGTTTGGAGCACCGCGTCAGTGTGCGTGTTGGGACCTGTATTCCCAAGGTCTATATCTACAATTAGTAAAAAAAAAATTGCTGTAATTTCACCAACATATCAAGGGGTCTATATCTATGTAAATACACAGTGTAAACCTTTGTGTGCCATAGTCAGGTTGTGATTGGATGTATAATTACCTGGTGAGCGTCTGTAAGCATTATATACACAGGTTTTGATTGGATGTGTAATTGCCTAATGAACATCTGTGGTATGGTCAATATATATATATGTACATACAAGGGGTGTCTGGCTTGAGAGCATATCTTGTATAGTTTAATAGCACAATCAGTGTATTTTTTAAGGTTGTTTATGTCCCTACACAGACTCGTACCCAAACCAAATGTACATAGCCCCACGGGTGTTTCATTGTGTGGGGGGGGCTTTAAGGATTGTCTCAGAAGTCAGGAGATGGCATCCATGCTCAACCGTAGGTCTAGTTGATGCAATGGTATCTCATCATTTAAACCTCTTACATTTGTCTGTAGTCTACAGACCCATCGTTGCTTCTTTTCCAAAGAGCTTGGTGATGTCACCTTGCAGGGTCAATTTTTCGATGATTGACCATCTCAGATCTTTGTCTGTATGATTCATCTCTATAAAGTGTGCCGTAAGTATCATCGGTGGTCTTTTGCAGTGAACAGTACTTCTGTGCTCGCTTATCCAAATTTTGACCCTTCTAGTCGTCATTCTGATATAGCGCTGTCCGCATGGGCATGTGATTATGTAGATTACATTGTTGCTGTTGCAGTTGGTGTGGGTTGTCTCCTCCCATGTATTCGAAAGAACCAATTCTAGTGTTCTTGAATGTTCTGTTAAGGGGCACACAGAGCAGGTTCCACATGGATAGTGGCCTGTCACAGGGGGAAGAACCCATAGTGTAGATTGGCGTTCTGGTATTTCTTGCCAGGTGTAAGAATCGCCAATTTTTATTTACAATTTATTTGATGTAGGTTTTCAGGGAGTGATATGTGCTGACAGAAATCAGGTTGTCGGTTTCTTGCTTTTTATTGGTTTCAAGGAGGGCTTCCCTAGGGATGTTTTGTGCTCTTTTTTAGGCCTTTTCATAACTTTCTCAGAGTAGGCCTTCTCTTTTAATTTCTTAATGAGGGTATCAGACTCTTTCTTAAAATCCTGTATATCCGTATAATCCTCCTGAGTTACAGGCATTGTCATACGGGCAGCTTTTCCCTCAGTGCCCTAGGATGTGCACTGTTAATATGTAAGAGGCTGTTACGATCCGTAGGTTTTTTGTAGAGGGAAGTGGTAAGTTTACCATCTTTTGCTGTGATGGTAATGTCCGGAAAGGATAGAGTATTGCTGTCCGTTGTCATGGTAAACTTTAGAAAAGGATTCTTACCATTCAGCCATGTCATGAATGGTTCATTGGTGGTGTCTGTGCCATGCCAGATCACAAATATATTGTCTTTATACCGACGCCAGAGGCGAATGTCAACGCTATATGGGTTATTTGCCCAGATGTTTTCTTCTTCGAACCAATTAACATAAAGACATGCCGAGCTTGGGGTGAACGTGCTCCCCGTAGATGTCTCATGGCATTGTAGGAACATCTGAGCTTCATAGGCAAAGAAGTTTTCTGTAAGGTCCAATTAAGCGAGACTCATGATCCACTGGAATGGAGCTGCCCAGTCCCAATCCTGGGCCAATAGGAGATCAATGATCACCCTTAGGCTCTCTTCTTGCGGGATGCTTGAGTACAGAGCCTCGATGTCTAAGCACATCATCACTCCTGTGGTTGGATCAAAGTTAACCTCCTGTAGGATTTTAAGGAGATGTTTACTGTCCAGTTTGTAGGACCTAATGTTCTTCACCAGGGGCAGAGAAACCAGTCGGTAAATTGTGACAGAGGTTCTAAGAAGGATCCGATGCCTGACACTATTGATTATACTGGTGGGGAGTGTCTACCTTTATGTATTTTAGGAAGTGTGTAGAACTGTGGTATCTGTGGTTCCTTAGAGGTGAGAAAATCATGTTCTTTTCTTGTGATCGAATCATTTTCCATGGCCTCGTCCAAGAGGGTGGTAATTGTAAAAAAACAAAAAACAATTCTTCATTGAGCTCCCTGGAATACCGTTGAGCCCACCCTGACCTTTAGGAGTCAGGGTGAATCCGATGATGAAGGATGCTACTACTACAGTGGGTGAGGGTTGTATAAACAAGCATTTGAAATGCAATCGGTCTCGCCTTTGGGACCTTATATGTATTTAGCTATGCAGCACATTAGCCTGGGTGCTGAAACATCTACTGTTCTTTAACAGGGAGCGAAAGTAAGCACCAAACTGTGTGACACGCCAGGTATGGGAACACATGGAGAGAAATATTGCCTTTCAGCGGAAAATGGTATAGTCCAAAGCTCTGTTTTTAATATAAAATCAGGGCCTTCGGTGGTCATATCACTGAAAATACAAGATTTGAAAAAAATATTATTGTCTACGGGTGCTCGTGGAAGACAGTTTCTATGGACTAGAGAATGCTAAAGTGATTCTGGTATTTTACTGACCGCTGCTGGTTGTTTTCTATCAAGAGAGTTAAATAGAGGCAGTTGCCAGAAAAATTAAAAAAGAAAGTCTCTCAGCAGAAAGCAATTCTGGTATTTTACTGACCTCTGCTGGTCGTTTTCTTTCAAGACAGTTAAATAGAGGCAGTTGAACAGAAAAAAAGTCCCTAAGTGGAAGCAGACAAGTCCTAGGGCTGATCTCCAAAGCCCACCTAGTACATACACATATAAGTATATAATAAGTATATACTAAAGTATATACAAGGACTCTCTGACAGAATATCGACGACCAGAATATCGACGACAAAAATATCGGACCCGAAATATCGATGTCCAGAATATCGAAGTCCTAGCTACATAATGGTAAGTACAAAAATATCGATAAAAAAATATCGTTGTTAAAAATATCGTTGTTAAAAATATCGTTTTTTTTAATGTTTAAAAAATAATGTAAAATAAATTAAATACATGTAATTAAAATAAACATTGTTAGAATTATTAGTAAATGTTTAAAATTAAAATTAATACATATAATGTAAGCATAAATTAAACATACATATATATAAAATATAATATATATATTTACTTAATAATAATAAATAATTATTTTAATACATTATATTTTGTTACAAACATATTAAAAATTATAAATACATATATATACACATACACCAATAACATAAAAATAAAAATTATATATATATATATAATAAATTAAAAAAATTCCAATATTTTCAATTGTTTATAAATACATTTTACACTACATTAACTTTAACAGTAAATAAAATATTGGATAGCGGGAGGATAAAATTAGTATTCCCACTCCAGAGAATGCAACCGTAGGGAAAGTGTTGGATAGCGTAGGAATAAAAATTACTATTCCCACTCCAGTGAGTGCAACCATAGGGAAAGTGTTGGATAGCGTAGGAATAAAAATTACTATCCCCACTCCAATGAGTGCAACAGTAGGGAAAGTGTTGGATAGCGTAGGGGTAAAAATTACTATTCCCACTCCAGTGAGTGCAACAGTAGGGAAAGTGTTGGATAGCGTAGGAGTAAAAATTACTATTCCCACTCCAGTGAGTGCAACAGTAAGGAAAGTGTTGGATAGCGTAGGGGTAAAAATTGCTATTCCCACTCCAATGAGTGCAACAGTAGGGAAAGTGTTGGATAGCGTAGGAGTAAAAATTACTATTCCCACTCCAGTGAGTGCAACAGTAGAGAAAGTGTTGGATAGCGTAGGGGTAAAAATTACTATTCCCACTCCAATGAATGCAACAATAGGGAAAGTGTTGGATAGCGTAGGGATAAAAATTACTATTCCCACTCCAATTAATGCAACAGTAGGGAAAGTGTTGGATAGCGTAGGGGTGAAAATTACTATTCCCACTCCAGTGAGTGCAACAGTAAGGAAAGTGTTGGATAGCGTAGGGGTAAAAATTACTATTCCCACTCCAAAGAGTGAAACAGTAGATAAAGTTTTGGATACCATAGAGGTAAAATGTACTATTCCCACTCCAGTGAGTGCAACAGTAGGGAAAGTGTTGGATAGCGGAGGGGTAAAAATTACTATTCCCACCCCAGTGAGTGCAACAGTAGGGAAAGTGTAGGATAGCGTAGGGGTAAAAATTTGTATTCCCACTCCAGTGAGTGCAACAGTAGGGAAAGTGTTGGATAGCGTAGGAGTAAAAATTACTATTCCCACTCCAGTGAGTGCAACAGTAGGGAAAGTGTTGGATAGCGTAGGGGTAAAAATTACTATTCCCACTCCAGTGAGTGCAACAGTAGGGAAAATGTTGGATAGCGTAGGGGTAAAAATTACTATTCCCACTCCAGTGAGTGCAACAGTAGGGAAAGTGTTGGATAGCAAAGGGTTAAAATTAATAATTTCAAAAATTTAAATAAAAAATAGCAACTACAATACAAAAATTGTTAATAACACCCAAACAAATATCAAAATATTACCAAATTCCAAAAGATACAAAAATAATTAAATATTAAAAAATACTAAAAATTAAATACAAAGGGGCCCATTAGGATGTCGGGCGGAAGCACTACCGCTGTGCTGGCGGATGCAAAAACCACCAGTTACCGCCTGCACGCAGCAGTCCACACGCCCGCCCGATTACGATGCGAAAAGTCAGCCAAACACCGCCGGCAAGCCAGCGACACCGTCCGCCATCAAAGTGCGCCCGTACACGTAGCGGCGCAGCACAATTGACACACACCGTCCGACGAAACACGTACCGCCCGGCGTACAAATTACGATGCCGCACACAAACTGAACCCACGGCTAAGAGACACCGTACGTCAAACCGAAGCGGTAACACGAACGCCGAGCACGGACACCGAAGAAGCGTCACCCCCGAGCATGAATCCAGCACTGCAGGCCCTCCCTATGCTCTATCTGATGCACCACCAAGGACGCAACGTACCGCGAAGACGCAGGTAGGCACACATACAACAAGTGCACGCAAACAGCGCACACAGTGCAAGGGCGGAAAAAGCGGACAACCCCCACCCCGCGTGTACACGACACATCTACCATAGCATCCACATATGACACACAGGCCAAATTGTAACATCTCGTAACACATGTGTACACACCACCTGGGACTAGGAACCAACCACCCCGTCACGGCCCCAAAGCGGCGATGACGCTGCCACACATGCGCACAACGCAGAGGCCAACCGCAGCGCCATGCATGCGTCGCACACAGACACAGGGACACAACCAAGCAGCACACACACCAGCCCCACCCCGAATGCACATGACACGTGACAGGCCTCCCACAGACATGTCCCCAACGCCCAATTCACGGACAACACCCAACGTCACACAACCGACGCACACATGTCAGTGAAGTCACGCAACAGCAGGACACACCCCAGTGCAACAAACATGGCGAAGCACACAGCGGCGGCAACACCAACTAGGAGAAGCAGGGCCCCTTCGGGAAGAGGAACGCCAGTACCACACTGAAACACCCATACCACCCTGCACATATGAACAAGACATACAAAACGGAACACCAAAGAGCCCGGGGACCGACAACAGGTGGCCCAAGAATAACACTCACACACAAGGCCCAACGCAGAGCGGAAAGGCAGCCTGCCGCCCACACAAGGGAGAGCAGACAGCACTGAATGACCTTCCATTCCAACTCCGAAACCACAGCCCTACGAAAGAAGCCGGTGAATACAGCCATTGTCCAATAAAAGACCAACACAGGCATGCAGAGGAGACCGACCACAGGGCAGATAGCGCATATCACAGAAGAACACAACGGACGGGAAAGAATAAAGAAAACACTCCCCCATGTCGGCCCCATGCAAGTTAATTGAAAGGAGTCACACATCACTGACCATGAACTGTCTGAGAAGCATGTGGGATGAGGGCCCGTGTCCTCCGCACAAGCCAACAGAACACAAGTCCTGTCTCCCTACGACTACACAGAGCTCACAGCAACCTCGGAGCGTGCACATTGCAGACTGCACACACAGCCGGAGCACGCCACCACAACGCACTGCTGCAAAATGGCAACCGCAACACACCTACCCAACTACGCCGGACAGGTCAAGCTGTACAAAACCAACCTGATACATATATTGGGATGCGAACTCCTGTCCCTGCTGAACGTAAGTTACCGACTGACTTACCGCATCACATTGTTCAGCTGCGTCATACCCGTCTTCTACTGTCGGAGGTGTCCCTACCAGCATCCCGTGGAGATGTGTCTCTCCAACCCGGCATGTCTAAAGGCGGACCTGCTAGCACTACTCCTCCCTCTGGACGCACACGACAGGGCCTGCTCTGCCTATGGGGGCATGGCGTATGTGGCCAACATCGCACCCGCACTGAAATGGGACCACTGTGCCTCCACACGACGGATCATCGAGCACAGCTACATCGAATGTCACCCAGCATGCCCCATCATGGTCCTCCAAGGGACAACTTACGAACAACACCTTGACAGCCACCATCCGCTACATTGGCTGGCAAACATAAACACCACCAATGACATGGAAGCCCTGCTGGACGGCATCGCATACCTGACAACCTGTAAATTCGTCGGACCCCAACGCAGGTTCCCCGATTGACCTATGATGTCCAACCCCGCACCCATGCTTAGCTTCCGCACGGACTGGCCAGTCACCACCACAACAGCCATACCAAACGACCGGCAACAATTACCACACCATCAACGACATCGCCATGACATCGGATATGACCGGGACATGCACACTGTTCCCCATCACATCCAGGAACACCGCATGCATCGTGGGAGGCAGTGGCATGGGGTCTGTGTATCGCACCCACATGGACGGAACTGCACGTACAACCAGGACACGACATGGATCCAGCGCCCATGGACACACACACCGCTCAGTGGACATGAATAGGTCGCCTGGAGTCTGTGGGTGCTGCACCCCTCCCACCCCCGCCCCGGGAATCCCATACCAGGACCTTTGCACGGACGACAAGTGCAAACAACAACAACACGACCCCAGTGACTGTGACATGTCCAGTAACCACCACATTGCAACAACAAGTGGCACGCCGCTGCATGCACGCAAGCACATGCCCTGATGTCTTCTCACATGCACGTGTGCATGAGGAACAACCGCAGCAAACCTGTCACATGGAACTGAGATGGACTGTGCCCATGATGCCAAGCGGTCTGGTAGGCTACTTGTATACCGTCTGTGTCAAAGTCCGCAGCTCCACAGCTATACGTAAATGTACATTAGCACAGCCTTGGCCAAGCAGATGTAACTCTGAAGCCCACATCCCACATGCAACAGCCAATCACATGTAACCCCACACCCTATCCCATTTGTAATCATGCTCAGTATATCCTCAACATGTATTCCGCTGCCAGTAGTGTCCACTATACTGCATCACAGAGGACAGAAGACTCAATATAATGTTTGAAACCAAAACTGTCTCCGCTGACTCATTTCACAAGTACGAATGAGAGAGGATGAGAGTATGTGAAGTACACGGCAGTCGTGACATGACCATGTAGTCCACTGGTATTGGATGTCAACGCAAATGAGTAGCACAACTGTGGAAGACACACATGTGTTGTGTGAAGTCGTATGGACGCAGTGCTCAGGTGGGTGGGTGCGACGGGTAGATGCGCACATGCCAAGTTGGAGCACGCCGTGTTGGGAGGGGTCATGAACAGTACACCACCGCTTCCCTGGGCATTGTGAGAGGACACCTGTCGGGGGGAAGTGAACACGTGTGTGCACAGCAGCCGGGCACACGAACAATGCGGAACCAGGCGCACACGTCAGCCCACCCTCCGTGGACTAGCTAGATCCTGTTGTGCACCCGCCATGCCCCTTGACAAGGCACACACAGCCCCAGTCGACCAGGTGTAACCCCAACATAGTCAATCCGCACAGGCGATACAGGGCACGGGATGGCAGTGGAGCATGGTGTGTGAGAGGTCTCCTCGCGCTCCTCCTGGTCATATCACGCAGGCAATAGAACCTCAACGTGTAGCATGGCACAAGTCAAATGGAAGTGTAGGGGGACGCACCTCAGCACGAGCAGCACTGATGTCACGGGAGGTGGCTCGCACCATCCCATCCATTGCCCATTATACCAACCACGCCACATGCCATTGCGACTAAGTGCAAGCGCGTGCGCCACCACTCCCGAGCCCTCCCCAGAGAGGCCAAAGAGTGAATGTGTGGGCCATCAGTCACAGACGGACGCGGCCTGGCCGCAAGGGCAGCCACAGCCACTGGGTGTCGCAGGTGGCGGATCCGGAAGGCGAAGACTGTGATGCATAGTCCATGCAGGCCGGGTCTCCATTTGGGGCACCACGCAGGTGGACGGCGTCCCGCCACACATCATACCCTGAGACAGCCCACTCGTGCAACTGGACCCACACATACACTCCTTGCCCTCTCTGGTGCGAGCTTGGGGCTGTCTGTGCAAGCGCTAGCCTCGCAGGTGCACATGCATATTGGGGGAGCGAGGGGAGGACATGAGGGCTGGGGCGAAGATGACTGTATCACTGTCAGTGAGTACAAGGGATGACCCAGATGTGGAAAGGAAGAGACGTGTCCCGTGTGTACTGCAACTAGTCGCCAATCCAACTACCCCCCATGTCCGGAATGTAAGCCCGCACCTAGGCCCGCCCATCCGCCACATCGAATATACCACCAGCACGACAACCTTCCCATTCGAAACACTGACTGGGGGTGGCGACCAGTGAACAATCATGTGTAGCCTACCCACGCGTACATGTGGGCCCTCCATGATCCATGTCACCTGCGGCAAAGTCATGACATGCGCAATGAGGGAAGTGAGGAGAGCTGTCCGCCCCACGCACAGAAGGTGCATCAGCTCCACAGACCCAGCAGCGAGTTTAGCAGGGGTCACATGTGCAGGGGCAGCTGTGCCTGGTGTGAAGGCACATGCACATAGACAGCACATCGACCAATGTGTAGTCTGCCCACATCTACAGTCCATCATCATGCGGACATAGGAATTGCACACAGGGCAACACATCTTAGTGGGTGCACCCACCGTGACCAACAATGCGCAATCATCGACGTACCCGCCCTGTGCATGGCCCCCCACCCAACGGAGGCACATCCAGTGCCACCATCCCACACACACAAGCCTTCCACGGAACATGCTGTGTCCAATGGTCAGTACAGAGTCAGCGCCCATCTGGTGGATCCTGAACAGGAGACACATGCACACACATGATAGCTCCCACTATGTACGTCTGCCACCTGGCACGTGCAATGTAACCTCTCACCTGTGACGTGTGACTGCAAGCACACAGCCGTCTTGGCATGGGGCTGTCAATGTGGACACCTGTCAATGTTTCGGGAGGTGTGATCCGTACAGTGCTGTACATAGGGTGCAGTGCTGACACCTACTACTGTCTCATATCCCCTCGTGCCACAGGTCCCACTTGTTTTGGCCGCTCAGCCTGTGCCCACATCGTCGTCGTCGTGTGCCATACTCATCCAGCCTCGGAAGCAGTGCCATGCTCAGCAGACATTCATGTTGCCGTGGCGTTGCCGCTTGACGAATATGCAGTCAGTCCCCATCAGCACGCCCCGCAAGTCATTGGGGCCTAGATCCCCATGTGCATGACCATGGCAGTGGTTTGCATCACTAGCCATTGCCATTGGTGGGAGACCTGTGTAAGTGTATTGTGGCCGTGCCGTCCCTGCTTGACAGCTGGGCTGTGACTCATGTGCTTGCTCAGTCATGTCAGTGATGTGAATGCGAAATTGCTATGTGTTGTGTTGCTTTGACATGTGTCCACTGCCATCTTCCCTAGGCGGAGACCGAACATTGACCGCCCATACCAATTGCTGGCGGACATGGAGGATACTGAGGTCATAAGGAAGTTTCGGCTGGACAGGCCAACCCTGCATCGACTGTGTGCCATGTTGGAACCCCATCTCCGTCCCCGCAGGGTGTATCCGACAGCATTCACCCCCACGGCTAAGGTGATGGCCGCCATGCATTTCTTCGCCACTGGGTCATTCCAGCACACAGTGGGCAGTGGAGGAGGGATGTCCCAGCCCATGTTCAGCAAGGTGCTGAGGGATGTACTGGCAGCCATGATGCTGTACCGAAACAGGTACATCAGATTCCCCAGGGCTCGTGAATTGGCGGCAGTGAAGGGTGCATTCTATGCCCTTGGCAGGATCCCACACGTCGTTGGTGCCATTGATTGCACACATGTTGGCCTTGTTCCACCACAGGCCACTGAGCACCTGTACCGCAACAGGAAGCACACGCACTCCCTGAATGTGCAAGTGGTGTGCCTTGCGGACATGGTGATAACCCACGTGTGTGCAAAGTTCCCAGGCTCGGCCCATGACGCACACGTAATGCGCAACAGCATCTTGCCACGACTGATGTCCAATCTGCAACAGGATCGTGGCTGTATTGTCGGTGAGTATGTGGAGTGGTGTAGCGTGCTGGTTGTGCGATGCTGTCCCCTGTCCAGTTGGAATAGCAACGGTTCTCTGTGTCCCTCACACCCAGGTGACTCTGCGTACCCGAATGGGGCATGGCTGCTCAGTCCATTGAGGAATCCTCGCACCCCAGCAGACGATCGCTACAATGAGGCACATGGGAGGACCAGACGTGTGGTCGAGCGTACCTTTGGCCTCCTCAAGTCCAGGTTCAGGTGCCTGGACCGCACCGGAGGTGCGCTGGCGTACTCCCCACAGAAGGTGTGCCAGATAGTGGTGGCGTGCTGCATGCTGCACAATCTGGCCATTCGGAAGCAGATCCCCCTCATTGTGGATGACGGAGATCAACCAGGGCCCCAGCCCGCAGACCAGGACAGCTCGAGTGAGGAGGACAGCGGAGAGGAGGAAGCTGGGAATGTGCGCCAGCAGCTCATCGCCCGCTACTTCACTTGACGGTGAGTGTCCATGTACGACGGCTGATGTGTCTGTATTTGTGCAGGTGTGTGTGTGCTGTGTCAGGGTGGCCTTTTGTTCACTGTGTGCTGTGTGTCAACGCTCCATGCCCAGGTTAGTATGCCACTGATGGTGGCTGTGGCATTGTGCCCTATTGCTCTGTGCGATGTGTGTACATTGCTTGTAGTTGTTGACATGTACTGTGTGATGGGTGTGTGACACACTCATTGAATGTGCTCCTGTTCTGTCTCCCACCCCTAGGTCCCTACAGGCCCTCCGGTTCCATTGCCATGCCACGCATCAGGTGACGTTCCGCTCAAGGTGGCCGTTGTATTCCGTACAATTAAAACACAGGGCACAGACAGCAGTTTGTGGAAGAGGTGCATTTATTTCAAACTGTGACATGTGATTGTGTGTAAGGTGATGACAAAAGTGGTGCGTGCAGTGACAATGAGCTGTCGGTCATGGCTGCGTGATGCTCAGGGTGTACCCACTGGTTCTATGTCCATAGTCCAACACACACATGCCATCCAGATGGCTGTGTGGAGTGGGATCGTAGTCCAAGTCAATGCAGTGGGTGGTCAAGGAAGGCTGGCTGGCTGCCTCACTTGCGTCTGGAGCGTGCGAAGTCCTCCCGGGAGATCTGTTTCCACTTCGGACGGCCCCTTCCACGTTTGCGAGGGGGGGTGCCTGCTTGCGACATGCTGGTGGTTGAGGTGTGCTCACCCTATTGTGGACGCAGGGGAACTGGACACTGCTGCTCGACCCTGCGCCCCGGCAGGTGGTGGCGGAGGAGGAGCTGCTGTCCCTGGCTGTGACCTCACCGCCACCACCAGCTGGCCCATGAGGTCCACGAGTTGGCCCATACGGGCGTCCATGGACCTCAGCACCCCCAGCACCTCACGCGTGTCTGTAGCTGACCTGGCCCATTGTCCTTGGGCCTCTTCATAGGCCCCAAGGACTCTGGCCATTTGAGGCAGGGCATGGCTCCCAGGGGAGGCTGGCGTTTCCCTGACCCTGCTCCTCCTACCAGTCCTGCTGCCACCGGCCTGCCCACTAGCCACATTGCTCACCACGGTCCTCGCCCTGGCTCCCAGGGTGGATCCAGTCGTCCGGGCCACCACCTGCGCTGGGGCTGGGGCCAGCGAAGACGTGGTGGCGGTTGCGGCAGTGGTAGTGGCCGCAATCACCGTGGGTGTGGCCGCAATGACCGTGGGTGTGGCCGCAATGCCCGTGGGTGTGGCCGCAATGACCGTGGGTGTGGCCGCAACGACAGTGGCAGCAGGGGGCTGGGAATGTTCAGCAGCCCTGGATGATGGGTTGGTGGGTAGGAGGGGTCCTGGGGAGCGGCTGGGCCCTGCCACACTAGATGGGCCTGCTTGGTGGTCCGTGTCCGAAGAGGAGGACAGATCCTCCACATCCGTGTGTCCTCGTTGGGGGCTTGTAGGCTGGCTGTGCTGGCTGCTGTCTCCATCCCCAGCATCCAGCAGTTCGTCACCTGTGGAGAGAATGAGATTTGTTATTGTGTTGCACCTGGCGAAGTCTGTATTGGTTGTCTGACATTCTCCGTTCGTGCACTCTCGTGCACGTGTGTCCCGGAGGCGGGTGTGTGGCTGTACAATCTGTTGTTGTGTGTGCTTGGCAATGGGACTGTGTGCGGTGCACATGTGGCATGGGACGGATTGGCTATGCCGATGGGTGTGTTGCTGTGCTCCTACTTATTGTGACTCTGGTGTATGCGGGCTCCAGGCCCATCCTGGGTCTGGTTTGTACTTTGCTTTTGGGGTGCATATGGAACGCTTAGGAATGCATTTGACAACATGGGGGTCATGCCCCAGGAACGCATTTGGGATGGAATATGCTTTTGGGGTGCAAATGGAACGCTTAGGAACGCATATGGCAACATGGGGGTCATGCCCCAGAAACGCATTTGGGATGGAATATGCTTTTGGGCTACATGCTGTGAGCCATGGGTGCCGAACGTGACATGTGTTGTGGCAGCATGACAGTGCATGGTCTGAGGTGTGTGCATGCCTGACATACCCTGCATATTTGCTGTCTGTTGTGATTACTGGACATGGCATTGGACGCATCGTTATGAGTGTGTGATGGTTGTGTGCCACCCGACGTATTGCAGTTGTCCCATCTCCTTGGTGTGCGTGCTGCCCTGTGCCATGTGCATCACTGCAGTGCTCGGGGGGTGTGGCCCATGTTGTGTGTTGTTGCTCACAGTGTGGCGTGCGCTTCATTGACTTCTGGCACATGGTTGGTCATGGGCATGTATCTTAGCGTGACTGCTGTATGTGTGGCAGCTGTGCGGATGACATGCCTTTCATGAGACTGGGGCTGACGGATGGGATGGATGGTATGTTGTATGTGCATGGTGTGTCTGTGTGTTTGATGGGTTCAGTGGTGTTCGTGTGCATTTATGTTGTTCCGCTCTGTTGCGTCTAGTGTTGTTTGTCTTACATAGGCGTAGTTGTGGGGTGTGTGGTTGACAGGCAGTAGGGGCTACATGGACAGGACTTCAATGGTGTTTCGGTTGTGTGTGATGGGTTGTACAGTGGCTGCCGTGTGGTACTATATTCAGTGTGGCTTGTGCATGCAGACGTGGCTCCTTGGGTGTTGCTGTGTCTGTGATGGGTCATGTGGGGTGTGAGTCTGTGGTTCATGTCCGTGTGCACATTGTTCACTTGTTCGTGACAGTGGGCGGTGCTGCGTGTTCGTCTGCTACGTAACATGTCTCATGTGTTGGTCGTGTTACGGTCCTCATGCCTCCAGTAATCCAGCCCTGTCCAGTTTCCCACCTGCATGTTGTTCGTGCGTGCTCTGTACTGGATGCCACATGGTTCTAAGCGGGGGTGCTCCATGTTGCAGGTCTGTGGGGGTGGGGGCGGTGTTGTGTGTCGTGGTGATGGCTGGACACCCACTGACACCGATTGTTGTGGACCGTGATGTCTACCTTTCGGCTGTCGGTGTGCACTGCGGTGGCTGACACGTGAGTGTGGGGTGTGGGGGATGCTCCTCCTTGCTGTGCTGTGGGACTAGGGGCCTGGTGTGTGTTGTACTTGAGCTGTCCACCCTCCCACCCACTGCACTTTGTGTTCCTGCCACTTACCTGTTACTTGTCGGTTAGTGCAGCTATGGCGGACACATGGGTGTGGTGGGTGCTCGTTGTGGCGCTTCTGGCATACTTGGGGACCTGTTGGTGGTTACGTGGCTGGCTGAGTGTACACATGCCCCCACATATCTTACAGTTGTTAGGTTTGGGCTGTGTGTGGTGGTGTCTGTTGCATGTGTGTGTGATGTGTTGTGTATTGTGTGCTGGACATGGGGGTGTTTGTCCCTGGGAGCTGTGGCATGGTGGTAGTGCATGTGAGTACATAGCGGTGTGCTGGTATACATTAGTTTGTACTTACCAGCCTCCACTCCCCCTGGTAATCCGGCGAGGATCTCCGGATGTATAATGACTCGCACCTTCTCCTCCCACGCTTTGAAGGTCTTGAAGAGCGCGGGATTCCCTCCGCCAGTGACGGCAGCCAGCTCTCTGTTCTTGCTCTCCTTCTTCTTGACCGGGCTCTTGACGTCATTCCACCGTTTGTTGATTTCAACTCTGTTCCTGGGCAGGGTCCCGACTGCATTGACCTGGTCTACGATCCGGTTCCACATTCTCTTTCTGGTGGCTAGTGGTGTGTGCTGGACCAGGTTCCCATAGATTTGTGGGTGCACCTTGATAATCTCGTCGACCATGATCGTCAGCTCAATGGGCGTGAACTTGGGCATTCTTTGTGGTGCCATGGTGTTTGTGGTGCTGGTGCGGTGTGTGTTGTGTAATGTGCAGGGGGTTTGTGGTGCCGGTGTTTGGTGGTGGTGGTGGTGGTGGTGGTGGTTGTGATGTGTGCGTTTCTGTGGTGTGCTGCTGTCCTTGCTGTGTCACTGTGTCCTCTCCTCTCCTCTCTAGTTTGCAATGTTGCAAGGGGTTGTGGTCTGTGGGAGTGCTGCTTTTGTACTTACCTATGTGGGTGTGTCCTCATGGTCTGTTGTTTTCAGGTGTGTTGTGTCTGGTGTTCTGGCCTTTGTATTTTTTGTTTGTCCAGGGGGTGTTTTCGGGATGTGTACTGTGCTTGTGTATTTGTGCGTGCCTTGCTGTGTGGACTTGTTGGCCATGTTGTGTGCGATTGTTTTTGTCAGCGGATGGTTTCTGTGCAGGGACGTGGGCGCCATGGCTTCTGCCGTGTCAATTCTCATCGGCGTTGTTTGCGCTGGCGGGCGGTATATTTGTGGTTTACCCGCGCTCATGGCGGTGCGATCGTAATTTCACGTGCGGTGTGTCGGCCGTGAGGGCGGGCGGTTTTGTGTTGTCGTGCGTGTTTCCGTCCGTGGCGGGCGGTTTGACTCCGACTCGGACGAGGGCGGGCGGTATCTTGTGTGGTTTTTCCGCCGATGGCGGTTTTCGGTTTGTGTAATCGTAATGGCGTGGTCGGTGTTCAGACGGTGTGTGCGGGCGGATTTTTGCCGCTTTCATGCCTGGCGGATTTTTTTACGCCGGGTATCGTAATGGGCCTTTAAGATTAATTTATAAAAGTTTTAAAACAACATTTTACAAACAACTATCTTTACAAATACATAATTATAATCCCAAAAATATTTATTAACAATTTATAAATAAATTACTTCACACCATATTTCACTATAAACGCACAAGGAACTCATACAAATTTGACAGAATTAACTTATTTACCAATTAAATATTTATACTTTTCAAACAATTAATAATTAAATATTATTAAATAAATTACCACAAACAACACTATAAAATAGAAATATAAAATAAATAGTAATAAATAAAAAATATGAATTACTTTATTTTAATTAAATTACTTCCCAACCTATTCCCCTATAAACCTACAACCCACTTCTTAACAAAATAACACTGTTAACTTAATTATAAATTTAATAATCAAAAAAAATTAATAACCCATTAATAATTAATAAATAATAAATTAATTATAAATACGAATAAATAAAAATTAATAATTACTTTACTATAATTAAATTACTTCCCACCCTATACCCCTATAAACCCACAACACACGCCTAAAAATAAAATATATTTTAATTATCAATTAATCAATTAATACAAATTAATAACCAATTAATAAGTAATTAATAATAAATTAATTATAAATACTAATAAATAAACATTAAAAATTACTTTATTATAATTAAATTACTTTCCACCCTTTTCCCCTATAAACCCACAACCCGCTCCTAAAATAAATAACTCAATTACAATTATCAATTAATCTATTAATAAAAATTATTAACCAATTAATAATTAATTATGAATAAATTAATTATAAATAGTAATAAATGAAACTTAATAATTACTTTATTATAATTAAATTACTTCCCACCCTATTCCCCTATAAACCCACAACCCGCTCCTAACAAAAATAACACAATTAATAAAATGATCAATTAATTAATTAATAATAATTAATAACCAATTAATAATTACTTAATAATAAATTAATTTTAAAAGCTAATAAATAAAAATTAATAATTACTTTATTATAATTAAATTACTTCCCACCCTATTCCCCTATAAACCCACAACCCGCTACACAACTAAAATACGCAAAAATTAATTAACATAAAATTATTTATTGCTAAAAATTGAACACATACATTAAAAAAAAATTGCTATACTTATACAAAAAAATTACATCACATACTTTTAACAAACATACTAAAATACAGAACACTAATATAAATATCGATATTATTAACAACGATATTTTTACAAACGATATTACTGTCTTCGATATTTAAAAAAACGATATTTCTTACCTTACTGTCGATATTCTGTACCACGATATTCTTGATGTCGATATTCTTGTACCTCGATATTTAAAACTCGATATTCTTGTAGGTCGGAAAAAAAACCTCGATATTCTGTCTGTTTACCTATACAAGAGGTCTCGAATGCGCAACCTAAACAGGTTTTCCTTTTTTGCACCACTGAGTGCTGTGGAGTAGAGGTGTAGTTGGATCTCCTTACCCCACTGCCCCCAAATACAGGAGGAAACCACATATGTTATTGAATCTGGGAATGCGTGCAAATCCCTGGGAGTTGCCTGGGAACACCCACCGCAACACCCATTGAATGCCCACCTGGGGTAGAGTAACGCAACATAGCAATGTGTGCTGCATTACTCCTAATTTATGAAGCTACTCAGGGCCACGCAAAGTGGCCTTGCGTGACTTAATAAATTGCACTTTAGAGTGTGCATCGCGCATGCAACACGTTGCGTGGTGCAAGCGTGATGCAAGCCTTTGATAAATATTCCCGTTAGAGTGGCTTTTGGGTGTGCCTCTTTTAACCATTGGCTTTTTAACCAGCCGCTTTCTGCCGCTGGTTTGAGACTCTGTCAGTCACATCTTGGCTTAGCCTAAATGGCCATTTTTCTCTCTCTTGAGTCTGTTGGATGTTAGGATGTATCTTTCCACCCAATGGACAGCTCGGTTAAGTGCATTTTTTACACAACATACCAGTAATCTTGGTGAACATTTTCCGCCACGATGGATCCATTCAGATGCAGAACAAACATAGTGTGTCCACAGTCACTGACTAAATCCGTCCCTTTTAAATCCTGACAAAGCCGAAACTGGTCATAATGGAGGGCCCGGACTTAGGCTTGTTTGTATGGTTGTGCATTTCTAAAGCGCAAACCTATCTAAAGAGTAAATGAACTTTCAGGCTCATGTACATACATATCTGAGCTCTACTTTATTTAAGTGGCAACCAGCGAAGATTGAAAGCTACCTCATGAAAGATGTTTGATCCCGGTTAATACCTAAAGCGGGCTGGGATCAGGCTGTGCCAAGTAAACAAAGCAGATGTAACCCAAAGCAGCATCCATTAGAACTCTATTCATTTCTGTTCTGTACACTGTGCACACCTTTACACTGTTTGCTTCTGCATGCACAGACGTGTCAACAGGATATGAGAGAATCCCTATCTGCTCTGCTTGGTTATCAAGTTACAATTTTAACAAAAGACTACCTGCGTCAGGGGAAATAATTCAAGATTACATCTCATATTTCTTATTGCTTTCAAGCATTTGTTATAAAAATGTTGCCCTAGACTTACAGCAGGGTGGCTGTAGCCGCCAGATAACCCGGCACTGGTTCGACTTCTCCCCACAGCGACTTCCGAAAACAGTGACAAGAAATTATGTCATTCCAGGGATAACTGGGTGAAGTTGGAAAACTTCGCCTATCTTTTGCAGGGGCAAAGTTTTCCAACTTCACCCAACTTGACAGTCAAAATATATAACTTAATCTAGCTCTGGGACGCCCCGTTGTTGGGGTAGTAATGCGCTTTACAAATTCCTTAACATAACATAACATGACATCAACCCCGAATCACAATGTTTGAACTTCTTCTTACGTAGATGTATCTTCTAAAATGAAACCAGTCTGGGCAACAATTCTGTCCAATCATCGATTTGTTTTAATTCTGATAAAGAGCAGTGGTGGTCCTTGGTGTATACACACAGTGGTACAGCAACAAAAGAATGGTTTTGTGTTGTAAGTGCCAGATTATATCCTGTTGTAATGCAAATTCTGTATCCTCCTCCTCCATATGCCAGTCCTAACTGGTTGAGGCCTTCAGACAGGGTCTCTTAGACAAGGAGCAGCGTGTGAACTTGTCTCTATAGAAATCTAGGTGGGTTTCGATCCATTCGCTTTTTCCTTTCATGTCACTTGGATTTAAGAAAGTGCGCCATCAAACAAAAGCGCTGTGAGGTGCCAGTGTTGCAGGAGGTGATACTTCTGCTGTAGCTCCATTGGCTGTGGGAAACCTCCTGATCCTGACGCTGAGTTGAAAGAGGAACAGGAAATTAGAGGTTGATACCTTCTAGGTGCAGACCTTGAAGAACTACTGAAACACATTGGAAAACAAGCATTGGTAAAGCCAATAGCCTTAGTAGCCTATTGGCTGTGCCAGTGGTTTTCAGCCATGCTGCACAGCATCCGACATACTGTGAAGCATGGCTGAGGAGAAAAAAAAAAAAGCCTTTGACGCGTCTTCCCGTGTAATATTAGAGGCATGTGCACCACGCATGTGCACACCTACAAAATGGTGTAGGCGCTTTTACTTTTATTTTCTGTTACTGATCTGAGCTGGATTTGTAAATAAAAAGAAATTGAAATGCGCAGCAAAAGTGTTTTTTTAAAAACTAACCTGGTGGGGGAATGTAAGCAACAGGGGGGGTCAAAGCAACATGAAGGAGGATGGGGGGTGCTGAAACAACACGGGGATGATGGGAGGGAAGTGTAGGCAACCTGTGGGAGGATGGGAGGCAAGTTAAATCAGCAAGGCAATACGGGAGGGCAAGAGGTTTGAGGAAGGAACACAGGGATTAAGGGAAAGCAACACAGTTAGCATGGGTGGGGTAAAGGAACAATGGCAGACAGCAGGAGGGTGTGGCTGGAGAAAGCAACACTGAGGGAATAGGAGTCAATGGGCATTAAAACACGACAACGGAATAGGGAAAATTAAATAGATAAATAATTCCGTCGTCTGTCGACATCCGCCCCGCCGCACCCCACCGTGCTTACCTGCATGGACCGCTGCTGTATGGCTATAGTCGTAACTCAGGTGGCAGTCTGTTCCATGTATGAGCTGTAATAACAGAAAAAGCAGACCTCCCTTTTCGGTATTTAGGTACCGTGATCAGACAGGCGGAGGTCGAGCGAAGCAGTATGGGAGGACTGTATTTTTTAAACATATCAGATATGTACAATGATCGTGCTACGGGGTAAATGGCCATAGGAACCATACAAAGGGCCTTGAACCGGCATTTCATATGAACAGGGAGCCAGTGTAACTGCCCAAGTAAAGACAAAAAGCTGTCAAAATTACTACTCCTAAAAAACAACCTGGCTGCCCTATTCTATATAAGTTGCAACCTCTTTATAAGGTGATCCGGAAGTCCAACATAGAGAGCATTGCAATAGTCCAGTCTGCTTAAAATCAGGGCTTGCACCAACAACATTCAAGAATGTTGAGGAATAAAAGGAAGGATCTTCTTCAGTTGTTTCATTAGCAGGAAGCACATTGACATTAATTTATTAATCTGATACGCAAATTTGAGTTTGCTTTCAAATAGCATGCCCAGATTATGGGCAATAGATGCTGGTTTTGGACACTATTCTAACAATTGGGGCCACCACATAGAGGACCAGATCGCGGGATCACCAAATGTCAAAACCTCAGTTTTATCTAAAATTAGCCGGAGAGAACTGGCATTCATCCAGCAAGCTGCCTTGATAAAACAGCCTTTGAACTTCTCCTGGAGTTGGGAAATGTTGCCCTCCATGCGGATGACTATTGGGGCATCATTCGCCTAGCCATAAAATTAAAAGTCAATAGACGCAATCAAATCTGCCAGGGGAGCAGCACATATATTAAAAAGGGAGCACTGGCAAAATTCGAGTGACAGAATATCGTGTTCCCAAAATATTGAGACATAAATATCGATGTCAAAAATATCGATATCCTATCTTCATAATGGTAAGTACTAAAATATCGAGAAAATAAATATCGTTGTTAAAAATATTGAAGTACAAAATATCGTTTTTTTAAATGTATAAAAAATTATGTAAATAAATTAAATAATACATATAACTTAAAAAAAATATTTAGAATTATTACAAAATGTTAACAATTATAAGTAATAAATGTAATGTAAAAATAAATTAAACATACATAAATAAAATGTAATATATATATCTACTTAATAATAATAATAAAGAAATAATTATTTTAATAAATTATAAAATGTTAGAAATATATTAAAGATTATAAATACATATATATATACATACACCTGTAACATAAAAAAAATATATATATATATATATATTATAAATTAAAATATTAAAATATTTATTATTTTTTAAAACTACATTCTACACTACATTGAGTACAACAGTAAAGAAAGTGTTGGATAGCGGAGGTGAATAAATTACTATTCCCACTCCAGCTTGTGCAACAGTAGGGAAAGTGTTGGATAGCGGAGGGGAATAATTTACTATTCCCACTCCAGCGAGAGCAACAGTAGAGAAAGTGTTGGATAACGGAGGGGTAAAAATTACTATTCCCACTCCAGCGAGTGCAACAGTAGCGAAAGTGTTGGATAGCGGAGGGGAATAATTTACTATTCCCACACCAATTAATGCAACAGTAGGGAAAATGTTGGATAGCGAAGGGGAAAAAATTATTATTCCCACTCCAGCGAGTGCAACAGTAGGGAAAGTGTTGGATAGTGTAGGGGTAAAAATTACTATTCCCACTTCAATGAGTGCAACAGTAGGGAAAGTGTTGGATAGCGTAGGGGATAAAATTACTATGCCCACTCCAGGGACTGCACCAGTAGGGAAAGTGTTGGATAGCGGAGGGGTAAAAATTACTATTCCCACTCCAGCGAGTGCAACAGTAGCGAAAGTGTTGGATAGCGTAGTGGTAAAAATTACTATTCCCACTCCTGCGAGTGCAACAGTAGGGAAAGTGTTGGATAGCGGAGGGGAATAATTTACTATTCCCACTCCAATTAATGCAACAGTAGGGAAAGTGTTGGATAGTGGAGGGGAATAATTTACTATTCCCACTCCAATGAGTGCAACAGTAGGGAAAGTGTTGGATAGCGTAGGAGAAAAAATAACTATTCCCATTCCAGCAAGTGCAACAGTAGGGAAAGTGTTGGATAGCGTAGGGGTAAAAATTACTATTCCCACTCCAGCTTGTGCAACAGTAGGGAAAGTGTTGGATAGCGGAGGGGAATAATTTACTATTCCCACTCCAATGAGTGCAACAGTAGGGAACGTGTTGGATAGCAAAGGGGAAAAAATTACTATTCCGACTCCAGCAAGTGCAACAGTAGGGAAAGTGTTGGATAGCGGAGACATAAATTTACTATTCCCACTCCAGCGAGTGCAACAGTAGGGAAAGTGTTGGATAGCGTAGGGGAAAAAATTACAACTCCCACTCCAGCAAGTGCAACAGTAGGGAAAGTGTTGGATAGCGGAGACATAAAAATTACTATTCCCACTCCAGCGAGTGCAACAGTAGGGAAAGTGTTGGATAGCGTAGGGGTAAAAATTGCTATTCCCACTCCAGCGAGTGCAACTGTAGTGAAAGTGTTGGATAGCGTAGGGGTAAAAATTACTATTCCCACTCCAACGAGTGCAACAGTAGGGAAAGTGTTGGATAGCGTAGGGGTAAAAATTACTATTCCCACTCCAGCGAGTGCAACAGTAGGGAAAATGTTGGATAGCGGAGGGGAATAATTTACTATTCCCACTCCAATGAGTGCAACAGTAGGGAAAGTGTTGGATAGCGTAGTAGATAAAATTACTATTCCCACTCCAGGGAGTGCAACAGTAGGGAAAGTGTTGGATAGCGGAGGGGAATAAATTACTATTCCCACTCCAAGGAGTGCAACAGTAGGGAAAGTGTTAGATAGCGGAGGGGATAAAACAAAACATTACAGCTATTGAACCTAAATCCCCAAAAACACGCCACCCCTATCCTTGACCTGCTTACCCCTTCCGGGTATACTCTCATCAGACAGGACAGACCGAAAAGGGCGGGGGGAGGTCTGGCCATTATTCACAAACTAGAAATCCAACTCTCCTTGCTAAATATGGCAAAATACTCGACCTTTGAATACCTTGGGGCGGAACTTTTAACCAAAGGCTCGCATCCTATCAAACTCCACACCATCTACCATCCTCCTGGTGTCCGAGCCCTCTTCGCAGAAGAGTTCTCAGACCTTATTACTCGGTTCGCCTTAACTGATACAAAGGATGTGTACCTGGGCGATTTCAACATTCATTGGAACAACGCAGAAGACACTACAGTGTGACTACTTACGAACCTTCTGGATCTTAACGACCTAAATCAACTCTGCAATGAGCCAACACACAGCCACCCTAGATGCCACCCTAGATGCGATTATCACTAAAAATGACCTGATCTCCATCAGCTCCATATCTCCTATCGATTGGTCAGACCACCATCTAATTCTTTTCAATATCAATACCACAGTCAGACCCCTCCCCGATGTTACTAAAAAACCAAAGCAATTAACCAGAAATATCAAACTTGTCCCTATTTTTGAACGTGAATCCAAGATTCTTGAACAACTACAGCTTCCCCCCCTCATACACAGCTGAATCGCTTACTTCACACTACAACTCATCGATCTCGGTTGTTCTCAATGAAGTGGCCCCGCCCAAACTAAAACAACTGAGAGTTACTAAATCAAAATCATGGTTTAATTCAGATCTCAACAATGAAAGAAGAAAACTCAGACTAGCAGAAAGGTCTTGGAGACAAAACCCCTCAACTACTCACCTGGCTCTACTTAGAACTACAAGGCTATATTACAAAAAACACATCTTTAAAGAAAAAGCCTCCTTCTTCAGCAACCAACTGGATCGTGCAAAAAATAGACCCAGAGAACTATTTAACATCGTAAAAAGACAAACCACATCTGTCCCCCCACTTGCTATAATTCTGCTTTTAATTTAGAAACTGTTTACTTGTTGCACGCTCCCAGAACTTTGTTATAATTAGAGTAATACTGTTGTTTTTAGAAAGTGCTGATTTTAGACTGCTCATAATATTTACTTCAGGAAGTGTATTTTTAAATTTACCTGTGAACGCTGCACTTGCACTAAGACACTTTAGTGCCGATAGCTTGCATTTGCACTTAGTTCTTAGCGCTACCAAGGTGTGCTGGTGTACTCCGCCTGTAAGAACGGGTCACCGGAAGCCACGCCATCTTGTTTAGCGCTCTAGTGGTCAGCTGCACTCCTCCCTACTTACGGAGACGCGATGCAAGCGCGCGGTAAATGAATGATTACCCGCTGCGCGTCCTGAAATTCTGCTTTTAATTTAGAAACTGTTTACTTGTTGCACACTCCCGGAACTTTGTAATAATTAGAGTAATACTGTTGTTTTTAGAAAGTGCTGATTTTAGACTGCTCATAATATTTACTTCAGGAAGTGTATTTTTAAATTTACCTGTGAACGCTGCACTTGCACTTAGACACTTTAGTGCCATTAGCTTGCATTTGCACTTAGTTCTTAGCGCTACTAAGGTGTGCTGGTGTACTCCGCCTGTAAGAGCGGGTCACCGGAAGCCACGCCATCTTGGTTAGCGCTCTAGTGGTCAGCCGCACTCCTCCCTACTTAAGGAGACGCGATGCAAGCGCGCGGTAAATTAATGATTACCCGCTGCGCGTCCTGAAATTCTGCTTTTAATTTAGAAACTGTTTACTTGTTGCACGCTCCCGGAACTTTGTTATAATTAGAGTAATACTGTTGTTTTTAGAAAGTGCTGATTTTAGACTGCTCATAATATTTACTTCAGGAAGTGTATTTTTAAATTTACCTGTGAACGCTGCACTTGCACTTAGACACTTTAGTGCCATTAGCTTGCATTTGCACTTAGTTCTTAGCGCTACCAAGGTGTGCTGGTGTACTCCGCCTGTAAGAGCGGGTCACCGGAAGCCACGCCATCTTGGTTAGCGCTCTAGTGGTCAGCCGCACTCCTCCCTACTTAAGGAGACGCGATGCAAGCGCGCAGGCACGCCCGTCTGCGCCCGTCCGCGCCCCGGTCGCGCTCAGCGCCAGCCACGCTGCATCTTTTTCCCCCTGTCTTACCTATTCCAGAGATGAACTCATTGCCATAGGCGCACAGAGGCATACGGTCATTGACAGCAGGGGACAGACTTGTGGTAAGGATATCATCACAGAAGTTAGGTTAAAAGCTCTTAACTGTGGTACGGTTAACGTAAGATCCCTTGTAAAACACCACTCGGAAATTCACTCACTGGTAGAAGATCAGAATATTGATGTTCTGTTTCTTACAGAAACATGGACACGACCGGACAGGGAAGTTGAGCTCGGCTTGGCCTGTCCTCCAGGCTTCAAAATATTTCATAAACCAAGGGTGGTTGGGAGAGGTGGAGGGGTAGGAATCATATATAAAGAAACTTGGAATCTTGCCCCAATGGATGTAGAGGAAGTACAGGGTTTTGAGCTACTTGGGTTTTCACTCACGGAAAACAGTGGCCATTTGTATTCCGGAATACTCTGTTATAGACCACCTGGAGGAGTCGCCCTTCATTATCAAGAACTGATTGATGTAATATATAATCTCTCACACACTCATTCCAAATTAATGATCCTTGGTGACTTTAATCTCTGGGAGAACGGAAACCATGAGACTGCTCTTAAAGAACTGCGCCAAGCTTGTGAAAACACCAACTTACAGCAGCTGGTGCTGCGTCCCACTCATCAGGGAGGTCATGTGTTGGACCTAATCTTTGCCAATGATATAGACGTAGCTGTGGGGGAGATACTCCCACTATGCTGGACAGACCACTTTTTGGTCCTTTTTTCACTAAGGCTAGCCACCCCAAATAAACTAAATCCCCAACCCGGTCAATATTCGCCTGGGAAGGGAGTGGTCTAAGCTATTAAAACTTAAAGAGCTCCCACGACTCATTAATGGCAGTAGCTTTGATATCAATAAGTCGGTGGATGAGAATTATATGAATCTGAGTGATCAGATTATTAACACATTAGATCAGGTGGCCCCGCTGAAAAAAGTTAAAAGCAAAAAAAAGCCATCAGCGCCTTGGTATAACGAGGAGCTGAGGCTGATGAAGACAAAATGTAAACAGGCAGAAAGAAAATGGAGGAGGAAATATGAGGAGATAGATAAAGCTGCGCTGAAAAAACTGCTACATATCTATAGAGAAATGATGGGTAAGGCCAAAGCTAAATATTTTGAGGAAACTATCCTGCAAGCGCCCAATAAGACGAAAACCTTATTCAGCATAGTAAGTGACATGTCTAATCCTGACTGTGCAAAGAATAAGATTCCAGCCTCACAAGAGCTTTGTGATGGTCTGGCAGTGTTTTTCAAAGAAAAAATTAATAAAATTCTAACTGGTTTAAATACCCCTAGAGAAGTAGAGATGGATAGTGAAGTTGATATGCATGTATCACTCAGTAGCAGTATTCGTTATGAAGCATCTACAAGAGAAACTACGACGACTCTGGAGCTCATTCAGGCCCCTCCACAAGAGGAGTTTAATATAATTGCAGCTGGTATCTCCTCAGGTTCTCCTTTGGACCCACTTCCACATAAGATGTGGAAAGTGTTTTGAATGGAGCTATTTCCGTTTCTCTACCAAATATGTTGCCAGTTTCTAACTAACGGCACAGTTCCAAACTGCTGGAAAAAGGAAGCTGTGTCCCCTTTATTAAAAAAAGCTACGCTGGACCCCCTGTGTCCTTCTAATTATAGACCTATCTCCCTGTTACCTTACCCGATAAAGATCCTGGAAAGAATAGTGAGTAAGGCCATCTCAAAATTTGCGGAAGAAAACAATCTTCTAGATGAAGTTCAATTTGGGTTCCGCCCGGGACACGGCACCGAAACTGCTCTGGTGACAGTCCTTGATGACCTTCGAATGCGGGCTGACAATGGCCAAACAGCCATCTTAGTGTTACTAGACATGTCAGCTGCATTAGACACGGTCAATCATAAGATCTTGATCAAGAGACTTGAGGAGAATGGTATTGTGGGCAAGGCATTGGATTGACTGCAGTCCTATCTTTTAAACAGGCAGCAGGCAGTAACCATGATGCCATTTCTCTCGCAGAATAGCCCCGTAAAACATGGGGTCCCGCAGGGTTCGGCTATAAGTCCAATCCTTTTTAATTTTTATTTGCGCCCACTTATCTCCCTCATAAAATCTTTCGGCATTGAAGTTATAAATTATGCAGACGATACCCAACTTGTCTTTTCATTTGAGGGTAACAATGCAGTCCACCTGGAAAAATTTCATAGCTGTATGCGGGAGACAGCAGGTTGGCTCAGAGATAACTCTCTGCAATTCAATGGCGATAAGACGGAAATACTATACTGTGCTGCAAGTAAAACCCCCCGTCCTCTACCAGTGGACTTTTGCCAGCCTCTGCAAATAATCCCCCGCTGCCTGTTAAGACAGCTCGTAATTTGGGAGTGCTACTAGATAGTAACCTACAATTAGACTCCCAAGTGAATAAAACAGTGAGCACCTGTCTATCTCTGCTCCGAGCTCTTTGAAAAATACTCCCTTTCTTACCAGCTTCAGCTAGACCCCAAGTGGTAAGGAGTATTATCATGAGCAGACTAGACTATTGCAATGCCCTACTCCTGGGAGCCCCAGTCTCCTTGCTAAAAAAGCTGCAAAGGATACAAGTAATCGCAGCTAAGCTTGCATTAAACAGACAACGCAGAGCCTCTGCCTCGCTTGCCTTAAAAGATCTTCATTGGTTACCCATCGCGCAGAGAGTTCAGTTCAAGGCACTCTGTATTGTTTATAGGGCAGCTCATAAAATGGGGCCTAAGCCCTTACAGAGGAAATTCCTCTGGTACTCTCCAGCTAGAAGCCTCCGTTCTTCTTCAGCTAATTTGATATGTACTCCACATTTTAACAAAGCTCGACTGGGAGGCAGATCGTTTAGTCTTGTAGCGTCCAGACTCTGGAATACATTGCCTATTGAGATCAGACAAATTAATACTCTGCTGCGGTTTAGGAAGGAACTGAAAACCAGACTTTTTCCGAGTAATTAACTCTTCAGTCCCTTCGACCCGACATTTTCAGTTACGCACAGTGTTCCTTTAGTGGTAATCCCAGCGCCAGGATACCCGTTGGGTGGCAGCCGCGCTATAGAAATGTTACTTACAATTACAATTACAATTACAATAACCGCCACAATTGAATGATGTGAAGAAATTGCTTGCTTTTTCTATGACAAAGTCGCCAAAATTGAGCAATCCTTCTTGCAAGTTTCCTCTCTGTCCTCCGTCCTTACCCCCTCTCCGACCCACCTCCCCTCTTGACAGCCCCTCCTTCTGTTCCCATTGCTGACCAAATGACCACTAAAGATTCAAACGGCTACCTTAATCTCTCCAAACTGAAAAACAACGCCAACTGGTCTGACTTCAATCCCTTGTCGGAAAAGAAGTCTTCAATATAATCAGGAACCTAAAGCCTTCGGTCCACACAAATGACCCCCTCCCATCCACGATGGTGAAAAACATTAACCACATCATTGCCCCGTTTTGGACTCTAATCATCAACACATCTCTCTCCAGGGGCTGTGTTCCGATCTCTCTCCAACGAAGACAAATCACACCCATTCCCAAAAATCCCAGGGCTGACCCTAACGATCTCAACAACCTCAGACCTATCTCAAACCTCCCGTTCCTAGCCAAGGCATTGGAGAAATGTGTCTTACAGCAACTTAATCATCATATACGAAAATTCACCCTTCTAGACACTTTCCAATACGGTTTCAGAAAAGGCTGCAGTACTGAAACGGCCATGCTCAATATAGCTGATGACATTCACAGATTCCTAGACAAGGGAGACGCTTGCCTACTTATCCCTCTAGACCTATCGACGGCGTTCGATACTGTTAATCACCCAGCCGTACTTGAATCTCTGAGGTGTCGCTTCGTCATCAATGGCACCGTCTTAAAATGGTTCACATCTTACCTGCACCACCGTTTGCAACAAATCAAAATCAACTCATGTCTATTTAAACCCACACGGGTCAATTTAGGAGTGCCGCAGGGCTCCATTCTATCCCCCTTCCTCTTCAGTCTCTTCATGGAACCCCTGACGGTCATCCTGAAGCAGGCAGGGATCAAATATCACCTATATGCTGATGACACACAACTTTATTACAAAATAAAATCACCCAGTGACATTCGACATCTTAATGCCACACTGATCGAGTTACAATCCTGATTCTGCTCTACTCAATCAATCAATCAATCACGGCATTTATAGAGCGCGCTACTCACCCGGGAGGGTCTCAAGGCGCTGGGGGAGGGGGTAAGTTACTGCTCGAACAGCCAGGTCTTGAGCTGCTTCCTGAAGGCGAGATGGTCCTGGGTTCGCCGAAGGTGAGTGGGGAGGGAGTTCCAGGTCTTGGCCGCCAGGTAGGAGAAGGATCTTCCTCCGGCGGTGGTTCTGCGGATGCGTGGTACGGTGGCGAGGGCGTGGCTGGTTGATCGTAGCTGGCGTGTGGGCGTGTAGAAGGACATGCGGTCGTTGAGGTACTTTGGGCCCAGGTCGTGGAGGGCCTTGTGTGCGTGGGTGAGGAGTCTGAACGTGATTCTCTTGCTGACGGGGAGCCAGTGCAGGTCTTTCAGGTGTACGGTGATGTGGCTGTGTCGGGGGATGTCCAGGATGAGTCGTGCGGAGGCGTTCTGGATGCGCTGGAGTCTCTTTTGAAGTTTGGCTGTGGTTCCGGCGTAGAGGGTGTTCCCATAGTCCAGTCGGCTGGTGACGAGTGCCTGGGTGACGGTCTTCCTGGTTTCAGTGGGGATCCATCTGAAGATCTTGCGGAGCATGCGCAGGGTGTTGAAGCATGAAGATGAGACGGCGTTGACTTGTTTGGTCATTGATAGGGAGGAGTCCAGGATGAAGCCCAGGTTGCGTGCGTGGTCCGTTGGCTTGGGTGCGGTGCCCAGGGCCGGGGGCCACCAGGAGTCGTCCCAGGCGGAGGGTGATGAGCCCAGGATGAGGACTTCCGTCTTGTCTGAGTTCAGTTTAAGGCGGCTGTTCCTCATCCAGTCGGCGACGTCTCTCATCCCGTCGTGCAGGTTGGCTCTGGCGGTAGTGGGGTCGTTGGTGAGGGAGAGGATCAGCTGGGTGTCGTCGGCGTAGGAGATGATGTTGAGGTTGTGTCGGCGTGCGATGGCTGCGAGGGGGCTCATGTAGACGTTGAAGAGGGTCGGGCTGAGTGAGGATCCTTGTGGAACTCACCTAAAGTTAAACCCCATCAAAAGTGAAGTAATTCTTTTCTCCCCCAAATGCAACCACCTTCCAATCCTCAAATGGCTCAACAACCTGAACGCCTTAAATTGCTCTCTCACTGTATCCAACTCCGCAAAGTCCCTTGGTTTCTTCCTGGACAAAACCTGTCAATGAAAGAACACATCAAAAATTCAGCAAAAGGAGCGCTATACTCACTTAAAAACATTAAGAAAATTAAACTTTTCATTCCCGCAGTCTTGGTGGTGCAGTCCTTGGTCCTTACCAAACTAGACTATGGTAATGCCATTCTCACAGGGATGCCGAAATCTCACCTCGCCCCCCTTAGATCAGTTCTTAACCTGGCAGCCCTGCTCCTTTCAGACGTCAAATGATTTGAACACATCACTCCTGCCCTCAAGAGCCTAAACTGGCTTCCCATCGAAGGAAGATGTACTTACAAGACTGCCTGCATCATCCACAAGCAAAAGACACACCATTGTGTTTGCTTTGCATCATCCACAAAGCACTTCACTCACACACTCCCAACTACCTTGAAAACAAGCTAATGAAAGCTGGGTCTACCAGATCTTTGAGAATCTCCAACGCTCTTTTACTTATACCTCCCAATCTAAAAAGAATCATCAACCAAGTCTCGCTCTTTTTCCGGAAATGCTCCGAGCATTTCGAACTCTTTACCTTGCAACCTCCAATGCAACCCCTCCTTCCCTAACTTCAAAAGAAACCTGAAATAACTCCTCATCAACAAATACTTTAACTCCAAGATTATTGACCTTGATTAATTATCTTGTGTACAGATCTAGTCCTGACGACCATAGGCTGTTTATCTGTTTTATGCTGTATATTAGATCCTCTCGAATTGCTTCTCTTGTTTTTGGTACTGCTTTTATTTTCTTTGATGTTTAATATTTTCTATTTTGAATTCTCGCCTCGTTTGTGTTCACATGTCTGTTTTACTGTATTTTCTGGTCACGATTTTGTAGAGGGCTCTGATACCTTTGGATCTAGCAAGCGCTATATAAAACTTATAAATAAATAAATAATAAATAAATCTAATTTTTCAAGATTCTTCTCATGAAAACATCCACTGAATGGCTTCCTTGAGGACTCATTGATTCTCTCATGGCAGAGATTGTCTCTCAAGGGTCATAATATCAGAGGACACCTCGTCCGCTGATTCAGTAGATAAGAAACGAGAGGTCATAGTCAGGTTCAGAATTTTTAATTTGAGTCAATAAACTAATTTTTTTGGTTCAGTCTACTCAAATTTTCACTACAAAATCAAGTAATTACTACAGCAAAAATGTGTTACTGGGAACTGAAACATTGAAGACCTTACATTAGTTCCTCAAAGAGAAACTCCAAATGCGGTGATAAATGAGCTTATTCAGTCTACGCTGGGTTTTGGCAATGACATTTATCTGGCCTCACCAGTCTATTTGATCATACAACTGCAACTTTTGCAGAATGCTGCAGTGCGTCTTATTACTAAGACCGGTACAAGTGCACACATATTTATAGATTTATATTTAAATTTATATATTTATAAGCGCAACATTCATCCGAGTGGATATTACGGCCCTAGAAAAGCGAAGACCTGATTGAGGGTGGTATAATATTAGGGGACTCTGTGTCAGCAGTTACAGCCTGGGGAACAGATAGGTTTTTAGCTTCCTTCTAAATGACATACAGACATCGGTAAGACGAAGTTCTAGAGGTAATTCATTCCAGTGAGTTGTCGGCAGATGAGAGAAAGAGCGGCTCCCTACCCTTGCTTTCTTAATGTGTTTGGTTTTTGCCCATGCCTGATAGCATGACCTCAGATCCCGTGTGGGGGCATAGAATTCGATTTTATCTTGTAGGATTCTGGGGCCGTGTTGGTGTAGGGCTTTGTGTGCATAGCCCAGGAGCTTGAATTAAGCTCTTTGGTGCACAGGCAGCCAATGGAGCTCCCTCAGGCATTCTGATGCTGAGCTATATTTGCTTTTGTTGCACACAAGCTTGGCAGCTGCGTTCTGGATGGCCTGCAGACGAGAGAAGAAGAAGTCTGCCATGCCCACATAGAGCGCATTCCCATAATCCAGTTTGCTTGTGAGTAAAGTCTGAGTGATGGTTTTCCTACAATCCAGGGGGATCCATAAGAAGAGTCTTTTTAATAGTTTTAGTGTAGTAAAGCTTTTCCCACACAGTGATCGGACTTGGTCCTGCATGGATAGTGCATTGTCGATGAGTATGCCCAGGTTTTTTTACGACCTGTTTGGGCTCAGGGGCAGATCCTAATGATTGGGGCCACCAAGTTGGATCCCAGATTAGGTGGGCTCCTCCAAAGAGTAAGATCTCTGACTTCTCAGCGTTCAGTATCAGACAATGGTCTGACATCCAAGTCGCCATTTCTGAAAGACAGTTAATCAGTTTATTCCTGGTGTACTCATGTCTTTCTTCAAGGGCTATCAGCAGTTGTGTGTCGTCCGCATAGGAGCAGATACTAAAGCCCCATTTCTTGCTGATTTTGGCCAAAGAAGATACATAGGCATTAAAGAGGGTGGGGCTCAAGGAAGCTCCCTGCGGTACACCATAATTGATGTTTTTTGGATTGGAGGCAAAAGGGCCCATTTGCACTGTTTGTGTTCTGTTGCTTAAAAAGGAGCTGAACCATTGAAGGGCTTTAGAATGTATACCCTTTTCATGTAAGGTGCTCAGTAGGAGGCCATGAGAGACCGTATCGAAGGCCGCCGACATGTCCAGAAGGATCAGGGCGGCGGCTTTGCCCTGGTCAATTAGGCATCTGATATTATCTAAGACCGCTTATAGGGTGGCTTCTGTGCTGTTGGTGGCTCTGAAGCCAGTTTGAGATGGGTCCAGGAGCTCATTGGTTTCTAGAAAGTCAGACAGTTGTTTGTTAACCAGCTTCTCTAATACTTTAGATAGATATGGGAGCTGGGAGATTGGCCGGTTGTTTGCCGGGTTGTGAACGTCCGTACCTGCTTTTTTTACAATGGCTTTTTTCCAGATCTCTGGGAACACAGCAGAGTCCAGGGATTTGTTGACTATGCAAGTTACGTGAGGGCATAAGGTCGATATGAGCCGAGAAAAGATAAAGTGAAGGCATGGGTCAAGTGGGGACCCCGATTTAGCTTCTGCCATTGCTTTAGCGACCTACTCTTCTGAGAAGGGAATAAAATTGCTGAGATGTGACCGTGCCTCAAGGTGAGGAGCCAGGGTTTCCCAGTCTGTCTCAACTGAGGGGGATTGGTTTCTAAATGAAGAGTAAATTTCGGAGATTTTATCAGCAAAGAAGTTGCTGATTTTCTCGCAGCAGTATACTGAGGGTGGCAGAGTTTGGGACATGCTTGCTTGTTTGCATAGTTCCTTCACTATTTTGTAGAGCTCTTTAGGTGAGTTACTGTTATCATTTATTCTTCACAAAATAGGTTTTCTTAGCGCATTTGATGGCATTGTGGTAAATTCTCATCTCTACTTTGTATGACAGTCTATCCTTGTCATGTTTAGACAGTCTCCACTTATGTTCTAGTGCTTTACACTTTCTTTTTAATATCCTAAATTCAGGCGAATACCATTTCTCGGATGGTGTTTTCCTATTAGGTTTGTTTCCTAATCTGGGGGCACATTGATCCAGTGTGTTGTAGATCTCAGATTGAAGGCTTTCAGCTTCCGTTTGCACAGAGAGTGTCCTTAGGGCACTTGGGTCACTAAAAGAAAAGTGAGGCCAGAACGAATTAGGAGTGATAAGCCTCCAGGCTCTATTTACCACTGTTGAAGATGAAATCGGGCCGGTTAATTTTTCCGGCAGGCTGAGAGTAAAGGAAATTAAAGAGTGGTCGGTCCAGGAAAGGGGCATGACCTCCGAGACATTAGTGGATTCTATATTAGAAAATAGAAGATCCAGTGTGTGACCGGCGTTGTGCGTGGATCCTTTAATCCACTGTTTTAGCTGCAGGATCTGCATATCGTTTTTCAAATGTTTCACCACAGGGTTGTTAGCATTTTCAAAATGGACATTAAAATCGCCTATCACTACAAAGTGCTTATGTTTTAAGCATGAGGGGAATAGTTGAGAAAGCAGTTGAGCACTGAAGTCTAGTTTATATCCTGGAGGATTATAGATTACTGCTCCCCCAAGGGATTTATGGTCACCAATGGATACTTGGAATGCTAAAGTATTGTGTTCCCCTAGTGGCGCCACTGATTCGGGGAGACAGGTGAAACAGTCTTTAAAAAGAATGGCTATTCCTCCTCCCTTCTGTCCTGGCCTATCCCGTTTTAGTAGTTTATAGCCAGCAGGTAGTGCAACGGCGACATCGGGAGAATTGTTATCGTCTAACCGAGTCTCTGTGATGACAAACTACAGTTGCACTGGCTACCAGTTAAACAAATAATTTCCTTCAAAACTTTGGTCCTTGTACAAAGAGTACTTTATTCAAATAGTCCAGAAAGTCCTGCAAAGAAAATTTCTTGGTATCATTCACCACAACAACTTTACTCTGATTCTCAATTCCTAATTTGCATTGTTAAATCGAGAACTGTCAACTTGGGTGACAGAGCCTTCTCAACTACAGTGGTCAAACTCTGGAATGCCCACCCCCCCTTATTTTATTCTTGAGCTGGATGTAACCTGCTGCGCTTTAGGACATTTAAAAAAATATATCTGTTATAATCTGTCGAGGTAACCCTACCATTTGCCTTTTGCCAGCCAAGATGCTACGGTGGGCGTTGAGCTGTACAAGCGCCATTACATTAACCATGACCATTTTAAGAGACTTTCAGGCATTGGTTGACAACATGCACCAAGGACCAGACTAGACTTACTTTCCATGATGGAACAACAGGTGAGATTCCTGTTGGGAATCTCTTTTGATTCTCTGTGGCTGTATGACGTCAGATACGGAGGCTCATGGAAGGAGACAGTTCCCAGAAATCCCTGTTAATACATTTACCCTTCAGAGGAACAAAAGTATTTGGCTGCTAATTTGAAAAAATGTTTAAAAAGATCAGTTGAAGGCTGAAAACTGCTGACTTCTGTACACCCCTTGGATAGGGGACATGGTATGGGCTACAAAAAAACTTTCTTCCTTTCTACTGCTGCTAGATCCCAGGTTCAGCCCTTTTGAGAGAGAGTTCAAGGTCAATGGACCCCTCTCTCAGACAAAACCCATCTTCAACTCAATGCCAACCCTACCCCTCCTGCTCCTGAGGAATGACTATATGTCAATTCAGGCAGGAGATAGTCCAATAGGAGGCGGCCTGCTAAAGTTCTTCATCATCTGTAATACAGATATTAGAGACAACTAGCTTCTTCAAACAGTCCAACATATTTACAGGACCCAGTTCATAGAGCATCCTCCTCACTGCTTTCGTCAAACTCCTGTTCCACGATGTTGAGTGCAAAGTAATACTCTTGCAAGGTATACAGGTTTTACTTTGCAAGGGTGTAATCACTCTGGTACTCAAAACGGAACCAACCTTTTTTGTCTCTGGGTCATTAGCTGGTCTCTTTAGACAGAAAGGATATATATTTGATATTCCACTGCACAAAGACTCACAATGTCTGCATTGCTATGTACTGAAACACTATTACCAGTTTTGATTTCTTCCATTCGGGCTATGTCGCTGCCCAAAGGGTTTTTACAAAAGTCCTGACCCCTTTGCTGGGTATTCTTCATTTCTTGGGTAGTAAGATATTACCATATTTAGATGATTGGCTTATTTGTGCCTCCTCTTTTCCTAATGCTTTCAAGCATGTGCAGACATTGGACCTGTTGGGGCACGTCCGTGGATTCATTACGAGCTGGAAAAACTCCCACTTGGATCCCTCTCAGAGTATCCAGTTCATCCAAGCGTTGCTCCTTACCGATATGGAGAAAACCTTTCTTCATCTGAAAGTATCCTGAAGCACACCCATGTTTGTTTTGTAGTTTACTTTACCCTTTATTGTTCCTCAAATTTGGCGGGCATGCACTCTTGTGTGCCCCGTCCCAGGTGCACAAATGTAAATTCTTAGAAAAAGCGTGACGCGCGATGTGCGAGTCATCTAAGAGTTGCACAGCATTATGCACATTTGTGATCCACATTATACACGTACTCAGAAGTATTCAAGAAGTTCAAACTGTTTATTTCCACTCATTTTTCAATGTTTGTCCGTCACATCAAAGGTACGAGGTTCCATAATTTCATGCATTTTATTTGCTCAGGAATTGCCCATCCGGGCCTAATCGCAGGCATGTTAAGAAACTCGAATCCTCCATTTACATTTGCGTTCACCCAATGCATTTCGGTCATCTTTGACCTTTGTCAGGGGTATCTACAATAGTTAATAAATATATGTCAGCCAAACAAAATGGTTCTTATACAGAAACAGTAAATTAACCAACTATCCTTTTTCAACCCCTACACCTTAAACGAAAAATTCAGTGTTACTGAAACTAATATTTAATACAATCTTCTACTTACATGTTCAGTACCAATCACCCCCTTTCCTCCATTAGTTACCAACCACAACCCACCAAGCAGTGCTCCATAACCTTAAGTGCTAACATAACTATCATGTGCAACTTGCAATAATTCCGCTGATAAAACTTAATATAAACCATCGATGCCACCTATAAGAATCTTCCCCGATTTACAGCTAACAGAGTCTGCTATCTAGAACGTTTCAGTCCCCGGTTCCCACCTGCGGTAATCCCGCCACGTTGCAACTCAAACATAGTCAAATTTGAATTACCCCACGTAACGGCTTATAAAACCACACGTAACCTTCCCCAGCTGTAAACAGTCCGTGTCACCTGATCATATGCTCCACCCTCCCGGATTCTCATACAACCCAACTACAATAACCACAATCCATCTTATCTTAAAAAAAAAAAAAACTACTGATAAACACTACATAGCCTCCCCCATTAATAAACAAAAGTCATAAGTGTTCTCCCCAAATACAAACCAAAAAATTTGATAAGAAAAACACCCTAAATTCCAAATTTGCATTTCCCGAAAACCAATATGTGTCTCCCCCACCTATGCATTTTCATTCACCCACCCTCAGGCATCTAAGTGCACTCCTAAACAACCAAAGTTCAAAAATTATAATACATTTCCCATTCTCCCTGTTTGGTGTCAGTCCATTTATCAACTCAAAATAAAAATAACAGTGTGTCTGTAAAAATCCAACTTTTGAATACTGTCAATGATAATTTGCTGACATGTGAATACTCCTTGTTCTTAATGTTCTTCCTGCCGGTGACGTGTTTCAACGGCCTTTGACGTGAAAAATGTTGCTTTTGGAGATCCATACTTTTAGTTGCCAATCGGGGTGCTTAACAAGGTTGGAACGTGAGGTAATCAAATCATCTGAAAGTATCCTGAAGCACACCCATGTTTGTTTTGTAGTTTACTTTACCCTTTATTGTTCCTCAAATTTGGCATGCATGCACTCTTGTGTGCCCCGTCCCAGGTGCACAAATGTAAATTCTTTGAAAAAGTATGACGCGCGACCTTTCTTCCTCATCGAGGAAGGTGAAATTAAGATCCCATCTGCAAACACTGTTGAACAGTTCTCAAGCATCTGAGAGCGACTGGTTGAATGTTCAAGGTGAGATGACAACTTCCCTAGTGATGGTCACTTGGTCTTCAACTGAACTACAACCTTTGGGTCAACATCTTCTTTATTGGTCTCCATCGTTCCAGAAATTGGGAGACAGGTTACTCCATCACAAATGTGAACTGTGTCCTGTCCGCCTTATTACAAGTGCATTATAGCCTATGGCACTTGTAATTAGGTGGAAGGGATATCTGTTACGTTTGCGATAGAATAACTCATCAGCCAAACTCGAAATCAACCCATATGGCTCCATAGTTCCGGTGGCTGCCCAGATCTGGGATGATTGCCAGTGCCTGTTAGTTATGGGGAAATGGACAAAAGAGTAGATCTGATCCTTCACCCCTACTGTGTTGACTAGAGATGACAGCAGCGTGAGGTGGAGTGCAGTTCTGGGATAGGCCTCAGTTCACTGTTATTGATTTCAATGGAAGGACTTGATTCATTCAGTTGGAGGAAATTGACTGCATTTCTTTCAAACATTCACGCACTTTCAGGAAAGAATTCAGGTCAATCAGTGTGTGCAAAAGGGATAAGCAGGTTGTTCACTCTAAAATGAGCTGGCAAGAGGGTTCCTCATTTGGTATTTCTCTCCAGGGAGCAGTTCATTTGGGCAAAGGCCAATCTTCTGTATGCAAAATCAGTATATCTTCCAGGGAAGGAGAATGGACGTGCAGGCTAGTTATGCAGAATATTTCCATACTTGGTGATGTTGAATCTCTGGCCTAGACTCCTACAGACAAAGACTTGGTTTGGCCAACCCTGGCTAGAGTGAAACTCTTCTTGGGAAATTTTGTTCACTTGTCACATATCGTATGGCATAGGGAGTGTCTCCTTTATGCATTTCTTCCAATTAAGGAAAATTCAAAAATGAGCGAGCGCTTCTGGTAGTAGCTACTTGGACCAGGGAGACATAGCATCCTCTGTTGATGCAGATGTAAACCGATGAGGATCCGAGATCTTTAAAGAATAGTGTTTTATTATGCATGACTGTCTCCATTTTATGATGATAACGGGCAGCAATTAGATAGTTTAGAAGTTCTGAAGTCAATCCCATATGTGAACTGTTTTTTCTTCTTCTTAGGGGCATGTTCTGAAATAAGCAGCTGTCCATTCTCTAGTTCGTTTGTGGCATTTGGTGCTGGTGTTGCAAGCATTACAATTTGCCCTTTTGAGCCACTTCAAACAGTGATTTACATTTTTTTAATCCAATTACACTCTTTGGTAGCAATTTGCTCAGCTCGTTGAGTACTGTACAATATTTTCCTCGCTGTAAGACGCTAGCTGTGCATTTACTCAGCTCCACAGGATTTTTGCAAAAAAACCGAAGAAGAGAAATTGGTCGATAATTAGAGTGAATGCTTGGAGCTAGAGTCTCCTGCTTTAAAAGCAGAGTAGCTAATGCTGGTTTACAAAAAGCAGGTACCGCACCCCTCGCTAATGGAGTTATTACATATAATAGTTATCAAAGGAGAAGAAAAGGGGGCTAGCTCTTTACAAATCCTAATAGGACTTGCAAGGGTCGAGAGGAGAGCCTCACTTGATTATAGAAATTTTAGACATCTAGATATTTAGGGCTTTATTGTTTGCTGAACTATTTTTTTTTCCTGCCCTTTCCTCATTTTTCTGTCAAAAACTCCACCTTTGTTTTATTGCTCATAGGATGCTGCTAGCTTTCTTTTCTTTTCTGCTCTTTTTCCGTGATAGAGTCAGAGAAAGGTTTAAATATTCTTGATGTACATAGAGTCTTATCTACTCATTTGGATAGGATGCGCGCAAGCGTCCTACTTCTTCTGCCCTAAGTCGGTGGATAAGATTTGCTATGCCATTAGCCCAGAGTTCAATGGTGAATACCATACAAGGAGTAGTTAAGCAACATTCGACCAGAGGGATTTCAACAACCCAGGCAGCATGACAGCATGCTTGATTAACAGACATTTGTAATGCAGCCACCAAGTCATCCTCTCACACTTTTACACCTCATTTTCATTTGCAGGTGGGGAAGGCTTTTCGACAGACTTTGCTTCTCATATTTTGGGTGTTATTGACTCATAATCTGCCTATCCTGCTTTGCATGAAAGTTTTTTGTTTATTGCAAATGTTTGATATTTGTATTTTGTTTCTAAGGCCTTATGATTATACGGGCAATTTAGTTATTGCCTCAACCAGATCGGCCTCTACATTGCTGCAATTTCTGGTCTTCCTTGTCCACTTAAACATGGGGGCCTGATTCACACAGGTAAGCTACTGTTTTGAGTAAGTATACACTTTGTAGTAAGTCTGATACTTTCTATCTTCTTGTAAAATGACTACAAAGGTGTAAGATACATGTCTCCACGCTGAGAGTGATGCAGTTAGCTTACTCTTGTGTGGGTGGATGATGACCCTCCCTAAACCCTCTTACTCCTCCCTAAACACATCCTCTTTAGTAGTAAGTCTGCCCCTTCTCCCACTCACTCCCCTGCGTCCCTCCCAAATTTACTACTAAAATCTATACTTACGTATGTGGAGACTCGGCAGTTGGGACAGAGAACTGCAAGCATATATGGATATGCAAAACGTACTTTTTGTAGTATGTAATGTACTCCAATAGTGCTACGAAACGTACTTTAAATTACTGCACTTTTGTAGTGACTTACACTTATAAGTAAGTTTATTACTTTTCGGCATTCACAAACTGCACTTTTGTAGCAATTTATACTCTTGTGGTAACTTACACTTTTGTAGTAAGTTCCTACCTCCATTATTTTCTATGGGAGGATGATACTGTACTAGTGGTTGGCCATGTGTAGTGCTAGACTTACTGCAAAAGTGTAGTTTCTGAATTCCAAAAGTAGCAAACTTACTTAAAAGTGTAAATTTACTCAAAAGTGTAATTTACCTTTGTGACTCAGGCCCACTAAAGGTGATATGAGGAATGCTTTCAAATTGTCTAACCACTGACAATCGCTCACAGTGTGAAAGTGTGAGTGTTCACTCACATGCCTCACCATATTTCACTGTGTTTCACACGAGGCAAGCCCAGCACTCCAAATCGGCAAGCTTGGCTACGTCTGAACAGTATACAAGGAATGTAGCATGCAGCATGCCTCGCGCATGTGCATGAACGTGATCACCGTTTGTGATCCCTGACAGCATGCATATCTGTTTGTCTCCATCTACAGGTACCACTCATTAAGAGTTCTATTACCACATCCTGGCTCCGAAGAGGTGAGTAGACGCTCACCTCGCATGTCAAGATATGTGCATGCCACAAGTGATTAGACACCCATAGTTTATCACCAGGGATAGATAGTTCTTTCCGTCATGATGAATGCCCTGGACCAGATTTGTCCATTAGAGTAGGGCAGAAGCATGTTGACAAACTGAGGGTCATCGGACCATTGCATTCCTTGAGTGCCCCTCCTTATAATTACTATTATTATTCTTATTGTGTCCATCCACCCCGCTAATAAAGGGATACCTGGGTGTGGATGAGCCATTTTTAGATTTACCCCCTGGTCATTAGAAAATATATCTAAAGAACTCCCTGTGGTAAGGTCAAGCCCATCCTGGCCTTTAGGAGCCAGGATGAACCCGATGATGAAGCATGTCACTATTAGAGTGAGTTAGGGTTATATATATAAAAAAGAGGAAGACTCCATCATAGCTGGAGTCATCCCAGATGGGAATCATCTTACATGTGCACTGGATATGTTTGTGTGTAGGCAGACGGATACTTTGTTTTGTAGTTCACGTTCCGGGAGAACGTATCCCAGTCTTCCTTAGCTTCTTCAAGGTCTGCCCTCCTTTCTGAGCAGGAGGTAGACCCTCTAGGGTCTACCGACTGTTTGTTTAAAGATAATATTCCAGCCCATTATTTATTCCCTGCTGTGCCAATCGAGACAGAGTCCAACCTATGCAAATTAGCACTGACCCTGCTCCTCCTGAGAACAGTACATCCCTAACTGCCTGCCGAGACCACCACTCGAATGGGAAAAAGCAACCCCAGACTGGTTTCAGACTTTTTAGGCCTCACTAGTAAAGAATAGTTTGGATGCTGTGGCACAGTGAGCAAGAGACCCACATCTCAGCATCTCCTTAGCCACTTTCTGCACTGCATCAAACACACAAAAGGAGATGGGAGGATTGCAAATAGTCGAGCAACTATCAACCGCCCTGGGTAGCATTCCATCGCATGTTGGGCAAAAACGATGGACAGGGTTGTATCCTGAGTAATTAGCAGTGGCTGAAATTAATTCCAGAATTACACTGTTACCATTTTACTTTCTGATCACAATCTTTTTATTTCCACCCTCTTATTCAGTGGTCCACATAGCCTTACATTTATTTGGCAGTGACAGGAAGTGTGCCTGGCTGCCGTCCATTTTGTTTAATGGCCTAAGGAGGCATGTCATAACTAAGGCGCCATGTTGTAGTGACCAGGCTTACTGTTCTGCAAATAATTTTCTAGGATAAGTAAATAGTGTCTGAAGGACGAGACTGAGTTTAACTAGTTAGGATTGTGAGTAGGAAGACCAGGGATGGGAGCAATGAAGATTATTCACAAGTAATTGAGCCATCTTTCATTGAACCACCAAAATTGTTCCTTTGTCACTTTCATAAACATGATCATAATGACGAGGATGCTGTTTGCTTTTTTAATAGTTCTGTGAGTTGATTAACGGTCCGGTTTCAGAGTTTAGCAGATGTGGGGCATCCGCCAAAAAGCTATGAACGCCCCTATTTAGAGCCCATTGGTATCCGCGCGCTCTGAATAGTGCGGAAGAAACATTTGTAGTTTTTGGCGGATGTTCTGCTTCTGGCAAATTCGGAATCAGGGCCTAAATGTAGCTAAGGATGCCCTGTACAGTCACCACTCTATTCTCTGCTGGAAGCACACTGGCTGTAAGCTGTGGCAATATTTGCAATTTTCCATCGCTTAAAGTTCCATTTTGTAGCATCCCTGTAGTTTCTATTAAACCCCAAAGAGCATTGCGGCATGAAATGATAACACTGAGGCCTAAACATCGACTGACATAAATGCTGTGTCCTAGATATCATTTCAAACATATCTCCCCAATCCACACCACATGGAGCAATATGTTTGGAAACAGTATTCAGGCCCCGGTATTTTTGTCTAACAACATTTTTATTACCAGGATTCTGATATACAACACAGCATAGATTAACCTTCTGCCCTGGGAGCACGCCCAGAGCCAGTTGTGTGAAGAACCTCCCGAGATGAAACACTCAGATTCCCCCCTGAGGACCTAATTTTTAGACTTGCAGAAAGAGCTCTTCTTTATTTTAAATTGGATGACTGGCAAGCGATTATTTCATGTGTTTGTAGTTAGATTGTTGAGTAAGTGTTGACAACCAGTTGGAGCCGTAGACAATAGCATCCTGTCGTCACTAACATAAGCACAGGAATTGACATAGCCCCAGTTTTAGACAGAAACTGTTCTCTTCTCACTAACATTTGAGAGATCAGGAGAGTGCAGTCATGAGTATGTTTGTGGGCATGCCAGACACCTCCAGTTCCTCCTCAATCATAATTTTCCAAGCTCGACACACACACACACACACACACACATACACACACACACACGCACACATGTCCACACCCTTATTCTCTATCCCGATCTCTCTTACGAGGCCCTCACGCAGGGGCGGCTCCTTCACTATGGCGGAGGAGCGTCGCCCCACTGCTTTTAAGTAGTGGGAAGCAGAAAACTAAAATGATAAAAACTTTGCGTTATTATCATTTTAGGCTGCTTCCTGCTGCTTTGCGGGCGGGTAAGTGGGTGGGGCTGCTCTGCTCTTGGATCAGGGCAGAGGAAGAGTGGTTTGCCCACTCCTAAGTGCTCAATGACTGTTTGAATCAGTCATGCGCACTTTCTCCGTTCTCCATGCAGGCTGTAATACAGCCTGCATGGAGAACATGCCCAGGTCCCCATTCCCTGGTTGAGCATCAAACCAAGACGCTCAAAACCAATCACAACGCTGTTAGGGGAGCCTGGGTGCTTACCGATCACAACGCTGCATTGCAGCATTGTGATTGGTTAGTGGGGCCTGCTTCCTGTTGCTCGATCCCCTGCACGATCCCCCTGTACCCGCCTCACCACCCGCATGACATGCCGGCCGCCCCTTGCCCTCACGACATGTGTGGAATGGCTTGTTTGTATTGAATTGTGTTGTATTGTATTGTAGCATTTCTATGACACTACCCTACCCCTTGAGGAGGCCCCCAAGTGATCTTTAGTTGGTTGAGCTAGTCCATTTGTTGTGCCTGGTCGTAAAAGGTTGTTGGTAGAGGTGCCACCTAAGAGTAGTGTTTTAGGTCTGGGGAAGGTGTTCCAGTCTTGGTTCAGCAGTATGAAGCTGCGCCTTATGCATGGAGCAGCGCATGTTGGGAGTGAAAAAGTTAGCTTGGCATGCTGCATTTACAAACCATTCTGAACGGCAGTGAGTCGAGTAAGTGCCAACTTTGGAAACCATCAAGTCCTAATTGCTTTTCTGAATTCCATATGGCTGTCCCTCATCCTTATTCTTTTTGAGAACTTGTCCTCCAGGGCTTGCATGTATGGATTGGGAAGGAGTTTCTGCAAATGCATTTTTGATGGGAGTCCACCCAGGAAGAAAGAGAGACCCAACCCGCGAAGGCAAGATGAAGAAACCAGTAAATGCCGGATTGGCTGCAGTTGGGAGTGGAATAGGCCGCACAGTAGTAGGCCTGTACGTGGATCCCAGAGTTGTTAAGGTGCATCCCTAGGAGTGCCACAGTCGTGGGTCGACCCAGAAGTGAAAAGGTACAACCTATGAGAATCAAATTATTATGATAGACACCAAAGTTGGCTGAAGTGAGGCCTGCAAACATTAGTAGAACTCTGAAGCCACGTCAGAGACACCTGTGGATGAAAGTGTTAAGTTATCCTAAAAGAAAGGATGAAAGTAAGAGATGAAAGTACAGGTACCAATGTAAATGGGCAATGGTTCTGACCATGGATCCTACCACATCGTAACTGAGAAGCCTACACTGAAAATTGCCCTTAGATTATCTGCCTATCTATAATATTGTCTTAACATAAGTGTTAAAAAACATAAGGCTTCTCTGTGAGTAGCCCCAAGGAAACCTGCCTATCAATTTAAATATTATTCTGGAGGGGGTGCAGCCTAGCCGCGAATGGAGTGAGACTCACTCTGCCAAGTCTCCGCTCCTCTGTGGCCTGAATAAGCTTTTCCACCAGCACTACAGCGCATCTACAGACACCGCACTGGGGGCCCTCTACCTCGACATCCCTGGGCACCTATGGCCGGTTGTTGCACTGACTGAGCGACATCTGGGGCCCGATTGCGGTGTGTCGGAATACGTCCCCGTGAGCTGGCGGCCGCAATCTTGGGCCTTGCGGGCGAGACCGCGCAGACGAACCTGACCTGATCCTGGGCCATCCGATAATGCCGGCGCCTGTGACGCAGTCCTGAGCTCGGCCTCAGACTCCTTGGCTCCAATGGCCCCTACAGGTGCTGTGGTCAGATTGGGGGATCCTTCTGTCTGCTGTCAGGCCCGGCTGGGGGCTCACCCGGTGGGCCCGCCCCCGGGAGACAGGGGTACACGAAGACGGGGCTGGGGCCATGAGATATGCTCTACCCGACTGCGGACTCCTTCCCCACCACACAGAGATCCCGGCAGGGGTCTCCAGGATCTACACGCAAAGCAGCCTTAGGCAGCTTCCTAGGCCCGGACGGAACCTTGGCCCTGAGGGCGCGTCCTTGGGCAGGCTGTAGATGGCCTGCCTGATGGCGGAGACGGGAGGAGTGTGGAAACTGCAGCAGAACCCGGGACTCACGTGAGACCCGGGCCTCCCCTCCCCTCTGCGAGCCGGCACGGGAGGACTGGGCGGCCCTTGTGGGGACATCTTTCTGTGGGGCAACCCCCGTCCCCTCGTGGAGCCTGTGACCTTGGTGGGGCTCTGGACCCTTTCGAGCCTCGCTTTTCCTGCTGAAACTGATATCCCACCTGCAGTGACAGAAGGTAAGAGCGATCACCTGCGAAGCTCGAGCAGCGAGAGCTCCCTGCTACCTTACATCTTCATTGGTGAACCCTCTTGTAGACCTGCCTGACGCCTGGGGCCTCCTCCTCCTGATCTCCCCCAGGGCTCCGCCAGGTAGTTGAGACACCTGGGCCTGGACCCGACGTGTTTGGGCCTACGACGCGGGGGGAGAGGTCCTCCCCACCACATTAACCAGATTGGGGAGACCGGCTGTGGAGGTTGAACAGCGAGTGCGCATACTCCTCCCATCCCTTTGACTCTTGTCCCTTGGGCACCCCCTGCTGCTTGGGACTGGACCCATCTGCCTGGTAGGGTTCTCCTCCAGCGGGGACATAAGCCTTGAGGGGCTGCCTTGGGGGGCTGGTCTGCAGGGGCCCGGTGGCCTGCTACGCAGACGCGCACCCTGTACTGGCCCCTACTCTTGTTGCCAGATGTGAAACTGGACACCTTCCGTCTTCTGGACTTGGGCTTCGCGGGGGCTCCAGCAAAAAGGCCCGTGGGTGGCGGCTACACCGGGCTTCTGGGCCCTTGGTTACCACATGCTCCTTTTCAAGGGCACCTCTAACACTTGGCTCTCCCCCCCTTCGCCACCTTCTCCTCTGCCCAATCTCGAATGGTCGGTGGATGCTGGCCCATAACTGTTTCATCTACACAGAGGAGCCCCCCTTAGCCATTTTACTTCTCAGCAGACGCTCCTTATATGGCACCCTAGCGCCCCGCGCTGAGTTGGGGTGGGAGTGTCTCTCTCTGATCTGGGGCCCCCGGTGAGGCCACCCCTCTGTGCAACTCTGAGCGAGCCAGGACAATTCCTTCTGGCTCTTGGGTCTGTCCTACGTCGACTCCCACAGTCCACCTCTCTTCCTGGCTGCCGATCTGCACTGGACTCTTTGGGGCCGATTCCGATTTCGGCCGAAAGGGCACCGAACGATGGTCGGAGCCCTTCCGACCGAATCGGAACGTGCCGGCCGGATTCCTTTCCGACCGAGCCATTCCGATGGGCTCGGTCAGAAAGGAATCCGACTGGGATTTCCGGATGGCTTACAACGGGCTCGGAGAGCCCGTCCGCCGTCCGGAAATCCTTCAGTACTCCCCCGGCCGCCTCTTCACGACCGAGGGAGTACGATGGCAGTATTTCACTGCCTTTTCGTGCCGGTCTTTCCGGCACGAAAAGGCAGTCGGTAACTGTCTTTGGGGGCCCCCAGTAAGGCCCCCATGGGTGCGAGGCCGCCGTATGGTGCCCCTCTGTTGATCCCTGCACTCGGTGGCAGGCACCTTGTGGTGCCGGCCACAGGGTGCAGGGATGAACTGCACCCCTGCTTTCCACAATGCAAACATGCATTCCGCTCGGAATGCATGCTCCCATTGTGTAGTATACGAGTGCGACCGAACAGGGTTCAGTCGCATCGTACTTGCAGGGCCGTAACCGACGACAGCAGGTCGGTCGGTTATGGCTCCTGACCGATGTCGGACGGACCTGAGTCCGTCCGACATCGGAATCGGCCCCTTTGTCGTTAAAGGGTCCCTACCTCTCACAGGGCCAGCGCCTGGTTTGCAGCCCACCAGAGGGATTGGTTGCCCACTTCGAACACCCCTCGAACCATGCCTCGGTCCAAGCTGGACAAGGATCCGGCCCCCACTCCAGCTAAAGACAATCCTGTAGCCTCTCTTTGGATGAAATCCAACCCTCCGACGTCATCTGCACCTGACCCCCCAGGGTCTGCGCCTGATGGGAATCCTCCTGAGGCGCCGATTACTCAGGCATTCATGGGCTCATTTCTCAGGAGATCAAGGCAGAAATCGGATCTCTCAAACAAGATTTCAAGTCCTGCCTCCGGGAGATCTAGCGGGATGTCACGGAGATCGGCGGCCATGTGGATGACCTCGAACGCACAGTAGACGCGAGATCGGAAGACCATGAAGGCCTTTTGCGACGCTTGGCGGAACTTGAAGATCAACATATCAATCTACACCTTAAGCAGGAGGATCTCAAAAATCGTAGTCAGCGTAACAATCGGCGCATCAGGAGGGTTCCGCGTGGAGCAGAGGGCCAGGATATCATGGCCTTTATGGCGGATCGCCTGCAGACGGTGCAGCGGATGATGACGCCTCTCCCTGACTCTCGACAGAGTCCATCGAGTCCCTGGCCCTAGAGGGCGCCCTAACTTCGTCCCGGATATCCTCACGTGAGTCCATTTCTTTCTTGAGAAGGAAGCCATCTTGCAGAAGGTACGCGAAGTCACAGACCTATCCTACAATGGTTTTCCGATTCAGATCTTTCAGGACAGAGCTCCTGTTACTCTTTGTAGGTGCAAGGACTTTAAGCCAGTCACAGATAAGCTGTGTGAGCTTAAAATTAAATATCAATGGGGCCACCCCTTCGCCTTAATCTTTTCATGGGAAGGCAAGCACTGGGTTCTCCGCTCACTGCGAGAGGCGAAACAACTCCTTCATCTCCCGGTGGACACTGGGGAGGTAGAGGCCTCTTCTCCGCAGGACCGATGCTGGGAGCCATCTCGGCCGGAGTGGTACACTGTTCCACCCCCCAGGCGCAGGACACGTGTAAGGACTAAGACTCCTTCCAGGCAAAACAAGACATTATCAACCATATCCGCACTCTGAGCGACTCTCCTCTCCGACTCACTCATCCACGCTGGCGGGCTAACCTGAACCGGGAGCATTGATGCCTACTCCTATCCAGTCCCAGCTGGGATCCTATGCCTTCGGGCCCCTTGAGAAGTTCACATGAGAGTATTCCCTCTCGACGCCTCACACTGGCACTAAGTTCACCCACACCTGGCAGCCGCTTATACTACACCTTGCACGGATAGAGAACTCTCGCTTAGCTCCCCCTCGGCTGAGGGCATTGCAGCTGTTTGAAGACGCCCTCATGCCCTACACTAGAGGGGCCAAACACCAACCTTCCCCGAATCACGATCCTGATGAGGCCCTTTCTCCTCTTTAATTCGCTTTATCACTTCTATCTGTCGGCACTTCGAGCGAATCTTCACCTCTCCCACCCCCCCACCCCTGGTTTTTGTCCCCTCCTCCTTGTATTTTAGATAGTTGGTGAACCTGTTGGCCTTATGACTCTGGATCTCACTAGCAGACTCTCACTACTCCTCGTGGGTGTAGAATCTGCCAAATTGACCTTTAGGGGTGGATCACTGATTAAATATTGATAAAAAAAACCACCGACATACAGAAATATCGCAGTTAAAATATCGTACACACTAATATCGACACCCTATACTTAAACATAAATTTACACAAATATCGATAAAATAATATCGCCTAACAAAATATCGTTTACAAAATTATCGAATACATAAATATCGGTAACAAAAATATTGAGAAAATTAAATTATAATGAAATACAACACAAATATCGATAACACTAATATCGCCTTACAAATATCATTAAAATACATATAAAAAATATCGATAAAACTATTCAACATTAAAAAAACACTATTAATAATTATTTAATTATTTAACATATCTCAAATAATTATAATAAACAATTAAAACATATATAACAATATTAAATACTTAAAAAAATTATAATATAATTCTACTAACCCAAATAAATGTTACAATTCACAAAATAAAATTAATTTACTAACAAACAAAACAAAAATTTAATATATATAATATACAACTATAAATATTATTAATTAACAATATTAACAGTTATATTTAAAAAACTACAACAAATAATATTTTATAAACATAAATAATAAACAACACACATATTTACCTAATTAAAAGTAACTGCTAAAAAATTCAAATAACATATCTCAACCAATGAATTCAAACTAAAAGAGCACTAACCAATAAAAATTGTGAACTAATTAACTAAACACTATAAAAACAAACAATTAACTAACACAAATTTACCATTTATCGGCCAAACACGGAGGGAGAAAGCTACTTTACAAGAGAGAAAAAAAGAAAATCGACAAAAACTACTAGAACAGATTATACAACAACACAGGTAAGAACAACACTTTTTTACAATTTATAAATACCTACACCTCCTTGACTTAAATAATAAAATGTTCCCCTCTTTTTAAATTAAAACTAAAGTTGCAAACATCCACACCAAGAAAGATAAAACAAAAATTTTACTAAATACCTTATTTAACTCTACATGATAAAAAAATTAACTATGGATTATGCAACTTTACCTATAAAGAAAGTAAAATACTCTGATTATGTCACATATTTAAAATTAAATAACATAACTAATAAATGCATTTATATTCACAGCTTTGACAAACTGCATCTACAAAAACATCCACCAAATTAAATTCATCTACTAAAAAAAGTAAGTATAGTTTAAGTGGTGACAAAATTATAATACAAAGATATTAAAACATATCTGAAATATAACTAACATAAACATTTTTATTCCCCATCTACAGAAAAACGAACAGTGAAAAAACAACAAGCAGGAAAATAGCTCATCAACAAAACACAAACAACATTAATGTAAGTATATTTTTTAAATTGTTAGTAAAATGAGCACAATTATTATTCAAATAGTCATATTTACTAAAAACATGTGTATATATATTCACAGATATACTCCAGAAATGGCAAAAGGAGCAAAGTTTATAACGTCATAAAAGGGAAAACCAATGCTTTGCTATATGGGTTACACTTATACCCAAGAAAAAGTTATAGAAAATAAAAAACATTGGAAATGTAGCAAATATTTTTCCACTGCCTGTTACGGTAGAGCTACAACAATAGATAGCAATGTTGTGAGTGTAAGAGAGCACAACCATCCACCCAATGTGACTGAATTGGAAGTAAGAGAAGCCTTAGGGGCTCATTACGATGGCGGGCGGAAGCACAACCGCCGTGCTGGCGGATGCAAAAACCACCAGTTACCGCCGGCACGCAGCAGTCCACACGCCCGCCCAATTACGATGCGAAAAGTAGGCCAAACACCGCCGGCAAGCCAGCAACACCATCCGCCATCAAAGTGCGCCCGTACACGTAGCGGCGCAGCCCAACTGACACACACCGTCCGACGAAACACGTCCCGCCCGGCGTATAAATTACGATGCCGCAAACAAACGGTTCCCACGGCCAAGAGATACCGTACGACAAACCGAAGCGGTAACACGGACGCCGAGCACGGACAACGAAGAAGCGGCTCCCCGAGCATGAATCCAGCACTGCAGGCCCTCCCCATGCTCCTGCTGATGCACCACCAAGGACGCAACGTACCGCGGAGACGCAGGTAGGCACACACACAACAAGTGCACGCAAACAGCGCACACAGTGCAAGGGCGGAAAAGCGGACAACCCCCACCAGCGCGTGTACACTACACATCCACCATTGCATCCACATATGACACACAGGCCAAATCGTAACATCGCGTAACACATGTGTACACACCACCTGGGACTAGGAACCAACCACCCCGTCACGGCCCCAAAGCGGCGATGACGCCGCCACACATGCGCACAACGCAGAGGCCAACCGCAGCGCCATGCATGCGTCGCACACAGACACAGGGACACAACCAAGCAGCACACACATCAGCCCCACCCCGAACGCACATGACACGTGACAGGCCTGCCACAGACATGTCCCCAACGCCCAATTCACGGACAACACCCAACGCCACACAACCGACGCACACATGTCAGTGAAGTCACGCAACAGCAGGACACACCCCAGTGTAACAAACATGGCGTAGCACACAGCGGCGGCAACACCAACTAGGAGAAGCAGGGCCCCTTCGGGAAGAGGAACGCCAGTACCACACTGAAACACCCATACCACCCTGCACATATGAACAAGACATATAAAACGGAACACCAAAGAGCCCGGGGACCGACAACAGGTGGCCCAAGAATAACATTCACACACAAGGCCCAACGCAGAGCGGAAAGGCAGCCTGCCGCCCACAGAAGGGAGAGCAGACAGCACTGAATGACCTTCCATTCCAACTCCAAAACCACAGCCCTACGACAGAAGCCGGTGAATACAGCCATTGTCCAAGAATAGACCAACACAGGCATGCCGAGGAGACCGACCACAGGGCAGATAGCGCATATCACAGAAGCACACAACGGACGGGGAAGAAAGAAGAAAACACTCCCCCATGTCGGCCACATGCAAGTTAATTGGAAGGAGTCACACATCACTGACCTTGAACTGTCTGAGAAGCATGTGGGATGAGGGCCCGTGTCCTCCAAACAAGCCAACAGAACACAAGTCCTGTCTCCCTACGACTACACAGAGCTCACAGCAACCTCGGAGCGTGCACATTGCAGACTGCACACACAGCCGGAGCACGCCACCACAACGCACCGCTGCGAAATGGCAACCGCAACACACCTACCCAACTACGCCGAACAGCTCAAGCTGTACAAAACCAACCTGTTTCATATATTGGGATGCGATCTCCTGTCCCTGCTGAACGTAAGTTACCGACTGACTTACCGCATCACATTGTTCAGCTGCGTCATGCCCGTCTTCTACTGTCGGAGGTGTCCATACCAGCATCCCGTGGAGATATGCCTCTCCAACCCGGCATGTCTGAAGGCGGACCTGCTACCACTACTCCTCCCTCTGGACGCACACGACAGGGCCTGCTCTGCCTATGGGGGCATGGCGTATGTGGCCAACATCGCACCCGCACTGAAATGGGACCACTGTGCCTCCACACGACGGATCATCGAGAACAGCTACATCGAATGTCACCCAGCATGCCCCATCATGGTCCTCCAAGGGACAACTTACGAACAACACCTTGACAGCCACCATCCGCTACATTGGCTGGCAAACATGTACACCACCAATGACATGGAAGCCCTGCTGGACGGCATCGCATACCTGACAACCTGTAAATTCGTCGGACCACAACGCAGGTTCCCCGATTGACCTATGATGTCCAACCCCGCACCCATGCTTAGCTTCCGCACGGACTGGCCAGTCACCACCACAACAGCCATACCAAACGACCGGCAACTGTAACCACACCATCAACGACATCGCCATGACATCGGATATGACCGGGACATGCACACTGTTCCCCATCACATCCAGGAACACCGCATGCATCGTGGGAGGCAGTGGCATGGGCTCTGTGTATCGCACCCACATGGACGGAACTGCACGAACAACCAGGACACGACATGGATCCAGCGCACATGGACACACACACCGCTCAGTGGACATGAATAGGTCGCCTGGAGTCTGTGGGTGCTGCACCCCTCCCACCCCCGCCCCGGGAATCCCATACCAGGACCTTTGCATGGACGACAAGTGCATACAACAACAACACGACCCCAGTGACTGTGACATGTCCAGTAACCACCACAGTGCAACAACAAGTGGCACGCCGCTGCATGCACGCAAGCACATGCCCTGATGTCATCTCACATGCACGCGTGCATGAGGAACAACCGCAGCAAACCTGTCACGTGGAACTGAGATGGACTGTGCCCATGATGCCAAGCGGTCTGGTAGGCTTCATGTATACCGTCTGTGTCAAAGTCCGCAGCTCCGCAGCTATACGTAAATGTACATTAGCACAGCCTTGGCCAAGCAGATGTCACTCTGAAGCCCACATCCCACATGCAACAGCCAATCACATGTAACCCCACACCCTATCCCATTTGCAATCATGCTCAGTATATCCTCAACATGTATTCCGCTGCCAGTAGTGTCCACTATACTGCATCACAGAGGACAGAAGACTCAATATAATGTTTGAAACCAAAACTGTCTCCGCTGACTCATTTCACAAGTACGAATGAGAGAGGATGAGAGTATGTGAAGTACACGGCAGTCGTGACATGACCATGTAGTCCACTGGTATTGGATGTCAACGCAAATGAGTAGCACAACTGTGGAAGACACACATGTGTCGTGTGAAGTCGTATGGACGCAGTGCTCAGGTGGGTGGGTGTGACGGGTAGATGCGCACATGCCAAGTTGGAGCACGCCGTGTTGGGAGGGGTCATGAACAGTACACCACCGCTTCCCTGGGCATTGTGAGAGGACACCTGTTGGGGGGAGTGAACACGTGTGTGCACAGCAGCCGGGCACACGTACAAAGCGGTACCAGGCGCACCTCAGCCCACCCTCTGTGGACAAGCTGGATCCTGTTGTGCGCCCGCCATGCCCCTTGACAAGGCACACACAGCCTCAGTCGACCAGGTGTAACCCCAACATAGTCAATCCGCACAGGCGATACAGGGCACGGGATGGCAGTGGAGCATGGTGTGTGAGAGGTCTCCTCGCGCTCCTCCTGGTCATATCACGCAGGCAATAGAACCTCAACGTCTAGCATGGCACAAGTCAAATGGAAGTGTAGGGGGACGCACCACAGCACGAGCAGCACTGACGTCACGGGAGGTGGCTCGCACCATCCCATCCATTGCCCATCATACCAACCACGCCACATGCCATTGCGACTAAGTGCAAGCGCGTGCGCCACCACCCCCGAGCCCTCCCCAGAGAGGCCAAAGAGTGAATGTGTGGGCCATCAGCCACAGACGGACGCGGCCTGGCCGCAAGGGCAGCCACAGCCACTGGGTGTCGCAGGTGGCGGATCCGGAAGGCGAAGACTGTGATGCATAGTCCATGCAGGCCGGGTCTCCATTTGGGGCACCACGCAGGTGGACGGCGTCCCGCCACACATCATACCCTGAGACAGCCCACTCGTGCAACTGGACCCACACATACACTCCTTGCCCTCTCTGGTGCGAGCTTGGGGCTGCCTGTGCAAGCGCTAGCCTCGCAGGTGAGCATGCATATTGGGGGAGCGAGGGGAGGACATGAGGGCTGGGGCGAAGATGACTGTATCACTGTCAGTTAGTACAAGGGATGACCCAGATGTGGAAAGGAAGAGACGTGTCCCGTGTGTACTGCAACTAGTCGCCAATCCAACTACCCCCCATGTCCGGAATGTAAGCCCGCACCTAGGCCCGCCCATCCGCCACATCGAACATACCACCAGCACGACAACCTTCCCATTCGAAACACTGACTGGGGGTGGCGACCAGTGAACAATCATGTGTAGCCTACCCACGCGTACATGTGGGCCCTCCATGATCCATGTCACCTGCGGCAAAGTCATGACATGCGCAATGAGGGAAGTGAGGAGAGCTGTCCGCCCCACGCGCAGAAGGTGCATCAGCTCCACAGACCCAGCAGCGAGTCCAGCAGGGGTCACATGTGCAGGGGCAGCTGTGCCTGGTGTGAAGGCACATGCATATAGACAGCACATCGACCAATGTGTAGTCTGCCCACATCTACAGTCCATCATCATGCGGACATAGGAATTTAACACAGGGCAACACATCTTAGTTGGTGCACCCACCGTGACCAACAATGCGCAATCATCGACGTACCCGCCCTGTGCATGGCCCCCACCCAACGGAGGCACATCCAGTGCCACCATCCCACACACACAAGCCTTCCACGGAACATGCTGTGTCCAATGGTCAGTACAGAGTCAGCGCCCATCTGGTGGATCCTGAACAGGAGACACATGCACACTCATGCCAGCTCCCACTATGTACGTCTGCCACCTGGCACGTGCAATGTAACCTCTCACCTGTGACGTGTGACTGCAAGCACACAGCCGTCTTGGCATGGGGCTGTCAATGTGGACACCTGTCAATGTTTCGGGAGGTGTGATCCGTACAGTGCTGTACATAGGGTGCAGTGCTGACACCTACTACGGTCTCATATCCCCTCGTGCCACAGGTCCCACTTGTTTTGGCCGCTCAGCCTGTGCCCACATCGTCGTCGTCGTGTGCCATACTCATCCAGCCGCGGAAGCAGTTCCATGCTCAGCAGACATTCATGTTGCCGTGGCGTTGCCGCTTGACGGATATGCAGTCAGTCCCCATCAGCACGCCCCGCAAGTCATTGGGGCCTAGATCCCCATGTGCATGCACATGGCAGTGGTTTGTATCACTAGCCATTGCCATTGTTGGGAGACCTGTGTAAGTGTATTGTGGCCGTGCCGTCCCAGCTTGACAGCTGGGCTGTGGCTCATGTGCTTGCTCAGTCATGTCAGTGATGTGTATGCGAAATTGCTATGTGTTGTGTTGCTTTGACATGTGTCCTCTGCCATTGTCCCTAGGCGGAGACCGAACATTGACCGCCCATGCCAATTGCTGGCGGACATGGACGATACAGAGGTTATTAGGAAGTTTCGGCTGGACAGGCCAACCCTGCATCGACTGTGTGCCATGTTAGAACCCCATCTCCGTCCCCGCAGGGTGTATCCGACTGCTGTCACCCCCACGGCTAAGGTGATGGCCGCCATGCATTTCTTCGCCACTGGGTCATTCCAGCACACAGTGGGCATTGGAGGAGGGATGTCCCAGCCCATGTTCAGCAAGGTGCTGAGGGATGTACTGGCAGCCATGATGCTGTACCGAAACAGGTACATCCGCTTCCCCAGGGCTCGTGAATTGGCGGCAGTGAAGGGTGCATTCTATGCCCTTGGCAGAATCCCACACGTCGTTGGAGCCATTGACTGCACACATGTCGGCCTTGTTCCACCACAGGCCACTGAGCACCTGTACCGCAACAGGAAGCACACGCACTCCCTGAATGTGCAAGTGGTGTGCCTTGCGGACATGGTGATCACCCACGTGTGTGCAAAGTTCCCAGGCTCGGCCCATGACGCACACATAATGCGCAACAGCATCTTGCCACGACTGATGTCCAATATGCAACAGGATCGTGGCTGTATTGTCGGTGAGTATGTGGAGTGGTGTAGCGTGCTGGTTGTGCGATGCTGTCCCCTGTCCAGTTGGAATAGCAACGGTTCTCTGTGTCCGTCACACCCAGGTGACTCTGCGTACCCGAATGGGGCATGGCTGCTCAGTCCATTGAGGAATCCTCGCACCCCAGCAGACGATCGCTACAATGAGGCACATGGGAGGACCAGACGTGTGGTCGAGCGTACCTTTGGCCTCCTCAAGTCCAGGTTCAGGTGCCTGGACCGCACCGAGGGTGCGCTGGCGTACTCCCCACAGAAGGTGTGCCGGATAGTGGTGGCGTGCTGCATGCTGCACAATCTGGCCATTCGGAAGCAGATCCCCCTCATCGTGGATGACGGAGATCAACCAGGGCCCCAGCCCGCAGACCAGGACAGCTCGAGTGAGGAGGACAGCGGAGAGGAGGAAGCTGGTAATGTGCGGCAGCAGCTCATCGCCCGCTACTTCACTTGACGGTGAGTGTCCATGTACGACGGCTGATGTGGCTGTATCTGTGCAGGTGTGTGTGTGCTGTGTCAGGGTGGCCGTTTGTTCACTGCGTGCTGTGTGTCAACGCTCCATGGCCAGGGTAGTATGCCACTGTTGGTGGCTGTGGCATTGTGCCCTATTGCTCTGTGCGATGTGTGTACATTGCTTGTAGTTGTTGACATGTACTGTGTGATGGGTGTGTGACACACTCATTGAATGTGCTCCTGTTCTGTCTCCCACCCCTAGGTCCCTACAGGCCTCCGGATTCCATTGCCATGCCACGCATCAGGTGCCTTTCCGCCCAAGGTGGCCGTTGTATTCCGTACAAATAAAACACAGGGCACAAACAGCAGTTAGTGTAAGAGGTGCATTTATTTCAAACTGTGACATGTGATTGTGTGTAAGGTGATGACAAAAGTGGTGCGTGCAGTGACAATGAGCTGTCGGTCATGGCTGCGTGATGCTCAGGGTGTACCCACTGGTTCTATGTCCATAGTCCAACACACACATGCCATCCAGATGGCTGTGTGGAGTGGGATCGTAGTCCAAGTCAATGCAGTGGGTGGTCAAGGAAGGATGGCTGGCTGCCTCACTTGCGTTTGGAGCGTGCAAAGTCCTCCCGGGAGATCTGTTTCCACTTCGGACGGCCCCTTCCACGTTTGCGAGGGGGGGTGCCTGCTAGCGACATGCTGGTGGTTGAGGTGTGCTCACTGGCTGTGGACGCAGGGGAACTGGACACTGCTGCTCGACCCTGCGCCCCGGCAGGTGGTGGCGGAGGGGAGCTGCTGTCCCTGGCTGTGACCTCACCGCCACCACCAGCTGGCCCATGAGGTCCACGAGTTGGCCCATACGGGCGTCCATGGACCTCAGCACCCCCAGCACCTCACGCGTGTCTGTAGCTGACCTGGCCCATTGTCCTTGGGCCTCTTCATAGGCCCCAAGGACTCTGGCCATTTGAGGCAGGGCATGGCTCCCAGGGGAGGCTGGCGTTTCCCTGACCCTGCTCCTCCTACCAGTCCTGCTGCCACCGGCCTGCCCACTAGCCACATTGCTCACCACGGTCCTCGCTGTGGCTCCCAGGGTGGATCCAGTCGGCCGGGCCACCACCTGCGCTGGGGCTGGTGCCAGCGAAGACGTGGTGGTGGTGGCGGCGGTGGTGGTCGGTGCGGCGATGGTGGCGGTTGCGGCAGTGGTAGTGGCCGCAATGACCGTGGGTGTGGCCGCAACGACAGTGGCAGCAGGGGGCTGGGAATGTTCATCAGCCCTGGATGATGGGTTGGTGGGTAGGAGGGGTCCTGGGGAGCGGCTGGGCCCTGCCACACCAGATGGGCCTGCTTGGTGGTCCGTGTCCGAAGAGGAGGACAGATCCTCCACATCCGTGTGTCCTCGTTGGGGGCTTGTAGGCTGGCTGTGCTGGCTGCTGGCTCCATCCCCAGCATCCAGCAGTTCGTCACCTGTGGAGAGAATGAGATTTGTTATTGTGTTGCACCTGGCGAAGTATGTATTTGTCGTCTGACATTAACAGTTCGTGCAATCTCGTACATGGGTTTCCCGGAGGCGTGTGTGTGGCTGTAGCATTTGTAGTTGTGTGTGCTTGGCAATGGGACTGTGTGCTGTGCACATGTGGCATGGGACGGATTGGCCATGCCGATGGGTGTGTTGCTGTGCCCCTACTTATTGTGACTCTGGTGTATGCGGGCTCCTGGCCCATCCTGGGTCTGGTTTGTACTTTGCTTTTGGTGTTCAGATGTGACGCTTAGGAACGCATATGGCAACATGGGGGCCATGCCCCAGATTCGCATTTGGGAGGGGATATGCTTTGGGGTTCAAATGGAACGCTTAGGAACGCATATGGCAACATGGGGGCCATGCCCCAGATTCGCATTTGGGAGGGAATATGCTTTTGGGGTTCAAATGGAACGCTTAGGAACGCATATGGCAACATGGGGGCCATGCCCCAGATTCGCATTTGGGAGGGAATATGCTTTTGGGGTTCAAATGGAACGCTTAGGAACGCATATGGCAACATGGGGGCCATGCCCCAGATTCGCATTTGGGAGGGAATATGCTTTTGGGGTTCAAATGGAACGCTTAGGAACGCATATGGCAACATGGGGGCCATGCCCCAGATTCGCATTTGGGAGGGAATATGCTTTTGGGGTTCAAATGGAACGCTTAGGAACGCATATGGCAACATGGGGGCCATGCCCCAGATTCGCATTTGGGAGGGAATATGCTTTTGGGGTTCAAATGGAACGCTTAGGAACGCATATGGCAACATGGGGGCCATGCCCCAGATTCGCATTTGGGAGGGAATATGCTTTTGGGGTTCAAATGGAACGCTTAGGAACGCATATGGCAACATGGGGGCCATGCCCCAGATTCGCATTTGGGAGGGGATATGCTTTTGGGGTTCAAATGGAACGCTTAGGAACGCATATGGCAACATGGGGGCCATGCCCCAGATTCGCATTTGGGAGGGGATATGCTTTTGGGGTTCAAATGGAACGCTTAGGAACGCATATGGCAACATGGGGGCCATGCCCCAGATTCGCATTTGGGAGGGAATATGCTTTTGGGGTTCAAATGGAACGCTTAGGAACGCATATGGCAACATGGGGGCCATGCCCCAGATTCGCATTTGGGAGGGGATATGCTTTTGGGGTACATGCTGTGAGCCATGGGTGCCGAACGTGACATGTGTTGTGGCAGCATGACAGTGCATGGTTTGAGGTGTGTGCATGCTTGACATGGCCTGCATATTTGCTGTCTGTTGTGATTACTGGACATGGCATTGGACGCATCGTTATGAGTGAGTGATGGTTGTGTGCCAGCCAACGTATTGCAGTTGTCCCATCTCCTTGGTGTGCGTGCTGCCCTGTGCCATGTGCATCACTGCAGTGCTCGGGGGGTGTGGCCCATGTTGTGTGTTGTTGCTCACAGTGTGTCGTGCGCTTCATTGACTTCTGGCACATGGTTGGTCATGGGCATGTATCTTAGCGTGACTGCTGTATGTGTGGCAGCTGTGCGGATGACATGCCTTTCATGAGACTGGGGCTGACGGATGGGATGGATGGTATGTTGTATGTGCATGGTGTGTCTGTGTGTTTGATGGGTTCAGTGGTGTTCGTGTGCATTTATGTTGTTCCGCTCTGTTGCGTCTAGTGTTGTTTGTCTTACATAGGCGTAGTTGTGGGGTGTGTGGTTGACAGGCAGTAGGGGCTACATGGACAGGACTTCAATGGTGTTTCGGTTGTGTGTGATGAGTTGCACAGTGGCTGCCGTGTGGTACTATATTCAGTGTGGCTTGTGCATGCAGACGTGGCTCCTTGGGTGTTGCTATGTCTGTGATGGGTCATGTGGGGTGTGAGTCTGTTGTTCATGTCCGTGTGCACATTGTTCACTTGTTCGTGACGGTGGGCGGTGCTGCGTGTTCGTCTGCTACGTGACATGTCCCATGTGTTGGTCGTGTTCCGGTCCTCATGCCTCCAGTAATCCAGCCCTGTCCAGTTTCCCACCTGCAAGTTGTTCGTGCGTGCACTGTACTGGATGCCACATGGCTCTAAGCGGGGGTGCTCCATGTTGCAGGTCTGTGGGGGTGGGGGGTGTTGTGGGTCGTGGGGGTGGCTGGACACCCACTGACACCGATTGCTGTGGACCGTGATGTCTGCCTTTCGGCTGTCGTTGTGCACTGCGGTGGCTGACACGTGGCTGTGGGGTGTGGGGGATGCTCCTCCTTGCTGTGCTGTGGGACTAGGGGCCTGGTGTGTGTTGTACTTGGGCTGTCCACCGTCCCACCCACTGCACTTTGTGTTCCTGCCACTTACCTGTTACTTGTCGGTTAGTGCAGCTGTGGCGGACACATGGGTGTGGTGGGTGCTCGTTGTGGCGCTTCTGGCATATTTGGGGACCTGTTGGTGGTTACGTGGCTGGCTGAGTGTACACATGTCCCCACGTATCTTACAGTTGTTCGGTTTGGGCTGTGTGTGGTGGTGTCTGTTGCATGTGTGTGTGATGTGTTGTGTATTGTGTGCTGGACATGGGGGTGTTTGTCCCTGGGAGCTGTGGCATGGTGGTAGTGCATGTGAGTACATAGCGGTGTGCTGGTATACATTAGTTTGTACTTACCAGCCTCCACTCCCCCTGCTAATCCGGCAAGGATCTCCGGATGTATTATGACTCGCACCTTCTCCTCCCACGCTTTGAAGGTCTTGAAGAGCGTGGGATTCCCTCCGCCAGTGACGGCAGCCAGCTCTCTGTTTTGCCCTCCTTCTTCTTGACCAGGCTCTTGACGTCATTCCAACGTTTGTTTATTTCTCCTCTGTTCCTGGGCAGGGTCCCGCCTGCATTGACCTGGTCTACGATCCGGTTCCACATTCTGTTTCTGGTGGCTAGTGGTGTGTGCTGGACCATGTTCCCATAGATTTGTGGGTGCACCTTGATGATCTCGTCGACCATGACCGTCAGCTCAATGGGCGTGAACTTGGGCATTCTTTGTGGTGCCATGGTGTTTGTGGTGCTGGTGCGGTGTGTGTTGTGTAATGTGCAGGGGTTTGTGGTGCAGGTGTTTGGTGGTGGTGGTGGTGGTGGTGGTGGTTGTGATGTGTGCGTTTCTGTGGTGTGCTGCTGTCCTTGCTGTGTCACTGTGTCCTCTCCTCTCCTCTCTGGTTTGCAATGTTGCAAGGGGTTGTGGTCTGTGGGAGTGCTGCTTTTGTACTTACCTATGTGGGTGTGTCCTCATGGTCTGTTGTTTTCAGGTGTGTTGTGTCTGGGGTTCTGGCCTTTGTAGTTTTTGTTTGTCCGGGGGGTGTTTTCGGGATGTGTACTGTGCTTGTGTATTTGTGCGTGCCTTGCTGTGTGGACTTGTTGGCCATGTTGTGTGCTATTGGTTTTGTGAGCGGATGGTTTCTGTGCAGGGACGTGGGCGCCATGGCTTCTGCCGTGTCGATTCTCATCGGCGTTGTTTGCGCTGGCGGGCGGTATATTTGTAGTTTTCCCGCGCTCATGGCGGTGCGATCGTAATTTCACGTGCGGTGTGTCGGCCGTGAGGGCGGGCGGTTTTGTGTTGTCGTGCGTGTTTCCGTCCGTGGCGGGCGGTTTGACTCCGACTCGGACGATGGCGGGCGGTATCTTGTGTGATTTTTCCGCCAATGGCGGTTTTCGGTTTGTGTAATCGTAATGGCGTGGTCGGTGTTCAGACGGTGTGTGCGGGCGGATTTTTGCCGCTTCCATGCCTGGCGGATTTTTTACGCCGGGTATCGTAATGGGCCCCTTAGATACTATAAGAGAAGCAAGCACAGGCTCCCAAGAGACAAGTACTCAAATTCTGAAAAATGTTTTTACTAAAGTATCTGAACATGTAACAGGACAATTACCTTCTATCCCAAACCTAAAAAGATTAATAGCAAAAACTAAGAGAATTTCAGATCCAACACCACCTACCCCCAAACATTTGAAGAAATCCAAATACTCCCAGAATACACCATCACCCACAAAGAAGACACATTTTTACTATATGACAACAAAAGCACAGATAAAAGAATTTTGATTTTTGCAACTAATAATAACTTACTAAACCTAAAAAAGTGCGAAACATGGATGATGGACGGAACTTTTAAAGTTTGTCCAAAACCCTTTTATCAGCTTTATACAATTCATGGTAAATTTGAAGAAACAAATATACCATTCATTTATGCATTGCTGCCTAATAAACATAACACCACCTATATAGAATTACTAACAACACTAAAAGAATTAACAGAAAATTACTATCCCCAAAGAATAATAATAGATTTTGAACATGCTATGATTCAAGCAATATTGAAACTTTACCCACACACTGCTATACAAGGGTGCTACTACCATTTTAACCAAAGCATATGGAGGCACCTACAAAAATCTACTTTAAGCATAGAATATTCAACTAATAGCAACTTTGCGTACCAAATAAAGGAATTATTAGCCCTAGCATACGTCCCAACAACTGAAGTAGCTAATCATTATAACCTTCTAATAGACAGTCCCTTCTACCGTACTAATGAAAGTAAACTAAGTCCCTTGCTGGACTACTTTGAGGAAACCTGGGTGGGGAGATTATATCGGTCAGGTCATCGTAGACAACCCAAATTTCAAATACCTTGGTGGAATGTCTATGCCAGTACTGTAGCTCAAAAAGCGAAAACAAATAACGCGGTAGAAGGATGGCATAATGCCTTCCAGGCTACAATAGGCAGAGGCAACCCACATTACACAAACTTATACAAGCTATTAAAAAGGAACAAAGCTACCAAGAGCTCAGAGTAGAACAATCTATAACGAAAATAGGACCTAAACTTAGCAAACAAACCAGAAGTATATATGAATATCTCCAACATAAAGCTAGAATGTATCCAAATATACAAGGTCTGGAGTATCTAGACATGATAGCAAAATCAATTCTCTAAAATAAACAAAATAACAAAGTAAATAAACATAAACATATAAACATAAATTGTCTCTTTATTTGTTACTTAAATTATGTCATAAATTTATAAATATATCTCAAAATTATACGACATAATATAAATAATTAAAAAATAGAATAAAAAGAATATACATTTCCCACCCTCAAAAATAAAATAAGAATTACTTACAGTTGTGTAGCTGAAGAATATCCACGAATTTGATAAAATCCATAACAATCCAAGGAAAAATTAATCCATGTAACAAGGAACCCCCAAAAAATTGAAAAATACAACTGTAGATAAAAAAATCCAACGCCACAATCCTCTAAATAAAGAAAACCTCAAAAACCCGAAAATACTTTATAAAAAACCGCTCCAACAACACAATAAAATGGAAATGTATAGCAACTAGTTAACAAACAAGAAACAACATTATCCTTTATTTAAAAAAAAAAAAACGAGAATAACTCCATCCGGTCACCAAAGCCAATACCTGTAAATAAAAATAAACACCCACCCATAACAAACATATAAACACACAAAAACTAATATCAACATATAATAAACATAAACACATTTCGTAAACATATAAGTAAAGTTCCACTACCTTCTAATTACATCCGACACTAAAAATATAAAATAATGCCCTAACAAACATACTAACTTACCCCTACCTTAAAACTAACTTAAAAATAAATAAAAGTAAACTTACAGAACGGAGGCAAAACAGATCCCAACCGCGAGGTTCCGTCTTACGTAAATGACCCAAAAAAGAAATAGATAGGTAAAAAAATGACTAAAAGGAAACAAAATGGCGGCATAATTAAAATAAAAATAGGACTAACTCCCCATAGAAATGAATGGAAAATATTGTAAAAAATGTTAAAATCTTTTAAAAAATATTTAAAACTGTATATATATTTTTTTCCTCAATGTTAAAAAATACAATATAAAAATGTAAAATATACATTAATTATTTTATTGTAAAAAATGATAATATAATAATTGATGTATATTAAAATATATGTTTATGACATACAATGTTAATTTACAAATATAATGCAAATGTTAAAAAAATATTATATATATTGTTCACAATATTACTGTAAAAATATTGTAAATTATTTAACATATTAAAAATTATTTAATAAAAAATAATATTTAATATGCTAAATAATAAAACATAATATTATAAAATGTACAATGTATATGGGGGTCATTACAATAGCGGGCGGATCGCCACCGCCATATGGGCGGTGGCGATCCACCCGCCATTTACCTCCGCCCGCCTACCATTTCCCCCGCCAAATCACGATGGCAGTGGGGACGCCGGCGGACGGAAAGACCGTCTGCCGGTTTCCGCTGGTCGTACAGGCGACTGTGCGGAAAAGGAGTGCAAATATGGTGGCAGTGTCTAAAAGACACCGCCATCCATATTATGATGGGCGGCGGTGCAGGGCTTTCCATGGCGGTAACTCCACCATGGAAAGCCAGGCGGATTCCACTTTCGGGGGCCCGTTGCGGGCCCCTAAGATGTTGGGGGCGGGGGATGCACATGGGGGTACCTATGGTACCCCCTGCATATACATGCACAAGGTGGCAGGCACCGCGCGGTGCCTGTCACGTTGTGCATGCAAATGCACGACATGCCTTTTGCATTGCGGTGGGTGCTGCTGACAGCACCGCCCACCGCAATGTGAAGATGCGGATGCGCCCGCCAGTATGGCGGACGCATCCTAATAGGGCCGGTGGGACCGCCGCATGTCTGGCGGTCGGTCCCATCACCGTTATGATGGCGGGCGGACTGATGTCCGCCCGCCATCATAATGACCCACTATGTTTGGAAAATAATAAAACTATTGTAAATAATATAATTAAAATGTAAACAAAATTTACTACTAATATTTTTCTGTTTCAACTAAAAATAAATAAATATTACAACAAATACTGTGTATTAATTAAAAATGTTTCCAGTTTTACTTTACCATTACATAAGTATACTACACAAAAATGTACAATTGTTAAAAACTATAAAAATAATATATATATATAATAAAATATGATTAATGAAACATGTATAAATAAATGTTAAAATGCCCAAATAAATTTAAGAAAAATAAAAATAATTTTAATTCTTTTGATGTTATGATACATTTTAAAACAAAATAAAATATTAAAAATATAATTTTAAAAATTATAAATAAAATTTTTAAACAAAAAAATATTATAAATTAAACTAACATACAAGCTAAATTGTAAACCATACTAATTTACTATTCTAACTCCAAATCCAAATAAACTCAGAGAAAGTGCTGGACAGTAAACCATAATAATTTACTATTCTAACTCCAAATCCAAATAAACTCAGGGAAAGTACTGGATAATAAACAATAATAATTTACTATTCTAACTCCAAATCCAAATAAACTCAGGAAAAGTGCTGGACGGTAAACCATAATAATTTACTATTCTAACTCCAAATCCAACTAAACTCAGGGAAAGTGCTGGATAATAAACCATAATAATTTACTATTCTAACTCCAAATCCAAATAAACTCAGGGAAAGTGCTGGATGGTAAACCATAATAATTTACTATTCTAACTCCAAATCCAAATAAACTCAGGGAAAGTGCTGGATAATAAACCATAATAATTTACTATTCTAACTCCAAATCCAAATAAACTCAGGGAAAGTGCTGGACGGTAAACCATAATAATTTACTATTCTAACTCCAAATCCAACTAAACTCAGGGAAAGTGCTGGATAATAAACCATAATAATTTACTATTCTTACTCCAAATCCAAATAAACTCAGGGAAAGTGCTGGACGTGTAAACCATAATATTTACTATTCTAACTCCAAATCCAAATAAACTCAGGGAAAGTGCTGGACGGTAAACCATAATAATTTACTATTCTAACTCCTAATCCAAATAAACTCAGGGAAAGTGCTGGACAGTAAACCATAATAATTTACTATTAAAACTCCAAAACCAACAAAAATCTGGGAAAGTGCTGGACAGTAAACCATAACAATTTACTATTCTAACTCCAAATTAAAATAAACTCAAAATAATAAATATTTAATACCACCCTTTCATTTTTAAAATTAAAAATAAATATCCTTAAAATAAATATCATTAATAATTATACTATTGATTTAAAAATGTTGAGATTATTTTTTATAAATTAACAAATTTAAAAATTATTTATAGTCATTAATACTTCATAAAATGTTAAATTAAAATAATAAAATTAAAATTATAGAATAAACAATTTTTTTTAAACTCTAATTTTTATTTATTTATTCTAAAAATCTAATTTATATACATTTGCAATAATAATTTCAATAATTAAAAAAAAAAAATTCTATATTTTAGAAATTGTAAGAAATCTATTAATTTAATATAATTTATTAACCACAATTTAATAATCCAAAATATAATGAGTACATTTTTATAATATTCAAATTTTATTAAAAAATATAAAAAAATTAAAAATGT